>OX637300.1:30234170-31601938 GCA_951799385.1 Hyppa rectilinea | reverse complement strand
AGTATCTCTTTTCTGCTAGCTTGTATAGTAAAGGCACAGTGTTCTGCTTTTAATTTAAAGTAGAAGTAGTACAATACAAAATATAGTGACTATTTATTTAAAGACAATATTTATTTATTTCTTTAAGTGACTTATTACTTTTTCTAGACTTTACTGGCTGTGGTCCGAGATGGTCTCATCATAAAAGAAATTGATACAATTTAAATTCAGAATAACGAAAACTATCCTTTAAAATAAAAAATGTATTTTTCTGCTAACTCTTGAACACCAACTTTCTTTGAATGATAAAAAATCGACTAAACTTTCAAAATACTGGCATGAAACATGGTACGTTAAAAAGTTAAAGCATTGGAGCAATCAGGTTCCTAGAAACAGACGATTGCTGACTGCATATTCGCTTTGTCTCTCTCGAATTTTTCCGTCTGTGTTCACTGGACAACTGAATATGGAACGCTCCATTCTCTGTCTATGAAATACCGTTCCTGGCACGCACTGCCCACACGTTATTTTTTTTTAATTGCAAAGGCAAAGGCTATGTCAGTGATATTTACAGAAATTTCGAATCTCTCAAATTGTTCGTTTCGCTTGTAGGGCTTTATTTTGCCCGAATTGACTACTTTGAAATGGTTGACTGAAATTGGCCCAACTAACAGCAGATTCTCTTCAAGTGACTAACGAGACTGTCGTTCATTGGTATGGCTTGATTAAGAGAGTAATTAATTTGTGTTAAATACTTCGCGCTGAGACGCAAGTATCGGAATGCTTGAGTGTCGAGGGAATCATTCATCATAACACGTAGATCGCAAACGTATTTAGGCTTGGATTGATAAGAAGCTTTTCGATTACAGGCTTCAAGTATAAGTGGGTCGAGCCCGTTTGGTAACGCTCCCGTTTAGCCACGCTATATTTATTATACTTAGGTACCTATAGCGGTTATCGTGTGCACCAGGTGCAGTCAGTGTGTTAAGGCTAATGTATAAGGAATATAAATATTGTTATTTGTTTGAAATTAAGTAAGTAGTTTTAAAGTTTTTGTTAAGTCTGTTTTTGAATCTCACAGACAGAAATTGACACAAGCAAATGGCAAACTTACAAATAATGCTGCCAGCTCTTTTGTGTAGTGTTGTACCTACGATACCGGTTGGCTGAATCGTAATTTTTTATATTAAATGATTAGAAAAAAAAAACTGATGAAATCAGGTATGATACACATACACGGTAAAACGGTATACCCCTTTCTCTTAATAAATGGAGAACTTGCACGATTAATGAATACCTGTAATTAACTAATAAAAAAATGTATGTTTCACAAAATATACCTTATTACTTTTGTATTATTTGGTTTTAAATAACTATCTACATCTTTTATTCAGGATAACTTACTATCTATAAAAACGACGGCAATTTACGGTGGTAGTGGCACATCACTTTTTAAGAATGGCAAAAAAACTGGCAACCCACTAAAGTCAGTTCAGTCTCTGAGATTAAAAAAAAACAGACTTTAGTATTTTTATTTTTTCTATTTGCTTAGTTTAAATTTTAAATCGGGGCGATAACAATACCAGCCTGTAACTGTCCCCCCGCAGGGCGAAGACCTCTCTCTTCTTGCACACAGAAGGCGCGAGTATTGATCACCACGCGTGCACTGCATATTAAGTGCAAGTTTCCTCACGACAATTTTCACCTTTGAAACATTTTATAAATTTGGAAATGGTCTTACGAGAACGTAATCTCCACATAAAAGCGTGCGAGTGGTTTCAGACATATATGTATTAATTGACTATTTAACACGGTCAAAAATAAATTATGAAATCACTTAGAAAAAAGACCGCTCGTCTTAAAAACTTCCATCACCGTACAGAAATTAAATATTATGCAAAGATATAATTGCAAAATTGCATTTAATGCCAATAAGTATTCCATTTGATTCAAACAATCTGTGACGTGACATTGTTATATTTCATACAAATCACGTACAAATTTGGCAGTAAATAAAACATAACGTTATTGGCTACCCTTTCAAATACCTAATAACGAGCACAGGTTTCTGCATTAATACCAGCCACGAGCATTAATTTGACGTTCATTATGACAGTCATTACCACGCTATTTTACAGCGAATTTCAGATAATTTCAAACTCTAGAGTGCCTTGTTGGTTTTGCTAGCACTACTGTTGAGTTTAAGGTTCTGGGTTCGATTAGCGGGTCGGGCAAAATTTTAATGGGTTTCTCCATTTCGAAATTCTTAATTTTATTTCTTAGTCTGGATGTGAGTCTCTGCCTATCCCCTTTTGGGTATAATAGCGTGATGTTATGTATGTATGCATGTAAACTCCAGGCTTCCCCACGATGGCCTCTTGATCCACTTCTATTTACACACGCATTAACAGAAAAACTACTATAAAATTATTTGTAATTATTGTTATTAATGATCCTCCAAGATCAGCGTCATTTGGCAAACGTTCAAGTAGGCAAAGTGGTAATTTGTTAAAACATTGAAGAGTGAAAAGATTTCAAATCTATATTTTTATCATCACTTTTTGTACTAGGCATAAGGTGTGATAAGCCTTAAGGAAAGATGTATCACCTTCCTATAAAGTTAATGAGAAAAACAGTTTTAAAGAAACAAAAAAATACCAATAATACCTGTTCCCAGAAGTTGAGAAATGCTTTAGAAGCCTCATGACTCGGATTATTATTAATAAAGTAATTAAAATGATACAGATTTTCTATTGAAATCTTTTTACGTTTTCCCTAGCACCTATCGCGTGCTGCTGAAATGCCAATTAAAATAAATCGTAATGTCCCTATAGAACTGAGTAGGTATAACAAGGATGACGAAGTATAATACTATTGAGGAAATACCAATTTATTATTATTTTCAGGAAAATTTTGTATACGGTGCGTTATATTGTGAATTAGCTGCGGGTATTTATAAACATTACAGCTGATCGCGGATGTACAGAGGCCAGCACATCAAGTTACCACAATCTGTCAAATTTCTTTGATAGTATTTCAACTTTATTGCAAAGACATAAGGTTCATTTTTAATTGAGACAATTTGACAGTTGGGGATAGCTTGATGTGCTGGCGTCTGTACAAGGAGAGATAATATTATGTTTTCAAACTTATTCCTTTGAGGGCCGTAATACGCCTCAAAGAACTGTCATTTTCATTCAAACGTATGTCAGTGACGTAATAATGCACGTTAAAAATTACCTTGTGGTAGTCAGTGATAGCCTGGTGGTGTGACCGTCGGACTGCCAAGTCATAGATCTCAAGTTCGAACCCCAGATGTTACGGATTCATGTGCGTATTGTATGATTATAACTTGATTCAAAATCGGTGTAAGAAAACATCGTGAGGTATGTCTGAGAGATATTTTTCAACAGCATGTGAAACTAAGTCAGAGGCCCATGAGCAGCATAAAAATTGACACCAAGTTAGTCACTAACCACACGAAAAAGGAAGAACCTTAATTGACTTGACCACTTCTGAATCTATCTTACTTCACCAAAGCCTTTACAGCCCTTAACTTGGTAACAAAGCGAGCGGTCTCTGGGCTTGTTTAATCCGATTTGCATAGTAGTTGAGTTTGTGCCGTAGTCTGTCTCTAAATGTATATGACCAGAAGGTAGGTACAAATCTGTTTTACACATGATACAAGGGACATTATTCCGTGGCTTTTTGTATGAATTCCTCACGTATTTCTATCGAGTGTAAACGTGAACGTTAAACCCTCTAAATCTCCTATCAAATTAGTCAATGAAAATAGACAACACCGATTATTGTATTGACTTTTGCTCATTTTAATGCCGAATATTTTTTAAATTATAATTATAGATTACATAGAATATCTCCAGTGCATCTGCTGAGCTTGAGGTGCTTAGTTCGATTGCCGGGTCGTGCAAAGAAGTATTGTTCTATCCGGTATTTGCCAGCAGCAACCCAGAGCTTAGACTTTTACCCGACAATAGGCTCGCCCCCTTTAGACTAGATATCTGGGACAATGTGGATGTAATATGCTATGGGTACAGCTCTGCCTACCCTTCGGCGAATACCGGAGGCGTGTTGTATTATAAATTAAACCCTCTAGATTATCTGTTTTCAACTGTATCATCATCATCTGCCTAGCCTTTTCCCTGCTATACTGGGGTCGGCTTCCAGTCTAACCGGATGCAGCTGAATACCAGTATTTTACATGGAGCGACTGCCTATCTGACCTCCACAACCCAGTAACTGAGCAATACGATACCCCTTGGTAAGACTGACCGTCAGATTTTCGGGCTTCTGACAACCCTTAACGACTGTCAAATATGCACAAATGACAGCCGGGACCAACGGCTTAACGTGCTTTCAACTGTATGAACGTATGTAATGGCCTCATTAGCGAGTTACACGTCATACAGTTAATATTCGCATTTCCAGGTAGCAGAAGCTTTAGACTCAATAATTACTGTGCACATTGCATAGCGTCAAAGAGAAACTCGAATGAATTACACCAGGGGAACATTTCCCGCACAAGTTTGGTTGCAACTGTAACTAATGTTAGTAGTAACTAAAATCCCTCATACATTCACGTAAATGTACTTCATACAAATATTAAATTCATTCACTGACTGACAGACGACGCCCAACTCAAAACGCTAGGTTATAAGCTAAAAGCTAAAGTTGAGGCTAAAGCATATTACTCGGAAGAATTTCTGGCAATTCAAGGGGTTATATAGCGTTTGAACGTTTGCATGTTTCGTCATAAATGAAGTAACAAATTAACGGTTTTTGGAAACTAAGGAGAGAAGTCGCTGATGGAATATAATTATTTTTTATCAGATACACCGCTTGGTTAGCAGGATTGTCCGAAAGGATTACCGCTGCCCTATTACACAAAGGGCTAAGGAAGGAACATGGATGGGCTTTAATCAGTAAGAGTCTGATACTCTCTTTACAGACCGAGTGGGGTCATTTGATGATTTCCCACCCTTAAAAAAAAAGTCACGTCATCGCTTGTGTGTACATACACATTGTAAAGTCTCCTCGCTTCCTCACCATTTCCACTCGATTAAACAATATGTAGGAGCGATGAAGTGGTATTTACAATCTTTACTCCAACAAAAAAGGATTATGCAAACACTGGTGTATCCAACGCTTTACCGGTCAGGACGGCGCCGTTTCCACAAAAGGCAAATAAAAAGTGATATTTTTATTCACCATCATCAACACCGGGCAATACCGGGCACGCGAACATTTATTTTATTCTTGAATAGTATTTGAAGATGTATTTCGTTTTTTTCTTAGCTAATTCAGTTTGGTCTCTTGCACGAGGTTTTTATATTAGTAAAAAAAACATTTTTTATGAATAAAAAAACAAAATTTTGACTTTGGTTTTTTATTCATAAAAAATTAAATTGATATTATTATGAAAATACTAATTTATTAGAGATATTATAGTCCAATAAATAAGGCAATATCTGGATTAAGAAAAGCTATAAACTATATGTACACGATCTTAAATCGACGATATCCCATAGTTGCTCAGAAATTCCATAAAATTCCATCCTTAACAGAAATGGATTTTTAAAATCATAAAATCCGACGCGGCAGGAAGGCGCAAGGAATTTTATTCATAAAGTTATCGCCGCACGTAGGAACGAATGGCATGCACCTGACATAATTTTAAGTTTGACGCCCGACCGGTGAACTGTTGTCATGGTTCATTCAATGTTTATTCAGTTATTATTTGGGATTCTTGTGGGTGACCATCTTTACATATCGAGACTCATCCGTGTCTCGGCAAGCACCTTAAGCCGTTGGTCCCGGCTGTCATTCGTGGATCTTTGACAGTCGTTACGGGTAGTCAGAAGCCCGAAAGTCTGACAGCCAGTTTTACCAAGAAGTATCGTATTACCCAGTTACTGACTGGATTGTGGACGTCAGTGAGCAGTCGCTCCATGTAAAATTCTGGTATTTAGTTGCATCCGGTTAGACTGGAAGCCGACCCCAACATAGTTGGGAAAAGGCTAGGCAGATTGATTTATTGATTTGGGTTTCTTGTGAGTTTGGACAATTTTTATTATACAGGAAAGATATTGTGCACAATTAACGATTGGTAAATGCTGATGATTTTATTGTTTCATAACTTGTACCCTTATGTTACATAATGTTTCAATCTATGAAGTAATTAGTAGCCATTAGCCATATAAAGTATATTTTGCTAACGAAAATTTAATATTATTTGGCACTGAAACTTACAAATTCATGAACACCCTTGGTTGTCACAAATAACATGATTCTTGTACAAGAATGTAATGTAACCATATTTAATAACGTTATCGTTTTAGCAGTAAACATTTTTAATGAAACATACAACAAATTTCATCTTGCGATTAAATTCCTACCATACCAAAAGACTAAGAAAAAATGCCCGCTATCGATTTTTCTGAATAATCCGACATTATCCGAAGACGATGTAAATAGACTAAGTACAAAGTAACTACCGTAACAATGGGTTGTTTTTCATGAAAATATTGAGAAATACACCATATTTTTCAACTTAATCCCGGGTTTATTATCGAGTAGGTAATATGTGCGGGCGGTATTGTACCACCGTGCACCGGCCCGTACCAACTCAAAGATAAAATGCAAAACATTTTATTTTAAATCTGCTTGTTATGAGATTAACTACCGCGAAAATTTCCTGGTGAAGGAATAAAAGAAGTGAAGCAATGAATAAAAGATTATTTTTATATTCACGTTAATTAAGTTTTCTTGCTGGTGTATGCAAACCTTTTTTTTAAGGATGGGAAATAATCAAATGGCTCCTCCCCGCTCTGGGTGGACTCAATAGATAATTTTAGGCAATAACCTACATGGTCCTCACGTGATCTTACCAAGAAAAAGACTTTGACAACTGAGTTGGTTTCACCATTTTTTTCAGGGTGTAGCAAAATAAGAATTGTTGACGCCATTTTTTTAAATACTTCCAGTAGAATTGATTGATAAGTAACCTATTTACCTGGTTTTTACCTTTGGTCAAAAGCTGTCGAAAAATTCGCGTTGGGAGGACTTTTTCGACGCCATTTTTTAATTACTTAATGTGTGTTAGGTTCTACATTGTTTATAACATTCAATCACTTTTATTACATCCGATTTCATAAACAACACTCAACTAGAAACGCTCATGTATGTAGTTAATGAATCAATTTTACCTATTCATGAAGCACTGCAATCAATTCAGAATTTAATACGATACATATTGTAAAAGCCAATGCTATCGGGTTGTTACAATTTATTCACAGGGTTGATTTATATGACCTGCCGGATAGATCAAAAGGCCCTTTGAGCGAGCAAATTGATTGGGAATTTCATGTGGCTAGTTTTGCATTGGGACTTCATTGAGTGGGATTGAGGATGCTCGGATATAGGACGCTGAATTAAGAGAATGGATGGTGGATTTCTGTATACTTGTACGTTGTGGAATATCGGTTTCATCTATTTGGTTGAAACTACTACTATGCGGAAGGCGGAGGACATGCGGAAGGCGGAGGACAGGGAGTTGTGGTGTAGTCTGAGAGACGCCTTTGTCCGGCAGTGGACTAGGATAGGCTGAATAGAATGATTTAATAATATAGGCAAAAGATAGAGTCATTTTAAGGCAGCTTATTTCCAGCTTGTTTTCAGCTTATTTTCACGCGCGGCATACTGTACATAGTGCTTCTTTCATTAACCTCATTTTCAACAAATCAGAAAAACAAATTACAATATGACCCAACTTTCAACGTCACACAACAACAAAAACAACATAAAGTAAAAAAAAGACGTGGGTTGCAAGTGACATTTTTGCACAAGTATTACCATATAAAAAGGTGACATTTGACTCAAGAGTTGTTATATAAAAAAATATAATAAGAAGGAACGTGTAAAAAAATACAAAATTGCAACGGCCGTGGACTTATAACCTATATTGAGTCATCGCGGAGATTTGCATATGGCGCGGGCCGATGTACAGCCCACTTACGTCATAACTCACTGTTTGAACAACGAAAACCGGCGTTCTGCTACGAAATGCAGACGTTCTGTCAAATTAACATTGTTACCATGTGTGAGCAATTAAAAGTACGGTTAACTGTATAGTATTAATCAGTAGTATAGTATCCAATGTGTCGATGCCTGTTCTGTTTATACAAACAAACTGTGTCGTCACGCTTCTCGTGTTAATACATAACTATGCATGTTCAAGCATGGTCTCACACCGTCGTGATTTCTCGTGTGATACGGACAATCAAAATCAATGTCAAACCATTTATTTCATCATAAAAAATAGAATTAATTTCTAGTTGCCCCTTCAAAAATGTAGTTTCGTATGTAGAAGAATGGGTAAGACTCCACCGTTACTCTTTTAAAATGTTTTACAATATTTTATATACATTCATATATATACGTAATATAATTACTGTACCTACCTACGACAAAAGGTAAAAAGAAAAGAAAAAAAGCAAATAGGTAAAGCAATGAAAGGTGAATAAATACAAGGTGCTCAAATATTTACAAAGCTTTTAAAAGGAGACGATTTTCCAAAAACTTCAATAAGAAGTCAATGTGTGAGTCAAAGTAATCACAGAAGGTAAAACCAATGTTAAAAATAATAAGTTGTTTGGTTTTATCTAGACTATCATTCCTAGCTCATCATCGTTTTTATAATCACCATTTATAAAAACAGTGACCATTCTTCAAATTTGTTACATTAAAATCGTTACTTGTCTGTGTAATAAGAATTTCTACAGCTTAGATCTGTTTGCTTTACCCCAAGGAAGGTTTAGACAAATGTTGCTTGATTTATTGAAAAGCTAATGTGACTCTGTAATTACATTGTGCGACACTATTAGCTTAATTGTTGGTGTTGTTAATGCTTCACTATTTGTTTTTTTTTTGTGTTATTTACCAAATTGTCTCATTTTTTATCTGTGGAGAACGTGGTTGATTTCACATTTGTATTTTATATTATCCTTAACGTGCAATTGTTTGTTTTCCCAAATAAATTAAAATTCAATGATATTTTGATTCCAGTGTCCTTGGAGTTTCTTTCCCGTTCTTTTTCATAGGAATTTACTACGCTTTGGCATGAGCAACTAGCTTCATCATGATGACTGACCGACTCCTTAATAATTAAAAAGTGCATGTAATTAATTTCATTTAAATAAATGCTTTGAGCTTAAATGTCTTCACATTTGACATCTTCGTTTGTATTGTAGATAACACCCGTATTATGAAAGCCAAGGTTGTCAAGGGCCGTAAGTATTAAAACTTTTCTCATATCGGCACGAACTTTATATGGATAGCTCGATGCAGTAGAAATAATATAGGACAGTCAGCAAAGTGGTGCTGACAGGGTTGCCAGCTCGATATGAGAAGCCTCTAGTTGAGTATTTTTATCATATCAAAGTACTTATTCTATTAGTCATTATGAAATACGTGGAAACTAAAGGTAGGCTGCGTTGATTGATTGATGTTTATGTTCAGGAAAGAGTTTGGAAACATCGTTCTAATTGATATATTATTTTTATTTTATAGAACTGGCAACTCCGCTTAAGGCCCCTATTAACGCAACCCAACGAGTAAGGGGCTCTGCCAAACATATGTATTTATCAATCAAATTGATTGATACAGTGAAACGCCGAAACAAAACTTGGAAAGAGATTGATAGTCGCGGAATAGGTTTTATAACGATAGTTGCCTTCACGACACTTTATGATTGATTGAACTATCCGTTTATTCTTTTATTTGCAAAATATACGCTTCGACGTGGAGTAGCGGCCAGTCCGTTATAGAATGCAATGTGTAAACTATCTGGTCGCAGGTATTTCCAGTACGTTTTCCATTGATTGTTGGGCATTATAAAATTATAATGTATAAATAAGTAATGCCAAGGGATTGGTTTAATTATTATAGATGGTAACATGAAACATATTTATTTTTTAGGGAAAAGTTCACCAATATGAACACATTTGTAAGAGAAAAGATGATCATAAAAAGACACCTGTGTTTGATCATAAAAAAAACCAAAAGCATGGTAAGTATATTATTTCTACCATAAAAGTATTTAGATAGGAATCCATTAGCATTTAAAGTTTCTTAGTCATAATGTGAACAATCTTAGCAAATCGCGGGGTTCGCTCAAGGCCAGAGAGCCGGGGACGTAGTTTAGTGTTATTATACCAATTTTATCTAAAAATAACCGTGCTATCATTTCTTTATGATGCGATCACTAGACCTTTGTCCACGATAAACTATTAGAATGTTCTGAGCTTGTCACCATCGCCATCAGCAGCCCACTGCTGGCCATAAGCCTCTTCAAGCGCACTCCATTCAACTCGATTCTCAATAACTCTCATACAGCTCTACCAGCCACCCTGCGAATGTCGTCGCTCTACCTAGCTTGAGGGTGTCCTACCTTACGTTTGCTGATTCGCGGTCTCCAGTCAAGAACTTGTTTACTGGTCTATGGCTAATTTATAGCCGGCCCATTGCCACTTTAGCTTGCTTATTCTAGGTCTTGTATATGATTAATCGAAATAAATAAAAATGAACTACTGTTTTTTGGTAAATGCGTCTCTTTAAGTGCTCTTCCTCTCTCCATATTTTAATTTTGCTGTGCCCGACACGGTTCATAATTGATTCTTTTATTGTATTTTACCACCTGTATAGGTAGATTATGGATTGCAATAAATAAATTTAATTTAATTGATAACGACTGGGCTAATTTAACATTTTTTGGTTCAAAATATACGTAATAGGTTTTTAGCTCAAGACATAATGTACTTATAGAAAAAGTTTCCCGTCAAATACTAATAAATTTCGGGAAAAAAATCTGAACTTACTTTCTATGGAGTGTTTGTATTGATAGGGACAGGGCTGTTAGTTACGAGTACTATACCTGTAGGTATAGTAAGGCAACGGTGCTCGCATAAAACGGTTAATTCAAAATTGGTTCCCTTACCATTACCTTTGCAATTAAACGTTGAAAGTGATCACAGAGATTATCAAAATACCAGTACACCAACATTATTCTACCCACAGCCACGTGGAATTTCAAGCATTCAACCGTTTATTACATTGCTGCCATTGATTGGAAAACGAATTGAATCGTTTGAATACAACTATAACTAAAATAGTGCAAACAGAAATGGGGCTGTTGCCTCAGTATCGATTAGATGATTGAGCCGTTGTGGTAATAATAGCTCACTTATTACACCACACGCCTACGATACGATTGAAAGTCTAAAATAAAAGCTGAACAATTTTTCCAATAGTTTTCCAGGACTGGTTGGAGTTATTTTTTCTGTCTACTACCCTTACTTTAACTTAAATCTGCCTAGCCCATTCCTCGGTTATATTGAGGTCGGCCTACAGTCTAGCCGGATGCAGCTGGATAGCAGTATTTTCCATGAAACGACTGGTTCTTGTGCTTACCATGGCACTGAGGAGTCATGACTCCACATCATGATGTAAAGATTGTCACCCATCCACTGACCATCCGCGGCAAGCGTAGTTTAACTAGTTCAATTAACCCGTGCGGCTGTTGTTGATTAGTCGCACGCCTTGTAACAGTAGGTAAAATGGTTAATTTTAAAAGACGGTTGGTAAGAGTTAGTTAATGAAAGACAACACAATCATAATTGGCCTTATCCAAGAATGATAACAAAATCTACTATCTATAACATTCACAATTATTTGACGGTCTCGATAGTTTAGTGGTCGCAAGCGCTACTGAGTATGATGAGTTTGGTTCCCAGGCAAGGCAAAGTGTTATTGGGCTTTTTCTATGAGCAATTTCTCAGTAGCAGCCAAACTTTGGATGTCTGCCTAACCCTTACGTTTAGGTTAACAAACAATCAATTTTAATGTTGGCAGCCGAACCATCCCCACTTTGATTCACGATACGATTCCGATACTCGCCCATAACGACGGCCGATCGACGTGCCAAATTGCGTTTAATCGGTCGTGTGTAAGCTGCCTTACCGGTAAACGTTCGCTGACGTAACCACGGCATACAGGAATGTCGCGAGGCAAGTTTTAATGCAAAAACAAAATGATTATATTATCATTTTGGTATAATATTCAATATCCATATTACTTTATTTCGGAACAAGATTTGAATAGTTTTTTTATGTTGGCGGCAACAGATGTTCGTTATTTAAAGAAAAAACATGAATGGCTAATGTATTTCATATTCTTTTGTAACGTCGTTTTTTGTGTACCTAAACAATTTAGTTTGTAAAGGCTCCCGCAGACAGGCGCGACGCGATTCTGGTAGAAATATTTCCAGGAAGTTTCCCTATAAACTATTCTTCTGTAGTTGTTTACAAGAATATTCTCTGCAAGAAAGGTTATTAAATTAAATAACTGTTCGTTTCTCACCTTGGTGTTTATAAGAGAAGTTCCAAGGCAATTAATACAAGCGTTCTCGTGAAGACCAATTAAGGAGGAAGCGCCAGGTCAGCTAGAAAACTGAAATCATGACATGTAAGGGTAAGTGTAACTTAGAGGGTTGTATTTAATTAAATTTTCCCTTAGTGGTCAGTTTTTAAGTAACTGGGTGTGTTGTCAAACATAGGTTAATTCCTTATTACCATCATAACTTTAGCCAAAGGGCAATGACTCTATCCAGCGATCATGATCATAGTAATCATAGCAAATACTTACGAGGAGCCTGAATCATATCATACAATGGATGTATGGAACACATTCCATACAGGTACATACATACAAATCGTTGGTATTGTATGCTCCGAACGTGATTTGACTGACGATGACGTAACTAGCGAATTTGAACTGTATAATGAAGAGTGTAAAGTTGAAAACTTTTGGCCAGTTAAAGGGCTTGTTATAACTTTGTTTGCATAGTGTCTATTTTAGTTTTCAATGACGGAGTTTATAGGTACGTCAGGAAGGCAAGTGTTTGGGAGTTCGCATAATGAAGCGGGATTGTAGGAGAATATATTTGATTGTGCGGAGTTGATGCAAATGCAATACGATGTGTGTGGACAGCGGTTAGCCGGCTGCTAAAAAGTATTCAAATTTATTTATTTGTATTATTGTTCATGACATTATAATAAAGTATATAATGTTCTGCGGTCACTGACACAGTGTGGCAATTGTTGCGTCATTTCTAGAAAAGGCATATGAGTGTAGTTCGTTACCCACGTTCTGTCAAGCAGTCGTTTGTTTATTGCCTACCTATTTGATAGGATATTTCTAGAGGTAACACATATCATTTTTTTTTATACTAAAGTAAAGATGGAGGATTACTTTGCTTGTCGAATGATATGAAAGAGAAGAGAGTGAATAATAGGGTGACGGTTGACGGGGGAGTGAGAGGAAAAACATGTTGCGCCGACATCGTGAAGTATGGGGCAGGAGCTGATGTAGAGGAGATGTTGTAGAGTACCCATTAACCACACTTACTAAGTTTCCTGAAGTCCTTCTAAGTCCTAAGGACCTAAGTTTCCACTTGCATTATAATTATTATCATGCTGTTCAAAACAGATCAAACAGTCACTATTTTCATTAACGATAACGAAATTAGATGAATCCGAAATCTATGGAATTGGCTTTAGGCAATGTAAAATTGTGTAACAAAACTCGGTCACTATTCCCATATAAATACATTGACAAGTGGCGTTCTTGACAATCCGAATCCCTGAGATAACGAGTTGTTCAATCAACAATTTTCATAAACGAATCGACACGGAGCGATTTGCACTTATCTAGGTCCCCTTTCTTGTTTCCAACTTCAGGGCGCACAGTCTAGCTCACTTTATTATTAAACTTACATAAGCATACGAAACAACATACGTTGTTATACTTACAGGGAACTGCGTTATTGTATAGTATCGTAACTCGTAGGAAGCGTTGTATAACACTGAAACTGTGCTGAGATCATCTATTGTTTTCCCATAATATTATGGGAACTTCTATTAAACGCGTGGAGAGTATTTACGTGCTTGTTTTTGCAAGGCATCTGTGTTGTAATTTTGTTTAAGCGGTGGTTCCTTGATACGAGATTAGAAAACCTAACAGATAGAGACGTGTTTCTATGGAGTTTTACTCCTCTTCTTTGTGTGATGATATATTATCGTCTATGGTGGAAGATGTGTGTGATGACCCAAAAATTACAGGTTTGGAAAGAAAAAGTGGAGGCCTTGTAGATCGTAATGCAGGCAAAAAAAATGCCAGTTATGCCAGCATGACTCGCTGCTAAACCGAGCAACATAGAAAAGACAATAGAAATAATTCGAGGCTATTTGACCTGTCATTTAGTTTGAACTGACCTTTCTCGTTAAGAATTTGATATGTTATGATGTTCTGTGATTTTTTCCGTCATTTCTCATACATTGTAAGTTATCTTTTTTTGAGCCCTGTATACTTTTTAACGAGAAGAAGAGTAAAAAATTACGTCGGTCCAGTACCAGCTGTGGAGATGATTCACAGCATTTCACAACAACCCAAGACACTGTAAGTGATTCATTTAATGATGGTTAGGTATAAAATGTCAGCGTTTCTTAAGAAACTTTCGCACCATCGCAGTATTTGTATTTTTTACCTCAACCTGGCACGGTTTGCCGTTCGTGTCGAGACATGTCTTGCAGCGAGAAAATGCGTTACACCAGATAACATGTCGGTACGTTGACTGTAAACGAGGTAGATCGAATATTATGCTTTGTTGGGTTCATAGTATTACCACGTTAATTAAAACTTAATTATCCACGAACTTTATTAGCTAGTCCATAATAATGAAACAACAATGAACGCCGTCGGTAATAGGACAACAGTACGTGTACGTTTACTATTGACTGAGTTTATGGCAACACATGGGAATGTTACCATTAACGAGCATGTCTAATGTTATAGAAATCACTCACTGAAGGTAAAAACGAACGTAAACCCTCACGAAGGCCTGATTCCCTGGTTGAACACAGAATGAAACTACTAAACTAGTATCGGAAAACGTTTGAAAAACAATTTAGATTGCACTTTATGCTTATTATGAAAAACTATAATATAACTCATATAAAAACCTACTAAAATATTTATTTATAACACTATGATTTCAGACCACAAGTAAAAAACTTTATTTTGGATGTCTAAAGGCCATATTTTTAAATTAACTTTCATGTTTTCCACTATTGCATTTAATACCTTATGAATATCGAAATTTTTGCCTTCTGTCCAATCCCTTAACATTTCAGTTATGTTTTCCAAGTACTCTATGTTATGGTCATTCACATCGTACACGCCGTCGATGATACTGAATAATTCGCGCAGAAGCCTCACACTTGGTTTCAAAGGATCTGGAGCTAGTTTTAAAATTTTGTCAGGGTTCGTTAAAATCTCGTCTAAGAAGTCCAGAGTATCCCTCTTAACCATGGGGTCGGCATTGATTATATATTTTATAGTTTGTCGAAACTTTATGTTAGATGTTATAAAAAACTTGTGGTTTTCCAAAACCTCCGTGACCGGTACAAAGAATCGCTTCAAGTCTCGCGGCGCTACGTTCATCAAGGTCCGACACCAATCTATCAAATAGTCACTGTAGTAATATCTGTCTCTACAGATCTGTAGAGTATCGCAAATGTTGTTTTCTATAAAATTTGCAGACATTTTTGTCTGTTGTCTCATTATTTTCTCTTTCAACGTCTGCTGTAACCATGTCGTCGGCATCAATAATTTCCCCTTCACATTTTTTATGTGGTACCTCAAAACCTTTTCCAGAATATAATTTGAAACATCCATGAAATCAATCATAAAGTGATCTGTAACATTGATTGGTTTCCCATCAAGCATGGCCTTAAGTTTAGTATTTATAATCTCTGTATATTTTTCTTCAATATTATTGAATGCTTTTTTCACGTCTGCAATATCAGCACGGTATAGATCATAATTATTCATAACATTGGCCCTCACATTCTTCAGTTGTTCAGTGGACACTTCTATTAGAACGCTAACGAATGTGTCAAACAGAACAGTGTCGTTACTCGATACTTCGATGTCTTCTGGTTCCACATAGTTATCGGCATTACGTGTTTCTTGCATTTTATGTGGTAGAATTTGGAAATAGACCGAGTCAGCCGTTCGGGTTCTTGCAGTACCGCAAATTGTATCTGTATCGAAAATAGTACTTTCAGGTTAGGAGTAGTTTGGGGCGCAAATAACATTCAGATGAGGTATAATCAGACCATTAGTGGAAAATTTAATAGACTAGTGCAACGTGATGATGAACTAAGACTTGAATGCCCACGCAGTGGCTCAGAATTATTATCATCATCATGTAGGCTGAAAGACGTCCACTGCTGGCCATATTCTTCCCCCAAGCCATGCCACATACACCGCTCCTGTGTTTACCCAATTAGTAATACCGCACGTGCGCCCAGCCATGGCAGGAATAGGTACTGCGTAATAGAGAACACTATAATTCAAAATGAATCAAAACTGACTTTGAACATTTCTAATGAAACTGTAATAATTTAAGTCCTGTTAACGTAGCATATATATTATAATACATAATTAAATATATCCATCCTTCATCACAAATAAATACTTAAGAAATTAAAACAACTGGAACTCACATAACGAAACGGTAAGAAACACGACAATTTTCTCCGTGTAAAACATGGTTACTATTTTACATTATATTTGCTTGAAAACGATTTCGTTTCGATTTATATCTGCAGTTAAAGTTATAGTTTACTGTCGCTGTTTATTGAAAAAGGGGGCAGATATATATTGTAAGGCAAGCACTTGACTCGCGCATGTTAGAGAATGTGAGGTGTGCAGGGTTACTTGGTTCATTAAGCGGGAAAACATTTATACAGGCCTTGTATAGGTTGCCATCTTTGTATGTTGCTTATGTTATAGAGTGAAAATGGGTGTAAAAATTAGAAGTTCATACTACTACTAGGCTGGTTAAATTGTTTATTCGGATATATTCTGTTAAAGTTGGAAATTGCGCGCCAGAATTGACGAACATTCTGGCGGGCTTTAAGCATTTTGCATTAAAACGCGCCAAACTTTGTTGGGGTCGGCTTAGTCTCACCGAATGCAGTTGAATACCTGTGGTTTACATGGAGCGACTATCAACGATCAAAAACAAAATTCACCCGCCTTCAAAAAAAATAGGTACCTTGGAACACGAACGAAATCAGGTAATGTTGCTTACATTACCTGATTTCGTTCGTGTTCGTGTTGAAGACGGAGGAGGATTAATTTCATCAATAGGTTTAACATTTGTTTGGACTATGACTCGCTCGCTCATTCAAACCAACAACGTCCCATTTCGGTTGGTAAGATCAGTTAGAAACAATCTTACTGGGAATAAAATTATAAAGAATAATATAGTGAGTATCTGCAGATTACCTAGCTAATAACATCCCAAACAATTAACAGCAGTTGGTACAATTGGACTATAAAAGTATCGCACTTACCTGCCTTTCGATTCATCAAACCAGCACCAATAATCTGCGTGATGTCTGTGTATTGTTCTTTTATAGAAGACCAAAAGTAACTCCTCTGGTTTTCATTGTCTTCACGACACTGAATACCACCTGAATACACATTCGTTCGTCCATTTGAGATATAAATTAGATATCTAAACACGAAACTTATGTGAGCTACTAGATTTTTATATCCTTTGCCATGCACATTTCCATATAACAGCACTACGTACGTGGAGGAATATTTCGACGCCTTTAGTGACCTTTCGTTTATTGTATTTATTTATGTAGTTACTATAATATATAATTTGAATTTCGATCTACCTGGTGTTCTTAATTATAATAATAAACTATTGTTACTAAAAACTCCCTGTTGATAAATATAATATTTATATAGCCATACAGATGCCGCGACCATGGTGACACGTTTAAAAAAAATCGCTTAGCAAAATATTCAACTTACCTCTTTACATCCTTTTGAACCTAAAATTATACAGTTATTTGGCAGGTTATATTTAGTCACGTCTATTTTATATTTATCATTATCTGATTCCGTTCCGTGTGCTTCATACGCTCTTACCGTTTGATCCGCTCCAAGCGCTTCATCCACTTGTTCCGCTTCATCTACTCTTTTCCCTTCATCTGATGCTTGGATTCCATATAATTGAAGGTTTTCATCTGTTCCACGGCCATCACCTACATCGTTATCCGAACGATGGCCATCATCCGATTTGTCGCCACTGTGTGTTCCATGGCTTTCAATTGTGCTTTCTTCTAAATCAGTTCCATGGCCATCATCGGATTCATCGTTTCCTTCCCCTTCAGATGTTTGTTGCGTGTCACTTGTTCCATCCGATTCTCCCAATGTTTGCCATTCTTCCGAATCCGGTTCACTCGATGTTACCGATCCCAGCGATGTTACCGATCCCAGCGATGTTACCGATCCCAGCGATGTTACTGATCCCAGCGATGTTGTAGGTTCAACTGGTGATGTTGGTTGAACCGGTGTTTTTGGTTCTATCGGCGTTGTTGGTATAGATACCCATGTTTCCCATTTGCCGAGCTCTTTCAATTCTTGTCGCCTTTCATATCGCTTCTGACGTTCAGATATTTGCGGTTGATGTTGTTGTTGTAGTTGTTGGTGTAGTTGTTGTCGTTGTTGTTGTTGCCGCTTTTCATATCTTTTCTGACGTTCAGATAAAACCCGATGTTGCGAGTTATCCCCGTCAACGGACATGTAACTATTGTCTGAACTGTCTTCATGGTCCGATATATCACAAACTTTCTGTCTTTTATTGTCCCATTTAGATGTTTTTCGATATTTGCATTTGTCCTCAGGTATCGATGTATTCCAGATTGTTGTGTCCTGATGTTGCACACTATCTACGTCTGCCCAGCTTATGCCATCTATTGACATATCGCTAGTTTCATTAGTGATGCCATCAACGGACATCTCACTAGTGTCCCGTTGTTCATTACCAACCTCATGTTCCAATTTGTCCTGATATTTAGATGTTTCCAACATAACCGGATGTTCTGAATCATCAAGACTTGTCGAATCACTGTAACTGCCCATGGTTCCAACCCTCCCCAGCTACATGAAGAGATAAATCATTCCAAATACCAGTTTACCTGAAACAAAAAAAAAATACTTTAGTAAAGGGGTAGGTAGTAGACTCAAACACGGACGTGTTAAAATATTTAATGAATTTTGAATATGGGGGCACAAAGTATATTTTTAATCACCTTAAAGTAGTTTTTTTAATTGCTCTAATTTGCTATTGCTTTTCTTTTGGCAAACGGTTTTACCGGGAAGATTGCACGCGCGGATAACGCGCGCCAAAATCGGTTGCGTGGAACGTTAGCACCCACATGACGGCTCGGATGGAAGACGTGCAGGTGGATAAAGTCAAGTCTTTTTGATTTTGATGGTGGAAAATCACGCGCTCAGGGTGGAGCGGAAGGCAGTGTGAGACTCTGACTGACTAAAACCTATCCATTGTTCCTTCCTTGGCCCTATATGTTCAGGGGTTGCGGCAACCCTTTCGGTCAATCCCGCTGACCCGGTAGGCTTCGGCTCATTCCCAAATGCTGAAATCTCTTTGAGGCGCGCGTGAACACGTACGCGCCGTCCGGCACGGGCCTGGTCCTGATTGGACGGTAAGCTATATAAAGTCCATGTCTATCTATATACACGTTTTATGCAACAATGATATGTTTGTTCTTGAGATAAATTCATCCCAACTAGGAAACCCGTCTTTGTGCGTGGTCCCACGCACTTGGCAAGTTTTTATCTCTTTTTCCTGAACTTTAGTGAATTTCTCATCCAACTATAAGCTATAAGCCAACTATAAGTTACTAGCTGACCCGACAGACGTTGTCCTGTCTTAACTATGATACCTACCTTACCTACCCTACCTACCTACTCTACCTACCAACTTACCTACCCTACCTACCCTACCTACCCTACCTACCCTACCTACCCTAACTACTCTACCTACCCTACCTATGTGCAATAAAAATATTTTTCTCATACAAACTTTGCCACCCCTTGTAACCCTTTTGGGGGTTGAATTTCCAAAAAATAATATGCCTATGTCCTTCTCATTTATTATTATTATTTATTTATTTTATCTAAAAAAGGTACATTTTAGGCTTTGTAACATAAATTATGTCCAACAAAACTATACACATAGTTTGTCTGTTGGATCAAGGTTATTATTTTTGCTTAGGTATTATCATGAACTGAGTACAATTAAGTATATAATATTGTTGTTTCATGAATGCAAACTATCTACATACCAAATTTCAGCAAAATCGGTTGGGTGGTTTAGGCGTGAAAAGGTAACAGACAGACAGACAGAAAGACAGAGTTACTTTCGCATTTATAATATTATAGTGTGGATGTGAACTTCATCAAAAAATAGTGTTGAGACAATTTATAAAGTTATTAAAAAAAACACCTAGGCACGTACAAAACGCTAGGAATTAACGGTAGATTAGTAAATTCCTCTGAAGAAGAGCCGGCAAGAGTCTCTATACTTCCTCTTTAATAATCGATCATAATTATTACAAATATTTTAAAAATACTTTAGTTCATTATTAGTAGGTAGGTAAGGAGGAAGAAAGGTATTTTACTCAAACATAATTCAAAACTCAAATAGAAACGATATTCGCAAACAGACCAATAGGAAGTAACATTAAGTTCACACATCAATGGATGCAGGCACCGTGATGTGACGAATGCAACCCAGTGTCTCTAAGGATGCGGCGCCGGGACGTCACGGATGCGACACTATTTGGCGCTCCCGACTTTCCCGACTTTTTCTTATCCATTGGTTAAAAAATAGTGTTCAACCTAACGGTTGGCGAGCCGTACAAGATACTTAGTTATCACACTTCTATGCGGGTGTGTGTGAATTTGCTTCAAAAATCAATTATGAAAATGCTTATACGTATTGGGGATTAGCACTACCAATCATTTTTCCGAAATGCATTTATTTAATTGAAACATTAATTTATATACGCAGTGTTATGTACTAGTTTGTCAGATCTTTTATTTCCCGTTTCAAAACTAAGATTTCAATAGAATGGTAAATAATGGGTAAGAAATTTCATACTTATTTAATCTCTAATAGAATTTACTTTTAAATAAATGACAAGGAAGACGTTTCGCCAAATAAATACGAGTAAGTAGGCCACACATTCATCGAATTTCTCATTGCAGAAAGTTTGGGAGATGACAGTTTGTATTGGAGTAGCCAATCTCCGTTGTTGGTACGTAGAGTTCTATCCAGCATCCGTTGTTCTCTTGTTTAGATAAGTTCCTTTCTGTAGAAAGTGCGAGGCGAAATACCCAATAAAATCCTACTAGTATTCATATTTATCACTACTTAGTATAAAACAAAGTCGCTTTCTCTGTCCCTATATCCCTATGTATGCTTAAATCTTTGAAACTACGCATCGGATTTTGATGCGTTTTTTTTAATGGATAGATTGATTTAAGAGGAAGGTTTATGTGTATAATTTGTCGACATATTATGCGGGCGAAGCCGCGGGCGGAAGCTAGTAATAAGATAAAAATGTGAAAAGGGGTGAACGGATTGGGTTAAAGTTTAATGCATAGGTAGTTTACCACGTGGATAAATACAGGGTGAATTTGAATTCATATTATCGAAAAAAAATTTGCTGTTGTGTGTCCTACATTTTGACGAGTTATGCGAGCATTATGTATGGAACAGCTCATTTGTTTTTTGTCGATTTTACCATTGTCCCGTATCCCGGTGAATGTCATGGATCCAATTCGGCAGTCCACGCCGAAAAAGCTGCGGTACGAAGTTAGGCGTAAATAAAATCGATTGCCAAGTAGCATTTCCTAGAACTGCCCGAGTCGATCTGTTTATCAAGTTTATCCTGTACACATACATTCAATATCAGGAAGTTATTTTCGCCAACAGCCTGATAAATTACTGAATGAGAAAACTAGAAGAAATTATAATAATATAATCAGGAATGCAACCAATACAAGTGGTTCTACTTCATTTCCTGAATTAAGTCATTGAATAGACAGATAAAAGACGGCAGTGACACCTGATAGTATCGGGTAGCACTTAAATGACTGGGATAGGTCGTAAATACGTATGTACCTAGGTTGAAATATGAAGCATTATGAGAAAAAGTTATAAAGAACTTTGAACCACGCCATGTTGTTTTTTGTTTTTTCCATGGAAACGTTTACTGGTGTTGTCCTTAGTTATATCAAACCTGCGTAGATAGTAAAGAGTTAATTATTGTGAATTGATGATTGAAACTGATGGAAAATCCTTTATCAGAAAACAGGTTTATCTTTTAATAGTTAGGTAGGTACCGAAAGGTATGGAATTCAAACACAATCTAGTGTCAACTTTTAAACATTGCGAAGTTTCGTCCGATTATTCTTAATATTAAAAAAAGTTACAATTAAATTAAATTTAAAGTCTCTGACTGCCTTGTCGGTATATTGGTGTCAGTTCCTGGGTTCGATTCCCAGGTTGAGAAAAGTGTTGTTTAGTTTTTCCGTCAGGAATTCCCCAGTAATAGCGCAGAATCTAGATTTGTACCATAATAGGTGAAATGTGGGTGTAGGTACCACAGGCAGACCTTTGCCTACCCTTCAAAAAAGGCAGGCGTGATGTTATGTAATGTGCTGAGTGTCGGAATATGCACCGGCACTCCACCCTAACTTATTCCAAGCGAGTGCGCCCGCGGCCGATGTGAGTTTTGCAAAGCTTTCCCACTCGACTCAAGAGCCGCGCTCCGACCGTGACGTCAGACCGACACGTTATCTCTGATAAGAGCGCGTTATCAATTGTATAACAGTTATGACTGTGTGTTCGCTTTGTTTGTTTTACTCGTGTAGGTAAACATTCGAGGACATAATATTGAATGAGAGAATAGTGTTTCAGCTTTTCTGAGGATGTTTTTTCTTTTGGACGCCATGTTTCGTAATATAATAGTTAGGTATTACTACAGAGTACGGTAGTACAGTACTATTAATAGGTAGTAGGTATACCTACCTACTAAGTACCTATTAATAGGCGGGATTGTCCGAAAGGGTTACCGCTACCCCGGAACATAAAGGGCTACGGAAGGAACATTGATGGGTTTTAGTCAGTAAGAGTCTGACACTCCCTTCCGCTCCACCCAGAGCGGTAGCAGTCAAGGGATGATTTCCCAGCCTTAAAAAAAAAGGCTATTCATTGTGTGCAATCATTGAGATATAGTCGGTGAGCTGCGAACTAAGCTTCGGCCGTATCTTGTGGCTCACCTCAGCTCAACGTATAAAGTCAACAACAACCAACTTTCTACTTCCTATAAAAAGGAATAACCATATCAAATTGCTCAGGTACGATATATTGCAATATATAGCGCGTCATTGTGCGTTGGAAATAGCGCAGGTAATGGCTATCGTTATCGTATCCTCTAGACCGTCGCCCGGTATATGAACAGTTATGGCTGCGCTGTTCGTAGCCTATATTTCTTGTGAAATACGTGATACTAGTATCTAGAGTTTGACTTTATTCCCATACTTTATAAATGTGTATCGAAAAGACTTACTACCTTCTTGTAGAACTCCTTGCAACTAAGTGCTAATAGCAGTTGCAAATTTTTCTTGATTTTTTTTTCAATTATGCGGATGAAGGAACTACCTTCGTAATGGGGATACCCCGAGCGCACACTTTTTTAGTTTCGAGAAGATGACTACTGAGATGACGAATAATCAGTAGAGTAATATGAAATGGGAATGTTGCGTCGACAACATTTGAATTAGGTACCTAATTTATATTTCTAATAATGTCGGAAAATGTCTTCAGGAAAGTTTTGAGTATACAAGTAGAGGAAGACCAAAGAAACGATGGATGGATTGTGTGAAAGATGATATATGACTAGAAAGGGATTGACTACCGAGATGACGATTAATAGAGAAATATGGAAGAAAAAGACATGTTGCGCTTTACAAGTAAATTGGGATAAGGGCAGGAGAATGATGTTAATATGTATTTCAATAGACAAATTAATTCTCGGAACGAGAAACAATAGTCTATGAGCTCAATGCAACTCAGTTAATCCTCAGTAATATCCTGAGTGGTCCTGATCGACCGCATTGTTTACCCCACGATGGCGGGTAAATCGATCGCATTCAAAGCACTGGTGCGTGGTATCGCTGATGTAGTTCGATAGTTGAGCAGATTCCCAGCCAACTCAACTATGTATCTTTGAAGAACGTCCTTTGAGCGCTGTGTGTGCCTTACTCGCAGGATATTTCTTTTGAACCATACTAACCAAGACCCGATTCTATAGGATAAGTTGGCCATATTTTAAATAGTAGGTAATTTGGGCACAATTTACGGGGCAATTTGGACACATTTAATGTGGTGCATGTAAATAGGTAACGAACTGGAAATAATTTGATCTGTTTCAAGTACTATCTTCATAACCGATAAATACAACCATTCACATCTTGACATTGGGAAAAACATCGTGAAGAAACCTGAACTTTATAGTTATTAAAATGTAACTTTGACCCGGCAGGCTTCCGCCCTAGCGGGCCCCTTCTCTAATACTGACATCTCTTTGAAAATATATCTCAAAAACGTTGTTTAATCACTACATAGTATAAAACAAAGTCGCTTTCTCTGTCCCTATATCCCTATGTACCTATGCTTAAATCTTTAAAACTACGCACCGGATTTTGATGCGGTTTTTTTTAATAGATAGAGTGATTTAAGAGGAATGTTTATATGGATAATAACATGCAATTTCCGTCATCCACGCGGGCGAAGTCGCGGGCAGAAGCTAGTTAAAGATATTATCACAAATATTTAGATTTATTGACTTTTCCAGGAGCCAATTTTTTTTTAGTTCATGCTACACTGGACCAGCTCACACTCCTAGGCAGCACTTGATCCAAACTGTGGTAAAAAAAAATTCCAGACATACATGAAATTATTTAACTAAATCGAATTTAAATTTACACAACGAATTATTTAGTTTAGTCTCATATACAGGCACAGTCACTCGACCCATAATCAGTAAAATGAATGAACGATACCTACCTGTCTTAGTGCAGCTATATAGCACGGCTTATCACAGGTGCGGCCTTTGTAGATCTACTACGAAGGCATTCCAATGATTTGAAGTACAATTCACTTTACATCTTCAAGGTTTATTAAGGGTATCAGTCTTATGATATAAACCTATTTAATAATGCTATACAGGGTTGTTGTACATTCGTCACAAAGTATTTCGTCACAATTCCCATTATATTAATTTTGTTTATTGTAAATTCGTCACATAGTTTTAATCCGCACCGATAGCAAAAAAAAATAAACAAGAAGTAGAATAAAAATGTTGCATATTTTTCATAATCACAGCCCGTTTACTAATTTACCTTACATCAGTTTAAGTGAATGTTTTATTTCAATAATTTTGGTTGCTATCGCTACTTTAAGAATAAAATATTTGAAATGAGAATTTGTGCCGAATTAACACATATTTTTAATACTTGTGACGAATTTACTTTCGATGTATGGATTTTTCAAAATATGACGTACCTATTTACTTTGTGACGAATGTAGAACAACCCGCTATACACTGATTTTTGGTGAAATAAAAGATTTTTGTTCTCAGAAGACCGTATGGGTAATATTATTTTCAAAAAGAGCCATGCCCATCGGTGCAATCTTTTGATATAGCGACATATAGCCAAAACTCTGAGATTTGTGTGCTATATCTAGGTTAATTATAATTGAAAACTAAACATTCTTCTACTAATATTATAATCGCGAAAGTTTGTGAGGATAGATGTATGAATGGATGTCTTTTCCTGTTCCACGTAAAAGCTATGATGAAACTTACCAATCATATAGCTTACACATAGGTTACAATTTATAAAGATTTTGCGTGATTTGGCCATAATATAATAATCAGTATTCTATTATTATTCCCTTTGATTCGGTTACTTAATTATTAATTTGGTTAAAGAGATTCTTAATGTGTTTATGTTTATTAAAACTTTACTATTGACAAGTTCTTTAATTTAAATCTTACAAAGCATGTCTCGTTGAACAAAACAAATCATATTTAACATAGTTTACAGGAGTATATTGCAGTGAGTAGAGAGTAGAGTCTCTTCAATTATAATGGTAAGCATTTTAATCCATACCTGACATGATAAAAAACGTATCGTCTGACTGTCTGTGAGTCCGTTTGGTATGTAGACGATCTGAAGCCAGTGGAAGAAAATTTTTACCAACACAACGCGCGGGCAAAGGCGCGGGCGGAAGCAAATCACTACAAAGTATAAAACAAAGTCGCTTTCTCTGTCCCTATATCCCTATGTATGCTTAAATCTTTAAAACTACGCAACGGATTTTGATGCGGTTTAATAGATAGAGTGATTCAAGAGGAAGGTATATGTGTATAATTTGTCCACATATTATGCGGGCGACGCCGCGGCCGGAAGCTAGTATTTAATAAAGTAGAAGTAAAATACTTTGCTGTAGCAACAGGTTGGGGCTTGATTGTTTGAAAACCACCTGCCGTACCCCGGTGGGTACCCCGACCTGACTGGAGTGCGCTTAACGCGATCGGTAACGGATTAATTTAGTAGGTACACTCCAGAATTCATCACTTTGGTTTCCATTACTATTATCCGGTATTACATTACTATAAGCCTTTGAGCGGTACTCTGCAAGTGTGGAAATGGCTGCGTGCGTCTGGCAGTGTGGCTGACGTACCCGAACTTCATGCCTTTTAGGTTCCACTCACGCAAGTACTGCCCGTAGTCCGATTAACGCAAGCCGCTACGTGAAAGTGATCTATCGGTACCAACGACCATATGGTCGTTGATCGGTACGTTTTGAAAATCTTTAAAGTTGTAAGGAGTAACGAGCAATATTTTTATTTAATAAAAATAGTTTCATTAAATAAAAATATTGCTCGTTTGTGAAATACATTGCCAGTTCAAAAATCGCGCGCCATCGTTCCCTGCGAGGCTCGTAAACGGACATAAGTTGTTGTTCTGATCTGGTTCGCTTAACTGTAATGAACTGTCGAAATTTACTTTCCTTGCATAAATTTTCTTATAAATATGAACTATTTTGTATATATTTATTAATCTACTTTACAGCTTAAAGTTAGGTAACTACATCTATACATATAAATAAAAATCAAAGTGTCTTTTTTGTAATGACAAAATCATAGCTTTCTACTAAATGCGAAGGAAAGTATATGTATACGGTACTTATACTGATTTTGACAGAACTTTCACTATGTTTATTTAAGAAAAAAGATTAGGGACCACACGGGCAAAGTCGCGTTACTCTATAAATCTTGGCAAAAAACCGCACCAAAATCTAAAAGTAATTTAGAAGAAGTACGTAGTCAAACAGGCAGATACGAAGGGTCACTTTGTTTTAAATATTATTTATTTATTGTTAGGGTACCTTAAAAGGAGAAAACGGAATCATTATAGGATCACTTTGTAGTCCGTCCGTCAAGAATTACAGATATTGTAGATATTGTATGTATGTCTATTAGCTGATATAAGGATATACGGTAGGACTTACGGTTCCCGGGAGGAAGATACAATATAATATTACCTATGCTCCAACATAATTGGATGTTTGACATCATCCGCTAACATCGTTAATTACAGATTTTTCCTTATTCGTACAATATTATCAGACTTGCTGCAAAAATAGTTTGTTTTCATAGAATAGATATATTATAAAATAATATAGTTATATTTTCATAATAATTATTTGATAATATTATTAGGACTGGGGGCCAACCACAACCTCTTGAAGCTGTAGGTATGTCTCTTATTGAAGCTAACATTTGGATAGAGATGAAGTCATGCCTCCTGTAGTCCTGTATAGCTTCATTTCTTTCTCACACTGAAATAAATTAAAAATATTGCGCTTTCAGGCGATGATTGACCACCTGCTGTTGATGCCTACATATAGGCGATTACAGAATAAAACTGGTACCTTTGAAAGATAGCTGCCAGGACATTAGTAACTCACAAATAATTTAAAGTAACCCAACCTATTATGGTATTGTTGAATGATTGAAGGCTTGTTCGGAAAAATTAATTGATTGGAAAACCCGTGGGAATCTTTGTTTAATGTACCTTCGCTAGTTTTATTAAACAAATCATTAGACCGTATCATTACGTGTATGGTCTCATCATAGTGACAAGTTATTAGCCTTAGGTGTCTGGTGTACTTGTTGCCAACCAAATAAGGGTGAGATTGCCAGTCATGCGGCTTAACTAAGAAGGGAAGGCTAAAATGAGAGTCTTTCAAGTTGTCAAGGTAACGCCCTCAGATTTCATTGCAGATAAAGTTACTTCGAACAAGTAACTAATTAATGATTTATTTTAAAATGTCTCAGTTCAGTTTTAACAGTCGTTATCTTGTTGTAAAATCACCTCTTTATTTAGCCATGTGCCCCTCGATTTATATATGTCGTAGGATAATTTGATACTTCGAATCTTCGCGGAAATCCTAGGGGTTTTGCGAAAACGCGGATAATTAGACATAGGCGAAAAATTATCAAATCTTACTGGATAAAGTCAGGATTTTTGCGAAAATACTCGTTACTATAGTAAAATTTGATGTGCTCAACACTGATTGGCTACAATTTTGCTGGCTGACTTCTAATTGGTTCCTAGTTTGCCGATGATTAACTTCAAGTATTGTATCATAGAGTTATGAAGGTTTAGAATAGGTGAGAAAGGAAAATCACTAAATTGATTTTTATAAACTTTTTATTGAAAATTTTAGTATGTATGTTGTTTTCCGCTAAACCAATCTCGAAAGCATTGTTGTTGTTGAGTGGTTGACTAAGACTTTTATGATAAATGACACTATGTACATCCGTGTAGCACTTTTATTTACCACTTTATTTAAGTCCAAGTAGGTACACTATTTAAGATAAAAAACAAAACACTTCTGCAATTTAACTCAGACACAAACGTAAACAAATAACGTGCGGCAACAAATGATTGACATTTAAGACGTCAACCAATCAGAGACGATCTCTTATTGAACGCGCTGACCGACCAATCAGCGTTCTTATTTCATAACAGCCAGCGTTTCGTTTCGCAATATTGCTATAATAACGAGTATTTTCGCAAAAATCCTGACTTTGTCCAGTAAGATTTGATAATTTTTCGCCTATGTCTAATTATCCGCGTTTTCGCAAAACCCCTAGGATTTCCGCGAAGATTCGAAGTATCAAATTATCCTACGACATATATACACCGTGAAATTTTAGTCGTCTTACAAATGTGGTCCACTTGATGTATCCAGCATAAATAACCTGCAGGCGTGATTTAAAAGTTGTTACCATTAATTGCGATAATAGGTATGTACAACGAAAAATAAATAATGCATTACAATAAGTAACATCATGTTAATAATGTTTACGTATCGAACGGTAGATCATTCCATCCCCTTTTTCTATGAGACAAAATTTCTTAAGCCAATCTACAACAGTCCACGTCCAATAGTCCTCTACAGGCTGCTTTAAAGAACGTCGTGCGTTTACGATAATGTATGTTTTTTAATTATCCAAATGTTCATATTCTGAGTAGGAATGGTTGTGAAGTTGGATTTCAAGAGAATGAAATAATTGCTTTTAAAGTCTGACATGAACTTTATGATCGATTGACTTCACAACGTCTGGCTGGGACGTTGGAAATGGAAATGATGAATATAATATGAATGGAGCGCGGAGACGCCTCGCTACTGCTAGAGGCTGCATTGTGAAAACTTTCCATATACCTACTTTAACAAAGTAGTCACCACTTACTCTGCGAAACAAATGTAAAACAACCGACGGGTTTATAGGTGATACGTGGCAGTTGTGCTCTCAAAGCACTTTCGACCCCACGAAATTTATTTGTACAAAGTCTTTAGACGTAATTTAATTCGGTGCGGTAATTCTATGGCTTGTGGCAATGCACCACTGATTGGGTTTGCCATAACTGACCCCTTACCGTCATGCGGGCTGCCAGCTCGCTTGCAACTCAATAAAATAAATCAAAAGATGAGAGGGAGACTTTTCCTTGGGAATGATATAAGTACAGACATCAAGCTAACCCGATCTGTCAAATTTTCTCAATTAAAAATGAACCTTATGACTTTGCAATAAAGTTGAAATACTATCAAAGAAATTTGACAGATTGTGGTAACTTGATGTGCTGGCCTCTGTACATTTGAAATGTATGAAAACTTCGATTTATGTACCCATCACACTAATAATAAAAACACGAAATTTTGTGAGTGTGTGAGTTCGTATGTTTGTCCGTGCTACACGCTCAAACGGCTGAACGGATCTGGATGATATTTGGCACAGAGGTAGTTTATGACCTGAATTAACACATATCCCGGTAGTACGTTGCTTTGGGATAATATCCGTTTCGGGAGGTTCCTGCACATCATCAGGCGGGAGGAAACGCCCGGGTGTCACCACTGCGAGGATCGCCGAGAGGACACGGTAGAGCACACGGTGCAAACCTGCCCCGCTTGGGCGGAGCACCGCCGTGTCCTCGTAGAGGCGATCGGCGGCGGCGACCTCTCGCGCCCGGCCCTGGTGCAAGCCATGGTCCGGGGCGAGAGGGAGTGGGAGGCAGTCACCTCCTTCTGCGAAAATGTGCGAAATGAGGGTTACCGCTACCCCGGAACATAAAGGGCTACGGAAGGAACATGGATGGGTTTTAGTCAGTAAGAGTCTGACACTCCCTTCCGTTCCACGCAGAGCGGGAGCAGTCATTGGATGATTTCCCAGCCTTAAAAAAAAAAAAAGCCCGCCACGTGGCAAGTGTGACCTATATCCTATATCACGTGGTCATTAATAACCCAGAGCCTGCTAAGCTGTGGGCTATTAATATTCGAGTTGGACGCAAATGAATTGATTGATCGCGGAAGTATATGCCTGGGATGGTTGGGACCTAAGCCTTTTCGCACATTCAACAGTAGTTACTAAGGCTCAATTTGTACTTATTAACTTAGAGATGGAAAATATTGTAATAGATACTTCGATCTATCTGAAGCTCGTGGCTAAATACTAACAGCCGCACAGGTCGATCCAACTTAAGCTACGCTTGCCGTGGATGGGTTACCATCTTTACATGTGCATCTTTGACAGTTATAACAGGTCGTTCAAAGCCCGAAAATCTGACAGCCAGTCTTACCAAGGGCTATCGTATTGTCCAGTTACTGGTATGTGGATGTCAGATAGGCAGTCGCTCCATGTAAAATACAGGTATTCAGCTGCATCCGGTTATACTGGAAGCCAACCCCAACATAGTTGGGAAAAGGCTAAGCTGATGATGACTTCAATCTATCTATTTATGTACCTACTTAAACTTTTTAACCGACTAGAAACATACAGACTAACATAAACCCTTCTCCGGTTTTATGTTCGTCAGTGATTTTTTCTTAAATGTTTAATTACATATTTTGTTGTGTACACGTATTTAAAACGAATTACTGATTAAAATATGGTTTCGAAAAATTCCTCCACATCGCTGTCGACCCACGAGACTGGCGCCTCTGGGCAAGGTAAAGGCCTGCCCTTGGGTCAGGGGAAGTGTCAAGTAGCCGTTTAGAGATTTCTGTAAACAAACCATGATCACTTGGACCCCACGGGCCGAGGGTTTTAACCCCAAAGAGCTCGAAAATATAATTGCCAAAAAAGTTACTATATTTTCGCCGCTTGAGGTTTTCCAAAGCCCAAAAATAAAATAAAAATGTATGGTCACCGAAATGTTCGTCAAATATTGTGAACCGATTTTAAAAATTCTTTTTCCATTTTGTAGAGGAAGCTTGCGCGGCTGTGCTATACAAATTGGATTAACTTTGCTTTGATAGTTTTTCAGTTAGCTTTAATAATAGCTACGTATTTTCATAGAAATATATTCTGTTATTAATGTCGGTGGTCTCGTATTTGAATAGAGTATTCGAATTTGTGGGTTATCGGTATTCCAACTAAAAAAAAACTAACAGTTGACTTCCAACAACAACACAAAGTAAAAAATACTTTAATACTCCGAATGTTGGTTGCAAAAAATGAAAATACAAAATCAAAGACGCTGACGTTCAAAATCAAAAGTCATTTATTCAAATTAGGCTGAAGATCAGCACTTTTTGAAGGTCAAAGTTACATAAGACAGTCCCCCAAAAACGCCCACCCTTCACCACTTCCTAGTGCTTTAGCTGGGAAGAAGAAGTGGCGCAACAAACTCCCCAGCAGCACAGCTGTCTGTTTAGTTGGAAGAACTTGACTCTACACACATTTATCGCATGAGAAGTAATTAACATTACGAAACACATCACATTAAAATCAATCATTTGCCACATGTCAGCTAGCACACGTCAATATACCAATTAAAACATTAAAACTGACTGTACTCAAGCGTAAATTTAAAAAGAAAAAAAAAAGAGCCTCCAGGTAAAAGTGCGTGCCCGCTTACATGTGCAATGCTGTACTATGTCCATACAGCCGTAACTCGAAGTTACAAATGATAAACTAGGACCATCGAAGTAAAATCAATCAATTAATTGCTAATGATTACTAACTAGGATCAAGATAAATAAATATGATCAACTGTCGAGGTCTCTAGCTAACCACATTTTGCAATACAACTCATTAAAAAAAAAACATAGTAATGAGTAGATTATGTCAACAATAAATGGCTAATAAAAAAAATAAAAACAACCAAAACAATGAATTGAATACATAATAAAAATAATTTTATGAAGCTAATTCTGGAGAAAGAACATAAACATTGTCTTGTGTTAATCACAGCGACCAACTATTCTTGTCATTTAAGTAGTCGTTGGTAGTATAGTAAGCCTTTGAACAAAGGATAGATTTTACTTTAGATTTAAACGTATTAAAAGGCAATTCTAGCAAAGAAGAGGGCAGCTTGTTATAAAAGGTTATACCAAGCCCCACAAATGAGTTATGAACCTTATGAAGCCGATGAAAGGGAGCACGTAGTTTATCCTTATTTCTAGTATTGATGTTGTGAATATCACTGTTTTTAGTATATAAGTGTAAATTTTGTCTAATATATAAAATGTTGGCGAAAATAAATTGTGACGCTACCGTAAGAATACCAATTTCTTTAAAAAAATCTCTCAGAGATACTCTGGCACCTAGCTGGTAAATTGCTCGAACAGCTCGTTTTTGAAGAACGAATATATTATTTATATCTGCGGCTTTGCCCCACAGCAGAAGGCCATAGGACATAACGCTATGAAAATAGCTAAAATACACTAACCGGGCTGTATCAACGTCAGTGTATTGTCTTACTTTCCTGACGGCATAGGCGGCTGAACTAAGCCGTCCTGCTAGACTTGATATATGTGGGCTCCATTGGAGTTTAGAATCTACTGTTATTCCCAAAAAGACTGCTGTGTCTACAGTTTCAAGCACCTCTTTATCTAATATTATTTGTGGTCCTAGATTTCTGACATTGGGTAAGGCGAATTTTATACATTTCGTTTTCTTCGCATTGAGAACTAGGTTATTAGATGTAAACCAATCCGTTACTGTTGAGAGTGCACTGTTAACATCGTCAAAAACTAGTCTATCTCTGTCTACTTTAAAGATAAGAGAGGTATCATCTGCAAACAGTACAACATCACAGATACCCTTTAAATGTTCGAAATGTTTTAGTTATTTTCACTATGATATGGTGTGATTTTGTGGAAGTCGGTTGTTTTTTCTGTTTATATTAATATTCTAAAGTTGGGATAATTCTATTTCCTTCAATTTTATGCCATTTTTTGAATCATTATAAGGCGACATGTTTTGAGCAATGCGACGTAGGTACGATCGACCGCGACTGAGCTGCACTCATAGGTTTTTTGAGCCCTTTTAAAGCATTATGATAGTATCAAAATTTTATTGCTCTTACTCTCCTTCCAAGAAGAAGGGGAATAAATGAACCCCCAAATATGCCTATAAAAACACCAAAAAAAACATGACGTGAATGTACAATACGACATTTCATCGCTAATTCGATTTTATTGACACATTTCACATCTCAATTCAAGTGCCGCAGCGTCACATGTTGTTTTTAGTGGCACTAAAAATCTATTTCTATGGCACTTTAGTATCTTTTTAGAATTTAATGGGGTTAATCAAACATTTAAGACGGCCTCGGGTGCTTGGTTCGCCGAGTCGAATATTTATGCTCGAATATACAAAAAGCCTTTGAATATTGCCTAAAGTTCAGGGGAGGATATTATTGAACACGTGGAACTACATACTTCGTGTTGGGTAAAAAGACATAATTGTTATTCTAACGATCATACTAATTATACTATTCCTTTTATTATAATTTAACGTTGTATAACTTAGATAATACGAACAATATTTACTTTAGCATAAGTAATAATTTCTCTGTACCTTCATAGGACATAGTTTGAAGAGCTTCAATGAGGAATTTCTTGCAGTGACTATGATTTAAGGAGTAGATGTTTCCTTTTTCATTTGGCCTGTTCTAGAGTAGTGGTACAATGTATATTAAATTTGGCAGTGAAAGCATGCTTTGTACTATTTGAGGGCAAACTATATCTTTCCTGGTGTTTTCCTATATGGTGTTATAGTGTCCAAAGTCTCCATACATCTACACTTCTAGAACAAAATACCCCACTGATACCACGATGGCGATGGCGTAGTCACCTACTTAAGGAGCGTGAAGAAAAATAACAATAAACGCATTTTCAGTTTTGTTCTCTTTTTCTTTCATATCAATAACCACTACTTGTTTTTGTTCACAGACTCAAGAACTTTACGCCTTGAGAATCGTAAATCAAAATGGCGGACGCTTCGACTCCAAAACGAGGCTTGCGTCGACTCGTGAGCTCGGTGCGCGATGCTTGGCGGCGGTTCCGATCGGATCCAGAAAAAGAACCGCTCTTACCCAAAGAAGAGAACGAGAGCATACGGCACATAATACTGATGTATTCCGATTACACGCGTACGAAGCATCGTACGAAGCCACGTTAATTAGCGCGCCTGTCATCGTCCACGTTGATTGTGTTCAAAACATCCCCAGCCCCAACCCCAAATGGTGAAGATTATTAATTAGGTGAGTGCTAGCTTTATTTGACTGCGGGTTTGGAGAATTGTAGATGACTGTGGTTCCTCTGTTGAGTAGGACACTTTATAAGGTTTATATATCAATGAATCAATATTTTTATTGTGGATCATAGGTAGGTACAGTACAGTTCTTAAATATTTGAAGATTTTGATCAGCTATGTCCCCATAAATACAATAAATCCTTGGGTGTATGTTTCTGGGCCGCAAAAGACCAGTAATTAATAATAAATTCATTTATTTCTCACCACAATATTTAAAGAGATTATGTACATGGAATTATTGTTAATTGATGGAGATAGTACTGCAAAACGCATTTGAAGGGTTGGCGTAAGCAAATAATAATAATATTCGAGCGAAGAATTCGATTTTCTTCGTTAAGGAAAAAAAATACATAACAGAAACACGATTCCAATCGGGTAACCGCGCGGAAGATTCCACTGAGGTACTACCATTCTTCAATCCTGTGGATATTTATTGTATGAAAGTAATTATTTTGTAGTCTTCCCTCCTATGTAGTCTAGGAGCTAGCCTCAATAATTTCCAAGTAATGTGACGTGTGTTATGAGTAATAATACCTCCAAATATTTACTATTATAGTATTTAGTACATTGTATTTATTTTGAATCATAATTCCGATATTTCATTTGTTTACTATCGTATTATCTTTACAACTTGTCATTATCTGAGGAGATTATAGTACTACGATAGCCGTACGTGCTATCATAATAATGCGGCGTTTTAGAAACATCGAGATATTTTTTCCAATTGCTTGATCATGGGTTCTACCTATTTATTCATTGACGTAGAAATAAAAAGATCACTGCTTAATAAAAAACGAGCACAATTCAGTATTACAAGAGGTAGAGTTTTCAGGACAAAGTTTAGTGATAGTGTTGCTTTCATTGCTTGGATTAGGCTCATCACATTCACTTTCCATTTTCTGCCCAAGAGCTCGTGGCAAGGGCAAAACCATCAGGTTAAGTTACGCTTGGCAAGGTTGGTCTTTTGATGGGTGACCATCTTTAAGTGTGTCGTTATGGATCGTCATAAGCACAAAAATCTGACGACCAGTCTTACTAAGGTATCGTATTACCCTGTTACAGGGTAGTGGAGGTCAGATACGTAGTCGCTCCACGCAAAATAGTGGTATTCAGCTGCGTCCGGTTTAGACTAGAAGCCGACCCCAACATAATTTGGAAAAGGCTAGGCAAATTGATTGTGTTAATTATTTTTTACCAACTAGGTAATCACCCCTTTAAAAAAATATAATCTGTAATAGAGTCCGTCTATCGTTTCTTAAGTCTTCCCCTAATTTTAGCCATCTAGATTATACACAAAACGTTCCTCAAGATGTATTCCTCATTCCTTCGCTTTACGTGCCCTTATCAATATGATGACAACCGATTTCACACAACTGTTCAATCCCCGGTGCCGATTAGGCTCATGAATCCCAAAATGTTTTCGTTAAAATTCCAACCGCAGCAAAAACAAAACATACTACCTCTTTTATATCATTCCCAGGTTTAAAGATAATATTATAATTAATGTATTTTTATGTGACAGCATCATTATCTCAGGTTGCGACCTTTTAGTCTTGACCGCTTGTCGGGAGCTGATCATGTTGGCATTGGGAACTTGTAGCCATCTATTAGTAGAAGCACTGTTTTAGACGGGAGTGTGGAAGTTTAGATGCAAACTAGTTGCTAGATTTGTTGGTTAGCGAGGCAAGTATTAGCTAAAAATTAGATACTTTTTGTCAGATATTTTTTAGGATGCAGGTTTATGGATTAAGAGTTCTGACATTTGTTTACGGACGCATTTTACGAAATCATTTACATATTTTTGTTAACGTTTTAATACCTACCGAAACCAACAGAATACTAAACATTTATACTATTTAATAACAGTCTTATCTCCCGCGTCGTTCTGAAGATTTAATACACGAACACTGCCACTTATTATTCAAGAACTTTCCTCAAGGCAGTGTGTGCTCGTATCTGAGTCACTTGTGAGGTCGCGACCCGCCAACATTGTCACTAACTCGCTCCCAGCTCCGCTAATTGGTATCCCCACGAAATTGGGAGCAAATCTTGAGGTCAATCATCATGTTATTATTACGATGGCGAGCTCCCGGAGTAGGGGCGAAAATATGTTTTGACGGTCGAAGAAATCAAGACTTGATATGTTAATAAATAATTGTGCCAATTTTGCGTCGTTTGGAGAAATAAGTCTGGACACTAAGGCCGTCTCGAGACTGCATAAATACACAAATGCTTAAGTATAATACAAATCATTACACCAGTCCAACCCCTTGTAACACCTGACTCGCCCTAGCTTCTTTTATGCGACACAATATTGTGTGAACCAACCAATTATTCATAGTTTGTTGGTTTAATCAGCACAACAAGCTTAAGCTTATCCATAAGCTTTAACCCATATTCAACATAATTAAATCGAACCAAACTCATAATTCCCGACCACGTACGATAATCTTCAACACGACGCCCACTAACTGTCGATTTAACATCAAAATAAATGAGAGGTGAAATTAATTACGGGAAATATGAGAACAGAGCCTCGTTGGTCAGTGGTTGGACGATATTATTGTGTACGGGGGCCTGAGTTCGATTTCCAAGCCGGCTTTTTTATCAAGAATTTGTCAGTAGAAGCCCGCAGTCTGGATTAATTGGTCGACGACAATAGGTCCGCTCCTATTACGTGAGACTTAAACATTACTGTGCCCCACCCTTTGCGGGTACAAGGCGTGATGTTATGTTATGATAACAGTTTACCAAATTCTTTGGACGGAGCGAATATTTAGACTGGCAATATAGCCTCGAAATGGGTTTTCACGTTGAAACTGCATAGATTGCCTGTTATCTCTGAAATTTCCACTATAGCCGTTATGTACCTATACTACGAGTAAAGCTTCAATTTGGTGTGAGACACATATTCACTAGTACCTCTACACAGCGTCGGAAATATTGAGTCGAACATAATGTTCGAAATAATCATTATCGAACAGTAAAATAATACATAAATGTGGTTTCTCTTAGGGTAGATTTCACCTAAGAAGCTGAATGCATTCAGCGCATAAACCACGTTAAGCTATCAGTTTCTATGGAATATTGACACTGACAGGTCTTGAACGCGTTTTTGATGTGCTGATCGCACAGTCAAAGTCAAATCATTTATTTCAAATAGGCACAAGTAACGCACTTTTGAACGTCAAAATAACCAAGAAATAGAATTGATTGTAGTCGCCCGTTCCAAATGGTAGTTTTGTATACAGAAGAATGGGCAAGAAACTCCACCTTTACTCTTTCATAAAATTCGCCCTTAGTCGCTCTTATCTTTTTGAATTGTCTGTATTTGTACGCTATGTGTACATGGAGAACAAAGTTTTGGCAGAAATGCCGCAATATTTAGAGTACCTATTCATCTTGGATCACTGCAGTATCGCTTTTGACAACAAAAATCAATCTGCCTAGCCTTTTCCCAACTTTGTTGGGGTCGGCTTCCAGTCTAACCGGATGCAGCTAAATACCAGTATTTTACATGGAGCGACTGCCTATCTGAACTCCACAACCCAGCGAGTATACTGGGTAATACGATACCCCTTGGAAAGACTGGCACTTTTGACAACAATTCCCAATAAATTCAAACCATTCAACCTTAGGGTGACAAAGCAATAACGGGGTCAACTGCACATTACGTTCTTCTCCATTTCTAATGAACAATAATTATCCTGGCATTACTCACTAATATGTACCGCTGATCTTTGCTCCCGAGATTGTCGTTACTCATGACTTGAAATGTCGCCGACATTTGCTCTTGATCCTCACTTGTTTTGATCTATGCGGTGACTAAGAAGCAGGCCTTGTATCTTACCAATTGTTATCGGAATCGTAAAAAATAAAAACTTAAACTCACGCCTTCTTCCCAAGAGGGTAGACAGAAGCTATAGTACGTCACCTGTTACGCTTCTTACATGCTACTTTTGTTTCGTGTTCGTTTAAAAATAATTAAGCACTATTATTATGTACCTATCATTTTGATCAGCATTCCGTGGCGTACCTACTAGAACAAGTTATCATTAAAAACTTCGCAGTTTCTTAGAATTTATTTGTAACATTTTTTGATGAAAAAGCTATTACCTCATTTATTACAATTTCGCGTCTTTAATAAAAATCCTTACCTCCGCGGTTTTTTTCTTTAATATACTTATGCTATTTTAGGCACTTTTTCATATTTTTTTTTTGTTCAACTCAAACTCAAAGCATTCATTTCAAATAAACATACAACCGCTTTTAAATTGTTAAAAGGGTTGATGAGTCAGAAAATTGAATTGAGTTCCCATTCCAAAGCGTAGTAAAAAACTTTTCTTTCAAATCTCCGGATAAGAAAACAAACATCATCTATCACTTTCATGAAAACTCGAAACTTAAAGAATGAGTAAAAACTTAGAAATACTTTGAATACAATGTTATATCCGAGAGCCAAACAATCCGTCTTCGAAACATAACTTTCTGAATATTTAAATTATACAAATATGACCTTTCCGGAGTTCTGCTACGATTCCATTTTCCATTTACCATTTTCCATTTCAGCCAACGAAATTAGTTCCTAGAGTGCTTCACATGAATGTGTGTTCAGTTGTAGATACTTAAACATATTTGCTTCTGAATAACAATACAAACAAGTTTCATGCAGCTAAAGTTTAACTTAATACCTACTGAAAATGTTCTATCGGTTCTGAACGGTTCGCAGAAGCATTCATTTCAGTACCTGAAGTTTGTTGAAAATCTGAAAATACCGCCGTAGTCGGGGATGTAAAGCACTTGTATATTCCAAATTGGTATATTGGCGTGTGCTATTGGTATATGATGTGTTTCGTAATGTTAATTACGTCTCATACGATAAAAATGTGCAGAGTCAAGTTCTTCCAACTAAACAGACAGCTATGCTGCTGAAGAGTTTGTTGCGCCACTTCTTCTTCCCAGCTAAAGCACTAGGATGTGGTGAAGAGTGGGCGTTTTTGGGGGACCGTCTTATGTTACTTTGACCTTCAAAAAGTGCTGATTTTCAGCCAAATTTGAATAAATTACTTTTGATTTTGACTCTTAAGATTAATCTTAGATACGTATTGTGTGAATATCATCATTCTCCTGCTCTTATCCCAATTTAATTGGGGTCGGCACAACATATTTTTTTCCGTCACACTGCCCTATTAGTCGTCATCTTGGTAGTCACTCTCTTTCTTGCTGTAAAATCTTTCACACAATCCATTCATCGTTCATTTGGTCTGGTTCTTTTAAGTCATCAACAATGTTTTATTAATCAAAAGTATATCGGCCTTGGTTGCTATCTGAACATAAACATTATGACGCATTGAGAGGTCATCGCACCGTCGCATCGTCTGCTTAAATATGGACCCTAGTGGGATACGTCAATCACCAAAACAACACACCGCTGTAAATCAGCGCTGCAGCGCTTACAGCGATATACGTACTCTCGGTAACACCTTTTTAATCAAGTGCAAAAAAAGCGATGAAACTGCTGAAAATTTCAATTGCTGAGGTTTATTGGAACCTAGTCTATACAAACGTTTGCTTCGATGAAACTGAATTAGTAATACCATCAGGAGTTTGTTGGGTGGAAATTACTTCACGGGGCATTTAACTTATTTAACTAACGCGCGCGTACAGCTTAGCAACCAGCCATGCTGTAAGCGTTGCAAACTGATACTCGTGAACAATAACTGACTTAGGCGAAGTAATATTGTATCCTAGCGGACCAGGTTAAAGCTGATAGAATTTATGATAGTACAGTCAGGGTTGTCGAGGTCAGATAGGCAGTCGCTCCTTGTAAAATACTGATTGATATTCAGCTGCATCCGGTTAGACTAGAAGCCGACCCATACATAGTTGGGAAAAGGCTAGGCAGATGATGATTACACGTCTTGATTATAAAACGGAAAAATGGGGTAAAAAAAGTCGAGATGTATTTTGTGACACTCATTTGGCATATATTAAAGACATGCGCTTGTAAACAAAAACTAAAGTAAAAGTGTCCCGACCGAAGTGACGGTTAAAATGTTATACTTTTTTCGCTCGAGCCATTATCAGCCAAGTGTGCCGAGTATCGTGCTTTATAAAACTTTGTTATAGCGTTCGATATTCGATTTGCGTCTGGAAATTCTAGCTCCGGCTGCGAAAAGTGATGTGAAGACAAAACTTCCTTCAAGATATTTTCTCCAAGCACGTATTTACTGCACGTTAGAGTCATGCATAACTTTATTTGCTAGAACTCCACTGCAAATACGTGAATTTTATTCCTCACGCCAAAATGCTTCTATTTATCGTTCAAATCCAGTCTAGTTGATCTACTAGACACAGTTAGCAATCAATGCGTCTTCTGTAGATAACATTGTTTGTACGTTGATAATTAGTGGTGGTATTCAGATGGCATCTTCATAATTACTCCAGTTAATCCAAGTAGTCAATGTCCACTAGTAATATGATTACTATCTGTGACCAAGCTGGGAGTTAATTAAATCCCCAAACTAATTAGGAATTAATTAATCCTATGGTGAGAGCAGACATAAACAAACTAGTAGTCATACATGACGACCTCACTGATAAGTCACGCATTTTGCTTTAATGCAGGCACTTTGGCGATTAACACACGGCACCGCTCGACTGCGCGGTAGGAGCAGTTTGCGGTAGAAACGAGTACCGTACCGTGTACATGTGTTAGGCATCAACGGACTTCTTAGAGACCAATGAGACATGAGATCCGCTTCACCGCCTACCGCAGCGGAGCGCGGTGCCGTATGAAAATCGCCTTTGGATTCGTCTAACGGTTATGTTACACTGTCAGCGTCGAGTGTACCTGACACCATCGTCGACATATAAATGACCTGTGCTGACATGTAAATTCGTATACCAATAATTATAGTCTATTTAGTTGGCAGGGAGAGGTCAATAATCACTTGACCCGAACCCAATGTCGTCAATTGCTAAATCGATCAATCGAGAACCAATCAATGTCATAATCACTTTGCAAAATTCATATTTAACTTTATTATTATCTAAAGACTCCGACATTGTTTACCGAAATTTCTAAATAGCTAGTTGACGTTTCCCGTGACCCAAGAGCTGGCTTTTACCTTGACCAGAGGCTAAGCATTGCCATACAACGTGCCAATTCCGCCAGTCTTTTGGGATGACCAGGCGTCAGAGATGCGGAGGAATTTTTTGACGCCATAGTTTAGTTAGTTATTCGTTTTATATATAATCTACATAGTATATTCTTTTTAGTTTTAGGGTTATATATCACCATATACCGTTAGAATAAAACACATACTCAACTTGATGCTTCCCTTGAAGACTTGCAAGACTTGAGTCACGGAACACACGTTTTTAAATTGAAATATTACTAGAGAGGGTGAAAAAGGGATGCAAATATTATTGGAGAATTAATGCAATTAAGTTGGTTGGTTGCCAGGCCGCCACAAAGCTTCAAAAAATGTATTAACGTTAAAATAATTAAACGTTCTCCGAGAGAATTCACGAATACCCATAAAAATGAAATATCTTACTACATATTTGTGTTGTTATTTCTGGATAGTCCGATTCCAGGAATGAAATCCAATGTGATTGAGAATGGAGGCAACGAATAACGCAACAGTGTTGAAGTATTTTCCCGGAAACTATCCAAACATTGGAATAGTGCACAGAGAATACTGGACATATACATTTTGTTTCCGCTTTTGTGATAAAATAAACGAGAATGCGTATCTCTAGTCTCATTGCTAGAAAATGTAATTAGTATAATTCAATAATAGAGTGATGGAGGTGAAGAAACATTTCGGCTTCGAGAAAGCCTCCGTCTCTAGCACTCATACCTCCGTGAGCCTTTATAACTCAATATGCCTCACTGTACTCAATATTAAATGCAATTAGCTCGGTGTAACGTGTAACAGATACATTCCCTTTGCGCCCAGCTGCTCATGATCTAACTGTTATGTCACGTTACAATCAGAGTAGAAACACTCCGCAGGAGCCAATTAGAGGAGTCACATGAACGCGTTCATGGCCGGCATCCAATCAGTCAGTCAGCTATCTCCTTGATTGGCCTTTGAGCTAGACCTCTCGCCTCAGGTGTCTATGACCTCGGGTCAATGGTGCGAGATTACAGTATCAAAGTACAAGCTACAGTTATCGAACACACCTACAGGTAGATATTGAATTGTTACAGGGGATTACTGACGCATCGTGTAGGAAAACGTAAGTAAATTTGCACCTATATTTCATATGATCCTTCAGGTTAAGCTACGTTTGCCGAGGTTGGTCTGTGGATGGGTGACCATCTTTAGATATCGAGACTCCTTCGTGCCTCGGAAAGCACGTTAAGCCGTTGGTCCCGGCTGTCATTCGTGGATCTTTGACAGTCGGGTAGTCAGAAGCCCGAAAGTCTGACAGCCAGTCTTACCAAGGGGCATCGAGTTACCCAGTTATTGGGTTGTGGAGATCAGATAGGCAGTCGCTCCATACAAAATAATGGTATTCAGTGCATCCGGTTAGACTGGAAGGCGACCCCAACATAGTTGGGAAAAGGCTAGGCAGATTGATTTCATATGGTGCAAGCGTGCTAAACAATGCTCGTGCTTTCTCTCTTCATCTCTCCCAATAACCATTGACAGTTTCCCGATAAATTATTGGAAGTGACCGACCAAATTAATTGCATTTACTCCGAGAAGTGTCAGTCAAAGGCTCCCCGTTTAGTTTAATATTAACTTACTATTCAATATGGCTACCCGTTTAATGCTTATTGGCTGTCTATTTACATGTTGTGAGGGCAGAAATTATATTGCTCTTTGCACTTCTACATTCAGATGGATCGCTGCTGAAATAATTTAACGATGGACAAAACCTGCTGTAAGTATTATCAAATATTTACACCGGGATTATCTGAAAGGGTTACCGTCTCGGAAAAGGGCTTTGGAAGAATGTTTTTAGTCAGTAAGAGTCAGTCACTCTCTTCTGCTCCACCTAGACCGGGAGAGGTACCTTATTTTATTATTTCCCACATTAAAAAAAAAGTATTATAAAAAGCGTTATATCAAAACCATTTACAAAAACACAAGTTGTACATTTGAAGTCGGCGTTTTTTAGAAATATAATCCGTATTTTAGACAATACACACTGAAACAATGGGCTCTAAACACAGTTTCATTCTACAAAAATAGGCATTGTGTGCCTACACCATAGCAGGCCGGGCACCACGGCGCGGCGGGCGGACTATTATTATCGTCAGGCTTTTAAGCCAATTTACAGCTTCCATTCCTTTAAAGTGCCCGTGATTAGCTGCACCACACCCGCTTTTAGCACAAATTGATCCATAGTGGTTTAGAAACCGACAAGCGAAAAGCGGGTTTTCATTTTTAAAGCTGTTTGAATAAAGAGCAAAACTGTTATTAACAATATGCAGCGCTGTATCCGCTTTGAGTACACTTTTTGTATTTTTGTACGACTTTTGGAATTTTCCGCTTTAGTTGAAATACTAGTTCCAGTGAAAGTATTATGTTTGGTTCATATAATGTTACATTGTTTTCCAAGAATACAAGCTACTGTGGATGGCATGCGTGGTGGGACTTCACAAATAAACCTTTTGCTAATTGGCAGACTAATGAAGCGAAAAAATCAACTCGCAATTTCTAGTGAACCATGAGTGGTTTTCTGCATCAGACGGTGGGAAGAAACAGTTGCATTTAAAATGAAGAAATATAAAATCAAGGCATTTATTCAAACTAGGCTTAGACTCAGCACTTTTTGAAGGCCAAAATTACAAAAGACAGTCCCCCAAAACGCCCACCCTTCACCACTTCCTAGTGCTTTAGCTGGGAAGAAGAAGTGGCGCAACAAACACCCCAGTAGCACAGCTACCTATTCAGTTGGCAGAACAGTTTCAAACACCTCTTAATTTAAGACGATTTCTGGCCCTAGGATTCTAACATTCGGTAAGGCGAATTTTATGCATTTCGTTTTCTTCGCATTGAGAACTAGGTTATTTGAAGTCAAAATCTAGTCTCTTTCTGTCTACTTTAAAGATAACAGAGGTATCATCTGGTAACCGTACATCACAGATACTCTTTAGATCCAATAGTAAGTTATTGAATACACTAAGAATAAAATCTTATACAGGTATCATACTTCTAAAGTCAGGGAGTTTCTATGAAAGCTCGTCGTAGTACAAGTATCATAAAGTAAAGTACTGCTCTCAAAGATATATTTCTATACTTATAAAGAATCAAAGTAAATGTGGAAGCAATATCGCGTCCTATTGACATCCCGGGTTCGATTCCCAGGACGGGCTCAGCGTTATTGAGTTCATCTATCCGATATTTTTCAGTAGCAGGCTAATAATATATGGATTTGTTCCCGGTTCATGGAAACAGGGTTGCTCGAGTATTACATGGGACTTAAACTATTCTCGCGAAACGCGTGAAGGTTATAGGAACACCTTTATTATTTTGAATGATTGTTGTCATGTTCATGTTCTTATGCAATAAGTTGTCAATATTTTGTCTATGGTCCATCATGGCCGACATACTAACTGTCGATAAGTGTTGATTTATTTGTGTACGAGGTTTTTCGGCTGCTTTGCACGAGTGTACTCATATTAATTAGTGACTTTAAGTTTCTATTTTTTTGCTTGAAATGTCCGTTTAGTATGTGCGGCAAAAACTCTTTCTTCTTCCTGCCCAACCCTTCGGAGAAATTATGCGTGATGTTATGTTAATAAGCATTAACATTACAGATAAAGGGAATATAACAGTATTTCCTTTGGAATTGAAAATTCTATTCAAGATTTTATAAAACGAATAAGCCTTGGAATAAGAATCCAACTTGGTAAGTTGGATTCATTACCCATTGAGTTCATTACCCATTTAAAAATACCACACAAAAGTACACGTAATTTCACAGTTCTGGTTCCTAGGTAATATTGGTTTCTTCCTAGTAATCTTTGCGTGCAATAGCACTAAATAAACTTGAAAATACAATGTCACCCTACAGCCGCTGCGATGTATTTTCCTAGTCCACAGCTTATACTAGGGTAGAGTAAGTACGACATATTGAGCTCAAAATCGACGTATGAAAGCACTTCATCAGTTAAGATTGAAATGGGTTTTTTATATTTTTGTAATATTCAAAGACTTGATCAACCAACCCACATTAAAAAAAAGCAGTGATAGCCCAGTGGATTGACCGTCGCACTGCCAAGTCATCTCGACTTCGAACCCAAGACACGCACTTCTCATTTCACGGATTCGTGTGCGTATTGTATCATTATCATTTGCTTAAAAATTGGTGAAGGAAAACATCATGAGGAAACTAGCATGTCTGAGAGATATTTGTCAACAACATGTAAAGCTAAGTCAGAGGCCCATGAGCATCATAAAAACTCTGACACCAGGTTAGTCACTAACCACACGATAAGAAGAAGACCAACCCGCGTTGGGCCCGTGTGGTGTATTACGGTCACCCCTCTCACCAAGAGGAGGCCTATGTCCCAGCAATGGGAACATTATAGGTATTTTTTATAATAAAATTATGCAATAACAGCATTATCTTTCTCCACGAGACGTTATAAATCAAATCAAATTCATTTATTTGCGTAAATAAGGTATAGAAAGTTCTTAAGCAATAATTACAGATCTCTTATTCTGCCTTGACAGTTTTAACCACAGATAATTATGGTCTATATGTATCTCGCACTGCTAACACAAGACTGTATCAACTCAAAATGAAGCTTCTTTCAGAAATGATGAAAAACTGATAACTCGTTTCCTGTTAACGATTGTAAAAAACTGAACACTGTTTTAAAATTAGTGATAAAATAAAGGTGTTTTATTGACGCGTAGAGAATTAAATTTTACATTATGAAAAATGAGTTATCTCGAATTTGTCTTATTTTGAGTTAGTTAGTACCTCACTAAAGTTTTGATTTACTGCATTTTATTGGATTTTATTTCAAACGTGGTAAAGCATAATACGACTAGACAATAAAACCAGGCTTAGGGGCGGATTTGTTTTATTGTTGTAAGCTGGTCTTAGCCCTCGGAAAAAATTAAAGTTAACAAGAATTATTTAAACGTAAATTGAGAAAGAGACGGACTTTAAGATGAGGTAGTTGTAAAGTCTTCAAGTAACAAACTAGGTAAACGTGCACCGTCTTCAGTTGACAAACTGTTTCAACGAGATTCTGTCAATTACAAAAAGCAGTTTATGGGCTAACTTCACCAATGCAAATTACTGCAATCACCATTTCTAAGCTGCGTTCAAGAGGTGTCAATGTTTCCAAATTTTGACACTGATAGCTCTTGAATGCCGCTTCGATGTGCTGATCGCGTTCAGTTTAATTGACTTTAAAGAGAAAAGTTTTCGTTCAGTGCAATGTAGGATCAGCGAAGTACTTCACTTTACAATCCCACTGCCATTAATTTTTTATAGTCCCTCATATACCTACCTAAACATATTCTGTTGAACTCCAAAATAGGTACCGTGAATAAATAACATTCACATTTAAGAAGCCTACTAAGAAAAAAATATCTAGATAATATATTTATCATAACATTTCATTAATTAACCTGTCGATCCAGCTGAAAATGAGGGCGAATTTACAGCCACAAGCCATGCCGACGGATTCAGAAAATAGTTAGAGCTTACAGCTTTGCTAACCTAAACATCGACTCTGTTTAATAATGCTGCCTAAAACGCTGCCAGATTCAGAACTCAAATAATAGGATAACAGTATTATGAAACAATAGAATACGCAACGGATTTGAATACGGGTTTCATGAAAGCATTACGATGCACAAAGGATTTAATTAAATGATTTACCATTATACTAGCTAGCACACGCCAATGTACAAAATTCAAAATTTAAAACTATAGCTGGCATAAAACATAAACGAAGTCCCAATATAATACCTAAATTATACAGCATGGTAACAAAATATTTTTGATGTTTCTCATTCTATTTTCAATCATATTTAATAATAATAATATCCTCGGACATTTAACACAGCGCCGTATCGTCCCAAGCTAAGCAACCTAATGCTTGTGTTATGGTAACGAGATGGCTGATATACTACTTATATAATTTTTTTTTTTGTAAATACATACATATTATAGATAGAAAAACACCCAGACTCGTAACAAATACTTGCAGGTCGTACAAATATTTGTTCCGTACGGGAATCGAACCCGCGATATTTACCGGTTCAATTACTTCCGATACCCAAATATCAGCACTGGAGAAGCGGGCCAATGGCGGGATAACCAATTACTTACCTTTAGTCTATTATAGAATGTTTGTGAAAAATCGGACTCAATTTTTTGACAACACGCCCAAGGACTTGTATACAAAACTACGATGCGTCGCATCTTAAAATTCTGCGAGCTCGACGCTTGATAATGTAGGTAAGTTTTGAAGTTGCCAATTCACATCGCGTTGCATCGCAGTTTTGTGTTCCAGCCAAAATTAATGATCCAACACGCATGGAACCAACTGCTAGACTTTTGAGTGAACATGACATACTTTCATCCGACAAATAGCAGCTTTATTGTACACAGTGCTCGCTCCGTATTTCAGTATCTCTCCCCAAACAAACAACCAATACCTGAGCTAAAACTAGCTTAACTTTAATAAACCCTGTCCCGCCGAGCTCATACTGACATGTGCAGGTTAGGTTCTGCAAACAGTTAGCAAAATCCTCATATTGTCTGAAGACTCGAGAACGTATGTTCGTTTATTTGCTAAAGTCCGGGATTCGGTTTAAAATTGGCTGCCTGGAGCGGGTGGTGCCGTTCTGCCGTTCCTCTTTCGGCTACATGACAAAAGATATCTCGCGTTTAAGGTCCTTAACAAATTCTAGTTGTGTCAATTGAATGATCTATTGGGGCATAATTGAGTAGAATTGGACGTGAAAAGGCAACGAGACCTGGCAATTGAATTTGATTAAGTGCATATTCGTGCTCGTGAGACTGACATGTTAGTGCTCAACATGCGAGCGGCACGTTGCCACTGGCACATGCAGACTGCTTCTGCCGCTAACAAACAACAAAGCTCTCGGAAAATTGAATTCCTTTTCAAAACGAATTCAAAAGATTGCTTTTCCATATATCAAACGATATTTTTCCATGAGAAATGAATATTTATTTCTTGTTCAGCATAGAGAATTCCAGAAATAGAACTTTACGCCGATTCACCCAATGTATTCTTTCTGATATGAAAGCATTTATAAAACATTTCTCGAGTATAGAATGTAGCTGAACAGAATAATATCTCAAGAAAATAACGTACATATTTTATCTTGACCTTATTAGGTTACTGAAGTCAAAACTGAGAATAACATTAAGTAAGAGCATCCATTCTGAACTTGAACTGTTAAGTTAAAAACACTATTTGGAAACTGATTAAATTGCTTCCTGTAAAGTCTAAGTTTTAAGTTTGTATTTCATGTATAAGGATTCGCCTGACCCCACAGTCCAAACCACTACTACGGTTTTGTGGGGCTTAGTTTATAAGTTAACATGCTGCAATGTTGAAAACTAATAAATAAATAATGGGTCAATAGTAGATGAGTGGTACCAAGTGGTTGGTATCGTGTTACCCAGTAACTGGGTGGTGGAGATCAGATAGGCAGTCGCTCAATGTAGCGACTGCCTATCTGATCTCCGGTCGTCTTCCTGTCTAAACTGTTGCAGCTGAATACCAGTATTTTATATTCAAAAATACTGGTAAACAGCATCCGTTTAGCGACCCCAATATAGTTGAAAAAATCCAGGCTTAGACGAAGAAGAAGGCTAAGAAGAAGGCTAAGAAAAAGGCTGACTACCCACTGCGGGACGACGTCATTTAGTTCATGCCACCACGAGATAAGTAATACATAATATATGACATACATACCTTTGTTAAAACCTATGAAAAATGCTTACCAATATATTCTCTCGTTATGTCGTCTGTCCGTCCAAGTTCTAGTTAACCGATAACGTCCCTAAGTGGACGTTAATTATGCGCCCAGTCGCCATCTTGTCTAATTAGACAATAGAATTCTATGTTTGTACAACCAATAATAATTAGAAGCCATACTTTAAATTTTTGTGCCGTATCGTTTCTTCTAAGTACGGCGTGACCTTCGAGGCTCCTGGTTGACGTCAAGCTCGCTTTAGACGTCGGGTTGTCACATTTCGAACATTAGCGGGTACTTGCGTAACCCTCGTAAAATGTTAATAACGTTTATTGCATTATTTACGTTGTTGCGCACACGAATTTTTTCAAGAGATGAAGGAGATGCTGTGCGAAAGGAATTGCGATCGATTTTAATTGTGTGATACGCAATAGCCCCGTAGGTCTCCGTCTTCACATACATCGTACTTACGGGTACGTAACCCTTTGCCAAACCGACCCGCACTTGGCCGGTTTTTTAGTTAGGGGATTATCCTGAAGGGTCTATAGTTAAATACATAGTTGCAGACTTCAGCAGCTTAGCTCCCTTCAAAATGGTTGAGCTGAATGGTGCTTTCACCATGAATCCTGAATCTGAATCCATGCGTCATGTTCGTGAACGGGCGCTGTCGGTAGAGACTGGTCATCTCTTAGCGGCCATGGCTTGTTTTAATTTGATTTTTGAACTTTTTTTTTACATTATTTTATATCGGATGCTTTCACCGTTCTGCATCGTTCTCACATGTATAATAATAATAATATGATCTAACTATGTAACCAATATTTTGTTTAAAAGAGTGTCCATGGAGTTTCTTGCCCGTTCTTCTCCATAGGTACCTACTGCTTTGGAATGGGCAACTAGCTTCATCTCTCTGACTGACCGACACCTTGACAATTCAAAAGTGCCTGTAATTGGTTTATTTGAAATAAATACTTTGAGTTTGAGTTGAGTTTTTTTTGAGTTTGAGTTTGAGCAAGACAAACGCGCTGATTAACCACGTCGGCAAATGTTTTTTTCAGTATAGGCCCTTATTTATTCATACCTACTGTAATGGCGTTTCCTGTTAAAATAGAGCCGCCCCTCACCACCAGAGTGGCAACCCGTGCCTACTTTTAGCCTTTTATAACATCTGTTCGTAAACCTTGAAAGGCTTTATGTCACTAAGGCACCTGTTCCACTGCCGACTAGGAAGACTAGCTCTAAACAATTATTTCGCTCAAGAAATGAACAAAAGATTGTGACACGTTAATAGTTGATCGCCGTCTGCTTATACCGCCGCGAGTACTTTTTTGACGCAGCGACATGAGCTATCAAAGAGTACTCGCTCAGCGACACTCGCGTGTCCGGTAGAGCCCTCGCTGAGAGGTTTGTACTTTGTACAGACGCCAGCACATCACGCAATCCCAAACTGTCAAATTTTCTCAATTGAAAATTAACCTTAAGCTTTTGTAATAAAGATAAAAAACTATCAAAAAAATTTGACAGCTATGGGTAACTTGATGTGCTGGCCTCTGTACATAGTGTATACAACCGAGTAATCGCTCGTTGCCGCCGCCCGCTCGCTGCTCGTAAGTCGTTTATAGTTGCTAGCTCTACTCACTTTTCGTAAATCGCCAGAACCTGTGATATATTTTTATAGCGGTTGTAATTACGTTTGTCGCGAGCACGTAAGGGTAGATGTTGGAATGTTGATAAGGATTCGGTTTATTAAAAGTGTCCCGTATTTGTTTATTTTGGGTTTTTTGGATGACTAAGTATTTTAACTTTTTTCCCACTACCATTAAAAACAGAAATAAACTATCTTAGAAACATAAACATAGAGTACGTACACTAATTCAATGTTAACTACCTCGTGTATTGTGGTTTTGCCATCTGGATTTTTCAGTAGCAGCCTGGAGTCTGCCCGACTCAGAAGCAAGGCATCTCTATTTTTTTCTTATTCCGTAAATTGCTACACTTTTAAAAAGTAGGAAGGGCATTTTTCAGTGAAATTAATGTAGAGCGCTGAGATTGGCCGCGCAAGCCGCATGGTTAGAGAGGAGGGTCCTAGAGTTTTTTAATATTCCACTGGCATTCATAGCTCGGTCTATCCTCTTCGCAAATTCATATTTAATCAGAGTAAAATACAAAACAGAGTCTACTAACTGTAGGCGAGGTTGCTGTAGGTATTTGCGAAAATATTTGAATATCCGAATGCTTCTCAACTCGAATGCTATTTTACTACCCGCTTCATCAAAGCTATTAGTTTATCTGCAGCGAATTTAATTTTCACCCCGAATTGCTGGTTCAGACAGAACTCAGCTCGCGGCCATTTGTAATTCGAAAACAATATTTGAAAATGAAGCAGGGGTTGCCCAGTGCCCCAGTGGTAACGACTGCGACTAACGAACTGTATGTACCCTGACAGGCGTTTTATTTATGTATGTTATTTCATCACCACTGCTCAAATAAATAAGTCTATATGTATACAGTAAAACTCGTCTAAGACGATTTCACAGGGACTCAACCAAAAACGCGTCTTAAGCGGGAAAGCGTATTATGCGGGATATAGGGAAATAAAAAACGGACCTACTACATACGTATGTATTAATATTAGGTATTGAATTGTACATTTAAAAATTATGTACTTTATATAAAGTGCCGTGTATCTATCACGTTATTTAAAATAATCACTTATTTTAGTTTGACAAAAAGATTTTGAGGCATTAGAAATTACAAGCTTTTCAACGTAATTTAACGTTTGTAGTGCGTCTTCGCTTTGATTCAAAGAAGTTCGATAGCGTCTTAAATCATTAACTGCTGATAATGCCTGGGCGTGTGACAAAATCGGAGTGAATGACTCATCTTCTTGATCATTATCACTTTCAGCCTCTTCTTGTGTGTTATTCACACAAGGCTGCTGGCCGCTGCCGCAGAGGCAATATGTGTTGGCGTTAGGCGTATTAAACGGGATGACGAATCGTATTAAGCGTTAAAGAATGTATGAAAAAATGTCTTAAGTTGCAGGGACTGATGCAAAATGGCGTATTATGCGAGAAATCGTATTAAGCGTGATCGTATTAAACGGGTTCTACTGTACCTAAAACTGCTCTCAAAACGTGAAGGAAAAGATCATGAGGAAAATCATTAAATAGTATAAAAGGGTTAAAAATAGGTTTAGGGTACGAGAATTGTCTCGTGTGGAGTGTTCTACATATTGATGTAGAACATAACCCTAGCATTAACACCATCATTGTACCATGTTTTAATGCAAATTAAAATATTCTATTCTATTATATTTTACGAAACCAACGGCAACGAAAATCAATACAATTTTTTGTGTTACTTTAAAATTTCTACCTTGTTAAAACATTGGCTGTACCTATAAAAAAGTAACTCTATTAATTATATTTTGTGGCTTGGAAATTCATTTAAAAAGTTTTATAAAAAAATAGAGTTCCATTATCAGAGCCTGGATCAGGCACGTGATGAGATTAAACACCTGCAAAAAGAGGCTTTGTTTATTTACGTTGTTGGTGCTATAATGAACGAAATTACTTTTCCTTGTACGTTAAACGCTTTTAATGTTGGCGTGGCAGTTTTCAATTAATTCTTTTCACGCTACAAAATGTGTTGTGAAAGTAAGTGATAAAAGATAATAGAGAAAACACCAGCGGTGCTGTTCTGTATAAACATAGCCGTGACAATATAGGTCAAGTAACACGCGATCCAGCTTGTCCCTTGCTGTCCTTCCCCATCGACGCCCTAATCCGAGGTCCGTACCCCAGAGGAGGTGCCCTTAACGTGTAGTCGCTTAGTTTGTAAATTTAATTAAGCCCTGGCTGGATGCTGCAATTCTTTTGTGGCATCCACAAGCAAGCCCGTATAAGCCGTAGACAACCCTATGGTTGAACTGCGAGATGCCAATACCAAAAAAAAAGGTGAATTTATCATTCCGAAGTATTCACGGTGATAGTTTTACAATATGCAGAAATGGAGTGTCCGTGGCATCACGCGCAGGAACTTTCAGCATTCCAGCGCTGCGGTATTTACTTATTGTTAAAAATATCGCAGCATTATGCTAGGTTATAGGCCTTTTCGGCCACGCACAGGTCTTTATTATTTTTGTAGTAATACTTTAATTTTTATTTTCCTCTTTATAATTATTTTGTTTTGTATTTTATTTCTGTGTGTTTCCTGTGCGTGTGCATAATTAAATATTTTTCTTTATTTCTTTTTATTTTAGGCCGGCCGCTATGGGAAGTGCGGGTAACAGACAAACATTCGAGTTAAGTTCATCGTTCAGCATTTTAGTCTTTTAAACGTCTTCAGTCGACAATTTATGAAATATCTTAACTTAGCTTTGATATTCTTTTTTGCGTAATAAGTCGTAATTAACATAATTGTCTATAGTCTCTACCCGCAGACTAGGTACTTTAATAAACGCTCCCTTTTATTGAAAACCCAGCTATGTGTTTAATGACTGCTCCCAACACATATTTTCCACATAAAAACAGAAAGCCATTCGATTAAATGCATGCAAAACATTTTATACCGATCGAGAGCGTGCAATTACTCATTCTCTCTTAATTAGTAGCACAAGTACTCAACAATGAAAAGGTTAATTAGTTCGATAGCCACGTGGATTTCCCAATTTTTGTATCTTGTACAATCAGTGGGGGAGGGATTCCCCCTCCCAAACTGCACCCTCACACGCGCCGCAGACCGCGACCGGCGTAGAGTTGGCAGATACATCATCGAAGCGCTTGACAACTATGAAACACAATTTTGGGGAATGAAAAAGTGGCTGTACACAGTGTAAGTGCCAAATAATTTCGTCACTGATTTGTAACTACCTAATTGTTCATAATGTTGAAGTAAGATGAGATGATGATGATGTGGTGATGTTGTGTTGTGTTGATGTGATGTTGATGTTGTTGTGTTGATGTGATGCTGAGTCAGAGGCCCATGGGCAGCATTTCTGACACCAGGTTAGTCACTAACCACATGAAAAGAAGAAGAATGGTGAAGTTATTCAACTTATTCCTTCCTGTGTTTAGTCAAGTTGTGCATAGTTACCTACTAAAGAGCATCATTCTAAAAAAAACCTCTTTGAACAATGCTTAATTTTTTTTTTAATTAGTTTAATCCACACGTAGCGTTGAAAAAGGCTTTTACTTACATTTCTTATGTCATCAGTTCAATCCGGAATAGGGATGATGAAAAATTTTTTTTGTCAGTAAGCTAGTTTATTAAAAAGTATTACACACATTTTTTTTACTTAATTCAAAGGTTACGTCTATACATTGAGCCAAAATGTGGCATATATCATATAGCTAGGCTCCACTGCTTAAATTCAATGCGATTTATCTCAGTGTTTTTATTAATATGATACATAAAGCAAACAATACGTGTCTAATATTACTACGTAATACATGTCTATTATTAGGCATCATCCTTATTGTCCGTGTGTGGAGAATCGAGGGGTCATTCACTTACTTTGTTGTGAAGCTCATATCAGTGAAAATGCCAGTGTTTGTGCTTATTATTTTTTGTAAAGCCTAGATTTGAAAAGCATAAATCGCAGCTAAAATAAATATTTAGGTCGTATTATTTTATTCTAACCACGGAGCTTTAGAAAATTCAGTAGTTTCACGCTGGTAATAAAATTTTATTCCAACCAGGTAAAAAATATGTATACATATTTTTTCGGAAAAATATTTACTAATTTTCTTACACATAAGAAAATGAGTAAATATTTTTCCGACCGCATGACGATATTTCCTTAAGCTAGTTAAGTATCCTCGAACAAATGTCCAAGTGTGAGAGCACGCGCAATGAAGGGTTCAGTAGCTGGAATGAAATTTATCCCAAGAACGAACGTAACGCTGTAGTCGAGAAACATGTTTTCCTATACATTATGTAACTTCGAACGCACTATAAAGAGTGTTCTACCATGTTATTTTAAAACTATAGATTTCTATATAGTTTTTCTGTCGTATTCAGTATTCAGTAAGTACAGAACTGTTTCCATATTTTTTCCGAAATTTAACGCTCAGTAGTTTTGGAGATAAGGAGGAGGGAATGAGGGTTGTATTAAATAACTTCTAAACTATTTTATAAATTGACATTTGTGTACCAAACAAATCTGTCCATAAGATTCCAAGTAAATTGGCTGTGACGGAAGGACAGATAGACACACGATTGATACTATAAGGGTTTCGTTCTTTCATTCGGACGTACGGAACTCTAAAAAAATCAGATGGTACAGACGCCAGCACATCAACCTATCCCTAACTGTCAAATTTTCTCAATTAAAAATGAACCTTATGTCTTTGCAATAAAGTTGAAATACTATCAAGGAAATATGACAGATTGTGGTAACTTGATGTGCTGGCCTCTGTACTTGTTATCGTTCTTTGAATGTGAAAGAAACTTCTAATGAACTACAGCTCTGTTGATAACCGGCTTTCCATAAAATGTATGAAGAAATTAGTCGTACTAACTTATAAAAAGAGAAAATTGGTTTAACTTTTTATAACAAAATGACTCCATACAAAATAAAAAAACAAAATTTCTAAAACAATTTTCGGATAAATTCCCAGTGTTCGACAAATGCACGACTGAGGCCACATGTAAACTATAATGGAATTAGTATTTTCACGTTTTGTTCACTGGTTTTAAGAGACAAAAAGCTTTTCAGCTACGGAAAAATGTTACCAGCTTTAAAAATGTCGGATCGAACATTTTAGTCATTGTATGTTTTTCGAATTCGGGGGAATTTGTAAGGTATTAAATAAAACTGTGCGCGGAGTTAACAATACCTTCAAATTGGCAGCATTGTCCTTGATACTGCGTTGAATTCGACATAAGTTTTCATGATTCCATCATTTTATTCAGACGGCTTATTTTCATGAAAATTATTATTCATTTGGAATCCCGATAAATTGTCACACTTGCAATTCTGAACAATTCTACAATTAAAAATATTGTTTTTCTTAATTGAGAGATATTTTTAAAAGTAATATTCTTTTTGGGTACGAGGGGACTGTCATGTGCATTTCAGGAGATAACAGTATGTTTCTCTATCAGTTTCTTTGAACTACGATACTTATAATGCAAATTAATAAATTGCTTTAAAACTATTGTTTTTCTTGCAGATTGAGGGATATTTTTAAAAGTAATATTCTTTTTGGGGTATGAGGGCACTGTAATGTGCATTGTAGGAGAAAACAGTATGTTTCTTTAACATTTTCTTTGAACTACGACACTTATAATGCGAATTAAGGCATTAACTACATTTATAAGCAACAAAACTTATTTAACTGCTAGTGCTTGTTTGTAAATATATTCCAGTTTGTTGGGGCTAGTTGCTCCATTTATTTAATGTACAGACGCCAGCACATCAAGCTATCCCTAACTGTCAAATTTTCTCAATTAAAAATGAACCTTATGTCTTTGCAATAAAGTTGAAATATGTACTATAAAAGAAATTTGACAGATTGTGGTAACTTGATGTGCTGGCCTCTGTACCAATAACGTGTGCAATTTAACTTCTGATTCCCGTGAAAGTTAATGAACCGTGTGTGATTACGGGACACTAAACTGATAATTCACGCGAGCAAAATTAATTAATTCAAATTAATTATCAATATGTAAGGGGTAACACATTTATTACCTAATTGCTGTTAGTGTCAGGCAAATTATTTGGATATTTAGAAATTAATATAATAGTTTATTCCGGACACCTGCAGGTACGAAAGAAGTTCTAAACGCCAGGTTTTTACAACTTTCAGTAGTTCATTACGAAGAAAAGTATCAATCTTCTTCTTCTTAGCATTTCAATGGCAATCTAAATGTAGTGGGCCCCGAATTCGGCTACGTGTTTGGCGCCATCACTAGCGTCCATCAGTTCACGTAACGTGCAGACGACAGGACACGCAGGCCACGAGATTAAGTGTCCCATTGTTTGTAGAACACCACCACATTTACACTCCAAGGCGGAGTTTTGATGGTCAATTACTGAATAATGATTATGCCACAATATCGGGTCCACGAGAGTTAAAATTACTTTAGTCTAACTTCCATCGTTCTTGATTCTCCCTACGCACTGACAGACACGAGCTTAAGTACCTTACACTTACGCAAGATTCAAAAAAAGTACTACGGACCTACTATTATCGTTACCTTACTATTAAGAAATAGGAAGTCAAAGTCACATCATTTATTTCAAATGGACACAAGAAAGGCACTTTTAAACGTCAAAACAAACAAGAAATAAAATTGGTTCTAGTTGACCCTTCCAAAAGGTAGTTTCGTATGGAGAAGAATAGGCAAGAAACTCCACCGTTACTCTTTTAAAATAATGTTTTGTATACATGAATTATAAAATTGTATGTGACATACATGAATAGTAAATTATATTCTGCCTACACTATCCCGGTCATCGACCCCTAGTGCAATAATGGCCAATCAGACATGTCTGATGATTGCTGCATCCTCGTGTATAGACCACAGACGTAACTATGATGGATGCACCATGTGAAGGGCTGTAGGAGAAGTCTGTTATGTATATTTGGGGTCAATGACTCTGAGACTGGAAAATTCAGAATGTTTTTGAGTTTCTGTTGTTTTAGAATTTAGGAGAATCAAGTTCTTAACTGATTAAGTTAATTTTAACAATCTCAAGCTCGTCTTGTTTGTGTGCCCCATCGGTCGCTAGTAGTCGTAAGCGCAAACTGCTGAGCGTGAAGTTCTGGGTTCGATTCCCAGGTCGGGCAAAGTGTAATAGGGCTTTTCCTATAGTCTGGATTTGTGCCCGGCTGATGGCAAAAGGCTCGTACCCTGCTAAATGTTACTTGAACATAATTGGCCAAATGTGGTTGTGTCTACTATGAGTACACCTCTGCCTAACCCATTCGAGAAGCTAGGCGTGAGGTGCGGAAATAAAGCTCCTTAATCATTTAACCTAAAGCACCTAAAAATGTGAACTACTTACAAATCACTAAGAAGACTGAAAAGTACGGATTCCATAATTGGTTACCATCAACCTCTCTTTATATTTCTGTATGTTTTTTTCTTCACAAATAAGCAAACGAAACTATCGATAACCGAAGTAATATACAACAAGATGAACTATGTGCACCGGTTGAAATAAATAAAAATGAAATGCAAAAACAATGTTTATTAACACGTTGAAAGCAAACATGAAAGTCATAGTTCCCTTCAGGCCACGGCGGAGACTGTTGGCCGGCACAAATCCGTTCTGAAAAGGCCCGGCCGTCCGATGATGTCCGGCGGCCGGATGTGTGTTGTAATGTCTATTAGGCCCCGCCGCCCCGGGTGCTGGCCTACCCACACTGTTGGAAGCTATACCACCCCTGAGGGCTAATTAATGTAGCAGACAAAGTACGTTGGAGAATACTAGTTACGAAATTCTCAACGACTTTAGTGTGTATCAAGAAGATTTATAAGTAATCTTTAAGCTCTTTAATGTTTTTTCTTGAAAAAAACGACCGGTAAATTAATATTAGTTTAAAATGAAATAAAAAAATAAGAAGACATTGGCCCATATTGTTTCGTATGATATTGAAGGCTTTGAGGAGCCAAAAATCGAATCAAAAAATATTACAATTTATTGACAAATTGTGAACTAAAAACACTACATTTTAAAAACGGTATTTTAAAATAAATACAGCAATCGTTGCAAAAGGTTCCTCATTTTCCAAGAAGGAGGAAACGTTCGTCTGTAAGTGTTTTATGTTTTTCTTTTTAAGTATGTTTGTAGTTGGCTAAATTAAAAAGTACTTTATTTATTTGGTAGAGGAAGGTTTAAAATTTATGTACCTACATATTATTTACATTAACAAATATCAATAGTAAAGTCACACAAGACACTTATAAAATTATACACTTTACAAATTTTGTATGGCCCCTGGGCAAAGACAAGTCTCGCTCAGCACCGTCCGACCAACTCGTGTTCAAAGTATATGTAGCCTCTATCTATAACTACTCTGTGGCGTTCATTCACCGTCTTACTAAAGAACGTATTTACTACGACAGACGCCCGACCTTCAGTCCCGCAGTGTCGCTGCATCGTACTACAACTGCCAGGTTATACATAAAACATTCACTTCGGAGAAATGATGCTGCTATGTTCTGTACTTTCTCAAAGTATTTTAGTATAGCATAGGACTGTTGAGAATGGATATTATTAGCATCATAAGATTTGAGGAATATCATGAGGAAACCTGTGACAACCACCAACTCTTCTTATTTCAGTGTGAGAATGAGACGGAACTCTGTTAAACTGTAAATTAAGTAATAATATAATAATACTAGCTAATGAGGTGGTGGTGTATGGGTTTATAGTACTTAATATTAGAAACGTGAAGGTTTGTATGCCATTGTTTGTTACTCAATCTGAAGTCCAAGTAGACGATAAGTCACGGGCAAATCTAAAAGTTCACGTACACAGGATCCGACGCTTCGCCTAGCGCCAAGCTATAAATGCATAACGAACAAGATAGTTAAAATTAAAATGAAGTCGTGGCGCTGGTGGTATGAAAATCTAGAACATGTATTCAAGTGCTTGGCGGTGAAAAGGTTAATATAAGTCTGAAATAAACCTTCTTTGTATGAGAAGAGACCTTGGCCCTGCAGTGGGACTATAGGCTGGTATCCATAAGAATAGAGGGATGATGTATTCTATCTTAGTGGTATCGCAATTATTCCCGACTTACTTAGACTGCTTGTCTTAATTCTAGCGACAATTTTAACTGAAATCAAGCATTTGCAGATAATTAAAAGTTCTATATCGTGTTCACTTCGATAGCTACATAAACATAATTATAAACTTTACATGCAGTGCACTTAGTTCTCGATTTTCAATTCAAAACATATCTCTAATATCACGTCGCCCGTCACCCCCAATGGTTGGGCAAAGGCACAGCCACATTCCGCCAGTTAAAATTCCAATGCCAATTTCTGTTTTTTAAGTCCGAATTGAACAAAAATATTTTTTACGTTTATTAAAGTCTTTTTAAATGTCGAACTTTCATGTTCCTGTGTTAAAGTAATAAAAACACGAATAAGTAACGTTTTGTTAATAGGATTAACGTTTATTTTTTGCGAATAAAGAATGCAACCGTTCCGATCACAAGAGGCAGCTTTTTGGTTTTCTAAGCGGAATGACGCATAAACAAAAAAAAGGCGAACGGATTGTGGTTTGAATGGAGTGTCGGGTTTTCTCTGCGTTGATGGAAACCAATCCTAAGGCTTAGTCTATTAATTACGTTAGCGCATTCGGTGGTGAATCGTGTTACAAAAGGGATGGGATAGAAAAAAACTTCGCAGAAAGAGCGCTGTTTGCACGTTCTCAAACGTTTTTAGGCCACATAGTTTTCGAGTTTTAATGAAAAATTAAAAAACAATACTGACCCCACCTTATCGCCGAATTTTGCATAGAGAAAAATCTGAAATTATTCTGAGTAATAGAAGTTTAATTAAAGAATACAGGGAAAATAAAACGATGTCTCTAAATAGCACACTTTTTCAGAATTCATGAACGATAGTACGAAACCGTCGGTAATCGTCATAAGAACGGATTTTTTTTATAATTTCATCACTAAAAGTACTTGAAGTAAAACTTGGGTTCTACAAAAGAACCCTCTCTGATTCAAGATGAATGTCTACGTATTAACACGATAACATGTATAATACTTACCTAGGTTGATTGATGAGCTATAAAATAGAAACACTGAAGCCATAGTCAATGAACCGGATTTTACAGTCAACGCAAATTTTGACAGGGTCGTTGACAGCTCATATTAGCGGAAGGATATTGTGTCATTGTAATAGGGTATCTGCTTCGTTAGCCTATTAATAGGTAGGGTAAGGGCGTTCGATGTAATTAATGGAGTTATAGTCCCGAGCTCATGTTAGGTATAGGTCAACACTATCAATGTGGCAGGCTTTAAACTCTATATTGTTAGTCTACGTAAAAGCCTAGTTATGTTAATATTGACTTAACATAACCTGTTTTTGGCAAAACTTGTTTAGTTCCAAATTACAATAACATTATCTATTTTCTATCCATGTGACGGGTAAAGAAAAAAAGTACCTGAACATGACGCAAGGAAATACACAAAGACAAAGAGAACGAGTACATTATACGGGCTTTTTTTATAAGTAGTGTGGGTAGCTACTGAGATTGTTGAACCAATAAATGAATGGGAAGATTAATATTCAATTTGAGGCTTTGCAAGATCAAAACAACGACAGGAACTTGCTGAATCAGTAGTGTCTCAATTTGCGTGAGTTCTCTTGTTGTAGTTCGAGTGGTTGGCTAGAATAGTTAATCAAAAGGGGTTTGACAATAGATTTGAAGGGACTTAGATTCATTGCCAAATAGCACAGGACAAACCTAGCTTGTATCCAACAGAAAAGTAAACACAGACAGTGTATATTAAGCGGGAAAGTCCGAAAGGGTTACTGCTACTCCGGAACATAGGCTAACGAAGGAAGATGGGTTTCAGTTAGTAAAAGTCTGACACTCCCTTCCGCTCTACCAAGAGCGGCAGGAGTCTTTTGATGATTTTCCACCCTCAAACAAAAAAAGGCTGCGCCTTTAGACTAAATTAAAGATTTCTGAACTCTAAAATGAGTCTGACAGTATCCCAATTAGACCAAACACAGTTCAGGAGCAAGTCCCGCATAAAGCACGACAGCTCCTAGCCCCAGACGAACACACAGACGTACAGTGTCATAATAAGTCAAGATAACAACACAAGCCGGCCGACACGTGCACGTTACGTAATGGCAATGACCTTCGAATAATCAGATGACGGTTTATACCGGCTAGATAGTATACTTTCACTTTGACGAAACTCGCAAGCGTTTTGGGTCGGCAGAATTGTGGGTATATGGGATCGAATTGAGGTTCTTTGTCTTTTTTTTGGGACCACCCTCTCCTTCTCCCTCTTCGCCCCTGTTTGGTGTAGTTTTATTTAGTCCGACGCGAAATAATAATAAATTTAAAAGATTTCTAAATGAGATGAATCAATGTTGATGGTTCAACAAAAAGGCATGTTTTACTGAAAAGAATTTTGCGTGAACAAATTTTTCAAAATTATCTCATGATATTATATCACTTACGAAGCATTTAATCCATATAAATATAGATAGTAACATCATTGCTGAAGGTTTAGAGACCATTTCAATCAGCCAAAGAATTAATTAAGGAATCAGTTCCATTTATAACTATGCCACAACCTCTTATTACTTTAGTATTACTTCACAGTGGGAAATAGATGGACATATACAACCTATATAGCTCTGTCTCATTGTCTCACTGAAGTAGTATTGAAATAATCCGGGTAGGTCCTATTCAGGTCTTGACCGCGCTGGGAATCAGGCCGGACGTATAAAGCGAAGCGCCTATTTTCCGTCAGCAAAAAGTCTTCCAGTTCTATAGACAAAATGGAATTGGAAATTGGAACACCAAATTGGAGCAGATGGCAGTTAGGGATAGTTTGATTGCCTGGCTGCGGCACACGACACGTGTAGATTGGAACCAGATTGGCAAGTTTTGGTAGGCTATATATAACTTTGAATTTATCAACAATTTGTATTGGAAATATAATAATAAATTGACTATGAAACGGTCAAAATTAAGATATGAAATCACATGGAAAAAAGACCGAGTCTTAAAAACTTTCATCACCCTACAGAGAATAAAAAAACTATTACGTGACATAATTGTTAAATTGCATTTAATGCTAATAAGTATTGCATTTGATTCTTAAAATCTGTGACGTCACAATGTTATATTTCATACAAATGACGTACAAATGCCGCGTTTTGACGGTTCATAAGAACTAACGTTACTGACTACCCTTCCGAATACCCAATTAAAGGTAATTTGTTACCGAAATCGGCTCGTCTCCCGACCGAATAGGTACAAACAATCATTCTCTTCTGCTGATCATGTTAAGGAAAACATGCTTGAATTTATATTTGAATTTAAAACTTAACGGATGGTAATAACCTGTGTTTTTGCCGACACGATTCAAGCTTTTTAACAAGACATGCCAACGGTCGAAACACATAAATATTCAGCAGCGGTGAGTCATATCGTGTGGAATGCCTTTAGAACGGTTGTGCGCTCATCGCGAGTGGTACAGATATCTGTTGTGTGGAGCTACACTGTTGTTGTTTGGAACTGAAGTCGTGAGGATTGTGTTGATGCTAGTTTTCAGGGAACATTAGAAAGTTTTAGTATTTGAAAAAAGAAAATTCAACTGCCTTTTCCCAACCACATATCATGTTGGGGTCGCCTTCCAGTGGAACCGGCTACAGCTGTGTACTGACTGACAGACTGGCTATCTGACCTCTATAACTCTCTACCTCTAGTGGGTAACAATACAAGAAAAATACAGCTAAATTTCTGCACAACAAATATCTTTTTCATTCAGAAAATGAACCTTAAGACATTAAATTAAGTATGATAAAAAAACAAGATAGGAGCAGTATACCGGTCACCCATCGATATCGTCTTGGTGGCTGACCGATTTTACGGTCAACCACCAAGACGTGTATGAAGATCAATCTTCCTCCTATTTAGAATTTCTAAATCAATTTTCCTCCAACCATTCATAACAGACCACCTACAATTCTGCTTACCCCACTTTATAAACACTATAAAAACCAAAACCCATCTGGGAGCACATGGTAAATATTACCAGACATTACCTCATCGTTTACCCAATAGAAAAGCGAAAAGCGTAGGACTGTTCGATGTGCTCCATCTCTTTCCGATCGAATGAGGCGGAGAGAGATAGAAGATTCGTACCGGTTTGGGGACTACGGACAGCTCATCATTATTTTTGGGATAGCGTGTATATCTGTGGTAATTTGTTACCTAGGCGCGCTTACGAGTTTTTTTTTTGTAGATATAAAGAGGCATCAGTTAGAGAAATATAGGTTCGCTTTTCATCGCGGGAAGTTGGGCCGTTTTGTCACACGAGTTGTGTCCTGTAGGACATCAGACAGTCTGCATTTCTTCTGTGAGCTGGTACAATACCTATAGTAGTTTGGATGCATTTTTCGGACAGTTGTCATAACTGCATTGGGCTGTCGCAGACTGTACAATCGGCGCAGTTCTAACTGCGGACTACTTTATCTGTCTATCTGCTTACTTAAATTCGAAAGTTTTACCTATCAGGTATTCTCAAGTGCTTGTGAATACCTGAGAAAAATATTTCTTTGTGCGTGGGGAAACTAGTTCAGCCAATTCAGTGACTGCACTGATCGGGCAAATTTATAAATCAAGTTTTCTTCGCAAATTACTAGCTCAGCACAGATGTCTTCATAAAATTCAACCTTCTTGTCCCAAAATCAATATTTCTTCGCTTTATGTCGTTATCAATCTACTATCACGCACATTCTCGCATTACGCTGTAAATACCAATACATTTTACCCCGCACAAACTTTAGTTTACTACTTTACCAACTAAATAAATAAGCAAACTGTCGGGTGAGCTCGGTTGCCCGAAGCTCCACGACCTCCCCGAGCACGCGGCCCGAACATTATAAAATTGTTTCAAACTTGCATTCGTGGGAGTTCGGAGAGTCGAATAATTCCGAAGTCTGCCGAAGACACTATCACTATTCGGTAGGTCATTGCCAATCCATATCGACCAGTTTCGCGAGTGACATTGAGTGGCTAAGTTCATTCACACGCACCGTCTGTCTGGTTCAAATATGATTTAGATACTTACGTAGCATTATTATGGCGTAATGTCCCATTAAATGTAATAGGAGTTGTCGCGCACAATGGACGCCAGTCCATTAAAATATCGTCCCATATTTTTTTCTTTTATCAAGATTTTATTATGGAAGGTACCTAATACGTAATGAAAGGCTAGCACGATTATTATAAGAGTAACAATAAGTTATTTCTATGTAAATTAACGTTGAAGGTCAACTTTTCTGATATACCTACGTGAGTTGGCCGTGAGAGAAAATACGTTATTGATTCTGTTCTCTGATTCGAGACAACTTCTTAATTTTAACGACATCGAAGCAACCTTAGTTTTTATAAATCGTGCGTCAGTGAAATCAATACCACTTATTTAAGTATTCCATTTTGGTCTCGTATACCCTTTTATAATACGTTTTGAAAACCCGAACAACACCGAATATTGCCGAGTCTTGCCGAAGCGGTCATAAGAGGATTATTCTGAATGGATGAGGTTACCATCCCTTGGGGTTATACGGGTCAGGCGCTAGTCACTCCAGGCGGCGTGGAACATGAAACTTGCTACGTAACTGATGATGGCAAAGTAACATAATCAACCCTTTTCCCTCCTATTAAGGGTCATAACACGTTGTTAAAGGGGAAATGTCAGAAGAATGAACGACAATGTCCTTCTACTGGGGAGCCTACTCACAGCGGTCACTAATTTGCCTTCAGAGCGTGATCATTTTGAAAATGCCAGTCCAGCAGTGAATGTTATTGCTTACTACTAATGGCAAGGCAGAATCTTGCAGGGAAATAAAACACTAGGAAATGGATGAGGAATTTAGAGATTCGTATCTTTTGATATTTCACTACTTACATTTATATACTTAATTAATACAAAAATATTTTGTACAGCTCTTACGAATGGTAATTGGTAATTCCTGTTCATAACTAGAAACGAATTATTTTTAAATTAATTCAAAATACTTTTATAAACTTGCCTCAATAAATTCATAGTGACATTTTTCTCCAAATTGGCGCGATTTCCGTTGACATATTTAAAATATGACGGATATTATATCAATGCCAATTTATTCATAAATATCATTATGGAAGACTGTCCGTATAAAACGTCATCGTAAAAAGAAAATAAATGAGTTACCTGTCAAAATAACGTGATCCGCGTTTTGATATCAATGATTTCAATATGGCCGCAAAATTTTAAAAGTAATTTTTCTAATTTTAAAAATTATCTCGTCTGTAACTTTACTATACCATTTACTCGCTTTAATAACGTTATTGAAGAAGATCCCAAATCAAACTGGTTTCGTAATAAATAATATTTATCCGCCATTTCTCATTCCTGACTAGTGATGTGCAATAACACCAATGAGTCGGTACCAATGTCGGAGGATCGACCGGAAAAAGTCGAGAAGAAATTCGCCTAAAAGACGGAGAAGAAAGAGAATGGCACGAAGAGTGGTACCAATTCGGGGGGACGGTAATTGTTTGTTTCGTTCTGTTTCCTATAGCATTTATGGAACCCAGGATAGGCATCGAGAGATTCGTCTCAATGTAGTAGAGAGAATAGTGGAACATTGGCACCGGTATAAGGACTTCATCATCGGGGACCGATCGTACGGGTTCCATATGTATACTTCTCATGACTACAGGAGATTGATGTCGACTGATGGAGAATACGCAGGTCATGTGGAACTGCACTGCGTCAGCGAACTCTTCCCACAGTACACCTTCAAAATCCATAGAGACTCTTGTTCCAAAACAATCGATTACGGCAGAGGGAAAAATGTGAAGCATCTTCTGTTTTCTGGATACTTGGATGCTGGCCACTATAGTGTTTTAGAATATTCTTGATAATGAGTTCATGTTGTTTAAATAAATCTATTTATTTTTTGCGTTTTTTGTGCTGCGTCATATCACCTTAACCGATGAGTATTATTTGAGTAAATATAACATTTAGTATTGTTGGTATAAAGATCGGATTTGCGAGAAATACACGCAACGCTCCTAGATATAGGATGTTGGCTGGAACGGGACATCCTCGTGCCGGTGCGATCCCACGCGTATCTCAGCGCGGCTATGTAAATATAAACGTACAACATGCTATCTCAAAGATTGGCACGAACGCGAAGGGAATTTCGATTTTTCTTTTCACGAATTTTAAAGTAAGTGCTATAAACGTATATTATAGTGAACTTGACAAAAGCGGTTTTCGTAATTTTATTGTTAATATAAACCGTTAGAGCATTTTGATGTTACAGAACACTGAATGTTATAATCTTTAAATATAGGTATTTATTTAAAAAAATGTTTTCAATTTGGTACCTACCTAAGAAGAAAACACTTTATTACTTCTCACATTCAGCAAAATCTAACTAAAAATAACAATGTTTATTGCATTTGTAACAGACAGACGTAACTTTAAAACAAGACAAGTGTTTCATGGTCATCTGTTAGTCATATACCGTTCCGTTCTTACTATCAAAACTGCATGACGAACCGACAAGGTCAGCGCAACACTATGCTAACTTTTTAAAATGCATTCTTGTACTCACGATTCCCTGTCAAACTGAACGCAGGCAAACTTCAACCATGTCGGAACTAGATACGATCCAAAGTAGGTTGAATGTCATATCAAAATGCTCCAGCCGGTATGTATTGGTTGAAGTTATTACTATGATCGGGTTGCAAACTTCATGGTTGGTGTCATTCTCGACGGCTTACCGATTCTAATATTATGATGACTGATATTCTCGCGTTTTTGCTGAATTTTAATAAATTCATAAATTGCAATTTTTTATAAATATAAATCAATAATTTAGTAGAAGTTTATTGTTGATAAAAATCTAATCGCTTTAGATTCTGATAGCGGTTGATGCAGAGGTCATAATGACGTTAAATTTTCGGTATAAGTACTGAGGAATAAAAAAGTGTATTTATGTCTAGTAACTTCATGGCGCCATTAATGTATTGAGCCCACAATACCTGTAATATTTATACGTTATTGGTGATGTAGTACGTCTAAACGATAACACGCTTGGTTTGTGTGGAAAATGTTGACAGTACCGCTCCTAGCAGCGTGCTGAGACGACTTCATGATCTGTAGTAGAATCCATAATAATAAAATTATTAGGGTAAGTCCGGGGTAGTTGGCCATAAGGGAGAGATGGCCCGCTCAAATAATTTAAGCAATCGTTGACTAGATGTCGCCAGTTACAGTTCAGTGCGCTTGGCATCGTGCGCAGGAGCTAACCTACGACCGCCATTACGGCGAAAAAAAATCAAAAAGTGAGTAAAACCTTGTTTATTGTTTGAACTAGTTTAAAAATTTATTAGAGGTTTCGTGTTTTACTAGATTGTGATATTACTTTCATAAAATAATAGTGTTTTTTGAATTTGTTGTCAAGTATACAGTCAACTTATTGTTCTAACCTCAAAATTTTTCTATAAGTATAAATATTTTTTTTAGATGCCTAATAAATACAAGAGAAAGGCAGTAGCCGTCAGATGTAAATGGTCAGAAGAATCTCTGAAAGCAGCTATTAGTGCGGTGAAGAATTATAGTTTTTCTGTACGTGGTGCAGCTATTCAGTTCGGAATACCAAGAAAAACTTTAAAAAGAAGATTAAAGAAGAAAACGAAAAACATATCGAAGCCAGAAAAAGTGCGGCTGAGAAAAATATGAAGATGGAGAACAAAAAGAAAGCTGGAGAACTTAAGAAGGAAAATGAAAAAGCGGTCAAACAATGCACTGATAGATTTGTTAAGAAAATAAAAGCCATCCGAAGAATTTCTGATAGGAGGGATGATGTCCCGTTAACATTAATACAAGATAAAAAAAAGAATAGGAAGAACGACGAAAAAGAGAACTGTCGCGGATGTGGAGAGAATTATTATGAAACATAGCTCGTGGAAGATTGGGTCCTATGCAATGGGTGCCAGTTTTGAGTTCACGAAAATTGCACAGATTATGATTTTGAAAAGAAGAAAAGACTGATTAAGTATAGAAATTAGGACGAAAAACTATGTTAAAACTAGGTTTAAGTTATGGCTATCTTACCTCTAGTGCTATGGTCATCACACCCGGATACCCCGGGAGAGATGGCCAATTGTGATTTAAAAAAAAATATTTTTTTTAAGGCGATGTCATTAGTAATTGTTACTTTTGTGCTAAATATATTATAGATAATTGTTCAAAGTTTAATTACAAATAAAAATTTCTGTAATAATGTTTAAGCTTTTTTTTTAGCAATGCTTAAGGAAAACTATGGCCAACTACCCCGGACTTACCCTATGTCTAGCGGCCAGTCAGCTAGAACTACTGTCGGATGTAAGTGGCTGCCGTTCACTTATCACGAGACACATTTCATAAAACTTTGCCGTCCTCCGCCAATTTCTTCAACAAATATCAAATTCTGAAATGGTATTTCTTGCCAACTATTGTCTTTTTTTTTGACTTACCTGCTTTCGTTTGACTTTTACCTACGAATTTTCTTGACATAAATATTATGCAAAAACAAGAATCTCGCAATTCCAGCAGGTAGGTACTTACTACATATTTTAGTTACCATAGTTGTAGGTGATACCTATCTATTTCAAGCACGAGCCTGGTACAATTTTATCAACATCCGTATTCATCCCATTAGTCAAAATCGGGGTGAAATGCCGGTCTATTCTGTAGAAATCCCACAGTGAAAACATAGGTGAAGTGAGCCCTCAATACTTACTAGTGACAGCTCGCTTCAAGCGTTAGTTTTCACGGGGAGATTTTAACCAAATAGACTAGTCGTAAATCTCGTCAGTGTCCCACCTAAACAAACGCGGATTTAAAGGGGGGGCACGTGCTCCCGTGCCCCCCTCCCCCCTTAAATCCGGATGGTGTTGTTGTGTACTGTGGAGATTCCATCACAGTACATACTGAGAAGTAAATCAAATTACCAGAGCTGTTAAAATAAAATATATATGAATGAAATTTATAACAGAAAGAACATGAGTGAAGCTCTTGTCTATTTCTGGCTTACTTGGGAATTTTGTTCGTTGCATCCCTTTCAAACTTGAAGTATGATTCTAACAGTTATTGTTGATTTTTTTGCCCGTCCGCCCCTTGAGTGTGCCCCTCCCAGAAAAAAAACCTGGATCCACCCTTGCACCTAAATCTACATTCAATTTACGCATGCACCGCCTCCCGCTTACCCTAGAGGTACGTGTGGTCCATGCTTACCTGTGAACAAAAACATACATGGTAAATATACGTAGCCATTAAAAATTTAACGGAGGATGCGGTCTAGCATCTCAGCGCAGCAAGAGATCAAATGCCGTGAGGTTGAATTGTTTATGAACTAGTTGGCGATCTACGATAGGTAGTAAATAATTCAAATTCTATTACTTTATTCAGATAGTGTGAGTTGAGGCAGCAGAATCACTTACTAGAACGGTAATTGCATATTATATCAACAAAGTTCATTGCTTCAGTTGCTAAGCAGATGAATTTTACGAATCAATATTCTTCTAATCTATATGTGTCACGCAATTAAGGCACATGTCTTTAGTTGACCCTCTCAGTTTTTTTTTGCTTGGTTTTGTTTCAAAAACGTTTTTACGTAGGAACACCTCTCCTTCGTCAATCAAACTGCCTAGCCTACTCCCAACTATGTTGAGGTCGGCTTATAGTCTAACCGAATGCAGCTACATTATATCAGTATTTTACTCCACAACGCAGTTACTTGGTAAGTACATGATATACCTTGGTAAGACTGTTTGTAAGATTTTTAGACGCTTGACTTCCAGTAAGCTAAGTTGTTGTAACGTGCTTTCAAAGCCACGGTGGGGTTTCGATACGAAATGGATGGCCACCAATTCACAAACAAATTCTCCTCATCTAACATAAAGAATAAAAATGTTATGGTGTGAAAGCCAATATCCAGAATAATAATTATACATGTCGGGACATAATGACGGGCATTTTCACATGAAACAAAGGACGTATTAGGTCGAAGATTTTTGAGCCTCAATTTAAGGCATCATATAATAAGGCAAACCTTCGCAGTTACGACTGAGTCAGTGCGTTGCAACATACCAACATACACACCAATGACTAATGTTTATTTTAGTCATTCTTAAACATATTTTTATGACCGCTTGTATGTAAATGGGTAATAGGTACTTAAAGGAGAACTTAGGTATCTTGGTATATGGTCTTTTTTTGAGGGTGGGAAATCATCAAATAACTCCTACTGGTTTGAGTGGGTCTGACTCTATCTGACTAAAACCCATCCGTGTTCCTTTGCCCTGTATGTTCAGGTACAGAGGCCAGCACATCAAGTTACCACAATCTGTCAAATTTCTTTGATAGTATTTCAACTTTATTGCAAAGACATAAGGTTCATTTTTAATTGAGAAAATTTGACAGTTAGGGATAGCTTGATGTGCTGGCGTCTGTACATGGCCTTTTTTTGAGGGTGGGAAATCATCAATTGACTCCTCCCGCTCTGGGTGGAGCGGAAGGGAGTGTCAGGTATATGGCCTGAGGCTACCACCTGATCATTCCAAGTTATTAGCACTTACAAGTATTTTCAAGGCATTGGGTTACGCAAGCAATTCTTAAAATAAAAAAAATAACAAAAAAATTAGAATAATATGAGAAAGAGAATATTGTTAAGCATTACAAAAAACACTTCATGAAAGAATATCACCATATTATATTCTTTCACTGCATACATTTTAACACTACTAGGCTACAAGAATCATAATAATAACAATAGAAAACTGAAACTAACCATATTTTCAATACGAAAGTCAATTTCAGATAGACTGAAAAAATAAGTAAAGCGGGTCACGGTTCTGTAACCTGCGATGGACGCATGCTAAGTAGTCATTCATCTGTTGTGTGTGGCGTGTCAACTGCTAATACACGAGTCGCTTCATCTGTCTCGTTAAACCGTCTGCGGTGGCCTTAATATTAGAACGTAGACCTTAATATTAGGTCCACTGGAATGTGAACATTATTTATTTACCCCGTCGTCTTCTTCTTCTTCGTGTGGTTAGTGACTAACCTGGTGTTAGTTTTTATGCTGCAAATGGGCCTCTTATGGTATATAATTAACCTGGTGTTTTAGGTTTTTCATGTTTTCAAGAGACTATTTATTAGCCGATTGACGTAAGAATGTATACAAGTAAAAAAAATCCGTTTAATAAATCACCGTGATTACGTAGAAAAGTGTCAATCCCTTGTATTAGTGTTGAACGACAGGTCACTTCACTCTCACTTTATCTTAGTTTTCACGATTGGTTGATGAGATTTTTACAGAATCGACCGACAGGAGTTTAGTGTTGTTCCGGTAAAATCTCAGCGTGAAAACTTATATGAAGTGAGTTGTCATAATTTCGATCCTCACTGCAAGCTCTACTCATCTTGGGATTGTCCGAAAGGGTTACCGCTACCCCGGAACATAAAGGGCTACGGAAGGAACATGGATGGGTTTTAGTCAGTAAGAGTCTGACACTTCCTTCCGCTCCACCCAGAGCGGGAGCAGTCATTGGATGATTTCCCAGCCTTAAAAAAAAAAAAGCTTTACTCATCTAGTTTTCATGGCGAGATTTTTACAGACTAGACTAGCTGTTTCGTCTCTGCACTAGAGCAATTTAATACGAAACACAAAATATCTTTCACGTTTATACATTCACACCAAAATCCGTTAAATAAAACGTTCGAATAAAAAGCAAAAACGCGGATTTTGCAATTTTTTACTTCTATTTCGATATGACCTTTACCGTTTCATTGAAAGAGCAAATGCAAAAAAAACAGCTTCAGTCGGAGTGTGAAGCGAACTCGGATACTAGGGCACCCGGCCACGGCTGGGACTGCGTTCTAAAGGAAACCTAAAACCGATGATGCCCACCTGTTGATATTTCTTTTGCATTTTTCAAATAAAATGCTTTGCGAAACTTGTTCAGTTAAAAATTTTCGTAATCATATTTAATGGTGGTCGGCGAAATATGTCTTTTTCTTTCATACTTCTCTATTAAGTCATTGACTGCCACGCAGCAGACACAATAGAAAAACTATTGTTTGTCGGACACACGGTGACCGCGTTGGCGTTCAACGTATTAATTGGCATCACTGCAGTCACTTCCTTTCTATCCATATCATCTTTCACACAATCCCATCAACGTTTCTATGGTTTTCTTCAATTCATATAGCCGTCCATACATAACATTATCCTCACATTTCCCTCATTCCTCCACACTTAATTATTATGAGATGAAAAATTACGTTTTTTGCACTCCCGTGCTGAGGTCTGCTTCCAGCACAAGCGAAACACTTCATATCATAAAATGCTATGTAAATTAATTTAAAAATGAAATAAGTTTTTCTTTGTGCGAAGGAGGCTTTAACAAAAAAATACAATAGCTCTTCTTTAATATTAATGAATCTATAAATTCTACGGAATCGTTGAAAAAGGTTTCTTTGAATTTAATAGAAACCAATGGGTTTCGATCGACTAATTGTTATTATAGCATTCTTCCTCTTTTCTAGTTTATAAAGAACTAACTGCTCCCGCGCGGTTTCACCCGCTGCCCGGCTCCTATTGGTCGTAGCGTGATGTTACATAGCCTATAGCCTTCCTCGATAAATTGCCTATCAGACACAAAAATTTTTTTTCAAATCGGACCAGTAGTTCCAGAGATTAGTGCGTTCAAACAAACAAACTCTTCAGCTTTATAATATTAGTATAGATTTGCTGTGCCCATACATAATCAGCCTATAATGTTCCCACTTCTGGGACAATGGCCTCCTCTCGGTGAGAGGGAATGCCGTAATCTACCACGCGGGCCCAGTGCGGGCCCAGTGCGGGTTGGAAGATTAACACGTCTTCGAATTTTTGGATCTAGGTCATTCCGGTTTCCGCATGATGTTTTCCTTCACCGTTTTAAGAGCAGTGGTGATGCAATTATTTACACAAAGTAATACGCTTGTCTAGGTTCAAACCTACGACTTACAGGAAGTTTTAGTTACTTAGTAGGTATATTGTTGGTCCGTTTTTTGTACTAAAGCAGAGAAATACAGACGGTTGTCGGAGTCTTTTTTGTTACGTATTTTCCAATAAATGATAGTGGCCGTGGCAAATATAATACTACATGATTGGCTTAATCAAGTACACCACAAACGGCACTCATCGTTGCTACATTTTGCCACAAATAGTCATAACTCACTTATGTTGGTGGCCGGCCCGGCTGCCACGCGGTTCACACGAGCAAAGACAAAATGTTCCCGTTTAATTAATAGTCCCAACGTTTCGGCCAATATTTGCCATACAATTTAAAACGCCAACACAGAGAAGAACTTTTGTTCATGATTGGCGGCAATCACGATCTACATAAATATTGTTAAGGTGGAATCTAAGTATTAAAAAGGAGCATTTTTCTTCAAACAATGTCTATTTTGTCGCGGTCAAAATCCGTCGTTTCCATTTAATATTTGAACAAATACTCCAACATTCGCTCCAATGTCCAACACAGCACTAGTTACGTTTAATCCCTGTGTATACAATTGACACGGTTTGGGGACCGGCTATCCCCCATGTTACGTCATCGCCCGCATAGCACTGACTCTTTTACGTCTATGGTGTGTTTGATATAATATAGACCTATCTATGTAAGGTGTTAAAAAATTAAGTCTAAGAAATTCGTGGGAGCATTGTTCTTATCGTTACAAACAACTTTTACTATGGGAAGAACCCTGAAATCGCGAAAAAAATATGAGCTGTTCCATACATTTTATTGAGTTACGTGTGTGCATAAATGTATGGAATAGCTCATATTTTTTTCTCTCACGAAATTTTTAAAGTTAGGTTTTTACTAAAGATAAAAGTGTGGTTATTTATATAAAGAAGTATTTGTTTGTAAGTTTGTATGTAGGTGTAATCTTCGGAAGTAAATACCCGATTTCATAAATTCTTTCACTAATGGAAATCTGCATTATACGAGAGTGTTAGGCTATATAATGTAAAATCTCCGCGGACAAAGTAGCGGCCGAAGTTCTAGTAGTGAATAAGTATGTAGTTTCAGCTCAAAATTCATAAAGGCGTTTTTTGCGTTAATATCACCGCCCTATGATATTGGTATAATAACAAAATTGTGATGCTATTCCACAAAGGATGAGGCTGGTACTGAATACCGTCTCCACATTCAGGCCACCTTTTTTTCACGTTACTGGAACAGATGGACGCTAGTGATGGCGCCAACACGTAGCCAAATTCTGGGCCGAGTTCATTTAGATTGCAATCGGCACACTAAGACGAGAACAAGAAGAGTTTCCATTATGAAGTTGCCTCCATGCTACAAGTACTTGTAGTTGATAGCAGAGACGTCGTCGTCGGCATGAAGGAAAGCTTGTTTTCCAAGGAAGCGGTGAACGGTAACACAATACCAGCCGCCGGCCTATTGTACAATCTCACCGTGACAACTTAGCTGAAGTGAGGTTCAAGTGAACTGTCAACCCTTAGCATACGATGGGATGACAGTACGTAGCAAGCTCACTTCACTTTATTGAGAATTTTATAAACTAGCATTACAGCTGCCTAAATACAGAGCGTTTCTAAACACCTTAATGTCAATAATGAATACCTATATTGTTGTCTTCTTTTAAAATGTTTATTGTAATGAAGTCTGCTATTACAATAGTGTCAGAATGGTCGATCATTGATTTCAAAATTGTTGATTTTGACAAGTTTCGTAATCTACTAATATAATGGCGTCATTATGACTTTCCAATGGTCAACCACTGACACACCATTGAAAGAAATGGCTTAAATTGGTAATATCGTACGTAATGACAGTTGAATGTCAGACTTAAGCGGTAATCTGCTAAAATTTTGACAGTTCCTTTGATCATTGAACTACCATTCCAACGTCATTGTGCAGTCATAGCTTTTAAATACGCGCAATACTGTGCGTTCTTAAAGTTTTTGCATTTAAATCGTGTTTGTGGAGTAATATTGCATCCAAGATGCATTCAGTGCGATCTAACATCTTGGAACTAGCTAACGCAGTGGATGCTAGAGAAAGAAGATGCAGGGAATCCAAACAACGTCGATTGGCCCGTCGGTTAACAAGTTACTAGTATTGTGTTTGTGGAATATATAATGATTGGAAAAGGACTCAGTAAGGAAGTTAATTGAAGAAGTCATTACCATTATGGCCAGACGAAAAGTGAAACGATAGCGTATCGGCAGAAATGAAGGTGAGAAAACTGAATTTGTCAATGATTTATTATTCTATAGCTATAAACACGAAATAAGTTGATTAATCGTAATTTTTTATTGCAGATTCTAATAGCACTTGCATTTTATGCATCAGGGTCCTACCAAAATTTTATTGGACAGAGTTCCATCCATAATGTTTCACAAATCAATGAAGTTAGAGGCATTAAATAAAATATATATAGCCATTTACTATATTTTAATGTAATGTAATCATCATTCATTTAACATAAATAAAAACAGATAAAACGTCAGTAAGCAGTAATGTCACATTTGACTTTGACAGCTAAACAGATAAAATATTGAGTTGTATAGTTTCACATATTTTATCCGCGTTGCACATAAATTTAATGTTTTTTTGCTATTGACGAACTTCTTACTACTTCAGATTACTTATAACACTAATAGATAATATGTAAAAATATATATAAATGAAACCTGAAATGAATAAATGTTCAAATTTCTTAGTAGTTTTTAGGAAATCATTTTTACCAACGGTTTTTATAATAATGGCAATACGACAATGTCATTATGACACAATTCTATTACGAGACCATTGACCGATCAATGATCGACCATTATAAATTTGCAGATTACGAACTTTTAGCAAAATGACAATGGGATCGTGTTGGAATGACGAATTTATTAAAAATAGCAGACTTGGGGCCCTGAAACACAGGTTTTAATTAAACCTACATTACACATAGAAAAAATGTACCTCGCTTGTAATTATGTAAACCTTAATTTTGACTTAATTCTTGAATAAATAAATTTATTATCATAAAATTTTCATGACGGCCATTACAATATGAACCGCTCTTCAAGAAAACCCTAGTCGAATTTCTACAATAACAATAAAATGATGAAGGAGTATGTTTGGTTTGTTTTTATCTAAAGAATCCGTGCAATTGATAAGCAAATACCCATTACGTTCACTCTGTATGAATGGTTCTTAGTCATAGGATCTGTGAGTGTAAGGGCCAGTGCACACGGCGATTTATTTACGAAACTTGTGCATATTTCTCAAGTTTAGTTAAGGAGAAAACGCGCCATGTCGGCGTCGTGTTGACGCAGATCAAGCGGAACGCGCGTCGTGTGCATAAGTTCTAAGCCTAATTGGACGGCATTTGGTGCCCAGCTCACTTTCAAACTATAAGCCTTCGATTTCCGAGAGCCTTCTCAATCGAATCTTATCAAAATATTTGCTCCTGTTAGTGTTTGGTGTGTATTAATTGTGCCTCTGTCTGTTGTGAGCACCACATAAACGATTTATCTATCTACATCTTATAGGTACTGTTATTTAGTTAATCCAATAATTTTAGCTTTACCAAGTTCTTTGGAAACTCTGTCTGCAAAAATAAGCAGAAAATTTTATTCAAATTCCGTTCCTCGCAGTTCCAGCACATCAAGTTTCCACTAACTGTAAAACTTCCTCAATCGATTTTGATCTTAACTTTCGACGAAGTAAGGTTTAAAATCATTTGCAGAAAGACAGTTTGGTATAGCTACATGACACCGTTTCTTTACAGTTCGGTGGTTAATCGCGCCGTAAAAAATTGTGTGAGCTATATGCGCGTGCTGAAGTGTCGTGTGTCCTTATGTTCCCATAGTGATTCATACAATACTGAGGACCGTACACACTACTCCTACACATAGCGTATCAACCTCAACCGACGTAATTATTGTATTCTGTATACCCACTATTTACTGATTCGACACTGAAACTGGCCCCAGGGCACACTTTTTGCCTTCTTTATTCAGTGGCATTGAGAGCTAGTATTCGCATTGAATATTTTGCGTAAAATTTTTGTAGTAATTTACTTTTTCGAGTCAAGTTCTGCGTTTTATTGTCAGTTTGCTCTCCGTGCACACTCATGGTTGATATAAAAATATTATAAATATTTTATTTCCTTTATTGTGATCTTTTGGTCTTTGCATGGAAATAATAAGTTTAACATAATTTTACTACCAAATGCACTGCACTGCATTCTGACTCCGTCCTAGAAAACTATCCTTGTAACAATAAGGAACGAGCTCAAAGACATGAAGACAAAAGAAAAGGAGAAAATAAAGGAATGCTTCAGTTTTAGGGTTCTGTACCTCAAAAGGAATGCTTCAGTTTTAGGGTTCTGTACCTCAAAAGGAATGCTTCAGTTTTAGGGTTCTGTACCTCAAAAGGAATGCTTCAGTTTTAGGGTTCTGTACCTCAAAAGAAAAAAAACGGAATCCTTATAGGATAACTTTGTTGTACGTCCGTTAGAAAGGAAGGAACGCGTGAATGTATCGAGTTGAAATTAAAACCAACTCAGGTGGACAGTCCCTCGAAGCTGTGAAAAAAATCGAATTTCTAAGTTAACGTAAAAAAAAGATATGTCGCAAAAAACGTATATTTCGACACTCACATGAATGAATAATTTATAGAATATTGCCCGTTGCCTATGAAATTTCACACAAGTACCTAATACCTAAATCGTCTCCTACTAGTTTTAATATATTTTAGATTTATAATTAAGGAAAATGTTAATGATAAATACGATGCTATAACACGCCAATGTTTGGGTGAAAGGGAATAAGCACAGTTCTGATTCATACACGCGTGTTTAGATCTTTACTAGAAACAAATGAATGTTATGTCTATCAAGCTATCCCTAAGTGTCAAAATATCCCAAATGAAAATGCACCTTATTCTTTTTTAATAAAGTTGAAAAACTATCAAAGAAATTTGACACATTGGGGTAACTTGATGTGCTGGCTAGCACATCAAGTTACCTAGTCTGTATAGCACGATCTACATGGACGTAGTTTTAAAAAGCCTTGTCCCATAGAAGTAAAATTAAATAAACGTAGGTTAACCCTTCGAAAGGCATCTGAAATAGGTACATACGGTAAATGACGTTTTTTTTAAAAAAAATATGCGTCACAGACCGCTGCAAGTGACTTCATTCTGGGAAGTGATGTTCGCGGCGTTGGTTTCTCACCCAGCGTTGACGGATACGTATATAAATGGGCTTACTGGACTTATTCCGTCTGTGGTCCAGTCCAATTGCACTCATAACGCAAGGAAAATGCTAAAGGAAACGGGGTAATTGGGCGGGAGAGATGGATGAACATCTATTTGAAAGTTGTGCTTAGATAAGTCGGGCTGCTCTCAGGCAAGTTTGAAATGAATGTTGGTTCACGTTTCCCAGTCCTCGTTATCTGGGATAAGCTGCTGTTGATCGCTGGTACAAGTTTTAATAATATAGGTCATAGTTTCGTCCGGGACGTGCTGGTTTGTTTTGCTTCCATGCGAGTTTTTCGAAGAAATATCTATCTATAGTATTATATATTTATATATAAAAGAGCCTACTCTAAATACATCATACCAAACTATGAATATGAATTTAAAAGTGCTATACAGCGGTGAAACTTAACCACCGCAGTTTTATAGCCAATTACCAATTCAAATACAGTCGTACCAACATTACAAACGTATGCTTATCCTTTATTTGACATTGGCACAGGACATTATGTACAAATCGAATGTTTATCTGCGACGTGCACCGGCGGTGAATCAGTATTACTGAATCATGTCCGTTTGTTTATTTTCAATAATACCTGTGATGGGATTCAGACTTGTGACGGATGGAAAACTTCACTCGCTAATACAGGACTTGCTTTTAAATCGGTGAAAGAAAACATCGTGACCACTAGTCACTAACGACACGAAAAGAAGAAGAATACAGAACTCAAACTCGAACTCAAACTCAACTCAAAGCAATTATTTCAAATAAACATATTACCTACGGGCACTTGTAAATTGTCAAGGGGTCGGACACTGGGCACGCCACGATAGTGGCGGTAAGGCCCCTCTTTGAGGAGTGGCTAGAGAGGCGTCACGGCGCCCTCACCTACCGCCTGACGCAGGTCCTCACCGGACATGGATGTTTCACCACTGCGAGGATCGCCCAGAGGACACGGTAGAGCACACGGTGCAAACCTGCCCAGCATGGGCAGAGCACCGCCGTGTCCTCGTAGAGGCGATCGGCGGCGGCGACCTCTCGCGCCCGGCCCTGGTGCAAGCCATGGTCCGGGGCGAGAGGGAGTGGGAGGCAGTCACCTCCTTCTGCGAAAAAGTCATGCTCGCGAAGGAGGTGGCGGGATGGGCGAGAGAAAGGTCCTCCCGTCCCAGCCGCTGCGGGAGACACTCCGGGCGTCGGGAGCCACGTGACGACTCCCGGCCACCGTAGGCGCGGGCCTGCGGACGGTCAGTAATGGGTGACTCACCGTCCGATCAGCACCAGACCCGTGCCGTACGGCGCGTATATGTTCCACGCGCGCCTCAAAGAGATGTCAGCATATGAAGGGGCCCCTCAGGGCCAAGCCTGCCGGGTAAGCGGGATTATCCGAAAGGGTTACCGCTACCCCGGAACATAAAGGGCTACGGAAGGAACATAATATGGATGGGTTTTAGTCAGTAAGAGTCTGACACTCCCTTCCGCTCCACCCAGAGCGGGAGCAGTCATTAGATGATTTCCCAGCCTTAAAAAAAAAAAAAAAAAGGGGTCGGACACTCTCTTCCACTCCACCAGAGTGGGAGTTTTGATGATTTCCCAGCCTCAAAAAAAGGGGTTGGTCAGTCAGAAAGATGAAGCTAGTTATTCATTCCAAAGCAGTGGAGTTGAACGGGCAGGAAACTCCACGGACACTCTTTTAAATCAGAATATCGTTACAAAATATGGGTTACATCATTCATGTTGAAATTATACATGTGAGAACGAAAAGCATCCGTAATAAAAGATTTAAAAAGTAATAAAAACAATTCAAAAATAACATTCAATTTTAAAAGATCCATGGCACCTAAGAGATGACCTGTCCTACTGACGGCGCCCCTGCTTGTTTTGCAACTTTCGGATAACTTAGCAACTTAACTTATTTTAGGAATAGCGTTCTCACATTGTCTGGATTTGTGTAAGCAAGGATCGTAGCGTGTCCTGTAGTTTGTGTCTACTCCGTTGGGAAAATAGCGTGAAGTTATGTATTGCCTAAAATCAGCCATCAATCTCCCTGAAAAAGTTAGCAGTTTTGATCAGCGGGTGACAGAAAGGAAAATATGACATGTGCCAACTACTTAATGTCTATTCCTATTTTTCCCACAAATAAATTAATTTCGTGCAAGTCGCCTATTGAGATAATAACATTATTCAAAAGTGTCGATTCTCCCTTCTCGAAATTCTCGAAAGGGGAACTTTGATTGTTAACTGTTAGTTTGGTTTATCGAAACTAAACTATGTGACGGTGGCAATCAAAGTTTGGTGTCGGTAAAAGACTATCGTGTCAAACTTAGTATGTAATTAAAACTTCGTATACATATTACTTATTAATTGGGATAGTCTCTATCACAATAAATGTCATAGAAAAGCAATGATCGCCTTCTAGAATATTACAGGAAAATATCATATTATTACTGCCTTAATTTTTCGATTTTTACTTCTCTATGTAAGGAGACCCCTTGTTTTGTAAGGAACCAATCACAGAGCTGCTTTCGGAGAGGTTAGTAAAAATGAGGTTACAGCGAATATTTTTTGGCAAACTTGCCTCTATTTAGGAAAAATGTGATAGAAACGGCACAATAATGAATAGTTTAGCCACTTAATGTCTATTATCAATTTAATATTATGTTCCGGCCAACAAGCGTGCAGATAACGCCATGTCCTCTCAAATTACAGATTAGTTTCGGTAGTCGACTGTCAGCTTCCATAGTAATAGATAGATAATACGGTATTATCTAGCTTTAAATAGATTCATCACGTATTATTTCTATTTAATAGTCGTTCGTTATAATATTTTATACTATACGTTACGTCTCATCTCAGTATGAACTTAAGACACGAGAACAAGGTAACATTAATACTACCGAAAGGGTATATACATACAAAAGCATATATGCTAGGGACCACCAAACTGAACAACTTTTACTAAGGGACCAACTCCGAAATCGTGAAAAAAAAATCAGCTGTTCTCTACATTTAGACGAGTCACGTGATCAAAAATGTATAGAATAGCAGATTTTTTTTTCAGGCACTTTACCCTGTGTAAATTATTTCATCATCACCGCTCACAAAACAATGAAGGGAAAAATGAGGTAACTAGGGAAGTCCTAGACACAATAATTGAAAAACATGTGTCATCTACCAACCCACATTAAGCCCACGGCCTGTGTCCTGTGTCCCAGTCGTGGGAACATTATAGTCTGATTAACTAGTTTATTATAATCAATCTATACTGTATATCTACTATTATAAAGAGTAATAGTGACTTGAAGGTTGAGGATATTCTTCGGAAGTCGTTCTTTCGCCAACATACTTACAGAATTTCGTAGAATCTATTTTACGTTAAAACAAGTTTCAAGTTACAAAGAAGAGAACGTTATGCAGTAACTTGAACTTCGCAAACTTAATATTACAAAGTTATGAGAATGTCAAAAGCACGTCACATTGTTTTCATGTACGTGTGGTTGGCTGAAGCGAAGTTCTACAGCATAATTTCAGAATTTAGTTCAAAAACTAAGACAGGGAAACTTGTTCCACGTCTCAAGTATTTACAGCTCTTATGTACCGAACATCGGTTTATATAGATTTATGTCTCTATAATATGAATGTATACTGCCGTATCCAGGGTATACTTTGGTTATACTTGACAATCAAATTTTATCTGTTACTAGCTGATCCCGCGCGGTTTCACTCAGCTATTGGTCGTAGTGTGATATTACATAGCCTATAGTTTTCCTCGATAAATGGACTATCCAACACAAAAATAACTTTTCAATTCAAACCAGTACTTCCAGAGATTAGCGCGTTAAAACAAACAAACTCTTCAGCTTTATAATATTAGTAGAGATATTCTGTTCATCTGAATTTGGGCTCCCCATCTGGCTAATGTTATCAAAATCGGACTCAAAGTTATTAACATAAAACAGTTTACTGATAAGCAGATAATTATGTTTTGGTAATTTGTTGTAGTTAACTTACACTGGTAAGTTGCGACACATGTTGCGAAGAAATATAAAGATGTATTGAATTTTTTCACTCATCTCTATGACTAAACCTTATTTACGTTATATTATCCAGCCTAACAATCCCTCATAATACCGCACACGTTGACCGTATTACGTGCCGTAATGAGTCAATTACGGGACACTCGACACCGATAATAATCATGACAGCGCTGCACGCCTATAATTAAATTATTGTTTATCGAATTTACACACTTCGTTAAATTGCCGTGTTATAGTGTGTGTTATTTGAATATACGGACAATTTAAGTTGGTTCTCGGTTAATTGGTAGACGTTTTGGTAAACAATTTAACTCAGTCCGGCTTATTACAAAAAACTGTTTAATTAATGGTTTAAACCAAGACTTTACAGTCTAGGATTTTTACTTTATTAAAGTTAGTACCAGAATCAAAATGCGATCCGATTACAAAACGAAGATTTTCAGAGGATCAGTTGTATTAAAGAAGGTTTATGGTTTAAACAATATCCACAGATAAGAAACGAAAATGGCGTTCTTTCATTCGTTCATTCAGGCTTAATTTTAAACAACGCTCCGTTTCTCTGAATATTTTATACTAAAGTAACACTTGAAATGTGTTTTATTTTGTCCTGGTTTAAATTTAGATCGCGTTTTGGTATAAGACGGCCTGACTTTAAGTAGATTAAGTCCTTGATTTTGTCGTTGACGCAAGACATCCCCAACGAGTGCCTTCAGTTCCATTAAATAAAGGTTTGTTAAAACTTTACAAAAATTGAAACATACATAAAATTGAAAATTATTTTGAACAAAGAAACGTTGAAATATATAAATGGCACAAAGTTACAAAGCTACTTACTGGTATAAAATCTTTCTGGTCTGTTGCATAAAATGTTGAAGTTTGACTTTATTATGAAGTTGAACATCAAACTATGATAAACATTTTCTACATTAATATTTTCCTTTTCATTTTCTTGTAGGATATTTAATGGGATGATAATTATGCCCGTTTCCACTTTTCCTTCTGTTGCAAATGTATCTTCAAATACAGAGATGGGACGAATAGTTTACAATTTTTTTTGGCCTGTGTTCTTTTTTTTCTTTCTTAGTAGGGATGGGTCGCTAGTACCTAACAAACACTAGATTCCAGCTGCTCTAGGTAATTACTGGTACAATAATCATAGCCTTGTTATGTATGTGTCCTAATGATAATGGTACAATATCTAGGGACCCAATATGTACAGCAAGAGCCAAAAATATTTGTATGTAAACACAATATTATACCTACTCATTTGACCAATAAAGTTGTTTTTAATTCGCTAAAAATAATTTCCCGTATATAGTAGCAACACTTATCTTTTACGACTGAAGACTTTTAAATTAATTACGTTACATAAGTACAGACAGGAAAATGAATCGTTTACCAAATAGACACACTACGCCAATTGTCGCGTTCATATCTATGGTCGTATTAAACCATAAACAACTGTCAAGAGGAACACGGTTTTAAGTTCGTGACTTCACTATACGGGCAATTTTAGCTTTAATGAATTTGGTAAACAGGTAATTTCCTGGACTTGAAATGTGCCTAAAAATGAAATACAATTTATTTTTAGCGGCATACTTTCCTGTGTTCATGTATGTTGAAAAAATCAACTGTTCAAAAGAAAACAACCCAACTCTTTGCTTGGCTGTGGTTAAAATTACAATATCGTTGTTAACTATGTTGACAAGTTTACTGGCACCGATACATACCTACATACACACGGCTAGGTAAACATCTCCAATAACTATATATAAGTAAAGTATATATGCATACAGACTGACTCACAAACATCTATCTACACAATCGAGGGCATTTCCTGATCGCTATGCGTTGTCTAGTTTATTATTATAGTGACAATATTATATTCAGCATAATCGTACGGTGAATCATTTATTAATAATATTGTCTAAGGTCATTTGTTATTTATTGTTAACCGATCTGTCCAGACTGCTAATTGACATAGTTAATAGTGTTATATATCTACAGATAATGTAGGTATTTCAAAATCGTAGCGAGCGGTACCGTGGCAGCGGCTTACGAGCGCTACATCCAAGTACAATACGGCGACGTATCTTGGCGGTCCTGAAGTTAGCCGATTAGCTGCGCAATAGACAATTTCGTTCCGAAAAGAGCCATTGCGCAGCCAAACAGCTAACTTCAGGACCGCCAAGATATGTCACCCGTTCTTATACAACGCAGTTATTTGGCTATTTAGTATTTAAGGTCCAATGTAGGAATAATTAGACGTTTGATTATATACACGCAATACTTCGAATAAAAATCGAACCAGTTATTTAGCTCACCGCATTACCATTGCTGTTTCCATTGTTTACGCAAAATTATATTTCCCTTACCTACCAAACTGCAAACCGACTGAAAGATAAATCTATTCTACTGTTAATACAATGAGCAGGAAATATTGATTTATTTGTTCGGAAATGTTAAATAATTTAACACTTATTCCATGTAGGTATTTCTATTATAGACGATGAGCAAAAATACTAGCGAACTTCACCCACTGGCCGAGTTCAGAACCCACCTCTCCTTACATTATGTTAATTAAACTTGAAGAGATTTTTTTTACTGAGTCTGTATGAGGAAACGGCTCTATAAGATGTTTGGGGGAATTGTCTTAAGATTAAAACAATCTTAGGAGTCTTTTTTCGTGAATAAAAATCACCAAAGCCTAGGGTAATTTAGAAACAGTCACATGTATGTTGTATACCAAGAAATGTCTAAGTTTGTTTGTTTATGTATCTGTCGCAGGTATATTGTCAAAGTCGTGATATTACAATTTCGCTAGTGATATTATAATTAAACAGTAGATTGTCAACCGACTTCATTTCTTACAATTTATCGGCCTGATTTTAGTGATCCATTGTAATGTCACGGGGATACTATAGTGAAATTATAATAAACCTAGGTATATCATGAATGAAGTTGACAGTGGGAGAAGTCGAGCATTTTAATTGGTCAAATCTTTTTAATTTGCAAAATAAAATAGTAAACATTGGAGCGCGTGAGCAACTTTCTGTCTGAAATTAATGTTTAAATAGTGTTTTGTGCATTTCTTATATTAAATATTTTCAAAATGTGGGACAGTGAACATTTGTAAGTGATTGAATTTATTATTATTGTTTTGCAAATCGCGAATGAAAAAGAATTGACCAATCAGAACGCGCGACTTCTCCCACTGTTAACTTCATTCATGATATACCTAGATTTATTATAATATCACTATAGTATCCCCGTGACATTACAATGTTACTAAAATCAGGCCAATAAATTGTAAGAAATGAAGTCGGTTGACAATCTACCGTTTAATTATAATATCACTAGTGAAATTGTAATATCACGGCGTTGACAATATACCTGCGGCATTCTATTCTTTACTTGTTCAAATATTTGCAGGATTGGAAAAGACATTTTTTTTTCTCTGCTACGCGTGCCAAGCCGGGGCAGGTCGCTAGTTATTAACATAACATAAATTGATAACACTCTGGGTACCATCATACATTTCGAACCTTAACACTTATCATGAAAAATATTCGTTGCGTTATCAGCTCTTATCATACCTACTGATAAGTGGATGTAGTAATCAGCTGATTGCGGTGACGAGCTGCTTCTCTTTATTATTAGATCATAACAATCGGCGAATCGTGACATTTGTTTTTCTTTTCTCCTGTTCCTATATGGGTACAAAAAGCCGGCACTTTGCCGAATACGAATTCACTAGCATCTTAAATTGTTCATAAAGTTACAGTTGTATAAAATAAGAAGTTATAACACGTTGAATTGACGGTAGGTACAACTCACACAAAGTTTTTTTCTCTCGCCTTTTTGTCGTGGGAGTACGCAGAAGCCACATAGCGCCACGTGCTACGCTCGGGCCGTTCCTTTTATCAGTCTACATTCCCATTCATACGCCGGGTGTTACACGCGCCGGTTGTACTACGTACTTGACCTTCACGAAGGACGTTTACATTAAGTTCGGTAGGTATAGTATAGACCTCCCGTCCCAGACCCCAAGGCGCCTCGCAGTTCCCTTTTTGTTAGCCGCATAATATTCCCTTTTTACATGAGCGTACCTTTTGTAGAAACGATTCAGGTTTTTTTTCTGGTAGAAAAATACTGGTCACATTTGTACTATGCATTTCGGCACCAATTACCATAGGTCCGGAAAAATCGCCATAAATTCTTCCTTTGGGTCAACTGCAGGCAAGTCGCAGTTTGATTGGGATGAAAACCTGGCCTGATGACCTGACATCCATAGAAAATGTTGTGAGAGAAATTTCTAATAGTTACAATATTCCAGGATTTAGGCCAATCCATTGCGAGAAATAAAGATTTTGATAGGTATTTGGTCTTACATGGAACTATAGGCAAATGATTTCAGAAATTCCAATTCGGTGCTGTAACCACAAAATGTTTGACAAATACCTTCGCTGCAAGTCGTCACAAAGCGCCTTTCATATTGGGTGATTTGAAATTTACGTGAAAACGCCAACTGCTGACTTTGATACCATTGAAATGTATTAAATTCTAATCTAGGTTTACTTAGTACCTCCGCAGGATTTATTGGAGTATGGTGGGTGCAGCAGGTGTTTTTGTGGATTGATCGGACTTCAAAGTTTCTCTCGTAGACTTGGTAAACTCGAATGACTTTATTAGATTAATACCTTTTTTTTTCGGTTGAAAACTTCAGTAGGCACCCAGAGCGGGAGCAGTAATAGGATGATTTCCTAGCCTTAAAAAAAAAAAAAAGTAGGCACCTGGACTTTTAGGGAAAAGACCATGGTGTGCGGGATTCTTACTTCACTTTTTTTTTGAGGCTGGTAAATCATCCAATAACTTCTCCCAAAAACCACCCCGCAGATCAACATCAGCACATGATCAGATAAATAACTAATAACAATCTGTCTGGTTCCTAAAAATAAACCTTTTGAATATATTATCTTTAAACCACTCAGTGTTTGTTTGTGACTCCACCGTCTTCAACTCAATAAATAAGCCATTGTTATTTTAAGTAATAAAATTGGGAACCTATATTTGCCCGACCCCAATCTTTGGTACAAATATAATCAACCAAATATCGATCGACTCCTTTACGCGCCCCTTAACCCTTCCGCTGGGAACTTGTACCCTCGACAAGATACATACTTACACTGGGTAGCGTAACGTAAAGGGAAAATAATTTCTAAGGAAACTGACTACCAACATTAATTGTCCGTATATTCAAATCACGACTGACATTATTTAATAGTTGTACAGATACACCAGCATATGAAGCTATCCACAAACTGTCAAATTTCCCCAATAGATAATGAACCTTACGCGTTTGTAATAAAATTGACAAACTATTTTAAAGAAATTTGATAGATTGGGGTAGCTTTATGCGCTGGCCTCTGTACGAAATGACTACAAAACAGCGTGATGTATCAATTTGGTTACACGTGCTATCTCTAACTGTACCGCATTCGCATCTGTTTTCACGACGGAGGAAGATACAGTACTCCTATTGATTCCCTTCACATTCATAGCGCATGTATCGTGTACATACTTCTGTATTTACCTTCGATCAATAATACACGTATTTACATTTTTGTCTAGACTAATCAACTAACGGCTTATTTGGTTTCTAATTTTAGTTTGCAGCGCCAGGGAACCAGAATCTCGCGCAGTGTTTATGAAAACTATAAATTATTCGAGGCATTTGCTAACACAATTTTTTACTCGACTGCTAAACATATTGGTTTGTATGTACAAAATGTTGTGGGTTGAAACAAAAGCGACTATTGGCAGCGCCTCCGAACAGAACTTTAGTTACTATACTACAAGTTACTAGAGCACTTCGTTGACTCGGCCACTCGCGACAGTTTCCGAAACATAAAACATAGGAACGGTGCACACGTAACTCTCTCCGGCGGTTCAAAAGTAAGCAAATTCGAGAACTACCACGATATTTTGAAACTTAATAAAATCACAGTAGAATAGTGATAAAAGATTGTAAAGTAACATCCTTGTAGTTTATTTTAATATTTCGTACCTATTTCGGAGAACCGTTTTATAAATAACATTGAACTTCGAGGGGTAACCAGAGGTAGGCCCCCACGAAACAATGATCAGGTTTCTTACAACTTCAAAATTCTTCAAGGAAGCCATGCAACCGCCATTCAGCAACCGGTGGGTGAAGGGTAAACTTAAACTCTATTAAATCAACAAAACATTCTAGAATAGAGACAAAGGCTTGATTGTTCAGGGTTCGGGGACCTTTTCAGAAGTTTTAATCCAACTTCAGGTAGGTTTTACGTACGAAGGAATGTTGCCTTTGAACATAAGTTTGTGCAGAATTATAGCACATTGTTGTGTCATGCCTGCCGCGGTATAACTTTGCAAGAAGAGGAATTTTGAACGAAATTGCTCCAGTATTTCTAGTTTGATCCTGCATTTTCCGGGCTTGTTGCTCGGAATAACGAGCGCTGAAAATAAACTGAGAAATCGCATCGTTTTTCGGCATGCTTTATTGATATTGAAAATGTGAAAATACATATCTTGCAGCTGTCGTAAAGCATCCAATATTCTTTCTTGTGAAGACGACTCCTTGTAAAAACTTGATTTGAGGATGTATTTTTGCGGCATTAAATTTATTGCATATTTTACAGAGTGAAGTCGGTGTGTATACAACGTGTAACAGAATAAACGCAATTACTCTTAAGGGGTCATTGTACTCATCATTATGAACAACTTTCACAATGAGACCAACACTGAAATCGCAAAAAAAAATCGAATGCCCCCATACATTTATGTGCGGATAACTCGACAAAATGTACTAAACAGCTGATTTTTTTTCGCGATTTCGTGGTCTATCCCATAGTAAAAGTTGTTCATAATGATGAGTACAATGACCCCTAAAGAGTAATTGCGTTTATTCTGTTACAAGTTGTATAACTTATTTATTACGTATACATCTGTTTCTTAATATTTATTGCTCTATCAAAGGATAAAGAGAGACGACACATCCATCGAATTCACGGAAATCCATAAAACGAATGAAAAGGAAATTACCCTTTTTGTTGTGCGTAAAAACCGATGGAGCAAAAAGATATTTCCTCATACTAATTCCAGTTGAGAATATCTCAGTAAATTATTTTAATTCAATGATATTTTAGTATGTAAAGATAAATTAATTATTTACCTTTCTAATTATGTAAGCCAATTATTTTCATTGTTAACATTGCAAACACAATTAACTAAACTGATTAAATAATTCAATGATCAATAGAAATAATATTCCTGTAATTTAAAGCATTAATAAAGAAGAATGAGCAAAATGGTACCCGGCTCCAATAGATATGATTGTAGTGTCGTTTAAAAGGTCTTACCAAGAGGAACAATTTTTACTATAGCCGCCACTCTCAAATCTGATTGCGTTTGAAGATAAACGACAGTCTTACTAACTAATAAAAACCCTGTTCCTTCAGTTTCCCTTTGCTTTCTAGGGCCACAGTAACCTGTTTAGACAGTCTCGTGGCCCCGGCGATAAACATACATATACGAGTATATTAGTTACCACTTATTTATGTAAGAAAATGAGTACCAAGGTAATATTTTCGGCATTTCCGTTCATGTTTTCTATTAATAACGTTTTTACGTAAGACTTTGCCATGCACTCCTCATTTTAACTCGAGTCCCGTTGCTCCTGAGCGCGGGGTGTGCGCAAGAGCAGCGGGGGAGGGAGAGGAGGGGATCGACTGACACCAGACGTGTTCGCGTCCTGCGTCAGTCGCTCGTTCGTTTTGCGCTCGTGACGACGTTTAGCTGCTGTTTGAGTTTCTTTTGTGCTTTCATAACTCGGTTTTATTAACTACTGACCCCTGCGCTCCTACTGGACTTGTTACCCGCTCTAATTAACGCTGACCTGTGCTAGTGTTGTGGACTATACTGATTTGCTTTTCGAACTGGAATATCGCAATGGAACGTCTCAACTGTGTAATGTGTCGGCGAGCTTTATATACCAGAAGATACCAACAACATGTTTTGACAACTAATCTGTCAAGAACGCGCCCTGAGTTCGCTGCGTTTATTCATGAACATGCTGTTCTGGAGGTAAGCACTTCCATTATTATAATCAAGGTGTGGTTTTATTTCATCATCCCTTCGTCCGCGCCGTTTATACTCTTAATCTAAGTATAGCACAGGTGCTGCCACTTAAGACGGTCATTACCAATAACAATAGATAATGGTTAGCAGTACAAAGAAAAGGGCTTATCCTTTCTAACTCGATATTAGCTACCTGGACACTGTGCGCACGTGTGGAGTCATCGGACATTCGAAAGTCACTTTTATTATTCCAATGCCCTATTATTTTGCATTAGCGTTCCATAAGCTTTATAAGTGCAAGCAAGATGGACATAGAGAAATGATTTATGGCCCGACGACTTTATTGAATCTGCGCTTACTATAACAAAAGTGTTGTTAGGTTACGATCGCCACTTTAATATTTTGTATTTACGTGACGTTGTTTTCTCAGTTTTTTAGCTTAGTTCCAAAAAAATATATATTAAATCATATTTTTACTACTTTCAGGTGGTATTCGATGGCACACGACGTGTGTGTCACCGATGTTGGCAGTCCGCTGATAATGCAGTGAGAAGACATGCGAACCCTGCCGTGCCCGTAGCAATGCCTGAAGCAATGCCAGATGCAGTGCCAGAAGCAATGCCGGATGCAATGCCGGAAGCAGTGCCGGATGCAATGCCGGAAGCAGTGCCGGAAGCTGTGCCGGAAGCTGTGCAAAATGTTCAGGAATTTCAAGTTTCAGAGTATACACGTGCTCCAAACACACCACGGCATTGTATATTTAACAACTGTCCAAACGCAACTCGCCATCGAATCCCAATAACAATTAAAACTCACATCTTTTGTGAATATAAGCTTTATATTCCAAATGGTGCAAGAGTGTGTACACAGCACTTAGAGAACAACGTTTGGGATGAGCTACCTCAAACATGTAATGTCACTCATGATTTTAATACAGAACAGTTTACTGACATTTGTGACATGTTAAGAATGGCCTTACAACGTGGACCTCGGCTAGACTTCAACACGAGAGGCGCTTTAACCAACGAAGAAATGCACTTTTGGACAGGACGCAAGTGCGAAGAGTTTGATAATATATTGGTACAAACACCTGCACTAAATGAAAGATGTAGAGAGCCGAGAACTGCATTAGGTATTTATCTAACAAAACTGCGTTTTGGGGAGCCAAATGAAAGACTTGCGACATTATTTAACGTGTCACGACGAAAGCTCGAACGTTTATTGGTTATTGTGAGGGAGTGTCTCAGTAACAATTATGTCGGGCTGCATTTGGGAGTGGATCACATTGACAGACAACAATTATTGGAAAAAAATCTAACTATACCAAAAGCATTATTTGGAAATGAAAATAATGATAAGTTATTATTGATTGGTGATGGTACTTACATTTACATAAATAAAAGCTCGAACTTTTTATTCCAAAGATTATCCTACAGTTTACACAAGTTTCAGAATCTACTGAAACCTTTCCTACTTGTATGTACTGATGGATATATATTGGATGTAATGGGTCCATACGCTGCAACAAAAACAGATGCGCAAATAATGGGCGATATTATGAATGATGGACAACATCCATTACATTGGTTACTCCGAACAAACGATGCTTTTATATTAGATCGAGGTTTTAGGGACAGCTTGGACCTCATTGATGAATGTGGGTATGAATCCTATGTCCCACCAACAAAGAACCGCCAAGAGACACAGCTGACCACTGAACAATCCAACGAAGCTCGATCGGTAACGCTTTGCCGGTGGGTTGTGGAAGTGGCAAATGGCCGGTTTAAACGTGATTTTAAGCTCTTGTGGCAAAAATATTTTAATAAGTCACTGCCCAATATGTTCACTGATTTTAAGATTGCCGCAGCTATCACGAATCACTTCCACCAACCCATCGTGGATAGCGTACACGCAGACGAATTCGTCCATATAATAAGGCAGAAAATAGATACCCCGAATCTTCTGCATATGTATGTAGAGAGAAAACGGCTTAACCACAGAAGAGTAGATTTTCAGAGGATGGAAGCGAGCCAGATTGAAAACTTCCCTTCAATGACGGAGGAGGATATAATTCTATTAGCGCTAGGTACATACCAACTCAAGCTGGCAAGATCTTACTGTGCCGAGCATTTATCAAATGGTCTATATATAATTGAAACGTACAGAGAGGGAGCACTTGATGATCTGCCAGACTATGGCATACACGAAGATGCCTGGCTTTTGCGTGGACGAATCCAGTCGCGACATGTCCGTGTAAAAACATATTTTTGTTATATATTAATCAGCAGTGCAAATAATATTGTCTAACAGTATTGCACATGTTTAACCGGGCGACGTACGATCGGCACTTGTGCACATATAGTGTCCATCGTATGGTACTTAGGCTATGCGAGGCATACGGGATTTACTGCTCCGGCATCTTTCCTCAATGCTGTTATAGTTGATACCGATATGTAATGTTTTAAATCTACTCACTTATTGATAAAATATATGTTTTGTATTTAAAGAATGCTTGTTTTCTTACTTCTTTTAATAATAGAATCCTAAATGTGTTATATCATGTTATTCTAGCTTTATTTTACTTATATAAGTAGTTTGTAATAAATTCTTCATCATTTATAAAACACAAGCTGTTCCCCGTGGTTTCACCCCTGCTGCTCGGCTCCTTTTAGTCGTAGCGTAGCGATGATATATAGCTTATAGCCTTCCTCAATAAATGGGCTATCTAACACTGAAAGAATTTTTTAAATCGGACTAGCAGTTCCTGGGATTAAAGCTTTATAATAATAAGTATAGATAGTGAGATTACTGCTTTCCAAACGTGAATAGGGACAGGCGCCATGGTAGACGTTTTTCTGCATCAAAATGTCTATTCAATGATATATTAATGAGGACTATTGGAGCGGGTACCACGTTCCATACATTTTTGCCCATTGTCCTTTGTGATTAAATATCACAAACACTTTATGAATGCCAACTCACTAGTATTATCCATTGTTAATTAATTGCATTCGACGCAGCGCCTCCTGCAAAAAGCCTTTTATGTTTTCAGCTATTAACTGAAATTTAATAGAGAAGTTAAATAATATTTCAAAAGTACTTTAAATATTATTTTGGTATTTTATGTCATCAATATCATAAGAGAATTAAAGTAATGCGAGTCGCAGTATTATTGAGCTGTATCCTGGAAAAGTATTTTGTCCTTAATTTATATATTTCGTGGACTACCAAGGACAAAAATTCAATTTATATTTAATTTCAAGTAACCACGATTCATTTGTTAGTAAAGATTTCTGCTAGTGGTGTGCAGTTTTGTTAGTGACGTACTCACAATTTCAAAAACTGTATGTGATTTCCGTTTGTCTATGTTCTAGCGAGTAAGTTGTTGAAGTGTCATATCAATAAATAAATAACAAACATGTCCTGAAACATCGGCTTATTTAACTAGTTCCCAATTTATCACTAGAACTGTCCAACTGTAGTTGGATCGGACAAAACCCAACCTGGTCAAAACTAGTTCGACTATGAAGTACAAGTTTGAAATGAAACTGTTCACAAATGACAGCAAACAATGAAACAGTTTAGAATTTATTTTCTCCACAAGCGATGTTAATTGTTGTTGACAGTCCTGCACGTAGTGTTCACTATACCGCGTAACAAAGTTACGGTTCGCCTAGAGCGGTGCCAGAGTCCGATTCAAAACGGATTATCCCATCTCATTTGAAAACGAATAACGTTACAGGTGCACTGGGCTTGCATTAAGTGTTCTGAAATTGAATGTCATCTGGAAATAATTACAAATTCCATTCAAACAGAAGTCTGAGGTAATTCTGAAAAGATCTAAGATTATTGCTTCCGATTATTTAGCCCAGATATTAAAAGCTAAATAATTAAAATTTGAAGGGTTTTTTTAAATGATTATTTAACAGGTTTTTTCTGTTTTAATAATCTGAATCTTTTTGTCAACAGGTAAGTGATAGCCCCAGTCTCCTCCGGCGGTAAGTCTTTACTAATAACTTGCCCGGCGATTACCTATGTAACTTTAAAAAGACATAATTTTGAAACACCTCACACTTAGCATCATCCCGTAATCTTAGTCTTTTAATCATTTTTAAACCCGGTTTAAGTATCCTCCCAACTGTTGAAATATCAAATGTGATTCAAAGCAATAGAAAAGGTAATTGTGTCTCATTAGTCACAGTTGAGCGCGTATTAATAATTTAAAGTTGAGAACAAGTCAAACTGATTACAAATAATACATTATACAATATACAACTTAAAACTGAAAAGAATATATTATGTAAAAGTATATAATAGCTAACTAAAATATGGCGTCGAAAAATTCCTCCGCATCGCTGTCGACTGCTAATGCACCCAAGAGACTGGCGCCATTGCCACGTTGTATGGCAATGCTAAGCCTGTGGCCAAGGTCTAACATTATTTACGATGATTCCTCTAATGTCATTACCCATGTAACTCGCGAAATGTCATGCTAAATTCTCCACATAGCCATCTTCCTCTCTCCAAATGTAGCTGTGCCCGACAGGGTCCATATTGATCTTTATTTGGTTATAAGTACCATCTATGTAAAACATAATTATAGAATTCAATAAAGAATTGGCTATTACAGCTCAAATTCTCCAGCAAGCCGATTTAAAGTTAGTCTTTCAAAATCCAATCCAATTTTTCCTAGCTTTACTGAAAAATGGCTCTTCCCTCTATATTCCGAGTCTACAAAGCCGACTTATCGGCAATAGTCATCAGCAGCGATGTTTCACTTCCACCACGGAATGTGGCTATCGGTCGAGTTTACAAACACGGACAGGCGATCTCGTGTAAACTGTTAACTTGTTACGTAAACGAAACGTTAACATTGATAGTTCGTTTTATCATAGAGCAGGAACAGAAATGTTGGTAGAGAACATGACAAAGGATTCAGCAAGCATCTTTCTATTTCTTTTTTCACGAAAATGAGCACAAGATTTCCTTACATAGCGCAAGTGAGCACGAAAAAAGGTCTGTATAAAATTCATCAGATGATAAATGTTTGAATACAAGTTGAGGTTTGAGGTTGTACTTCTACAATAAAAAGCAAGAGACAAGCGCTCAGTTAATGAATCCTTCGTCTTTATAAAATAAAATGTCTCTTCGCCTCACTATTAATCCGCTTAGAAGTCACGCTAGAACTCGTAAAGCGTTATTTTTCCTAGATATCAATTCATAGAATTTATTGCGTTGCTATTCACGAAGATTCAGTTTGATAGTAATTATTTTTACATCAAGGATCTCTACTTCTCCTTTGAGCGTAGGACCGGGATAACGTACCACGCAATTTGTAGGACAATATTATGACTGTCAAAATATATAAATATTAACTTAGTAAAAAAAAAATTAGCTGGTTAGTACGTTATCGTTTATAATATGATAACCTCATTATCGCTAGATATTGGAAGATTCTTTGATCAGACCATAGATTTTGTAGGACAAATATTTTTTCGAATAATTTAGATAATTATCTTGAGATTTAACAAAAAAAACAGTTAGTAATAAATATTTGAGAATCACCAAATCGACATATTTTATCCTTGCTACCTCTGTTAGCTACAAAAATCGAGAGTTTCGTACAGGATATTGTTGGGCGTCTCATCAAAATGAAGCTACTCACGGAAAATTAGCTTGATAGTAATCAAGTGCAAAATTAGAACATGAATCCTGGACTATTAGTGATATAATAGTGTGCATATAAGTTAAGGAACAGCGAACACGTTTGTTGTATTTTTTATCTGACCATTCCAGTCCAAAATGACGTAAGTAAAAGTAAACACCTCTTAAATCCACAGTGTACCTACCCACAGACGGACTATAACAAATTGTTCCAAATTAACTTTAATTAAAATTGTTCTGTAGTCACGTTGTTCCAGTGTATAGAGGGACCAGTATTTTTTGGTTGATTCAAAAGAAAAATAGAAGGGTCGGAGTTCAAAAAGTTTTTTTTGGGTGTGTAGGTTGAAATCGGGGTCAACGTTTTGCAGGTGTGTTAAATAGGGCGCGCTATGGTTAATTAGTTGTATGGACAGAAATAGCGGTTCCCCATGTCAACGTGACATACCCTGACGGAAATCTCTATTAAAATTATAATATTATAAATTATGTAGTTGACAAACTGAAACACGGCGACGCAAAATTCTTCTGCATCGCCGTCGACTGGCGGCTCGTCAGATGATAATGATGACGTTTCCTATACAAGTATATCCTAACTCCTCCGAGGTTAAAGTACCTTTCTACTAAAAAAGTGAAAATCTGCAAAGTAACCGTAAAATCTCGTACAAAACGTGGGTAAATAAAATGAAAACCAAAGAAAGGTCTGTAATAATGTTCAAATAACGCGTGGCGTCCCTTATCAAATCCAAGCCTGCTAAGGGCAAGCCTTGCGGGCCTGTAGAATAGGGAATATTCATGTATGTAATTCAAAACTTATCCATTATTTAAATTAACACATTCAGCAACGCGAATACCGTTCGCTGACGCAGCCATTAGGTCTTCACTTGTGCATGTGACGGGGCTTGCGGTGCAAGATGGGAGGTGAGCCATTGTTGCTGAACTTCGGGCCAAACGGATTTTAAAAATAATGATTTAATTGTAATATGTAAGTAGGTATAATTTTTGCTACCGACACGCTAAAGAGACATGAATGATCATGTTGTATAGGAGGCAAGAAACAAACACCCACTTTTTCAAATTTTCGAATGAATAAGGTATTTGTTTTAGACTCCATTACTGTATGTTCGGTTTTATTTGTGAAACGAACGCAAACTCAAAACGCGCCGTCGACAGTCATACCAGAAGTGATGAAAAAACTATTTGAATGAAAATCTATTCTTTTCAAAGTGCTTAAATTCTCACTGAGGCAATTAAATATATGAATATGAATAAATAAGTGCGAATTCTGCCTGAACGAAGCACCAAAGAGGGGTAACCAAGGGTTAGATTATTTAATAACTCGACGCTAGCCGATCGAGTGGGTGAGGGAATTTTCAATGAAGCCCTTTATTGGCGTTATTTCACTTACCGTTGCTTTTGGCCGTTTTTTAGGGGAACTTCTTCGTTTACTCCGTTAAAAGGTATCTTTTTATGAATATATAAAGAGGTAAAATTTCAAACTCTGTTTACATTAGTTAGATAAGATGGCTAATTAATAAATAAATAGGTAATTAGTCATCATAAAGAGACTTAGGTGACGAAGAGTATCTTATGTCCTTTGCCGAATTGTGTTCACACTCGGTGAGATTTTTATAGATAAGTGGTGATGTCGTCAAGGAAACACATTTACAAACAAATATCCTATACCTATTCGGAAAAGTGAGGATAGCAGATCTATTTCCCATCTCAGATATTTCCATACTGAACATTTTAACATCTTTATTCAGCACTATTTATATTGAAATGTTAAAATAAAATCCGCTTCTCAATACGTTTGCAGAAATCTACCGCAGCTGTTGGTTAAAGTGGTTGCGAAAGCACGTAGTATCCGCCATGGTCGGAATAATTGTGGGTTTTATTTTATAATAAAACGTGCGTTGGCTTGTATGCACTAATGAACTGCCAGACTACAGAAGACTGATCACCTAGTGTGTCCATCATGGTCCATCTATGGCCATTGTGTACATGGCTTTTTTTGTGTTGAAGAAAATCATCAATGACCCCTCCCGCTCTGGGTGGAGCGGAAGGGATTGTCAGACTATAACTGACCAAAACCCATCCATGTTACTTTCTTAGCCCTTTATGTTCTGGGGTAGCGGTATACCTTTCGGACTATCCCGGTGACCCGGCAAGCTTCGGCGCTAACGGGCCCCTTCCCTACAACTGACATCACTTTGACCTTCAAGAAGTACTGATTTTAAACCTAGTTCGAATAAATGACTTTTGAATTGAGAATATTTTTTTTTGTTATCGAACGGTGAGTTACCCAGTACTCACCACCACTACATGGCTTTGGGTAAGCTTTGTACAACAGAGTTTTTTAACTATATTCTTAACCCTTGACTTACTATAGTATGTATACTGTAACCCTGCGGTGGGAGAGTAATTGATTTATTAATCTATGGAGCTGCGGGTGGCTTTATTTTGGGTTTGTCTTTTGATTACGAGGTGACCGTTCCTTATCAGTGTAAAGATTGGTTTGGATGGAACTCTTCGATCTTAATTATAATTATTAACAATGTTTTTTATACTGAGTATCTTCACATGTTTAAAAAAACTGGTTTTTAGCCTTATAAAATTTCTTGCCAAGACCTTGGAACTCTGCCATACCACTATCCGTAATGGACCGTGAAGACCGCAACTAACTCTCAGTCCAAACAATAACTATTTACCTATAAACTGAGTTTTAAAATAGCTATGTTTACGCAGCGTTTCCGGCACCATATAAGTATTGGTACACACGGTCCGAAGTCGTCCCGTTTGTGAGTAAAAACAGTTGGTATACTTCTCTCGGTAAAACCCGCTTTTCGTTTTCTTCCTTAGATTCGTAGCGTGATGATATATTAGTCTCTGTTTAGGGACGATATCTTAAAAACTGTGCCACACGACTCATAATTACAATTGAAGGATAAAAATGTGTAACATTTTTTGGCTTATTCCTGAAATTCAGTCAGTAGACTCAGAGTATGAAGTTTCAATCGCCCATTTCACCCCCTTTGGGATAGAATTTCGATACCTACTCTTGACAAAGAACACACCCTCCAAATTTCATGTCTTATACCAGTCAGTCATTCAGAACTTTGAACGGTATCTACACAGATTTTCTCTTTTCATCAGCCTCCAGGAATGAAAAAATTGTTGAAACATTTCTATACACGAACTAACGTTTTGTGAAAATTTAACTACATTAACACCGGAGTAACTTTTTGTGGAGCAACGTGTGCGAGAGATAAGGCAACAACAGATAACAAAAAGATATATCAAATGCTGCAAAAGTTATAGAAAGTTACTTTATGTTTTAGCATTTCAAAATGTTGCTGAAATAACCGAGGTGTGACTAAACTAAAGTGTTTAACATCAAAGATAATTTTCAATGAAATATCCTTTCACGACGAAATTGCTGAATGTGCATCAGTTTCAACTTACATCGAGTCCCATTCAATCAGATGAGATTCAATGAGATGTAAAGGCACGTGTATAGAACCAACCACACTATTAATTAATTGATGTTAATTACTCGCCGTTTTCAATCAGTCTCTATATTCTGGATAGTTAAAATCATTGCTCTCATCGGTTTATTATTTAAACTAGCTTCTGCCGCGGCTTCGTCTGCGTAATTTTTCTTGTAGGTATAAAAATAGAATACATTTTATAGTATTGCTTAGCCCGTGTTATGATTTAGTTTTCGCTAATTGTTTTAAACGGTTTCACCTTCCTCAAGGATTGATTAAAGGATTATTTAAATCCATCTGGTAGTTCCAGACATAGCGCGTTCTAACGAACAAACTCTACTCACCAGCGCTGCGACCCGTCCATGCTTTGCACGGGTGCAATGTAGATACTATACTAATAGCGCGAGTGAAGTCTCAGGCCACACCAAGTTAAACTATACGTATGCGACTTTATTTTAAACTATGTAGAGATTTAAGTAGTATAATATAGGTTTCCGCTCACACCATAAGTATTACTGGTCTGCAATGCAGTAATATTGAAAATCAATTTTCAATTTCGTGACAATTGTCATCATCATCATTAAACAAATTTTTATCAATAAATCATATAATTTTTTTTAAACAATAATTTAACTTTAATTGATTGGTGCTAATTACCTGAATAGTTGCGACATGTTTACGCAATACCTACTACGTAATTTCTTGCGAAATTATTTCAAATGAGAAAAGAGTGTGAACTTTGTACGTGAAGTATTCAGAATGTCACTCATTAACTAAGCTTACAAATGTTCGAAAATTGTCTCTACTAACATTGAGTTAGATTGTATTTTGCTCGGTGCCTATGATAATAAATGATTTTACTACTGTAAGTGGGTATGTCTGAAAACTTTTACACGTATTTTAAAAACTAGATGAGATTGGCATTTCCTAGCTGATTACTATAGAGTGGATATAGATATAGGTCTAGCAGTGATATAGGTAAGCGGGATTGTCCGAAAGGGTACCGCTACCCCGAGAGATAAAGGGCTAAGGAAGGAACATGGATGGGTTTTAGTCAGTAAAAGTCTGACAGTCCCTTCCGCTCCGCCCACACCGGGAGAAACTATTGGATAATTTCCCACCCTCAAAAAAATAAGCTTTAGCAGTGATCGTCTTTCGGCTTAAATGTATAATAAATTTTTTTTTTTTCCAATATAAAATGTATATAAGCACTTGTGACTTTATAAATGAATGTACTCTGCAATTTTATTGTCATTCCTCGCTAACGCACCTTTTAAAATAAGCGGGTATTGGAAATTGGTCGTTATTTTCAGTGTTAAAATGGAGGTAGTGTTGATCGGAACGCGTCGCCTTTTTGCAAAAATAAATACATTTTTCACCTCGAAGCACGATATTTGAACAGTTTGTTTGTTCAAAAGCTAAATGATAAGCTATTTGTTCGAACCAGTTAGCTTGCATCAACACTGGCGTATATGGAAGTGTATTTTTGTAAAATATTGTGCATCGACTAGTGATGAGAATTTTGCATGTTTACCACATTGGTAGATAGGTCAATCTTGTTCTAATTCTGTCTATTTGGCTTATCTTTTTTTAAACCATACATTTGTTCTCGTTTTGGCTTGAAAGAAGTATTTTAAGTCTATTTTCTTGTTGAATTTCATAACATCCTTTAGGGTCGTGGGTCGGCCCACTCTCTTCACAAAGAGAAGGCCTGTGTCCCAGCATTGGGAACATTATAGGCTAATAATGCATATGCTTGTCGTATATTCCTTTTGTATATAATTATCTTTTGTACCTACCACAATCAATTGTAAATTACAATCAATTTCTCGGAGAGCTAGTACTTAATATTGATATACACTTAAAATGTAGCCCATTTAAACGTGAATGCGATAAGCTGAGCAACGCCACAATAAAGATAATTAACAGATATCAGCTGTTAAATAATTCGAAGAAGTTATTATGTTGTCATTCATAGTATTAGTTTATGCCCTATTTTGATGCACTTCATCAGCATTCCGTGCAACTCAAGCTCAAAGCATTTATTTCAAGTAAACCGGGCATTTTTGAATTATAAAAGAACCCGTCAGTTAGTCAGAAAGTTGAAGGTATTCGACTGTTCCAAAACGCAGATCTCTATGGAGAAGATCGGGCAAGAAACCCCAAGGAACCTCTTTTAAAACAAGATTTTACAAAATCGTGGGTAGGTACAGACGCCAGCACATCAAGCTATCCCTATCTGTCAAATTTTCTCAATTAAAAATGAACCATAATTCTTTGCAATAAAGTTGAAATACTATCAAAGAAGTTTGACATTTTGTGGTAACTTGATGTGCTGGCCTCTGTACATTATACATGTGACGACTATGAAAATGTGTATAATTTGAACAGTCTTCAAGAGACACATTTTCGGAAAAGTACCTATGGGTAGGATTTTATTCGATACCTACCTACTCTTAGTGGAATTTTAGTATGTAACCCGCTTTGCACAACGGTTTTACAAACCTACCACTGTTGGTGGAAGTGGTTGCGAAAGCACTCAGTGTCCACCATTTTCTGAATAATTCGTTCGTCATTTTTTATTTTATAACATTTATTTATTTAAACATTTAATTACGTACGTAGTTACGGACAAACAAACAGACAAGAAAATGCGTACATATGCTTCTTAGATGCTAGAGAAATCTCTTTCAGCATAGGACCTGCGATAGGACAGAGGACAAGTGATGTAGAAACGTATGTAGGAGTAGAAGAGGACATGGAACATAAAAATGAAAATAGAGTAAAAGAACACAAATACTTATAGCGTTCACTTCTTCATAATTGTTGCTTATTTTAGTGTTATTCACTTTAGAAGTATACATATGTACTTCTAAATATTAATAGATATTATCTTCTTTGCTTTACAATCAAATATTTTCTCTACTTTTAAATACTGAAACGATTTGGCAGTCCTTAATATCTGGCGGAAGTGAAGAAGTCGGTGGAGGGGGGCGGATATTTTAGGGGGTTTTTAAGACGGGACGGGCGGCTGTAAGGCGTATCCGAAGGACAGGCGCAGATAGATTGCGAAAGTGCCTGCAAAATCGAATAGGGAGCCATATTCGATTTCGCAGGAACTTTTGCGTATTCTGTCTGAGATAATAATTAACTTCGTTTGAAATCCTAAAACTGAATTCTATCTGCGCCTGTCCTTCAGATGCGCCTTTCAGCTCGCGTCTTGAGAATCTTGCGAAAGTTACAAAAGTGATCATATTTTTACAGTTAACAAAATGAATACAGATTTTTTCAGACTCTCAAGTTTATTTAAAAGCTACTCGAGCGTCCAAATAACAGGAATCGACGTGTTGAAACGTTCGCTCGTTTGCTAGCTCTATTGAAGCGCACTGATACAGAAGATTGGCCTTTGTGTACATGCGACCTATGTACACAAAGGCAGAGAATTCATCTTCTATTGAAAATTAAAATTCTCTCTGAAATTCCGAGCAGCTTTGAATAGTCTCCAAGGTAATAACTAAGATGTACGAGCTCTCCAATACGAATACACTTAGCAACATCTCAAAGGGATTTTCTTCTACTGTTTTGATTACGTAGTTATGTTGTACGTTCAAAGTATTTTGGAACCCTTAACCTGTTATGAAATAGGTCCTATCTCAAAGTCGTAATCGTTATTCCACGAGAAAACCGCTTTTGTGTTTTGCCCAAGCATCACCACTATTAGAGTGGTGATGCTTGGGTAAAAAATATATATATATATAAATACGTATATATTTTCAGTCCATTTTTTTGCTTTAAATATTAATACTAAACAAAGCTTACTGAAAACGTATTAAAGTTGGAGAGTTGGCCTCGCTCCGTCAAAAGTAACTATAAAATATAAAATCTACATAGGCGTGACGTCATGCCACATTTTAACCCAACGTATCGAAGTATTCTTTTGATAATCTAGCTGATGGACAGAAAAAATCTTTAGTCATCATCCCTATTGTATCTAGGTATACATATTTAATGGTCGTGACTCTACCCTTAGCCCTGCACAGTACCAACTTGATAAATAACTTACCACGTCGAGCTACTCTTCTTATCAATACTACGTGTCTATAAAACCAAAAAAAAAGTTTAATTTCCATCTAAAATGCAGAACAGTAGCTCTGGGCTACTATACATACGTCTACTAAAATACTCGGCCCTTTCCTTACATCGTAAAAGGTGACGAAAGCATTATTCCAGACGTTAAGATAAGTCTATGCTTCCCGTATGCTTCGTTATCGTCTGCAGATGTTAAATATGTTCTGTCTCAGATACTACGTCAGGTACCTTTGACATAACATCGAATAGTGATGTCCGTTCGTAGTGCAAAAAAAGTTTCTAGCTTGACATAAGGTAGTGTCGTATCGGGAGTATCCTTCATCATTATTTAATCTTCACCATCCCAGCCAAAAGACGTCCACTTCTGGACATAGACCCCAAGCACCGCAACCATCTTTCTTTTTCGTGTGGTTAGTGACTAACCTGATGTCAGAGTTTTTGTGCTGCCCATGAGCCTCTGAGTTAGCTTCACATGCTGTTGAGAAATATCTCTCAGACATGCTGGTTTCCTCACGATGTTTTCCTTCACCGATTTTTAAGCAAGTTATAATTTATACAATACGCACATGAATCCGTAAATTCAGAGGTTTCAAGCCTTGGGTTCGAACTCGAGACCTATGACTTGGCAGTCCGACAGCCACACCATCTAACTATGACTGTTATTTACATCATTTATACTAAAGAGTGTATGTAGATCCCCTTCCAAGAAGTTACTTCAAGGCTCCCAGACAGGCCCCACACTACGGCTCGATGCGACTCTAGTAGAACCATTTATAAGTATTACAACTTCTTGGAAATTGTTTCACCAGCGTCGAGACGTCGCGTCGCGCTTTTCAGCGGGACCGTTTTATAACGTTCTAAAAAGGTGGCTTGAAGTTGTTCAGCGTTTCCATTTTTTTAAAGATATATTTTTCACTGTGCCAATCTTCAACGACATCCAGGTGTTAGTCTGTTTCTCCAGAAAAGTGGTTTCAAGAGATATATTTCTTCGTGTGTGATGCATCCGTTAGAGACATAAACCGTGTTTAGCAGTAAATTTCAAAGTTATGTAGTTAAATCTTAGTCATGAAGGGAGTAATTGTGAATTCAACAAGACCACAAGTCCTGCCAGTGCAGTGGTTGAGCCGTTGGGCGCTTGGAGGTGCGCAAGGGTCGCCGATTCATATTTCGATTCCCGTTCCGAACGAATTGGATTTGTGTTTGTAAACGCGCGTTCACGAAAGAAGTAATTTGCGTTTTCAAAGAAAATGTCCAAAAGAAGTTTAATGTGATAAAATTTATTTTTGTGGTTTTGTAAAAAAAATGATTTTTCCCATAATTCTGTCATTATTAGTAACTTGCAAATTTTATAATATCTATAGGTACAGCCATATGGCGATTATGTACAGTCAGAGAATTTAATTGTTGAGCAGATTGACACAATATGTCAATTTGCCGTTTCATGTGACTGACAAAGAATGAGAGATATATTATGATGTGGCTTCACGGAAAATTTTAATTGATATCCAATTTGTTTATGAATCAAATTCCCTGTCTATACTAACCCGTGTTAAAGGGAAAACGCTATTAAAACAAGCGACTACCTATTAATCCGTCTAGACTCGTGTACTCTAACGCTCTCAATTTCTTGGCAACCGCCTCAAAACCCACAGCACGTCATACTAGCCTCAAAAACAAAATAAAAACAATTAAATAGACAAAAAAAAAACATTTTTTCACACAAAAAAAAAGTTTTAAAACCATAGCATTGCAACATAAAGCGAAAAACATAAACACTAAACTCAGATAAAATGCACAGATAACAACAAAAAAAAAACAAAATAAAACAAAAACAAAGTATTAACGTAAACAAACTATAAATAACCGTAAAGGAATGCAGCGTTGAATATAATAAAGTAGGAGGAAAGTGAAACTGAATAATATCGATGCGTTCCCATCGAGAGTGAACGTCTCGTCACGGGCCACAACAACATTTCGAACCCCGCGCCAACGTACACCCAACTTCCGGCGCCCTCGTCGTTCGCGGCATACTCAAAACTTATTCAAAACTCACTCCCAAGTTACCTATATTCAGGCGGACGCGCGCACCGGGACGCTTCAACTAGCCACCACTTCTCCATACTTTATTTTTAGTAATGGCGTAACTGTTCAAGGAATGTTAACTACTCAAACGATATATATCGCAGAGCCTTAAACTAAACGGAAACTTTCGAGGTATACTGAAAATCGACCACTGCTTATACGCAGGCGCGAAACCATTTTAATACTACCACCCGGCTGGCTTGAAAACTCGAATTGTTAAACAATTGCGTTAGCCTCAACAGATCGCCGCTTAGCTTGGTGCTGTGGTGCCTTAAGACCGCCCAGCCCTCACCTGTTGCCAGTAGTCTTCCAGAGACAGCTTCCACTCGAAGTAGCCGGTGTCGGTGACGTCTTGCAGTTCGCGGAACAAGTTCCCGCTTGGTAGCACGTCCATCGCACTTACATGTGACGCCGATCGAATGAAATTTAACTCGCGGCGCGACGTGCCCCTGCTGTGGCAAGCGAACGACTGAACAGAAGCACGAGTCGCGACTCGCGAGCTCTGCAACTACACTCCGCGCGCCCGCCCCGCGCGCCCGTCCCGCTACGCAGACGCAGAGCGAGTCTCGTATGCCAGACAGAGAAGGCATTTATTACCTTTCTCTTTTTTCGTCCTTTATCCTGGTCGGGATCAACCGGGATTTGTAAGTACAAGACAAGTCCCTAGCCAGATTTACAGTTATATACCTACGTCACTGTCCAATTTTTGTTTGACGGGAATAAATCGTAGGTATACTAAATAAAATTCGATATTTTTTAATTCTAAGATAATTCTAATTTCGATATTTCGTCTCAATTTTATGGCCTCTAAATTATCGGGGAACAGGAAAAATTCCGCCTTTTAAGTAAAATATATATTTTTAGATGCTTAATTGAATGTTAATTTAACTAAACAAAATAATCTGCAAACTTGTCACTCCAAATTATAGACTAATTATAGATAGCCCCAGCAATTAAATCTACTTCGCGCCTAAAACTTTATAAACTTTGAACGGAAAGCCGAGAACATAACAGAACAAAAAACAACAGACTTTCAAAAATCACTACAAAGTGAAAAGTTACTTACAAAGGCACTACAAAGTGTCTTTAATTTTGTGTATTCATTTCTTTCCACCGACCTTTCCGACTTCCGAAATTAATAAATTAATTATTTCATCTTTGTAGTGTTTTTTGGAAATCTGTTATCATTTTTTTTTTATAAGTTTTTATTTTTCACTTTTTAGTGTTGGTACCTACCCCACACAAATACGAATACCACTACCTGCTATGTAAATAACAGTGATATGTGCAGTAGGTTATTAGAACATCATCCACTGAGGTTAAGCAGAAACTTGGTATCTACTGTTAAACGTTGAGGAGTTTCTTTGACTGTCCTTCAGACCCCTAATGACAGTCACAACCCATCTAGGTAAAGTTCTCATCAATACAAATTAATCAAGCCCAAACACCAGGTAATTGGTGTAAATCGTTGAGGAGTCTCCTCGACTGTCTTTCGGCTCCATCATCAGATCGACTCCAGACCTTCATTAAAATAGAGTGCTTGAAAAAAATTAATGAAAAAAATTAACTACGTTTTTCGAAGGTTCCCCTCGATTTCTCAAGTATGCCATCATCAGATCCTAGTTTTATTCAAGGTACCACTCTTGGAATATCTCCTTGCCAACAAAAAATAAACATCAAAGTCGGTTCATACACGACGAAGTAATCCAAATATATTAATAAAAAAATACAAATATATTTCGTCGAAATGAGAAAGCGCCTCATTTTTTTCTCGTCAGTCGGATCAAAATCATTTCCAGAAACTCCTCAAACTAAAAATAAATATTTTGCCTTCATTGTTATGTATTTACTTGGCGGAGCCAAATTGGTCGGAATATTCCAAGTGGAATAATTATTATTCCATGGAAATTGGGAGTAAGAACTTCTGATAAGTTCTAGTGATATATAATGAGGCTTCTCCTAACTGTGCGGATTTATTTCAAAGTAAATTGAGTTGCTATGCTCGGCCCAATTATAGCCGAACAAATTCTACGTGAAAATATATCATAATGATGTAGGCTTATTCTTGAAATAGAACGTAAGAGTATTACTTGAGTAAATACTCTTAAAAGTAAGAAGCGAAAAAACATTTCTTCATATGAAGTGTCTCCTCAAATTCTCAATTCTCAATTCTTTATTGCGTACCATAATGTATAAAGGTGGAAGGAAAGTAAATTTAGTCACAATTATGGACCCTGTCGGGCACAGCATAGATTAAGTAGGAGAGAGGAGGAAGAGTACTGGCTGTTTATATTGGAAATTGATAAAAAGTCGGACGGCTCCAATTATTGCTAAGACTCAGAAGGCAACGAAGTGGATTTTACGTTAAGCTGATGAACCTCGAACAGAAGACCATCGAGCTAAGTAGGCAATTAGTGAAGTTATTAAAAAAAATATGATCGCTGCACACTCCAACAATAAAGTAGAAAATTCTATTTGAAAGCGTACGCTGATTGTTCGCAATTTGGTCCTTTCTTCAAAAAAGCACATTAGATCAACAATCTGTCAGATCTGCCTTAAGTGTGATCATAATTTAAAATAATACGACTCTTTTTACAAAGAACTAAAATATATATATTTTTAATATGTATTAATAAATTGGCTTACAATAAATAATCTAAAAATAAATGTTACAAAAACCTATTACATGAACTTTAAGAATAAAAACGCAATATCAATTACATTGTCTATTGAATACAATAATGCAACAGTATCTGAGGTTACACAACATTTCTAGTTAGGTATCTATATCACTACATAGTATAAAACAAAGTCGCTTTCTCTGTCCCTATATCCCTATGTATGCTTAAATCTTTAAAACTACGCAACGGATTTTGATGCGGTTTTTTTAATATATAGAGTGATTCAAGAGGGAGGTTTATGTGTTTAATTTGTCGACATATTTTGCGGGCGAAGCCGCGGGCGGGAGCTAGTAGATTATAATATGAAGAATAGAATCAGTGATAGCCTAGCGATGTGACCGACGGACTGCCAATTCTTAGGTCTCAAGTTCATAAGCGGGATTGTCCGAAAGGGTTACCGCTACCCCGGAACATAAAGGGCTACGGAAGGAACATGGATGGGTTTTAGTCAGTAAGAGTCTGACACTCCCTTCCGCTCCACCCAGAGCGGGAGCAGACATTGGATGATTTCCCAGCATAAAAAAAAAAAAAGGTCTCAAGTTCGAACCCAAGGCACGCACTTACGGACACTACGAATTACCGGATACATGTGCGTATTGTATAATTATCACTTGCTTATAAAACGGTGAAGGAAAACATCGTGAGGAAACCGCCATGCCTGAAAGATATTTTTCAGCTTGTGAATCTAAGTCAGAGGCCCATGGGCAACATAAAAACTCTGACACTTAGTTACTAACCACACGATGAAAGAAAAAGAAACAATATATCATGGAAGACACATGTAAGTAGTGAATGTAGCAAAATAATTTTCTTATGCCTCTACATGCTCAAAGAAATATCGAACCAAATCACACTACTTAGTGCTTATCATGCTTATGTGGGATCCACTCTATCTTATGGGATACTATATCGGAGATACTCAACCGATAAAGAAATTGCGTTCAAGGCGCAAAAAGGTGTATTATAACAATATGTGGGATACACCAAACAGATTCATGTAAACCTCATTTCATAAAGGTACCTACTCTATATATCTACGAAAGTACGAACCCTCAATTTAAGTTCAATCAAACATCAGTAGCTATGACACATTAACAAGCAATCAATCTGCCTAGCCTTTTCTCAACTATGTTGGGGTCGGCTTCCAGTCTAACGGGATGCAGCTGAATACCAGTATTTTACATGGAGCGTCTGCCTATCTGACCTCCACAACCCAGTCGGTAACTGGGTAATACGATACCCCTTGGTAAGACTGGCTGTCAAACTTTCGGGCTTCTGACTACCCGTAACGACTGTCAAAGATCCACGAATGACAGCCGGGACCAAGAGAAGAGAACGGAAGTCTCAATATGTAAAGATGATCACCCATCCACGGACCGGGTATTTAGTCTGAACGGCCCAAACCGAATGGCCCGCGGGCCATTCGACCGTAAACAAAAATCGCCTACGTTCCAAAGGACCGGTGATAAAAACTGGTAAACAAATTCAGTGTCATAAACTACATCAAGTACATTCGGGTGCAAAAGTTAAAAAGTTGAAATAAAAGTTTTTTTTTTTTTTCTTAAATTTGTATTATCTTCCTTAGAAAAACAATCAACAATAATATAAAATGTTTACAAAAGTTAAATTTAGCCTGACTATTACAATGTATGCGACTGTACCTTTAAATTAATTTTGAAATCAATTTATCACCGGTCCTTTGAAACGTAGACGATTTTTGGTTACGGTCGAATGGCCCGCGGTCCATTCGGTTTGGGCCGTTCAAACTAAATACCCCACGGACCAACCCCAGTTAGCGTAGCTTAACCTAATGAATCGATTTGTGCGGCTGATATTACTTAGCCACGAGCTCCTCTGACACATTAACAAGCAGTAGACTTAAAACATACATTACGTAATAAAATATCCCACACTACAGCAATAGTATTTTTTGTATGGGCATAAAAATATACAATAAGTACCCATAGACATTAAAAACTTAAGTTCAATTGGTCTTTTTAAAAGGAAGCTGAAAGAATTCCTTGAAGAAAAATAAATATTAAATTGATTGTGATACAATTAATATGATATAAAATCTAAGAATAATATGAGTCATAATGAAATGTATGAATGATATTTAGCTATACAGCTTGATTTTCGTACTATACAATACTAATAATTGAGTGTGTATATTTTATTTTTAATAATATGTGTTTCAATTTATTTTGCAATGCTTTGACCGGCAACTAAGTTCTAAGCACTTAGCTCGCAATAGAGAATTTGAATTTGATCACAATCACATTTCTAGGCTGAAAATCAAAATTGCTAAAACAATCCCCGGCACGCCACCTTTCACTACTTCCCAGAGAACCAAAAAAGTAACTTAAAATATTAGGCCTTCATTTATTCAGGAATCCACAGGCAAGCCCGGATAAGCACTCGACAATATTATGTTGACTAGCGTGATGACATACACAAAAATTAGAAAAAAAAATAACTTTGTAAATCTGTGGTCTATTTAAAGAGTCGAAAAAGATGTTTTAATGTTTGTTTGTACCTAACATTTAAAATATAAAATATACTACCGTAACACTTTTAATTAGCGTGAACTAAGCATAGAAGTATTGTTACGATTAATATGCTCTGAACTAATAATTAACACTTAATTGAAATTATGGACTTACAAACTACACGCATTAAATAAAAAATAACACTAAACACCTAAATGTCGTCGAAAAATTTCCCCGCATCACTGTCAAAAGGTGGCAAGATTATGAGAATGGCATTGCCACGCACTAGATATGGCTTAACTAATATAATTCACACAACAACGTAAGTTTGTAATAATCTAACTCAGGTGTCTTTTAAGGAAGACAAAAGAGGAATTTTCCCTAAATCTTTTCGATAATAACTAATGTAAATTCCAATTTATGAAACCCATCACAGCTTTTAGATCGAGAAAGCTTTTCAGTTACAATAATTCACTCCACTAACATTGCAGTCCAATTCGGAAACCGAAACAATTCAATTACGTCCATCAGGATTTCCAATTTCAATGGTATTGTCGGATATTGGACGTTAATTCGTGGTTTCCGCGCTATTACTTACGTACCAGGCAACCATGAGTTCGACGATGTTGCAACTCGGAATTCATCGCATTCCGTGTTTGTAGTTACAGTCCTGAATGAAATCCATGTTCTATGTAGGTAGTTCCTATGAAATCCTAGTCGATCAGGGTTGCGGAAAATCAATTTGCATACATAACTAAGAATGAACGAGCATCCAATTTCATCCATCCAAAATATAGCCTATGTTACTCAGAAATAATAAAGAAAGAATTTTTGAAATCCGTCCATGAGTTTTTGAGTGATTTGTATTTTATTAGGTTGTAGATAATGTAACAGTCAATAATTACCTGGAACTCAATTAAATAGCAAGAAATATGTAAAATTCAATCACAAAAATTGTATCCTTTTTTAAAATAATAAATTATGTCAGAGAAACTGAACAGTAGCGCATCCGGAAACGGTCCAACGCAACGCAAACATAGCCGGATGTGTACTAGTTAATAAAGTTTGACTGAATGTATTGAATAAATGCACTTCGTGTAAAGCCATTATCGCCTGGGAAAAGTGTCCACAGGCGTGTATCAAATAGAATACAAAATCAATCAAGTTAGTATTTTACTGTTATACACCTACAGTTAATAACTAACATATTAACTCCATTCATAATCTGCCTTTTACCAACAATGTTGGGGTTGGCTTCCAGTCTAACCGGATGCATCTGAATACCAGTATTTAACATGGAGCGACTGCCTTTCTGACCTCCACAACCCAGTAACTGAGCAATACGATACCCCTTGGTAAGACTGGCTGTCAGATTTTCGGGCTTCTGACGACCAGTTACGACTGTCAAAGATGCACAAATGACAGCCAGGCCCGACGTGATTTCACGATTGGCATGGAGGAGTCTCTTTATGTAAAGATGATCACCCATCCACGGTCAACCACGGCAAGCGCAGTTTTTTTTATGTCATAACCTACAGTTAATATAACATATTAACACTATTTAAAAAAAAAACAGGCCTTTATTGCGTATAAATAATAAAACAACTCCTAGAATACGTGGTCAAAAATACATAGTTTCGAAGATATCATCAATCATAAATTAATTTATCTCGATGTGAAGGTATCTAAACTTCATTGATAAATGCGATTAATTAGTTTTCATTCACACCAATCGTTCATAATTAAACCGACGATGTCATATTTCACGTTAGGGTGTTTCACATTAATAATCGTGCTTTGATGAATTATTTTGTACTAGCTTCTGCCCGCGACTTCTTACGCGGACCCTGTTGCTTATGCCAGCGACAACGGGGTCGCCATTTATGTTATTTTTTATCATTTTTCCCATTTAAATCTTTTATCACACTGAGCTTTAGTTTTATTTCATTCCAACAACCACCAAAACATACAGTCCATTTGTCATCGTTTTCATTTTGGTAACCGCATTATTATATTCCCCACTTGTCTCTAGAGACCTAGAAGTCAATGCGTAGATACGGTTGGAACTCAAGCACAATTCTCTATCCGTGAACGTCTCCGACTCGCGAGACAATACATAACGTTCACGATCAGCGGTCAGTCGCACATCACGTGCCCCACTTGTTTCTAGAGACCTAGAAGTCGATGCGTAGATACGCTTGGAACTCAAGCGTAATTCTCTTTCCGTGAACGTCTCTGACTCGCGAGACAATACATGACGTTCACGATCAGCGGTCAGTCGCGCATCATATTCTTCACTGGTCTCTAGAGACCTAATGAATACGCTGAGAACGCAGGCATGCTTCGCGACCCGAAGAGGTTTCCACGGAGCGAGTTGCAGCCTAATGTTCTCGAACAGCATCAAGTCTCTCCTGACGCTCTTCGGTAGATTCTTGGGATCTTATGATCCTCATTCTTTTAGCTCTCTTGGAACATTGGGAAATATTTGACCTCTTTCTAGGCATGGTCATAGTTTTATTGTGAAGATACCTGATCAATAAAAAACTAAATTAAAATGACTGCTCCCCTGCGTTACCGGGTAGGCTACCGTGTCACGAAGATAAATGGAAAAGTAAATTAACCACTCAAACAACATAAGCCCGAAGGCATATTCATTCGATAAAATAAAAAAATAAATAGGAGTTTTGGCCAGTAGAGTCAAATTTTCAATGATATACCATCGTCATCGAAAATCAGTCCTAAACTGTTACCGCCTTCACCGCGTGCAGGTACTCCCAGTTTATGTTATTTTATAATTACACAGTAAAATTAGTGATAGCTTTGATTTCCACATCAGATGTTTCTGATCTTCGATTTTTATAAGTCAACAGGGAATGCCCATCATATTGAACAACAAAGACGTCAAAGACATGATTCCTATATGTGTTATGTTGTAGCTAGGCTCTTGGAGTCCCACAACAGGTGTTCCAGATCTTCGATTTTTATAAGCCAACAGAGAGTGCTCATCAGATTGAACAACTTGTGCTAAGACGTTATTCCTATATGTGTTATGGTGTAGCTAGGCTCTTGGAGTTTCACAACAGGTGTTCCAGATCTTCAATTTTTATACCTCAACAGAGAGTGCTCATCAGGCTGAACAACTTTCGCTAAGACGTCATTCTTATAAGTGTTATGGTGTAGCTAGGCTCTTGGAGTTCCACAACAGGTGTTCCAGATCTTCGATTTTTATAAGTCAACAGGAAATGCCCATCAGACCGAACAACTTTTGCTAAGACGTCATTCCTATATATGTTATAGTGTAGCTAGGCTCTTGGTCAGATTGAACAACTTGTGCTAAGACGTTATTCCTATATGTGTTATGGTGTAGCTAGGCTCTTGGAGTTCCACAACAGGTGATCCAGATCTTCAATTTTTATACATCACCAGAGAGTGCTCATCAGGCTGAACAACTTTCGCTAAGACGTCATTCTTATATGTGTTATGGTGTAGCTAGGCTCTTGGAGTTCCACAACAGGTGTTCCAGATCTTCGATTTTTATAAGTCAACAGGAAATGCCCATCAGACCGAACAACTTTTGCTAAGACGTCATTCCTATATGTATATGTTACAGTGTAGCTGGGCTCTTGGAGTTCCACATCAGGTGTTCCAGATCTTCAAATTTATTCTCTCAGCAGAAAATGCTAAACACGTGGAACAATTTTTGCTAGGGTATCATGTTTGTATCTCTTATAGTTTAGCTGGTCTGTTGCGGTTCTGCATCAGGTGTTTAAGTTTCCAAGATAAATTATAGCCTATATGTTGCCCAGACTTAATACCTATACAACAACAAAAAAATCATTTCAATCCGTCCAGTAGTTCCGAAGATTAGCGTGTACAAACAAACAGACAAACAGACATGATACAGACAAACAGACAAAATTTTTTTTTTGGATTCATGCTCTATTACTGTTTCTAAACCCCCCTCAATTATTATTTTTTTAATATATTCGATGTACAGACACAGTTTTTTTTACTGTTTTATTATATGTATAGATATAGATGAAAAACGAAAATTAAAGAAAAAAGAGAGAAAATAAAATTCATATTGTTGATTCCAGCACGGACTCAATCATACGATCATACCTTAGCTTTAACTTTAGGGTATCCCTAGAGTTCTGACGTATAAAAAAATAACTTCTATAAAGTTAGTCAGATAAGCCTAAAAAACCTGAAAGGATCATGGTTCGTCCATTTCAAACCAAAGCTCCACGAATTTATGGATGTGATGGTAACAGAATTGATTAACCCGATTATGTTGGAGTCGAATGCTGAATATGCTGAAACTGAATACCAGCTTTTAAACTAGAAGCGACCGCCTATCTGATGTCCACGCCCCAGTCTATACTAATATAAAAAAGAAAAGATTTTTTTGTTTGTTTGTTGGTGAGTTTGTTCGTTTGTACAGAATAGGCTGCGAATGTACTGGATTATTCCAACGACAGAAAGCTAAATTACCAGAAATTAACGTAGGCTATAAGTTAAAACTTCGAGATCCTTAAGAAAATTGCAATAATGTAACACAAAGTAGTAAAACTTTGCTAATAAAATTCATTGTTTGGCGTGCGTTTAGAAAACTATTGAGGATACATAAAAATTATGAATTTCTTTAAAAGAAAAGTCTTTACTGAACAGTACGAATTCTTAGAAAATCGATAAGTTATAGTCTTCGTGCCTCGTTGATTCCGATCCACGGTTAAAATTTCTTTCATAACGGTGTGGGAGCAGACCAGGTGGATTGAAAGAGTTTAAAAAATGTTGAGGGTAGTGCACGTGTGTCTTCGATGTTGCACACTTTGTCGATGGACTCACAACAGATAATCTATTCTGTGGATCGACTTATAGCAATCGCCCATTCCATATAGTAGGGAACGTCGCAACGGCGTCGAACGGTTTGCGTATTGCATTATTATACTCGTGATAACTTCGAAATTAAGTGTCCGCTTTTAATGAACTAAAAAGTATTTTACTGCTACATAAATACCCTAGATGATAAAATTATTTATTTGGATAAGAATTAATACTACGATACGAATGTAACCAACTTTTAGTTCTACCGGCGATCTAATTAACTTTTAGAACATTACACAAAAGCTGCTATTGTGACTTAACTATGATAGTTAGATATACTTCTCTCGCGGACTTCTTTGTAGGTAACTTTTTTGTAATTATGAGACAAAGGCGTGAGTTTGTATTTGTATACAATAACTATAAAAATCCTTTGGAAGATGCAGTATGTCAGTTCAAGGAGAAACTGTTCACTGCCAACCAGGATACAATGTACAAGTTCAAAGTCATAAACATTCCTACAAAATAAAGATGCACTCTGCTATTATTGAAATCAGTAAAAAGAAACCACCCTGTGGCTGTAAAAATAAACCTGCTGCCCTTATTGTACGAGTTTATAAAGTGACCCACTTCGTGGTTCGGATACTGGAATGAGATGTCACCTTTTGCGTCACTCCGTCACCCCTCCGTGTCATCTTAGGGTTGTTACGAATTTTATTTTCGTGATGAAAAATACTAAGATGAAAAATACTATGATGAAAAATCACTAAAAGAAACAACGAGTTGAAATATAATTACAAAAAATTAAAGTATTTATAACTTCTTCTGAAATTACAATACTTTAAAATATTAGAAACCAGCCTTCTTAGCTATTTAATAGTATTTACCTATGTAGTTTGGAGTAACTTATTACAACCTACTGTTCGCTGTATGGGATCAATTCACAAGATTACTATAACAATAATTATGTATTTTGTTGAGCTCCGTAGGGCGAATGCGTAGAGGGGACCTGCGAAATGAAGATTTTATTTCATTTTTTGCAATTTGCATGACCTGCATGCAAAGTGTCAGATAGTATTTTAATCTAAATAATATGATACGCGACAATATCAAATCTGTATTACATAAAAATAACCATAAGAATCATCAATGCATAATGTCAGAAAATTTGAATTTCAGGGTTACCTCTACGCGTTCCGAGTTTTACTACACTAACACCACTAATAAATGCGTGCTCTGACTGTTCAGGTCCAGTCAATCTGTGACCTGATCTGACCAGTTGGTTTCAGCCTTCCTTCGAAGAGTAGTCAGATAGGAAATGCCGACCTCGTCTAGTTTTAAAAATATTATTGAAGTGTAAAAGAGTTTTTTTCAAACAATCTTATATTAATACAATCGTGTGAGTTCACAGATAATGTTCCTACAGCCCTGGAAGAGTACCTACTTACAGCCCCGTTTCACTCAGTTCTTCATTATGGGAATAATAACAATAAGTAATTACACCCACAATGTTTTCTATAAAACAAATGATATTTCATCCTGAATCCCAGGAACCATCATGCACCAATACACAATTATTATTTCAAAGAAAAGCCCCTGTAATGCGATCAACGATTTATAAAAGCGTATTCACGCCAGCTTTTCCCGATAGAATAAGCTCGGGTGTTTTTTATAGAAAGAATACCCTTATTTCATCAGTTTTAATTAAGTCCCATATAATAATAGGGGAGCCTAATGCCTTCAACCGGGCACAAATGTAGACTCCGGGCAGCTACTAACAAATTGGTGATGGGAAATCTCAATAACTTTGCCCGACCTGGGAATACAAGCAACAGGAACATAAGACAAAGCCCGCAGTAGCGCTTGTGACCACCAGATCATCGAAACGGTCAATTTGAAATTAAAAAATGTATTGCAATACTAAATGATTATTTATGTAAGTGAGTGATAGTATTTGGTTATTATGACAAGTTAATTTTGTATTCATTAAGATTTAATTTTCACGTGCATATTTAAATTATAATGCTTGGCTGGTGACGATGAAAATTGAAACGATAATTTTACACTTTGTTAAATAATATGCATGCCATAATGAGTATGCGACAGCTCTTGATATAATTGTGTTAATTGTAATTATGATATTAAATTCGCCTCTCAGTGTACGACCCGGGGAATCACAGAACAGATAAAGAGGTTTAACTGTTCTGTGCGGGGAATGGAACCGGCGAGAGATGTCGTGCGGTGTCCCACAGGGATCGGTTCTGGGGCCGTTCCTGTGGGACATCGGTTACGACTGGGTGCTGCGGGCCGACCTCCCTGACGGCGTCAGCGTAGTTTGCTACGCTGACGACACGCTGGTCCTGGCGCAGGGGAGGTCGCATCAGGCGGCGGCCGACGCGATGACACGCGGGGTTGCGATAGTCGTTGAGAGGATCCGGCAGTTGGGTCTCGAGGTGGCATTGCACAAATCCGAGGCCATGTCCTTTCATGGGCCTCGGAATAGGCCACCATCGGGATCCCAACTTACGGTAGGAGGGGTTCACATCGGCGTCGAGACCACGATGAAATACCTGGGTCTGGTCCTCGACAGCCGATGGAATTTCGTGGAGCACTTCCGACGTTTGGCCCCCAAGCTGGAACGGACTGGGGCCGCCTTCAAGCGGCTCTTGCCCAATTTGAGGAGGCCAAACGCCTCCTGCCGGAGGCTTTACGCGGGAGTCGTGCGGTCCATGGCCCTTTACGGGGCCCCGGTGTGGGCGCGTTCATTGCGGCGGCGAGACGCCCACTGTCTGAACGCGCCCCAAAAGGTGGTAGCCATTCGGCTAGTCCGGGGGTACCGCACGATCTCGGGCGAGGCGGCATGCCTCCTTGCCGGACTGCCGCCGTGGGATCTGGAGGCGATAGTCCTCGCGCGCCTGTACGAGTGGCGTGCGGAGGTACTAAGCCGGGGGGAAACTCCGCAGCAAATTGCGGCGGAGCGGACGGACCTCCGGCGCGATCTCTTGACGGCCTGGAATCAGCGACTGTCGCAACCCAGCGCAGGGCACGCCACGATAGTGGCGGTAAGGCCCCTCTTTGAGGAGTGGCTAGAGAGGCGTCACGGCGCCCTCACCTACCGCCTGACGCAGGTCCTCACCGGACATGGATGTTTCGGAGGGTTCCTGCACATCATCAGGCGGGAGGAAACGCCCGGGTGTCACCACTGCGAGGATCGCCCAGAGGACACGGTAGAGCACACAGTGCAAACCTGCCCCGCTTGGGCGGAGCACCGCCGTGTCCTCGTAGAGGCGATCGGCGGCGGCGACCTCTCGCGCCCGGCCCTGGTGCAAGCCATGGTCCGGGGCGAGAGGGAGTGGGAGGCAGTCACCTCCTTCTGCGAAAAAGTCATGCTCGCGAAGGAGGTGGTGGGATGGGAGAGAGAAATATCCTCCCGTCCCAGCCGCTGCGGGAGATGCTCCGGGCGTCGGGAGCCACGTGACGACTCCCGGCCACCGTAGGCGCGGGCCTGCGGATGGTGAGTAATGGGTGACTCACCGTCCGATCAGCACCAGACCCGTGCCGTACGGCGCGTATATGTTCCACGCGCGCCTCAAAGAGATGCCAGCATATGAAGGGGCCCCTCAGGGCCAAGCCTGCCGGGTAAGCGGGATTGTCCGAAAGGGTTACCGCTACCCCGGAACATAAAGGGCTACGGAAGGAACATGGATGGGTTTTAGTCAGTAAGAGTCTGACACTCCCTTCCGCTCCACCCAGAGCGGGAGCAGTCATTGGATGATTTCCCAGCCTTAAAAAAAAAAAAAAAGTGTACCTACGACCCGGTACAGTACCTACCTATCTTTAACATTGTTATTTATGGACTTCCATTATTTTAACGTTGCTGCACAGAATGATTAAAATAGGTACTCACTTTTCATTCGACATAACACGATTGGGAAACCCCGCCCTTGCTAATCAATCCTATTCCAGGTACAGCAAACGGCTATTGGAGCCGTCCCGCAAAAATAAACCATTTTATAAATGCTGGATTTGATGAATTGCAATATCTAGATTTGAAAATGCGCTTTTTATTCATTCAAATAAAAATGCGATTCTAGGCTCTACGTACGAACGGAATTTTTCATAGGATTTTTTTTGTTTTATGTTTGCGTCAGTTTATTCAAACATTTATTTCAAATAAACCAATTACAGGCACTTTTGAATTGTCAATTGGTCGCCCGGTCGGTCAGTAAGAAAGATGAAGCTAGTGACCCATTTCAAAGCAGTAGGTACCTATGGAAAAGAACGGGCATGAAACTCCGACCGAGTCGATAGTGAGTGATTTCATTCTCAATAGAAAAATCTGCAGCACGAAATTAATAGATACCTAGCTACCTTCACAGGTCGAAGACTTACAGTTACTTCTAGGCATCTACATCCGCCTGTAACCTAGTACCTACCAGCTTAATAGTTGTTATTATAAGCTTTTAAAAAGCTTCTCTTGTTTAATTACGGATTCCGGCAAGCTAGATAATTGTTAGTGACCTTCCAAGTTGATATGTTTTTTATAATTTACTTAGTCAAGTATTTGTCTCACATTTCAAATTTGTTTACGAAGGCATTTTGTTTGTATGAAATATCCTTGAGATATTTCATACAAACAAAATGCCTTCTTTTCACCTCTTTAAAGGCAAATTTTCAAAAGCCCTTCTTAGTTCAAGTGACACTTGAACGCCACTTTCCTAGTTGCAGTAGTTTTGACTGTGCATTGATATATTGTTGGGCCTTCTAGTACTAATATGTGGGGTCTTCTTCTTTTCGTGTGGTTAGTGACTAACCTGGTGTCAGAATTTTTTAAGCTGCCCATGGGCCTCTGACTTAGCTTCACATGCAGTTGAGAAATATCTCTCAGGCATGCCGGTTTCCTCACGATGTTTTCCTTCACCGATTTTTAAGCAAGTGATAATTATACAATACACACATGAATCCGTAAAATCAGTGGTGCGTGCCTTGGGTTCGAACTCGAGACCTATGACTTGGCAGTCCGACGGTCACACCACTAGGCTATCACTGCTTCATATTTGGGGTTTAATTTAGACACTGGATGATGAATTTTGTTTTTTTTTTCGGTTCCGAGTGAGTGCAGAATCTAGGTATCCCCCTTCCTACACACTTCTGACTTTCCCATTCTCTGACTCAATAACGTTTGATGAACTAGGTATCCTTCCGGGATGATATGATTTGTCATTTTGTTTAAACTGTCGGAGGCCGTGTCGTATCGTTTTGTGCATGACGAAGATAGTGTCTACGAGTGCACCTTGGCACAAATTAATATTTAACTTGATTGATACTGGCCGCGCGAACTGTTTTATTATTAAAGCCGTCGCCGGTAAGGGACGTACCACGAAGTGTTAAATAATATTATCAGGTTAGTAGGGCACAGGCAGATTGATTTAGTGTTTGTTTCAGATGGTTCAAATTGGAAGGACGTTAGTCTAGAGACGTAAATAAAAAATCAAGTACCTACTTAATTCCTTAGTACCTGTAGTGGCCCACAATTATACGTCCGGCCGCCACCGAGCGCCGAGGCATACTGGAGAGGCGCGCGCGCCGCGCGCACAGCGACCGGAGTACTTTGCTACATTGGCGGTGAGTGACGTTAGGAGCCTGCTCCCGGCGCCGTGTTCATTCCCTGACTGAGGCAAAATTTTTTTTTTTTTTTTTTGAAATGGCATCTCGCAGTTCAACCAAAGGGTTGTCTACTGCTTAACCGGGCTTGCCTGTGGCTGCCACAAAAGAATTGTAGCCTCCAGCCAGGGCTTAATAAAAACTAAAGCTAACTTACAAAACTAAGCGACTACACGCTAAGGGCACCCCCTGCGGGGTTCGGACCTCGGCTTAGGGCGTCGCTGGGGGGGGACAGCAAGGGACAGCTGGATCGGGGGTTTTTAAAACTACTGGCTCAGCGGCAACGCGGGCTGGCTCGAGCAAGGGTCGGGAGGGTGAGAGTGGACAGGGTCGTCGCGACGGGCCTCGACGGCGAGGACGGAACGACGGAAATTTGTATCTGTATGTTACTCTAATAGTGCTAGTAGCCGGGCTGCTCTCCTGGAGGAGAGTGGTGGCATCGTCAGGGGCAACGAGGGTATGCCGTGGACGGCGAACCTTACTGATGCGGGACGGGGTGTATCGGGAGGCGGCCGCAATCAGGGGATTGCGGTGTTTTATGGCAGTGTCAAAGAAACGCTTCGAGAGGCGTTTCATGAACTGCTGAACTGTGGGGAGTTTAAAATCTACATGAAGGTCCATGTTACGGACGTAAAAGGGAGCTCCTGAGACCTTACGGAGGAACCGGTTTTGAAGTGTCTGCATTCGATGCAGATACTTGGGTTTGGCGTGCGCGAAGACGACGCAAGCGTAAGTCATGATGGGGCGGATTACAGCCTTATAGAGACGCAGTTTGCACCGGAGTGACAATTTGCTGCGTTCTGTAAGCATGAATTGGAGCCTACCGAGAGCGAAAGCAGCCCGCGAACGGACCTGCTTTATGTGCTCTGCGAAACTGAGGTGCTGGTCGAGAGTGACACCCAGGTACTTGGCATGCTTCGCCCAAGGGATCGGCTTGCCGTACATGGTGATCGGATTAGGGGGGTTGGGGAGGGCCCTACGAATTCTCCTAAAGAGAACAGCCTGGCTTTTATCGGGGTTGACCTCGATTCTCCATTTCCGGAACCAAGCGCCGAGGACGTTGGCCGCGGTCTGGAGAGTCTGAGCTATAGCTGGCGGACTGGTCCCTGTGTAGTAAATGGCCGTGTCATCGGCGAATAACGCCAATTGGGCCTTTTTACTCTTGGGGATGTCGCTAGTGAACAGGGTAAAGATTAGGGGGGAGAGAACGGAGCCCTGGGGGACTCCGGCGCGAATCGGGTGGGGGGCGGAGAGAGCGCCCTCGATGCGGTAGCGGAAGGTGCGGTTCGATAAAAAGTCCCGTAAGATGAGCACGAGACGGTCAGGCACGCCGAGTTGGTATAGCTTATATATTAAGCCATTGTGCCAGACTTTGTCGAAAGCCTTCGCTATGTCGAAGAACAGGGCGCCAGTCATAGCGCCACGCTGGAAGCCGGCACTGATGTGCTCGACTATGCGGTGCGCTTGCTGGACGCACGAGTGTTGGGTACGGAACCCGAACTGTTCGTCCGGAATCAGGCTCTTCGCCTCGGCATAGTCCTTGAGACGCTTATAAATAAGCCTCTCGTAGATTTTGCCGAGCACGTTGAGCAGACTGATGGGGCGATAGCTGGTGGGGTCTGATTTGGGTTTGCCGGGTTTGGGGATACCTATAACAGAGGCCTCTTTCCAGGCTTGTGGGAACATGTTATTACTCATGGCGCCATTGAAGATGGCGGTCATGAGCATGATCAGTTGGGCGGGGAAGAGTTTGAATACCCTATTGGTAATTCCATCTGAGCCGGGGGCTTTACGAGCCTGAAGACCCTTGATGATGTCTTGCACCTCGTCAGGGGTGACGGGGGGCAGAGGATCATCTGGATCTTCGACGGGTGGGAGAGAGGCTCTACGTTCGACTTCGGCGTCGACTTTGGCGAGGTGCTTTGGGTCGACCGGAAGGGAACTGGGGGAGCATTGGGACTCGAGACTGTCGGCTAGGAGCTCGGCTTTTTCAGAGCTATCGAAAGCGATGCTCTTGTCAGGACGGATGAGTGGAGGGGTGGAAGATTCTTCGGGAGCGCGAAGCTTCCTCTGAAGGTTCCAGAAGGCATGGTGATTGGGCTCAAGTTCGCCGAGTAACTTGTCCCAGTTGTCCGAACGAGCTTCCGCAATGCGTTTCTTTACAGCACGCTGTAAATTGCGCATGTGGGCTTTGTTCGCATCGCAGGGGAAGGAGTCGTAGGCACGGATGGCTGCGTTCTTCTCGGTTATCAGCTCACGTACGTCAGCGGGTAGTTTCCAGCGGTGGTCTTCCACCACCGGGACTTCCCGTGAGCAATCCGTCAAAACGGATTGCACGTGTTCTGTAAACGAGGCGATCGCGCCGGTAGTGTCATCGACAGAGACAATGAGGTCAGGAATGGATTCCAGCTGAGGTGACAGAGTGTCGGATTTAAGCTTTTCGCTTACTTTCCTCCAGTCGGTCACCAACTGGGTGCGGGGCGGGTGGTCAGGGTCAAGCGGACCCCCCGTGTAGGGGGTGAGGTGCATGACGACGGGACGGTGGTCAGAGTTAAGCTCTTGTAGCGCCTCTAAAGATTGCAAACGAAGGTTCACATTCTTGAGGAGCGCTATGTCGAGGACATCGGGAGTTTGGTTAGGGTCGCCGGGATAGTGGGTGGGAGTCATCGGAGCGATGACGTCAAAGTTAAGGGAGGCCCCTAAGTTGAACAGTAATCTGCCTCTGGTAGAGGTGAGATTACTGTTCCAGGCGGGATGTTTGGCATTGAGGTCGCCCGCCAGGATGACAGAGTCGCTCAAGCCGAAGAGGAGTGAGAGGTCGGCGGCGATGGATAGATGATCCTCGCTACCGTTGGTCGGTGGGAAATAGCCGGAGATGATGGTGATCGGTTGATGACCGGTCATGGCGAGCCGACAGAGAGAGATCTCCAAGTGAGAGAGGAGAGGGGGGGGATCTAGCGGGATGCAATGGAGAGTCCTTCGGAAATAGATGAGGGTTCCGCCCTTGTGACAGCGTGACCGATCATTGCGAACTATGCGATAGTTGGCGATGTTCGGGTTGCGTATATGGGGCTTCAGAAAGGTCTCCTGAACTAATAGGACGTCAAGCTGATGGTCGCGGAGGAAGGCGGCGATCTCATCGCGTTGACTTTTAACGCCGTTAGCGTTAAAGAAACCTAGCTTGAGGGACCGGGGCTTTGTACATCTAGCACCTTTTGTAATATCCATAATTGATATTTAAAAGGTGAGGTTGGAGATGGCGCGCAGTACCCCGGGGTAGCTGTGGTATGCCATGAGGATTTTAATAGGGTCGCCCTTGGCGGCGTAGACCTGATCGGCCATCGCGATTGCCTCCGGGGTTTCGAACACTTGGTTCATAACCGCGAGGGTGTGGACGAGGATCTCCGTCGTGGTGGGCTTGATACCTGCTGAGGAGAGGGAAGGGACCTTTTTCGGAGCTGCCGAGGCAGGCTTCAAGGGGGCGGCGGGTGGAGTTGCCAAAAGGGCCACGGGGGAGGGGGTTAGCCCAGGGTTAACGGTAACCTTAGGCGCGGGGTTGGTAGCAGGGGGCTGAGAGATGGGGGCCGCGGTGACTGGAGCGTCGCTGCGGAATAAGTTGGCCCAGGGCATGGGTCGTTGGGGGCTGAGTCGCACTGGCAACTGCGCTGAGGGCACCTTGATGGTAGCCGAGGGGCTTTCCCTCTTCTGGCGATCGCTAGCGCGCTTCGCCAGTTTGGGGGAGGAAGCCTTGGGGGCTTTAGGGCAGCCACGGTAGTTGGCTGGGTGGCCAGATTGACCACACAGTACGCAGCTCGGGGGTTCGGTGCATAAAGCCCGATCCTTGGGGCGGGGACAGTCCGCTGTGCCATGGTCACCCAGACACTTGACGCACCTGGGGGTGGCGAAGCAGTTAGACTGCGCGTGACCATATAATTGGCAGCGATGGCACTGGCCAATTATATTAGTGCGGCGGGGTTTCTCAATAGAGATCCCCGATAGTGAACAGACCGACTTGATCTTGAAGATCGGGTGGTGCCCTTCTACAGGGTCACACACCACGAGGACCATGTCGTAGGCATGTCCGTGACGCGCCTTGTGAAGGCGGTGCACCGCTGAAACTGAGATGCCTTGGGCAGAGAGGTCATCTTTGATGTCCTCCGTAGGGATCTCCTTCGGGACTCGGCGGATGACTACGCGAGTCGGTGTCTCTTCCGGGAGAGAGTAGGTGTGGAACGAGTAGTTCCTCGTTCGCAGCATAGCGGTGAGCTCCCTGTAGTCCGCGGACGAGGGAACGGACACCTTGATGCCCTGTTGGGTTGATGTGGCGCTGGTGTACTGGATCTTACGATCCACGCACATCTTGGACACTTCGGTCCATTTGGCCTTGTCTTGGATAAAGACCGGAGGCGGGGGCTTTTGCTTCTTTCCAGAAGCGGAAGCGGGTTTCGCCTTACTGCCGCAGGGGCGGGGAGCCTGAGAAGGGGCAGGGGTGGGGGAGGATGAGGCCGCTACGGCCTTTTTGGCCTTGCTGGCCTGGGATGAAGACCCTTTCTTCCTCTTCCCTCCTTTTCCGACGACCTCGTAGTCGTCTTCCGAGGATGAGGAAGAGGCAGAGAGGGGGCCATCGTCGTCCGAGATCGGAGCGGACGTGTCCATGCTCTCCGGTAGAGCTTGGACTGGGGTGGTGGGGGCAGCCTTTGTCATTACCGGGACAATAGAGCCCAGTGCAGCTGCGGACGGAACAATAGAAGTGGCCGAGACAATGGGTCTCGCACTAATTGGGTTCGCGGAAGCGGGCTCAATTGTCGGTAATGACAATGGAGCCGGAATTCCGGGAAGCGGGTTTGAGCAAGCCGCTTGAATAAGGCCTTGATCGGCCGGCGGGGGCGAGAGCGGGCTGTCGAGCGCGTCGGTGAAGTCGGCGACTGCCGACGATGACGCGGTGGGACTGGCACGCAAAGCACGGGCGGAATGCTGGGCCACGAATTTCGGGTCCGGGAGCAATTCCGTGAGAAAATATTTGACCCATCTCGGGTCGTAGTCCGACATTGTCGGTAGGGAAAAATTAAAACCTAAATGCGAAAACACATGGCATTCGCACCTAACGGCCCTAGAACCTAATTCCCCGGGTGGATAGGCCCGGGGATGTGTAGCCTCCCTGTCGGGCGCAGACAGGGAGGTGAGTACCTATGGTGAGCCCTAAGCTTGTAAACCGTTCGCCAATCTTATTGTGCGAACGGGCCCTGACCGGGTCTAGTGCGAAGGGGTAGACACTCCCAACCGACACTAGGTGTGTTGCTGTGGACAAAGTCAGAAACTAGAGTTGACTAGGAGATCCCCCAAGGCCAAACTTCTAGCTCTCGGCTCCAATTGACTGCCTCACCCTGAAGGGGATCGGCGGGTGTGATTGGGTCAACACCCCACTCGGCTTCGTTGACACCGTGAGGTTTCAACCGAGGACCACGAAACTGTGGTTTTACCCAGAGGGGGCCAAGACCGACGATAACGTTTTGACACAATTTCTGTTAAGAAATAGCGACTGTAACTACCTCCTTGAAAAAGGCAGTAGTATACAGGAAACACTTGTAGTCGATGACTACGAAACTGGCGTCGACAGGAACGTCGACCGGAACTGAGGCAAAATATACCGAGAAGCGCTTATATACTTCGGGCACGTTGGGTGTCGTTTTCCAAAATGTTTTGAGTATTATTGCTTGCGTGTGATTGGTGTTTTGGAACTTCTTACATAGTGTTAGGTTAACCACTAGTTGCACATGTAATGTTTAGCATATAAGTAGTACATAGCAAAATAAAGGTATGGATTCATTACCATATAATCGAGTTTCATTATACCTCAACAGAACAGCCAAAGTCAACAGAACAGCCAAAGTGGTGACCCCGACCGGAAACATGCAGGAAGAAAATCCCAAGTTGTTGCTCAGTAGAGAAGACGTCGAAACTATCTCCGTGAAATCCCGGATACCACAGTTCTGGCGGGATAAACCCAGACTGTGGTTCGCGCAGTTCGAAACGATGGTCGCTAATCAGAAGCTTGGTGACGAAAACAAGTTCGGCCTTGTAGTCGCGCAGTTGGAGAAGATCGACGTGGAACAAATCAGTGATATTATTATGTCACCGCCCAACACCGGAAGATATGAGCAGACTAAACAGCGGTTACTTTCTGTATACGAGGAGTCAGAGAATAAGCAGCTTCAGAAACTATTAAATGAGGTGGAACTCGGCGACCAACGGCCATCACAGCTATTACGGCGAATGCGAGATTTAGCTCGAAACAAACTACCCGACGACACGCTGCGAATGCTATGGATGAGTCACCTACCATCATCGACGCGAGCAGTACTTTCGGTTAGCACAGAATCGAACTTGGATTCCCTAGCAGCAATGGCAGACAAAATGGATGAACAAGCGAAGGAAATCAACTCCATTTGTTCCTGTAGCCACGGAAAAAACAATTCGCAGCAACCGTCAGCGTCGAGAATAATAATAATAATAATAATAAGGCGCTGGTGTGTGCCTTGGACTCGCAGCTTGAGAATTTTTTCAAAAGCAGCGAGGATCTTGTTGATACACACTCGATCCTGTATTGCGCGGCTGTTGCGGCGTGTCGATTAGCTAACGTTAAGTTTCCAAACAGTGACGAAGCTAGTCGACCAAAACCAGTCGTACCAGCCTGGCAGTACAGAATCGAGCGTCGTATCGATGGAGCCAGGGTACTCATTGGCAAATTATACTGCTTCAGGGAGGGTAATACTCGACCACGAGTGATGCGCTTTGTAAGGCGGGCATTCTCGGGGACTGGAATCAGTCCTCTAGAATACATGTCCCGAGTTACAGAGCGCATCGACTTCCTGAAGCAGAAAGTTTGTGCATGGGCGAGCCGTATTCGGCGGTATAAGAGGCGGGTGGATCGATACAAGCAAAATCGCATGTTCCAGAGTGACGAGAGGTGGGTATATAGAGCTTGGGAACGACCCGAACAAAATTTGACAGACGTATGCCACCCGGATGATGCTACCACGAGTGCATTCTGGCGCAGCATCTGGTCGGTGCCCGTCTGTCACGCTGAAGCTGACTGGACTCGGGATGTCGAGCGAGTGTGTGAAACTATACCAGAAATGGAAGCCGTCTTAATAACACCGTTAGACGTAGCCAGAGCAGTCCGTCCGTTACCGAACTGGAAATCACCGGGACCGGACGGGCTGCACAACTTCTGGTTGAAATGGCTAGTTAGTTCACACACTTGCCTGGCATCTCAGTTCCAGTCATCTTTAGAGTCTGGGTCGCTACCTCAGTTTTTAACAACAGGCGTTACCCACCTCCTCCATAAGTCTGGCAGTCCCACGGAACCTAAGAATTATAGACCGATCACATGTTTATCGACGGTCTATAAACTACTTACATCCATTTTGAGAGTGAAAATTAATACGCACATAGAAAGTCATTCGATTATGTCTGCCTCTCAAAATGGGTGTAGGAATGGGTCCCGTGGTACTAAGGAGCTACTCCTCATTGACATGGCCATCAACCAACAGGTTCGTCGATCCCATAAGGATTTGTCGACATGCTGGATAGATTATAAGAAAGCCTATGACTCGGTGCCACATACATGGCTGAAGAGAGTGCTGGAGTTGTACAAAATAGATGCAACTCTACGCATTTTCCTTGAGACGTGTATGGGGCAATGGAGGACGGTTCTTCATTATCCAGGGTGTCCGCAGATCCAGGGGAATGATGAGCCTATATGGATTAAACGGGGAATATTTCAGGGCGACAGTTTGAGTCCACTTTGGTTCTGCTTAGCTCTGAATCCTCTTAGCACTCTGCTGGAGGATTCAGGTCTAGGTTATCGGTTGAAGAGAGGCGGTCAGGTCATATCTCACCTCTTCTACATGGATGATTTAAAACTCTTTGCCCCCAACAAATTGCGACTGATGGAGTTACTGAAGGTAACTGAAACTTTTAGTAGCGCCATCAGGATGGAATTTGGTGCGGATAAATGTGCGGTCATGCATGTAAAGCGAGGGGAGATTGTGGAATCCGAGGGAATCCAACTCTCGGATTCCATACACCTTAGATCCCTCTCCTCATCCGAAAGCTATAAGTATTTGGGTATGTCGGAAGCGTTGGGTATCAATGTTACTGACATGAAGCAATCGTTGAAGGAGCGCTTCTTTGGTCGCCTGAATAAAGTTTTGATTAGTCTTCTTTCAGGCGGAAACAAGGTGCGCGCCTTTAACGGTTGGGTCATGCCGGTTTTGATGTACTCTTTCGGCATACTCAAATGGACTCAGACCGAACTTGACGCCTTGGATAGGAGGGTCCGTACACTGCTGACCGCACACCGGATGCATCACCCACGATCATCGGTGATGAGACTGTATATCCCGCGGAAGTGCGGGGGTCGAGGCTTTTTAAATGCAAAGACCCTCCACAATCGCGAGATTTGCAGTCTCAGGGATTATTTTTTAAAAGCCGATGTGGGTATGCACCGTGATGTGCTGGCAGTGGACATAGGCCTCACCCCGCTTTCCATGGGTAAAGAGAACTGGCGCAAACCTGCAGTACTGACTACCGATGACCGCAAGGAGATATGGCAAGGCAAGGAGCTTCACGGGCGCTTCTATCGGGTTCTTCATGAGCCCGGTGTAGACTTCTTAGCGTCCGTGTCCTGGTTACGTTTTGGTGACCTTTTTGGGGAAACTGAAGGTTTCGTCTGTGCAATTATGGACGAAGTTATCTTGACGAATAACTATCGGAGACATATTATGAAGGACGGGACGCTTGACGTGTGTCGGGCATGCCATCGTCCAGGTGAGTCCATCAGACATATTATCTCTGGTTGTTCTCGTTTAGCTAACGGCGAGTATTTGCACAGGCATAACCAAGTGGCCAGGATTATTCACCAGCAACTTGCTTTGAAATATAAACTTGTAGACTCTGAGGTACCGTATTACAAGTATGTGCCCGACCCAGTTCTTGAGAATGACCATGTCACGTTGTACTGGGATCGGTCTATCATTACTGACAGGACTATTGTCGCCAATAAGCCTGATATAGTAGTGATAGATCGATTAGCGCGGCTTGCAATGATAGTCGATGTTACTATTCCGCATGACGAGAACCTTGTGAAAGCTGAGAAAGAGAAACAAATAAAATATCTCGACTTAGCACACGAGGTTGTTGACATGTGGAATGTGAGCTCGGCTGTCATTGTACCGATTGTCGTAACAGCCAATGGCCTGATAGCCAAAAGCCTCGACCAACATCTTTCGAGGCTCTCGTTAGGCGGTTGGATCAAGAGCCAGATTCAGAAGGCAGTACTCCTCGATACGGCTCGCATTGTGAGGAGGTTCTTGTCTCTGCAGCCCTAACCACCGGTGCCTTGGACTCTGCTCCCGACATCGGCGGACCACTATTTTTTATATTTTTAAATGTTTTTTTTTATTTTTGCATTTTATAAAAATATTTAAAAATATATAAGATAAGAAATGGAATAAATAAAAGAATAATAATAATAATAATAACCCCACCGCCGTATCTCTACGTTGTCGTCGTGGTGGGGCTTGCGCGCTCCAAACTCTGGGTCTGTGCTGGTAAAGTTTACTTTGCCGGAACGGATCTAGGGTGTGGGGCCAGACCAAGTGAGATACAATCCAAGCCAAGGTCGCACACGCCAAGGGCTGCATGGCTGCGGGAGAGCGATAGTCGGTAGTGTGCCAACTCTGGATAAGAGGGGACCTCCAGTTTTACTTACCCTTACCACAGTGAACGCAGGGCTCTGCTGTGGTCGACTTTGTTAGTCCCTAGCTACTCGTGGGACTAAAATGATAACAAGATCGAAAACAAAAAAAAGTGTCCCGGCAAATATGCCGTTTGTAGATGATGAAACATCACCGGTTTCATCATCAGCCTCTCGGAGGTCCATATTCTCAACAATCGCATCATCACCACCTTCATATCTGTTACGTTCATCAAGATCATCATCAACATTATCACTAACGCCAGCAGATGTTGTGTCGGAGGCTCATTTAGCCAATAACCCTTCACCCACTGTTGTCACAAAAAATACGCGAAAAAAATGGAGTAAGGAAATGAACGAATTCATTTGGCGTAACTACCTTATCATCACAAACTTAGAATCTGACATTAATGCATATTTAACACCATTACATCAACAATTCATAGAAAAATTCCCTGACATGAATGTCTCTAAACAAAGAATTGGAGATCAAAGGAGAGCAATTGTGTCCAAAAAGTTACTACCTTCCACTACACTCGATTTAATTAGATTAGAGGTAACAAATAGTATACAAACAGACAATAATGACATACAACTACTGCCCGAGGCACCACATGAACTTATTTCATCCCCAACGAACACACAACCACACTCACAATCAGAACCTAAACGCAGGATGAAATGGTCCAACGAACTCAATGAAACACTAATGAAATGTTATTTTAGAGTAACAAAGATGGAGACGGATATGACAGTTTGGCGAAAAAATTTAAAAGAAAAATTCTTAGAATGTTACCCTCATTTATCACATTTATCAGAACAGCGTATATCGGACCAAAAAAGAGTAATAGTTAATAATAGTATGATTTCAGAAACACGTCTCCAGACACTAAAAACACTAGTAGAAAAAGAACTATTTGAAACAGAGTCTTTTCACTGCCTAGCTGGTAGAATAATATCAAATACAGAAAATTTACACTCACAACCACCCACAAATACACTTAATATAGATATAGAACATATAGAGACGTCACAAATGCAACAAGTAAGAGTAGAAATAGAAGGAGATGACCTTCATGACATAGGTTTACAAAACTTTAATACAAGTCAAGAAAGAAATCTTGAAATAGATAAAATATTTACAGAAACCCTACAGTATTATAGAAACACCAGTCCTACAGAGAGGAATTACATACCCATGCAAAAGTCATCAAAAAGATTAGCGAATATAGTTAGTTATATTAACAAAGTTATTTTACCAGAACAAGTTACCATAGATACAGAATTCAATCATCTTCAGACCATAATATACTGCGCTGCCTGGACAGCTGCTAGGGTCAACGGTAGTAAAATTTCACTGTCACCTCCTGAAAATAGTAGTAGACCCCTACAAAATCGCAAGCCTAAGTGGCAAAAAAGGTTAGAAGACAAGATAGAAGGTATCAGAGCCAAAATCGGAAGATTAACACATTACATGCAAGGGCACAGGAGCAGAAAACTGATTAAACAAGTAAACATCATATTACGCGACTACAAAACGCATACATCACATGAAGAGCCTAACACACAACTTACACAGTATCTAGACACTCTTAAGCAGAAACTAACCGTTGTTAAAAGCCGACTAGATAGATATACTAATTGCACACTCCGTAAAACACAAAATAACCTATTTAGAAACAACGAAAAATTATTTTACCGAAAACTAAAAGCATCAACAACAAACCAAACTACACCTAGTAATAACACACACACAACGTGGCCGGCCACAGACGAGTTGCAGCAATTTTGGGCTGGACTTTGGGAAAACCCCGTCTCTCATAATACTGAAGCAGAATGGATCAAAGAGGAGGAAGATCTTCAGACACACGTTGAGCCGATGACTTTTGATCAGGTGGACGTACAAACTTTCCACGATGTCCTTAAAAAGATCCACAATTGGAAAGCACCAGGCTCTGATCACATACACAACTATTGGTACAAAAAATTTACATACATACACCCACATCTCTACAACTTTATTAACGATTTTATAAAAGACCCAACAATTATCCCGGCATACATTACAGAAGGAAAGACTTACATGCTCCCGAAAGACCCTAACGACACATTTAATCCAGCAAAATATAGACCAATTACCTGCCTGCAAACCATATACAAGATAATGACATCGTGTATTACTCACATCATATACAAACACCTTGAAAAACAACAGATATTAACAGAAGAACAGAAGGGGTGCAGGAAGTTCAGTCAAGGTTGTAAAGAACAGTTAACAATAGATGCAGTAATACTTAAACAAGCCCAACGTACCAAGAAGGATTTGTGCTCTATGTATATTGATTATAGAAAAGCATATGATTCAGTCCCTCACTCGTGGTTACTTAAAGTTTTGAATTTATACAAGATACATCCACAACTTATTAACTTTTTAGGAAATTTAATAGATAAATGGCATACGCGATTACACCTGAACACATCCGTAGGAATAATGGAGACAGAACATATTAAAATCCAGCGAGGTATATTCCAAGGAGACTCACTCAGCCCATTGTGGTTCTGTCTCGCATTAAATCCACTCTCAAATAAACTTCGTTCTTTAAAGCCCGGGTATCAACTCCAGTATAATGACACAACGACTAACATACAGACTGACCAGCAACGTTGTAAAATTAACCACCTGCTTTATATGGATGACATTAAATTGTACGCATCATCACCAGACGACTTACATGAATTAGCTAGTACTACTGAACAATTTTCAAATGATATAAATATGGAGTTTGGCATTGACAAATGTAAAATTAATTCAATTAAAGCGGGAAAAATTTATTCACATTCATACAACATGCAGACAGGAGACACCATAGAATCATTAGATGAAAACGGTACGTACAAATATTTAGGTTACATACAGGCTAGACAGATTCTTCATAAAGAAATTAAAGCTACACTGATTAAACAGTTTAAACATAGGTTAAAAACAATATGTAATACACAAATAAACGCTCGAAACACTATAAAAGCCATTAACACTTATGCTATCCCTGTTCTTACTTATTCGTTTGGTATCATAAATTGGAACAAGACCGAACTCATACATTTGCAGCGGATTATCAACACCACTCTGACCAAATACAGAAGGCACCATCCTAGGTCATGTGTACAGAGGCTCACGCTGCCAAGGAACGAAGGTGGCAGGGGAATTATAGATATCTCTAACCTACATAATAAGCAAATAACTATCTTAAGAACGTACTTTAATACTAAAAGTCTGACTTCAACCCTACATAAAGCAATAGCGTTTAATGATAAAAAACTTACCCCTTTAAATATGTTTGAAAAGACCACCCAGAGTAATGAACAACAGACTGACCGACAGACCAAAATCGCAGAATGGACACAAAAGTCACTACATGGTAGACACCGACACGACCTTAATCAACCTAACGTCGACAAGTTAGCGTCGAACGAATGGTTACGACGTGGAGAACTGTTCCCTGAGACAGAAGGGTTCATTATAGCGATTCAGGACCAGGTAATAGAGACTCGCAATTACCAGAAGCACATAATGCGAGTTCCACAAACAGTAGATCGATGTAGACGATGCAATAGTTCCTCCGAAACCATTCAACACATCACGGGTGCATGTAAAGCAATAGTCCAGACTGATTACAAACACAGACATGACCAGATAGCAAATATAATCCACCAAAAATTAGCCATAAAATATAAATTAATTTCCACACCACCTGTAGCGTATTATAAGTATCAACCTGAGACTGTTCTCGAAAACTCCACTCACAAGCTGTACTTTGACCGAGCTATACTCACTGACAAAACAACCCACTACAATAGACCAGACATCACATTATTAGATAAAATTAACAAAACCGCACAAATCATTGATATAGCCGTTCCGAATACACACAATCTACAGAATACTATAGCAGAAAAACTCTCAAAATATACAGACCTTAAAATAGAAATCAGCCGAATGTGGAGGCTTAGTAATGTAAACATAGTTCCTATAGTATTGTCAACAACAGGCGTAATACCTAAACAACTCCACCAATCTTTAAAAACACTCGATGTTCCATCCTACACCTATCAGACTCTTCAAAAAGCTGCAATATTAAATACTTGCAGGATCGTGAGAAAGTTTCTGCAAAATGACAACGAATCTTCTATGGTCACCGCACATACGTATGCAGCAACCACCGCACGAACACAGGCTCATGTACAGACACACTCACTATCACCATCACAAAATCCGTCCACACCTTCATCACATCATAATATAACAAATTACCAGGGGTAGCACTTGGCTTCGGCCCGTACTACCCCATAAGCCCGGTGCAACACCGAGATACATAAATGTATACAAAAGAAATAATAATAATAATAATAAGTTTATTAGCAAAAACAGTAATATGATAACTAATTTGTACTACCAATATTAAAATTATTGTCAGTTTTCCTGGCTCCTAAACTAGGTACGCAGACCTGTATCTTAGGAGTCGAAAATTTTACGGCATCAAATGTAATACAACCGTGACTTTTCTGTTTGTTTACAGTCATTTTTTTTTTTAACAAATCAGATGTAGTGAATGATTGTGTTTATGTATCTAGGGATGTGTAAATGAGTGTAGTGTGGTGTGTGTGTGTAGTGAGGACTGTGAGGAGTGTATGTGAAATCAAAGTGTTTATATTCTTTCAAGGTAGAATTGATACAGTTATGATTCTATAGCCAATATATTTTCTGTCTCATCATACGTTAAGGATAAAAGCCATTTTCGTAATTTTTCTTTAATTTCATACAAGTTATGTCTATACAATGGAATAATTTTATTTATTTTATTATAAATACGTGAACTTTGAACCATCAATTGTCGACTAGTAAACGCAAAGTGACAGGGGTTTGCTTTACATATAGGAAAACCGATACGTTTTAAGAGCAGTTTTTTATCTAATGGAAGGTTGGAGTGTCTCCGCAGGACTGAACGAAGGACATATAATTGCCTTACTGTGAGAACTTCGGCCTCAGAATATAACTGATCAGTGGGGTAGTCTCTAGGTTTAAAAAGCATCACCTTAAGAACAGCTCGTTGTGCCCGTTCCGCCGGGATCATTGCGGTTTTGTAAGTACCGCCCCACACCGGAATGCAGTACATAATGATGGACTGACAAAGGCTGAGGTACACAAGAGTCAGAGTTTCAGAATTGGCGGAGTGCCTGAGTTCTTTAAATATATATATGAGTCTTCTGACTCTAGTGCAGAGTGCCTCTATATGCGCGTTCCAGTTAAGATTTTCGTCTATTATCACTCCCAAGTATTTAATTTTGGGGACTGTGCTGAGATCAAGACAGGTACAACTCACTGACTGATGAGGGGGACAAGTGTGAGCTTTAATTTTATGACAGAAAGAGGGTGGAGTTACTGATTGTGGGCGATAAAATGGAGGAGAAACTTATCGATATGATCGACTCACTCTCTCGTGAAGTGGCGGAATTAAGGATGGATAGATCGCGAAGCCACCACCGTCGACCATATCGCAGCGATTTCCGATCCAGATCGCGTTCTAGATCCCGCAAAAATACAGTGGAAATGTGCTATTTTCACAGGAAGTTCGGCAAGGAAGCTTTCCGGTGTCGAAGCCCATGTAATTTCGAAAAAAAGAAAAACCAACAGGAAAACTAAAGACGACTTCAGCAAAGACGGCTGCCGAAGTCAGTGAAATAACGAAGTACCGTCTTTTCATCAAGGAATTGTCAACCGGACTACGTTTTCTTATCGACACTGGCGCAAACGTGTCCGTACTTCCAGTTCAAAACCGAGAAAAAAGGAAGCAAGTACCCACAAGTCACCTTTACGCGGCTAACGGTTCATCGATACCCTCATATGGTGAAAGATCAATGACACTCAACTTTGGACTTCGTCGACCCTATCGATGGAACTTTGTGATTGCTGAAGTCAGTCGACCAATATTAGGTGCTGATTTCCTTCACAAACATCAACTCACGGTGGACATCCACGGCCGCAAACTTATCGATAAGCAAACAAGTTTATCCGTTGTCGGTTACGTCACACCAACAGTCGACAACAGTATTAACACCGTGGACGGACAGCAGCCATATCATGACTTGCTTGCCGCGTATCCAGACATAACTAGACCGAATTTGAAGCTATGTAACAGCCAAGTGGAACATCACATTGAGACAAAAGGGCCGCCACTATATGCCAAAGCAAGACCACTCCCACCGCATAAGTACAAAGCAGCAAAGGAAGAGTTTCAGTCAATGATCGAGCAAGGCATCTGCAGACCATCAAATAGTCCATGGGCCAGTCCACTTCACCTGGTACTCAAGAAGGATGGCAAATACAGAGCATGTGGTGACTACCGCAGACTGAATGCAGTAACAGTGCCCGATCGGTACCCGATACCAAGACTACATGATTTTACCTATACCATGTTGGGGAAGAAATTCTTCTCCATCATTGATTTGAAAAAGGCCTACTACCAAGTGCGCAATCGTGAAGAAGACATCATGAAAACAGCCGTCATCACACCATTCGGCCTGTATGAGTTCACAAGAATGTGCTTCGGTTTGCGCAACGCCGGCCAAACATTCCAGCGACACATCGACAACGTCTTACGAGGGCTGCCGGTTTTTTCATTTGTCGATGACATTTTGGTGGCATCAGAAACACAAGAAGAGCACAGAAGAGACCTAGAAGATGTTTTCAAGAGGTTGAACGACAACGGTCTGCAATTAAATGTCTCAAAATGCAAATTTGGCCAACCAACGCTTGATTTCCTGGGTTTCACTATATCCGCCGAAGGTATCAAGCCTACAAATGAGAAGATCAAAGCCATAACAGAATACCGACTGCCTCAGAACATTCTAGAACTCCGTAGATTCCTGGGAATGATGAACTTTTATAGAGAAAACATTCCTAACGCCGCCGACCACCAAAAGGAATTAAACGTCTACCTACACGACTCAAAAAAAAACGATAAGACAATAATTCAATGGAGCCAAGCAGCAATCGAAGCTTTTGCAAAGTGCAAAGAGGATATTTCCAACGCCGCACTATTGTCTTACCCATCATCAAGCCTACCTTTTGCCTTGATGACCGACGCCTCAGATTCCTGCGCGGGAGCTGTTTTACAACAGAAGATCAAAGGAAGGTGGAGACCACTCGGATTCTTCTCTAAAAAGTTCAACGACGCGCAGAAGAAATACTCCACCTACGACCGAGAACTGCTGGCTATGTATATGGCTGTCCGTCATTTTCGCTGGATGTTCGAAGGCAGTGACGTCACCATCCTCACGGACCACAAACCCCTAGTAAACGCACTGAAAGCGAATAGTAAAAACGAAACACCTCGTCGCACCAGATACTTAGAATATATCGGCCAGTTCATCACTGCTATCAAACACGTCGCAGGAAAAGACAACATAGTCGCTGATGCGCTGTCCAGGGTTGAGACAATAACCTGCCCTTCACCAATTAACTACGAAGAGTTAGCTCAAGCCCAGACGCAAGACGAGGAGCTCAAACAAATATCGAGAAACGACCGCTATACGTTCAAGAGAGTTAAAGTACCAGAAACGAAGAAGAGAATTTACTGCGAGATGTCCTCAGGTACCGCTCGTCCATTCTTACCCGACTCATTCAGAAAAGAAGCATTTCAAACGATCCATAACCTTAATCACCCCGGCGTAAGAGCGACGAAGCGGCTGGTCACTACGCGATACTTCTGGCCATCGATGAAGACCGACGTTACAGAGTGGTCAAAAGCTTGCAGCCAATGTCAGCGAGTAAAAGTACACCGACACACAAAAGCACCGGTAGCGAGCTTCAAGCACGTCGAACGGTTGACTCATCTCCACATCGACATTGTTGGCCCCTTACCAATATCCAACTATTGTCGCTATTTACTGACGATGATCGACAGGGCAACGAAATGGCCCGAAGCTAAACCCATCGAAGATATAACTGCAGAGACAGTAGCCAGCGCCGTGTATGAAGGATGGATTACAAGATTTGGATGCCCAATAACAATAACAACCGACCGCGGGCGACAGTTTGAATCAGAGCTTTTCAACAAGTTAATGAATCGCATGGGTATTCAACGCACGAGAACCACGGCGTACCATCCGCAGGCAAACGGTCTAGTCGAACGCTGGCACCGTACCCTAAAAACATCGCTAGCTGCAAGATTAAATTCAACGGGTTGGACACACGAACTTCCCACAGTGCTGCTGGGTCTGCGCGCTGCTTACAAAGAAGATATCGGAGCGAGTACAGCTGAGTTACTGTATGGGCAAACAATACGCCTACCCGGAGAATTCCACGGAGAAGCTACCACGCAATGCGACAACCCGTCGTACTTCATGGAACATCTAACCGAAGCACTGAATAAAGCACAAGCACAGCGAAAAGTAAACAAGCCCGGTTCGGTATTCATTCACGGCGACCTACTCAAGAGTACACATGTGTACGTACGCAACGACGCAGTGCGACCGCCGCTAACACCTACCTATAACGGGCCGTATCCAGTTATCGCCCGAAACAACAAATATTTCACCGTGCAGCTAGCGAGAACCCAATCTAACATCTCCATCGACCGACTAAAACCAGCCTACTTCCTGAATGCAGAACCAGAGCACCAAGCCACGTACGCACACATCACGAAATCTGGAAGAACATCAAAACCACCCGTACGCTTCGCTGGCGGAGGAGTAATGTAGTGGCCCACAATTATACGTCCGGCCGCCACCGAGCGCCGAGGCATACTGGAGAGGCGCGCGCGCCGCGCGCACAGCGACCGGAGTACTTTGCTACATTGGCGGTGAGTGACGTTAGGAGCCTGCTCCCGGCGCCGTGTTCATTCCCTGACTGAGGCAAAATTTTTTTTTTTTTTTTTTGATCATGGCATCTCGCAGTTCAACCAAAGGGTTGTCTACTGCTTAACCGGGCTTGCCTGTGGCTGCCACAAAAGAATTGTAGCCTCCAGCCAGGGCTTAATAAAAACTAAAACTAACTTACAAAACTAAGCGACTACACGCTAAGGGCACCCCCTGCGGGGTTCGGACCTCGGCTTAGGGCGTCGCTGGGGGGGGACAGCAAGGGACAGCTGGATCGGGGGTTTTTAAAACTACTGGCTCAGCGGCAACGCGGGCTGGCTCGAGCAAGGGTCGGGAGGGTGAGAGTGGACAGGGTCGTCGCGACGGGCCTCGACGGCGAGGACGGAACGACGGAAATTTGTATCTGTATGTTACTCTAATAGTGCTAGTAGCCGGGCTGCTCTCCTGGAGGAGAGTGGTGGCATCGTCAGGGGCAACGAGGGTATGCCGTGGACGGCGAACCTTACTGATGCGGGACGGGGTGTATCGGGAGGCGGCCGCAATCAGGGGATTGCGGTGCTTTATGGCAGTGTCAAAGAAACGCTTCGAGAGGCGTTTCATGAACTGCTGAACTGTGGGGAGTTTAAAATCTACATGAAGGTCCATGTTACGGACGTAAAAGGGAGCTCCTGAGACCTTACGGAGGAACCGGTTTTGAAGTGTCTGCATTCGATGCAGATACTTGGGTTTGGCGTGCGCGAAGACGACGCAAGCGTAAGTCATGATGGGGCGGATTACAGCCTTATAGAGACGCAGTTTGCACCGGAGTGACAATTTGCTGCGTTCTGTAAGCATGAATTGGAGCCTACCGAGAGCGAAAGCGGCCCGCGAACGGACCTGCTTTATGTGCTCTGCGAAACTGAGGTGCTGGTCGAGAGTGACACCCAGGTACTTGGCATGCTTCGCCCAAGGGATCGGCTTGCCGTACATGGTGATCGGATTAGGGGGGTTGGGGAGGGCCCTACGAATTCTCCTAAAGAGAACAGCCTGGCTTTTATCGGGGTTGACCTCGATTCTCCATTTCCGGAACCAAGCGCCGAGGACGTTGGCCGCGGTCTGGAGAGTCTGAGCTATAGCTGGCGGACTGGTCCCTGTGTAGTAAATGGCCGTGTCATCGGCGAATAACGCCAATTGGGCCTTTTTACTCTTGGGGATGTCGCTAGTGAACAGGGTAAAGATTAGGGGGGAGAGAACGGAGCCCTGGGGGACTCCGGCGCGAATCGGGTGGGGGGCGGAGAGAGCGCCCTCGATGCGGTAGCGGAAGGTGCGGTTCGACAAAAAGTCCCGTAAGATGAGCACGAGACGGTCGGGCACGCCGAGTTGGTATAGCTTATATATTAAGCCATTGTGCCAGACTTTGTCGAAAGCCTTCGCTATGTCGAAGAACAGGGCGCCAGTCATAGCGCCACGCTGGAAGCCGGCACTGATGTGCTCGACTATGCGGTGCGCTTGCTGGACGCACGAGTGTTGGGTACGGAACCCGAACTGCTCGTCCGGAATCAGGCTCTTCGCCTCGGCATAGTCCTTGAGACGCTTATAAATAAGCCTCTCGTAGATTTTGCCGAGCACGTTGAGCAGACTGATGGGGCGATAGCTGGTGGGGTCTGATTTGGGTTTGCCGGGTTTGGGGATACCTATAACAGAGGCCTCTTTCCAGGCTTGTGGGAACATGTTATTACTCATGGCGCCATTGAAGATGGCGGTCATGAGCATGATCAGTTGGGCGGGGAAGAGTTTGAGTACCCTATTGGTAATTCCATCTGAGCCGGGGGCTTTACGAGCCTGAAGACCCTTGATGATGTCTTGCACCTCGTCAGGGGTGACGGGGGGCAGAGGATCATCTGGATCTTCGACGGGTGGGAGAGAGGCTCTACGTTCGACTTCGGCGTCGACTTTGGCGAGGTGCTTTGGGTCGACCGGAAGGGAACTGGGGGAGCATTGGGACTCGAGACTGTCGGCTAGGAGCTCGGCTTTTTCAGAGCTATCGAAAGCGATGCTCTTGTCAGGACGGATGAGTGGAGGGGTGGAAGATTCTTCGGGAGCGCGAAGCTTCCTCTGAAGGTTCCAGAAGGCATGGTGATTGGGCTCAAGTTCGCCGAGTAACTTGTCCCAGTTGTCCGAACGAGCTTCCGCAATGCGTTTCTTTACAGCACGCTGTAAATTGCGCATGTGGGCTTTGTTCGCATCGCAGGGGAAGGAGTCGTAGGCACGGATGGCTGCGTTCTTCTCGGTTATCAGCTCACGTACGTCAGCGGGTAGTTTCCAGCGGTGGTCTTCCACCACCGGGACTTCCCGTGAGCAATCCGTCAAAACGGATTGCACGTGTTCTGTAAACGAGGCGATCGCGCCGGTAGTGTCATCGACAGAGACAATGAGGTCAGGAATGGATTCCAGCTGAGGTGACAGAGTGTCGGATTTAAGCTTTTCGCTTACTTTCCTCCAGTCGGTCACCAACTGGGTGCGGGGCGGGTGGTCAGGGTCAAGCGGACCCCCCGTGTAGGGGGTGAGGTGCATGACGACGGGACGGTGGTCAGAGTTAAGCTCTTGTAGCGCCTCTAAAGATTGCAAACGAAGGTTCACATTCTTGAGGAGCGCTATGTCGAGGACATCGGGAGTTTGGTTAGGGTCGCCGGGATAGTGGGTGGGAGTCATCGGAGCGATGACGTCAAAGTTAAGGGAGGCCCCTAAGTTGAACAGTAATCTGCCTCTGGTAGAGGTGAGATTACTGTTCCAGGCGGGATGTTTGGCATTGAGGTCGCCCGCCAGGATGACGGAGTCGCTCAAGCCGAAGAGGAGTGAGAGGTCGGCGGCGATGGATAGATGATCCTCGCTACCGTTGGTCGGTGGGAAATAGCCGGAGATGATGGTGATCGGTTGATGACCGGTCATGGCGAGCCGACAGAGAGAGATCTCCAAGTGAGAGAGGAGAGGGGGGGGATCTAGCGGGATGCAATGGAGAGTCCTTCTGAAATAGATGAGGGTTCCGCCCTTGTGACAGCGTGACCGATCATTGCGAACTATGCGATAGTTGGCGATGTTCGGGTTGCGTATATGGGGCTTCAGAAAGGTCTCCTGAACTAATAGGACGTCAAGCTGATGGTCGCGGAGGAAGGCGGCGATCTCATCGCGTTGACTTTTAACGCCGTTAGCGTTAAAGAAACCTAGCTTGAGGGACCGGGGCTTTGTACATCTAGCACCTTTTGTAATATCCATAATTGATATTTAAAAGGTGAGGTTGGAGATGGCGCGCAGTACCCCGGGGTAGCTGTGGTATGCCATGAGGATTTTAATAGGGTCGCCCTTGGCGGCGTAGACCTGATCGGCCATCGCGATTGCCTCCGGGGTTTCGAACACTTGGTTCATAACCGCGAGGGTGTGGACGAGGATCTCCGTCGTGGTGGGCTTGATACCTGCTGGGGAGAGGGAAGGGACCTTTTTCGGAGCTGCCGAGGCAGGCTTCAAGGGGGCGGCGGGTGGAGTTGCCAAAAGGGCCACGGGGGAGGGGGTTAGCCCAGGGTTAACGGTAACCTTAGGCGCGGGGTTGGTAGCAGGGGGCTGAGAGATGGGGACTGAGGCAAAATATACCGAGAAGCGCTTATATACTTCGGGCACGTTGGGTGTCGTTTTCCAAAATGTTTTGAGTATTATTGCTTGCGTGTGATTGGTGTTTTGGAACTTCTTACATAGTGTTAGGTTAACCACTAGTTGCACATGTAATGTTTAGCATATAAGTAGTACATAGCAAAATAAAGGTATGGATTCATTACCATATAATCGAGTTTCATTATACCTCAACAGAACAGCCAAAGTCAACAGAACAGCCAAATACCTATAGAGTGAATTTTTCAAGTGGGCGGGAAAGGCCAAATCTGTAACTATGAGTAATAGCGAAAAGTACTCAAACGAGTTGCGGACTCGATTTTGATAAAAACTAAGACTACATCTTTGGATTTTTGAAAATCAGTAGGTATTACTAACGTATTTTGAAAAAAAAAAACGTACTATATTATTACACTATTCGATAGTGTCGCTAATAAGAATCGAATTCTGGGCAGTAATTACTTCATAAATGCAGTACCTAACGCGAAAAGGCGCGACGCGACAGCGCGGTGCCACTCTAGTAGATCGATTGATATGAAAACTTTATTGCGTTAGTAGAAACGCGTCGCAACACGGGGTGCTTTGAACGGACGTGAAATTATTCGTAGACGGTCAGTTGTATAATTGTATTGATACAGGCTTTAAGTTATCACTAACGTATTTATGAAATAAAAAATACACACAGTCACCTGCAACAGGTGGTTCGATATGAATTGGAACAGTTTTGTGGAGTAAATCGATGCTTGACCTGTTTGACTATCCGCACGTAGATTTCGCAAAGGCACATTCACATAATATTGAGAATATAATATTTATAAAACGAGCAATAACGGAAGCTAAATTAAAAATAACTTGATTGTAAGGGATCTCGATTTCATTTCTCCCAATCAGTGAGTTTCGCAGTTATTGTAAATTAAATTTCCGACTAAATAAATATTCGAGTGAAATTTAACCTTTGTTATGGCAGCCTTTTTGTAAAATTTGACATAATATTTTTTTCCAATTCTATCAATAAATCAACAGCGTATCCAACAAGCGTAGTGTAGATATATGGAGATACGCAAATATCATACAATATGTTTATTTAATTTATTAGAAACATTATTAGCAAATAATTTCTACAAAAAAAAAACTTTTTCGGGTAAATAGTATAACCAGTTTCCTCTGCTGGGACAAAGGCGAAGCCTTACAAAGAGTGGGCCATTGTGTAAACCAGGACGTGGACAGTCTGTTGAGCACGGTGTGGGTTGGTATAAGAGAACTGCGGAAAATCGGGGATTTATCGGGACCGTCGACATAAGTAAAACTATAAAATAACACTGTTTTTAAAAAAAAACCATAGGTAGCATTAAAATTTCACATTTTTAAATTAAAATTACCTATTTACAAGCTGTCGTAAATCCTAATGTTTTTTAAATTTTGTAATATAAAAATAAGTTAAACAAGCCACGTAGTAAAAGCCTCCCCTGTAAATAAAATAATTGATGTTTTTGTTGACTACCCCTTTTCATTCCATTAGGGATTAGATTCCGAAAATCCTTGATAAAACTATGTTAATTTGTGTGTGGGTGGGTGTGTGTGTTTGTGTTCACGTTCCTAGTCCCAGTAGTTTCGGCTCTGCGTTAACAAATGGGTCAGATAAATGGTGAATTAAAATAATATTTTAAATATGACTCGATATATCAGCGGGATTGTCCGAAAGGGTTACCGCTACCCCGGAACAATAAAGTTTTAGTCAAATAAGAGTCTGACACTCCCTTCCGCGCTAACCAGAGCGGGAGGAGTAATTTAATGATTTCCCATCCTCAAAAAAAAAAAACAATGGCCTATTCCGAGGCCCATGAAAGGACATGGCCTCGGATTTGTGCAATTTTATTATATGATATTGCTGTCGCTGCTGGCCAAGCGCAACATGTAAGTACTTAGGTAATACTCATAGCTACATCATTTCAGTGAATCGAACCCATAAGAGTTTCCTCAACCAAAAATTGTCCAACAAGTATTCACAGGGGCGGGGTAGGCCCTCGGCGTGTGAAAGCTTTATTCAATAGAATTTCGACCGTGTGTATGCAGAGCAACGTTTCGGACTATTTGCACTTTCATTTGGGTCGTTCGAAACCGTTATGTCGGTCAGATGGGACATGGACGTACATTCGCACTTTTTTACCATATTTTTTGTGACATAAATATTTCAGGTCATATTTTATTACCATTGTATTAATCATTTTCTAACCATGTCAGTAGTTATTCGTATTTTATGTTTTAAACTAGCTTCCGCCCGCGGCTTCGCCCGCAAAATATGTCGACAAATTATACACATAAACCTTCCTCTTGAATGACTCTATCTATTACAAAAAACCGCATCAAAATCCGTTGCGTAGTTTTAAAGATTTAAGCATACATAGGGATATAGGGACAGAGAAAGCGACTTTGTTTTATGCTATGTAGTGATTGTTCCTTAGCTTTAAGCCTATTGTAAGATCTTCACATTTTATGGAATGCAAATAAATATATGAATATGAATGTTCCCACTCCTGGGACACTGATCTCCTCTCAGTGAGAGGGAGTGGGCCGTATTCCACCTCGCGAGCCCAGTGCGTGTTGGTGGGATGTCACATGTCTTTGAATATATTGACTCTAGAACATGCCCAATTCTTTTCTTTCACTGTTTTAAGGTAGTGTTGATGAAATAATGGACTCAAATTTAAATAAAGCTTAAGATAAAAGCTTTGAAAGTGCCTTTCTTGTGCCTATTTGAAATAAATGATAAGACTTGTAACTTTTGACTTTGATAGCTTTAGCTTTAGATAAAAGCGCCTTTTAATTGGTTCGAGCGGTCGACACCAGTGGGCATCACCGATACATCATACAGGCTCATTCGAAAATGATTCTGGTTGCATGCGATCGCTCAAGCTTGACAATGGTCGATTCGAACCAATTTACTCGCCCGGAACGAGCAAATCGACACTTTTAAAATATATTTTTTTCTATAGACGAATTGCACGAAGTTTTGAGAGGAATCGATTTATTTTTAGGCGAATCTACAGTTCCGGAAATACGTAGGTATAGGTATTAGGGCCAATTGCCTCACACATATTTCTAGAAAAGACAACTCAAACATTCAAAAAAATCTTTTGAAATGTATGAAATTAAGTTCATCAGAAACTATCAATATTCAGCAAAAAAAATAACTTTGTGGCAATTTATGTATTTCAGGAGTTGATGATTCGCCCACAAATATCACAATCGACTCCTCTCGTCCTCTTTAAATCAATAGCGAAAATTCAATATTGCTCTTTACCAACCCACATAATAAACTAGAACTTGAACTAGAACTGTTGTTGTTGTTACAACTTTTGTTATAAGGTCTATCTAACCCCTTTAAGTAAATAAGGCGTTAAAAAATTAACTGTTAGAATTTCGTGGGAGCATTGTATTAATCGTTACGAACCACTTTTCCTATGGGATGAACCCTGAAATCGCAAAAAAATAAGAGCTGTTCCATACACATTTATGCACACATGACTCAATAAAATGTATATAAGAAATGATTTGAAAAACTTATAATTTTTTTTTACGAGTTACGGGACCTTTTTAGATTTCCATTCTTCCACAGTACCTATCTGTTAGCATTTTTACTATTATACAGGGTTATTTGTAAAACACCAGAAACCTCATAAACCATTGTACTCATCATTATGAACAACTTATACTACGGGACTAAACCTGAAATCGCAAAAAAAAATTCAGCTGTTCCCTATATTTATGTTCGTATAATTCGTCAAAATGTAAGGAACAGCTGATTTTTTTTTCGCGATTTTAGGTTTGGTCCTATAGTACATTAGATAGTACTAATAAAGAAACAGTATAGTAATTTAATTTTTCTAATATAATAATAGGAAATACCTATAACATAACTCTGCATAACGCAATGAATTCACTCGGTGAAAATGAAAAACTTTTGAATTATCGAAGGGCATATTCTTCTGGCTACTGGACTAAAAAGTATTATCCCATGGAAAAAAATATAGCAGCCTATTTGAAACTATATAATCCATGTGTAGTATATAATCCGGTGGGTATACAAGTACCAAATTTTTTTAAACCTATAGAATCCATAATTTATTGTCCTTAACGACCTTCTAACATCTTAATAATTTCATGTGATGCAAATAAAGCGGATTATAAAACAGTTATTTATTTATATTAATACTTATTTATTTTTTACGAAGTCTCGTAGCTGTTTGCAGCAAGCGTGTTTTCTCTAAAATTGGCTCTCCAATCTCTATTGATCCAGAAATTCTAAAGCGCAAACTTTGCTTTGAACCGATCAGTCCCCAGTCTGCACGAGTTGGTCTTAAAGCCAATTTGTAAACATTAGTCGAGGCTATTGGTCTAAGTCAAACAGTAAATATATTGGTTTGTTCTTAACAGTAATGGTGAACATTTTGATTTCAGTTTTTGTATTCGGAAAATCGGCCCCATTTACGAATGGCCCATCAAGTCATTACGTCAGTAATTTACCGTATGGCTGGGCTGTACGGTCCTTGACGGCCGCCATTGGAAGCTGTCTATCGGAAAATTAATTAAACGTTTTCCCGCAGCTTTGTTCGCCGCGGATCCGATGCGGGACGGCGCACCGCACACGTAGGTATTGTTTTTTTGCATTCTCTTTTACCTCGTTTGTCTACATTCTTTACAGTGAGAGAGTTCTTTGTTTTTCCTACTCTACTGTGTCTGCCGGGTCCAGACCGATAATGTCTTTGTAACACTGTAGTAGGTTTTATATTTCACATTGTGGAAAACAATGAATTCAATATTAATAACATTTAATTCCCGAACGTTAGGCACTGAGGGCTCGCGTGGTAAATTAAGGCCCGCGTGGTGGATTATGACACGCATGGTTGATTATGGCACGCTCTCTCACTAGAAGCTTGTGGAACAATGGGGACATTTCCAAATTATGTGATACTCAATACTCAATTTATATTGATTGCTTCCACATGTGAAGTTAAGTGGTAGGTACAAAAATTAGATCATTGCGGACCCTGCCGGGCTCTTAGTAGGAGAGAGGAAGAGCGCATTTGTTTTGATTTAAATTATCATCCCTTTTTATCTCTACCCTACACTGGGACATCACCTCTAGTGAACTTCTATTAAGCTAACTGTAACCTACCACAGAAATTGGCCACAAAACGACACTACATCGGTATCGCTCGAAGATAGCGAGTTTTTGCATCAATCAATGTCTTATCATTGTCTTTATCTACCTAATACCTATGTAGAGGAACACACCTGCTAACCTACCTACGTAGGTTAAATAAGGTACCTACATAATAATTGCTTCGAGGGAACTATACAAGTTGAACATAATAATATAAGAAAAATTAATCAGCCTGTATATTTTCACTGCTGACACACAGAGTCTTCTCTGTGAGGGATATCACATGTCTTAGATTTTTTTTGGTTCTAGGAGGTTTCCTTATTTACACCTATAAATTTTTCAAAAAAGCAAAATCTCTGCGATTGTTGACTTGATCTTATTTTGTTTTTTTTATCCTTTCTCTGCGTCATTTTTACCGCAAATAAACGTAGGTATTTGTTTTATTTCTTTTCCTTTCCAGCCAAAAAAAAGTTAACAATCTTAAAGTTTTGTTTTCCTTTGATACTTGAAACTGAAAATAAACTTTACTACGAGGATTTCGTATTACTGCGTTACCTCGTTTAACTGCGAACTTTATTATTGCATTTTCCGTACTCCGGAGTAGCTATCTCTGAATAGATAATACGCAGTCCTAAACAGGAAAGGGGATCCCTGCCCCGTGGGAGTTCCTTGTTCTTCACCCTACTTTTTTACTCGGAAATAGATAATACTGTTTGGAATCTAGATTTTCTACCATATTTTATTCCGTAGCGGTCGGTTTGTTTTCTTCGGGAAAAATAAGAATTTCATGGAAACTATACAACCTTATTTAAAAAAACGGGTAGTTTGATTATTTTATAGTTTAAATCCGTCTGGCTCGAGAAAATCGTGATCACTGATCTTTTCCACAAAAGCAAAGCGATTTTCTCCGTAGTCAACACACTTGTCGAAGATAACGCGAAAAATACTACGTGTGGGAAACACGTAGAATTTTTCGTGCGATTCTACGTGCTTACAAAATATTTAATACATAATTTGCGACTATAGGCTGAATATTTATGTACGTCACATAGTTAGGTAATTTAAAATAAAAATAACAGGCATATATCTATACAGGGTGAAATTGAATTCATGGGCATTATTTTAGGGGTCATTGTACTCATCATTATGAACAACTTTCACTATGACAACAAAACTGAAATCACGAAAAGAAATTCAGCTGTTCCATACATTATGCTCTCATAACTCGTCAAAATGTAGGGAACAAAACAACTGATTTTTTTTTTCGCGATTTCAGATTGTTCCCATAGTGAAAGTTGTTCATAATGATGAGTACAATGACCCCTTAAAATATCGCCCATGAGTTCAGTTACACCCTGTATAATAAGCATAAAACGTTCCCTCTGCTGGGATGCAGGACTTCCCCCTTCGAGTGAGCCATTATCCAATTAATTACCAAATGTCACAAAATGTCTTCGCCTTTTGGTTCTAGGAAACGCCGGTTTCCATCATAGTTTCGAGAACAGTGGTTATGAAATTATTAACAAAAAGTAAAGCGCCTGTCTAGGTATGAACTTACCAGCAACCCCTCGTAGCTACCTACCCTACCTACCTACCTAGGGGTATGAAAAATAGATAGTAGCCGATTCTCAGACCTGCTGAATATGCATATAAAATTTCATAAAAATCGGTCAAGCCGTTTCGAAGGAGTATGGTAACTAACATTGTGACATGTGAATTTTATATATAAGATTAGCAATGACGTACTAATTATCGCGCAACTAATTAAACAGTTTCAAAATCAGATTTTCTGAAAACCATTATTTTATAACCGCTTTCTTGCTTCGCAGTATTGAGTAATTTAATAGTAAAGTAAGTGTTAAAACTTGAATCCAAAATTGTTGATCGAAGACAGATATTAATATTTTTTACTGAAAAAAAAAGGTGACATTGGTGCTGTGTACGTTATTTTGACACCGGCTTTCGTAATTAAAGTTGCTTTTCACTTCTTAGTATCTTATGTTGTGAAACCTAACACACGCCCACGCCAATTCGTTTTCCACGCCGCGTGGCGTAGCGCGAAGTCATTGGCCTCTCCCGGTATCGTCGCATCGCTTCGCGTCTCGTTGTGACCTGACCCTAACCCCTGAACTGCATCTGAAAGATTCCAGACGGAAAAACCCTAACCATTTTGCCTAACGTGTGAAAATGCTTAGCAGTCGCGCTTCCGTTTGCTACAATAAAAACAACCAGACAAACAAAGACGTCATAAGCTTACTGACAGTATAAAAAAGAAAAATATAGTTAGTGCAGACAGAGTTGCAAAAACGTCCAAGTAATTTTTCATTGATAAATGAGAATGAACTAAACACAAATCCAAATAGAGATCAAAATAGAGTGAAGAAAATGATTCTACGTAACGTTTTTCCGCATGATCAAATAGTTCTAAGTGAGAAAGCTGCCTTTAACAGTAAGTAGTTGTCTCTGTGGTTGACGTCTCTTGTCATAGAAATAAGGTTCAAACTTAATAAAGTTGAGTGTGAGCAGCCGATAGATTCTGTAAAAATCTCACCGTAAAGTTAGGTGACGTGAGCGTGAAGTGAGCTGTCGTTCCACCTAATGCTAGGGATTGACACTATTGACAGCTCAGTTTAAACTCACTGCACCCACATTTTACGGTGTGCTTTTTACAGGATATCACTACAGTTTGGCTTACTTCACTTTAAATAAATTAGGTAAGTAGGTACCTACGGTACATAATCACAGATCGAAATAACAAAGCAATCCAGTTTAGCATTACTGTCCGTTCATATCAATCTTAAATCTAAAAATAAAACACGTTAGTATCAAATATTACCACCCTCACCACGTGTGCGGAGCCACCAATCAATCCGCTGAATACCTGCATACAGGCACTGCGACACCGTTAACAAAGAGCACCGACATTTCGTCGGCACGCCCCGGCCGGCGGCCGCCCCAATGCAATTCATAAATTATGACCGATGCAAGAAATATCGGCCTTGATTGGAGTTTAAACACACTAACACTAATACTAAACGACAAAAAAGCCTTAGTTAATAAATAAAAATGGAAAGGAAAAACTTACATTGGGTGCACTGATGAACTCCGCCGCCGAAGTCACAACCGTCTGCTCCGAATTGCACTCGCGACTGGACTGTGGCGCCCCCTAAACGAACTGCCATTGCAGGTGGCGCTAACAATACGGCAAGCGTAGGTTGCAATGTGAGGAAAGGAGAAACGACATCAGCTGATCAGTGTCTGACTGCATATTGATCAACTTTGATACGGGGCCGAACTAGTGTGATTTTACAGAAGTACAAGCAGTAGAATTATCAAAGCAATTTTTTAGTTTTAATTGCCTCCTATCTATGTCATGATTTCATGAAATTCATTCGGTAATATGAATTAGACGATTGTATTGAAGATTTTAATGATTAAAAATTAATTTAAATATGATTCGCGGCCGTAACAAGTACTCATTTCTATGAGTACTTAACTCAACATAAGACTTAATACTGACCTTCAAATTGATAAAAAAAAATAAGACGATTTGACATTTGTCACACTTTTAAATCCTTTGGTAAATAATAAAATTGAACAGCTGCATCACTCGAATAAAATTGTTTTTTACCAAAATTAGGGAGTCCGTGCCCGTCTTTCGTTGAAACTTGATTATACTTCTCTGTGTGTGTGTTTAATATTGTTATATGTGTAGTTGTTTAATTGTACAGAATATGTCTGGTGTTTTGTATCCGAGCATGCAGATGTAATAAAAGTATGTGTAAAATCGAGAGATTTAGTAGGTAGGTTCATGTAATATTGTTGGTTAATAATAGTTTTAATAATATTATGCTTTGATTGGGTGCTGGGTTCGATTCCCGGGTCGGACAATGTTATTGAGTTTTTCTATTAGAAGTGAATCGAAGAAAATATTAATCTATCGGCATTTATTGGCTTCTGTGTTGGTACTGTCTACACCCGACAGATTTAGACATTTAGTCTGTATTACATGGGGAAGGTTATTCAACCTGTGTTTACGCGGTACACGTTAGTTATTTAGTTAATAACGCCCACGCTCTTTGATGCAAACTGTGATGAATCCCGAGTTCGACGTTAGTTAGGGTGGAGCACTGCTGTCTTTGATTTCATTCCCTATGTTAGTAATGATTGGATGATACCCCACATTTGTTTAGGTTATAGCTATTATGGAATAAGTTGTGGTACCTAGTAGTTTTTCTTATTTGTCTCTATTAAAGTAGGGGAGCCCTGTTTTTGAGGGTGGGAAAGCATCAAATGACTCCTCCTGCTCTGGGTGGAGCGGAAAGGAGTGTGATACTCTTACTTACTGACTATAACCCATCTACGTTCTTTTCTTAGCTATTTATGTTCCGGGGTAGGGTGACCCTTATGTTGGTTTACTTTAGATGTTTACGTACGAACAACAAATGGTGAGCAAAAGCAAATTAAAAAGAGACAAAAAAATACAGGTAACGTTTGATCCGTGAGGTGACATTAGGACCTAGGCCCTGTTTAATAAAGCTGACAAGCCGACAAGACCGACATATGTCAAAAAGTGACAATTCGACAATGTCATGGCGGAAAATTCACAAATACGTTGCGACAATCCGACATTTTTCTGATAAATAAAACTTTTTAAGCGACAGGTGACAAGTGACAATTTGTCGTCAAAAACTGGTCAAATCTGCTTTATTAAACAGAAAATTGTCTTGACCTTTTGAGATATACTTAAGTAGAATTGTCCGACAATTCTGACAGGAGCGTTACCTTATGTCGCGAAATCATATTTTGACAATTGTCACCGACAATTTTGTGAATTTTTGACATGATGTGTCGAGTTTTATTAAACGCGTTTTTAAATTACAAATATTGTTTCAAGATTTCACCTGTCGATTTTTGACTTATTTGTCACTTTTATTAAACAGGTGCGACAATTCGACAATTATGTCATTTTTTGGCATATAATCGAATTGTCAGCTTTATTAACACGTTCACTGTTCACAAACTAGACACAATAGTTAAACAATCAACATGAACCATATGTGGTTCATTGGACAGTGAATGGGTTAAACAGGACCCAGGTGCAACTTGAGAAAAAAATCGTTGCGAAAACAACAGTCGTGTGAAACATGTTTACATACACTGTAATTGTTTTATGACTGTCATAAAACTCGAAAATTCTCAAGCGCCGGCGGCGCCGCGCCGCGCCGCACCGCCGTCGTCAAAAACTGGTCAAATCTGCTTTATTAAACAGAAAATTGTCTTGACCTTTTGAGATATACTTAAGTAGAATTGTCCGACAATTCTGACAGGAGCGTTACGTTATGTCGCGAAATCATATTTTGACAATTGTCACCGACAATTTAGTGAATTTTTGACATGATGTGTCGAGTTTTATTAAACGCGTTTTTAAATTACAAATATTATTTCAAGATTTCACCTGTCGATTTTTGACTTATTTGTCACTTTTATTAAACAGGTGCGACAATTCGACAATTATGTCATTTTTTGGCATATAATCGAATTGTCAGCTTTATTAAACAGGGCCCAGGTGCAACTTGAGAAAAAAATCGTTGCGAAAACAACAGTCGTGTGAAACATGTTTACATACACTGTAATTGTTTTATGACTGTCATAAAACTCGAAAATTCTCAAGCGCCGGCGGCGCCGCGCCGCGCCGCACTTGTACAGTGTATCGGACGCCGCACTGGGTGTACTTACTACAACCGTGCATGCATAGCCGCATCTCAGTAAAAATTTGACATGCGTTCATAGCACCACACGAGATATTTATTGAAAGCTCATGAGCGTTTTCTAAACAGGGTTAGTGAGCTACTTATAAACATTTGCTTAAAGTTCGATAATAATTCAACAGACAATGCGCCTATAGTAGTAATGGTACCTAAAAAAAACTGACAGTGGTGTAGCACGTCTATCAATGGCCAGGTGACCTCATGGGGCCTATAGTCTGTACATTATCGTCGTGGTGGGGCTTGCGAGTCTCAATGATCGTAGAGCTTTGAGGCTAGAGTTACTCATGTTCGTCCTTCAAAGGCCCTTTGAGCCAAGGTGACTCACGTAGAGGTCAAACATACTCTTTTAAAATGTTTAACAATGTTTTATATATGTACATGAATTTTATAGTTATAATAATGTGAAGACGATGCACCTATGATAAAAATACTACACCACAAGAGGTGAAAACACATATAACAATGGGAGGTAAAATTAATTAGGTATGTCGTAGCATGTACCGTACATGGTGCTCACATATTTACCAAGATTCAAAGTTAATAATAATAAATCAATCAATGTGTGAGTCAGTTAATATTCCATAATGTTAAAATTGTAGTATGGAACAAATTATAAATTATTATCTAATTTACTTATCAACCAGTTTGAATTTGTCTAAACACTAATACTAATTTGTAATAAGCTTTTTTACAAAGTTAAATATGAGTTTTATTTGGGCCAGCCCAAGGCACGCTACGCCACTATGAGGAATCGCTGGGTTCTATTCCCAGCACATCCGTGGCGCCAGAAATTAAAGAGCAGACTAGCAAACTACACTCAGACATACTGTGAAAGTACGACTCGCAAGATCTAGCTAGCGCAGAAGTGTTAAAAAATGCATCAGCTACGAAATCTACGCTAAAAAAAAACCCAAAGTGCCCAAGAGAGAACGAACCCGTGCACAATTTGTGCGACTGCCCACCCGACGACTAGAGAGACTTCTTGCTCGCAAATGTCCTATGCCTCTGAGAGACCAGCGAGATCGTCTCGAACCTCATGCCGGCAAGAGTACGCAGGTATCGGGAAGCAGCGAGCAGTTCCCTACCAGAGAGAAGTTTGTTAAACCACTTGCCCTTGGCAAGGCTGTCACTTACAGTGGTGAACAGGGCGCAGACTCCAAGCCTGCGAGTTCACCAGCTAACCTCACCGGTGGGACCTAGTCTGGCCGCTGCAGTTGCAGGGCCCTCTCAAACGTACGAGTTAGAGACCTAGTTTCGTAGTCTGAATAACAAGAACAAGGTTTTTTGGTAACATTATTTTGTTTTGTCATTCATTCACTGATTGAAAATTGAGCTACGATTTAAAGACATTTGATACTTTATCATGTTATAAACTTATAATTCATGTTTCCAAAACATTTTAAAAGAGTAACGGTGGAGTTTTGCCCATTCTACTCCATACGAAACTATCTTTTGGTAGGGGCGAATAAAATCAACTATATTTCTTGTTGATTTTGACGTTCAAAAGTGCCTGAGTCTATTTGAAATAAATGATTTGACTTTGACTTTGACACTGACACTACACTTTTTACCGCGAAATTGCGCGAGGGTGCTGATGCACCAGAAACAAGACTACAAGTGAGTAAAAATCAACATCAACATCTAAATAAGCTGTTGTTGATATGTAAGCAATGTATAGCAATATTATATTCCTTAGGCACTTATAATTTTATTTTTAGTTTAGTTACCTACTATCACCATAACCTATGCTGCTACAATATGTTCACTGTTGCGGAAAATTGTTAGGCAGGATTACGTACACACAGCTGGTACAGTTTTGTAGCAGTAGGTATCTAGGTACATACCTAAATAAAACAACTTTAAACAAAATTTTAACTGTTTTTATTTTGGCGGGGTTATAACTAAAAATATGGTAGGTACATTTTTAGTCATAACCCCGCCAATCGTTAGCACAAAGATGATGCCGCCACATTGACCAAGGCACCGGGATGTCCCTGGGGAGCGAAGGATGCAGTGGAGGGAGCCGCAGTGTAGAACGTCGCCACTGCACCTCCCACAGGCGACCCTCGATCTTCGCCTTCCGCCACACCACCACCCGGTGCTCTTCTGTTTGAAGTCGAATTTTTCTAAAATAAAAACATCAAAACTCATAGCATCAAACTGCAAAATAAGTTTTCTTTTTATTTTACGTTTCACGACAACACATCGCAAATACACCTAAAAGAAAACAGGCCGCCGTCGTATGACATTTATTTCCTATCGAATACGATATTCAAGAATATTTATCGGGGATGTAACAAATACAGAAGATAGGTAACAAAGAATACTTACTGTGAAATTACGTTCACGACACTCCAGAATATAAAAAAGAACATTGTAGTTAGAACTTAACGAATGTTCTTCCAAACCACTTGTTGCTTTGCTTGTCAAAAACTTTTGTAAAAACGTCAAACTTTCATCCAGTCAATGATGCAAATTTTTACCCTTTTAACCCTTAGCCACAGTATAAATATGGAGAACTGACCCTTAGCTCAGTGAATTAGTCTATGATTAAAGTAACTAAGTTAGCAAAAGGAATTAAAATGTTTTAATTGGTTATCACATAAATAGTAAACTATTATTTTGTAATAAAACAATTCACATAAAATTAGGCAGTAGGGTCATCAGGTCATACTGACCATAGTCTGCCGACTATGGTTATGGTCAGCCATTGCTGTTGTCAAGTGAATGCAAATTTAGAGCGAATCACACTTAGCAACGGATTAAGTTGACGTTTGTTATTGTTTTTTTTTTTTGAAGGGAGAACAGTTATGGGAAACGAAGGATTTCTGTAAGTATTCTTTTTTATAAAGGTTTAATAGCTGTCATATGTTTATTATGTGTATTTGCGTTCCTAGATCTCAGTTTTCATTAAAGTTATTATGACCATAGTTAAATGATCAAACCAGTACGTTCAATTACTAACATCTTTATAATTTTTTGTTAGGCAAGACGATGAGGATACAAGTCCTAGCGACTGGGTCCCGGCGTCGGAGTCACTGCGTCCAACTGTCGCTGGACACTGTCGCTACGCCGGAGGCAGTGGTGGCCCGTACGCCGGAGGCAGTGGTGGCCCGTACGCCGGAGGCAGTGGTGGCCCGTACGCCGGAGGCAGTGGTGGCCCGTACGCCGGAGGCAGTGGTGGCCCGTACGCCGGAGGCAGTGGTGGCCCGTACGCCGGAGGCAGTGGTGGCCCGTACGCCGGAGGCAGTGGTGGCCCGTACGCCGGAGGCAGTGGTGGCCCGTACGCCGGAGGCAGTGGTGGCCCGTACGCCGGAGGCAATGGTGGCCCGTACGCCGGAGGCAGTGGTGGCCCGTACGCCGGAGGCAGTGGTGGCGCGTACGCCGGAGGCAGTGGTGGCGCGTACGCCGGAGGCAGTGGTGGCCCGTACGCCGGAGGCAGTGGTGGCCCGTACGCCGGAGGCAGTGGTGGCGCGTACGCCGGAGGCAGTGGTGGCGCGTACGCCGGAGGCCGTGGTGGCGCGTACGCCGGAGGCAGTGGTGGCGCGTACGCCGGAGGCAGTGGTGGCCCGTACGCCGGAGGCAGTGGTGGCCCGTACGCCGGATGCAGTGGTGGCCCGTACGCCGGAGGCAGTGGTGGCCCGTACGCCGGAGGCAGTGGTGGCCCGTACGCCGGAGGCAGTGGTGGCCCGTACGCCGGAGGCAGTGGTGGCCCGTACGCCGGAGGCAGTGGTGGCCCGTACGCCGGAGGCAGTGGTGGCCCGTACGCCGGAGGCAGTGGTGGCCCGTACGCCGGAGGCAGTGGTGGCCCGTACGCCGGAGGCAGTGGTGGCCCGTACGCCGGAGGCAGTGGTGGCCCGTACGCCGGAGGCAGTGGTGGCGCCGGAGGCATTGGTGGCACCGGGGACAATGGAGGCGCCGGAGCCAGCCGCGTGGCCGGGTACAACGGTGGTGCGGCCGCGAGGGCGTTGCGGCGGGCCGCGAAGAGAGAATTGTTTCAGAATCTCAGAATTCAAAGTCAGCCAGCCAAACGGCCGCACCCCCGGCCAGATTTGCCCACGCATAAAGGAAAAGGCGTTGGTAAGAAAACGAAAAAATAAATAAATATTTTTTGTTATTTTAACCTTACTTTTATTGCACGCTCACAATTAATAATGTCTACACAAGCTACATAATATACCAGACAGTCAGCATCCTATTACTTTTGTAACAGCAGAATATCGTGTGTAACAATTGAAATAACGTGCGAGACACCCTTACCGACCCCTATTTTACGATATCTGGTTTCGAAACAATAGAGCTGCACAATGGACGCACCGGTCCGGCGTGCCGCACTGGAGGAAAGATAAGTAACTTGGCAGGTACGGACGCATCCGCGCCGAAAGCACATGGTCAACTTCCGAAAACGATGAGTTGGCCGCACTTATCGCGAAACCTAACTAGTATCGGGTCAATAAAACAATTAATAACCAACTCATTCTTAATCACGAAAATAGGCAAACGTTGGCGAACACATAAGCATGCAACAATTTATGACTCATATTTTGCTATTACCATAAAAACTGTAGGAATCTGACCTGACAATCGTAATAATATTTCGGAGGTTGATATTGCCATTATTTAATTTACACACCAGATTATGTAATCGCCGTGCTTGTCAAAAACTTGGGTGATTAGGTGATTTATGTTATTGTACATTTTTACCTTTTGAACGCCAGTCACATATACGTGACAAGCAAGCGCATGCCCTGTACGCCAGCGACACAAATGTGACTATGGACACAACACTATAACACGAAATAAATAATTAAATCATTAGGTACTTTTCTGAGTATTTACATAGATATCTTAAAAATTGAAGCTCTTGTGCGTATTTAATGACGTGAAACAAATTAAAAGACACAAAATTGCATGGAGGGCACGCGCGTGCTCTGGCGTTCAAAAGGTTAAAATATTTATGTAAAACCTAAACCGATATTTGCCCATTTAGCTACCATCTCGAAAACAATGGAACTAACAAACGAGACTATCATCTGCACCTGTTATTATTCAGCCACAAGCCCCTCCACAATTGCCCGCCCGAAGATATAGGCATGCAATAATAAAAAAGCCACCTTCCATTAAATGTTTTATTTATTTCACACAAAACTTATACTTATGAGTATCCAATGTTAGGAATGTTCTTCCTATATCTACCTTAAATAACTACGTATAGAAAAAGTTGCAAAATACAAGGAAAAGTACGAGATACTGTGAGATCTAAAAGTTTTAATTAAACAACATCATTAATGTACATTGTACATAACTAGCTGTAACATAATTTAATGACAAAAATGTTTGTCTCATGTAAAATGTTGTGTTCTTAATACAAAAGTAGCAAAATATAAAAACAAATGTGTTTTAAAGCAAAACGTTGAAAATACGTTTACAAAATATTATTCAGATACACAATTCTAAAATTCATATTCATTCGTAACTTATTACTACGAGATATTTGATCGGTACATTATTATTCTTCGCGATAAACACATAATTATTTTATAAAAATTCGCAAATTCGCTTACACACACTAATAAGAATTAGACACACTAAAAAAGACAAATGAATGGCGAAGTATGTAATACATTGCCACTACAAGTTTGTAGACAGACAATCGCACTTTATGTGAATACATGAATAAATATGATAATACATTGATTACTACAATCTAACATTGATATTTTAATGTGGGTTATAAATACTTGTGCAACATTGGCAGAAAAACCAATATCCAAATAATTAGATACATTTAAGGGCCGTTAAAGAAGTGGGCGCCAAGAAAGTAATTGAAAACCCAGAGATAGTTCCAGGTACCTGGCAACAGGAAGTGCCACGAAATGTGGCACTCTATTAACCCTTAAATGTATAACATATCAAAAATGAAACAGCAATTTCAAACCCTACTGTCAGCTACCACAGACTGTAGCAAATAAGAGATGGTCTAGCCAGTAAATAAGAATACATGAACCTCAGTTTACGAGGGTGAAACATCATAGGATGCATACCGTTGACTTGTCATACACTGCTTTAAGATTTTTACTAGTCTTTGAAATGGTTGAGCTTGGCTCTCCTTAGACAGCAGTGGCTACCACATAACGCCCGCAGACGGCTGTTATGAAGATAATCTCACCAAGGTTCACTTTACCGTGTCAAGAACGCTATGGTCTCTACACAATACTACACACCAATTCATTTTCATAAAATGAAATAACATCAGTCATTCAGCAGTACATTGAGGTGGCTGGTTTTAGGAAAATCTGGTTTAGTAGTTTTAGGAAAAGCTATACTGCAGCTTAAATAATACTTAGATAAGCAGTGTATGTTGACGTCAGATGTAACACTGACATTCGGTAGGGGAGTCCAGCCCAAGAAACTTAAATATTAAAAAATTTGGTACAAAAAATCCATCCATTTCAACTTAGATGAATATGTTATTGCCGCTGCTGTTCTGTACTTTGGCAATTTCTTCTTTGAATTTGGCTACGGTTTCCTTAGCAAGCTGCAGCCTTTCCTTAAGTTCGTTTATTTCACTGCGAATCTTCGGTTGGGCTGACACTATCTTCTGTAGCGTTTTCGCCCTCTTTTCGTGAACTGGAACATAAACATAAATCATTTTTTTTTGTTCGCAAAGCAAAACAACTTGGAACTAAGAACCTACAAGTGACACCCAATGAAATCTGCATAAAAATTGGCTCGGCTGCGTTGTACACATATCTACCAAGTCAAGATAACTGTCATCACACATCATCATTGTCATTGATCTTGAGATCATCCAGTCATAGGAGACTTTCTTTACAATTTAACATTAGAAGTATATTTTAAAGCAGTGTGATTAACAAAATATATTGCAATGAAAAATTTTAACTCGCACTGCAATTAAACTGCGTAGGCGTAACACAAGATTATGTTTAAATTATATACCATAAGATTTTAATATTCATTAACTTACAGTTAGAGCTGTGGATCCAGGGCCCATTAGTATAAGGCGGTACATTGGTGAGCAGACGATGCATCATGTGTGTGGGATCCTGGAATACCATCTCGTCATATGACTCACTGACAAGAGTCCGACCTATTTGAGATGCGCCACCCACTGTCAGTGGAGATTGGAAAAGCTTCAGGATGTGGTACAGTGTCACCTGAAATATAATTATTTGTTTTGATTAAAATACAAAGAGTAACATGGAATTATGGTAGAAAAACTGCTCACTAACAAAGGGTTGAGAACATACTGGTTAAGAAATACTCACAGGTCTCTCATTGGGATCGTGGAAAAATATCTTGATGACAATCTCGAACTCGCCCCAGCCCGTCTCAGTCACCTCGAACGGCATCTTTGTGATAATCCTGTTCTGGTTCGAGTAACTCTCGTGAAGCTTGAAGTGGACCTTCTTGACATACGTAGACATGTCTTCGTTGGCAAACGGCTTCACATAAACCGTCCATTGATGTGTGTGGCCATCTTCTTCACGAGTCCTCCCGAAGTATCGGGCCAGATTCCCAAATACTACAGGTTTCACTATCTGTAGGCCCTGAAATGGTAAGAATAATTTATTTCTAAGTATCATAATAACTTACAGGAAAAGTAGTTCCAATATAAATGTAGTGGCTATGAGCGGTTGGGTAGCCGAAAGCCGATCGATAATTTGAACAATAGGTAATGGCGACCGCCCTAGTAATACGGGATTTATTTGAAGAGTATAGTTTTTAAAGCTTATATTCCAATTAATTACAGAGTAAAGGGTTATTTCCAATGATTTATTTATGTATTTGTCAACACAACAAAGGATTTTTATAGCCGAAGTTTGTTTTGTACAAAATCACTTACCTTCACTCTGCCTCCTGCATCGGGACCAAAGTCATGCCAGCTCATATTTCTGTCTTTCCCGTTTTTGGCCGACAGCTAAAAAGGTTTAATTTATTATTTTACAAGAATACAACGTTTCACAAATATCGATCAACTGGAATCAAGAAGACGAAATTTCGCGAATGATGCAGACAGTGTTGCCAACAACATAAAATAAAAAATTATGTTGCCATTTTTCACAGATTTAGTAGCCTAATGCAGCTGAATTTGAGCTGAGGTAGCATAAAGTAGCCCAAAGGTCAAAAACATAATTTTTAACAATTACTTTATTCATAAAGTATCTAATTAAAATAAAAACATCGTCAGCATAATATGCTGCCAGCAGCAACAAAGGATCAGCAAGACTATCTCCGTCAAAATTTTCTGAAGCCTCTGCCGTTCTGGTGCTGGAGCTTCGCGGGAATTTTTCTCCCAGCATGTAAACTAATCATGTGATTTCTTGGCTGAAATTGGTTGCAGCAAATATTTCGGACATTTATATTATTATGTGTATGTATTCTAAGATACTTTTGTTGTGATTCAGTCTACTTGATGGCCATTGTTCGTCTCTTGAGAAGCTTATTTCGCGCCCAATTGCCTTTCAGATTTTTTTGTAGTTGATTTCCACCCCGAGTAGCATAATTGGTGAAAAATCGCCCACGTGTGCAACACTCGATGCAGGCTGTCAAATAGTTTGACACAAGTTTGACACCGACTTCGTTGTTGGGTGCTTGGAATCTAGTCTTTTAAGCCCGTCTGTCAATTCATGAAATGAAATTCTACGGATAATTATACTTTTCGCGTCTTTAAGCCGTAGTGTTTTTTTAATTATATACTTAGGTATCATAGATATTACTTTCACAATAACACATATTATTAAAATCAACATAGCCAGGTCCTCACGGAAAAATTTCGCAACATAGTAGATTTATTTCCAATTTACCTGTCACCTGTAAATAACAGCGAGATAATTTTATTGATGAAATATTTCAGCTTTCAGGCTGAGGCTACATTAGGCTGCTACGCGAACTGCAATTAAATGCTCTAAGACTGCAACACATGAGCGATTAAAACAAGTCAATGAATGCTCACGTATATGGCTACACCGTACATCAAATATTGATAGCGATCTTTGATTTCTTTAGTGTTAAGAACAAAATTACTGAAATTACGGCATCGGCTACATCAACATATCAGCGAAATTGAAGCGAATTTATTAGAAAATTTCTCACTTGCACGACTAGCTCAATAGTGCTACTTATTGTGCGTGTGGCTACATTCTGTGTAGGTATAGTAAACCACGATGGATGATTTGATCAAATTTGAAAAAAAACGACCGTGTTTAAAGTGAGTCTTTGTAATGTTAGCGGCTACATTACAATTATTGTACTTCAGAACCTAAAAAACAAATGCGACAAGCATTTGTTTTATTAAATGGCTATATTATTTGAGCGAATTTAAATGAATGAGCGATTTATTTTGCGACAAGTTCAAAGTTACTGTTTTGGTGGGTTCGCTGTCAAGTGGCTACATAATAACACTACGGACAACACACATCGGCACTCACCTCCCTGTCTGCACCCGACAGGGAGGCTACACATCCCCGGGCCTATCCACCCGGGGAAGTAGGTTGTAGGGCCGATAGGTTGCGAATGCTTTGTATTTTTGCATCTAGGTTATAATTTTCCCTACCGACAATATCGGTCGACCCGAGATGGGTCGAATATTTCGAGATGGGTCGGAAAGTCAATATTTGATGTACGGTGTAGCCATATACGTGAGCATTCATTGACTTGTTTTAATCGCTCATGTGTTGCAGTCTTAGAGCATTTAACCTATAAATGCTCTAAGGTTGCAGTTCGCGTCGCAGCCTAATGTAGCCTCAGCCTGAAAGCTGAAATATTTCATCAATAAAATTATCTCGCTGTTATTTACAGGTGACAGGTAAATTGGCAATAAATCTACATTGTTGCGAAATTTTTCTGTGAGGACCTGGCTATGTTGATTTTAATAATATTATGTTTTATTGTGAAAGTAATATCTATGATACCTAAGTATATAATTAAAAAAACACTACGGCTTAAAGACGCGAAAAGTTTAATTATCCGCAGAATTTCATTTCATGATTTGACAGAGGGGCTTAAAAGACTAGATTCCAAGCACCCAACAACGAAGTCGGTGTCAAACTTGTGTCAAACTATTTGACAGCCTGCATCCAGTGTTGCACACGTAGGCGATTTTTCACCGATTAGGCTAGGTATATTACTTTCCTCTATGGGCTAGGTACTCAGGATGGAAATCAACTACAAAAAAATCTGAAAGGCAATTAATTGGTTGCGAAATAAGCTTCACGAGAGACGAACAATGGCCATCAAGTAGACTGAATCACAACAGAAGTATCTTAGAATACGTACACAATCATAATAATATAAATGTTCGAAATATTTGCTGCAACCAATTTCAGCCAAGAAATCACATGATTACTTTACATGCTGGGAAAAAAATTCCAGCGAAGCTTGCGCCAGCACCAGAACAGCAGAGGCTTCAGAAAATTTTGACGGAGATAGTCTTGCTGCCTTTTTGCCTTTGTTGCTGCTGGCAGCATATTATGCTGACGATGTTTTTTTTTTAATAAGATACTTTATGAATAAAGTTATTGTTAAAAATTACGTTTTTATGTATAATAGCGAAGTTTGACCTTTGGGCTACTTTATGCTACTTCAGCTCGAATTCAGCTACATTAGGCTAGGTACTAAATCGGTGAAAAATGGCAACATCATTTTTTATGTGGTTGGCAACACTGTCTGCATCATTCGCGAAATTTCGTCTTCTTGATTGATTCCGGTCGATCGATATATTTTGTAAAACGTTGTATTCTTGTAAACTAATAAATTAAACCTTTTTAGCTGTCGGCCAAAAACGGGAAAGACAGAAATATGAGCTGGCATGACTTTGGTCCCGATGCAGGAGGCAGAGTGAAGGTAAGTGATTTTGTACAAAACAAGCTTCGGCTATAAAAATCCTTTGTTGTGTTGATAAATACATAAAGAAATCATTGGAAATAACCCTTTAGTCTGTAATTAATTGGAATATAAGCTTTAAAAACAATACTCTTCAAATAAATCCCGTATTACTAGGGCGGTCGCCATTACCTATTGTTCAAATTATCGATCGGCTTTCGGCTACCCAACCGGTCATGGCCACTACATTTATATTGGAACTACTTTTCCTGTAAGTTATTATGATACTTAGAAATAAATTATTCTTACCATTTCAGGGCCTACAGATAGTGAAACCTGTAGTATTTGGGAATCTGGCCCGATACTTCGGGAGGACTCGTGAAGAAGATGGCCACACACATCAATGGACGGTTTATGTGAAGCCGTTTGCCAACGAAGACATGTCTACGTATGTCAAGAAGGTCCACTTCGAGCTTCACGAGAGTTACTCGAACCAGAACAGGATTATCACAAAGATGCCGTTTGAGGTGACTGAGATGGGTTATTCCCAGTTGTCACCACTGGTGACGCCACCACTGGTGACAACTGGGATTTTATTTGAAAAATATTCCCATTTGTCGCCAGTGGTGGCGTCACCAGTGGCAACAACTGTTAATGGCCATTCTTCTAGTTCCCAGTTGTCACCAGTGGCGACAGATGGGAAATATAAATTGATACGCCACTGGTGGGGGCGATGCTAGAGCTGCATGATATGGTGATGGGGTTTCATTTTTGTGTCACTATCGAAGTTAAATAGGTACATTTTATATTTTCTTAAATAAAACTTTTACACATTACTTGGGAAGATATATATTTTTATACATCACAATATTTGTATTCATTGAGATTAAAACTGCACAAGTACAGTTTCCAGTACTACAACTATTACAAGTTGTAGTACTGGAAACTATTACAAATATTGTGATTTATAAAAATATTAATCTTCCCAAGTAATGTGTAAAAGTTTTATTTAAGAAAATATAAAATGTACCTATTTAACTTCGTTAGTGACACAGAAATGAAACCCCATCACTATATAATGCAGCTCTAGCATCGCCCCCACCAGAGGCATATCAATTTATATTTCCTATCTGTCGCCACTGGTGACAATTGGGAACTAGAAGAATGGCCATTCCCAGTTGTCGCCAGTGGTGTCGTCACCAGTCAAATGGGAATATTTTTCAAAAAAAAATCCCAGTTGCCACCAGTGGTGGCGTCACCAGTGGCGACAACTGGGAATAACCAACTGAGATGGGCTGGGGCGAGTTTGAGATTGTCATCAAGATATATTTCCACGATCCCAATGAGAGACCTGTGAGTATTTCATAACCAGTATGTTCTCAACCCTTTGTTAGTGAGTAGTTTTTCTACCATAATTCCATTTTACTCTTTGTGTTTTAAACAAAACAAATAATTATATTTCAGGTGACACTGTACCACATCCTGAAGCTTTTTATCATATCTTGGAGCCACGCTGGTTGACGGCTGCGCAACATACTTCAAGAAAAATGTTTTCGAATTGGAAGAAGTTACTCATGTTACTCATGTGACCACATTCTGCCATGCAAAAGTGATAACCTTAGGGTGTGAAGACTTATATTTCTTAAATGCGAACAATTTAGATCAGTTACCATGTGCTGGGCTGGAGGAATGCTACATGGTGGAGAAAATGAATCTGAGCTTCACACAGCTATACCATATCAATTCTAATATAGATATATATCAAAATATGGTAGAGATCAACCTGGCTCAGAATAATCTTAATTGTTTGCCAATTGAATTCTGTAATTTGAAGAACTTAGAGACTTGTATAGTGTCATGGAATAAACTCCTGTACCTAATACCTGACAATATACATAAATTAACAAAATTGGTGTGACTATATTTAGATGACAACCAACTATACATGCTTCCGCCTACCCTGAATGAAATAACTAGTCTAAAAGTCCTTGATGTTTACAACAACAACTTATATGTAGGCATAGACCTTGGAAGAACTTGATTTTGCTCAAAATTACTTTGAGGAACCTTATGATTAAAATAATTTGTTGAAGAAGAAAGTTAAGAATTAATCATCTCAAAAGAGAAGATGGGAGGAAGATGGAAGTGATCAGTCGAGATAGTGAGCACACTCCGTACGCCAGTGAGGATGAAGAGCTTTACGCTTTGACCTCAAAAGGGTCTGATTTTAAAGATGAAAATGTACCGAATACCCGATGCAGTTCTCCTGAGGATTGGGACTCAGACGACTACTGGATTCCCCAGTACTACAAGCCGGAGACACCACCACGCTCGCCCTTGCTGTTCTTTGTCAAAAAGAAAATGGAGGAAGGGAATTTTTGCCCCATGGACGCGCATCCAGTTTCGATCGCGGATATAGTAAAATATGATAAGTATTGCAACCCTCCCGTAGTATACGAGTCGGACGGACAGTTCGACGATTACTCAGATGATGACAGACTGACTTACTCAGAAACATCATCCGAGCGACTTAGTATCATGGCGGATACTACACACATCAAAAGTGTCTAGGGATCAAGCATTTTTATGCGGATTTCTTGAGATTGAGATGTGGCTTTGTAATAAATTTATGATTTTATAAATTTATATGGATCCTTTTTGGTGCATTTCATAATTTGAAACAGGAACTGTCAATCAAATTCGAGTAAAAGATGAAAATCAGCTGTCAATATTTTCCCTATAAAAACATACAACGCATTGAAGACATTATTAGTGCTACTGTTTCCCTACTACTGATTAAAACCAACGTTATTATGGAGCGGCGACGTCATTTAAGCAGGGAAGAAATGCTCAGAGCCGTGGGAATGATAGAAGCTGGTTCCCGGCAACGTACTGTGGCTTTAGCTCTGACTACAAGTCAGAGTGTTATCAGTCGACTTTGGACACGTTACCGAAGCACTGGTACCGTGGCTGAGCGCCATGAAGGACGGTATCGCTGCACCACACGGAGACAAGACCGATACATTCAAATCTTAACTCGAAGAGCTCCAACAATAACCGCCATGATGTTAGCCGTGAGGCTTCATCACTCTTCAGGGAACTTAATTAGCGACCAAACAGTCAGAAACCGCTTGCATGAAGTGAACCTTCATTCCCGAAGACCGCTACGGGTACCACCTATAACAATGCACAATCGTAGGATTCGATATCAATGGGCTCTTGAACACAGAAATTGGGCAGAAGAACAATGGCGTTTCGTGTGCTTTTCTGATGAGTCTCGTTTTGGTATGAGACCGGATACAAGACGTATACGACACTGGAGAACCCCTGGACGCCAACAGCGATTAAAATCCTGCCAGGAAGTCCATCCTTATAGTGGTGGAACCATCATGGTATGGGCGGGTATTTGGATCGGCGGAAGAACTGAGTTGATTTGGATCAGAGGCAACCTCAACGCTCAAATTTATGCTGAGACGATTGTATCTGACGTCATCGTTCCTCTACAAGTGCAAATCGGTCCCTTATTTCAGTTAATGCATGATAATGCACGACCGCACACCGCAAGAGTTGTAAGACAGACTCTCGCCGCAGCTAACATCAATGTCCTGCCCTGGCCTGCTCAGTCGCCAGACTTGAACCCGATTGAGCATGCATGGGATATGCTACAGAGAAGAGCTCTGCCGAATATGGAGGGTATCCAGTTGCAAGAAGACCTTTTTTTGTTGTTGCAACGAACATGGGCGGCCATTCCACAGCGTGATTTGGATGAACTCATTTTGAGTATGCCAAACCGATGTTCTTGTGTTGTTAGTGTTCGCGGTAGAAACACGGATTATTAATTGTTTAAGTTACCCAATAAAATTTTAAAGAAAACTGTTATTTCAGTCTTTTTTTCGAACTTTAATGTTAGTGGTTCAAATGTCAAAAATCCCTTTATTAGGAAAATGGCAAATTTCTTTATTAATGCAAAGGTGACTTGGTTTATCGTTACTGTGACAAACGAAAACACTTTATTTGATGAATCCTTAAAGAAAATTTAAATTAATATCAATCAAGAGAAAAGTTATTGCAAAAATATATGTTGATCCCTAGACACTTTTGATGTGTGTATAAGCCGGAAGATATTAATCCGATGACTACACTACTATCCGAACACTAGTTTAAAACTCGCCATTGTACTAACAATTTATGGATAATTTCTGAAATAAATGATTTATTATTATTATTATTATTATTTAGCGGAGTATCCTGAGGATAATACATGTGAAAGAGCTAGGATTGAAAGTAGGGGTTATTCCCGCTCGGTAACACCCTTTCGTCAACACTGTTGACGATCGGGAAAAAAAAGTTTCGTTCGTTCACAGTGTTGACGAACGCTACTTATTATTTCGGGTAATTGCCGTTCGGTAACACCTTTCGTTCCTGTCGTCAACACTGTTGAGGATCGGGAAAAAAAGGTTTCGTTCGTTCACAGTGTTGACGAACGCTACTTATTATTTCGGGTAATTCCCGTTCGGTAACACCTTTCGTTCCTGTCGTCAACACTGTTGACGATCGGGAAAAAAAAGTTTCGTTCGTTCGCAGTGTCCATGAATGCTGGTTTTTATTTTTAAAATATGGAAATAAAAATAAAACATATCATGGATTTTTAAAATGTTTTAATGGATTGTGTTAGATCTTTTAAAACACAATTAACTAGAAAATAAAAAAATGGCCTTATCATGTGCATACTACAACGCTTTAATTATTATTGTAAAATAGGTTGATTACCTGTGATACAAAATTCTTTATTTACTTCATTATCTGAAATATTTTATTTTTACTGCTTTTAATTAGGTTTATTTATTCAAGTTACATGAAAAATTAATTACCATATACAACCTAAAACTAAAAAATATATACATAATGTACAAGTGGTAAAAAAGGGGGAAATCCTCATAGGGCGCCAAAAAATTCATCCCCATCGCTGTCAGTGGGACATGTGCCCAAAAGGCTGGCAGCGTTGCTACGTTGAATGGCAACGCTGATTCTTTGGCCTAAACCGCCGACAAGGACAGATGCCGCTAGTGGCACAGTTTACATCGAGTCCGTATTTAAAAAATGTAAACAAATAGTAATATCGCAAAAATTGACGAATAAACCTAATATTTAAGTGCTATAAGTGTGGATGAAGAACATATACCTAATGTTGTCTTTCGTATAAGTGTGACTATTGTGACTATATAAACAAATAAAAGTTCAGTGGTAAAACAACAAAAACTGAGTGACATTAACATTGCAGTGACTTGTGAAATAAGTTTTCGTCTTATAAGTACCTATGCCTTGATGAATGATGTCTAATTGAGCCCAGATTCAAGTATGTTTAAAAATTAATAATTTTCATACCGTTATACTACAAAAATTGTAAATTTACGGATAACAAATATTGTAACTTGCCCGATATTTGTAAATCAATAAATTACCGAATAGATTGCGAAGATTATGACAAAAAATTTTTAAATCCAGTCGAGATCAGGAAGCACCTTGCCAGTAGCAAACTAAGCTTTTTACCAAAAACGACGGTGAACGAGCCCAAAAAAGGGACTATTCCTTTTTATTTCAAAAGTAGCAACAGCAGAGAACTTAGAGTAAATAATCCTACTAGTACTCCTCCTAAAAAAGGTACTATACCTTATTACTTCCCTTCAGTTACAAAAAACGACACTTTTTTTCGTACCTAAAAACACAACACCTACATCACACAATTTTAGGATACTCCACCAAAATATTGCGAGCGTACTATCAAAACAAGAACTTCTAGAATTAACACTACGAGAGATGAGAGACTTAAATAATGACCCGCATGTAATTTGCTTCTCCGAAACATTTATCAAAAAAGGATGTGAGAACTATCTTAAGTTATCGGATTACGAAATGGCAGCAAATTTTTGTAGGGAAAAAAATCGAGGTGGCACTTGCATACTGATTAAAAAGGGTATAAGTTTTAAAGAACTACCATTTGTAAAAACGTATGCATCGGTAAATACTTTCGAGGCATGCGGAATAGAGTTAGCAAATGAGAATTTGGTAATTATTTGTTTATACAGGACACCTCAGTCTGACCCTAACCAATTTTTAACTAAATTAGACAGTATTCTACAACATTTACTCAAGAAATACAAGTCGAAAACGCGGATAGTTTTAACAGGTGACTTTAATATAAATACCTTGAAAAAGGGAAAAATCACCCAAGAATTTCAAGACCTAGCGCACACACACAATTTGAAGATCCATATTAACGTAGCCACTCGCAAATTTTCTTGCATAGATCATATATTAAGTAATATACCTGACGCAATCGCAAACGTCCTACCACTTTATCTCTCTGATCACGACACAGCGCAAATGCTAAGCTTTCCTTTACGATATCAATCAAGAACCGCAATATATCACATCTACAAAAGAGATTACAGTTTAAATAATACGCTTAAATTTAGAGATTGTTTGCAAAACCTATCTTGGACAGATATATACATGGAAAATGATGCAAATGCGGCATTCAATAGTTTCCATGAATTAATATGTCTGTTTTATAATCTCTGTTTTCCAAAAGTAAGAATTAAAGTAAATGCGAATAATAAAATTAAACAATCGTGGATAACTAAGGGTCTTAAACTATGTTCTAAAACTAAACGATCCTTACGATATCAATACTACAAAAACAAAAATAGAACCAACAAGACCAATTACATCACGTATTCTAAACTATTGCAAAAATGCGTATATAACGCTAAAAGGAATGCTAACATCAAATATATCAACCACAATAAAAACAAATGTAAAGCCACTTGGTCAGTTATAAAAAACGAAATACACAATATGGACCCTAAAGACAATATTGAATGTTTACAGGTTGAAAACACTATACTCACAAAACCAGCGGAAATAACCTCTGCCTTCAACAATCATTTCATAAACGGTATACCTAAACAAGATCAAATAAATAATTGTCTCAATGGAAACGTAACTGCTAACTCGATGTTCCTCACTCCTATGTCTGAAAGTGAGGTAAGGCAACAGATATTATCATTGAAAAATACAAACTCTGAAGGTTATGATGAACTAAACACCAAAATTATTAAGACGTGTACCAATGAAATAAGTAAAGTGTTGACATATTTGATCAACTTGTCTTTTTCACAAGGAGTATTCCCAAAAGCGTTAAAACTATCCATTGTTAAACCATTGTTCAAAAAGGGTGATAAACGTGATATGAACAATTATCGCCCTATAACCTTAATACCCATAATCTCAAAAATATACGAGAAATGTATGCATCACAGATTAATAAATTACTGCGAAAAATTTAACATTATAAGGAAACAGCAATTTGGATTTCAAAAAGGTAAATCCACAACGTTAGCCATATACTCACTCTTAAAAACAATACTAAACAATTTAAACAACAACCGGTTGGTAACGGGACTATTCTTTGACTTATCGAAGGCGTTCGATCTGGTTACACACGCCAACTTATTACAAAAATTAGAAGCTCTCGGAATCAGAGGACTGCCACATCAATGGATATCGTCTTACCTAACTGACAGACAACAGTGTGTTGCTATTACCAAACTGGACGAAAATGGGGACATGATACTACATACGTCTCCATATCAATATGTAAAACGCGGAGTGCCTCAGGGTAGCGTATTGGGCCCCATCTTATTTCTACTTTACGTAAATGATATAGTTGATATTATGACTAATCAAAAATGCTTTCTTTTTGCGGATGACATTTCTATAATTGTAACTTCTGACAAAAAATATAATTCAATTATCGACCATGAAACTGACATAAATAATACAATTGACATTCTAATTAATTGGCTAAATAATAATAATCTATCTATTAATCTTGACAAATCTGTATACTTACAATTTAACAAATATCATAATAATAAATTTAATTTTAAAATGGACATACCAAAAATTACGCATGTTACACAAACTAAATTTTTAGGTGTAGTAATAGACGAACAGTTAGACTGGAAGGCGCAAGTTGAGCATGTATGCAATAAAACAAATAAATTTGTATATGCCCTTAGACAAATAAAAAAGGTAACAAATATAAAAACGGCCGTAATGTCATATCGAGCATACGTTGAGTCCTTGTTGCGGTATGGACTAATAAAATGGGGAAATAGTACCGACCACAATAGAGCGTTTATCGCCCAGAAAAAATGTATACGGGCTTTATACGGGATTCCGTCCGATGAATCATGTAAACCAATATTTAAAAAGCTTGGTTTGCTACCGTTACCGTCATTATATATATATGAGGTGTGTATGTTCGTAAAGAAACACAAAGAACTGTTTAAAACAGCAGAAGAGGTATGTTCACGAAGTCGGCGTGACCAATACACACTTGTATTAGACGAGCTGCCTAGATATGCTAAATATAATAAAAATTGTGTAGCTATGTGTGTACGTATATTTAATAATTTGCCAAAGACATTAAAAGTATTGAATTGTAGACTATTTAAAATAAAATTGTATAACTGGTTGAAAGATAATAATTTCTACAGTATTAAAGAGTTTATAAAACACTAACATTGACAGCACAATTTTGCATGCTTTAATTATAAGCAAAACATGTATGATCTTATTCTATATAACACCTTTTTATACCGTGTTTTAAGCAAATAAATATTATTATTATTATTATTATTAAAAATTGACCAGCCTTTTGGTCACGTGTAGAGTCGGTTTATTTTAATTTTAGGGACTTAATATAAAAATATTAAGGTTTATGGTTATAGTTTCGTTATTTATTTAGTGTAAATTAGATGATTATCTGTGATACATAATAGTGTACTAAGTTTTCATTAGTCACTTTCTCAACTATATTTGATTATGTTAAATCAGTGTCACAATTTTATTACTTATCAAAGTGTAAAATGGTTATTATGCACATGATAAGGCCATTTTTTATTTTCTAGTTAATTGTGTTTTAAAAGATTTAACACAATCCATTAAAACATTTTAAAAATCCATGATATGTTTTATTTTTATTTCCATATTTTAAAAATAAAAACCAGCATTCATGGACACTGCGAACGAACGAAACTTTTTTTTCCCGATCGTCAACAGTGTTAACGAAAGGGTGTTACCGAGCGGGAATAACCCGAAAGTAGCGTTTACAATGATAAGGTAAAATGTTTCTTTGTTGATCAAGGAGAATGGAGAGACGTGTCTATAAAGAAAATTTACCCTAATTTTAATTTAACAGAAAAATTCATTACACCATTACCATTCCAAGCCATTGAATGTAGGCTCTAAGGTATACAACCGCTCGGTGATACTGATGGACACAAATATGGCGTTGTTTTAATTGATACGTATTCAACTGACGATGTTATTATCAATCAGATGATGGTGGATATGAATTTAGCAGAGGAGAACGATGTGAGATTAAGTTGTTAGATGATTTAGGATTCTAAAGAAAATCGGTAGAGACCGTCGATTCAGATATAGATGATGAACCTATTGAATCAGCACTTTCACTGCCAAGTACATTTATTGCATAACAATTGGCATGCCATAAAATGTGTCTCGCATATCTATAACAACCCATCTGTTGAGTCCATCGGCGCAACGGTTACGTAACGGGACCCGTATGCCGCAGCACCCGAATCAGAGTTCACTAAGCCACGCCCACGACCAGCCAGCGATAGTAGGGTTGTCGAACGTCTAATTTTTTATTGAAAGAAATAAACTACACGGTTCTTTTTTATATTTTTATTTGTTTTTCTAGGTATTTAAAAATCATAACACTTACGCCAAGAGAACCTTACATGATTTGCCTAATCCGCAGATGTAGTGTTTTTCTTTTTAAGTGGTTTTCTTTTTAAGTTTCATGATAACCTATGAAATGTATTTCCTATTGAATACGACACCACACTTTTTATCCAAGAATGTTTATTGGAGATGTAACCAATACAGAACAAAGAATACTTTCTGTGAAATTATATGTAAAACACTCCACAAAATAACGAAAAACATTGTACTAATGTTCTTGCTCCTCCTTCTCAGTCTCAACTTGTTGTTAGTCAAAAACTTTTCAATGTCAAAATATCAAATCTTCATACAGCCAATGATGCAGATTTTTAACCCTCTGATGCCAGATGATTCACACGCATAACAACAGAATTATCTAAGCTAAGTGAATTAAAGTAAGGTAGCTAAAGTTGTATAAACAGTTGTCGTCTAAATCGCCAGCAAGGGATTAAAAACCTTAAAGCTCAATAAAACCAAACCGATGCCTTTGTTTTCATTTTTTAAACCTTCAGCGACGGTTTTTACCTCAATAAAACACGTGCAGATGAGGAAAAGTTTTAACATTTGCCTTCTTTTGTTTCTAATCTCAATAAAACCAAACCGATCCCTTTGTTTTCATTTTTTAAACCTTCAGCGGCGGTTTTTACCTCAATAAAACACGCGCAAATAAAGAAAAATAGTTACCTAATAATCAGAAATCTCATTAAAATTGCGTGGCGCCATAGGCTTGTATAGGTACCTATGATGAATAGGCAATTAATAATAAATCCACTTTAGTATGTTTCTTAGAGATTTGTCAGCATAATATTAAATCGTACAACATTTAAAGTAAATAAATAATTGATGAAATACTTACTCAAAAGTACATACTATTCTCACCTAGCTTATTTTTGGCAACCCTAGTAGCACGTTTTGATTTGCACCCGGTAGGCGGGTGCTGGGCATGGCCACAAGCCACATATAACTATTTATATGTAGGACCCGGGAGCCGGGTTGTGGGCACGTGAACGAATTATCGTTCGACCCGGGACCCGGGTGCTTGGCAGCGAAAGTGTTAACAAGATAGATAGATCATTGACAGGCACAACAATATATCCCAAGTAATATTTCAAACGATTGTTATAGCATGTCTTTTAACCAATTTGGAAGACCGCTTCGATGATTTCGAGTTAGTAGGTACCCACAGTCTATATCTGTGTAGGTACCTGATGAATCTGGCAATTTTTTTTCCGTAGGTACCCACAGATAGTTTCAATCACAGAACCCATAAAAAAAGTGATAGCTTACAAAATTGACAGTGCCGTGTCTCCAGTTCTCCACCGAACACAAACCCTAAATTAAATGGTAGGTAAGTGCTGATGATAAACTCAGTAAACCACAAGTTCAGTGGCTTCAAAATAAAAATTATTATAGTCAACATCAAAATCAATAATAAATCAATAATTGATTGTTGAAGATTACAGTCTTGTTATTAAAGAAAGAAACAAAGTTTTCTGCAACCGCAAACGATATCAATTACGGATTTGATTTCGAATTATATATTATGGCGTTGTTGATGTAAAAAAATGTCTCCACTGTAATAAAGGACAGTACATACAAGTTAAATTGTGCAAAATAATGGCCACAAATTGGTTAACATTGACAAGGCATAAACGAATTAAACAAAAAACCGACTTCCAAAAAAAACACTACAAAGTGAAAAATAATTTTGATTTCGGAAGTCGGTGTCTTCTGTTTTGTATTCTCATTTTTTGCCACCGACTTCCGAAATCAAAATTATTTTTCACTTTGTAGTGTTTTTTTTGGAAGTCGGTTTTATTTTTTGTAAAAAAGTTTTTATTTTTCACTTTTTAGTTGTGGTACCTATGCAAATGTATGGTATGTAAAAATGCCTTTAATATTTCAGAAGTTGTTTTGTGGACACATTGATGATAACATCCGAACTAAATTTTCAATGGCACCTTTCATTCAGAATGTATCTTATGACAGTTCTAATTAACCCAAATACTGCTAGGATACATTGTTTTATTTTGAAGTTCTCATGCCAACCGTGCACCTTCCGGCTCCATCATCAGATCAGTTCGATAGTACCTTATAGCCAAAGTGCATTTCATGACAATTCTAATAAGCCCAAACACGGCTAGAATACATTGATTAATTACGGAGTTCCGGTGCCTGTCTTCCGGCTCCATCATCATCACCAGATAAGTAAAAAAAGACATGCTAAATACTTTACTGGTCGGCCTTGGGAACTTTTTGCCGAAATAACGAATCTTGAGTTCAAACTCTAGTACCGGTTTGTTTGATCATTCAATATTTAGTACATATTTGTTAAGGTGATATATTGTGAGTGGACAGGCCGGGAGGGGACGCTTTAATTTAAAAGGACACAATACGCACAACGACACCGTCTAGGGATACTTTTTATAACGTTCTTGAACTCAAAAACTGCCAGTTTTAAAATCTTCTTATTAATAATTCTAAATAGGTACAACTTATATTTTGTAGAACTCTTTTGATATAAGATTCCAAAAATGTAAAAGAAAAGATTTGCGCGGCATAAGTACCTATAGCTTAAGATTGAAGGTGTGTATATTTACCTAGATTTTGGTAATTTTTGGTGTCAAATTAAAGTTTTATAACAAGTCAGCAGTTAATTATGCCATTGTATTCATGCAATGGCACCATTTAACGAAAGAAGAAATTTTAAGGGCAGTACGCATGCGCAACCTCCATATTTCGCTTTTCGTCTTTATACATTTAAGGAGCTCGTGTCTAAGTAATAATAGCCGCACAGATCGATCCATCAGGTTAAGCTACGCTTGCTGGGGTTGGTCCGTGGATGGGTCACCATCTTTACATATAGAGACTTTTCCGTGGCTCGGAAAACCCGTTAATCCGTTGGTCCAGGAAACCATTCCTGGATCATTGACAGTCCTTACGGGTAGTCAGAAGCCCGAAAGTCTGACAGCCATGCAGTCTTACTAAGTTGTATCGTAATAATTTACCCAGTTACTGAATGGGTTGTGGAGGTCAGATACGTAGTCACTCCATATTAAATACTGGTATGCAGCTACATCCGGTTAGTCTGAAAGCCGACCCTAACATAGTTGGGAAGGCTAAACAGATTGATTGACATTTAAATAAAATAATAATTATGCAAAAAATATCTACAATTTTGTTACATTCTGAAAAATGGACTTTATTACAATACTGGTAATGTTGTGTGTTATTTGCTTACATGAAGCAAGACAAGTGAAAAGTGATGCAGTCTAGGATAGCAAGAAAGTGCCATCCTAGCAAGCTATAAGTAATCTCTGACCTAGGGTATAAGCTCCATATAAACTCTAGAATATTCCCTGTCCTCCAACATTTCGTTGAATACATTGAGATGCTTCACTTCCACCTCTTGAAGGCATAAAATGTCGGGCGATTCGTCGAATATATGTTTCATCAAGCGATCAACTCTGTAATCCCATTCGAGGTGCAACGGCTCACATCGTTTAAATAAAACCGTACTTCTTTCTAACAAACTCTGCGCTAATACGTTATATGACATCATTTTGAAACGTAAACAATCGGTCGCGTCATTCTCTATCCCAACTGTCTCCCAAACTCGTAACATGCTTGGATCGGGAGCGGCGCGATTAGCGGTGGCCATGTCGCTGCTCCGATGTTTTTGCGCCCGATGCGATCTTCCGGCTTATAGTATCCGCCAAGATACTAAGTCGCTCGGATGATGTTCATCACCCGAGCGACAGCGGGTGGCGGTTATTCAACAAGTTTAATTACCTTTTTTCCCTATATCTATCGTGACACGACGCCGTAGCGATGCCGTTGGAGTCTGCGTTTATCGATCGCTTAGTGTTGCAACTGACATAGGGAAGGTAATTAATCGCGCTTTGATTTATGGATCATGGACAACCGTACGACTATTTGGAAAATTTCAATATCTTTGTTTTGTAGCTTCTAAGTTTTGATACTTTTTATTGGGAATTCGCATTGTTAGACACATAATTTATTCATATGAATTATAAAATAATTAATTAAATATTTTTGGTCAATATTTGCACTGCAGGTACGATACTATTTGTTTGTGCAACAGAGTGAAAAAATACATCAACATCGTGAGTATATCATGGGTATTTCGCTGATTTTCGTCAACTCTTGGACATTGGACAAGCATTTTGAGATAAGATAGATGAAATAATTCTTTATTTGCCTTAAACATGGTATAAAGTAGTGGTTCGAACCTATGAATTAGAAATTTGCATACTTATAATACAACAAATTTTTTTAAAAGGTAAAATTTAAAGATTGGTCCCCGATCTCTTCGCCAAGCGTATTTCCTGTTTCACCTTTCATTGTGGTACTTAAAATACGTTACACCAGGTTACACCTAAAATTATAAAATTTTTGAACATACTAGGCATTATTCACTGGATACTATAGGATAATAGATGATGTAACTTGGAAAAAAGATAAGCCCACTTAGTTGTCTACAGTATGCCCAGCTTACATTGTACTTGCTGTTTGTTATTTTTTTTAAATTAGCCTACTGTCTCGCTGCTGCGCAAAGGCCTCCCCCCAATTCCCCCCAAACACCTTTTCCTTGAGCCACCCCGACCCATCCCTTGCGGTATGCATTTGTTTGTTAATAGAACTTTATTTTATAGCAGCTAGGACTGGGTAGCACGTTTTCTTCAGACTGCGGTGACAAGCTGCGTTGCTAATGAGCCACACCAGCTTTTATTGACTTTCATTCACTCACCCCATAATGCGCCAGTTACCGCAACGACGGGCGTACAGTTAGGGCTGGCTACTTGCTAACTTACTACTTATACTGATTTTTTACTTTGAAATGACTTCTGAAAATGACAATTGATTTAATGGCTTGGAATGGTAATTGTGTAATGAATTTTTCTGATATTGGGTAAATTTTCTTGATGGACACGTCTCTCCATTCTCCTTGATCAACAAAGAAACATTTAACCTTATCATTGTTAACGCTACTTTCAATCCTAGCTCTTTCACATGTATTATCCTCAGGATACTCCGCTAAAACAATGACTCCTTCGTTTATGGTGTCTATAGGTTCAGGATTCTCGTTGATGTATTTATTTATATCTTGGATCAACGTCAGACATTCTTCGAATTTGATGGGCCGCACAAAGAATTGCCATGGATTCTCAGCGTTCATAAAGAAGACTGGCGAAAATCCATCACATCATCGTTCTCCTCAGTGATTCGTTTTAATTGGTTTTCAGCTAATTTTGAGAACGTTACATCTTTATCTTGGGGCATAAGATTAGCCAAAATTACATTAACGACATGAGTTTCAATGTTCTTTAAGTAGTCAGGCAGATAGTATAAAGATGTATCGCGTGCCATCTCGTATCGTTCTTCGTCTATAAGTTTAATCAGTAAGCGGTAGCGGTATTCGCGTTGCTGAATTTTGGGCCAAACTAATTTAAAATATAAATATATTTATTTAATTATTATTTTTGCCATCGACACGCTAAGAAGAAGTAAGCGAGTAGGTCAATTTTTCTTATAATATATCCTAGAATCTTAGCAACTTGAATGAATATTCTCTATATAGAGAGTATTAATTTTTATCTATCTTACACAATAATGGGATTGTTAGTCAATGAAATTATTACAAAAAATTAAAGTTAAGTGAGAATTCCCCTAAAAATAGCGTTGGTTCTGGCCCATTCTTCTCCACACGAAACTACTTTTGGAAGGGGCGACTAGAATGTGTGGAAAGGTTGATGTTGAAAGGCTAGAATTACTGGTTTGTCCGCCTACCTAAATTATAAAAAAAAAACTCACTAGAAATAGGAATTAATTGATTTAATTTTTCAGTAGGTAGGTATTATTTTCTGTTAATACAAATTCAGACAACCTTGGTTATTGACCCAAAAAATATCATGAAATATTTTTTGTTCTGTGTAGTACATTATGCCTGCGGAATTTCACTACCAAATTTAATTTGAACTTGTAGGTCTGAAATAAAAATAATTAATCACACATTTGCTTTCCAAAGACTTAGACAAAGTCTCAAGGTTGCTAGGTCATTAACACAGTTATTAACTTCTGCCCATAGAACCCGTTTGGGACCGATACCCGATTAATAATAATTATGTAGATACCTCTTTTTATTCACATTTCAATAGTGTTCAAGGTTACTATCTTTTATCATAACGCTTATGTTTTCTTCTAGGGTCAGCAGATAATAATATGTGATCTATAATATAAAAATAAGTCGGGTTTTCCTTCCTGACGCTATAACTCCAGAACGCACGAACCGATTTCCACGGTTTTGCATTCGTTGGAAAGGTCTCGGGCTCCGTGAGGTTTGTAGGGTAGGTAGGGTAGGTAGGGTAGGTAGGGTAGGTAGGGTAGGTAGGGTAGGTAGGGTAGGTAGGGTAGGTAGGGTAGGTAGGGTAGGTAGGGTAGGTAGGGTAGGTAGGGTAGGTAGGGTAGGTAGGGTAGGTAGGGTAGGTAGGGTAGGTAGGGTAGGTAGGGTAGGTAGGGTAGGTAGGGTAGGTAGGGTAGGTAGGGTAGGTAGGGTAGGTAGGGTAGGTAGGGTAGGTAGGGTAGGTAGGGTAGGTAGGGTAGGTAGGGTAGGTAGGGTAGGTAGGGTAGGTAGGGTAGGTAGGGTAGGTAGGGTAGGTAGGGTAGGTAGGGTAGGTAGGGTAGGTAGGGTAGGTAGGGTAGGTAGGGTAGGTAGGGTAGGTAGGGTAGGTAGGGTAGGTAGGGTAGGTAGGGTAGGTAGGGTAGGTAGGGTAGGTAGGGTAGGTAGGGTAGGTAGGGTAGGTAGGGTAGGTAGGGTAGGTAGGGTAGGTAGGGTAGGTAGGGTAGGTAGGGTAGGTAGGGTAGGTAGGGTAGGTAGGGTAGGTAGGGTAGGTAGGGTAGGTAGGGTAGGTAGGGTAGGTAGGGTAGGTAGGGTAGGTAGGGTAGGTAGGGTAGGTAGGGTAGGTAGGGTAGGTAGGGTAGGTAGGGTAGGTAGGGTAGGTAGGGTAGGTAGGGTAGGTAGGGTAGGTAGGGTAGGTAGGGTAGGTAGGGTAGGTAGGGTAGGTTGGGTAGGTAGGGTAGGTAGGGTAGGTAGGATAGGTAGGGTAGGTAGGGTAGGTAGGTAGGGTAGGTAGGGTAGGTAGGGTATGTAGGGTAGGTAGCGTAGGTAGGGTAGGTAGCGTAGGTAGGGTATGTAGATAAATTGGTAGGTAGGGTGGGTAGGTAAGGTAGGTATCATAGTTAAGACAAGACAACGTCTGTCGGGTCAGCTAGTTGGTTATAATTTTATCCAACATGTGAACAGAATTCCATTTCTTTTTTGAAATCATGTCATTCACAAAAATCAAATGCACAAAAACAAAACAAAAATGCGCTACCATTTAATCAAAGTACAGTATATAATCAATCGTTTCAAAAAGTCTAAGTTATATATAAATAAATAGTGATTGTTTTAACGCTGTCATGATTTTGTGTGAGGGTTTTTTTGGATAACGTTTCCTCGCGTGTTTGGTTGACATAAGCACCGGAAGTATGAGAACATAAATCGCAATTTTCGTGCTAACAACCTGAAGGTATGTAGCATTCATACCGACTATTCCTGTTGTAATAATCTCACCGTGCAAACTTAAGTGAAGTGGAAGAGGTGGAGGCGAACTGTCAATAGTGCCATACCCTAACATCACGTGGGATGACAACTCACTTCATCAAAATTATCCCAGTGAAATTTTAACAGAATTGATGGACCGATGCTAAGGATTGACACTATTGATAGCTCACTTTACCTTAGATTACACGGTGGAATTTAAAGAGAAATTCATCAGCAGTATTTTCTATGTTTACATTTTAGGAAAAATCTAAGTTTGTAGTCATGCGATTGTAGGAACTAAATCTCAACTTAGAAATAAAACATCGATTGTAATCTTCGATATAATTCTCAGTTAAAATATCCACGGTCTGATCGACGGTTCAATTTCTAATTGGCGCCAAAAATCAAACTGTCACAAGTAAAGGTGGACGTGCAGTCCGACTGCAATTGAACTGCACTCGGACTGCACGTTTGGTTTGCAGTTCTATTGCAGTCGTGTCAACTGCATTCAAACTGCATCCGAACTGCAATTTGCAGTTGGATTGCAGTTGAAATGCGGTCCGTCTGTCTAGAGCCTTATGCTCGCTACGGTTCTAAAATATAAAAATAATCGCATATCATAGCAGATAAAACATAATATTTTATTCAATTCAATTGATGGGCATTGTTTTAGTTTATTTTTTTATTGTGCTATTTTCGGCTTATGTTGCCGAAAGAGTTGGTAACGAAAAAAATACTTCTGGTTTCTGTATTGATGAATTAAAAAACCTACCATCCTGTTTCAGGCGTTTTGTATGATAACGATATGCTGCTTACTTTATTATACTGTGGTAACTAAACCGTACGTTACATTGTTGTAAAATACCGATATTTAAAAACACGATATATGAATGAATATTGCTATTAACACGCTTGGTTGGAGGATTTCGGATCGCTAGTGATAATATAGCAGAAATTAAATAAAGTGACCCGCCAAGCCACGTAGGTTTGATTGCTGTTATTTGTTTTTTTATCCTTGCGAAGGTCATCTCGCAGGTCTATAAGGTTTCCAGCCAGGGCTTCAAAACTTACAAACTAAGCTTGCCTAGCCATTTCCCAACTATGTTGAGGTCGGTCGGTACATGGAACAACTGCCTATCTGACTTCCACAACCCAGTCAGTATAGGTAATACGATACTCCTTGGTAAGACTGGCTGTCCCCGTAATGACTGTCAAAGATCTACGAATGACAGCCGAGACCAACGGATTAACGTGCTTTCCGAAGCACGGAGGAGTCTCGATATGTAAAGATGGTCACCCATCTACGGATCAACCCCGGCGTAATAATCCATCAGGTTAAGCGTAGCTTGATGAATTATTTTTAACGTGCGACTGTTATTCATTAGCCACGAGCTCCTCTTACGAACAAACTTACAACTTAAATTACAAACTAAGCGACTAAAGAAAATAGTTTTACTAAGCACATATTGAGAGGCACACAACACACATTGTTGACATTAATATGTAGCTACACAATACAAAACACACAATAATATTACAATAATTGAGTTTGGGGAACTTATTTGGAGGAAAACGTCGAAAACAAATACTTACCTCCCACTTAAGTAAATATTCAGGAACACAAACGGATCTAATATTTTGTTATTATTGTACAATTGGGTATTTGAAAGGGTAGTCAATAAAGTTACTTTTATGAATTGTCAAAACGCGAAATTTGTACGTGATTTGTATGAAATATGACAATGCTGCTGATTCACAACACTTTTTACATTATATAACTCTAATCTCATAATATTGTGTAATTGCATAGCACGTTTGTGAGTACTATGTACCTACTATAAAGCTACCATTTAATGGGTACGTCTTACATTGACTTGAATGTGTCCTGGCGGCTGAGAGCATGTTATGCTCACTGTAACGTCTCGCTGATGGTGGCGCGTGTGTTAGATCATTTAGCTCCCTTCAAAATGGTTGAGCTGAATGATGCTGATCCATACGTCATGTTCGTGAACGGGCGCCGTCAGTAGAGACTGGTCATCTCTTGGTTTTTTTTAAATTTAAAATAATTTTGAATTGTTTTTTAACTATTTTGTCTTATTAATTTTGACGCTTTTTTACGTTCTGCATCGTCCTCACATGTATACTTCAACATGAATGATTGTAAGCCATGTCTTTTATCCATATTTTGATTGATTCAAAAGAGTGTCTATGGAGTTTCTTGCCCGTTATTCTCCATAGGTAGGTACCTCCTACCTACTGCTTTGGAATGTGCAACTAGCTTCATCTTTCGGACTGACCGACCCCTTGACAATTAGAAAGTGCCTGTAATTGGTTTATTTGAAACTAGCTTCTGCCCGCGACTTCGTACGCGGACCCTGTTTCTTATGCCAGCGACAACGGGGTCGCCATTTATGTTATTTTTTATCATTTTTCCCATTTAAATCTTTTATCACACTGAGCTTTAGTTTTATTTCATTCCAACAACCACCAAAACATACAGTCCATTTGTCATCGTTTTCATTTTGGTAACCGCATTATTATATTCCTCCTCTAGAGACCTAGAAGTCGATGCGTAGATACGCTTGGAACTCAAGCGTAATTCTCTTTCCGTGAACGTCTCTGACTCGCGAGACAATACATGACGTTCACGATCAGCGGTCAGTCGCGCATCATATTCTTCACTGGTCTCTAGAGACCTAATGAATACGCTGAGAACGCAGGCGTGCTTCGCGACCCGAAGAGGTTTCCACGGAGTGAGTTGCAGCCTAATGTTCTCGAACAACATCAAGTCTCTCCTGACGCTCTTCGGTAGATTCTTGGGATCTTATGATCCTCAATCTTTTAGCTCTCTTGGAACATTAGGAAAGATTTGACCTCTTTCTAGGCATGGTCATAGTTTTATTGTGAAGATACCTGATCAATAAAAATCTAAATTAAAATGACTGCTCCCCTGCGTTACCGGGTAGGCTACAGTGTCACGAAGATAAATGGAAAAGGAAATTAAACACTCAAACAACATAAGCCCGAAGGCATATTCATACGATAAAATAAAAAAATAAATAGGAGTTTTGGCCAGTAGAGTCAAATTTTCAATGATATACCATCGTCATCGAAAATCAGTCCGAAACTGTTACCGCCTTCACCGCGTGCAGGTACTCCCAGTTTATGTTATTTTATAATTACACAGTAAAATTAGTGATAGCTTTGATTTCCACATCAGATTTTTCTGATCTTCGATTTTTATAAGTCAACAGGAAATGCCCATCATATTGAACAACAAAGACGTCATTCCTATATGTGTTATGGTGTAGCTAGGCTCTTGGAGTTCCACAACAGATGTTCCAGATCTTCGATTTTTATAAGTCAACAGAGAGTGCTCATCAGATTGAACAACTTGTGCTAAGACGTTATTCCTATATGTGTTATGGTGTAGCTAGGCTCTTGGAGTTCCACAACAGGTGTTCCAGATCTTCAATTTTTATACATCAACAGAGAGTGCTCATCAGGCTGAACAACTTTTGCTAAGACGTCATTCTTATATGTGATATGGTGTAGCTAGGCTCTTGGAGTTCCACAACAGGTGTTCCAGATCTTCGATTTTTATAAGTCAACAGGAAATGCCCATCAGACCGAACAACTTTTGCTAAGACGTCATTCCTATATATGTTACAGTGTAGCTGGGCTCTTGGAGTTCAACATCAGGTGTTCCAGATCTTCAAATTTATTCTCTCAGCAGAAAATGCTAATCACGTGGAACAATTTTTGCTAAGGTATCATTTTTGTATCTCTTATAGTTTAGCTGGTCTGCTGCGGTTCTGCATCAGGTGTTCAAGTTTCCAAGATAAATTATAGCCTATATGTTGCCCAGACTTAATACCTATACAACAACAAAAAAATCATTCCAATCCGTCCAGTAGTTCCGAAGATTAGCGTGTACAAACAAACAGACAAACAGACAAAAATTTTTTTTGGATTCATGCTCTATTACTGTTTCTAAACCCCCCTCAATTATTATTTTTTTAATATATTCAATGTACAGACAGTTTTTTTACTGTTTTATTATATGTATAGATAATTGCTTTGAGTTTGAGTTTGAATGTGACGTCATAGATTTTTAAAATCAAATGGAATACTTATTAGCATTAAATGCAATTTTACAATTATATCTACGCATAATATTTAATTTCTGTACAGTGAAGGAAGCTTTTAAGACTAGCGGTCTTTTTCCTATGTGATTTCATATTTTATTTTTCACCGTGTGAAATAGTCAGTTGCACAGTTGCATGACGCTGTGACGTAATCCTTGTGTTCCAGTTGTAGGGTGTAATATAACGGACACATGAGACTCGTCGACTCTGTGTCCGGGTAAACATAACGTTAGACACACACACAACATTCTCATTCAACTTCCGTGGTCTCATGGACCGCACTTCTTTCTTTTTTATGATTCATGGATTCATGTGCGTATTGTATAATTATCACTTGCTTAAAATTCGGTTAAAGAAAACATCGTGAGCCAAACGGCATGCCTGAGAGATATTTCTCAACAGCATGTGAAGCTAAGTCCATGACATGCCCATGCCTATGGGCAGCATAAAAACTCAGACACCAGGTTAGTCACTAACCACACGAAAAAGAAAGAAAGAACTAAACATCTAGAAAGGAGAGATTCCTTTAGAAAGTGTAAGATGACGTTTGCAAGGCACAGAAATAATGAAAGTTAGTTAATTGACAAAGTAGGTAACCCATACACTGCCACGAACACTGTCAAGGCACTACGCTTAGAATAGCACAAAAAATTGTGACAGTATTTGTGTAAATCCTTACTAATATTATAAATGCCAACGTAAGTTTGGTTTTTTGTTTGTTTATTACATTGTCACGCCTAAACCATTGTGCATTGCACCGATCATCCTGAAATTTTGCATTTATATACTTTGTCAGGAAACGGATAAAAATGGAAATGGAAAAAAAGTACTGTTGCCAAGGAAAATAACAATAACTTTCTTATGGTAAGGTAGAGCCACGTGTCTTTAGAATCGTGATTGAATAATATTATTACAAACTGAGTACAACCGAATTGATTGTCAATTGTCAAATTCTAAATGAACGCCAGTGAAGCCGCGTTGTATTCATATTTAGAACTCGGTAGCTCCTCGCTGACTAACAATGGAGAGAAGTAGTCATATGAAGAAATATTCCACCCTCGAAGAGATCCTTTCTTTGTTAATCTTAATGCTATTGGGGGAGACGGAACCCTGACGTTCTGTTCTGCTGAACAGCTTTGAAAATCATTCTGACTAAAACGGCATCGATGAGAGCAATGTTTTCAAATGACCCTTCTCCGTGTCGCTGGCACGACTGTATTTCAAATTTTTGTTGGAGCAAAACTACATACATTTCCACAGCACCTCCGGCGGCCGCAGGGATCATTTAGACTACAACCCTTTTCCTTTTAAATGTCCCTTTATAATCTTGAATTATGATTTTTATAAGGTACCTATACAAATAATTCATTTTTTGACGAAATACCATATTTGCAATAATACATACCTACCTAATTAGTCACATTTTTAGCCCTGTAAGCTCTTTTTGTGTCGCGGGCCTGCGGACGGCGAGTAATGGGTAGGTCACTGTCCGACCTGGACCAGACCCAGTCCCGCGCGCTCGTGTTCCACGCGCGCCGCAAAGAGATGTCAGCAGAAAGGAAGGGGCCCATTAGGTCCGAAACCGGGTCAGCGAGATTGTCCGAAAGGGTTACCGATACCCCGGAATATAAAGTGCTAAGGAGGGAACATGGATGGGTTTTAGGCAGTAAGAGTCTTACACTCCCTTCCGCTACAGTCAATTGATGAATTCCCAGCCTCAAAAAAATTTCTATTATTTCTAAAAAATACGTTACTGTCTTTTAGCAGTCGAAAATGCATCACGTTGCCGCCCACACTTTGTGCAAAGCGTGTTGTCGTAGACGCGCGCTGTTAAGAGGCGATATATATTTTATTATTCTCAAAAGAGACATTTTATTAAAGCGATATTTTTGTGAAGACTTCAGATTTATATATGTACCATCACGCTTGCACTCCCCAAGGGTTAAGTAGACGTGCACCTATTAGTAGGTACACCCACATTTCGCCAGATATGATTAAAAGAGAAAGCGAGCCTATTTCCATCAACCGGGAAAATTTCAGATGGAAAACCAAACAACGCATTCCTATTAAGACTAAGAAGAATATCTACTTGCCGAAATTATAAAAAATAGATCATGTCATTATTTATCTTGCTAACTAAAGGATTAGTTTGTTTCTTTTTTGCGGATTGTTGAATAGATTTTTATTTTTTATTATAATAACCAAATGATTTACATTATTACTGTTTTGTCAATCTATCCCAGACATGTGGTCAATCTTCCTTGGTCCTAAGGTAGGTTGAGTAAGGCAAAAACCAGTAAATAGCACTAACACATCCGGTCTCCTGCCCTTAGCCTGAAACACGTACTTTCCATCCATAGATACCTACTTTACAACAAGTTAGTCGTCATCTCGGCAGTTACCCCCGTTCTAGCCAAATCATCTTTCACATCTTGTTCTTTTCTTTTGAGTACAGACATCTGTTATGTTATTATGTGTCATACATAACGTTTGTAAAAAAATGCTGGCTCATTGCAATACCTTCTTGCCTTCTGTTTGTACAGAGAATAGATTTTGGGAAGCGGATCATATACAATGCTTTAAAACCAATTGCTATATGCAGGTAGGTCCCGCAAGCTCAAATTTCAAATTTATTTATTTTTTATAATCAAGTTTACAATCAAATGTAGGGCGGTCACCCCCAAACTAGGCATTTGCCTGTATCTACATTCATACACAAGACTTACATCACAAAATTTCCTTACGCCTCCGCATACCATGACAACCGATTTCTACATCACTTTTTAGTCACTGGTGTCACTCTCAGATTTCCTCTTATATACTCATTCCGTATTCTATCTATTTACATGACAGCACACATCCCTCTTAGCATTCTCCTCTCAGTTTCATGCAGTTGCCTTCCATTCAATATCACTAACTATGAAAAATTATATTAAATAGAAAACAAATAATTTTACTAAGACAGTTTTAATACATTTAAATATTAACTAGTGAAAAGTTAGTCAACCAGCCCTAGTCTTCCCTACTGAACTGCATTTACACCGACAAGTAACATGAAAGTAAATGGAATTACGTACTTCCAACATGATCGTCATTGCTTTATTTGTATTTTTTTACATACATTCACCTACATGTCATTTACGTGGCTTGGCCGTGCCGCCGGCACCTTGTGGAGGAGCCTTTAGTACCTCCACATTTCACCAGTTATGTTTAAATCCCATGTAATAAGGGACGAGACTAATTTCATCAACCATGCACAAAACCGGACTCTGAGCTACTACAGAGAAATTCCTAATGGAACTGGAATCCAGAACCTCGTGCTCAGCTGTAGCGCTTGTGGCCCCTGGATCAACGCGGCGCTCAATAATTTAAGTATAAGAAACGTAATGTAAGAATTGCCCCACCGTCGTATCTCTACGTTGATATCCTGGTGAGGCTTGCGCGCTCCTGAACCCTGGGTCTGCGACGGTAGAGTTTACTTTGCCGAAGCAGGTCTAGGGTGAGTAGCCAGACTGAAAGAGATTTAAGAACCCGTAGGGCAGCATGTGGCGAGCTGTTGGGCAGTAGCGTCCCCACAGACCCTACCTCCCGAGATAAGTCTTGTTCCTCATCTCTGGGTTGCTTTTATTGGCCGCCTGGAGTGGACACTGACGAGGAACAGACCTCCCACCTCATTCTTGCCTTTATAGGCCGGCTTGAGTGGAGATTCGCAAGAGCAATCGTGCTCGGAGGACGGAAGTTTTCCAGTAATATGCTGATAAGGATCTTTACTGTACTTCCAGGATTGTCAAGATAGCCGTGGAATACCTCTCCACTACTCATACCCACCTCAGGTATTTTCCCTCCCTGTCACTATGGCACTATGTGCTAGCGATCGTTTTTGGTGGCCCATTAAAGTGGCCAAATATTGAGTGAGCAAGTCATCCCCTGCCATTATATCTGTGTATTGTATATGTATAAATCATTGGTCAAGCAGGGGCCATAGTATTTCCATAGATCTCGGTAACCAGTACACTATAGCCATCCATACCCATAGCCCAACATTTTTCTTTTCCATGTTTTGCAATAGCCCTGCACCAACCGGCGGTTGTCCTTGGGTGCACTTGCGTAGCGTGATAATCCTCGGGACGATGCTCTTCAACATATAGAATAGTCTAAGGGGATCTCTGCGAGTTGGCTTCGACACTCGTACCCCTTCCCTAGGGTCCTAAGATGTAAAAATCATAAGAAATTGCACTTCGGTGTACCTGCGTCCATAGGACCGCTGCAATTGGCGGGGTGCGCTTATACTGTGCGCAGTTCCGGACACGCTACAGTGAAAGCTTGCGCACCGACCGACGCACAAGGTAAATAACTTTTACGTAACACTTTAGTGCAACGCGAAATGCATTTACCGTGTCTTCGTTTTAAGAAAGCCGTTTGTTAATATTGCTAGGAGTGGTGGCAAAGCATTTGTTGTTTTGGGTTTTTGTTTGTTGTGTGCGTTTGATATATTTTTTGTTATTGTAAGTACTTTCTTTTTCTTATTTGTATTTTTTTTCGAAGGAATCGTAAATCAAATTTGTTTACTCATACACCGATTGGATAGCAAACTTTAGATTTAATTAATATAACTAATAAGCAGTCGGCAGGTACCTACTCTTTGTTTTCTTGTAATTTTGTGTCTAAGTGCTCCAATATCTCATTGCCGCGTAAACAATAACATCAGCTCTTGTCCATAATACATACATACCACAAAATAGATATATTTTTTAGTTTTAGGTTGTATATAAAATTTGTGGTGAAGTAGTATCGTTAGTCTGAATAAATAAATATAACATCATAATAAAATTATCGGGCTATTTATTTTGTAATATCGTTATAACAAATGAGAATAGCTAACATAACATTAAATAGGACGTAATTAGGAACCTATTTCTGCCTATTTTTAGAAGTCTTTCAGAAATCAAACAGGTTATATCTAATAATAACTGCCTTGGGTTATAACACAAGCGGGTTGCTTTCGTTACGGGCCTAGGTTTTGCCTATCATCAATTGTATAAGATAAAAACATTGTTCTATTAGTCGCAAGCGTTACTGCTGAGCATGATGTCCTAGATTCAATTCCCAGGTCGGGTAAAGTGTTCTGGGTTTTACTGCCTAGAATTTTTAGTACCAGTCGAGAGTCTGGTTTTGTGCCCGCTTGACAGCAATAGGCTCGCCCTCTATTTCTTGCGACTTATACATTGCTGGCGAAACGTGGGTGTACTATTAATAGGTACACATCTGCCCAATCCTTCGGGGAAACAAGGCGTAATGTTATGTATATTATGGCCGGTGGTTGGTTGAACGATTTATCAACTTCCAATCGCAGCAGTTTACGCACACTTTACAATTGCCACAATATTAATTAAGAGGAGCTCGTGGCTAAGTAATAACAGCCACACGGATCGATCCATCCGGTTAAGCTACGCTTGTCGAGGTGGGTCTGTAGATGGGTGACCATCTTTAGATATCGAGATTCCTCCGTGCCTCGGAAAGCACGTTGAGCCGTTGGTCCCAGCTGTCATTCGTGGATCTTTGACAGTCGTTACGGGTAGTCAGAAGTCTGACAGCTAGTCTCACCTAGGGGTATTGTAATACCCAGTTACTGACTGAGATGTGGAGGTCAGATAGGCAGTCGCTCTATGTAGAATACTGGTATTCAGCTGCATCCGGTTAGTCTGGAAGCCGACCCCAACATAGTTGGGAAAAGGCTCCGCAGATTGATTGATTAATTATGCGAAAACTTTCATTCGATAAACTGTCTACAAGGTAGGTAGAGAGATGTAAAATAATAATTAACTTAGTTCCTACTAAGCACACTTCTCAAGCAATGTTTACCAAGAGTTACAAGTTCGCTTTTGATGCGGAGGAACGACGAAAAAGTCGCCAAGAAAGTCTTGAGTATTAATGTGGATGGTTGTAAGAGTGACAGACCAAAGAAACGATGGACGGACAGTGTCAAAAATGTAGCTGGAAAGGGGGTGATAAGGTCAACCCTTTTTAATCAGTACATGTGACTACTGTGAAGGTTAAGGACTTTCACTGAGGGGGCTTAGCGGTAGAGCGTGTGTTCAATGTGTGTATAGGGATTTGCTACGCTATCAAAGTAAACACAGTCACATTAATTATATATTAAGTACTTTGCACTGAATACATCTGCCAAGCCCCGCGGCTAAAGACAGACTTCCACTTTTACAAAAACCTATCAACTATTCTATTTATAATTTAATGGTTCGAATGCTGTCCGGTTATTACCAGCCATGTTCAACATAAGGTTTTACTCAGGCGCTACACTACTAAGGGGACGACTATAGAGGACTATCTTTGGAAGAATATGACATCTTATTTGGGATTCCTACTTGAGTGCGAAAGCCGTTTCATTGAATTTTGTTTCTTTGAAAATCTTTCAACGACATCTAAATACTGCGCCACGCGACGCCTTGTTAAATAGACATTTTTTTAGTGCGACAAATCGTTTATGAGAAAAGAAATATGAACTTAGCTAACTATAATGTAAATATCTGCTTGTTTGACTGCACGTAATGCCTCCGCTACGAGTCATCATGATTGCATAAGCACAGATTATACTAGGTACTTACCTACCTACTATTGTTTTGTGTAAGGAACCGAAGTCACGATCCCTCCGCTTAAACCGGTGCCACTCCTGATACTTATTAACCGGGTACAAGGTATCCCCCTGTATATTAATTTGCCGCGCTTTAGTAAAGCCCGAAACCCCCACTTGGGCTCCCTTTTGGGATTTTCCAAGTCAAAGGTGCCTGTTAATGTTAAGATACTTAAATAAAACTTTCTAACTTGTTCCCTAGTCTTGTGTGTAGCTAATTCTGACCTTTAAGCATGCATGGCAAGATATTTTTATGCAAACATTGAAATTTCAACTTTATTTCCATACTATTAAGTTATTTTTTTATTCGTCGTTTAAATTATTTGCCATGCCGTGCCGCCGTTGTACCGCCGGGCTTTAGTCGCAGTTATGTATAGGTCCTACATAAATTATTGAACTATCTAACTAGCTTAGTTGCTTGTAACATCTAGGTTCCTACTATTAGGTGCAGACGGTGCAGTAAGGAAAGTCTTTGACAAGACCAGCTGTTGTTAACCTCTCATACACTTAGGGTTATCAGTGCTTCCTGTTGGCCATTCGCGTCACCACTATTTTAATTAAGTAGGTAAATCAATTATCGCAACATTTTTGATAACAAAATTAACCAACATCCAGGTGACCCTATCACCAATGCGGGTCCTATTATCAGTCTCTTGGGGAGCTAAGAATCTTTACCTGGATTGAAAAGAAAAACACACTACCTAATTAAGTTATCGAATTTTAATGCAGCTTAGCTATTCCCATAGCCCCACACTTCGTAAGCTTGTCTACAATTCTACATAAACAATAAAATACTCAATAAAACATAGACAAACTATATTATTTATTTAAAGTACCGTGGTCGAATATCTGTCATTGAAATAAGAAACCTTTGAACGTGCCTACGCCATCTATGCGTTTGTAGCGTAAAATGGAAGTTTCCAAACCCAGTTAGTGTTCACTGAACGCAAACTGAAGTGGGTGAAACACGAAGTTCGAAGTTCATTCGGCTGTTGATAGATGGCAGCGTTTTCAATTTTGGTTGCCGAAAATAATATTTGAGTGCAGATGCTGTAAAAAAGATTGTACTTACTTCTAATAAGTGGAAACAAACTGAAATCGTTTAATCGTTAAGTTGTCTTTTTGAAGTTACAAAAATGAAACGGCAAAACCTAATAACAATTAATAATGTATTTAGAAAAACTGCAACATAAAGATCGAAATCGACATCGACATGCTTGCCGCGATTATGGCATGTAATCGTCTGGGCATGCTCTGCACCAGGCTTTTGATGGTGTCCTGTGGAATGTGTGGGCACTCAGCCCAGATGTGGTTGGACAGATAGTACTCACGTTTTTAAGAGGTCCCAGACTTGCTCAATGGAGGTTAAGGTCAGGGTTCCGCGATGGCCAATCCAAACGAGGAATACAGACCTCTTGCATATAAGCATCTACGTCGCCAGAACGGTGGGACCGAGCATTATCGTAAATGTAAATAGCATGTTCACCAATTACAGACAGTGCGGGTTGTGCATGTTGACAAAGGATTTCTGTTATGTACCTTTGCGTATTTAGTGAGCCACTTTTAATGAATACTATCTCGGTACGATAGCTGGAAGTTACGCCCACCCAAAACATAACGGACCCTTAACCATAAGGGGTGATTTCTTCAGAACACACGTCGGGGTAGCGTTCCCCTGGTCTTCGTAACTCTCGCTGACGACGGTCCTCGCCATTCAGATAAATTTGAGCCTCCTCGGAGAAGATTACGCTACTCCAGTTACCTAGTGTCCAAGAAAGGCAATGTCTAGCGAACCTCAATCGAGCAATCCTGTGCTCACGGAGTAACTTGTGGGCCCGCGCTGGTTGTCGACTGCGTATAGCAGCCGCTAAAAGCCTCCTCCTTACGGTCCAGGCTAACTTGCGCTCCCCGTACCTCTTCAAGGTTTCTTTTGGGGTCTATGTAACTGCATTTGCGGTTCCTAAGCGCTTAAATCACAAAAAAGCGGTCGTCTCGTGGTTGTGTGCAACGTTTACTCCCAGAACCTTGCCTTATCTGAACGGAACCTGTCTCTTGGTATCAAGTCCAGGTTCTTAGGACAGTTGAACGACTCACGTTTAACCGCTGTGAGACGAAACATTGGCTACACCCCTGTTCCAGCAGTGCTATAATTTGACTAGCTCGTATTGCTTTTTCTACTATTACAATCGACACAAAGATATCTGTTTATATGATAAGTCACAATAAGGCAGGATTATACGACAAACATAAATTATTCTACTAAAAATAATGTGAAGTGAGTTTTAGTTGCCTGATAACCTTTTAACCACAAACTCGCGAAAAGTTAGTAAAAAGCCACAAACTGAAAAGGGGATTATTGTTTTTAAAAACAAAAGTTTCCAATTTGGAATTTACTACACCCATACTCCAGACTCTTTATTAAGTCCTAACAACAAAGTTTGGCTATTACAACCTCTAAAAAACTAAATGATAACCAACAATGTAGAAAAATCAAAACCGCCTGTTTTTTTTTGCAAAGGAGTGTATCTAAAAGAAAAGAATATTACATTATTGAGAGAGAACAAAGCAAGTAGAATTAAAACTAAATTTAATAACGCCTGGATTGAAATTTGTCGAAAGATTAGCTCATGACCACTTTTCAGGTTGTATGGTCACCTTATTAGAAAGTGAAAGAAAAGCTTTCTCGTCCAAGACTGGGTTTCCGGTGCTTGTAAGCATTCCTTGATTTTATTTTTGGTCTTCGCATCTCAGATTATTTAAGTTGTCGAAATCCCACGCCCCCTTTCAGGCTTTCGGCGAACTAAAACAACCCTTGAACCGGTTCTGACGTTCAAAGTTCAATCGGCTGTTTATAGATGGCACTTGAATTTTCGTTTTGGAAATGTAAGCAGAACAATTTAAATGTTTTAATTTATTTCTTTTGTTGATCTTCGTATTGTAAGTTTTACAGATTATTTTAAGCTGTGCTGTCTTCAGCGGATAACAAGGCCACGAACATACGAATTCCTCGAACTATTACATTACAGACTGTACCGGTAACGAAGTTCGAAGTTCAATCAGCTGTTTATAGATGGCGCCGTTTCGTACTTAAGATCACGAATTTTGAAGTTCAGTAGACTGTTGATAGATGGCACTATTATAGCTTAGAAAAGAATGCTTCTATTGTTGATGCGTACGTTTGTGTCTTATAAGTTTTACAGATTATTGTACTCTCTGCGGATAACAAGATTAGGAACGTAGGATTTCGGCTAGCAAAAACAGACCGTGTTCAAATTTCAAACGGATGTTGATAGATGGCGCTATTGTCAATAAATTATGCTGATCATAGGAAATAATTTAATTACTGCATTTATATTTTTCTTTGCACAACAAGCTAACAATTTGGACATGCCATTTTTCTTGGTTTCAAAAGGCAGCTGCGACAATGCAGTTGGTTCTGCGATTACCAAATCTTAAGTGGTGTGCACCCTACGTGATGCTGCTTGCCGCCTTATGGTAGTTAAGGAAGAGGTGAGGATATTGTAGGGGTTAATAAAACAATCTTCTTGTAGATATGATTTTATTTTCACGAATTATTACATAGTATCTATTTTAGCTGTATATAGGTAGGTGTAGAGGTAACAATAAATCTCTCCAAAAGCTTAAATACTAGCATAGTCCTGAGTTCCTGACTCATGAAATACTTTATTTTCTTTACTACTTTATTTCCGTTCAAATTGTTACTTACTTCAAAGTTACTAACGGGATAGTGTCACTTATACTACTGACATTTGTCAATTTAATGCTAATAATAGTTACTTTCTTTCTGTTTTTCTCGAAGGGTATAGCAGTGGTGTGTGTATAATCAATTCATTGACCACTAGTTATGTTCACCCTAGCAAACCCCGACTAATAAGACACAATCAATTCGTATTGTTCGTGACTTTCTTGGAGGCCGGTTACACTTGTTAAGAACTACTAACCCATTTCTATCAACTGCATAAACACTCACATGCAAAGTAATGTGCGGTTGTAACAAACACGTGACTGTTCCTTTTCTTGGTACCGACAGTGTATTAGTGTCTTGAAACGCATGTAACTCGCACGTAACATGTTACGCACTAGTTGGTAGACATGCCTGGCTGGCCATATTACGTGGTGCATTGCGCTTGGCGACTGATTTGGTTCTGAAAACCTATCGATCGATAGCAGTAGAATTTTTGTAAATGTAGGTATTATTATCTGAATGAATTCATAGTAACTGGCAACGAACAGGTATGGCTTGCCAAAGTTAGTGACAATTATAACAAGTTTCTCTATGTCTGCTAAGCTAGCTCGGTTAAGTGTGTTCTTGTTATAAGATGCATTGCGATATTTTTCTGTCTCAGTATCATTATTGCGCTTTGCAATATCTCTTACCGTTTAATTTTATTTGACATTCATATCGGTGTATTTCTTATTGTTTCAGATGTGGTTAGCAGCACTAACTATAGTAGTAGCAACCTGCCTTTATCTATATTTTGATACTCATAAGCCTAAGAAGTTTCCTCTGGGCCCAAAATGGGCTCCCATCCTTGGTTGTGCCAGCGAAGTATACAGACTGCGTGAAAAAACCGGTTACCTGTACAAAGCTGTAAAGGAACTCTCTCTAGCCTACTCCAAAGATGGATCACTACTGGGTCTTAGAATTGGAAAGGATAGAATCGTGATGGTGAACAGTTTAGAAGCTAACAAAGAGATGCTTTTCAATGAAGACATTGATGGTAGACCAAAAGGAATCTTCTATCAAACAAGAACTTGGGGAGAACGACGTGGAGTACTGCTCACTGATGGAGAGTTATGGAAAGAACAGAGGAGGTTCCTTTTACGGCATTTGAAGGAATTTGGCTTTGGAAGAAGAGGAATGGAAGACATTGCCCGTTTAGAAGCATCTCATATGGTGCACGACGTTTTTGAAATAATAGGTGATAATGCTAACAAAACAGCCGTAATTCAGATGCACAATTTCTTCAATGTTTACATTTTGAACACTCTGTGGACGATGATGGCAGGCATTAGGTATAAGCCTAGTGATCCTCAAATGAAGGTACTTCAAAACCTTTTATTTGACTTATTCGCGGCTGTAGATATGGTCGGCGCTCTCTTCAGTCACTTTCCTATCCTCAGCATTGTGACTCCTACGCTCTCGGGCTACAAAGACTTTATTAGAACTCACAAAAGAATTTGGAAGTTTCTTCGAGAGGAGTTGGCGAGACATAAAGATCGATTTGATTCTGCTCAAGAGGATAGGGACTTTATGGATGTGTACTTAAGAGTTTTAAAGGAGAGGGGAGAAGTGGATACTTATTCTGAAGGTCAGCTCGTAGCTATGTGCATGGATATGTTCATGGCTGGCACGGAGACAACCAGCAAGAGCATGAGTTTCTGCTTCAGTTACTTGGTGAGGGAGCAAGAGGTGCAGACGAAGGCTCAGGAAGAGATTGATAGAATCGTCGGCAAAGATCGGACGCCCAACTTGGATGATCGTCCCAAGTAAGTGGTGCTCAGTAAATAAAACTGTATACTCTAAAGTAGGCATGACATGTAGGCATGATAAGTAGAAGCTCATTTTTAGAGTAGTGTTGTGTTTAACAAAAGGTCGGTCAATACAGATTAGTAATAACTACAGTCAATACTGAATTGTTAATTAAATAGTACGTAGCAAATTGTTTTGACAGTTAAAAAAAAAACTGCCTGTCTATTCCTTACTCATTAATTTTAATAATTTGTTAAAAGGAGTCTCTCTTAGATTAACCATTATCCATAATAGTGTAATATCTGAAAGATTGCAATCTTTTGCGGTAGATTTTATTGGTGCTTAATGATTGTCGTTTCTGATCAACTGCCATTGGAGTTTCCAACTGAGTACTGTGCCGCGAAATGGCACTACTGTATGGTCTTGTCGCAGGCTGGGCGGTTTTTATTTTATTGACAATCGACAAACACTCAGCAGACAGAAGTTTTTCCTGCAAACAACCCTATTCAATAAAACTTACACATGGCATATCATGTGAAAGTTAAAAGTCGAAGACAAAGAACCTGTGGGTTTGTTCCTGTCTTTCTAATCAGTTGACATAGTTCGTCGTTCTAGTTCGCATAGTTTCTATTCAGTCAGCTAATTTTTCAACAAATAAGTCCTACCACTTCAGGTTGTTAGTAGTACTTAAATTTAAGTTTTACCTGTTTACAATTCAACATTAGCATACCATCATTGCATGGCAGAATGTGTCTTTGCACTAAATATATTGTATTATTCTTTATCCACCACATTTTAAGCAAAAAATCTAAATTATTATTATTATTATATTTCTTCTCAGAGTAGTTACTCAGATTAATACTTTTTGCCGTGTCACAGTGCCAACTAGTTTACAGAAATAAATATCATTTATCATAATTTCCAGCATGCCGTACAACGAGGCAATTGTCCACGAATGTGTACGGCATTTTATGGGACGAACGTTTGGGGTTCCTCATCGAGCTCTGAGAGATACCTGGCTGGCTGGTTACTTCATACCAGAGGTAAGAATTAATAATGTTTACTGGTTTTAAAACTATGGTTAGCTATTTCCTACTCCTATTTTATTCTCTTTGAAGGCTCGGCTTGGTAGCCACTATAGATTCTTGCATGTTGCTGGAGTCGCTTAAATTATAGTCATCGTCTACATAATATATTTTATTACAATATTAAGTAGTGTAGTGTACTTAATAAAGAGTATTCTATCGTTCTTAGAAGAGGGTAAATAAAACAAAAACGATAATAGGTTTATTACGTTTATTCATATCTCAACCTTACTGTATAACACCTGTTTCAGGACACGATGGTGCTGAGCAACTTCACGAACATCTTGATGGACGAAGACATGTTCCCGATGCCCTACGCTTTCAAACCAGAACGATTCATGTGTGAGGGAAAAATCTCTCTTCCAGATCACTACTTTCCATTTGGGCTAGCCAAACATAGATGTATGGGCGACGTTTTAGCTAAATGCAACATTTTTATCTTCACAACGACGATGTTGCAAAGATTCTCATTCTTACCTGCTCCCGAAGAGCCTTTGCCATCTCTTGACCACGTAGACGGAGCAACGCCTTCGGCTGCTCCTTTTAAAGCACTAGTAGTTCCAAGACAATTTTAATCCTATCTGTAATTCTGTACATAGAACTCCGGAAGTTTAGATCGATCCAGTTACCATGGGGGTTAGGGAACCGAACACAATCAAGTTACACCTCAATAGTTAAAGATTGTCCTTTTTAAATGTGTAGTTTTACTCATTAGATGTTCGCCTATGACAAGTTGTTTGCTTGTAAGAGCTCAACGATGTATACGTCTATATTTATTGTCGTTTTGAGAGATTTTTTCTTCTGAACCTATGATATTCATACGACTTTTGAGTGTTTAAATGAATTTGACTACTATATAGTGACACTGCAGTGTCGATTGCTCGTCTCTGGTGCAGGGTGCGCGGCAGACCCTACAGCGTCCTTATGATGGTAGTGGACAGGATTGACTGTCCTTACGTTAGACACTGCAGTGACTTGCATGTCACTTACAGTTTTCGGTCACTGCTCTAATTCGTGTTGTGAAGTTATTGTATTGTCTATTGTGATACCGGCTGCAGCTGAATATCAAAATTTTACACTATATGGTACTTAATGCCAGGAGGCCTAGACAAAGTCACATTTTCAGTAACGATAACGAAAATAGATAAATCTGAAATGTATGGAATTGGCATAAGCTTTCGAAATGTCTCGTGATCACTAGCATTATCGATCGCGCTAGAAAATGTCAAATGGTGTAACAAAACGATGAATAAATCGAATGACTCGATCGATATCGACGAATCGTTCAATCAACAACTTAGCAAACAAGCGATATCGATGGTCGAAATCGAATCAACACGGAGCGATTGACATTGTCTTGGCCCCCAGGGAACCAGGGGTGGTTAGTTCCATTTCCCTACAACTCTAAATGACTGATCTAGGATTTGGCAAAACTTTATTTATGGATATTGAAATTAAACGAATTGTATTTTTATGTATACCTTTGGATAACTAAAAAAAAATGAGGCAGATCTAGTTTTTGTTTAAGTTTACTCTTTTCTGTGATTCGTAGCTATGTCCAACAATTGTGATACAATAATATTGTGCCAATTAAAGATGGACGTTATTGTAGATAATTAATTACCTACATAAATATTACCTAGTTATAGATGATTTGCTTCACTGTTTAAAATATTATGCTATGAGCTTGATAACGATTTTGGCTCTGGGTAAGTACTAAGTTTAAATCGGAAGATCGCAATGTGCGACCGAGGTTCGAACGTAGTAGTCTGAGTGAGACAAGCATCAGCGCTGTCGATTACTCGGCCAACAAGGCTGTCTTGACGAGCTTTAAATTTTCATATCTATATTAATTATATAAAATTAAATTTTATAATAGTTGTATTAAATACATACTAAACTTTAGATAAATTCATAATTTTTTCTGACTGATAAATTAATGACCCTGACTGAAAAACGAATTACCCTGACTATAAGCTGATTTCCTTGACTGATAAATTAATGAGCCTTACGGACAAATGAATTTTCCTGACTGATAAATTAATGTCCTTAAAGGAGATTGTTCTACGCCCATACATTGTTCGCCCTGGAGCCAACAGCATAGAAAAAATCATTTTCTATTTGTAAACTACCCTTAGTAGCCCATAACAACAAAGTTTCTTGACGGACACTTTAGAGAACAGATTTATTTAAAGAAAAGGAACCGATTTTGAGGTTATTTTTAATAAACGAAAAATTAAGTAATTCCTTCTAAAATCGCTATTTCAGGTTTCTACAAAGCATTAAACTTCAAATACAGTAAAATATTACTGTAAATACAGTTGTATTACAAACAGAAACCAAATCAAAAACGCCAAAAGAAATCACCAAATACAATGCAACACAAGACTCGGTGAGACGAACCGACTGACGTAGAGAATAGAGATGCTCTCTCGAAGATCAATCATTCTATATCGATTATCAATGACCACCTATATAATTTGAGGTTTTAATTTAGTAGGCCAAAATGACAGATCAATATGTCAAATGTCAATTAATTTGTTCCGTTTCAAACATAAACACGTTGTTGCTATGATTCTACTTCAATTAAATTATTGCTAAAATAAGATATTTTCTTCCCAACGAACAATGTGTAACGTTTTAGTTTGCGACATTTAAAAATAGAGTTTAAGTACTTAAAAAGTAAAAATATGGCTATTGAAGTCGTGAAATGGTTATGAGAACAATTCACTAGAGTTGCGTCGTAAATGACATTTCAATCGTTAAATGAGAGATTTTCTGACAAGTGAAAAAACATAGTTCAATAGATGGCGTGGGTAAAAAATACGTCTTTGTTTTACTGGCTACTGATAACAAAAATAAGATCCGTAAATAAGAAAGCTTATTTGATGTCAAAAACCTGAGACAGTGACGTATTTTTTACCAACGCTTCTTTTGAACTAATATTTTCTCACTTGTCAGAAAATCCCTCATTCGACTAGTAGGTACATTGTACATTTTGTGAGTTTGTTTGGTTCATTATATTTTCATCATAATCGTGCTAGGCCATATTCATCATAAGTTCCATTAAAATGTTCACGGAACTAATTCCATGAAAAAAATATGCATGAAAAACTTTTATGTTGCACATTTTCAATGTTTTGGAAGTGATAAATATCGAACATCCATTATTTATCACTAGATATTATGGACATCGTCGTCGATATCGATATTTATGTAAGATGAGCGAGAGCGACACTGTCAAATCTTCTGTGACATTCACATTGACAATTCCTTGAAAGATGGCGAGTTCAGTTGGTAATAAAATCAATGAGGTCAATTTTAAAAACCTATTAAGAATTAAACAGTGTCCGCTTGAATTTATTATTTTTAAAAAGCATATTAAAATATAATTAAATTTAACGTACACGTCAAATGTTTGTTGGTTAGAGGGCGGTCTAGAACAATCTCCTTTACATTCGTTTATTTGTCGAAAATTAACTACCTAGTAGGAGTTCTCTTGCAGTCCGTTACATTTTTAAATAGTGGAGCAATAAACAATTACTATACGGTTGTTCTAAAACTTTTTGATGTTTAATTATGTGCCTTTACTCTTTTCAAAGGCATCGTCCTAACCAAAGTGACTTTCACGCGAATACACGAGGGTTATACCAGTGTTCAATCGCTTAGGTTAGGACGCGGGGTAACTGTACCATAGTAAATATAAAATCATGTTTCTTGCCCACTTAGATTGTAAGTGTTGTCCAATTTATCTAATTAAAGCTTTGTATTCAGAAGAAATAATAATATTGTTGTCGTAACGTTTTTCTACTATTGTTAGTTCCCTCGAAGAACTAAAATTTGTCCTCTCTGACTTAAGATTTTCTCCATTGTACTAAGACTTGATGTTGTTAATTGTGGTACTTGAATCTATGAATTTGAAGATATTATGTATTTAGGCCAATGTAGTCTCCAAATGATTTGGTGTTGGATTAATAAATGATGTATCTTTGTATCAAATTTGTTTTATTTATTAAATGCTGGCGTATTTTTACAAGGGTCTTAACTAAATTGTCCTCTACTGATGAGATATTTAATTAAACTGAAAATAGCATGTTTTTCAGTACGTCTGAAGATTATCAAAAAATGTCAGACACGTATTTTTCTCTTTTCACCTTATCAAAAGATTACGTCGATATATTGTGTTAAAATGTGGGATGACGTCACTTCTTTGTTTATTTTATACTGCTTTGTAAGGTAGCGCGCCCCTACTCCTAAACTTTAATGCGTTTTATCTAAGTCATATTTGTTAATATGATAAAGCAATAAATACGTGTCTCATTTTTTTTATCCGACTACTAATTAACGATTAAATGTAATTTTTTTGTTTTACCCTGTCATCATCCCTATCATCTGACATGCGCATGCGTCACAATCAGCGCAACCTTTTACTTAGTGTAAGCACCCTTGTTGTTGGGGAGCACGACCAGCGCTGATCTAAGCATACGATCCCGTGTATTATAATATCAAGCAGGCGAGGCGTCTGCATTAAAAAAATCAGTTGAAATAATCACATTTTTTTTTATTGAGCCTACAATATCCCACTGCTGAGCAAAGGGCTCCCCCAAATCCTTCCAGACATTTTTCTCTTAAGCCATCTCGTTCCATCCCTTGCGGTATGCGTCTAGGTCGTTTCGCCACCTCTTCCAGGGCCGGCGTCGATAGCTCCGTCCATCCTCAGGCACCCACCTTGAAGCGACTACCTATTGCCCAGTCGTCACTCTGCATGCGGCTAACGTGAACCCGCCCAATCCCATTTTTTTTCATACGTAAGTAATCACATAAGTTAACTATATTTGTTTTGCTTTATTTGTGGAAATATATCAATAGTCGAGTTTCACTAATTAATTAAACTTGACCCTCTATACGGAGCAGCTATGGAGAAGGCCTTTTAAAGACATTCAAAATATTGCTTACATAGCAACACATACGTCTTTTTTTATAAGTTCTTCTTGATGAATATTTTGAGCTTGAAGAGCTAGAAAGGGTTATAGGAAACAATAAAAAAACGACAAATAATGATGAATTAATTTTAATGAAAGATTATTATAATTATAATTTCTTATTATTATACCTTATAACTAAAGAGAATTCAAAACATTTCGTGTAAAACACATTACACATAATACATAATCTACTTATTTCTTTTCATGATTTCATTTCATAAACACAAATTTGGAATTTTGTTTAACTTCTTATTCGATTAACCCTCTTTCTACATAAATCTATAAATGTTAGGTTAACGTTAATGTACGACAAAGCAATATTATATGCACGTTACAGGATGATAGAACTGATGGACGCTAGTGATGGGCGAAACACGTAGGCAAATTCTGGGCCGAGTACATTTTAGATTGCCATCGACACGCTAAGAAGAAGAAAGCAATACTTAATTGTAGTACTTATATGTAAGAAATGATGATATTTTGTGCGAGATTTGACTGCGGCTATAAATTACTTAACCTACATAAGTCTAAAAGCTGTAGTTGCAAAATTGATGCAATTCGTTGCCTATTTTGCTATTTCAGCATTACATACTAACGCTAAATAATAAAAGATTACAGATTAGGACAATAAGGTGCAATTGCACACAATGGGACAGCACGTCACAGCCAGCTAACTAGTCAGGTCGTTAAAATACTACAAGCTTATATTAGACTACAACTAAATGACTGACATACGTTCCACTGAATACATAAATTAAGTACTGAATGCATGGTATGGACAGCCCATAGGAAAAATAGTGTGTAATCTAAACTGCCCTCACTACTCTCTTTTCACAATATTTTGCCAAATGAACAGATCTCCAATCCAATCGTTTCGACTTGAACCCGGACAACAAGTAACAATAGGTGGGTTCCGAACAACAGCTGTCAGTTGATGGCTAACACTTTAACATCCAATCTTCTAAGTTCTAGAGTCATTTTAATAAATGCTAATAAATCCTAACATCATAGGCATCCATGGAATTCAGCTTTTATTACATTATAAGCATAACATTATCCAATCACTTATAGACTAAAAACTGATACAAACAATCCTTTTTTCTATGAACTAAAGTTTATTTAGCATGCCAGTCATACCTATTCTGATTTTGCCTGTCCTCTGAACACACAAGTTAAATAAACGTAACTATGCTCCGAGAAGTCAGGCAGATCAAGATCTCTAGAGGATTTTCGATAAACCTATGATGCAGCTAGAAGTGAAACGATGCGGTGATGATAGTATTACTTGACGAATCAAGAAAACATTAGTATGGCACTTAAACAGAGAAGAAGATGAATTGGGAAACCAAGGAATCACTAGCGCACCAAAAAGCGATGTCTAGTGATCAGCAGAAGACCAGCCCAACTCCGCCGGTGACGCTGCTGTCGCCACCGGCCACTGATGCAGGACTGGCAAACAGTGAACTTCGAAAAAAGGTTAATAAATTAAATACATGTAGATGATGATTTAAGATGATACATTATATGTAAGTGGCTGAATGCATGGTGAGGACAGCCAACAGGAAAAATTGTGCGTAAATTAAAACTGCCCCCACTATTCTGTTTTCACACTTTAATGACAAATGAACATATGTATCTCCAATCCAATCGTTTCGACTTGAACCCGAACAACAAGTAACAATAGGTGGGTTTCGAACAACAGCTGTCAGTTGATGGCTAACAATTTAACATCCAATCTTAAAAGTTCCAAAGTCATTTTGATAAATACTTTGCAACATCCGATTGGATGTTGCAAAGTATTTATCAAAATGACTTTGGATGCATCAATTTTTTGACTATCAGTGATTACTGATAGTCAAAAAATTGATGCATCCAATTACTTTCTTTTTAACTCTGAATCCGTCTTATTACAGTCCGAGATGACATGAACTAAAGTTTATTGTAGCATGGTAGTCGTATTTGAATTCTGCTTGTCTTCTAAACAACGCAAGATGTGTTCACTTCAATGTAAGTTGGTTTCGAAGAGCCAGATTATAACACTATGATGCAGTTAAAGGTGAAATGTTGATATGATGATAATATTAGTGAACGAATCAAGAAGGAGATAGAGAAACATCGAACAAAGTAACAGAATGAAACGAAAACAGACGAAGAAGACAACGGAGGAAATAAAACATTAGTATTGCACTTAAACAGGGAAGAAGACGAATTAGGGAACCAAGGAATCACTAGAGCACCAAAAAGCGATGTCTAGTGATCAGCAGAAGCCCAGCCCAACTCCGCCGGTGACGCTGCTGTCGCCACCGGCTACTGATGCAGGACTGGCAAACAGTGAACTTTGCAAAAAGGTTATTAAATCAAGAGACATGTAGATGATTATCGAAGATGATACATGATGGTGATATATGTTAGAGGCTGAATGCGTGGTGAGGATAGCCAGTAGGAAAAATAGTGTGTAATCTAAAACTGCTCCCACTACTCTGTTCATTTCGACTTGAACCCGGACAACAAGTAACAACAGGAGGGTTCCAAACAACCACTGTCAGTTGATGGCTAACAATTTAACACCCAATCTTAAAAGTTCCAAAGTCATTTTGATAAATGCTAATACATCCCAAAATCATACGCCCATGCAATTCAGCTATTATTGACAATTTTACATGTTCAAAATAGTATCATTATTCATAAATCAAGAGACATGGTTGATGACTATCGAAGATGATACATGATGGTGATATATGTAAGTGGCTGAATGCTTGGTGAGGACAGTCTGTAGGAAAAATTGTGCGTAGATTAAAACTGCCCTCACTATTCTGTTTACAAAATTTAATGACAAATGAACAGATCTCCAATCCAATCGTTTCAACTTGAACCCGGACAACAAGTAACAATAGGTGGGTTCCGAACAACAGCTGTCAGTTGATGGCCAACAATTTAACATCCAATCTAAAAAGTTACAAAGTAATTGTGATACATACTTTGCAACATCCAATCACTGATAGTCAAAAATCTGATACATCCAATTTTTTCTTTTAACTCTGAATCCGACTTATTACAGTCCGAGATGACATGAACTAAAGTTTATTGTAGCATGGTAGTCGTATTTGAATTCTGCTTGTCTTCTAAACAACGCTAGATTTGTTCACTTCAATGTAAGTTGGTTTCATGATGCAGTTAATGGTAAAATGATGATATGATGATAATATTAGTGAACGAATCAAGGAGATAGATAAAACAACGAACAAAGTAACAGAATGAAACGAAAACAGACGAAGAAGACAACGGAGGAAATAACACATTAGTATTGCACTTAAACAGGGCAGAAGACGAATTAGGGAACCAAGGAATCACTAGAGCACCAAAAAGCGATGTCTAGTGATCAGCAGAAGTCCAGCCCAACTCCGCCGGTGACACTGCTGTCGCCACCGGCCACTGATGCAGGACTGGCAAACAGTGAACTTCGCAAAAAGGTAAATAAATTTAAGACATGTGGATGATGATTTAAGATGATACATTATATGTAAGTGGCTGAATGCATGGTGAGGACAGCCAACAGGAAAAATTGTGCGTAAATTAAAACTGCCCCCACTATTCTGTTTTCACACTTTAATGACAAATGAACATATATGTATCTCCAATCCAATCGTTTCGACTTTAACCCAGACAACAACAACAGCTGTCAGTTGATGGCCAACAATTTAACATCCAATCTTAAAAGTTACAAAGTCATTTTGATAAATACTTTGCAACATCCAATCACTGATAGTCAAAAAATTTATACATCCAATTATTTTCTTTTTAACTCTGAATCCGTCTTATTACAGTCCGAGATGACATGAACTAAAGTTTATTGTAGCATGGTAGTCGTATTTGAATTCTGCTTGTCTTCTAAACAACGCAAGATTTGCTCACTTCAATGTTAGTTGATTTCGAAGAGCCAGATTATAACACTATGATGCAGTTAAAGGTAAAATGATGATATGATGATAATATTAGTGAACGAATCAAGAAGGAGATAGAGAAACATCGAACAAAGTAACAGAATGAAACGAAAACAGACGAAGAAGACAACGGAGGAAATAAAACATTAGTATTGCACTTAAACAGGGAAGAAGACGAATTAGGGAACCAAGGAATCACTAGAGCACCAAAAAGCGATGTCTAGTGATCAGCAGAAGCCCAGCCCAACTCCGCCGGTGACGCTGCTGTCGCCACCGGCTACTGATGCAGGACTGGCAAACAGTGAACTTCGCAAAAAGGTTATTAAATCAAGAGACATGTAGATGATTATCGAAGATGATACATGATGGTGATATATGTTAGTGGCTGAATGCGTGGTGAGGATAGCCAGTAGGAAAAATAGTGTGTAATCTAAAACTGCTCCCACTACTCTGTTCATTTCGACTTGAATCCGGACAACAAGTAACAATAGGAGGGTTCCAAACAACAGCTGTCAGTTAATGGCTAACAATTTAACATCCAATCTTAAAAGTTCCAAAGTCATTTTGATAAATGCTAATACATCCCAAAATCATACGCCATTGCAATTCAGCTATTATTGTCAATTTTACATGTTCAAAATAGTATCATTATCCATAAATCAAGAGACATGGTTGATGACGATCGAAGATGATACATGATGGTGATATATGTAAGTGGCTGAATGCATGGTGAGGACAGCCTATAGGAAAAATTGTGCGTCAATTAAAATTGCCCCCCACTATTCTGTTCATTTCGACTTGAACCCGGACAACAAGTAACAATAAGAGGGTTCCAAACAACAGCTGTCAGTTGATGGCTAACAATTTAACATCCAATCTTAAAAGTTCCAAAGTCATTTTGATAAATGCTAATACATCCCAAAATCATACGCCCATGCAATTCAGCTATTATTGACAATTTTACATGTTCAAAATAGTATCATTATTCATAAATCAAGAGACATGGTTGATGACTATCGAAGATGATACATGATGGTGATATATGTAAGTGGCTGAATGCTTGGTGAGGACAGTCTATAGGAAAAATTGTGCGTAGATTAAAACTGCCCTCACTATTCTGTTTACAAAATTTAATGACAAATGAACAGATCTCCAATCCAATCGTTTCAACTTGAACCCGGACAACAAGTAACAATAGGTGGGTTCCGAACAACAGCTGTCAGTTGATGGCCGACAATTTAACATCCAATCTTAAAAGTTCCAAAGTCATTTTGATAAATGCTAATACATCCCAAAATCATACGCCATTGCAATTCAGCTATTATTGTCAATTTTACATGTTCAAAATAGTATCATTATCCATAAATCAAGAGACATGGTTGATGACGATCGAAGATGATACATGATGGTGATATATGTAAGTGGCTGAATGCATGGTGAGGACAGCCTATAGGAAAAATTGTGCGTCAATTAAAATTGCCCCCCACTATTCTGTTCATTTCGACTTGAACCCGGACAACAAGTAACAATAAGAGGGTTCCAAACAACAGCTGTCAGTTGATGGCTAACAATTTAACATCCAATCTTAAAAGTTCCAAAGTCATTTTGATAAATGCTAATACATCCCAAAATCATACGCCCATGCAATTCAGCTATTATTGACAATTTTACATGTTCAAAATAGTATCATTATTCATAAATCAAGAGACATGGTTGATGACTATCGAAGATGATACATGATGGTGATATATGTAAGTGGCTGAATGCTTGGTGAGGACAGTCTATAGGAAAAATTGTGCGTAGATTAAAACTGCCCTCACTATTCTGTTTACAAAATTTAATGACAAATGAACAGATCTCCAATCCAATCGTTTCAACTTGAACCCGGACAACAAGTAACAATAGGTGGGTTCCGAACAACAGCTGTCAGTTGATGGCCAACAATTTAACAACCAATCTAAAAAGTTACAAAGTAATTGTGATACATACTTTGCAACATCCAATCACTGATAGTCAAAAAACTGATACATCCAATTTTTTTCTTTTAAATCTGAATCCGACTTATTACAGTCCGAGATGACATGAACTAAAGTTTATTGTACGAGTAGCATGGTAGTCGTATTTGAATTCTGCTTGTCTTCTAAACAACGCAAGATTTGTTCACTTCAATGTTAGTTGGTTTCGAAGAGCCAGATTATAACACTATGATGCAGTTAAAGGTGAAATGATGATATGATGATATTATTAGTGAACGAATCAAGAAGGAGATAGATAAAACAACGAACAAAGTAACAGAATGAAACGAAAACAGACGAAGAAGACAACGGAGGAAATAAAACATTAGTATTGCACTTAAACAGGGAAGAAGATGAATTAGGAAACCAAGGAATCACTAGCACACCAAAAAGCGATGTCTAGTGATCAGCAGAAGTCCAGCCCAACTCCGCCGGTGACGCTGCTGTCGCCACCGGCCACTGATGCAAGACTGGCAAACAGTGAACTTCGCAAAAAGGTTAATAAATCAAGAGACATGGTTGATGACGATCGAAGATGATACATGATGGTGATATATGTTAGTGGCTGAATGCGTGGTGAGGATAGCCAGTAGGAAAAATAGTGTGTAATCTAAAACTGCTCCCACTACTCTGTTCATTTCGACTTGAACCCGGACAACAAGTAACAATAGGAGGGTTCCAAACAACAGCTGTCAGTTGATGGCTAACAATTTAACATCCAATCTTAAAAGTTCCAAAGTCATTTTGATAAATTCAAATTCAAATATTTTATTTCGGAATTATTGCATCCATAATACATTGCAACATCCAATCACTGATAGTCAAAAAACTGATACATCCAATTATTTTCTTTTTAACTCTGAATCCGTCTTATTACAGTCCGAGATGACATGAACTAAAGTTTATTGTAGCATGGTAGTCGTATTTGAATTCTGCTTGTCTTCTAAACAACGCAAGATTTGTTCACTTCAATGTTAGTTGATTTCGAAGAGCCAGATTATAACACTATGATATAATATAATTACAGATTTAAAATGGCAGGGGGTGACTTGCACACTCAATAATGGGCCCCTGAAAACAATCGCTAGCATATAGTGCCGTAGCGACAAGGGGGGCAACATGTTCTGAGGTGCTATGAAGAGTGGAGAGGTATTCCACGGTTATCAGGACAATCCCAGAAGTGCAGTCGAGATCCTTACTAGCATCTTACTGGAGTCCATCTTTCCTCAGAGCACGATTGCTCTTGCGAATCTCCACTCAAGCCGGCCAATAAAGGCAAGAATGAGGTGGGAGGTCTGTTCCTAGTCAGTGTTCACTGCAGCCGGCCAATAAAGGCAAGCCAGAGGTGAGGAACAAGACGTCTCCCGGGAGGTAGGGTCCATGGGGTCGCTACTGCCCAACAGCTCGCCACATGCTGCCCTGCGGTTTTCCAGAGCCACGTTAGCCACGCCAGTAATTTTTCAGTCGTGTGTCCGCCCCCCACGTGATTAGATAGTCAATCAGGACGTGTGGTTGTTTAGGGGGCTTTTTTGAGGGTGGGAAAACATCTAATGACTCCTCCCGCTCTGAGTGGAGTGGCAGGGAGTGTCAGACTCTTCTGACTAAAACCCAACCATGTTCTTTCCTTAGACCTTTATGTTTAAGGGGCAATTTAGTATAATACCTCAAACTGTCGAAGAACTTAATCTACTATATTATAGCTACATAAATGATGTATGTGGCTGGTACTGGTTTATAGCAAAGAACACTTACATACGATGATTAAAAAATTACCAATCACAAACAATTCTACACTATCCCTCGTTAGACAGGTGAAAACCAACGTGTTGATAAAGGACGAAGAATTGAATCCTGAAGATACCATAGAATTCTTGGGCATAACTTTGAATGCTAAGCATCGGTTGATTATGTAAGCACATTTATATAAATTGTCTGACTAATGTAATATAATTACAGATTTAAAATGGCAGGGTGTGACTTGCACTCTCAATAATGGGCCCCCAAAAACGATTGCCACCATATAGTGCCGTAGCGACAAGGGGGCAACATGACCTGAGGTGCTATGAGGAGTGGAGAGGTATTCCACGGTTATGGACAATCCCAGAAGTGCAGTCGAGATCCTTACTAGCATCTTACTGGAGTCCATCTTTTCTCCGAGCTCGTTTGCTCTTGCGAATCTCCACTCAAGCCGGCCAATATAGATAAGAATGAGGTTGGAGGTCTGTTCCTCGTCAGAGTTCACTCAGAGGTGAGGAACAAGATTTCTCCCGGGAGGTAGGGTCCGTGGGCTCGCTACTGACTAACAGCTCGCCACATGCTGCCCTGTGGTTTTCCAGAGCCACGTTAGCCACGCCAGTAATTTTTAGTCGTGTGTCCGCCCCCCACGTGTTTAGATGGTTAATCAGGATATGTGGTTGTTTAGGGGGCTTATTATTATTATTTATCTCTTGAATTTTTATCGGGACCCTTTGGAAGGCGTACGAGGGGCCGAAGCCAACTCGCAGAGTTCCCTAAGACTATTATAATTAGCAATAATGAGGAGGCACCAACCAACGATTGTCCCTGTATGCACTATGCAAGTGCATCCAAGGTCAGCCCCCGGTTGCTGCAAGACTGTTGCAAAACACGGAAAAAAAAATTGGGCTATGGGTTTGAATGACTAAAGTGTAACTATTGGTTAGCGAGATCTATGGAAATACTATGGCCCCTGCCTGAAAAATGATTTATATACAATAAATAAACAGATATAACGGCAGGGGGTGACTTGCACACTCAATAATGGGCTCCCGAAAACGATCGCCAGCATATAGTGCCGTAGCGACAAGGGGGCAACATGTCCTGAGGTGCTATGAGGAGTGGAGAGGTATTCCACGGTTATCAGGACAATCCCAGAAGTGCAGTAGAGATCCTTACTAGCATCTTACTGGAGTCCATCTTTCCTCAGAGCACGATTGCTCTTGCGAATCTCCACTCAAGCCGGCCAATAAAGGCAAGAATGAGGTGGGAGGTCTGTTCCTAGTCAGTGTTCACTGCAGCCGGCCAATAAAGGCAAGCCAGAGGTGAGGAACAAGACGTCTCCCGGGAGGTAGGGTCCATGGGGTCGCTACTGCCCAACAGCTCGCCACATGCTGCCCTGCGGTTTTCCAGAGCCACGTTAGCCACGCCAGTAATTTTTCAGTCGTGTGTCCGCCCCCCACGTGATTAGATAGTCAATCAGGACGTGTGGTTGTTTAGGAGGCTTTTTTGAGGGTGGGAAAACATCTAATGACTCCTCCCGCTCTGGGTGGAGCGGAAGGGAGTGTCAGACTCCTGCTGACTAAAACCAAACCATGTTCTTCCCTTAGACCTTTATGTATCAAGGGCAATTTAGTATAATACCTCAAACTGTCGAAGAACGAATCACTAGAGCACCAAAAAGCGATGTCTAGTGATCAGCAGAAGTGCAGCCCAACTCCGCCGGTGACGCTGCTGTCGCCACCGGCCACTGATGCAGGACTGGCAAACAGTGAACTTCGCAAAAAGGTAAATAAATCAAGAGACATGTAGATGATGATCGAAAATGATTAATGATGGTGATATATGTTATTGGCTAAATGCATGGTGAGGACAGCCTATAGGAATAATTGTGCGTAAATTAAAACTGTCCCCACTATTCTGTTTTCAAACTTTAATAACAAATGAACAGATCTCCAATCCAATCGTTTCGACTTGAACCCGGACAACAAGTAACAATAGGTGGGTTCCGAACAACAGCTGTCAGTTGATGGCCAACAATTTAACATCCAATCTAAAAAGTTACAAAGTAATTGTGGTAAATACTTTGCAACATCCAATCACTGATAGTCAAAAATCTGATACATTCAATTATTTTCTTTTTAACTCTGAATCCGTCTTATTACCGTTCGAGATGTCATGAACTAAAGTTTATTGTAGCATGGTAGTCGTATTTGAATTCTGCTTGTCTTCTAAACAACGCAAGATTTGTTCACTTCAATGTTAGTTGGTTTCGAAGAGCCAGATTATAACACTATGATGCAGTTAAAGGTAAAATGATGATATGATGATAATATTAGTGAACGAATCAAGAAGGAGATAGATAAAACAACGAACTAAGTAACAGAATGAAACGAAAACAGACGAAGAAGACAACGGAGGAAATAAAACATTAGTATTGCACTTAAACAGGGAAGAAGATGAATTAGGAAACCAAGGAATCACTAGCACACCAAAAAGCGATGTCTAGTGATCAGCAGAAGTCCAGCCCAACTCCGCCGGTGACGCTGCTGTCGCCACCGGCCACTGAGGCAAGACTGGCAAACAGTGAACTTCGCAAAAAGGTTAATAAATCAAGAGACATGTAGATGAGGATCGAAGATGATACATGATGGTGATATATGTAAGTGGCTGAATGCGTGGTGAGGATAGCCAGTAGGAAAAATAGTGTGTAATCTAAAACTGCTCCCACTACTCTGTTCATTTCGACTTGAACCCGGACAACAAGTAACAATAGGAGGGTTTCAAACAACAGCTGTCAGTTGATGGCTAACAATTTAACATCCAATCTTAAAAGTTCCAAAGTTATTTTGATAAATTCTAATACATCCCAAAATCATACGCCCATGCAATTCAGCTATTATTGACAATTTTACATGTTCAAAATAGTATCATTATCCATAAATCAAGAGACATGGTTGATGACGATCGAAGATGATACATGATGGTGATATTGTAAGTGGCTGAATGCATGGTGAGGACAGCCAACAGGAAAAATTGTACGTAGATTAAAACTGCCCCCACTATTCTGTTTTCACATTTTAATGAAAAATGAACAGATCTCCAATCCAATCGTTTCGACTTGAACCCGGACAACAAGTAACAATAGGTGGGTTCCGAACAACAGCTGTCAGTTGATGGCCAACAATTTAACATCCAATCTTAAAAGTTAAAAAGTAATTGTGATAAATACTTTGCAACATCCAATCACTGATAGTCAAAAAACTGATACATCCAATTATTTTCTTTTTAACTCTGATCCGACTTATTACAGTCCGAGATGACATGAACTAAAGTTTATTGTACGAGACGCATGGTAGTCGTATTTGAATTCTGCTTGTCTTCTAAACAACGCAAGATTTGTTCACTTCAATGTTAGTTGGTTTCGAAGAGCGAGATTATAACACTATGATGCAGTTAAAGGTGAAATGATGATATGATGATAATATTAGTGAACGAATCAAGAAAACATTAGTATGGCACTTGAACAGAGAAGAAGACGAACTAGGGAACCATGGATTCACTAGAGCGCCAAGATGTTGCATATGGAGGTTGATGAAAGATGACAATGAAAACATCCGTAGTTAATCATGGACGTTGCTAAAAATCGATACAATTGCTTTATAATACGTAAGACTAGGATGGTGTGGACAAGTGGAAGCTGTTACTGATCCACTAGTTAGTTCCCTTCGTATATCGGCTCCCACGGCGGGACAAGTATGATCGTGGGCACGTGAGATCTGTTAATCAACAGATGTCACTTGCGGTGTTCCCCAGCATCCCGTTGTACATCATTGTCCACTAACATATTGCTCAGCGGTGGCCATGGCAGTAGTGATCGCGAACAGATTGACAGCAATCGTAATACATGAAATGATTTCAGATCATATAATTAGTATCAAACTATCCACCACCGCTACCGCCAGCGCCTCTGTGTGAACTATGCATTAGAGACAATAACACAACTAGAGATATATGCCAAGCAATCTAGATAGACACCAAGCACTCTAGGAGTAACAAAATTTTCAGCTTATTGCATTCCGAAAACTATCGCTAACAGTCGCCTCGATCGATGCCGAGAGATCTATAGAAAGACTGTGTCTCCTGCCTGACTAATGTAATATAATTACAGATTTAAAATGGCAGGGGGTGACTTGCACACTCAATAATGGGCCCCTGAAAACGATCGCTAGCATATAGTGCCGTAGCGACAAGGGGGCAACATGTCCTGAGGTGCTATGAGGAGTGGAGAGGTATTCCACGGTTATCAGGACAATCCCAGAAGTGCAGTCGAGATCCTTACTAGCATCTTACTGGAGTCCATCTTTCCTCAGAGCACGATTGCTCTTGCGAATCTCCACTCAAGCCGGCCAATAAAGGCAAGAATGAGGTGGGAGGTCTGTTGCTAGTCAGTGTTCACTGCAGCCGGCCAATAAAGGCAAGCCAGAGGTGAGGAACAAGACGTCTCCCGGGAGGTAGGGTCCATGGGGTCGCTACTGCCCAACAGCTCGCCACATGCTGCCCTGCGGTTTTCCAGAGCCACGTTAGCCACGCCAGTAATTTTTCAGTCGTGTGTCCGCCCCCCACGTGATTAGATAGTCAATCAGGACGTGTGGTTGTTTAGGGGGCTTTTTTGAGGGTGGGAAATCATCTAATGACTCCTCCCGCTCTGTGTGGAGTGGAAGGGAGTGTCAGACTCTTCTGACTAAAACCCAACCATGTTCTTTCCTTTATGTTTCAGGAACAAATTAGTATAATACCGCAAACTGTAGAAGAACTTAATCTACTATATTATAGGTACATAAATGATGTATATGGCTGGTACTGGTTTATAGCAAAGAGCACTTACATACGATGATTCAAAAATTACCAATCACAAACAATTCTACACTATCCCTCGTTAGACAGGTGAAAACCAACGTCTTGATAATGGACGACGAATTGAATCCGGAAGATACCATAGAATTCTTGGGCATAACCTTGAATGCTAAGTCGGGATATACTTATCTCGCAGAAATGGCTAAAGTATCTACATGGAGTGCTAGGATTAAAAGAAAATATTTTGGTAACGTACCAAAATAATACGTATAGGAAATGGCTAAAGTATTAACATAGAACGCCAGGAATAACAAGACACGTTTTGGGAACGTACCTTAGAAACTGGAATGAAAAATATGGGATACCCGCCTGAGATAGACTCATCTCGCAAAAATGGCTAAAGTATCAACATAGAACCCCAGGAATAACAAGACACGTTTTGGGAACGTACCTTAGAAACTGGAATGAAAAATATGGGATACCCGCCTGAGATAGACTCAGCTCGGAGAAATGGCTAAAGTATCAACATAGAACGCCAGGAATAACAAGACACGTTTTGGGAACGTACCTATCTTAGAAACTGGAATGAAAAATATGGGATACCCGCCTGAGATAGACTCATCTCGGAGAAATGGCTAAAGTATCAACATAGAACGCCAGGAATAACAAGACACGTTTTGGGAACGTACCTATCTTAGAAACTGGAATGAAAAATATGGGATACCCGCCTGAGATAGACTCATCTCGGAGAAATGGCTAAAGTATCAACATAGAACGCCAGGAATAACAAGACACGTTTTGGGAACGTACCTATCTTAGAAACTGGAATGAAAAATATGGGATACCCGCCTGAGATAGACTCATCTCGCAAAAATGGCTAAAGTATCAACATAGAACGCCAGGAACAGCAAGAAACGTTTTGGGAACGTACCATATAAACTGGCATGGAAAATATGTGTATACCCGCCTGAGATAGATTTATCTCGCAGAAATGGCTTAAGTATCTACATGGAGTGTTACGATTAAAAGAAAACATTTTGGTAACGTACCAAAATAATTCGTATAGGAAATATGTGTATACCCGCCTGAGATAGACTCATCTCGCAGAAATGGCTGAAGTATCTACATGGAGCGCCAGGGCCGGATTAAGAGGTATGGAGGCCTCGGGGCAACAAAGGAGCGGAGGCCCCCTTGCCCCAAATTATCTTCCAAATAAAATGAAAACACCAATTAGTCAATATTAGTCAATAATAATTGATGTTTAAGAATTGAATAACACCAATCGTTCACATACCGCAATTAATTTATATGAATATATATATATATATATATATTAATATATACTGTCGAGACACGGAATCGAATACCCAACCTCCGAAGTTGCGGGCAAGTGTCACCCCACTCAGCCATTGGGATACTCCCCCAAGTGCTTATCAGGGCCATTTGAGATTTTGATATTTTACCAATTGCCTGATTGGAGTGAACAAATATAGATTTCTGTTAATAATGGGGGTTAAAGAATGAAATTGCCGTTTTAATGTATTAGGTATTTCGAATTGACATAGAACCTTCATGGTTTGAGATATTTGAGTGAAATTTTTCACATGGTACCTATGAAGTTCTTCTTTTAAAAAAGGTGCAACATTTGATTATAGTTTTTAAGTTGTTTTTTTTATTCAGCTTAGACAAGAAAAATGGATACTTCGAAAATTCGAGTTATTTTTGAATACGAGTTCCGACTCGGAACTAACGCGGCAGAAACCGGTCGCAATATCAATGTTGCGTTTGGAGAGGGGACTGCTAATGAACGCACCGTTCAATTTTGGTTTAAACGCTTTCGTGATGGAAACTTTGATTTGAAGAACGAACACGCCCACACAGGTGAATAACAATGAATTGAAAGAAGTGGTGGAAGCCGATCCGAGCCAAACTACCCAGGAATTAGGGGGGCATGGTTTAACGTTATGGTACCTTACCAACAATATTGACTCATTTGCGTCAAATCAATAAAATAAAAAAATATGAGAAATGGTTGCCTCATAATTTGACTGATCTGCAGAAAGAAACGCGTGTTGAAGCTTGCGTTGCCTTGTTGAATCGATACAGAAATGAAGGAATATTGGATCGAATTGTGACATGTGATGAAAAATGGATTGTTTACGATAACCGTAAGCGAAAAATGCAATGGCTGACCCCAGGTCAAACGCCTCAACAGTGTCATAAAGCAAAGCTTAACAATAAAAAGGTAATGGTAACAGTTTGGTGGTCCCATCATGGTGTTATTCACTATAGCTTTCTCCGATCTGGTCAAGCAATAACAGCAGATGTCTACTGTGCCGAACTCCGCATAATGATAGCAAAACTAACAGTGAAACAGCCCTGACTCATGAATCGATCTTCACCATTATTGCTCCATGATAACGCGAAACCTCATACAGTACGAGAAACCGTTTTAACTCTACAGGAACTGAAATTAGAAACCATTTGTATTCCCTCCGTATTCGCCAGATCTTGCTCCAGCGGACTACCATTTTTTTCGTGATTTGGACAACTTTCGTAGTTTAAGTGATAAAAGTTCTTCTCAGAGGCAGTACAAAATGCTTTCACACAGTTTGTCGAATCTAGATCACGAGAGTTCTATCGCAAAGGTATATATGACCTTCCTATTAGATGGCAGCAATGTATAGATAATAATGGTAATTATTTTGATTAAATAAATATCTTAAATTAAAAAAAATGAATTTCAATTTTTCAGTACAAATCGGCCTTTTTATACTTTAACCCCTAATATTTAAGTAAGTATAATCAAATAATCATGTATGTACAAAGTACTGTAGGTAAAGGTAAAAGAGCCAAAAAAAATATAAAAGGAAAAGATGTTTGATAGTGTTTACTAGTTGGAATTTGAAATATTGTCAATGTATTCAACGATTACCAATCGTTGAATACATTGAAAAGTAGACTTTCTGCCTGGGATGATACGACTGAATTTGGTATGTATTAGTGTTTACATTGGCTTGTGACTGCTTCGACTACATAGACCAACATAGAACCCCAGGAATAACAAGACACGTTTTGGGAACATACCTTAGAAACTGGAATGAAAAATATGGGATACCCGCCTGAGATAGACTCATCTCGGAGAAATGGCTAAAGTATCAACATACAACGCCAGGAATAACAAGACACGTTTTGGGAACGTACCTTAGAAACTGGAATGAAAAATATGGGATTCCCGCCTGAGATAGACTCATCTCGGAGAAATGGCTAAAGTATCAACATAGAACGCCAGGAATAACAAGACACGTTTTGGGAACGTACCTATCTTAGAAACTAGAATGAAAAATATGGGATACCCGCCTGAGATAGACTCATCTCGGAGAAATGGCTAAAGTATCAACATAGAACGCCAGGAATAACAAGACACGTTTTGGGAACGTACCTATCTTAGAAACTGGAATGAAAAATATGGGATACCCGCCTGAGATAGACTCATCTCGGAGAAATGGCTAAAGTATCAACATACAACGCCAGGAATAACAAGACACGTTTTGGGAACGTACCTTAGAAACTGGAATGAAAAATATGGGATACCCGCCTGAGATAGACTCATCTCGGAGAAATGGCTAAAGTATCAACATAGAACGCCAGGAATAACAAGACACGTTTTGGGAACGTACCTATCTTAGAAACTGGAATGCAAAATATGGGAAACCCGCCTGAGACAGACTCATCTCGGAGAAATGGCTAAAGTATCAACATAGAACGCCAGGAATAACAAGACACGTTTTGGGAACGTACCTATCTTAGAAACTGGAATGAAAAATATGGGATACCCGCCTGAGATAGACTCATCTCGGAGAAATGGCTAAAGTATCAACATACAACGCCAGGAATAACAAGACACGTTTTGGGAACGTACCTTAGAAACTGGAATGAAAAATATGGGATACCCGCCTGAGATAGACTCATCTCGGAGAAATGGCTAAAGTATCAACATAGAACGCCAGGAATAACAAGAAACATTTTGGGAACGTACCTATCTTAGAAACTGGAATGCAAAATATGGGATACCCGCCTGAGATAGACTCATCTCGGAGAAATGGCTAAAGTATCAACAAAGAACGCCAGGAATAACAAGACACGTTTTGGGAACGTACCTATCTTAGAAACTGGAATGAAAAATATGGGATACCCGCCTGAGATAGGCTCATCTCGGAGAAATGGCTAAAGTATCAACATAGAACGCCAGGAATAACAAGACACGTTTTGGGAACGTACCTATCTTAGAAACTAGAATGAAAAATATGGGATACCCGCCTGAGATAGACTCATCTCGGAGAAATGGCTAAAGTATCAACATAGAACGCCAGGAATAACAAGACACGTTTTGGGAACGTACCTATCTTAGAAACTGGAATGCAAAATATGGGATACCCGCCTGAGATAGACTCATCTCGGAGAAATGGCTAAAGTATCAACATAGAACGCCAGGAATAACAAGACACGTTTTGGGAACGTACCTATCTTAGAAACTGGAATGCAAAATATGGGATACCCGCCTGAGATAGACTCATCTCGGAGAAATGGCTAAAGTATCAACATACAACGCCAGGAATAACAAGACACGTTTTGGGAACGTACCTTAGAAACTGGAATGAAAAATATGGGATACCCGCCTGAGATAGACTCATCTCGGTGAAATGGCTAAAGTATCAACATACAACGCCAGGAATAACAAGACACGTTTTGGGAACGTACCTATCTTAGAAACTGGAATGCAAAATATGGGATACCCGCCTGAGATAGACTCATCTCGGAGAAATGGCTAAAGTATCAACATACAACGCCAGGAATAACAAGACACGTTTTGGGAACGTACCTTAGAAACTGGAATGAAAAATATGGGATACCCGCCTGAGATAGACTCATCTCGAAGAAATGGCTAAAGTATCAACATACAACGCCAGGAATAACAAGACACGTTTTGGGAACGTACCTTAGAAACTGGAATGAAAAATATGGGATACCCGCCTGAGATAGACTCATCTCGGAGAAATGGCTAAAGTACCAAAATAGAACGCCAGGAATAACAAGACACGTTTTGGGAACGTACCTATCTTAGAAACTGGAATGCAAAATATGGGATACCCGCCTGAGATAGACTCATCTCGGAGAAATGGCTAAAGTATCAACATAGAACGCCAGGAATAACAAGACACGTTTTGGGAACGTACCTATCTTAGAAACTGGCATGCAAAATATGGGATACCCGCCTGAGATAGACTCATCTCGGAAAAATGGCTAAAGTACCAAAATAGAACGCCAGGAATAACAAGACACGTTTTGGGAACGTACCTATCTTAGAAACTGGAATGCAAAATATGGGATACCCGCCTGAGATAGACTCATCTCGGAGAAATGGCTAAAGTATCAACATAGAACGCCAGGAATAACAAGACACGTTTTGGGAACGTACCTATCTTAGAAACTGGAATGAAAAATATGGGATACCCGCCTGAGATAGACTCATCTCGGAGAAATGGCTAAAGTATCAACATACAACGCCAGGAATAACAAGACACGTTTTGGGAACGTACCTATCTTACAAACTGGAATGCAAAATATGGGATACCCGCCTGAGATAGACTCATCTCGGAGAAATGGCTAAAGTATCAACAAAGAACGCCAGGAATAACAAGACACGTTTTGGGAACGTACCTATCTTAGAAACTGGAATGAAAAATATGAGATACCCGCCTGAGATAGACTCATCTCGGAGCAATGGCTAAAGTATCAACATAGAACGCCAGGAATAACAAGACACGTTTTGGGAACGTACCTATCTTAGAAACTAGAATGAAAAATATGGGATACCCGCCTGAGATAGACTCATCTCGGAGAAATGGCTAAAGTATCAACATAGAACGCCAGGAATAACAAGACACGTTTTGGGAACGTACCTATCTTAGAAACTGGAATGCAAAATATGGGATACCCGCCTGAGATAGACTCATCTCGGAGAAATGGCTAAAGTATCAACATAGAACGCCAGGAATAACAAGACACGTTTTGGGAACGTACCTATCTTAGAAACTGGAATGCAAAATATGGGATACCCGCCTGAGATAGACTCATCTCGGAGAAATGGCTAAAGTATCAACATACAACGCCAGGAATAACAAGACACGTTTTGGGAACGTACCTTAGAAACTGGAATGAAAAATATGGGATACCCGCCTGAGATAGACTCATCTCGGAGAAATGGCTAAAGTATCAACATACAACGCCAGGAATAACAAGACACGTTTTGGGAACGTACCTATCTTAGAAACTGGAATGCAAAATATGGGATACCCGCCTGAGATAGACTCATCTCGGAGAAATGGCTAAAGTATCAACATACAACGCCAGGAATAACAAGACACGTTTTGGGAACGTACCTTAGAAACTGGAATGAAAAATATGGGATACCCGCCTGAGATAGACTCATCTCGAAGAAATGGCTAAAGTATCAACATACAACGCCAGGAATAACAAGACACGTTTTGGGAACGTACCTTAGAAACTGGAATGAAAAATATGGGATACCCGCCTGAGATAGACTCATCTCGGAGAAATGGCTAAAGTACCAAAATAGAACGCCAGGAATAACAAGACACGTTTTGGGAACGTACCTATCTTAGAAACTGGAATGCAAAATATGGGATACCCGCCTGAGATAGACTCATCTCGGAGAAATGGCTAAAGTATCAACATAGAACGCCAGGAATAACAAGACACGTTTTGGGAACGTACCTATCTTAGAAACTGGCATGCAAAATATGGGATACCCGCCTGAGATAGACTCATCTCGGAGAAATGGCTAAAGTACCAAAATAGAACGCCAGGAATAACAAGACACGTTTTGGGAACGTACCTATCTTAGAAACTGGAATGCAAAATATGGGATACCCGCCTGAGATAGACTCATCTCGGAGAAATGGCTAAAGTATCAACATAGAACGCCAGGAATAACAAGACACGTTTTGGGAACGTACCTATCTTAGAAACTGGAATGAAAAATATGGGATACCCGCCTGAGATAGACTCATCTCGGAGAAATGGCTAAAGTATCAACATACAACGCCAGGAATAACAAGACACGTTTTGGGAACGTACCTATCTTACAAACTGGAATGCAAAATATGGGATACCCGCCTGAGATAGACTCATCTCGGAGAAATGGCTAAAGTATCAACATACAACGCCAGGAATAACAAGACACGTTTTGGGAACGTACCTTAGAAACTGGAATGAAAAATATGGGATACCCGCCTGAGATAGACTCATCTCGGAGAAATGGCTAAAGTATCAACATAGAACGCCAGGAATAACAAGACACGTTTTGGGAACGTACCTATCTTAGAAACTGGAATGCAAAATATGGGATACCCGCCTGAGATAGACTCATCTCGGAGAAATGGCTAAAGTATCAACATAGAACGCCAGGAATAAAAAGACACGTTTTGGGAACGTACCTATCTTAGAAACTGGCATGCAAAATATGGGATACCCGCCTGAGATAGACTCATCTCGGAGAAATGGCTAAAGTATCAACATAGAACGCCAGGAATAACAAGACACGTTTTGGGAACGTACCTATCTTAGAAACTGGAATGCAAAATATGGGATACCCGCCTGAGACAGACTCATCTCGGAGAAATGGCTAAAGTATCAACATAGAACGCCAGGAATAACAAGACACGTTTTGGGAACGTACCTATCTTAGAAACTGGAATGCAAAATATGGGATACCCGCCTGAGATAGACTCATCTCGGAGAAATGGCTAAAGTATCAACATAGAACGCCAGGAATAACAAGACACGTTTTGGAAACGTACCTATCTTAGAAACTGGAATGAAAAATATGGGATACCCGCCTGAGATAGACTCATCTCGGAGAAATGGCTAAAGTATCAACATAGAACGCCAGGAATAACAAGACACGTTTTGGGAACGTACCTTAGAAACTGGAATGAAAAATATGGGATACCCGCCTGAGATAGACTCATCTCGGAGAAATGGCTAAAGTACCAAAATAGAACGCCAGGAATAACAAGACACGTTTTTGGAACGTACCTATCTTAGAAACTGGAATGCAAAATATGGGATACCCGCCTGAGATAGACTCATCTCGGAGAAATGGCTAAAGTATCAACATAGAACGCCAGGAATAACAAGACACGTTTTGGGAACGTACCTATCTTAGAAACTGGAATGAAAAATATGGGATACCCGCCTGAGATAGACTCATCTCGGAGAAATGGCTAAAGTATCAACATACAACGCCAGGAATAACAAGACACGTTTTGGGAACGTACCTATCTTAGAAACTGGAATGCAAAATATGGGATACCCGCCTGAGATAGACTCATCTTGGAGAAATGGCTAAAGTATCAACATAGAACGCCAGGAATAACAAGACACGTTTTGGGAACGTACCTATCTTAGAAACTGGAATGAAAAATATGGGATACCCGCCTGAGATAGACTCATCTCGGAGAAATAGCTAAAGTATCAACATAGAACGCCAGGAATAACAAGAAACGTTTTGGGAACGTACCTTAGAAACTGGAATGAAAAATATGGGATACCCGCCTGAGATAGACTCATCTCGGAGAAATGGCTAAAGTATCAACATAGAACGCCAGGAATAACAAGACACGTTTTGGGAACGTACCTATCTTAGAAACTGGCATGCAAAATATGGGATACCCGCCTGAGATAGACTCATCTCGGAGAAATGGCTAAAGTATCAACATAGAACGCCAGGAATAACAAGACGCGTTTTGGGAACGTACCTTAGAAACTGGAATGAAAAATATGGGATACCCACCTGAGATAGACTCATGTCGTAGAAATGGCTAAAGTATCAAAATATAACGCCAGGAATAACAAGTCTTTTTTAAGCCAGGATAGATTGAGATGTCATTCCTTGACGCACGGTTCTGGATTTCACTGCAACATGTGCCCCGAGAGTTTTGACTCCCTAACTCAGAAGAATAACCACGAATCGAGATTTCTAACTTCTAAGATGTTTCTATTGATCGGAAAGCTTTCAGAATTACAACCAAAGAAAGCGTCATCATAATTTGATACACGATGTTAAAATCCCGGAATTTACGTGTCCTGTTTGCAGTAAAAGCTTTCATATTATGAGCAAAATGAAGGTGCATTTAAAAGAAGAGCATTTGAGAGAGAAGAATTTTTCCTGTTCAATGTGTGAGCAGAAATTTTTCTCCCGGTCGCATTTGCAGAAGCATATGATCAAGCATTTTGGGGAGAAGGTACATCAGTGCGAGGTTTGCAAGAAGTCTTACGCAAGAAAGCAGACTTTGAGGGATCATATGCGGATACACAATAATGAAAAGAAGTTTAAAAATAAGGAAATCATCAAAATTATCACTAGTTCTCTCTCAGTACTGGCAAAAACAAAGAAAGAAGAGAAAGTTAAATTAAACTGAAGTCGAAACAAACATCGACAGTGCCACTTCCATTCTGATCTCACGCAAATGACACATGAAAAGAAGCAAAAATCTTGAAAATGTCCAGGTGTCTGGACTCCAGGTGGACTTCGCGCCCTTCCCCCGGGTTAAGTAACTTTACTTGGACAACGAAGTATATTTTAACATAATCATAACCTAATTCACTTGACCATATAATAAAACCAGGAGTCACCACAAGTGGCAATTTTAGCAAATTAATGGTGAATAAAATTCTGAAGCTCAAGCATAGAAAGATAACCATCAAACCTTAGGACGTACTCATGGTGATCAACCGAGACAGCCAAAGCGGAGGAGTTATGTCTGCCATGTGACGCAACACGCGACGGGTAGTCTCAGGAACACCGTTTTGAGTGCAATCACAAGACTTGGGTGGTCCGACCGTGAGACCTTCATTTGAGCAGGTCTCGCGGCAATTGACCCCAGACAGTGTGCAGCACCTCGTTGTTGACTAACAGTCCACTTAGAGACTGCAGTACCAAGAGGCGTGAGCCACACACCCTAGGGTTTCAAATCTTTGTGCTGTTTATGATTCACTTCTAGATGAAAGTAGTTATTTATTGAAATTACGTTAATCATAATAAAAAGATAGTCATTCTATAGAGACAGTGTAAGTTAAAGAAATAAATAAATTACTCGGTGATCAGGAGAACCAAGCCTAATTAATGTAAGTTGCGCTTTCCGATCAGCAGGAGATGGCGGATATAACCGCCATCTGTCGGACGAAAGAGCCCCGTCGGTAGCAGTGGGGTGCACCTCGTAAGAATCCGAAGATAAAACGATACAGACGAAAGAAGAAAGTCACAAGTACGAAAGTAGTCGTCCCAAGTAGGGATGATGTAAAATAACGGCAAGCCTTTAAAGTAGGTGGCTTGGTGATCAGCAGCTCTTGAACCGTCTTTGGTTACAGCTCGCTGGATGGATATACCGCCATCTGTCGGTGGCCAGAGCCTCTTTTGCCTAGGCAGGGTGCACCGCGTGCAGGAGAGGTTGACTTGGGTGAACTAGTAACTGGGCGTTCTCCCCTTGCACCCCATTCTCATGCACCGCTACAAGAGATACGGTCTCCTGTAGCGGTCGCATCAGGGGTCAAGCACTACTTGGATGGATCAGTCCTTCGACAAATCAGTATCTTTACGATTTCTCGTTGGTTGCGTTTAAGAGATTAGGTTAAAGTCTGAAGCTAAAAATAAACTCTATTGTTTTTATATAAATAATGAAGGTTGGATATTTCAAATTGCTGTACCAAACACCGGTCCATTTTTATACTATAAATTAAACCAGAAGACCCAAGCAAGAGGTAATCGCATCCAAAGCGCTTTTTATTCCTACAGCGACTTTCAACGCGGTTGTTACTTTTCTGTGACTGCACACGGTCAGTGAGGAAGAACAGAAATAGTTTGTAAAAAAAATTTCTTTTTCAAAATCATGAAGACAATGGTGTCATAGTCGAAGAAAGCACGGCTTGATTCATGAGGGTTTTGTTTGGCGTTAGTAAGGTGATTCCAATAATATGCCTCATTGCGGTACCTCATCGATCGAGTCTATTCAATCAGTAATGGTATCAATGAATGATTATGATGAAAAAATTCAGGCTGCATCACAAATTCATAAAATACTTGCTGAAGTTCAATGAGCTAAAATAATTGAGAATAAGAACGTATGTAGATTATCATTGGTTTTTTGAATGCATGGCGTTTCACAAACTTCTACATAGCTGACTGTGACGTGACGTATTGTATTTGTTTTGCATGAATTTAGTTTGTTGACAATGATATGCAAATATTCAAGTCCATACCGGGCTAGTGCACCGGTAGGCACAAATTAATTAAATTATAAAACTAACGATTTCACTTAATTAAGTATTGCACCAATAATAATTGTTAAATAAATTTACAAGTTCCTTAATTAACATATTATTAAATAATATAAACCTGACAACATGAATGTTTAAGATTAAGTAAGAGAAGTTTGTCCACCTAAAATACTCGCTTAAAATTACACAATACTCCGCACAAAATTGTATATCCTGTAAAAATTCTATAAGGTGAAGGTAACCTTGATGTGTTAATTTATTCCGGGATCCACTACAGAGCCTTAGCAAGATATAACTCCACGTTATTATAACGTAGGAGATGATCCACATTCCTCAGGGCGAGGCAACCTCGACACTGTACAGTTACGCCATAATAAGGTTACAAGTATCTAATGCATATGCTTAAACTTACGTCGTGTTACGTTTAATATCACGATTACTAAAGAGATCCAACGAAGCTAAATAAATAAAATTACAATTCTTTCATAAAGCGAAGATATATACAATAAACACCTACTGTTGTCCACAGTTTAAGCCTTCCTTCCTTTATTCTGGATGATATACTTTACTAACATACGCTAAGACATTTACACGAGTGCAAGCCATTGCTGGTGAGTGATGTTCAGTAAAAGAACGCAAAGGGTTAAACCACGAGAAGGAGTCAAATTGAAATAAAGATGTTGAATATTCCAAATCAAACTTGGACAAACTCAATCAACTTATATACCTAGCTACAAACTATGGCTATCGCGCATATAGCAGCGATACTAAAAACAATCATATCTGGTCGAATGGTGGGACTATGGGGTAACACTAGTTTACCCTTATAAGTAACACTAGTTCCTACAAGACGTCTTAGAGATGACCGGGATGAGCGGGAGCTCGGTCTCGATAAGGGCATGAAGATGTATATCTTCATGCCCTTATGCCCCATTATAGATGATATTATACTTAAGTCTTTTCATGAAATGCATGAAATGTGGAAATTTAAATTTAAAGTTCTTTAATGAAATTAAGCAAATCGGTTTGATATAAAGCTAGCGATTAATTGAAATTTACTGATAGAATAATTAATTTAAGTCGTTAATACTGTACAGAACTACTTGTGGTTAAGCTGTCCTTAGACTTACAAGAATATTATTATAAATGACCATTTTAACGAATTACTCATAGCACATTTTTCAGCTGCCTAGCCTTTTCACAATTAAGTTGGGGTTGGCTTCCAGTCTAACCGGATGCGGCTGAATACCAGTATTTTACATGGAGCGACTGCCTATCTGACCTCCACAACCCAGTAACTGGGCAATACGATACTCCTTGGTAAGACTGGCTGTTACATTTTCGGGGTTCTAACGACCCGTAACGACTGTCAAAGATGCACAAATGACAGCCGGGACCAACGGCTTAACGTGCTTTCCGAGGCACGGAGGAGTCTCGGTATGTAAAGATGGTAGCCCATCCACGGCCAAACCCGGCTAGCGTAGCTTAACCTGGTGGATCGACCTGTGCGGCTGTTAGTACTTAGCCTCGAGCTCCTCAAGTTACTGATAGCCTACCTAATTAATTTAAGTCATTGATACTGTACAGAACTACTTGTGGTTAAGATTTGCTAGATTTATAAATGTCCATTTCAACGAGTTACTGATTGCCTACCTAACCTTTCCGAGGCACGGGGGAGTCTCGGTATGAAAAGATGGTAGCCCATCCACGGCCAATCCCGGTTAGCGTAGCTTAACCTGGTGGATCGACCTGTGCGGCTGTTAGTACTTAGCCACGAGCTCCTCAAGTTACTGATAGCCTACCTAATTAATTTAAGTCATCAATACTGTACAGAACTACTTGTGGTTAAGATTTGCTAGATTTATAAATGTCCATTTCAACGAGTTACTAATTGCCTACCTAATTAATTTAAGTCATTAATTATGTACAGAACTACATAAATATCCATCTCAACGAATTGCTGATAGCCCATCCTATGTCTAGCCTTTTCCCAACTATGTTCGGGTCGGCTTCCAGTCTAACCGGATGCGGCTGAATACCAGTATTTTACATGGAGCGACTGCCTATCTGACCTCCACAACCCAGTAACTAGGCAATACGATACCCCTTGGTAAGACTGGTTGTCACAGATTTGCTAGATTTATAACAATATAAATGACCATTTTAACGAGTTACTGATTGCCTACTTAATTAATTTAAGTCATTAATTATGTACAAATTACTTGTAGTTAAGCTTTCCTTACAATCTAGTCCATTTTCTCGTACCGATAGCTATGTTACTATTACTGTACAGAACTAGTTCTCGTTAAGCTGTTAAAAACTAAAGATTATAGTTATTTAATTTTATCGTTACAATTCTATGTTCCTTTAGACCAAAGCTACCTTTATTATTAATGAATATTTATATTGTGTAATAAACCGCATTTTAAAAAAGATAAGAAGCTGCGCCCATCTATGTATGTTATGTATACTAATAATAAATCTGAGTCGGATCTGATTAAATATTTTTGCACTTGGTAGTCCACTCGCCCCTCGGTTCTCGCCCCATTCGATTAAAATATTCCCCTCAACCCGTTTTTTATTGTTTTGGTGTAGTGATTCAACAGTTAAATAATTATAATGGTGTATCAATTCGCTCCTTGCGGTATTTCCTTTGCAATTCAACAAAAAAGGTAATGGCCGACAGAAAAATCATTTTAAATAACGCCAAATTACTTTAATTACTCTATCTGTAACCTCGTGAACTCGTGACCCTTGTGTTTTTTATTTGTTTATGGCATGTCGTTGTTCAACCAAAGCGGTTATCTACTGTTTAAATAGGGCTTGCCTGTGGATGCTACAATAAATTAATATTACCGCGCGTAGACTATCGGTAAAGTATCACTGCGTGGTGCGTTGTCACGATGGGAATTGTACCTTACAGTATTATCGGGTCGCAATAAGTGACACCGTTGCGATACGATGTCATTAGCCGGTCGAGGACGTGAACTGTTAAAATCCTTCCGAAAGTTTTTGCTACCGGGCTTACTTAGTATAACAAAACAGCTCGCTGGATGGATATACCGCCATCTGTCGGTGGCCAGAGCCTCGTTTGCCTAGGCAGGGTGCACCGCGTGCAGGAGAGGTTGACTTGGGTGAACTAGTAACTGGGCGTTCTCCCCTTGCACCCCATTCTCATGCACCGCTACAAGAGATACGGTCTCCTGTAGCGGTCGCATCAGGGGTCAAGCATTCATACTGCTTGGAAGGATCACTCCTGGTACCAAATAACGTGGATAATATTAAACCCACGATCAACTTTGACAAATCCGTATCTTTACGATTACTCATGTTGGTTGCGCGTAAGAGAGTACGTTTTAGTCTCCAACTAGATCTGATTTAAAAAAAAATAACCTCGGAAATATTCTTGAAGAAGTAGAATCCAGTTTAAAGGAAAATTATGCCATAATTTAAAGTGAAACGGGTTTAACAGTATGCTCTAAGTTAAAGCAATTACCTATAACAATACTTTATCATTATTTTAGTGATTGATTTTTAAGAGATTGCTATTTCTTTTTTAAGTTCTTCTTTATTTTAATTCGTTGATAATTTTTGACTTATATTCTTATAAATAATTATAATTCATATTCATTAAATAATTATAAGTTTAATATTTAAAAAGTGAACAGTTAGGTGACCAAATGAGTTAAAAATAAGGCAATCATCAAAATTATCACTAGTTCTCTCTCACTACTGGCAAAAACAAAGAAAGAAGAGAAAGTTAAATTAAACTGAAGTCGAAACAAACATTGACAGTGCCACTTCCATTCTGATCTCACGCAAATGACACAAGAAAAAAGGCAAAAATTTTGAAAATGTCCAGGTGTCTGGACTCCAGGTGGACTTCACTTGACCATTTAAAAAACCAGAAGTCACCACAAGTGGCAATTTTAGCAAATTAATGGTGAATAAAATTCTGAAGCTCAAGCATAGAAAGATAACCATCAAACCTTAGGACGTACTCATGGTGATCAACCGAGACAGCCAAAGCGGAGGAGTTATGTCTGCCATGTGACGCAACACGCGTCGGGTAGTCTCAGGAACACCGTTTTGAGTGCAATCACAAGACTTGGGTGGTCCGACCGTGAGACCTTCATTTGAACAGGTCTCGCGGCAATTGACCCCAGACAGTGTGCAGCACCTCGTTGTTGACTAACAGTCCACTTAGAGACTGCAGTACCAAGAGGCGTGAGCCACACACCCTAGGGTTTCAAATCTTTGTGCTGTGTATGATTCACTTTCTAGACGAAAGCAGTTATTTATTGAAATTAACTCGAGAGTAGTGGCTTTCCTGTGCAGTCTCCTCATCGCTAACTGACCCGTTAATGTGACTGCAAATGTCATTCAACCAGATGGAAATACAAAATCTGAACGTTACACGTTTTTGTGTGTGATGAATGCACAGGTGAGCACATCATACAAACTATAAAACGTAATAACTTTAATAAAAGTCTTTAGCTAATTTAAGAACGTGAACACCAGATTTTAAATGTAAAACTTAGAATTGAAATTATGAATCACGTTAATCATAATAAAAAGATAGTCATTCTATAGAGACAGTAAAAGTTAAAGAAATAAATAAATTACTCGGTGATCAGGAGAACCAAGCCTAATTAATGTAAGTTGCGCTTTCCGATCAGCAGGAGATGGCGGATATAACCGCCATCTGTCGGACGAAAGAGCCCCGTCGGTAGCAGTGGGGTGCACCTCGTGAGAATCCGAAGATAAAACGATACAGACGAAAGAAGAAAGACACAAGTACGTCAGTAGTCGTCCCAAGTAGGGATGATGTTAAACAACGGCAAGCCTTTAAAGTAAGTGGCTTGGTGATCAGTAGCTCTCGAACCGTCTTTGGTTACAGCTCGCTGGATGGATATACCGCCATCAGTCGGTGGCCAGAGCCTCGTTTGCCTAGGCAGGGTGCACCGCGTGCAGGAGAGGTTGACTTGGGTGAACTAGTAACTGGGCGTTCTCCCCTTGCACCCCATTCTCATGCACCGCTACAAGAGATACGGTCTCCTGTAGCGGTCGCATCAGGGGTCAAGCACTACTTGGATGGATCAGTCCTTCGACAAATCAGTATCTTTACGATTTCTCGTTGGTTGCGTTTAAGAGATTAGGTTAAAGTCTGAAGCTAAAAATAAACTCTATTGTTTTTATATAAATAATGAAGGTTGGATATTTCAAATTGCTGTACCAAACACCGGTCCATTTTTATACTATAAATTAAACCAGAAGACCCAAGCAAGAGGTAATCGCATCCGTAGCGCTTTTTATTCCTACAGCGACTTTCAACGCGGTTGTTACTTTTCTGTGACTGCACACGGTCAGTGAGGAAGAACAGAAATAGTCTGTAAAAATTTTTTTTTTTCAAAATCATGAAGACAATGGTATCATAGTCGAAGAAAGCACGGCTTGATTCATGAGGGTTTTGTTTGGCGTTAGTAAGGTGATTCCAATAATATGCCTCATTGCGGTACCTCATCGATCGAGTCCATTCAATCAGTAATGGTATCAATGAATGATTATGATGAAAAAATTCAGGCTGCATCACAAATTCATAAAAAACTTGCTGAAGTTCAATGAGCTAAAATAATTGAGAATAAGAACGTATGTAGATTATTATTGGTTTTTTGAATGCATGGCGTTTCACAAACTTCTACATAGCTGACTGTGACGTGACGTATTGTATTTGTTTTGCATTAATTTAGTTTGATGACTATGATATGCAAATATTCAAGTCCATACCGGGCTAGTGCACCGGTTGGCACAAATTAACTAAATTATAAAACTAACGATTTCACTTAATTAAGTATTGCACCAATAATAATTGTTAAATAAATTTACAAGTTCCTTAAATTAACATATTATTAAATAATATAAACCCGACAACATGAATGTTTAAGATTAAGTAAGAGAAGTTTGTCCACCTAAAATACTCGCTTAAGATTACACAATACTCCGCACAAAATTGTATATCCTGTAAAAATTCTATAAGGTGAAGGTAACCTTGATGTGTTAATTTATTCCAGGATCCACTACAGAGCCTTAGCAAGATATAACTCCACGTTATTATAACGTAGGAGATGATCCACATTCCTCAGGGCGAGGCAACCTCGACACTGTACAGTTACGCCATAATAAGGTTACAAGTATCTAATGCATATGCTTAAACTTACGTCGTGTTACGTTTAATATCACGATTACTAAAGAGATCCAACGAAGCTAAATAAATAAAATTACAATTCTTTCATAAAGCGAAGATATATACAATAAACACCTACTGTTGTCCACAGTTTAAGCCTTCCTTCCTTTATTCTGGATGATATACTTTACTAACATACGCTAAGACATTTACACGAGTGCAAGCCATTGCTGGTGAGTGATGTTCAGTAAAAGAACGCAAAGGGTTAAACCACGAGAAGGAGTCAAATTGAAATAAAGATGTTGAATATTCCAAATCAAACTTGGACAAACTCAATCAACTTATATACCTAGCTACAAACTATGGCTATCGCGCATATAGCAGCGATACTAAAAACAATCATATCTGGTCGAATGGTGGGACTATGGGGTAACACTAGTTTACCCTTATAAGTAACACTAGTTCCTACAAGACGTCTTAGAGATGACTGGGATGAGCGGGAGCTCGGTCTCGATAAGGGCATGAAGATATACAAGATGATATTATACTTAAGTCTATTCATGAAATGCATGAAATGTGGAAATTTAAATTTAAAGTTCTTTAATGAAATTAAGCAAATCGGTTTGATATAAAGCTAGCGATTAATTGAAATTTACTGATAGAATAATTAATTTAAGTCGTTAATACTGTACAGAACTACTTGTGGTTAAGCTGTCCTTAGACTTACAAGAATATTATTATAAATGACCATTTTAACGAATTACTCATAGCACATTTTTCAGCTGCCTAGCCTTTTCACAATTAAGTTGGGGTTGGCTTCCAGTCTAACCGGATGCGGCTGAATACCAGTATTTTACATGGAGCGACTGCCTATCTGACCTCCACAACCCAGTAACTGGGCAATACGATACTCCTTGGTAAGACTGGCTGTTACATTTTCGGGGTTCTAACGACCCGTAACGACTGTCAAAGATGCACAAATGACAGCCGGGACCAACGGCTTAACGTGCTTTCCGAGGCACGGAGGAGTCTCGGTATGTAAAGATGGTAGCCCATCCACGGCCAAACCCGGCTAGCGTAGCTTAACCTGGTGGATCGACCTGTGCGGCTGTTAGTACTTAGCCTCGAGCTCCTCAAGTTACTGATAGCCTACCTAATTAATTTAAGTCATTGATACTGTACAAAACTACTTGTGGTTAAGATTTGCTAGATTTATAAATGTCCATTTCAACGAGTTACTGATTGCCTACCTAACCTTTCCGAGGCACGGGGGAGTCTCGGTATGAAAAGATGGTAGCCCATCCACGGCCAATCCCGGTTAGCGTAGCTTAACCTGGTGGATCGACCTGTGCGGCTGTTAGTACTTAGCCACGAGCTCCTCAAGTTACTGATAGCCTACCTAATTAATTTAAGTCATCAATACTGTACAGAAATACTTGTGGTTAAGATTTGCTAGATTTATAAATGTCCATTTCAACGAGTTACTAATTGCCTACCTAATTAATTTAAGTCATTAATTATGTACAGAACTACATAAATATCCATCTCAACGAATTGCTGATAGCCCATCCTATGTCTAGCCTTTTCCCAACTATGTTCGGGTCGGCTTCCAGTCTAACCGGATGCGGCTGAATACCAGTATTTTACATGGAGCGACTGCCTATCTGACCTCCACAACCCAGTAACTAGGCAATACGATACCCCTTGGTAAGACTGGTTGTCACAGATTTGCTAGATTTATAACAATATAAATGACCATTTTAACGAGTTACTGATTGCCTACTTAATTAATTTAAGTCATTAATTATGTACAAATTACTTGTAGTTAAGCTTTCCTTACAATCTAGTCCATTTTCTCGTACCGATAGCTATGTTACTATTACTGTACAGAACTAGTTCTCGTTAAGCTGTTAAAAACTAAAGATTATAGTTATTTAATTTTATCGTTACAATTCTATGTTCCTTTAGACCAAAGCTACCTTTATTATTAATGAATATTTATATTGTGTAATAAACCGCATTTTAAAAAAGATAAGAAGCTGCGCCCATCTATGTATGTTATGTATACTAATAATAAATCTGAGTCGGATCTGATTAAATATTTTTGCACTTGGTAGTCCACTCGCCCCTCGGTTCTCGCCCCATTCGATTAAAATATTCCACTCAACCCGTTTTTTATTGTTTTGGTGTAGTGATTCAACAGTTAAATAATTATAATGGTGTATCAATTCGCTCCTTGCGGTATTTTCTTTGCAATTCAACAAAAAAGGTAATGGCCGACAGAAAAATCATTTTAAATAACGCCAAATTACTTTAATTACTCTATCTGTAACCTCATGAACTCGTGACCCTTGTGTTTTTTATTTGTTTATGGCATGTCGTTGTTCAACCAAGGCGGTTATCTACTGTTTAAATAGGGCTTGCCTGTGGATGCTACAATCAATTAATATTACCGCGCGTAGACTATCGGTAAAGTATGGATGTTGCTGTATGGATGTGTTGGGCCACAAAAGGAATGAATGAAAGCTAATTGTATGCAGCTGAGATGAGAATGCTAAGAGGAATGTGTGGTGTTACGCGAATGGATAGAATACGGAAGGAGAGGAAGTCTGAAAGTGACACCGGTGACTGAAAAGTTGTGTGGTAATCGGTTGTCTTGTTATGGGCATGTTATGCAGATGAATGAGGAATATTTTGTCAGGAAAGTTTTGAGTATGATAGAGGCTATAGGTACAAGTAGAGGAAGATCAAATAAACGATGGATGGATTGTGTGAACGATGACATGGCTAAAAAGAGAGTGACTACCGAGATGACGACTAATAGAGAAGTATGGAAGAAAAAGTCGATCACATATAAATTGGTATAAGGACAGAAGAAATGATGATGAACTGTGAGTTGCTCGCAGTTCAACCTAGGACGTTGTACTGCAAGTAATGAAAAATTGTACTGATCGAATTGACTCTGTAACTCGTAGCCGAGCGAACATATGCTGAAAATCATGTTTAAAAAATAAATGCCATGAAACTATCTACCAGATTATGATAATAAAAAAAAACATTCCAACAATATTGCTGTCTTGTATTATTATTTGAAGCTCCCAAGTTTAAAAAAAACACCCTTTATGAAGCTAAAGCCTTATATTCTGTTATTTTGTGTTTGGCTACTGATATCGTTTGGTATGAGTTTGATTATATCGCTATAAATCCCAAGAAAACTGCTCCCAAAAAGACACTATTGAAGTTTTAACAAAAAATATTTATAAACTTACGCTGCTGACAGTACTTTTAACTTACTAACAATCGGGGGCGAATTAGGGTAACCTCCAAGGGGCGAGCTTAGCTTACACCTATTTGGGGTGTACTTATATTAAGTTTTTAAAACAAAAACAAAAAACCGTAACGAGGTCTCACGTTGAAGTGTTCAGGAAACGCTTTTAGGATCAGTATCTGATGCCCGCATAGGTTCAATAAATGGTTCCACCACCACGAGGGAGCAACTAAATGTAATGCCTACATAATATTGCAATTTCAACTTTCGGCAATGTCTCAATAAATATTAAAATCAAAACTCATTTCGTCAAAAAGTGCTTTAAATGGGAAGAAGCGGCGCAACATATTTCTATGGGGGCAAAGAACTGCTGCAGCTGTCTGTTTAATCCGTTTTTTTTATTGTAACTACTTTAAATACCTATGTGACGATGCATACTTTTTTGGGTATTTTTACAATAGGTACTTATTTAGATCAGAATAACTATACTGTAACGAGATAATGAATTGCGTCCAAAGGTACATAAAGTGACAATATTTTAAAGAATAAGGGCCATTTTGGACTAAGATAGAACGATTTATTCCATTCTAATACCAAAAACTAATACCACTGGTATTTGATTCAACTCTTATTTTTTTTCTATTCCGAACGGATACCACTTTTTAAATAATTTAATTTAATGTACGAACGAATACCAACAACTTGAATTTGGTACAGTCAGCGCAGTCAAACCTAATCAAAGTAAATTTGTTTTTCAATATTTTTATGTAATCGTAATAATTATAATGCTTAAAACTTTCCAAATTCACTTCACTCCAATATTTTTACAAAGGTTAGCATAGGTAAGAGTAGTTTTAGTGAATCATCTTGCTATTTTTTTACCTGCGAGAAAGGGTGAGTTTGCTCTATTGTTCCAAAATTCGAAACAACCAATCAGAGTCAAGTGTGACTGGAATGTTGTGCTTTGACTCGGAGAGAAATTTTATCTACATAAATTCCTCAGTACATTTCCGTGCGGTGGCGGTGGCGTATTGGTATCAGAGTGACAGTGATTTTTATTTATTAAGTGAGTATATTAATTTGTTCTTTTGTATAATTTACTTCTCTTTATTAAAATTAGTGTTATTTAAAATACCTATTATTTGATTTTTTTATCATAATCCAATCAAATGTAAAAGTTACATACAATATATAATTTTTTTTAGATATGTCTGAGGAAGCTGATAATCAGCCCTCAACATCTTCGGGAAAAACAGGAAGCTTGACTTTCATAACAAGAAATGGTGGCTTGGTTTTAATGAGAGCTGGTTACCAGTACACAAAAAAAAGGGAAAATAAAAATTATTCATATATGACATTTTTGCAAAAAAAAATTGCTGATTAATTGCTATATAGGTGAAGAATGACTGATTTGATTAAACAAAAAGTTGATTTTCTGTGAAATTTTACAATTGTTTAGGTAAGGTTAGAATTCATTGCAAAAAAAATTGCTGATTCATTGCTATGTAAGTGATGAATGACTGATTTGATTATACAAAAAGTTGATTTTCTGTGATATTTTATAATTGTTAGATTTAAAGTGAATTTTTCATATTACATATTATTGCAAAAAAAAATGCTGATTCATTGCTATGTAGGTGATGAATTATGACTGATTAGATTATACAAAAAGTTGATTTTCTGTGATATTTTACAATTGTTAGATAAAAAGTGATTTATTTTTGTTAAAAATTTACCTGACATAGTTGTTATGAGATAGGTAGACGTGAATAATTACGTACCTATCTAATAATAACTATGTCAGATAAATTTCAATATAAATTAAGAGTTAATTTTTTGAGATATTTTGTAATTTTTAGATTGTAAGTAAATTCTTCCTGTTTGATGTTTTTGCAAAAAAATATATTATACAGGTATAGAGAGGAACTAAAATAATATTAAAGTTGATTATTTAAGTGATATTTTATCATTGAACAAGACGTTTGCTAACAAAATTTGTTTTTTTTGGAGTTATCTGTTTTTTATTTTCAATTAAAGGTCTTATATTTACATACAAAGCATTTTTACTGACTGTACCTTATATCTTTGAACTTGTTTTGGTATTAGTTTAAACAATGGTATCGGTTCGGAATAGAAAAAAAATATGAGTTGAAACAAATACCAGTGGTATTAGTTTTTGGTATTAGAATGGAATAAATCGATAGAACAGTATTCGTTTCCGAGATGACAACTGAATTAGGTACCTATATTGTTAAAGGTAAGTATTGGGTGTCATTAATTTATTTTTTAAAGTAGTACCTTTTGAGGAGTGAGGGGCGAGCGGACTTATCGATAGAAGACCCTATTAATAACAAAAATAAATACCTATAAATAATTTAATTACGTAACAGTATGGATCACAGTGTTGGGCGACAAAAAGAATGCATGAAAGGCAATTGCATGCAGCAGAGACGAGAATACTAAGAGGGATGTGTGGTGTTTCGCTAATGGATAGAATACGGATTGAGTATGCGACTGAAATTCAAACTCCAGTTAGACACAACTTTTCAGTCAAGGCATGTTATGCGGAGGCAAGAGGAATATGTTGTCAGGAAAGTTGTGAGTATGTATGTGGATGCCTATACAAGTAGTGGGAGACCAGGAAACGATGCATGGATTGTGTGATAGATGATATGGCTAGAAAGGTAGTGACTACCGATGACGACTAATAGAGAAGTATGGCAGAAAAATACATGTTGCGCCGACCCCAAATAAATTAATAAATTGGGATAAGGGCAGGAGAATGATGATGGTGTAGGCTCCTCTCGCCCCATGAATCTGCCGATTGCGATTAAAATCCTCTCACTCCGTTTTTTATTATTTTGGTGTATCGATTTGCCCCTTGCGGATTTTCCAAAGTGGATGCGTTGCGAATGGATAGAATACGGAATGAGAGGAAGTCTGAAAGTGACAGCGGTGACTGAAAAGTTGTGTGGAAATCGGTTGCCATAGTATGGGCATGTTATGCGGAGGAAAGAGGAAAATGGCAGAACGGGATAAGGGCAGGAGAATGATGATGAGGAACTCTATCTTATCTGCCGTCTTGTATGCATCAGAGTGTTGGGCCACAAAAGGAATGAATAAAAGGCAATGAGTATATAAGAGGAAGTCTGAAAGTGACAGGCAGGAGAATAATGACGATGAGTTAAGTATCCATGCAGTGTGTATTTAATGCAGAAAATATTATATGAAAAAACAATTATTGAACCTGCTAATTTTATGTAACAGAATCTCAAACTAGTAGGGAGATGTATCATAAATGAGTCTAGTGCTCTTGTTCTTATAATACTCGTATTAAGATTTTCATATTATTAATTATTTATATGATTTGATATTCTACCAAATCATGAAATGGCGGCGCAGATAGCGATATGGTCAAAACAAATGTGATTTACGATACTATTGTTTTATTTTTATTTATTTTATTTTTTTTTGTATTTTTTTAATATCTCAAATGAAGGTGATTTTCTTTTTATGAATTTGATCTTTTATAGATAATGATTATGTTTATATACAATGATTTTTTTAACTATGTATGTATGTTTAACCTATCTAGGATCTAAGAATCTACATAACTAGAATCCTATTTCTAGGAATATATCATAATTAGTTTACGACTTCAGTAAAAGTCAATTCAAAAGTTAAAGCACGCGTCGCTTCTTGAGATACTAATCCTATCCTATGACTATTACGACATCTAGTATGCTAATCATACTAGTTGAAGAAGCGAATCATGAAATAGAAGTATAATCATAGCCTTCAATAGAAATATTAAATGCATACATATACTAACAACCTCATCCTCTCGCACCTATACTAATTCCCAATGACACAAAAGTGCCCTATTGTCGGAAGTCACGAAAATGTAATAGATGATTACAGCAGTGATGATACACAGAACAAGCATTTAATGAGACTACACAGTGCTAAAAATAGCACGTGACAAGCATTAATAATGCAGGAACTATAAATACCACGGTACTCCATAAGTTCGAACTCGAACGCACTACATATTTTTAAAATCGCATCGAGGCGTATTTTTATATCTTAAAACTTTAATTACTCACTAAACTGCTAACTCGATACTTAGACTTATCTCTAGATATGAGAATGTAATATAACTAGAGTTGAATAAGCATGATCGATTTTCCTACCTATTTGGAGTACTTGCGTGGTGCATATTATAATGAGACAATGTGAAATGGAATTGGGAATCATTATATTTTTTTTTTACCTACCATGTAAACGGTGCATATAAAAATGCAGACGAAACATACATTACATAAGTAAAGAGGCGGCCAACAATAAAAGGAAGGTAATGTAAAAGAAGGAAGTCTCAAGCGAGCCTTTGCCACTTATTAAAATAACACCAATTGAATTTCGAAGCACATCTTTACTATGGAACCTGTATCTAAGGTATTATCTAGCTACTCCCGATAGTGGAGCATCTGAGGCAACCACTGTCGGTACTGGAAGACGTGTGATCTGTTCTTTGAAAGTTAAACAATTATAGTTTTTATAAGAATCGATATTAAGTAACTTTATGAATAAGCAGCATATACATTAACGTTAACCTTTTTTTTTGTTTTATTTTTAAATTTATTTTTTGAGGGTAGTAAACTAATTATCTGTTAAATTGACTATAAGAACTTAAGTATTAGTTAATGTTATGGAGTAACTGTACGTCCTAAATACTATGTTGAATAACATAATGTTGTTGCTTATGTCCTAGATACATGGTCTTATGATCTATAATATATGTTCTTATTCTATGTAAAGAGGCCGCTCCTACCTCGTACGCCTCACGTCTACGGGTCTCTGATCAGGTTGCGCAGAATCCGGTCCCACGATTTTTTGGTCATCTGTCACCTACCTTTATCCGGAGGCTGATACTCCTTCAGCTCAATCTGGATTGGAAAAAAAAAACATTTTATAGGTTTTGTTGATCGAGTAAAGCATTGTTGGGGTATTTGAGTTTTTTCTTTAGTGAATAAGTTTGAGTCCGATCAAAATTGTGTGCAGACAAATTCATAATACTTTTAATTAATTAATTCTGAGAAAATCTATAGCTACCATAATTAAAAGGTCAGTATCAGAACATTAGATCGTTTGATTATTAATTACTTGCTGTTTTCCGTGACTTTGTCTGTGACCCAGAATGAAACGTATTATATGTTTTTCCAAGTTATGGTCTATCCACGTGCTAAATTTCATCTAAATTCGTTCAGCCGGTTTAAGTGTAAAAGCGTAACAAATTTGTTTGTTACGCTTTCACATTTATATTCGTTAGAAACATGTCTTAAAAAGAGCAGAAATGTGATTTAAGTTTAAAATGTTTCATATTGTAATGATGAAAAGATAAAACTGCATTTCTTTATTATTTACCAAAGAAAACTTATCAACCAACACAAAATTGTTTTTCTGCTTGTGTCCAGTTTCGGCTTGTAATGCATTTCAGGCCGACATCAAAACATACATGTTCTATCGGACTCTATGAATAGGTTTCATGAGGTGTGACGACACCGATGTAACTATTACGAGGAACCCTTTGCTATTTAATTGTAGCATTTATTTCTACAACATAACCACCATTATCGTATGAAGAGATTAACACGAATAACAACAGATGTCGCTGACTACGCCATTTTTTTTCGTTATCATCACTCTATAAACATAACTGTGGGATGACGAACAGAAATATTTTTGGAGTTCACCCAAAAGTATTTAGGTCAGAACATAATCTATTACATTCGCACGTTATTATGAGATCTTGATACGTTTGTATGATCTCTCGAAAATACGTCAAAATAAAGTAAAATAAAAGATTGAAGAAAGTGTAGCTACGGGCAACATACGCGTGGATTTTCAATTCAATTTCAATTTCGTTTTTACCTACCTATCTGCGCTTAACCGTAGGTGTTGTTTACACAGCCACACGTGATTCTTAAACAAAAACTCAATGAAATTGTATTTCCACGTGGTGTATTTGGCTCCGTATCGTACCTACGCGTGGCAGTGGAAACAACACCTTACAAATTAAATTAAATAAATGTGCCCACACGACTCTCAATACAAGATTGTCTTATTCTTTGTATTGTATCATGGTGGGCCTAATTTGATCTCCGTACATGAAAATCTCTGCAGCTAAATATTCGGTTACAGAGTTCGTAGGTACGGTTATAAAAAAAATATTTTAAACTTGAATATTTAGTCAAAACTCTAAAGTTATATTGTAGAAGTCAAAATAATACAAAAAGTCCTTTAATATGTAGTACGGTGAAGATGTGGTCAAAATGTAAGAAACTTATTTTATTAAGAAAAATGTCGCTGTACGTCAAATTGGTGTTTTCATTGTTAACGTCGAACGAATTATTTGCAACGGATTGGTCAGTTGAATAGCTTTATGAGGAGTGTCCAGCTGAGTCAGGGACATCGAAACTAGTATCTGTATGACGTCACTCCAAAATAAAGTGTTCAACGTGTGTTTGGGCTCGTATCGTTGTGGAAAACACTTTGTCGTTAATATTTCTCAGTGTTAAGAGATATTTCATATTATCGACACAAATAAGGCGAACACGAGAGGTACAAATACACAATTTTCATAAGATGACATATTTTAAAAGTAAAGATCTTACCTCACTGATAATAACCCAATAGCTGCTGTTCTTGTTAACCTTCAGCCGGATCGCCGTGATGTATCCCATAGCCAGGCGACCTTCAGCGAGGCCAAATTCGTCGAACGTGTTAATCTGAGTAAAGGTGTTGTTGTCTTTGGCCCCAAGCACTTCTACAGAGGTGTCGTAGAACTTATCCTTAATATGTTCTACATTCCCGCTACGGAACGTGTAGCTGAAATAAATAATTTCAAGAAAACTAAGCATCGATTGTTTAGTAAGTAAAATAGGCTATAATTTAAAAATATTAGTCTCAGAAGTTGGGTTTAATCATCACTATGGACCCGGCCATGTATGAGTAAAGAAATTTCATCATGTTTGTGCTTTTACTTTAAGTACAGAGGCCAGCACATCAAGTTACCACAATCTGTCCAATTTCTTTGATCGTATTTCAACTTTATTGCAAAGACATAAGGTTCATTTTGAATTGAGAAAATTTTACAGTTAGGGATAGCTTGATGTGCTGGCGTCTGTACATGGAAAACATGGTAACCATGTTTTCTTTTGTTAATGTTTAGTATTTCGATATGAACATTGTTATGTCACATGTTTATTTAAATGACGTGTTCATTTTTGTACAAGTAATAGGTGAGGTACTTACTGAGCAAGAAAGATTGGCTTTTCGAACCAAAACTCCACAACGTTACCCTTCCTCGGTTTCTCACCCCAGAAATATGATTGTCCATCATAGGCCGCTTTCAGGGGATGCCCTGGGTGTACCGGAATATCAGTTTTAAGGGACCGAAGAGGTGGGTTCGTAGTGTGCGGGTAGAACGTTGGGACAGCCCCAAATTGCGTGTCCTGAAACAAATTCAAGACTAAAGGCACCCAAAATAGAAAACTGTTTTGCCTAATATGGATAATAATCCCAAATGTATTCCAAGGGAAGACATTATCACAAATAATGAAAATGCAAAGTCAAGGAATATTTTGCAAATAATCTGCGTACGTTTAGTATCTACTAGTCACAAATTGTAATTAGCAGATAACCTGTCTGGTTTGGTACGGTACTTGAAAAGCTTTGGTTTACCCAAATAAGTTATTTAGCCAATATTAAGCCATCTTCTACACAGGGAGGTCTCTGTTCTCATCTTACATCAGCATCAGGGTAAATCTCCAGGAAATATTATTATTTTTATACAGGAAAGATTATCCTTAAGTCGGGTGGGCGCATTCATTTAATTTATCTGGGCACAAGCTACCGTGGCATACTTGGAAAACCTAAACAGTCTTCGTACCCTAGTAGTCCGCAACAGACAACCTCCACAAGTGGGGTTAACTGTCTACTCAGATCTCCGATGTGTATGGGGCGTCTCCCCACAGACAATGGCTCACCCCCCATCTTGCCCCGTCACCTGCACACGTGGGGACCTAGACAGACTGAAAGCCGACCCCAACCTAGTTGAGAAAAGGCTAGGTTCAATTACATTGTTGTCTTTATTGTAAATTCTGAAATGATAGTAAGTACCACTACTAAGCCTCGCATATTTCCACAGCACCTCATCTGTGGACTGACTGCTCTTGAAATTGACAACACTCTCATCGTGGTCATGATTGGTGAAACGGACTTGGAATATGTCGTCAAGACGGCTTGACAGATAGAAGTCAAGTAAGTATTATTATTCTTATTATTAGATACACAGTTGGCAAATAAATTGGTATGCAGGTTAGTTAACATCAGGTACTTTTTATCATGTGTATTGTAATATGTATAATTACGAGAACAAATTATGTTGGCTGCAGTAGTTAATATATCACACGAACCAATCTACTTAATAAACATTTGAAATTCACTCGCTGCCACCACTGACAGCCTTTATATTAGGCGAGTTGAAGCATGAAATTTTGTGAAATAAAGTATTAAAGTTTATGACAAATTTCATAAAATATTAAAAAACACCGTTGAAATATGACAACATCGCTTTTTCTTAACTTTATCTAAGAATGATTGGTAAGAATGAAAATGTCTCGTATCTATCAATGTAACTTAGATACCTACACATCGATATAAAGTAACTGTAATTGATGATATCTTCGAAATAATTTTTGGACTACATATTAATGGACTTTTTGTATTATTTTGACTTCTAGAATATAACTTGTGGTGTATTTGGCTCCGTATATCGTACCGACGCATGGCAGTGGAAAAAACACCGTAAAAATTAAATAAAATAACTGTGCCCCGCATTGTCACAATACAAAGATAATCTTTGCATTGTAGTTGTCTGTGGGCCTAATTTTATCTCCGTACATGAAAATCTCTGTAGCTAAATATTCGGTTACAGAGTTCTTAGAATGTACGGTTATGGAAATTTTATTTTGAACTTGAATATTCGGAAATGAGATTATACAACGTGTTTTTTTTACGTCGTAACTCTAGAGATATATTCTATCAGTAAAAAGAATACAAAAAGTCCCATAATATATAGTCCAAAAATGCATAATTTCGAAGAAATCATCAATCATAGTTACTTCGTATCAATGTGTAATTTTCATTCTTACCAATCATTCTTAAATAAAGATAATATCGAAAAAGCACCCTAGTTTTCGATCGAAAATTATAACGTCAAAATATCAGCTTTTTTAAAAAAGTCGGTGGACTTTATTTTCGTTGAAATCTCTACTTACCTACTGATGATGTAAAAGAAATATACATTACTATGGTAAATGTTCTCAGAAAATGCAAAGAAAGGATTACAATAATACACATAATGTCATTCTTCTCAACGTGTTTCATTATCTTGGCAGTACAAATTCAGAACAATGATGTTGAGAAAAATGATAAAAGGAAAAAAAATTGTTTAAACATGTTTTGCGCACGTAGTATTTCAAAAAACGTTTTATAATTGCATATGTACACAAAACCTTCATACCTTTTTGTTAAATGATTAGAATAACAAAATAATTTGACGGATAAATAAACGAAAATGTAAATGACGTTTGCAAGGAAAATTTTTGGAGAATGAAATTCAAAGTCTTACCTGCAGAAAACGAGCGCGTGTATCTTCACCAATGCACGACGCCCGAAGGAGGTGCGGGGAGGTCTGTTCGCACATCCATGAGTTTCTTCCCATCCCGTCTCTTACTCGACTTAATATTGAAAACAAACATAGCGCAGGACAATGACGCACATTTTTTGAACATGAGTTTTTCTGTTTATTAACTTAGCGAGTACTGGCCACGTTATCAAGAATATGAAGATTGATTATGTATAATTACAGCACTCAACATCAAATAGCTTCAAGAAGTCGAACATTTTTTATATCATCAAATTTTTATATCGTGAGTGCCAAGGCGACACGTGAAAAATTGACAATTTTATGTGATTTATTTAAATTTTTTTTTTTATTATTAATTTTTTACAATGGTAGTTTTTCGTTGATTATTTTACTATTAAAAGAATCACTTAAAAAAAAATACATTCACACGTTCTCGAGAAATTTTCTAAGACATTAATTTCGAGCCTCTCGAATATTGACCCATCAACAGTGTTATTAATTATACAAAAATGTTCTAATTTCGTAATAATCAACTAATAAATATTTATGAAAGTACAAACATTTATCACAGAGGTTTCCTGTAAATCGTATTATCAAATTTAGGAAAAAATTGTCAGAATTATAGTAATCTTACCTTAATCTTCTGAATCTTGCCCTTCAATGACGAATAAAGACCAATGTGTTGGAATAGGGATGTCTTGTATTTCGGCCGAATCGCCTCCTTCGCCTCGGTACATTTTTTCTGAGATAACAAAGACAAATATTATATAATAGTCCAATTTATAAAAAGAAACTTTTTGTCAATGTTAGAGTTAGCACAGACAGAGCGGTAGTTTTTACCCATCTATCGGCGCTTAACCATAGGTGTTGTTTACTCAGCCACGCGTGATTCTTAAACAAAAACTCAATGAAATTGCGTTTCCAGCGATGTATTTGGCGCCGTATATCGTCCCGACGCATGGCAGTGGAAACAACACCTTAAAAATTCAATAAAATAACTGTGCCCCGCATTGTCACAATACAAAAATAATCTTTGCATTGTAGTTGTCTGTGGGCCTCATTTTTTCTCCGTACATGAAAATCTCTGTAGCTAAATATTCGGTTACAGAGTTCTTAGAATGTACGGTTATGGAAATTTTATTTTGAACTTGAATATTCGGAAATGAGATTATACAACGTGTTTTTTTACGTCATAACTCTAGAGATATATTCTATCAGTAAAAATAATACAAAAAGTCTTATAATATATATATAGTCCAAAAATGCATAATTTCGAAGAAATCATCAATCATAGTTACTTTATATCAATGTGTCATTTTCATTCTTACTAATCATTCATAAATAAAGCTAAGAAAAATCGATGTTGTCATATTTAACGGAGTTTTACGTCAATAATCGTGAATGACTATGTCGAATTGTTTTGTATGAAAGATAATTGAAAAATAATTCATATGGCAGTTGATTCTTTAGTATGGTTTCATTCAAGTCAGTCCCTAGAGTTATCACATAATAGAAAAACTTGTATGACTAGTTTTTTTGACAATTTATGGGATGGTTGTCTCCAAATACTTATGTACAGAGGCCAACACATCAAGTTACCCCAATCTTTCAATTTTTTTTTGATAATTTTTCAACTTTAATACATAAGTATAGAGTTAATTTTCAATTGGGAATATTTGACAGTTTGGGATAGCTTTATGTGCTCGCGTCTGTACCTAATGCACTGAGTGATTGTGACTGCAAACTGACTTCGTCACTTAATTTCTAATTAAGTCAAAATTACGAAATTTTCTGAGTAATGATAATTATTCTGGAGTCGCATTCACCATATGCAGACTGAAAAAATTAAATAAAACTAAGAAGGATTTAGATATAATCCCGAAGGTGACCGCAGCGACACCTCTAGTTTCTATAAATCTCTATGAAAACGCCCCTGTCCATGACGACTTTGTAGAATGTTACTGCATACCGCTCAACGGCGCTGCAGTTTGCAGTGAGCTGTCGAGTGTCGCCTTCGGAATTGTACAGACTCCAGCTCATCAAGTTATCCCAAACTGTCAAATTGTCTCATTTGAAAATGAACCTTACACTTTTGTTATTAAGTTGAAAAACTATCAAAGAAATTTGACAGATTCAGGTAAGTTGATGTGCGGCCAGCACATCAAGTTGATGTGCTGGCCTCTGTACCTCGACGGAAACTTACCGCAGTCTTAACGATGGTGCACGTGCGGTCAGCTAGGTAGCTCTCAAGAAGCCAATCGATGGGCATGTTGTTGTAGAACAGCTGCACGTAGGTGATGAAGTGTATCAGGTCCGCTGAATGGAACAGCTTGCCAATGCCTCCGACTTGGCAGAACTCTATGAAGAACCAGTTAGGGTTGACCACTGAGGTCTCTGCTGCGAACAGCGTTATTTCCTAGACAATGATGAGAAATGGCATTTGAGAAATTGTGAAAATAACACATAAACATATTATTAGGCCTGTAATCCTGGTAGCGTTAGCCAGAGGTGTACCTGTAGTACACCCACATTTTGCCTGTTATTTTTAATACATACGTAATATACTATTTACTTATAGAAAAATAAAGTCAAGACTCGAACTGTGAAGTTTAGACCCTGCTAGGCCAATGTGGCCCTTAGAAATCAAACCGATAAAAGAATATTGTACCAAAGCAACTTATCAAACATTGTTAAATGACATTACTTTAACAAGTATACAGAAACTGTAAAAAATCTAGCAAACCAAAAAGACAATTGTAGCTCACCAGGGCATAGTTTTTCTTGGCGATGACGTCATCTTCTAGCATGAGGTAGTAGATACCCTTGGATTGGGCATAGGCCATGAGGTAGATGGTATCTAGATTCTGTTTCGTCCGCCACTTCACTCTCTTTTGGGAATCACCCAAGGTCGCAGGAAGAGTGTCAAAGTCAGGGTAGTAAGACAACGATGGCGACAAGACTTCAATCAGGCCACGTTTGACGTACTTCGTGAACCTGTGTAGAACATTTTGGGTTTTCAGGATTTTTTTATCATTGCAATAACGAAAGCTAGAACAAAACATACCACATAGATTTTGGAGATAAGGACCGTCGTACACGACGCTTGTCACGCTTGTCAAAAGTAGCTGGGTCAATATTCAAGAGGCTCGAAATTAATGTCTTTGAAAATTTCTCGAGAACGTGTGTATGTTTTTTTTTTAAAGTGTTTCTTTTAGTAGTAAAATAATCAACGAAAAACTACCATTGTAAAAATTAATAATAAAGAAATATATTTAAATAAATCACATAAAATTGTCAATTTTTCCACTCCACGAATTATTGATAAGTAAATGATATTACTCTGTTAGAGAATTTCTAGATGACAAGACACTGAAACAGCCGGTTTATTATAACAAACTATTAGGTATAAATACTCACAAACTGTAAAGTGACATTGTCTAATTGTTTTTATTACTATTATTATTACTATTATATTCTATAGCATGTATAATTAATAATTTGACATTACCTATTATATTACTCATTTAATTTATATTGCATGACAATTTGATATTTATGTTTTTTATTTTTTTTTTAATTAGATTGATGTGCTGAATTTTGTATGCCTAAACGGCGGGACATAGCAGATTTACCTGTAACCAACTTAACATCCTATGAACCTATGATCCACAATAAATTATTTGAATTTGAATTTTTCACGTGTCGCCTCGGCACTCACGGTCCATATTCTGATGATATAAAAAATGTTCGACTTCTTGAAGCAATTTGATGTTGAGTGCTGTAATTATACATAATCAATCTTCATATTCTTGATAACGTGGCCGTAGTACTCGCTAAGTTAATAAACAGAAAAACTCATGTTCAAAAAATGTGCGTCATTGTCCTGCGCTATGTTTGTTTTCAATATTAAGTCGAGTAAGAGACGGGATGGGAGGAAACTCATGGATGTGCGAACAGACCTCCCCGCACCTCCTTCGGGCGTCGTGCATTGGTGAAGATACACGCGCTCGTTTTCTGCAGGTAAGACTTTGAAAGTCATTCTCCAAAAATTTTTCTTGCAAACGTCATTTTAATTTTCGTTTATTTATCCGTCAAATTATTTTGTTATTCTATTCATTTAACAAAAAAGTACGAAGGTTTTGTGTACATATGCAATTATAAAACGTTTTTTGAAATACCACGTGCGCAAAACATGTTCAAACAAAAAAAAATCCGATTTATCATTTTTCTCAACATCATTGTCCTGAATTTGTACTGCCAGGATAATGAAACACGTTGAGAAGAATGACATTATGTGTATTATTGTAATCGTTTCTTTGCATTTTCTGAGAACATTTACCATAGTAATGTATATTTCTTTTACACCATCACCAAAGTAGAGATTTCAAAGAAAATAAAGTCCACCGATTTTTTTAAAAAAGCTTATATTTTGACGTTAGAATTTTCGATCGAAAACAAGGGTGCATTTTCTATATTAAGTCAAAATAAGGTGGAAAAATAAATATATTACATAAAAAAATTACAGCGTGTTTGGAATATAGAAAGGTAAGTTTTCACCAAATTTCGTGGAAAAAAAATATTTTTTGTAAAAGATAAAAATAAAAAACCATAGGTATATATGAACATAGATTGAAGACAGTGTAGCTACGGGGAACATACGCGTGTGATTTTCAATTCAATTTCAATTTCGTTTTTACCTACCTATCTGCGCTTAACCTTAGGTGTTGTTTACACAACCACGCGTGATTCTTAAACAAAAACTCAATGAGATTGTGTTTCCAGCGGTGTATTTGGCTCCGTATATCGTACCGACGCATGGCAGTGGAAACAACACCGTAAAAATTAAATAATATAAATGTGCCCCGCTTTGTCACAATACAAAGATAATCTTTGCATTGTAGGTGTCTGTGGGCCTAATTTTATCTTCGTACATGAAAATCTCTGTAGCTAAATATTCGGTTACAGAGTTCTTAGAATGTACGGTTATGGAAATTTTATTTTGAACTTGAATATTCGGAAATGAGATTATACAACGTGTTTTTTTACGTCATAACTCTAGAGATATATTCTATTAGTAAAAATAATACAAAAAGTCCCATAATATATAGTCCAAAAACCAGCTAAGTGCGAGTCGGACTCGCGCACCGAGGGTTCCGTACAAACCGTTGGTATATAATTAAAAGTTCACCCATCACGACAATCGAGTCTTAGTTATGGTATTTTTATATATAAAAAAAAAAGTTTTTTTTGTTTATTGTATGATGTAAGTAACTAAAAATTTACGGTTTTCGCAATTTTTCCTTTATCTGTACTATAAGACGTCACTTCGTACCAAATTTAAAGATTCTAAGTTCACGGGAAGTACCCTGTAGGTTTTGATTCCCGTGAGAGTTTCAAAAATTTGCGGAAATTTGCGGCATAAACGGCTGTATCTTTTGATTGCTTTGGCTTAGAAGTTTGATTTTATTAGAGCTCCAAGGGACAGTAGACCTGAGTATTAGATATAATTATCAGTTTGATACCTCTACGCGTTCCTGAGAAAAACGGTCTTGACAGACGGACGGACGGATAACAAAGTGATCCTATAAGGGTTCCGTATTTTCCTTTTGTGGTACGGAACCCTAAAAATGCATAATTTCGAAGAAATCATCAATCATAGTTACTTTGTATCAACGTGTCATTTTCATTAAACTTGAATTTTTGGTCATAACTCTAAAGTTATATTCTAGAAGTCAAAATAATACAAAAAGTCCTTTAATATGTAGTCCGAAAATAATTTCGAAGATATCATCAATTACAGTTACTTTATATCGATCTTCTTCTTTGCGTGTGGTTTGTGCCTAACCTGGTGTCAGACTTTTAATGCCGCCCATGGGCCTCTGACTTAGGATCACATACTGTTGAGAAATATCTCTCAGGCATGCCGGTTTCCTCATTGTCGGTTTTTTATATCGATGTGTAGGTATCTATACGTAAGTTACATTGATAGATACGAGTAATTTTCATTCTTACCAATCATTCTTAGATAAAGTTAAGAAAAAGCGATGTTGTCATATTTCAACGGTGTTTTTGAATATTTTATGAAATTTGTCATTAACTTTAATACTTTATTTCACATAATTTCATGCTTCAACTCGCCTAATATAAAGGCTGTCAGTGGTGGCAGCGAGTGAATTTCAAATGTTTTGGTTCGTGTGATATATTAACTACTGCAGCCAACACAATTTGTTCTCGTAATTATACATATTACAATACACATGATAAAAAGTACCTGATGTTATCTAACCTGCATACCAATTTATTTGCCAACTGTGTATCTAATAATAATAATAATACTTACTTGACTTCTATCTGCCAAGCCGTCTTGACGACATATTCCAAGTCCGTTTCACCAATCATGACCACGATGAGAGTGTTGTCAATTTCAAGAGCAGTCAGTCCACTGATGAGGTGCTGTTTAAATATGTAGTGGTTCTTACTATCATTAAGAATTTACAATAAAGACAAGAATGTAATTGAACCTAGCCTTTTCTCAACTAGGTTGGGTTCGGCTTCCAGTCTGTCTATCTGATCTCCACTGTCGCAGCCATTAGGTCCCCACGTGTGCAAGTGACGGGGCATGCGGTGCAAGATGGGGGGTGAGCCATTGTCTGTGGGGAGACGCCCCATACATATTGGAGATCTGAGTTGACAGTTAACCCCACTTGTGGAGGTTGTCTGTTGCGGACTACTAGGGTACGAAGACTGTTTCGGTTTTCCAAGTATGTCACGGTAGCTTGTGCCCAGATAAATTAAATTAATGTGCCTACCCGATTTAAGGATAATCTTTGCATTGCAGGACACCTTCAATGCGGTGTACGAGTATTTGGCGACGTATATCGTACCTACGCATGGCAGTGGAAACAACACCTTAGAAATTAAATTAAATAAATGTGCCCACCTGACTCTCAATACAAAATTAGTCTTATTCTTTGTATTGTATTAATGGTGGGCCTAATTTGATCTACGTACATGAAAATGTCTGCAGCTAAATGTTCGGTTACAGAGTGGTTTTCATGTACGATTATAGAAATCTTATTTTAAACTTGAACATTTGGTCGTAATTCTACATTCTAGAAGTCAAAATAATACAAAAAGTCCTTTAACATGTAGGTAGTCCAAAAATGCATAATTTCGAAGATATCAATCATAGTTACTTTATATCAATGTTTAGGTAACTCAGTTACATTGATAGATACGAGTCATTTTCATTCTTACAAATGACAGTCGGGACCAATGGCTTAATTTAACAGCTTAATATGAAGATACAAAAGTCATTAGAATTATCAAATATTTAAGAACTGTACTGTACCTACCTATGACCCCACAATAAAAATATTGATTGATTGATTGATATCTTTATTGCCGAAGTATAACTTTAGTTTAGTATTGAGCAATACCAGCTCGAAGAAAATAAATAATAATGCATTGCGTTTGTCCTTAGGTCCCATGTATAGCAATGATTGTTGTAGTACCATTTGGCTAGTAATAATCCACGAAAGGTCAGACTGATTATTGTACCTTGGCTAGAGCCTTTGTATGCAATGTGTAGATGACAATACGACAACAAAATAAATCACTTGCAATACTGATGTAAGAGTATTCTGGATCTAGCAAAAAGTTAAAAACGATTTTTTTCCAACTAACTACATACTTTGTAGTGCTGGGCCCTCTTGTCCTAGCAGTGGGTACATTAGAAGTCACATCAATTGGTATGTTATATATGATGGGCAGACTATGAGGTTTTCTTCCCCTAAGCGTGTCGATGACAAAAATAACACGATAATAATACTGGCATATGATCAGCAACGCGAATAATGTTCGCTGTCGCAGCCATTAGGTCCCCACGTGTGCAGGTGACGGGGCGTGCGGTGCAAGATGGGGGGTGAGCCATTGTCTGTGGGGAGACGCCCCATACACATCGCAGATCTGAGCTGACTGGTAACCCCACTTGTGGAGGTTGTCCGTTTCGGACTACTAGGGTACGAAGATTTTTTAAGGTTTTCCAAGTATGCCACGGTAGCTTGTGCCCAGATGGAAGCTTTATCGACACGGTTGGCGCAGTGGTTGAGCGATTGACTGCTGCGCACTATGTCGCGGGTTCGGTTCCCGCACGGAACAAATATTTGTACGACCTGCAAGTATTTGTTACGAGTCTGGGTGTTTTTCTATCTATAAATGTATGTATTTACAAAAAAAAAATGTATATAAGTAGTCTATCAGCCATCTCGTTACCATAACACAAGCATTAGGTTGCTTAGCTTGGGACGATATGGTGTTGTGTGGAATGTCCAAGGATATTATTATTATTATTATTTATATCTAGACTGGAAATTTCATTAGATAAACGAAAGTTTAATTAGTTGTGATATTGTCATCTCCAATTTGTACAAATAATTCCTGTCCATCTTTTACCGACGCCGACCGGTGTAAGGTACCTACCTGAAATTTGAGTCTTAACACTTGGTAATAAAGGCAAAAGTATTACTTACATTCAACGTTAACATAAGGTAGCTCTCCTTGTCCCTCTTCACTGTCGGTATGCCCACGACCAGTTTGTTTAATTTCCGCCCCCCTTTCATATGGAAAGCTGGCTTCAAGCTGTTCGAGTCCTGCATCAAGTGCGGCAAGAGCTGGTAGACGAAAGGAGTCCGCAGCTCTTTTATGTGCTTGGTGTGGATACCAGCGGCCGCTCTGGTTCCTGATGATGGAAAGGAAGTCATAAGCTACTCGTATTTTAGTTATTTAGGTTAGTGGTAGGTAGGTACTGCTCTTAAGGATGCCTGTACTCGGCAGCCCTTTGCGAATATGGAGACTAATAGGTACCCTTTTTTCAGAGAGAACCAAAAACTGAAACCCTGAAGACTTGTTTTGCCTTTTTTTAGGGTTCCGTACCTCAAAAGAAAAAATGGAAACCTTATAGGATCACTTTGTTGTCCGTCCGTCCGTCTGTCAAGACCGTTTTTCTCAGGAACGCGTGGAGGTATCAAACTGATAATTATATCCAATACTCAGGTCTACTGTCCTTTGGAGCTCTAATAAAATCAAACTTCTAAGCCAAAGCAATCAAAAGATACAGCCGTTTATCAGTTATTAAAATTATTGCGAAATAATCTGTAAATCTAGATTCAGGGTTACATTTTAAAGACATTACTGGTTGACGGAATGATGTGGCTAGGAATAAAACACTGAGAATGTAAGTATAGGAAAAAAATATGCTGCGCAGACCTAACATTTTTGGGTTTATAAAATTTGGTATTCGTTTTGGAAAGTATAAAGTTGCGGGTATTTGGTACACGGGTAAGTGCGAGTTCGGTTCGCACAAGCAGGGTTTCGTTTGTCAAGGAGAAATATTTTCTGCTTTTGATTTCATAATAAAAGCACAGAAATCTCAATGTTTTGACAGGTCACCCTGCCCCCGACCGACGGGCGCGGGGGCGCGGCGGGCCGCTAGTTAAAAATAATTGGATGCCTTGGAAATTTTAGAAAACAAACAAGTGTTTTGTTTTGTTTTGTTTACTGGTATTTTGTAAGTTGTCATAAATTGGGTAAACGAACAGTTAAGTTACCGGATAAGGTTAATAGTTGTTGTGATTAGAGTACACAATACTTTTGTTAGCTAATTAGTTCAATCGCATTCCTTGGTAGCCCGGAAGAGTTTAGGTAGCAAGACTACTGCCACGAGAAATCTAGTTTCTACTAAGATATTATCTAACCCGACTTAGATAACCAACCCTGGATTCTTGTGTCCACTACACTACCAAGACAGAGTTTCATGACGATAATAAGAATAATTATTCTATTTTATTAAATTATGTATTTATTTACAAAAACTTTATGTTTAAGTTTTTGCCCACCGAGGAATTCTAGGCCTTAGCTACAAAAAACATTTTAAACTGAAAATAATAGGGAGTAGGTCAAACATTACTTTATTTCTAAAAGAATTAAAGTAGTACGAAACGCTGGCAAAGGTATGACAATTAAATTAGTACGTGCAATACGCTAATGAGCGAAGCGTGTGGCAATGAAACCACACTGTAACTTTAACTGTATTTATTTGTAAAATGTAGCCCTCATCAAACAGAAACACTACTACTACTGCTATGAATATCAAAAGTATCAATTCATTTGCCTAGCCTTTTCACAACTATGTTGGGGTCGGCTTCCAGTCTAACCAGATGCAGCTGAATACCAGTATTTTACATGGAGACACTGCTTATCAAACCTGCACAACCCAGTTCATAACTAGGTAATACGATACCCCTTGGTAAGACTGGCTCAGACTTTCGGACTTCTGACTACACAACATCATCATGACTAATGACAGCTGGGCCCAACCGCGGCTTAACGTGCTTGTCGAGGCACGGAGGAGTCTCGATATGTAAAGATGGTCACCCATCCATGAACCAACCCCTGCAAGCGTAACTTAACCTGATGGATCAATCCGTGCGGCTGTTATTACTTAGCCACGAATTCAAGCTTCTCGGATATTAAAGTATAAGAGTCGTAATTAACTTATTTCAGGATGACATGATAATACTTTGATACGTCATCTGCCGAGCCTACCAAACACGTTGGGGTCGGCTTCCAGTCTAATCGGATGTAGCTGGCTATCAGTACTTCACATGGAACGACTGATCAATAAAATCCATTTATTGACTAATGCTGTTCGTTCTGTCTTTAGGTACTAGTAAGAATGGAAACGACACTAGTTATTAGGTAAAACAAAAACCCTAATGCGTTATAGCTGTGTATTTATTTGAGTTTAGTGTATCTAACTATGTAACTATCCGCACTGGGCCCGCGTGTTAGATATGGCCCTCTCCTTCTGTGAGCCGAGAGGAGGCCGTGCCAGCAGTGAGAACATTATAGGCTAATATATGCTATGCTAAGCTATCTTGAAAAATACTGGGTTAAACCTTTTTTATTTTACAAAAAATTGGAATTCGCATATCAAAGATTCATTAATTTTATTTTAAATTTACTGTTTCTACAGATTATTTCGTAATAACTAAATCGGTTATCAAAAGGTTATTATATATGACTTACCTGATATGTTCTTTAACAGGTCATTTAACGCAGGACTGAGCGTCGGTGATGGGTCGAGTGCAGTGTCATGGCTTGATGAACTGTTCAATGATGAAAATTTCGTCTGTGAAATAGATTTCGATGTGAATACTTTATAGAACAGAATCACAAAATAATAATGAAAAGAGAAGTATTATGATCCACTACCATTAGGTACAAGAAAAATGATAACTTGCATCTGGTTGAGTAGTAGTTCTTTAGTATGCCCATAATTCTTCTTCGATAATCCCATAACAAGAAAACCGAGAGGTTATAAAAGGGCTTTGCATTGAACAATTCTAGCTTGTAAATGTAGTATCTTGAATACTTCAAAAGAAGAAAAAATGCCCAAGACATAACATCGCACCAAAGAAGGTACCTGCACTCACATTACTCCAGTTATATATAAGTCTCATAGGAGTCAACACCTATCTAAACACTGGGCTGGTCCTCAGAAATCCTTTAAGTAAAAACTCAATAAGACTGTTCGCCCTGAGAATCGAACCCAGGTTCGCTCAACCACGACGCTTATTTAATTCAGTATTCTATAATAAATTATAACCTTTAAATTGATGACTTCTTCCTGCCTCTCCCTGTACCGTGCCTCTATGAATTCCAGAGCAGACCGCATCTCTGCTAGTGCGGTTTCCATCGCTTCTTCGCGCTTTAGACGTGCTGCAGTAACAAAATCAGTTAAAATTCATTCCACCGTCCATGCGCTCGCGGCCGCATGCTATGGAACGCGTTCGCAGGGCCCTACCCTTAGGGCAAATTTCACCAATGAAAATATACGGTCTAAGAATGAAACTGCATAATCGCATGCAAGAGCTGCCAGTGTCAAAAAAATGGCGTACTGCCGAATGTGCAAAGTTGTTCGGGGCACCAGGGACCGAGCGGTTTGGAAGCCCGTCCGGCTCAGGAGGTATGCCAATTCAACAAGGCACCGGCCTAGAGCCTCAGACGGCAAGAGTGTTTTGGAATATAATATTATGTTATGATAGAGCACCGTAATTCGAAAAATATTGACCACATTCAAGACATGGCCAATGGCAAAAATGTAACCAATTTGAGCATTCAGGGTTCTCTTATTCACTGCCAAACTTGTGCTACTACATGCCCACTAACCCTAGCGATCGAAAATTCGGCCACCTACGGCAGCGTCGACACTGTGTTGTTCTATAATCAATTATTGATTTCAATAAAGTTTTAATAAGCATTCAGTTTCATTGATGAAGTTCGCCCTTACGCGGATAATCTCTATAGATGAGCTGAATATCTGGATGGAAATCATTGGATCACGGTTTGCGAACGATATCGCACTTGTAGTGACATGTGTCTATGAGTTCAATTAACACGCTGGCACAAGTGCAATAAATATTTTCAATTGTTATTTGGTAAGAATTTACATAAAAGGCGGAAAAAGTCAAATGCAGTTAGTATTTATAAACTATTTATGTTAATAACTATGCTAATACTGACAAACACTTATTTAATAAAGCATGATGTTCTTCCTCCGAGGTTTCTGTTTTTCTTTCTTCCTCGCCTCAGGGACACTGTTGAGATATGAGTAATGCCATTTTGGGCCCAGATTTTTGGGCTCAGAATACGCATGTGAGAGGCATGAAAATAAGGGACCAAAACGGCAGAACCCTTGGTTTGTCTGCCAGCCCCACGCCACCGGGTCCAGGTTCAAAACGTTGCATGTTCTCTTGCCAGAACGGACAATACATACATACTTATACACTCTTTAAGAGACAACTTTTGGGCCATACAATTTAAAAATTCTGTCTATAATCTAAGCTACACATAATTATGCTTGTGCAAATGACATGACCGAATCCTGCCCTAAAAACTCGTAATATACAGTAGGATATATGAAAATTCCTTCGATAAATAAAAATTAATCGCGGCAAGTACATTTCTCTAAAACAGGCAAGCAATAATAACAAACAAATGTGTGTGTTAGTTGTTATTGTGTGATTTATAAATATTAATTTGAGTACCTACAAAAACGAATGCTGGAATAAATGTTTTTAAAACGCAACGCGTTCGATCAATATTTTCTCCAAAAGCGTCCTTTACGATATTCCTAGCTCGAGCTATCTCCTCCGCAGAGTAACCAGCAATACAGACGTCCACAAGCACGTCAAGAGGTAACGTCTTGTATTTAAGTTGTTTAGCAATAAACGATATAATATCAGATCGAGGTGTTTCCATTTCCTCGTAAAGGAAACCGTATTAAAAGTTCACGATGGAGTCTAAAGTTTATGATACACAGTTTGACACTGTCCACAGACGGAATATCCGATAAAGCACAACGCGCACTCGGGCGGCGGTGCTCTGTTAACTGCACCCGAGATGCACCGGGGCCAAATAAATAGGTATACAAATAAGGACAATTTAGATAATCGTAATATTTAGTGATCATAACGTAGTTAAGTAATAATTTTGTAAATAATTGCTTTATTAAACCTAAAGTTGGATTTACATTATGGAACTAGTTGCGCAAACGTCCTATATTATTATTTTGCCGTTTCTGCGGGCGCTAAACTAAACTGTCTTGCGTTGATCATAAATAAGTATTTCTGTGTGATCTTTTTGCTTTTGTGTTGAATATTTTATTCAGTGCGACCCTTGAAGAATCATGCATCGATATTTTCTTCTCATGCAATTGTGACTGTTCCTAAATTAGCCCAGGCTGATAAAATTTTAGTTTTTTCTAACTTCGTTAATATTAGTGTTTGGGTCGGGTCTCCCTTGTTTTACCAAAAAGAAATTGCCAAATTATCACTTCCCAAACAAATTTTCGCATAATTTCATTTGCCAAATTATTACTTACCAAAAAATCTCTTTACAAATAATTGTTACGAAAACCTATGTTTGGCAAGTGAACGTTTGAACAATAACTTGTTCACCAACTAGTACTTTTACCATTTTTTATCTAGTCAAATATTTCAGTTGGTATAACATATTTTACGCAAAATTAAATAAGCCAAATATTTGGTGTCGTCAATTTTAAACTTAATAAGATCTAACGTTGAAAACGTTTTATTGCGAGGGTGCTTTTTCCACTTGGGACAAATTCTAAACAGGTAATAATAATGTTATTATAATTATATTATTTCACTCGATAGCTTCCTAAAAATAATCTCTTTTTTCCATATTTTTTTCTATATAATCTAGTCGTTTCTGGCACTCGCCGGCCGCTGCCGCGGCATCGCTCGCTTCGCTCGCTCGGCTCGTGCGTAGGTGGTCACAGTTTTAACCTAACCTAACCTAACCATTTTTTTTAAAATTAATAACCTACTATAACTAGTTTCATAAATAACCTAATGTCTAGTAACCATAAATTTGACTTGTTTCAGACAAATTCAACCACACAAGCTTACAAAGAAATACGCAAATGACATCAAATTTAACAAACAAGTAAAATGTTTATTTTTGCCTTTATATTTTTTGTCATAACAAATCATTTGACTAAACGTTTATTGTCTAAATATTGTTTGCTGTAATAAATCATTTGATTAAAGACCAAAAGCCTTAATGACATTATCCTAGGTAATAATCTGCCAAGTATACATTTGACCAAATGAAAATGTGCGTACTAAAATTATTCCAAATATTACATTGGTATAAAAAGGTTGCTAAAATTTGTTTGGGTAATGAAAATTTGTCAAAATCTTTTCGGCAAAACGGCAGGATCCCGTTTGGGTCGGTTCCCCCTGAGGGGGAAGAGCCGCGCTCCGCCTTCCGCACGGCTCTGTAGGGCTCGTCCCGGACTGGTCACCCTCCCACCGAAAGAGATTAAATGAATTCCAAATGTGAAGAAGTCCAATGCCTTGCTTCATTAATAGAGCAAGGAAAGGGTTGAAATTGAAAGGAATTGTAAATAGGGCTTAGGAATTCATAGTAGTGAAAATTGGAAGTGGTTTTAGAAGATGAACAAAATAATAGGGGAATGCAAAGTATACTATTACATAACTTAGTGAGTAACCCTTACACTAGTGTAACGGGTATTTTGACAGACATTACTCACACGATACCTCGCATCTGCAAGGCGCGTGTTCGTATAAGTTTGACTCAATTATTGGCCTGGAATAAAATATACACTATTCAAGAATTACTGGATAAAAGAGTTGAGAATCTAGGCTCAATAAACATTATAATTATAATGGAATTTTAGATAAAACTCTTTAAAGACCTAATATTCTTAGTTCTAGTGCAAATATATATGTAGGTGTAAAAAGACACGTTCCGGAGCCGAAAGCCATATATTCTATACATTAGTTGTTATTAGTTCCCCTAGACCTGGCAATATACTGGTTGTAAAAAGATTGATGTCTAAGTCGCATTTTTCTTAACTTTTTACGAAAACAAATCCAAGTATTTTCACCATCGGCGGGATTTTCTGAAAGCGTTACAGCTGCTCCGGAACACGGATGTCTTATAGTCGATAAGAGTCTGACAGTCCCTTCCGATCCACATAAAGTGGTATTACTTAAGTTCTTTCGAAGAAACATTGATTTTTATTAACAAATTATGCATTCAAAGTTAGGAAATCGCAATGAATATCAGACGCACACTACCACGTCACGATTGCCTACAATAACAAACGCACGATACAACGTCACGTGGTCACGCCGGCAGCCATGACCGTGGTGAGGCCGCGTGTTTGTAACAGCTGATCGGTTGTTAATTTGTTTTCCATTTCAACGATGTTGATGAGTTACATGTCCGGTCAAAGACTTGTGAAAAATCCCCATAAATCTTATGTGTGCAAAAAAAATATTCTAAGTCAACGTTCGCAAAAAAAAATATTTTATTTTTTTAGCGAAACGGTTAGTACCTATAATGATAAAAATAGCACAGACAAAATTGTAGATCCAAGATAGAATGCTCACGGAAGGACAAGAGCACCGCGAGAGCCTGGTCGACTGGTATTTGGCGACTCGGTATCATGGCCACTTAGACACAGGAAACTAGGTTGAGAAACCAAGCCAAGCGACTGAATTTAAGAAATATTTCTTGTATATTCGTGAAATATGGACGTCAAAGAATTTGTAATGGCGTAGCTCATATAAAAGGGAAAATAAGCTAAAATACCGTTTTTTGTGCATCCTTTGCTGCAGGATCGGAAATAAATAGAATGATCAAATTATTTTATTAGGCTATACGATGAAAAAGTACAGGGATGTTATGTTGTTATGTTTAAATTACGCGAGAATGTCTGTTAGTCCGATCAATGGGCTATTCTGTTGTCTGAAACCTATACCGCAAGGCTGAACATCTAAAGTTGATATATCAACGCACAGCCCAAACCGCTGGACCTAAAGTTTTGCACATCGATACCTTGTATATTGTAGGCATCTACTAAGGACGGATTTTTTGAAAGATTGTCAGAAACATTCCATTTCTTGTGTTAATAAAGAAACTTAGCATAAATTACTTATCTAAGTAAATCAAAAAGTTTTTCATTTTTTTTCTCTAAACAACCCCCTAGTGTCAAAGTTTGTATGGAAGAATGGGGTATTTGAAAGGGTAGTCAATAGCCTAACTTTTTATTAACTGTCAAAACGCGGCATTTGTACGTGATTTGTATTAAATATGTGACGTCACAGATTTTCAGAATCAAATGGAATACATATTAGCATTAAATGCAATTTAAAAATTATATTTTCGCATTATATTTAATTTCTGTACGGTGATGGAAGTTTTTAAGACGAGCGGTCTTTTTTCCATGTGATTTCATATTTTATTTTTGACCGATTCAAATACTCAATTGTAATGCGCGGTCCGATTAACTCGAAACTAAGCATTTATACCTAAAATAAAATATAAGTGTATCAGGATTTATTAAAAATCTACCCCTAAAGGAGTGGAAAGGGGTAGTCAATTTTTAAAGGAGATTTTACTGCGTGTCTTTGTTAACTCGAATTGATACCTAAAACACTTATTTTTATTGCGATATAACCGAACTCATCCACAGTATATATTATATATATATAATATAATATTATAAATGCGAAAGTAACTCTGTCTGTCTGTCTGTTACCTTTTCACGCCTAAACGACCGAACCGATTTTACTGAAATTTGGTATGTAGATAGTTTGCATTCATGAGAAGGACATAGGCATATTATTTTTTGGAAATTCAACCCCTAAAAGGGTTACAAGGGGTGGCAAAGTTTGTATGAGAAAAATATTTTTATTGCACATTTTTGCATAGGTAGGGTAGATAGGGTAGGTAAGGTAGGTATCATAGTTAAGACAGGACAACGTCTGTCGGGTCAGCTAGTATACAAATAAATACAAAACAAAAAAGACACTTAGGCGTCGAAGTACTCATCCCCGCATCGCTATCATCCGGAAACGTGCCCAGAAGACTGGCAGCATTGCCACGTTGAATGGCAATGCTATTTCTTAAGCCAAAGAACAATCCACCCCTCTGGTCACGTGAAGTGTCGAACAATCGGCGAGAAATTTCCTTAAAAAGGATTGCGCACTCGGGCCCCATGACCCTAGAGTTGCGACCCTAAACATTGCCATTTTCTGATACATTAAATTCGTTTTGATTGCGTGAGTGTGTGAAATAATAATATATTGTAACAAACACATGTTTCAAGTTATTAGTTTAACCCTTTTCAGTTACGTGTATTTATCGTTGCAGTCGAGTTTTTTGTTTCTGTAATTAAGAATTTGAAAGGGTAGTCAATAACGTTACTGTTTATGAACTGTCAAAACGCGGAATTTGTACGTGATTTGTATGAAATATAACAATGTGACGTCACAGAATTTTAGAATCGAATGGAATACTTATTAGCATTAAATGCAATTTTACAATTAAACCGTCGCATAATATTTAATTTTTGTGCGAGATGGGAGTTTTTAGACGAGCGGGTCTTTTTTCTATGTGATTTTATATTTTATTTTTGACCGTTTCAAATAGTTAATTTATAAAAATCTTTTTCCTTTCCACAGCCATTGGAATCCCCGAAGTGGCCCGCCCCCCACTGACTGACGGCTCCAAAGTACTGCTGGTATTGGCTGATTCGTTAGATAGAGTGTTCGTGCGACCAGCCGACAGCGAGTCCCAGAGGAAGTACAATGATGTGCTTCAACAAGTCATACTGAGTGCCTTGAAAGGTAAGGATATTTTTTAAGGGTGGGAGCTCGTCAAATGACTCCTCCCGCTCTGGGTGGAGCGGAAGGGAGTGTCAGTCTCTTACTGACTAAAACCTATCCATGTTCCTTCCTTAGCCCTTAATGTTCCGTGGTACCGTTAATCCATGAAAGGTAAGGCTAAGTAAAATTTTTCTTTGTTAGCTTATTATCACTACATAGTATAAAACAAAGTCGCTTTCTCTGTGCCTATATCCCTATGTATGCTTAAATCTTTAAAACTACGCAACGGATTTTGATGCGGTTTTTTTAATAGATAGTGATTGAAGAGGAAGGTTTATATGTATAATTTGTCAACATATTATGCGGGCGAAGCCGCGGGCGGAAGCTAGTATTATATAAGTCTGATCAGTCGAAAGAGTATAAATTATCATGCTATATGCTATAAAGGATGGGCAGTAACGCAATATGTTTGCATTATTCTATAGTTTACCGCAAATTGTAAAAGGACGAGTCAAAAGGCTAGAAAACTGCAGGTAGTTACACATTTAACCTTTTAAATGACTATCATCACGCTGTCCCTTTTTGAAGCTAAGCAGTCAATCATAACATAAACCGGTTTTTGAGATGCAGCAACAAGGGCAGGCACCTTAACCATGGTCTCTACAAGAAAAGTGGAACGTATAAAGAAAAACATGAAGTTTAGGCCACTTTTATCTGAAAATTAATATCTACGGTTAGGTGGTTGTTAATAAGAAATAATGTGTGTTATATTATATTATCATATCTAAAATAAAAAATAATTGTGTGGTCAAATAATTATATTTGACGACATAGTTGGCACAGTGGTTGAGCGATTGACTGCTGCGCAGCGTGTCGCGGTTTCGATTCCTATTTGTATGACCTGCAAGTATTTGTTCCGGGTCTGGGTGTTTTTCTATCTATAATATGTATGTATGTACAAAAAAATAATATATAAGTAGTTTATCAGCCATCTCGTTACCATAACACAAGCATTAGGTTGCTTAGCTTGGGACTATATGGCGTTGTGTGAAATGTCCAAGGATATTTATTTATTATCGACGGCTGTTTGGCAAGAATAATCTGCAAGAATGCATCAGTCAGTGTATCAGTGTGTTCATTAATCCACTGAGTTCTTAAAACTTCGCAAGCAATGAGAAATTGCTAATAAAGTCTCAAGGTGTCGACGTCAGGAGGAGTAGCTTCTCACACGGACGTTTATATTATATGTACGTCACCGCTTGCTCCCCTGTCACCAGTCCTGGCTCCCCGCATATTTTGGCGGCTAAGATAAAAAAAGATCGTTTTTTTTTAAATTAGACTGTTATTTTAGTTTATTCAGTAATTCTTTATAGTTTAGGAGCTATAAGGTTTTTAATTTTTCAAAGTCAAAGTCAATCATTTATTTCAAATAGGCACAAGTAAGGCACTTTTGAACGTCAAAATGCACTGCATGTACGATACGTACCTGCAGTGCAAATATTGTTGACCAAAAATGTTTTAATTAATTATTTTATAATTCATATGAATAAATTATGTGTCTAACAATGCGAATTCCCAATATAAAGTATCAAAACTTAGAAGCTACAAAACAAAGATATTGAAATTTTCCAAATAGTCTACCTACGGTTGTACATGATCCATAAATCAAAGCGCGATTTATTACCTTCCCTATGTCAGTTGCAACACTAAGCGATCGATAAACGCAGACTCCAACGGCATCGCTACGGCGTCGTGTCACATAGATCTAAGGAAAAAAGGTAATTAAACTTGTTGAATAACCGCCACCCGCTGTCATGTATCATGTAGCTAGTATCATGGCGGATACTATAAGCCGGAAGATCTTAATCCGATGCATCGGGCGCAAAAACATCGGAGTAGCGACATGGCCACCGCTAATCGCGCCGCTCCCGATCCAAGCATGTTACGAGTTTGGGACACAGTTGGGATAGAGAATGACGCGACCGATTGTTTACGTTTCAAAATGATGTCATATAACGTGTTAGCGCAGAGTTTGTTAGAAACAAGTACGGTTTTATTTAAACGATGTGAGCCGTTGCACCTCGAATGGGATTACAGAGTTGATCGCTTGATAAAACATATATTCGACGAATCGCCCGACATTTTATGCCTTCAAGAGGTGGAAGTGAAGCATCTCAATGTATTCAACGAAATGTTGGAGGACAGGGAATATTCTGGAGTTTATAAAAAGAAGACTGGAGCCACGGTAATCGACGGCTGCGCAACGTACTACAAGAAAAATGTTTTCGAATTGGAAGAAGTTACTCATGTGGAGTTTCATCAGCCGAAAATATCAATTATGGATCATCATCATTGTGAAACTGAAGTCGCGCAGCTTGCCCAACTCGCAACTCGTGGTAGCCAACACACATCTTCTATGTCACCCGATAAAGAACGTTATCCAAACCGCTTAGTTGAGGCTGTTTCTCGCTGAGATCGACCGAGTGTCTTACGTATTTAAGGGACGAGGCTCTGGGCACCTTCCAATAATATTGACTGGAGACCTCAACTCGCACCCAAACAGCAGCATTATAAAGTTACTGGAGGAAAGACAAATTGATAAACGTAGACGAGAATCCTGAACCTATAGATACCATAAACAAGGAGTCATTGTTTTAGCGGAGTATCCTGAGGATAATACATGTGAAAGAGCTAGGATTGAAACTAGCGTTAACAATGATAAGGTTAAATGTTTCTTTCTTGATCAAGGAAAGTGGAGAGACGTGTCCATAAAGAAAATTTACCCAATAACTGAAAAATTCATTACAAAATTACCATTCCAAGCCATTGAATGTAGGCTCTTAGGTATACAACCGCTCGGCAATCATTGGACGGATTTCAGTACAAATTTTTTCGTAGTTTCATTTTTCGACTCCCTTGATAAACATAAACAGTTATTTACTAAATATTTCACTAAAGAAAAGGCAGACTTTACTGATCGACACCAACCTTACATAAACTTTTCAACACATTCTAGTCGCCCCTTCCAAAAGGTAGTTTCGTGTGGAGAAGAATGGGCCAGAACCACCGTTATTTTTAGGGGAATTCTCACTTTAATTTAATTTTTTGTAATAATTTCATTGACTAACAATCCCATTATTGTGTAAGATTGATACAAATTAATACTCTCTATATAGAGAGTATTCATTTAAGTTGCTAAGATTCTAGGATATAAGAAAAATCGACCTACTCGCTTACTGATTAAACTTATAGACGAAGAACGATACGAGATGGCACGCGATACATCTTTGTACTATCTTCCTGACGACTTAAAGAACATTGAAACTCATTTCGTTAATGTAATTTTGGCTAATCTTATGCCCCAAGATAAAGATGTAACGTTCTCAAAATTAGCTGAAAACCAATTAAAACGAATCACTGAGGAGAACGATGATGTGATGGATTTACGCCAGTCTTCTTTATGAACGCTGAGAATCCATGGCAATTCTTTGTGCGGCCCATCAAATTCGAAGAATGTCTGACCACGTTGATCCAAGATATAAATAAATACATCAACGAGAATCCTGAACCTATTAAAACGAAGGAAACATTGCGCGGCATTAAAAGCTGGTGTGGCTCATTAGCAATGCAGCTTGTCACCGCAGTCTGAAGAAAATGTGCTACCTAGTCCTAGCTGCTATAAAATAAAGTTCTATTAACAAACAAATGGAGTTGGATGGAATTGGGGGGAGGCCTTTGCGCAGCAGCGAGACAGTAGGCTTATTTAAAAAAGAATAACAAACAGCAAGTACAGTGTAAGCTGGGCATACTGCAGACAACTAAGTGGGCTTATCTTTTTTTCAAGTTACATCATCTATTATCCTATAGTATCCAGTGAATAATGCCTAGTATGTTCAAAAATTTTATGATTATAGGTGTAACCTGGTGTAACGTATTTTCAGTACCACAATGAAAGGTGAAACGGGGAATACGCTTGGCGAAGAGATCGGGGATCGCGCAATCATTAAATTTTACCTTTAAAAAAAAAATCTTTAATTATTAGTATGCAAATTTCTAATTCATAGGTTGACGAGTTGACGAAAATCAGCGAAATACCCATGATATACTCACGATGTTGATGTATTTTTTCACTCTGTTGCACAAACAAATAGTATCGTACCTGCAGTGCAAATATTGTTGACCAAAAATGTTTTAATTAATTATTTTATAAAGTCAAAGTCAAAACATTTATTTCAAATAGGCACAAGAAAGGCACTTTTGAACGTCAATAATTCATATGAATAAATTATGTGTCTAACAATGCGAATTCCCAGTAAAAAGTATCAAAACTTAGAAGCTACAAAACAAAGATATTGAAATTTTCCAAATAGTCGTACGTTGTCCATGATCCATAAATCAAAGCGCGATTTACATATTTTACCTTCCCTATGTCAGTTGCAACTCTAAGCGATCGATAAACGCAGACTCCAACGGCATCGCTACGGCGTCGTGTCACGATAGATATAGGGAAAAAAGGTAATTAAACTTGTTGAATAACCGCCACCCGCTGTCGCTCGGGTGATGAACATCATCCGAGTGACTTAGTATCATGGCGGATACTATAAGCCGGAAGATCTTAATCCGATGCATCGGGCGCAAAAACATCGTAGCAGCGACATGGTCACCGATAATCGCGCCGCTCCCGATCCAAGCATGTTACGAGTTTGGGAGACAGTTGGGATAGAGAATGACGCGACCGATTGTTTACGTTTCAAAATGATGTCATATAACGTATTAGCGCAGAGTTTGTTAGAAACAAGTACGGTTTTATTTAAACGATGTGAGCCGTTGCACCTCGAATGGGATTACAGAGTTGATCGCTTGATGAAACATATATTCGACGAATCGCCCGACATTTTATGCCTTCAAGAGGTGGAAGTGAAGCATCTCAATGTATTCAACGAAATGTTGGAGGACAGGGCATATTCTGGAGTTTACAAAAAGAAGACTGGAGCCACGCTGATCGACGGCTGCGCAACGTACTACAAGAAAAATGTTTTCGAATTGGAAGAAGTTACTCATGTGGAGTTTCATCAGCCGAAAATATCAATTATGGATCATCATCACGTGGGCATCGTTGTGAAACTGAAGTCGCGCTGCCCAACTCGCAACTCGTGGTAGCCAGCACACATCTTCTATGTCACCCGATAAAGAACGTTATCCAAACCGCTCAGTTGAGGCTGTTTCTCGCTGAGATCGACCGAGTGGCTTACGTATTTAAGGGACGAAGCTCTGGGCACCTGCCAATAATATTGACTGGAGACCTCAACTCGCACCCAAACAGCAGCATTATAAAGTTGAGAATCCATGGCAATTCTTTGTGCGGCCTATCAAATTCGAAGAATGTCTGACCACGTTGATCCAAGATATAAATAAATACATCAACGAGAATCCTGAACCTATCAAAACGAAGGAAACATTGTTTTAGCGGAGTATCCTGAGGATAATACATGTGAAAGAGCTAGGATTGAAACTAGCGTTAACAATGATAAGGTTAAATGTTTCTTTGTTGATCAAGGAGAATGGAGAGACGTGTCCATAAAGAAAATTTACCCAATAACAGAAAAATTCATTACAAAATTACCATTCCAAGCCATTGAATGTAGGCTCATAGGTATACAACCGCTCGGCAATCATTGGACGGATTTCAGTACAAATTTTTTCGTAGATTCATTTTTCGACTCCCTTGATAAACATAAACAGTTATTTACTAAATATTTCACTAAAGAAAAGGCAGACTTTACTGATCGACACCAACCTTACATAATTTTTTCAACACATTCTAGTCGCCCCTTCCAAAAGGTAGTTTCGTGTGGAGAAGAATGGGCCAGAACCACCGTTATTTTTAGGGGAATTCTCACTTCACTTTAATTTTTTGTAATAATTTCATTGACTAACAATCCCATTATTGTGTAAGATTGATAAAAATTAATACTCTCTATATATAGAGTATTCATTCAAGTTGCTAAGATTCTAGGATATCAGAAAAATCGACCTACTCGCTTACTGATTAAACTTATAGACGAAGAACGATACGAGATGGCACGCGATACATTCAAATTCAAATATATTTATTGCTCAACACAGTACATTTCATACATTTCCAGATGTCAAGTGAATGCGCAGTCCACTGTATTGTACCAATTCAGGTATGAAAAATTTACAATTATAAAGTTCATAACGTCTTATTAATAAAACCAAGTCGGCAAGATATTAAAATCGAATGAAAACCATAAAATCTATTAATTCGATACATAATGTCATAGATTTAAATCAAAAAGTAATGTCAGCGTTTAAATAATGTCAAAATAATTAAATGATTTACTAATTTATAACTTTGCATGCATTGTATTATTCAGATTAAAAATATATACTATTAATCATACAAATTACATTATATACTAACACTTAGATATAATTAAATTTAAATAGATCGGATATTAGGATCATACAACGACACATCTAATGAATACTTATTAACTTGTCTGTTAAGAATTCACCAATAGTATGCTTTTTTAACCATAAAGTCTGTTAGCATTCTTTTGAATTTATTAACGTCATTCTCTAGTCTTATACTAGCCGTAGGTATTATATTATAAATTTTTGGAGCCATTCCCAGAAAACTTTTTGCATATAATGCAGTTTTATGAGGCACAGCGTGAATTTTGTCCTGGTGACGTTTACTAGTCAGAGTTTTAAATAAATTTGAGTGTTTTTTAACGAACATTGCTACTTCAAATACGTATAGAGATGGAAAACTCATTATCCTAAGCTCAATAAAGTGTGGTTTGTAACTATCACTAGCCTTTATTTGGCACACAGCTCTCAAACACTTTTTTTGTGCCTTAAACACTAGCTCCCTATCTGCTGAGTTTCCCCAGAACATTATGCCATAGCGTAATGTAGAAGATACGTACGCATGATATGCAGTCAGTACTGTTTCGCGGCTTGCTATTTTAGTGAGATTATACAAAGCGTACTGGAACTGATTTAGTCTTTTTATTATACTAGCTTTCGCCCGCGGCTTCGCCCGCACGGTGTTTTGGAAAAAGTAGTTTATATTCTTCCACAGACTTCAGTTCATCCACATCATAAATGGCTCAGCAGATTAACCGACGACCGAAAACATACATTCACACAGATAGACAAACGGATAGACAGTTGAAGTTACTTTCGGTTTTTATAATGTCAGGTAAGGATTAGTACGCATACTATTATTATTGAAGAGGATTACTTGCGCGGCAGGCCCAGAAAGAGATGGCAAAATGAGCTGGACTCCTTCTTAAAGGATTGGCCCACAATCGCTGTAGACCAGGAAAAGTGGAAAGTGAGGCCTTTGCCCTGCAGGGGGATAACAGTGGCTTATAATTTTATTATAATGATAATTACTTGATATAGCGGTTTCACATGTCGTTTGGTAGCAATAAACAATAAAAACTGAAAGGATTAGAATAAAGTACGTTAGTAATGATCGATATGTTTTGACGGTTCTACTTACTACACTAAAATACTTCTGTAAACTATGTTAAATGATTTGATGATTGAGATTCATTTTAGGGTGTAAATTAAAGGACTTGTCAATAGTAAAGTTTTGATAAACACAATTTAGAATATATTTTACAAAATTGATAATTTAGTGACCGAAGTATAGGGAATAAGAGTAAAGTGTGCCCCGCCGGATGCTGGAATGAGCACCAGGGCACGCTGTACAATCAACAATCACTTAGATCACTCCGGGCTGGCCGGAAAGGTGAAAGATGCTAACATAGGCAGCCAGTAAAACCACACCGTTTGATTGCTGTCTTGTAGACAGCGATCAAGAGCTTCGATTGCGCGTTGGTGTCACATCACATAGGTAGTGCACTACCTGTGCACACTGCACACAGTAGACGGTATCCTGATACCACGTTCATTTTACTGATGTTGCACGCAGGGCTTTCTTCGCTCGCCAGATTAAGAGGTAATTTAAAGACCGAATGTGCCGTCAGTCCACCATTTAGCAATGTTGCAGCAATTCCAGAGGAAGTCACAGCTAATGCAACATTATGATCCTTGCGTTTTAGCTAGAAGCAAACTAAGTAAAAATTTATTTATTTATTTATTTATTTAGTAAAAACTCTAAGACTACCATTACAGGTTTAAACCTAATTCGATAGCTAGGACAATAATAATATTTTAAATACAACTATACACAGATAATAATGTAAACATTATAAACACTAAATTATTACTAAACACTACTAACTTAATTAATACTAACTTAAACATCTACTGTATAAAATGTATTGCCTGTAATAATCCCGCATTTACCATTCTCAACTCGTTGTAATATTTTGTGATAAATCTCTTTCTGCTCGGGTTGCAGACGTGGCACAGTTTTGCACACGTGAGCGTTAAATAAGGTGGTATGGTAGCTTAGCTCTCTTGAGGAGTGGCTAGAGAGGCGCATCGGGTGTCCTCACCGGATGTTTCGGGAGGTTCTTGCACATTCTCAGGCAAGAAGGTGGCTCGGGTGCCACCATTGCGAGGATCGCCCGGAAGACGGCAGCGGTGGTGACCTCTCGCGTCTGGCCCTGGTTCAATCTATGATACGGAGCGAGAGGGAGTGGGAAGCAGTCACCGTCTTGTACGAAGCAGTTATGCTAGTGAAGGAGGTGGCGGGATGGTTGAAGCACAGAGCCTCACGTCCCGGCCGCCGCGAGAGACGCTTCACCGCCGTCCGATCAGGACCAGACCCATGCCGGAAGGCGCGTTCTTGTTCCGCGCGCGCCTCAAAGAGATGTCAGCATTAAGAAAGGGGTCCGTTAGGGCCAAAGCCTACCAGGTCAGCGGAATTGTCTGAAAGGGTTACCGCTACCCTGGCATATAATGGGCTTTGGAAGGAACGTGGATGGGTTATGGTCAGTAAGAGACTGACGCTCCTTTCCGCTCCACCCAGAGCGAAAGGTCAGGACATTTTTGTGACATGGTTCACACCATCAAAAAAAAAAAAGGTCTGATCAAATCATTTGACAGCTCTCCTTTACGCCGCCGTGGACTCGGCGATGGCGCGTCATTGCCTGGACCCTCTGGAGTCCTCGCTGTGCTCTGCGCACCGCCGACTAATAGTGTGGATTTAATGGCGCCCCACTCATATCAATCTTATCGTGATAACTTTTAAACTATTTGTCCAAATTGCTTAGTGTAAAAGACAAAGTTTATCTTCATTAAATACTAAAAGTGATAAACGTATTTAATTCGATAAGAATTAACTGAGTACTCTAAAATGTGCATTGTAAAAAAAGTATCAAATTGAAATGTATTTTTGGCTCACTATTTCGTATATAATGGCTTGCACATAATAGGTAGACATATGCTGTCGCAGATTTTTATATAGAACTTTGTAAGACAAACAATCCCACAATACATTACCTTCGCGTAACTCTAACGGTTTAGGCAGCGCACGCCCAGATAGCTCTCAGAATGCAGGAATTTGGCGACTTACATGATACTTATCCTTATATTATGGCCAAATCACGCAAAGTCTATGTAAAATGTAGCCTATGTGTTATTCTGATGTATAAGCTATATTATTGGTAAATTTCATCGAAATCTGTTAAGCCGTTTTTGCTCAAAGAAGGAACAAACATCCATCCATCCATCCATCGTCACAAACTTTCACATTTATAATATTAGTAGGATTTTCAATATGTTTACTCCATTTCATATTCTCGTCTATAGTCCCAGAAACTTAGAACAATTTTTTTCGTAGATTCATGTTTCGACTCCCTTGAAAAACATAAACAGTTATTTACTAAATATTTCACTAAAGAAAAGGCAGACTTTTTTGATCGACACCAACCTTACATAAACTTTTCAACACATTCTAGTCGCCCCTTCCAAAAGGTAGTTTCGTGTGGAGAAGAATGGGCCAGAACCACCGTTATTTTTAGGGGAATTCTCACTTTACTTTAATTTTTTGACTTAATAAATTTGGCTAATCTTATGCCCCAAGATAAAGATGTAACGTTCTCAAAATTAGCTGAAAACCAATTAAAACGAATCACTGAGGAGAACGATGATGTGATGGATTTTTGCCAGTCTTCTTAATGAACGCTGAGAATCCATAGCAATTCTTTGTGCGGCCCATCAAATTCGAAGAATGTCTGACCACGTTGATCCAAGATATAAATAAATACATCAACGAGAATCCTGAACCTATTAAAACGAAGGAAACATTGTTTTAGCGGAGTATCCTGAGGATAATACATGTGAAAGAGCTAGGATTGAAACTAGCGTTCACAATGATAAGGTTAAATGTTTCTTTGTTGATCAAGGAGAATGGAGAGACGTGTCCATAAAGAAAATTTACCCAATAACAGAACAATTCATTACAAAATTACCATTCCAAGCCATTGAATGTAGGCTCTTAGGTATACAACCGCTCGGCAATCATTGGACGGATTTCAGTACAAATTTTTTCGTAGATTCATTTTTCGACTCCCTTGATAAACATAAACAGTTATTTACTAAAATATTTCACTAAAGAAAAGGCAGACTTTACTGATCGACACCAACCTTACATAAACTTTTCAACACATTCTAGTCACCCCTTCCAAAAGGTAGTTTCGTGTGGAGAAGAATGGGCCAGAACCACCGTTATTTTTAGGGGAATTCTCACTTAACTTTAATTTTTTGTAATCATTTCATTGACTAACAATCCCATTATTGTATAAGATTGATAAAAATTAATACTTTCCATATAGAGAGTATTCATTCAAGTTTCTTAGATTCTAGGATATAAGAAAAATCGACCTAGTCGCTTACTGATTAAACTTATAGACGAAGAACGATACGAGATGGCACGCGATACATCTTGTACTATCTGCCTGACGACTTAAAGAACATTGAAACTCATGTCGTTAATGTAATTTTGGCTACTCTTATGCCCCAAGATAAAGATGTAACGTTCTCAAAATTAGCTGAAAACCAATTAAAACGAATCACTGAGGAGAACGATGGTGTGATGGATTTTCGCCAGTCTTCTTTATGAACGCTGAGAATCCATGGCAATTCTTTGTGCGGCCCATCAAATTCGAAGAATGTCTGACCACGTTGATCCAAGATATACATAAATACATCAACGAGAATCCTGAACCTATTAAAACGAAGGAAACATTGTTTTAGCGGAGTATCCTGAGGATAATACATGTGAAAGAGCTAGGATTGAAACTAGCGTTAACAATGATAAGGTTAAATGTTTCTTTGTTGATCAAGGAGAATGGAGAGACGTGTCCATAAAGAACATTTACCCAATAACGGGTGATGAACATCATCCGAGCGACTCAGTATCATGGCGGATACTATAAGCCGGAAGATCTTAATCCGATGCATCGGAGTAGCGACATGGCCACCGCTAATCGCACCGCTCCCGATCCAAGCATGTTACGAGTTTGGGAAACAGTTGGGATAGACAATGACGCGACCGAATGTTTAAATGTTTCTTTGTTGATCAAGGAGAATGGAGAGACGTGTCCATAAAGAAAATTTACCCAATAACGGGTGATGAACATCATCCGAGCGACTCAGTATCATGGCGGATACTTTAAGCCGGAAGATCTTAATCCGATGCATCGGAGTAGCGACATGGCCACCGCTAATCGCGCCGCTCCCGATCGAAGCATGTTACGAGTTTGGAAAACAGTTGGGATAGACAATGACGCGACCGAATGTTTACGTTTCAAAATGATGTCATATAACGTATTAGCGCAGAGTTTGTTAGAAACAAGTACGGTTTTATTTAAACGATGTGAGCCGTTGCACCTCGTATGGGATTACAGAGTTGATCGCTTGATGAAACATATATTCGACGAATCGCCCGACATTTTATGCCTTCAAGAGGTGGAAGTGAAGCATCTCAATGTATTCAACGAAATGTTGGAGGACAAATATTCTGGAGTTTACAAAAAGAAGACTGGAGCCACGCTGATCGACGGCTGCGCAACGTACTACAAGAAAAATGTTTTCGAATTGGAAGAAGTTACTCATGTGGAGTTTCATCAGCCGAAAATATCAATTATGGATCATCATCATGTGGGCATCATTGTGAAACTGAAGTCGCGCTGCCCAACTCGCAACTCGTGGTAGCCAGCACACATCTTCTATGTCACCCGATAAAGAACGTTATCCAAACCGCTCAGTTGAGGCTGTTTCTCGCTGAGATCGACCGAGTGTCTTACGTATTTAAGGGACGAAGCTCTGTGCACCTGCCAATAATATTGACTGGAGACCTCAACTCGCACACAAACAGCAGCATTATAAAGTTACTGGAGGAAGGACAAATTGATAAACGTAGACGAGAATCCTGAACCTATAGAGACCATAAACGAAGGGATATGTTTTGATGAAAACCTTGAGCTACCACCGAACATAACCAATCTAAATTTATCCAACAACAAGTTCACTGAAGTGCCTCCCAAAATATTAAAATTGGACAAGTAAAGAACTCTGGACCATTCTTTCAACGTACTTGTGATTTTTAACGACACACCGAGTTTCTGTCATATTGTTGAATGGCTAAATTTATCAAATAATCGCCTAGAGAGACCACCATTCTGGGTTTGGGCAGAGAAACCTATGAATTTGACATATTTGAATTTAAGTAACAACAATAATAAATGCGGGTCTGGAAATAGTAGTTACGTTGATGAACTACTACTATATAAAACTCTAGTCAATGAAATAGATGTGCATAATTGTAAACTAGGTCAATATATTAAGCTTGTGACCACATTCTGCCATGCAAAAGTAATAACCTCTGAGTTTCACATAGCTATACCATAATAATTCTAATATAGATATATATCAAAATATAGTAGAAATCAACCTGGCTCTGAATAATCTGAATTGTTTGCCAAATGAATTCTGTAATTTGAAGAACTTAGAGACTTGTTTAGTGTCATGGAATAAACTCCTGTACCTACCTGACAATATACATAAATTAACAAAATTGGTGCGACTATATTTAGATGACAACCAACTATACATGCTTCCGCCTACCCTGAATGAAATAACTAGTCTAAAAGTCCTTGATGTTTACAACAACAACTTATATGTAGGCATAGACAAGATAGATACCTTGGAAGAACTTGAATTTGCTCAAAATTACTTCGAGGAACCTGATGATGAAAATTATTTATTGAAGATGAAAGTTAAGAATTAATCATCTCAAAAGAGAAGATGGGAGGAAGATGGAAGTGATCAGTCGAGATAGCGAGCACACTCCGTACGCCAGTGAGGATGAAGAGCTTTACGCTTTGACCTCAAAAGGGTCTGATTTTAAAGATGGAAATGTACCGAATACCCGATGCAGTTCTCCTGAGGATTGGGACTCCGACGACCACTGGATTCCCCAGTACTACAAGCCGGAGACACCGCCACGCTCGCCCTGGCTGTTCTTTGTCAAAAAGAAAATGGAGGTAGGGAATTTTTGCCCCATGGACGCGCATCCAGTTTCGATCGCGGATATAGTAAAATATTATAAGTATTGCGACAGTTCGACGATTACTCAGATGATGACAACTGATTGACAATATCACCTGGGACCAGGTGGTTGATTCGATGCATTTTCATAAATCGCCCAGTTATGGGAACAAAAATTAGGTAATGAATTGCTAAGAGCTTGCTACCTGCTGTGATTGACCGAATTAACCTCTTAAATTTATATACGGAATGACTGTTTAAGGAAATGGCAATTGACTATTTGAAATGGTCACAAATAAAATATGAAATCACATAGAAAAAAACCGGCCAAGTGCGAGTCAGACTCGCGCACCGAGGGTTCCGTACAAACCTGTAGGTATATAAGTAAAAGTTATGGTATTTTTATTGCTAAATGAAATCCATAACATAACAATGTGGAAAGCTGACGGTACCTTGTCAATACATATATGAAAACATTATGTATGTTCGGAAAAATCTTCATCTCTTTAAGAAGAGAAGTGATAGACATAATTTTAATACTAGAAATAGGCACAATTTGGATCAATCTCGGTTTAGATTGGCTAAGGTACGAAATTCTTTTATGGGGAATTGTGTAAAATTTTATAATAAAATACCACTGCGGATTCTACAACTGAACGAGACAAAATTTAAAACATGCATAAAACGCACACTATGTAGACAATTTGCATGAAATTTTGTGTGCATATCGGGTAGGTCTGAGAATCGGCCAAAATCTATTTTTTTATTTTTTTTTGTTAATCGCATAACAACGTTTGCTGGGTCAGCAAGTCTAATATATAAAATTCTCGTGTTGCGGTGTTTGTTTCCAAACTCCTCCGAAACGGCTGAACCGATTTGCATGAAATTTTGTGTGCATATCGGGTAGGTCTGAGAATCGGCCAACATCTGTTTTTTTTTTTAATCGCTGAACAACGTTTGCTGGGTCAGCTAGTAAGTTTATGATTATTAAAAAAAATATACTATGTGATGTAACTAAAAATTTAAGATTTTCGGAATTTTTCCTATATGTGTACTTTATAACGTTGCTTCATGCCAAATTTCAAGATTCCAGGTCGTCTGGAAGTATCCTTTAGGTTTTGATTCCCTTGCGAGTAGTTGCGAGTTTCAAAATATGCGGCTTTAATTGCTGTATCTTTTGATTGCGTTGACGTAGAAGTTTGATTTTGTTACAGCTTAAAGATATTATAGACTTGAGTATTTGTTAAGAATTTCAATATAATACCACTACGCGTTCATGAGTAAAGGGGTAATAAGTTTAAAATTATTAAAAATATTTTTATTATATGATGTAACTAAAAATTTATGCTTTTCGCAATTTTTCCTTTATCTGTGTTATAAGACGTTGCTTCGTACCAAATTTCAAGATTCTGAGTTCACGGGAAGTACCCTGTAGGTTTTGATTCCCTTGCGAGTGTCGAAAATTTGCGGCATAAACGGGAGTATCTTTTGATCGCGTTGACTTAGAAGTTTGATTTTTTCACAGCTCCAAGAGACCATAGACTTGAGTATTTGATATGAATTTCAGCTTGATACCTCCACGCGTTCCTGAGAAAAAAGGTCTTGACAGACAGACAGACAGACAGACAGACAGACAGACGGACAACAAAGTGATCCTATAAGGGTTCCGTTTTTACCTTTTGAGGTACGGAACCCTAAAAAGACCGCTCGTCTTAAAAACTTTCTTCGCCGTACAGAAATTAAATATTATGCGAAGATATAATTGTAAAATTTCATTTAATGCTATCTGTTAAAAATCTGTGTTGTCACATTGTTATTTATTTCATAAAAATCACGTACAATTTCCGCGTTTTGACAATTCATAAAAAGTAACGATATTGACTACCCTTTCAAATACCCAATTCTAACTTAGACAGTTGTGTTGATGATTGAAATGATTATAATTCTGCACTTAATAACCACCGCCACCATTGTATCTCAATTTATAATGGAAGGTTCGAGTTACGTAAATAAATAAATAACTATTATGTATAAATTTAATGGTCAATTGTTATTCTGCGTTCCGTCCACCAATTGAAAGCCATTAAGTCTTTTGAAAAGGAGATTTCATTGTTAGAGATTTTGTTATTTTATACTCTCCTGGACACCTGAACTGAGCCACCCTGCTTATTTTTGTTTTCTAATAATGAAGAAGAAGCCCGAAAAATCTGACAGCCAGTCTTACCAACGCGTATAGTATTGCCCAGTTTCTGGGTTGTGCAGGTCAGATAGGCAGTCGCTTCATGTAAAATACTGGTATTCAGCTGCATCCGGTTAGACTGGAAGCCGACCCCAACAAAGTTGGGAAAAGGCTAGGCAGATGATGAATTTCATTGACTAACAATCCCATTATTGTGTAAGATTGATAAAAATTAATACTCTCTATATACAGAGTATTCATTCAAGTTGCTAAGATTCTAGGATATAAGAAAAATCGACCTACTCGCTTACTGGTTAAACTTATAGACGAAGAACGATACGAGATGGCACGAGATACATCTTTGTACTATCTGCCTGACGACTTAAAGAACATTGAAACTCATGTCGTTAATGTAATTTTGGCTAATCTTATGCCCCAAGATAAAGATGTAACGTTCTCAAAATTAGCTGAAAACCAATTAAAACGAATCACTGAGGAGAACGATGATGTGATGGATTTTCGCCAGTCTTCTTTATGAACACTGAGAATCCATGGCAATTCTTTGTGCGGCCTATCAAATTCGAAGAATGTCTGACCACGTTGATCCAAGATATAAATAAATACATCAACGAGAATCCTGAACCTATTAAAACAAAGGAAACATTGTTTTAGCGGAGTATCCTGAGGATAATACATGTGAAAGAGCTAGGATTGAAACTAGCGTTAACAATGATAAGGTTAAATGTTTCTTTCTTGATCAAGGAGAATGGAGAGACGTGTCCATAAAGAAAATTTACCCAATAACAGATCTATTAATTACACAATTACCATTCCAAGCCATTGAATGTAGGCTCTCGCTCGGCAATCATTGGACGGATTTCAGAACAATTTTTTTCGTAGATTCATGTTTCGACTCCCTTGATAAACATAAAAAGTTATTTACTGAATATTTCACTAAAGAAAAGGCAGACTTTACTGATCGACACCAACCTTACATAAACTTTTCAACACATTCTAGTCGCCCCTTCCAAAAGGTAGTTTCGTGTGGAGAAGAATGGGCCAGAACCACCGTTATTTTTAGGGGAATTCTCACTTCACTTTAATTTTTTGTAATAATTTCATTGACTAACAATCCCATTATTGTGTAAGATTGATAAAAATTAATACTCTCCATATAGAGAGTATTCATTCAAGTTTCTTAGATTCTAGGATATAAGAAAAATCGACCTAGTCGCTTACTGATTAAACTTATAGACGAAGAACGATACGAGATGGCACGCGATACATCTTGTACTATCTGCCTGACGACTTAAAGAACATTGAAACTCATGTCGTTAATGTAATTTTGGCTAATCTTATGCCCCAAGATAAAGATGTGACGTTCTCAAAATTAGCTGAAAACCAATTAAAACGAATCACTGAGGAGAACGATGATGTGATGGATATTCGCCAGTCTTCTTTATGAACGCTGAGAATCCATGGCAATTCTTTGTGCGGCCCATCAAATTCGAAGAATGTCTGACCACGTTGATCCAAGATAACATACATCAACAAGAATCCTGAACCTATTAAAACGAGGAAACATTGTTTTAGCGGAGTATCCTGAGGATAATACATGTGAGAGAGCTAGGATTGAAACTAGCGTTAACAATGATAAGGTTAAATGTTTCTTTCTTGATCAAGGAGAATGGAGAGACGTGTCCATAAAGAAAATTTACCCAATAATAGAACAATTAATTACACAATTACCGTTCCAAGCCATTGAAAGTAGGCTCTTAGGTATACAACCGCTCGGCAATCATTGGACGGATTTCAGAACAATTTTTGTCGTAGATTCATGTTTCGACTCCCTTGATAAACATAAACAGTTATTTACTAAATTTTTTATATTTCACTAAAGAAAAGGCAGACTTTTTTATCGACACCAACCTTGCATAAACTTTTCAACACATTCTAGTCGCCCCTTCCAAAAGGTAGTTTCGTGTGGAGAAGAATGGGCCAGAACCACCGTTATTTTTAGGGGAATTCTCACTTCACTTTAATTTTTTGTAATAATTTCATTGACTAACAATCCCATTATTGTGTAAGATTGATAAAAATTAATACTCTCTAAATAGAGAGTATTCATTCAAGTTGCTAAGATTCTAGGATATAAGAAAAATCGACCTACTCGCTTAATGATTAAACTTATAGACAAAGAACGATACGAGATGGCACGCGATACATCTTGTACTATCTGCCTGACGACTTAAAGAACATTGAAACTCATGTCGTTAATGTAATTTTGGCTAATCTTATGCCCCAAGATAAAGATGTAACGTTGGTTCTCAAAATTAGCTGAAAACCAATTAAAACGAATCACTGAGGAGAACAATGATGTGATGGATTTTCGCCAGTCTTCTTTATGAACGCTGAGAATCCATGGCAATTCTTTGTGCGGCCCATCAAATTCGAAGAATGTCTGACCACGTTGATCCAAGATATAAATAAATACATCAACGAGAATCCTGAACCTATTAAAACGAAGGAAACATTGCGCGGCATTAAAAGCTGGTGTGGCTCATTAGCAACGCAGCTTGTCACCGCAGTCTGAAGAAAACGTGCTACCTAGTCCTAGCTGCTATAAAATAAAGTTCTATTAACAAACAAATGCATATCGCAAGGGATGGGTCGGGGTGGCTCAAGGAAAAGGTGTTTGGGGGGAATTGGGGGGAGGCCTTTGCGCAGCAGCGAGACAGTAGGCTAATTTAAAAAAAAATAACAAATAGCAAGTACAGTGTAAGCTCGGCATACTGTAGACAACTAAGGGGGCTTATCTTTTTTCCAAGTTACATCATCTATTATCCTATAGTATCCAGTGAATAATGCCTAGTATGTTCAAAAATTTTATAATTATAGGTGTAACCTGGTGTAACGTATTTTAAGTACCACAATGAAAGGTGAAACGGGGAATACGCTTGGCGAAGAGATCGGGGATCGCGCAATCTTTAAATTTTACCTTTTAAAAAAAAAACTTTAATTATTAGTATGCAAATTTCTAATTCATAGGTTCGAACCACCACTTTATACCATGTTTAAGGCAAATAAAGAATTATTTCATCTATATTATCTCAAAATGTTTGTCCAATGTCCAAGAGTTGACGAAAATCAGCGAAATACCCATGATATACTCACGATGTTGATCTATTTTTTCACTCTGTTGCACAAACAAATAGTATCGTACCTGCAGTGCAAATATTGTTGAACAAAAATGTTTTAATTAATTATTTTATAAAGTCAAAGTCAAAACATTTATTTCAAAAAGGCACAAGAAAGGCACTTTTGAACGTTAATAATTCATATGAATAAATTATGTGTCTAACAATGCGAATTCCCAATAAAAGTATCAAAACTTAGAAGCTACAAAACAAAGATATTGAAAATTTTCCAAATAGTCGTACGGTTGTCCATGATCCATAAATCAAAGCGCGATTTATTTTACCTTCCCTATGTCAGTTGCAACTCTAAGCGATCGATAAACGCAGACTCCAACGGCATCGCTACGGCGTCGTGTCACGATAGATATAGGGAAAAAAGGTAATTAAACTTGTTGAGTAACCGCCACCCGCTGTCGCTCGGGTGATGAACATCATCCGAGCGACTTAGTATCATGGCGGATATTGAAAGCCGGAAGATTTTAATCCGATGCATCGGGTGCAAAAACATCGGAGCAGCGACATGGCCACCGCTAATCGCACCGCTCCCGATCCAAGCATGTTACGAGTTTGGAAAACAGTTGGGATAGACAATGACGCGACCGAATGTTTACGTTTCAAAATGATGTCATATAACGTATTAGCGCAGAGTTTGTTAGAAACAAGTACGGTTTTATTTAAACGATGTGAGCCGTTGCACCTCGTATGGGATTACAGAGTTGATCGCTTGATGAAACATATATTCGACGAATCGCCCGACATTTTATGCCTTCAAGAGGTGGAAGTGAAGCATCTCAATGTATTCAACGAAATGTTGGAGGACAAATATTCTGGAGTTTACAAAAAGAAGACTGGAGCCACGCTGATCGACGGCTGCGCAACGTACTACAAGAAAAATGTTTTCGAATTGGAAGAAGTTACTCATGTGGAGTTTCATCAGCCGAAAATATCAATTATGGATCATCATCATGTGGGCATCATTGTGAAACTGAAGTCGCGCTGCCCAACTCGCAACTCGTGGTAGCCAGCACACATCTTCTATGTCACCCGATAAAGAACGTTATCCAAACCGCTCAGTTGAGGCTGTTTCTCGCTGAGATCGACCGAGTGTCTTACGTATTTAAGGGACGAAGCTCTGGGCACCTGCCAATAATATTGACTGGAGACCTCAACTCGCACCCAAACAGCAGCATTATAAAGTTACTGGAGGAAGGACAAATTGATAAACGTAGACGAGAATCCTGAACCTATAGAGACCATAAACGAAGGGATATGTTTTGATGAAAACCTTGAGCTACCACCGAACATAACCAATCTAAATTTATCCAACAACAAGTTCACTGAAGTGCCTCCCAAAGTATTAAAATTGGACAAGATATGAACTCTGGACCTTTCTTTCAACTAAATTGTGATTTTTAACGACACACCGAGTTTCTGCCATATTGTTGATGGCTAAATTTATCAAATAATCGCCTAGAGAGACCACCATTCTGGGTTTGGGCAGAGAAACCTATGAATTTGACATATTTAGATTTAAGTAACAACAATAATAAATGCGGGTTTGGAAATAGTAGTTACGTTGATGAACTACTACAATAAAAAAACTCTAGTCAATGAAATAGATGTGCATTATTGTAAACTAGGTCAATATATTAAGCTTGTGACCACATTCTGCCATGCAAAAGTGATAACCTCTGAGCTTCAAACAGCTATACCATATCAATTCTAATATAGATATATATCAAAATATAGTAGAAATCAACCTGGCTCAGAATAATCTTAATTGTTTGCCAATTGAATTCTGTAATTTGAAGAACTTAGAGACTTGTATAGTGTCATGGAATAAACTCCTGTACCTACCTGACAATATACATAAATTAACAAAATTGGTGCGACTATATTTAAATGACAACCAACTATGCATGCTTCCGCCTACCCTGAATGAAATAACTAGTCTAAAAGTCCTTGATGTTTACAACAACAACTTATATGTAGGCATAGACAAGATAGATACCTTGGAAGAACTTGATTTTGCTCAAAATTACATTGATGAACCTGATGATGAAAATTATTTGTTGAAGAAGAAAGTTAAGAATTAATCATCTCAAAAGAGAAGATGGGAGGAAGATGGAAGTGATCAGTCGAGATAGCGAGCACACTCCGTACGCCAGTGAGGATGAAGAGCTTTACGCTTTGACCTCAAAAGGGTCTGATTTTAAAGATGAAAATGTACCGAATACCCGATGCAGTTCTCCTGAGGATTGGGACTCCGACGACTACTGGATTCCCCAGTACTACAAGCCGGAGACACCGCCACGCTCGCCCTGGCTGTTCTTTGTCAAAAAGAAAATGGAGGAAGGGAATTTTTGCCCCATGGACGCGCATCCAGTTTCGATCGCGGATATAGTAAAGTATTATAAGTATTGCGACAGTTCGACGATTACTCAGATGATGACAACTGATTGACAATATCACCTGGGACCAGGTGGTTGGTTCGATGCATTTTCATAAATCGCCCAGTTATGGGAACAAAAATTAGGTAATGAATTGCTAAGAGCTTGCTACCTGCTGTGATTGACCGAATTAACCTCTTAAATTTATATACGGCATGACTGTTTCAGGAAATGGCAATTGACTATTTGAAATGGTCACAAATAAAATATGAAATCACTTAGAAAAAAGACCGCTCGTCTTAAAAACATTCTTCGCCGTACAGAAATTAAATATTATGCGAAGATATAATTGTAAAATTGCATTTAATGCTATCTGTTAAAAATCTGTGATGTCATATTGTTATTTATTTTATACAAATCACGTACAATTTCCGCGTTTTGACAATTCATAAAAAGTAACGATATTGACTACCCTTTCAAATACCCAATTCTAACTTAGACAGTTGTGTTGATGATTGAAATGATTATAATTCTGCACTTAATAACCACCGCCACCATTGTATCTCAATTTATAATGGTAGGTTCGAGTTACGTAAATAAATAAATAACTATTATGTATAAGATTAATGGTCAATTGTTATTCTGCGTTCCGTCCACCAATTGAAAGCCATTAAGTCTTTTGAAAAGGAGATTTCATTGTTAGAGATCTTGTTATTTTATACTCTCCTGGACACCTGAACTGAGCCACCCTGCTTATTTTTGTTTTCTAATAATGGAGAAGAAGCCCGAAAAATCTGACAGCCAGTCTTACCAACGCGTATCGTATTGCCCAGTTTCTGGGTTGTGGAGGTCAGATAAGCAGCCGCTTCATGTAAAATACTGGTATTCAGCTGCATCCGGTTAGACTGGAAGCCGACCCCAACATAGTTGGGAAAAGGCTAGGCAGATGATGAATTTCATTGACTAACAATCCCATTATTGTGTAAGATTGATAAAAATTAATACTCTCTATATACAGAGTATTCATTCAAGTTGCTAAGATTCTAGGATATAAGAAAAATCGACCTACTCGCTTAATGATTAAACTTATAGACGAAGAACGATACGAGATGGCACGCGATACATCTTGTACTATCTGCCTGACGACTTAAAGAACATTGAAACTCATGTCGTTAATGTAATTTTGGCTAATCTTATGCCCCAAGATAAAGATGTAACGTTCTCAAAATTAGCTGAAAACCGATTAAAACGAATCACTGAGGAGAACGATGATACATGTGTGTTGCAAATTTTAGGAAACACGTATTATATTTGAAATTAATGTAAATACCTGTTATGCGTATAAGGTCTGTACCGTCGCTAACAAAAGAGCGGATAGGTAACCTCGAAACGGGTTATCCGATTTTGATAAAAACATGTCTAAGCACCACTGCTAGAAAACTTGCTTTCAAATAAAAAACCACATCCTAATCGGTTGTTTAGGAGCTGCGGCGCCACAGACAGACACACACACATAGCGGTCAAACTTATAACACCTCTCTTTTTGCGCCGGGTTTGAACATAGCCGATGCTGCAGCAATTATTCTAACGGCAGTCGTGTTACAGTTCGTCGTCTTCAAAAGTAAATTTACAAATGAGATATACCTACAGTAAGAAAGCGAAAGGAACTGCACGTGCAGGAGCTGTGAGCGCTCAGAACGCACCCACTGTGCAACGCACCCTACCGGTTTTAGCATATTGCTGCGCTGTTTGGCGTAGCGTGTTGATTAAAATGCTATTTGCGGTGATTATGATGACATTAATATATTCACATTTCCAAGAAATAGTCGTTCAACATAGGTACAACGTAAAACAAATCTATTTTCGAAATATTGAAATTCGCGGACTACCTAAATGAATCACCTTATGGAGGATGCGCCAGTTTTTTTGCAAATTGCAGGTCAGTTTCAGGTCGTATTAATGGTTCGCGGCCATAGCAAGTACGTATCATATTTGGACCAACAAACAACCTGCGCGCATCCTCCTTCCGGGAAGGGGTCGTGCTCCACCGCCGCACGCCCTGTAGAGCGCCTCCCTTCTCCGCGATCGCTCTCCCACCAGAATTGTGATGCAATGTGTGATTTAAGCTGGCCACCAAATAATTATAGCTACAAACACTCACTTGGTTTGTTTGGAAAGCATTGACAATGCTGCCTCTAGCTGCGGCCGACGAGGTGTCTCCGTACTCTGTGAGATGCCGCGATTGGCTTCCCGAAAGGTGATTCATTCAATGTAGCCAATGTTTAATTTAATTTTAGTTTTAATTTTATTACCGTACTGATGTGCTGGATATCTAGGCTGCAGCATCGGAGCAAAACAGCCTTATATTTGCATCGTTATATAGCATACATGTGTGTTGCTAATTTTAGGAAACACGTATTATATTTGAAAGTAAAGTAAATACTATTATGCGTGTAAGGTCTGTACCGCTGCTAACGAAAAAGCGCATAACCTCGAACGGCTGATCCGATTTTGATAAAAACATGTCTAAGAACCACCGCTAGAAAACCTGCTTTCAAATAAAAAACCACAATTTCTCCGTCCCGCCCCCCATTCAAACTTTCATCTCCTCTTTTTACCTCTTAGGGGTAGATTTTTGAAAAACCTTGATCCGCGAAATTGTTTCTTTAGGTTTTACTCGTAGACATAAATACTAGGTTTCGGGCTATTAGGACCGCGCGTTAAAATACTTTCATATAGACTGACAACCGCGCATCCCTCTTTAAGGGGTTGTTTAGAAAAACAAACGTCGTGTGTCTGCTCATGATCAATCACGATGTGCGGTTGTTTAGGGGGCTTATTATTATTATTTTTGTCTCTTGACTTTTCTCGGGACTCTTTGGAAGGCGTACGACGGGCCGAGACCATCTCGCAGAGACTATTATAATTATAAATGATGAGGATGCACGATCCGATGATGTGGGGTCGCTACTGTGCAGCAGTTCGCCACATGCTGCCCTGCGGGCTTCCAGAGCCACGTTACCCACGCCTAGAATTTCTCAGTCGTGTCCATCCTCCACGTGATTAGGTGGTCAATCAGAACGTGTGGTTGTTTAGGCGGCTTATTATTATTATTATTTTTGTCTCTTGCCTTTTCACTGGGGAAGGCGCGCGAAAGGGCGAAGCCGTCATCCGATCGTTCTTTCTATGTACGTTGGTCCCGGCTGTCATTTGTGCATCTTTAACAGTCGTTACGGGTCGTCAGAAGCCCAAAATCTGACTGCCAGTCTAATCAAGGGGCCAGTATTGCCCAGTTACTGGGTTGTGGAGGTCAGATAGGCAGTCGCTCCATGTAAAATACTGGTATGCAGCTGCATCCGGTTAGACTGGAACCCGACCCCAACATAGTTGGGAAAAGGCTAGGCAGATGAAATAGAGACTATTCATTTTTGTTTATAGTATATAAACAACACCCAAAATGATTGATAATTACCTCACTATGGCAATATAACTAAATATTTTTTAGTCTTAAAAAGATCTCAGCCTCATCTTTGTAATGCAATTAAAATAATAAGTTAATTAACTCTTTGGGACATTATTTGGCGAACGTTTTTCGAAGTATTGTATGTGTTTCCGTTTGGAGTGATCAGTGGTAAGACATCAGTAAGATGTTTTTTTACTAAATTGTTTAATTGTTTGAATCTTGTTTTCTTTTTTTTTAAGTGTTCAGTAATCGTTTGATTGATTTGTAGTTTATGAAACGGTTGCATAGCGAAGATATTAAAACATGATTAAATAAGGTAGATTCGGAGTCGGGACTGTGAGGGCAGATAACTTAACAGTTGTAGCTAGGTATATGAAAGCAATTTTGAGACTGAAAGAGACTGTCCGTAACTTTATGAGACGTTTCGATCTGCACACAGATTTTGAATAAAATAAATACACACTACTTTGTCTAACCTCATACAGTTTTAACAAAAACACAAGAAATAATATCATAGACATTGCACCCAAATAGTCATTCCATTAAAAATTAAAATAGAAAAAAGAAAGGACATTTGGATGGGCCGCATTGAGTACTCAAATTCCTACACCATTATAAATCTAACTGAAATAATCACAATGATCCACATAGGATTCACAATATTATTATCATACAATTTCTTTGAAACAGATAAGTATATTACATAACACTTAAAAAAAAATTAACACAAAGATTTTGTTAGTAGTTGTCGAATAAATGATTCTAAAACATTTTCAATGAACAAAGCTTGACATCTATTATTATCGTATTAAAGCGACACCGATTCTGTTGGTCGTAAATGAGTGACATAGCAAGTTAGAGTAGATGTTAGTAGAAACAATCAAGAGATCAACAAGTAGGTACAACATACAACACAGTATCTGTAATTAATATTTTTTTCTTTTATTTTTTTTTTTATTGGTGTTTTATCTTTTTTTGTTCCTTTTTTCTTTCTTTTTTTTTCTACTCGTTTTTTCTTATCTTTTTTTTTATTTTTTTCTTCTCTTATTTTTTCTACTCTTTTTTTTTGTCTTTTGTTTTCTTATTCTTTTCTTTTATATATTCTTTTTATATATATTTTTTTTTAATTTACAGAACTGTTTAACAAATAACTATAACCGAGTACCTAATACAAAACACGTACTTATTACAAAAACAGAATACAAAAATATTTTGTTAGTAGTTAACAATTAATAAATTTAGCAAAAATATATAATAATTAATTTTGAAAACTTATAACAATATTTTAAGAAATCACTAAGTTTAACTTTATTAAATTAGTTACTACATTTTTCTCTTCATTTTTTTATAGCCTTTTTTATATTTTTTTTATTTGCTTTTTTTTTCATTGCTTTTTTTTATGGCATTTCGTTTTTTCTTATTTTTTGTCATTGCTCTTTTTCTTTTTTTTTGTCATTGCTTTTTTTTTTTGGCATTTCTTTTTTTTTTTGCATTTCTTTTTTTTTTTGGCATTTCTTTTTTTCTTTTTTTTTGTCATTGCTTTTTTTTTGTCATTGCTCTTTTTCTTTTTTTCTATATTTTTTTTCCATTTACAAACTAACTTAAGTTTAACTAACTACACGGTTGATCTGGAACTGCGGGCTTCCTCTTCTTTGCGTATCGATGACAATAATTATTATGTCCGTCCAGCAGCTCTGACCTGACTCATTTTAGTCTTGGAGTGTGCAGGAAGTGATGGGAAGTGTTTGCACACTTTGTTTGTGATCGGGCGATGGTACTCCATTTGGTCGAACAGAAGTGCAGCGCAATAATTTAGAGCAGTTCGTGATGCTAAGCCGTAGTGATGAAGTGTTGCGGTGTGGAGAAGTTGTTCACAGCTTGCTGCATGATGCAAATTCGCCTATCACACCGATCCGGATCAACAGGGTACGTAATTATATGACACCCGTATCCTGTTCAACAGGACTCCGAGCGATGGGCAAATATCTCGATGAGGGTCCGTTTTTCATATCCTATTAAAGCTAAACTATAGCGGTGCACACGACAGTGTCTGGCCGCAAGTATGCACGTCAGGCTCAAGGTTTAGCTAGAATCTAGAATCCTTGTTTCTCACTAAAAGTGACAATCCTTACAGGCCGTCATACCGGCGTCCAGATACTGTTCTCTCGCTGAATACAAGGTATGGTTTTGTGCAAGTGACCGCTTTATGGCGGTGATGAGCAGTGCCAATACCATTTTGTGAGTTAATTACTATAACTTTATTAATAAATACGATATCTGCATTAGGTCAAAATGTGTTTAATTCTTACTTCTACAAAAAAAAATACTGTTATATTATCTGCCCTTCGATTTTACGTGATTACATGATGAGATATTACGACTTCATTATAAGGTATTACTAGGATATTATTTAATAAATTTGCTTGCTACATTTTGACATAAAATAGGAATTCTTTATTAAGTTCTTCTGCAAAATATGTCATAAAAAAATGTAATTGACTGACATTTTCCAGCAAAATTAAGTTCTATCAGTGACAGTGCAGTGAAAATTATTATTAAAATGTATTTGTTTATAGTTGTAGAAGATGTTTATGTATATTATTATATTTATAGTTTCACTGTCGACTGTCTAGGGTACCACGGCCTGTGGTGCAGGAGCGCAAGTCACATTGTGACCACCACGTCAACATTTACAAATTATCCGCGGCCTTGTAATTACAGCTTTGAGCAGTTTGGAATTGAAAGATATGTTTTTACAAAGTCGCTTATTTTGTCCTACTTAGCATCCACTGTGCCTCAGTTGAATGCTTGTTTATTTTTATCCATTGTTAGTGGCGCGTCAGGCATCGTACACACTGTCGTGACGTCAGAGTATAGGTAAGTCACAACACGTTAACGTTACTTTAACGTGTGTTTTAATATGCAGATTATGGGTGACGTTTACTGCGTTGTTATGTTTAAGGTTAGATTTTGCAAATCAAACATTCGTTCTTGGACAAAACGCCAATGATAATATTATTTATCACAACATGTTAATATTATAAACTTGCGTCTACCCGCGACTTCCCTCGCGTATAAGTCGTAAAACACCACAAAATACCAAAATATTAACACGTTTGTATATAATTTCCCTGTATAATAGGTTTGTAGTTATGTTCTCAATAGACAAAAATTATGAAAATAATCAGGACTCGGCAGACTGACCCGACGACGTCTGCACCTGCAGCGTTCAATAGCAATTTGCCAGTACTGGCGGAGGTTTGTGAATTATTGAACGGCTTGTTATATTCAGATGGTGATTCGCACGATGATAACTTATTTTTGAGCGAATAAACAACTGTCGTAACTGTGTGTCACTGTAGGTGATTCATACGATGTTTACTTATTTGTGAGCAAATCAACAACTACAGAAATAGTTATTAATAATTAATCGTAACTTGTCATTTAAAAGCTATATATTATTAATAATATGTACAGAAATAATATGTATAGGTAAGGTACAGGCGCCGATGAAGGCCCACTTAATTTCAAAACCTCGTAAAATCTTGCAGATAAGTAAAGTAAAGAAAAATCATACTGGAAGTTAATATTAAGGTAATATTATTATTTGATAAACAAGATATCTGAAAAAGTAGTACAACTTAACTTAATAATTTTAACACTAATGTAAACACTTTTTAGAAACTTGGTATTGGGCTATCTTGGAAAGATGGTCGCTCAAGATGGCCCGAAAAATTTTAATGAAAATATATGCATTATAAACATAAAACTTACTTACACACTTCCAACATAAAACTTACTTTAACTATCAATTTAAAAATCAACTATAAAATAAAAACAAACTACTTACTAAATGAAATAAAATTTAACTTTGAGATTAACTTACTTAACGTAACTTAATAAAAATAAATCAGTTCTTCTTTTTTAATGTTATTCAAAGGTGGGCTATCCAAGGTATATTGAAAATGAATATTGGAAAGGCCCGGGCTATGTTTGTGAATTATATTGTGGGCCATGACAGGAAACTACACCCGGGTTAAGTATAATCTTGTAAAAATACAAAAAAGGAAATAAAATAATGACATTCACCTGTAATTCGCTGACAAATAGATTAAATATGAATTTTCACAGTTTAGAGCAAAGACATTTGTTTAAAATTTGTTAATTGTCAAAAGGATTTAGATAATGGAGATAATAAAACGTGTATCGTCTTGACCAATCAAACTGCCATCTATCTTTAAAATGATGACGCGCAGGTAATGAAACACACTTGCACTATATTGTATGGTACTAGTAGCGTAAACCCGCAAAATTTTAAATGTTTCGTATAATCATAACTGTATTTATTTTTAAAGTGGGCTATCTTAGGGGCCGGGCCATCTTCGGCGACACTACCTTATAATCAAAGAACATCAAAAACTCGTCCACATCGCTGTCTACAGGAAAAGTTCCCACACGGCTGGCAGCATTGCCGCGTTGTCGGTCCTTTTTGAATTGCATGGAAAAGTACACTACAAACCACATTGACCAATTAGTTTTGTTTATTGTTTGTAAGTTATTAAGCCAAAAAATCTTTCGATTGTAATTCATAAAAATGTAGGCGGAAATAATCATGACGTCAAAAGTAAAGAAAAAACATCATTGTTAGTCAAGAAATAATCACTCATAATCACTTCATTTTCTGAAAGATAAGGAAAATTAAAAGACCTTTTCCATAAAGATAAAGGAAAATTGATATTTTCATTCGATAACTGTGTAACTGTATGGAGGCAGTCACCTCCTTCTGCGAAAAAGTTATGCTCGCGAAGGAGGTGGCGGGATGGGAGAGAGAAAGGTCCTCCCGTCCCAGCCGCCGCAGGAGACGCCCCGGGCGTCGGGAGCCACGTGACGACTCCCGGCCACCGTAGGCGCGGACCTGCGGGCGGTGAGTAATGGGTGACTCATCGTCCGATCAGCACCAGACCCGTGCCGTACGGCGCGTATATGTTCCACGCGCGCCTCAAAGAGATGTCAGCATATGAAGGGGCCCCTCAGGGCCAGGCCTGCCGGGTAAGCGGGATTATCCGAAAGGGTTACCGCTACCCCGGAACATAAAGGGCTACGGAAGGAGCATGGATGGGTTTTAGTCAGTAAGAGTCTGACACTCCCTAATGAATTATCTTTCATTAAACAACGTTTTTGGGATATTTTTTCTCAAAAATGTATTCAAACCAAATAGTTACCTATTGTAATCATCGCACAATATCACGACGAATTAACAGACAAAAATCTGTTCTCTTGTTTATCTGTATCAATCCTTCGCGATCGTATACCTGCGCTTGCGGGGCTCTATTGAATTGAACTTTACTGTGTCGGAGCAAGACTTGTACTATTGTACTATTCTGTCTGGTCTTCACATTCAGAGCTCAGAGGGAGAGCTGGGACAGGGAACAGCCGGGACCAACGGCTTAACGTGCTTTCCAAGGCACAGAGGAGTCTCGATATGTAAAGATGGTCACCCATCCACGGTCAACCCCGGCAAGCATAGCTTAACCGGATGGATCGATCCGTGCGGCTGTTATTACTTTAGCCACGCCTATTGTATTAATTTTGTTAACTGTAATTTTTGTACCAATTAGTTGGATTTTAATGATTAGTATTGCATCATTTTGTTTTGTTTTTCTTTGGACCCCAGGGATAGATTTTTAAGCGCTTTGGATTATAGAAAAGTGATGATCTGAGGAACAAAATGTACTATGTGAGCATTCTAGGCAACACTTGGTCCCACTTCTAATACAAAAGAGTTAAGTTAATTTTTCTCATCAAAATATCCCAAACAAAATACTGTTTTTCTTTGGACTCCAGGTATAGATTTTTATGCGCTTTGGATTACAGAGTAATGATGATCTGAGGAACAAAATGCACTATGTGAGCATTCTAGGCAGCTCCAACTTTCATACAAAAGTAGGCAACGTCTTTGAAAAACTTTAAAATATATTTTCTCTGTTTACTTTTATTAATGTATGTTAAAATGTCGATTTTTAATGGGTATTATTATGAACAAAGTATTTGTAAAAGTACCACCATATGGCCTATAAAGCTATAAAGCAGGCTATTATGAAGTGAAAGGAACCGCAATAATAATTGCAATTTGCCACAAAAATTACTCGAAATTAGCACTTCGCTTACAATTGATATACGAACATCTGTCGATGGAGTATTCGTTTAGTTCTGAAATTTCTGTTTGTTTGGTCTAATTATTGAAGTTTTTGAGTTATTGAGGTGGCAGAGACGACAGAATTGCTGTCACCGCGTGGGTGGAACCTGATGAAACTGACATGAGAGCGTGTGGATTGGCAAAAGGAAAGAGAGGCTTAATAGGCCCAGCAGCAAAATATGAAGAGACGTAAGTACGTCCGTGTGAGAAGCTACTCCTCCTGACGTCGACACCTGCAGACTTCATTAGCAATTTCTCATTGCTTGCGAAGGTTTAGGAATTTAGTGGATTAATGAACACACTGATACACTGACTGATGTATTCTTGCAGATTATTCTTGCCGAACAGCCGTCGATAATATAATATAACACACATTATTTCTCATTAACAACCACCTAACCATAGATATTAATTTTGAGACGAATGAGGCCTAAACTCTATGTTTTTCTTTATATGTTCTACGAAAATGTAAAAAAGAAGTACAAAAAATATCAATTGTTGGGAATCGAACCTAGGTTTGCAAAGCAGTCGTCCAACCTTTATGCTATTTTCGTTGTATAAAGTTGACTAAAATCCTAGTTCTTAAAATGTCTTGATTGACTGCTTAGCTCCGTAAAGGTATAGCGGGATGATAATCATTTAAAAGGTTGCATCTGTAACTACCTGCTACACTCGTTCCCAATTCAGGCCAGTGACGTAATGTATGAATACTTGCTGACTGTTGTCGTACACTGGTGTATTGTGTTCTCTCTCATCTCTGCCCATTTTCTTGCTGACTGTACAGTTTTTTTTAAATCTGTGAATACAGATTAAAATGTATCAAAAAGTTAAGGACGGTCTCCTGAGACCGTGATCTTGTAGAGACCATGGTTAAGGTGCCTGCCCTTGTTGCTGCATCTCAATAACCCACCCGGTTTATATTGTTATGATTGACTGCTTAGCTGCATAAAGGGACAGCGTGATGATAGTCATTTAAAAGGTTAAATGTGTAAATAACTGTAATTTTCTAGATGTTTGACTCGTCTTTTTACAATTTGCGGTCAACTATAGAAGAGTACGGAAATATTGCATTACTGCCCATCCCTCATAGCAAATAGCGTGATAATTTATACCCTACAGAGAGACTAGACGTATAGGAAATGTCTATGCAAATTTTGAATAAAATCTATCTGGTAGTTTTTGCGTGATGCTAGAACCTATATTTCAGACAAAAATTCTAAAATAAATTATAATTATGACAATACGTGGTCCTCGTTGTGATTTAGTTAAAAGCTGTTTAAAAGAAAATATGGCTGTTTAAAGATTTACGATTTAAATACATATAGGTACAAAACTTTTATATCTGACCTATAAAAGCTAGCTTCTTTATATTTCAACGTTATAAAGTTAATAAAATAACACTCTTTTAATCTCCGAAAGAGTCTCCGAATACTTCTCCTTAACAATCAAAACTAGTTTGGTTGTTAATATTGTCTGTACAAAGGGGATGTTGAAGCAAAAAGCTGACGGACCAAATATCGCAAATTACCATAATAACGTTCTGTATCCCTACATACAGTTCATGTACCCTATTCATTGAAACATTGTAAGCTACACCGTGATGTGATCCACGATACAATGGCTCACATGTCTTTTGACATACGGCTGGTACGAGTATAATCACCGGTTGTTTTTGCAATTTACTCAATAGCCAGATGCCGCCAGCACAATAAAAAAAGCGACGCGTATTGAAATCTGGCAATAATAATATTTTTTTAATTGTCACGCCACTTGGGTGATTACACTTCATCCTGTTTAATATTACGTTCTATTATGGTTTTTTTTTTTGGTGAACGTATGCTATCTGCTTTTGGTTGTAAGGAACTTCATCTCTAGTATGAACGTAATTATTCAATTTAATCAACGCGTATGTTGGACAGTTGTAGAGCATTTTCAAAATTATTAACGCAATTGTACAGTCGGCCACATCACAAAGTTAACTGGTTTACAATAGTATCTTTAATAGAATAAGAGGCCAGTTTATATTGGTTTTGTTACCACGGCTATGCGGCCTACTTTACGTAACATTCTTGAAAAACAATATCGTAGAAATGGCCCAGAAGTTGTATGTTGATACGTTTCGGAGTGATGAGATGACATCGGGTGTGAGCAGTGTGCGAGTGAGAAGTAAACAGCAAACAAAAAGGGCCCACTATCAGTTAGTACTTGAATGAACTCAGAAATGTATTGACACTCAATCAGTTTTCTACTTTAGTGTTATGTGATATAAGTTGATTTTTGATTAACCGTTTTTTTTTAAAAAGAGTCCCTTTTTTGAAGCCTATTATAAACTTTAATAACTATCGGAGATTCTAAATTCAAACAAGCTAATTGCAGAACGTTATAGAGGCAGAGGCCAGCACATCAAGTTACCACAATCTGTCAAATTTCTTTGATAGTATTTCAACTTTATTGCAAAGACATAAGGTTCATTTTTAATTGAGAAAATTTGACAGTTAGGGATAGCTTGATGTGCTGGCGTCTGTACCTATAATAATAATACTTTATTTCCAATTTACAATTTTTACCTATGACAGTAACTTGATTTTAGGACAATATTCTTTAAAATTGCATAAATATATCAATGATTACTCCTCGATAATATTATTATAGATAGGACTTACCCTCGGAAAGCCCGTACACGACTATGCTGGAGAACACGAAGACAGCCGTACAGATGAACAGGACCAACTTCCTCCTCGTGCTGGTGACGATGCGCCCGGCGAGGGCCCGACCCAACGCGGTATTTTTTGGATGAACCATCCTGAAGCTGAAAGAAAGGAAAATAATTAGTTCCATATAATAGCGTAGTAGACAGTGCGTAATCTAACAGCCTTACCAAGGGGTATCGTATTGCCCAGTTACTGGGTTGTGGAGGTCTGATAGGCAGTCGCACCATGTAAAACACTCGTATTCAGCTGCAACCGGTTAGACTGGAAGCCGACCCCAACATAGTTGGGAAAAGGCTAGGCAGATGATGATGATAATTAAATAGTGTAGTAGACATTTATAGCCAGGTATGTTATCAATATCCACCTTTTTATATTATTAAAAATGTAGTAGTATTTCGTGTTTGTCTGCTTAGTACTGCTCTGATGCGGGTTTGAACAGAATATTTATCCCGGAAGGTTTTTTTAATTGTTTGTTTTATTGTAATGTTTATTTTATTTACACGGTATAAATGAATGTTAATACAATTTTTTTTTAAATACTTCGTTGGCGTAATCAATTCTGTAGGTTACAAATATGCAATAAAAGCATAATAATATAGCACGGTAATATGACTACAGTTTAATGAGGCTCAAACGGGATGGATAAATAATTGCTATAGTTGGCTTTTTACTGTCAGAAAAATAACGCGGTGATATCTATGTTTTTTTATGAGAAATCAAAGCATTGTAGCTGTTCCAAATTCAACCGCACAAAACTTTTTTTTTTGTATAGATTACGAATAAACTTGTCCAAATCATACCATATTTTAAAAATATTCATCGGGCATTATTTAATATTCTGTAATTTCTGGTTTTACAAATTCCTGTATCGAATTTACTACTAAACATTGGAAGTACCCGCGTTTAAATATTTAGACTTGGCTTATTCTATTCTAAAATCCTTAGAGACACAAAAATGACCTAAATTGCTAATACTGAGATCTAAACTGAGCACTCCAGGTCGCGTGCTATTATGCGCAAGAGTACAATGGATGAATGCAAAAAGATACTTGAACGAGATCCTTCACCCCTTTTTTATTGTACCCTCAAGTATCAGGTTATCTAAGATTATCTTTTCAAAAAGTTACAACAGACTTTGGTTTCTATTAATATTCCGATACTATTATAGTACTGGTTTTAAGGTACAGCTGTCCTTTAAGCCGGCATTTTTTTAATAAAGAGCGGCTAAATAATGGTATTTGAAAGCAAGAGATACAAATGACTGTATTATACCTACTCTATATTGAATGGCTGTAAAACTCCTTGGAATCAATTCAAAAATATCTTTTAAAAATCAAACGACCAGAAGCAAACAGCTTACTATGGGCGAGTGCGTCGATTACCTGGGGAGCGCGTATTCATAGCGTTCTTATTTTGTAACTATTTAAAAATAGAATTCAATTGCTAATAAAAGAGAAACATGTTTAGTTTGTAGATTTTTTAACATTCGCTATACAAATAGGTACCAGCGAAAACTCGTTGAGGTAATCTTGATTCAGTGTTAAGGCAAAATTTGTATCACTGTTTTTAGTGATGCTAAATTGCTCATACTGACATTATGTTTAAACTAATTTGCATGCTTTACACTAAAACTGCTATAAAAAATGTGTTTCGCTAAAACGCAAAAACGGCTTGACCGATTTTTTTTTTGTTCGTTTTGATACGTGATTTAAAAAAAATCGCCGCCGTGGACAGGTACTTCCCGCTACCCGTGCAAACTCGGGCCGTGTTAAGCTAGTATTTGATAAAATCAAAAAATGATTCTTATTCTTATCCTAGAAAAGTCATAGAGCAAACATTATGCGAATCATCATTTTAACCCATTGAAGGACAGTGAACGAGACACAATAGTAGTTTTATTGTTATTACGTCTATAGGCGTTCAGTGTCCCTCAAAGTGTTAATAAAACTACGGCTTACCATTTCTTTTTGAATAAAACAATCCATTGTTTGAAAAACGCACGAACTCCCATTTAAGATTCACCAAATCAAATCCAAAATCAAACCATTCAAATCTGACATGAAACGTCCACGATTGTACAAATATGGAATCTAATAACTTTTTATAGTGCTTCGACCAACCATTGAAGGAATATTAGCCCTATAATCACGAAGATTAGCGTGTCGTTTAACCCAATAGCGAGTAGAAGTACTGATAAGAGCACCACAACCCCATCTAATAGCCACATTACTAACATATTGACCTTCAACTACACGATAAACCACATAACACTGACTTTGGTTTTTGTAAAAAACCAACAAGATATTTTCAGCTGTGTTTCACAAAAACAACCTTCCAACAAGGCTTCTGTTAAAACACTGAATATTTTCACAAATCAAAGGAATCAAACTATCATTTACTTCAGGCGTTCGTAATTTTACCATCTATAATTAATAGCCAGCGACAATGCAACTACCTACATATCAGGCGGTCAATTAATTCTACCCTTTGTAGCGTGGCCTATGCATTTTATATATGATTTCAGGGAACTGGGGCTTTAATCAATAATAAATTACTTGATGACTAGAACACTCTATACACTTCCCTTTCTTTGTTCATGTACCTGTACATTTCATAATTACATAATTTTTAAGCCTTTGACTTTTAGCCCCTGGGGTCCCGGACCTTTGGAAGGCGTACGAGGGACCAAAGTCAACACGCAGAGTCTTCCTTTTTTTTTGTGGGTATTTTTATTGCTGTACTCCTCTCGCTCTGAGTGGACCGGAAAGGAGTGTCAGACTCTTACCGACTAAAACCCACCCAAGTTCCTTTCTTAGCCCTTTATGTTCCGGGGTAGCGGGAACCCTTTCGGACAATCCCGTTTACTCGGCAGGCTACGGTCCTAACGGGCCCCTTCATAATATGCTGTCATCTGTTTGTGGCGCGCGTGGAACACGTACGCGCCGTCCGGCACGGGCCTGGTGCTGATCGGACGGTGAGCTACCCATTACTCACCATCCGCAGGCCCGCGACGCAGAGTATGACGCTATGGCCATTTTAATATTACTAAGTAAGAGTTAACGACTTTTTATTACGTAATACTATTTTGAAATTTTAAATACAAATAGGAATACTCAATATCTGAAAGTTTTTCTGTAAACTTAGGTATAACTTTCTTTTTTTTTTCGTTTGAAGGATACTGTCCCAATGCTGGGCAAAGCCACTTGGGGAAGGTCCAAGTAGTATGTCCCTTCTATCCTCAAATGACCACACACACTTCGATTAGGATTTTTTTTAAAGTAGTTCAAAAGAATCTCAACTCCTTTGGAATTCTTGAATTAAATGAAAATGTATTTTCTTGCCTGTACACGGAACCCTTAGCTATGAAATATGCCTGACGTGCATGATTGCAGTGCTGTCAGGTACAGGCATCCATTTTGACAAGGTCGGACAGCCTAATAGCACGCCTGTCGTCGACAGTCGTCGCTAAATAAATAATGTATCCTCTATAGACTGACACAAATCAAAGTGTAGAATTTCTTGGAAAATCATTTTCCAGGTTTTAATTATAGGTAACATTAAAAAGACGAATCCTACTATTTAATATTTTAATAAAATAATAAGATTTACCAATATTATAAACGCGGGGAAATTTGGACAGATGTTTGTTATTTAATCACGCCATAACATTTATCTGACGTATAGCACACATATAGTTTATAACCAGGTTTAACATTGAGACTACTTTCAACCCCGGACAAAAAATACATAATTAAAATCATTAAAATTTAGGAGGCAGTCAGTGAGCAGTGATAGCCTAATAGTGTGACCATCGGACTGCCAAATCATAGGTCTCGAGTTCGAACCCAAGGAATGCACGGATATTTTTGTCAAACTATCATTAACCAAACAATCAATTAGAAAAATATCCCTTTAGGCATATCCCTTAGGGATATTTTGTCTCTAAAATCCAAAGAGGCCAAAAAGGGGGAAAAGTCCCAAAGAGGGGGAATATGGTGACATAACCAAACTTCAAAAGCTACATAGTTTAATAAAATGTAGCACACAGACCGTACGAACGACACACATGTTCATAGCCTTTGAACAAATAGTCTACATTACTGATCAGTTCCTGGTACTGATATACCTCACCTACGTATAGTTTTATTTGCCCTCATAGGAAAGTTTTTAAGAGAGATTAGTTTGTGCCATCACACAGATGAATGTTTAAATATAATGCTAGAACGGAGGGGAACCTCTCTTGTGTCTGCGATTGCGTACCTACGTTTAATTTGAACATGTCTACGATATTTATAAAGTAGTTTATCAGTAATTTTACTTTGAAATTTTACTTTTTAATTTTACTTTAAAAGTTTTATTTAAATCAGAATTCCCGATAGATTTTGAATAACTATAATGGTCTTACTTACTTTTAATATCTATGCTTTCGAAGACTTCACATTTTAAACTAAATAAGTACATTCTAAACTGAGTGTCCAAAAACTTTTGAATTTCAAAGCTTGGCTCATCACCGTAAATGGAGAATCTAACACCGTGCTTTTATTAGGCATTCATTTAAGTGTGATTTCAAACGGTTATCAATTTGTCAAGATATCGAACAGCTATCACTAACTAAATAAAAATTACCCATCAAAGAGAATTATTATCATCTGCCTAGCCGTTTCCCAACTATGTTGGGGTCGGCTGCCAGTCTAACTGGATGCAGCTGAATACCAGTATTGTACATGGAGCGACTGCCTTTCTGACGTCCACAACCCAGTAACTGTTCAATACGATACCCCTACGTAAGTTACATATTGGAATTTGGATTTACATAGGAATATTAGGCCATAATCTGTGATTTATGGGTAATCCTTACAATCATTGTAGCTGTTTGTGTAAATAAACGTAACACGTACACCTACACTTCGCCAGTTAGGTTTGAAGTCCTCCGAAAATGTTCTTACAGAATAATAATAATCGTGGAGGTCGGTTGGCAACGCCATTGAGACAAAATCTCTACCCACTTTGATACAAAGTCCGCATGTCCGCAGCACACCCCTCGAATTCGCGTCCATTGCCGGCGGCGGCATCGCAGGGGTGGCTTACACAAACAGGAGTACAGACTTCAATTTTATTTTTTGTTCATTGAACGTCATAAGGGTCTTAAAACTCAATTTGAAATTGCGTTTCGATTTATAACGGATTAATTCGTAATGCATGGAGCATCCTTATTTTGTGGTTGTAAATAGTAATTGATATTCTATTTTGAACCTAAATTTTAGTTGAGAATACTCTGGATTACGATAATTGGGTATTTGAAAGGGTAGTCAATAACGTTACACTGTTTATGGACTGTCAAAACGCGGATTTGGTACGTGTTTTGTGTGCAACGTCACAGATTATTAAAATCAAAAGGAATACCTATTAGCATTAAATGCAATTTTACAATGTTACAGTGATGAAAGTTTTTAAGACGAGCGGTCTTTTTTCTATGTGATTACATATTTTATTTTTGACCGTTTCAAATACTCAATTTTAGTTCGAGGTGTAGATATGATTGGGTTGATTTAACAGGCAAGAATGTAATGCATCGTTGCTTTCTATAACTAAAGTTAAGATCCCATCTTACTTTTTTTGCCTAGTTTATAAGGGTTGCGATTTTATAACGCAAAAGACAAGTGCAATCTTTATCACATATAGGTTAGGCAGACTACATGTGTCACAGACGGGATGGTTGAAGAAGGTGTAAGAAGGTGTTGGAGTGGAAACCTAGAAGTGACCATAAAAGTGTGGGCAGACCACGAACCAGGTGGACCAACGACCTGGTGTCTTTTCACCTTTTGTGGTGTAGTGTTTTTATTCTGGGTATAATGTCATAATAAATATTGTATACAAAGCATTAAAAAACATTTAAAAGAGTAACGGTAGTGTTTCTTGCCCATTCTTCTCCATACGAAACTACCTTTTGGAAGCAGCGACCAGAACCAATTTTATTTCTTGTTTATTTTTACGTTCAAAGTGCCTTTCTTGTGCCTATTTGAAATAAATGATTTGATTTTGACTTTGGGTTTGGTGAAAGTAGCACTAGAAGTGTTGGATCCGGGAAGGCCCCACGCCCGGGTTTCGTGGCGTTCAATACAGGAGACCTACACTCATCATTTGGTGGTTGAAGAAGAGAGAGAGAAGATACCTATCGATTGTTATCGATTACGACGAGTATCGACTTGTTAAGTCGATAATGATTATCTCATAAGATAATGTAATAGGTTAGCGAATTGATCAGCTTAAACAATGTGTAGTCACCTGCAATTGTTAACAATAGCGTGACGTCACTAACATTGATTGAGGTCGAGCGTTAGTAATAGTGACAACTAGATCGGCTGTGCTTATAATGCTAGAAGGATTGCATGCCTCACTTCTTAAACCTAGTCTAATTTCGATGAATTTATTTTATTTTTTGTTTATTGCTGTACCTAATTTTCTTATTATATTATGATATTAGTTCTCGTGAAAAGGTGGAATCCCGAATTTTATTTATACACACTCTGAAATATGTCCATTAAGATACTACATAGATAGACTTAGCACAAAGGAATTTGACCTATTTTCTATTGTATAATGTTTAATTACGCTAATCAATAGTGGCGTGCTGTCCTATATCTATAGTCTTGACACAGACTAGTTACTGCTGTTTTTGTGTTTCGTTAATAAGCCGATAAATAAGTACATGAATAGAAAAATAAAGTAGAGATTACTTTTGCGATTTTAAAGAAGTTTCAGATCAGTTCAGTTGAGTCATAAACTGGAAGAAAAAGAGTGACGTACAAAATGTCAAAGATTATTAGACCAATTATTATGAATCAATCTACCTTTTTCTATGCTGGAGACAGCTTCCAGTCTAACCGGTTCCAGCTGAATACCATTTTAATACATGCAGTAATAGCCTCTGAATTTAATTATTAATGGGTAACACGAAACACTAATTTTTGCCTACGCCCCGTTAAAAGGTACAATTTATGCACGGTATATACAAAGAAAAACATGTACCACTGGAACTGGACAAACAAAGAAATAATGGGTTAAATTGCACGCCTCAAGTATTTTTAAACAATCCATCCAGTTTCATAATACTAATTGTATGTATATAAGGCAAGAGTCTAGTCCGATGACAGTAATCGATTTACCTTATCACGCCAGAATCGAATGAAATGTAGTCCAAAGATAAATAAATACCGTATTGAAAATAATTGAGTTAATAAATCATTCCTGGCCAAAAAATTGCTTGGCGAAATGAATAAGTAATTATTTTCTAAATGTCAACGATGTTTGCGGGTAGTTTGACAGGTAATTTGCGTTGTTTGGTTTAATTTTTATTATTTTTTAACACTGGCAACTTTAAACGAATCATGGCAAAAGATACTGTCAAGTTTCAATATTTAAAATCAATGTGATGTCATTCGTTCTCTCGTTTCTATTATGGCTGGTCATAATGGGTACGACGTGTAAATAATACAAAATTGGTTTCCTTGCTCACTGAGGAAAACAAAATTAAATGGAGTAGCGGCATTGCTTTTGTATACATTCAAAATTGATCGCGCGTCTATTGATAATACAAAAGAAACGTACGCATACAACTTCAGGGATTGTTTTGACAACGATATAGAAGACCGTGTCTTCAAAGATGTCTAGAACAATGTAATGATCGAATAATGATGTTATTATTATCAGGATTCGTTTAGGCTGGAAGCCTATCGCTCTATGTTATGTGGGTGTGAAAAGGCTAGGTTGATAATAGATATAGCTATGTCAGTAATGTAAACATTCCGTTAGACAATGTTCGTGTGTATAGACGAGTCGATGGTAGTCTGGCATTGTGCGATTGACTTCTCAGGTCGAGACGTAGACTTAATCTATGAAACGATGGTTTAACAAATTTTTCACGTCATCTATGGTCGAATTTCACCACTGTAAATGAATACGATGAGAACTTTTAAACGTTGTTGTGGAATTGTGACACTGACCCTACGCAATCAGTTAGATGTTTCTATCTTCCTTGGAAATGGGAATGTATTGTGATGATCATTTAGCTCCCATCAACTTGGTTGAGCTGAATAGTGCTAATCCATGCGTCATGTTCGTGAACAGGCGCCGTCAGTAGGGACTGGTCATACCTTAGCTGTCATGATTCTTTTAAAATTTAATTTAATTGTGAATAGTTTTTTTTTAATCTTATAATTATAGTCGCTTTTTAATGTTCTGCATCGGTCTCACATGTATATTTCAACATGAATGATGTAACCCAGTTTTTGTAAACATATTTGGATTTCAAAGAGCCCTTGGAGTTTCTTGCCCGTTCTTCTCCATAGGTACCTACTGCTTTGGAATGGGCAACTAGCTTCATATTTCTGACTAAAGAAAAAGGGTCGGTCCCTTTGACAACTGAAAAGTGCCTGCAATTGGTTTATTTGAAATAAATGCTTTGAGTTTGAGTATGATGTTGTTTTGTTCATGAGTTTTCCTATCCGGAATTTCTCAGCAACAGCCTAGAGAGGGATGGATTTGTGACCGCTTCACTAGGCTCGCCTCCTATAATATGGGACTTGAACTTGACAGGCGAAATGTGATAGGTAACACTGCCTAACTGTGATATTAGGTATAAAAAAAACGTAGGTATAAATTTCGTCTAACATTTGCCCTATATTCCAAACTAGCTTTTGCCAGCGGCTTCACCCACGCGTATTAAGGAAATATTCCCACGGGGAACCGTACTTTTTTCCAAAATAAAAAGTAGCTTATATGCTATTCCAGACTATACTTAATCTATCTTTGTGCCAAGTTTCATCCAGATCCGTTAACTAGTTTTTGAGTTTATACGTTAAAAACATACTTACATGTCTTTGCTCTTTATAATATTAAAGTATAGATAAGCCCACAAAACAGTCATGTATAAAATAAAGTTATCAGTGCTGAGCAAGGCGATATTAACTGATCGTACAGTTACAGTTTATACAGTAACAGCATGCTACCACTAAACGCACCTAACGCGAGCGTGTACTATCAGTTTACATATTGTTAGAAGGTAGGCATTAAGGTGCATTCGTTTAAACTGCTATAAACAAGAATTATACGTTTATAAACGTACACGGAGCAAAACGAATAATGTACGGTTAAGGATCGCGCCAGGTTACTGTAGTTTATAACCCAAGGTAAGTAGGCGTGAGTTAATGTTAATATACATATGTCTTAAAAGACGGTGAATCTCATACAATGAAATTTTAATTTTCGATGTTAAAAAAAGCCAAATTGCCAAAAAACAGCCGTTTTCATGTTATGCTCCGTCATACTTATGGCGATTGATTTTGAGTAGAATTATAGTTAAGACCAGCCAAGAGTCCAAGTCTTTGGCAAAAATTACGGAATACCATACAAACTTTCATCCTAATTCAACCCTTTTAACGTTATTTGCAGTTTAGTTTTTTTTTGTTCTTTTGTTACCAACAAAAGAATTACAATCCTATTACTATGTTAACGTGAAATTAATTTTAACAATTGGATATTTGAAAGAGTAGTCAGTAAAGTTACTTTTTATGAATTGTCAAAACGCAGAATTTGTACGTAATTTGTATGAATTATAACAATGTGTTTTTTAGAATCAAATGGCATACTTATTAGCATTAAATGCAATTTAACAATTATAATTATCTTCGCATAATATTTAATTTCTGTACGGTGATGGCAGTTTTTATAACAAGCGGTCTTTTTTCCATGTGATTTCATATTTTATTTTTGACCGATTCAAATAGTCAATTGAATTTAACATCTAAATAAATAAAAAAAAGCTGTTAATTGCGATAAGTGCATCACTTGGTTACGGCTGGACCGATCTGTCTATGAATTGATTCAAAATGTTCGTAATAAACCGAGTGAGGTTTTATGGTAAGAAAAACTGAACGTTTTTTTTCAATGGGATAGTTGTATGAATTATTAAAATAATAAAATTGGACTGGATATCCACCAACCCGCACTGGATGAGAAAAATGGGACACAGAAGAAGGAACATTGCGTGTTATTTATGGACAGGATAAAGATATGTTGTCATAAGTTATGGTACTAAACAAAAGACCGTAAGGAATCGTTGTAAAAAATTACAATGGAAACCATTTTTTGCCTTGCTCTGTCATATTACAGACTTTTTACATAATTTTATCCTTAATACCGCAATCAAAGAGGAAGCCGGAGTATAATCCTTCTTTGTGGAACTAATTATGACTCCATTCACCATCTCGGTTGTACCTTCCGATATTCTATTATTCAGCGGACTAAGCAGCCAGTACTTTTAATTAAAAGTCTGTCATTATTATCGTGTTCAAAGTCTTTTATTCGAATGGAAATCGCCAATTCATTTCTGCGTTTGAATAACTGATGGATTCAATTTTCTTGTCGTGACCATAGAGAATGTGCATTTGCAATGTGGTATTTTATCATTATTTTCCTCGCTTGACCACTTGGCTTTTTATTTTAAAACTCTTTGGCTGACCAACATCATAGTGGAAATGCTTTATGTGTGGGGTTGTTGTGGTCTGAAGAACCTTGTTTCGAAATAAAATTGAATGTTTCAATGCTCACTTAAAAATACCTCGCCATGACGTGCCGTTAATGAGCGCCGGGCCTTCCTTTATTGCTCGATACTTATTTCCATAAACACATGTCGTCGTTTATCGGTTCATTTTCCTTTATTCAATGAATGCAAATGGCAATCTAATAAATTATTCACAATAACAACGTTGGATGTTTCATGGGAATTGAGCGATACCGCACAGAACTCATAATTACTGTTTTCTAACGTACTGTCTAGACTGACATGACATGTGCAGGATTTTGTATAGGTATTTACCGTCTGTTATCATTATATAAAAATAGAGCATTCGTATGTTTTAGGTCGTTAACTTGAAAAATAGTCGATGTTTTGATAATTTGGACAGGCCGTTGTATTTTCACCCAAGAGTTAACATACATGCTTTTTATCCCGGAGTTCAGTAGATTAGTATCTAACTCCCGTCTACCATCTAAGTAGATAGAAAGGTAGGGTTATAGGTAAGTAGATCGATAGGGCAGAGGTAGGTAGGTAAGTAGGTTGTTAGATGGGTAGATAGTAGACAGGTTTCTGTTTGGGGTAAGTTATTTTATTGTTTCATTAAGGTTTAGTATGATTTCCCGATGAAATTAAATTAGGGAAAGCGTCTTTTTTATTTTTGCATGTTTTAATTTGCTTTGAGAAGTTATGTAGGTATTAGATACTTTGTAAATTAGTTTACACCTCATCATTATGTATCTATCAAAACTATTGGTACTAAAACCGAATGAATTAAGAACAAGCAGTCCTCGACAGCTATTGTTTATTAAATACATGTATTATCCTAAAATTGGGCTAAGTGCAAAATATAGAAATAAGCCGTTTTATCTAAGCTTATTTTACAAGCTGGTTTTCAATATTAACCAGCCAGCATTACCAATTTACATTGCTTTTCACACTAATTGAACCAGTGGCCACCAAACACTGTTTTAATGTGATAGGTAAATTAATTATCGACTGCGGGCGGAATCAGGGTGGCAAAATTTAAATTAAAACGAACGTGACGCCCGGCCTGATATATTATCCGATAATTAAAAGCCGTCACTTGAATAGGTGAAAATCAACGGTAGTGGATGTTATTGTGATAATCGTATTATAGACCGGTTTTGGACATGAATTTTCAATTACGCTAGGGTTATAGATAGGCTAGTTGTTGCCCGCGACTCTGTCTGATTCCGTCAAATCAAGTATGGTAAGTGGTCTATGTACAGAGGCCAACACATCAACTTACCACAATCTGTCAAATTTCTTTGATAGTATTTCAACTTTATCGTAAAGAGATAAGGTTCATTTTTAATTGAAAAAAATTGACAGTTAGGGATAGCTTGATGTGCTGGCGTCTGTACTTTGTGTGTGTCTAGGGGTTTTCTTTTCTATCTATTAATATTACTACGTAATTAAAAAAAAAATGTATTTATGTAGTTTATCAGCCATCTCGTTAACATAACACAAGTATTAGGTTGCTTAGCTTAGTACTATATGGCGTTGTGTGAAATGTCCAAAGATATTATTATTAATATTACTTTTCCAGGTTTTGAGTTACATGTCTGACAAATTTCATAATGATAGCTTAAGTGGTTTAGGCATTCGAAAAGGTGACAGGTTGACAGTTATTTTTCGCATTTATTTTATGATATCGTAAATTATCCCACGGGAATGTACAGACGCCAGCACATCAAGCTATCCCTAACTGTCAAACATTATCAATTAAAAATGAACCTTATGTCTTTGCAATAAAGTTGAAATACTATCAAAGAAATTTGACAGATTGTGGTAACTTGATGTGCTGGCCTCTGTACTACCGGGATGAAAAGTATCCTTTGTAATAATTCAGGTTATAAACTATTTGTGTGCCAAATTTCAACCAGATCCGTTCTGAAGTTTTTACTTGAATGTGTAACAAACATGGATACTGACATAACTGATACTACACCGCTGTATCTAATTATTAATTTTGAGAACGGCGGCAGAATCTAGACGAAGTTGACAGTTACAAATATTTAGGTGTGTGGCTGGACAAGTCCTTGCGCTGGAGTAAACACATTATTGCAACTGTTGGAAAAGTTCAAAGAAACCTTAATTTACTCAAGGTTTTAGCAGGTAGGTCCTGGGGATTACATCCTCTACATTTAAGACACATATATATAGCCATGATTAGAAGTCGCATAGATTATAGTTGTTATTTATATGATGCTAGTGCAAAGTGTCACTTGGATAAGTTAAATAAGTTACAAAATCAGGCGTTACGTATTATAGGAGGTTTTATCAAAACTACTCCTATACATGTCATGGAGAGTGAGCTTTGTCTGGTTCCGCTGTACATACGAAGAAGATATTTAGCTTATAAGTTTTGTCTGAAAGCCAAGTCCGTAGAAAATAATATAACAATTACCCTTTTAGATGAACTCTATACGCTTCGACAAAATAGTTACTGGCGAAATAAGGTTATCCCATTATTGGCCGTAGCGTTTAACGAGGTTAAAGAAATTGAGATAACGTCTTCTTACCCACTAGTTATGTTCACACTAAGAACATGGGTCACTAACATTAACGTGAATGAAATAATTGATTGTGACTTAGAAGCAGTAAAGTCACCGAAGGGGTCTTATAATTACACTTTACTAAAACATGAAGTGACCAAAGAATTATGTACAAAATATAATGGTTGGTTTACTATTTTTACAGATGGGTCAAAGAGTGTAGAAGGCCGCGGTGCGGCTTATTACATATCCTGTAAAGACATAGATGACCCAAATAATCATTGCTTTAAAATAAGTGAACTGGCATCTATTATGACGTTGGAACTCTTTGCGATCTCAGAAGCATTGACATTTGTCATAAATTGTCAAAACAGAAATATTGTTATTTGTTCTGATAGTAAAAGTTCGCTACAGCATATAGCTCGATGCGCCTCTGGCCACAGAGGTGCTTCGATAGCTTATGACATTCTATCTAAGATAGACGAACTAACTCAAAAAGGAGTTCGGCTGAGATTGCAATGGGTCCCATCGCATATTGGAATACAGGGTAACGAGAAGGCTGACATGTTGGCCAAATATGCAGCCAAACACGGAAAAGAAACCAAAATCACCCTTGATTACTCAGAAATGTTGCCTAAATTCAAAAATGTTTGTCATGATCATTGGAAGGAATACTTTGACAGAATGTCATTAGAAAAAGGAATATGGTATAAGACCATACAATGTCAGCCTCCTCATGTACCCTGGTTTATAAATAATAATTTCAGTAGAAAATTAGTGGTTACAGCTCACAGACTCAGGTCTGGACATATTCCATGCAACAAATTCGCTTTCTTAATGAAAAAAATTACCTCCCCCAACTGTGAGGAGTGTGGAGTCCTAGAAGACATGCATCACTTGTTGATGGAATGTGTTCGCTATGAGGTTGATAGAAGTAAGTTGTTCAGGGCTTTGAAGTTGAACAAGAACGATATAGGTACATTCCACCAAATATTAAATAAACCGAGCTCTGAAGATGCGAGAAAGTTGTTCGACTTCATGGCCCTGATACATTGATCGTATTGGTTTGATGTGTATCTTGTATTAGGTTACGATGGGACTGACATACGCTGTGCGTTATAAAAGTCCCTAAAATTTAAAGAATAAAAAAAAAAAAAAAAAAAGAGAACGGCGGCGTTAGTTTTATTAATTAATTGCGTTTTGCGACTGCTGCAGAATGATTAAATTATGAAGTAGAAAGAGAAATGGCGTCAAAAACATTACTGTAATGTAAAAACCATGTAAAAACCCATTGATTTTTACGTTTGCTTTTACTATTCTTGTCTATTTCTTGCTGTATTTTTTTTTATTTGGCTACAAGAAACTCCTATTAGTTTTAATTAAGTTAGATTAATTTATAGTTAATATCAATTAATAATTATGTACAAGTTTTTATTCATTTTAATTTTTATTAAAAATTGTACACTTAAAACAATAAAGTCTTTGCTTCATGGTCAAAACTGTACATAAAATATTTTTGAAAAATAAACAAACCACTAACATTTGACAAGTGACGGTTGATCAGGGTTGTCAAACTAAAATATATTTTTAAATCAAACTATTTACTTTAGCATTGTCAATGGAGTAGGTAGCTCAGAAACATGAAGCTAGTCAACCATTTCGAAGCGTAACTTAGTAGGTTCCCAAAAGAAGCTCCGCGGTTGGTCAGTACCTATAATATGACTAAGATTGTTTTGCCCTCAAACTAGACGTAAGATGCGCGGCCGTAAGGGTCGAATACTAAGGTGGGTACTCGGACCGTGTTTATCAAATTGATTCAAGTGTCTCAACCGTTGTTGAAGACACTTGAATCCTCCTTGAATCCTTTGCCGACATTGTTACATCGGCATCTCTAGACACTTGCGTGTGCGTCACAATCAATGTACTTAGGTACCAACATTGGCTTTACAGTATGTGTCTGTGTTTAATAAGGTTGTGCTTTAACACTAACTCAAAGTTTTTCTATTCATAGGTATATTATAAAACTTGTAAAAATAGATGGTGTGCAGAGATCTCTATGTTTCGCCGTTTTATGTATAGGGGAAACCCCTCAGTAGCACGTTAAATAAACGTTCAGTTAAGATATATCAACAAGTATATTAATTTTATAGATATATTGGCCATTAAAATAGTTTTGAATCGTTAGGTTAGTTGCCGAAATAATCTTCAATTAACTATTAAGTATCGGTAACATGTTTTTTTTTCGCATTGACAGTACCTAATCTTAACTGTAATGAATTTATTAAGGCTAAGCTAGGAAAACCTAAAAACCAAAGGTAGTTAAGTCAGAACTAAAGTCAAGTCAAAACGTTTGAATTGACCTGCGCAAGCGTGCATGCAGGCATTGCATGCGCATGTGAAGTCAAAATGTTAATTTTGAATTTGACAGATCCTTCGTAAGCCAAAACTGACTGAAGAGAATGTGCACAATTGCACAGAAGTAACCTGTGCAAGTGCGCATGCAGGCGTTGCATGCACATATGAAGTCAAAATGTTAATTTTGAAATTGACAAATGATTCATAATCCAAAACTGACTGAAGGGAAAGTGCACAATTGCACAGAAGTAACCTGTGCAAGTGCGTATGCAGGCGTTGCATGCACATGTGAAGTCAAAATTTTAATTTCAAATTTGACAGATGCTTTGTAAGCCAAAACTGACTGAAGGGAAAGTGCACAATTGCACAGAAGTAAACTGTGCAAGTGCGCATGCATCGTTGCATGCACATGTGAAATCAAAATGTTAATTTTGAATTTGACAGATGCACAATTTGACATGCGCATTCAAGTCGATGTTCAATGAACAAGACAAAGGATCAGTCAAAAATAATTCAAGACCAAAGAGCGCATACCTATACATTTGCAAACGCACAAGTAACATTAAAATAAATGAGTGAAATGGATACTTCGTAAGTCAAAATTGACTGAAGAGAATATGCGCAATTGGACATGCGCATTCAAGTCAATGTTCAATGTTGCGCATGCGCAAGTCAAATCCAAATTTAATAATTGACATAAGGTCAGTTCTGAATGACTCAAGAGACAGAAGTCCTTGCACAAAAGAAAGTGAAAAAGAAAGAGGTTTAAGTGAAATAATCCAGGAATCGAACCCAGGATTTACTAACTAAGCTCATCATTTACCGGCCGCAAACTCCGGACTTACAAAAAATGTCCTTTTTGAAAAATGAAAAAACCTATTTTTTTATTTAATAAGTTGCAGTGTAAGAAGAGACAGCAAACAATCTTAGCCAATAAAAAAATTGCAATGCAAGTAAGTACATAATTTAGATTCGCTGGTACCGAAAGTATTTTATCTAATTGACTGACAAGTTATATTCTTTTGTTATGTCTTTTTTAACGGCAGATATTTCTTAAGTAAGTTACAGTACCGAAAATTGGTTCCTGCACCGTAAGTGATTGATTAGTTTCTAATTTTTAATCTTTTGGCGAAAAAAGATAAGTTCTTTTATTAAAATAACTTCCGGCAGATGGGTAAGTTACATTTAAACCGCATGAAATAATGCAAAAAAAATCCGCAAAAATATTTTCCTATTCTGTTAAGTTCTCTGTTACTACGATATGACTAAGAAGGTTTCATATTTCGAAAGACAACCTTTTTTTAAATGTTTTATCCCATTTTTTTTCAAGACTTTCATGTTTTTTTTTTAAATAATAACATGGAGTTCATTTAACTTCTCTGTTGCTACAGATGAAATTTTGTAACTAATCTCGAATCTGTTATTAGGTAGGTACCTTCACGCTACAGTCTAGAAAAGTCCTGATTTTTTTGTTTTTACAACTTTACTATTTAAAAAACTGACGACAAAATGCATAAGTCAATTTAAAAACCCTGAATAATAATGCTGAAAAATAAAAGACATAGATTTCGCTGTTATGCCGCGCGCCGCCTGTCGCGCTCTGCCTGTCGCGCGCTGCCCTCCGTAGATAAACATATTTTCCTGCTCCTGTACGGCATTCTTTATGAACGACTACGATTTCTGATGTTTGAAACTTAGAAAATAAGTACTGGCTCAATAATAAGTTAGAATTCTCGGTTCCTACAAAATCGTGTAATAAACGGTGATTCTGAAACTATTGACTCCTCCACCCTAAGTCCGTCATTTATTTCAGATTTAAAATCTTTTACCGAGATAACTTAAAGTTCTGTATTTTGAAAAATGATTTCTAGCAATCTAGAAAAGTCCTGATTTTTTTGTATTTAGAACTTTACTAGTTAAAAAACGGATAGTTAAAAGGTATAAGGTAATTTTAAAAAATCCAGCTGAATAATATTGCAAAAATTAGACATAGATTTTGCTGTTAAGCCGCGCGCCGCCTGCCGCGCGCTGCCCGTCGCGAGCCGTAGATAAACATATTATCGCGCTCCTGTACGACATTCGTTATGGAATTTGTGATGTGTGACACTTAGAAAATTTGCACCGACTCAATAATAAGTTAAAATTCCCTGTTCCTAAAAAATCGTGTAATATACTGCGATTCTGAAAATATTGACTCCTCCGCCTTAAGTCCGTCATTTATTTCAGATTTAAAATCTTTTATCGAGATAACGTAAAGTTCTATTCTGAAAAACGATTTCAGAAAAATCATAAAACTCCTATTTTATCCGGACTCTAACTGTTAGGAGAATTAACTGATGCATTATGCTAGACACTTAGAAAACGCGATCTAATAGAATATGTTCTTTGAAAAAATTCGACATCGTTCTGAGCCGTCGGAGAAATTTTTGCATCTCTAAAACCTGTAAAACGCTCTATTCCTAGCTGGAAATGAAGAGACTGGAACCCTAGACTTTACCGCGAGAGACCGTCGAATTTATTTTTATTTTAACATGAAAATTAAAGTTTTCAGGACTTAGAAAATTTTTACCCCGTTTTCCCTAAAAACGTCCGCATCCACGAAGAAAATAAATCGGTGCCGTGTAAAGAAATGAACGAAAAGACGCGAAAATAAGAAATAAAAGAAATATCCCACCCCAAAATAAAACAGAAGGAAAAAATGAATTTATGCAAAAAATAATAAATTAAACTCGAAATCCCCATAAATAATAAGTCTAAAAAAGAAAATCAAAATAGAAAACGGAAAACCGAGAAATAAGCAAATAAAAATGATAAAGTCAATTTACTTACCAAAATATGTTCTCACCAGCCAAGACGACACGTTTTTACACGAATTATCGCGGGTTTTTCATGAAGTTACGGTTTATAATTCAGAAAGAAAGAGGTTAATATTTTTATTTTGGCAATCTAACACTTGGATAACACAGAGCAACGCGGCGCGGCCTCTCGCCACGGGGAGCAAACGGTACTGCTTTGCCGACCGAGGCAACTACTGATGTTGCTAGTCCGAAGTCTTCCGATCCAGTGTGGTCCCAAGTCCCTTTTGGACCGCTTTTATAGCCAGGGGGTGGTTGGGGTGAAACTCACCCAGACGTAACACAGGGGGTGCAGGATGAGGAGAGGGACGCAGCCACGGTTAAACTAAAAATCTGCGAATCAGTCAATTTTTATTTGGCTAAGTTTCTGAAATAATTTCCGTTAGTTTAATAACCAGACCAGAGTGAAAAAATTAATCAAAGTAGTTTTGAGTGGTTTTTACTGTTATGAAATTGTAGAACTACATTACGTTCAAATTGATAGATTAAAATTTGTTAATCACCCGACACAATTGGATGAGTTAATTAAACCCTATAGACCCCCACTATAGTAATAAAGAGCTAATAAGAAAACATGTATAACCTTCATGATTAATTATATAATTTTCTGGTCAGTTCTCAGTTTGACCGAGTACTTCACTTGTACCGCGTCCCGGACCCCTGTTTATCCCCACCACTGACGCAACATCCCCTCTCCATTTTATCCACGCCCATGCACCATTACAGTTCCAGGAACAGGATTTCGTTCGAAATTGAACCTTATGATTTTCCTTTGTTCTCTTTTATAAAATTTTATAAAAAAAAAATATGTTTTAATCATATCTAGAGCTTATTAGTTGTGATATAAATGAAAAAAAAAAAACCTGATACTTTTGAAAATTTTCCACTTAGATTCTGTACGCCTCGGTCAGAGGAAATTCCTGAAAATTCCTAAAATTGATAACGATGACGATTTTAACGCAGTAAATTATGATTGTAGTATAATGTAATAAAGTTTTCGTGGAAAAACCAGTTTTTTTTTAACTATAGAGATTTTCAACTTGCCGACGGGAACTGAAAATCGCATACAAATAATAACTGAAATAGATTTTGGAAATCTAAGCGACACATAGTATAATTCTACACATTCCGGGCAAGATAAGTAAACATTAACTGAAGCAATTTCGACCGTCGTTCAAACTTTCATGAAACTTCAGTTTCCCGCTAAAATATATAACTAAATACGTGGAAAATAGGTAACGTACTATCTAATAAATTAATTAAAGATAATATTAGTCAATTCGAGATGTTTTAATAAATATTTATATATAATTATAAGTGATTTGCTATAGTGACTATGAATAAACATTTAAAAAACCTTTTATGCTTTTCCGGGTGGTCCAAATAATGACAGAACACAGTTCAATTTATTTGTGAAAATAATTAAATGAGATTTTTAAAGGAAATCGCTTATAAGTAATTTTTATAAGTCTATAATTTTAGGGAGCTTTCTAATAACATAATTTTGTAACAAAAACACTCTACCTGTTTCCTAGAACTAGAATTCAGTCTATATAAATCAAATGACGACTTTTTTTTTTTAAGGCTGGGAAATCAAATGACGACTGCGATTCACTTTACACGCATAATTTCATTTTCCGTCGGATGTTTAATTTCACTGAAAAACAAAACACGGGCAAATAATATTGTTCAGAACTGTGTTTTCCTATATCAGCACGTGTTTTTCTACAAGCCTGACCATGAATTCGATTATTTTAATGAATGGGAATCATAATAGTATGATTTTCATGTCTTTAAAGATAGTTAGGACAGGATTTCCACTTATTTTCACATTTCCCTTTAATTTAAACGATCGGTTTACCAATAAAACAGTTAACGTTGATTTAATTTTTCATTAATCGTGAAAATAAAAGGAAAGTGGTACGCAGTCAATATTTTGTAAAACTTTGGTGTCCCTGGAAACTGGTTCTATCATAATAAAACGACCGTCATGAAAACCTGTCATTTTCAACATTCTTCAACCGTTATCGTATTATCATTCTCCAATTTAAGAAACCAAAGCGTAGTCTTCAGTATGGGGCAAAATAACAATGAGACTATTTATCTATAATATTTTTTAACGTACATACTAAAGACTAAAATTATTTTAATCTGTAAATAATCTTTTATTCGTATTCACTTGCAACTCAAATCGAAATTTTAAGTAACACACTAAAACTACAATTGCTGGCGTAGGGAAAAAAATTGAGTAAAGCATAAATGTTCAAATACATAGTTGAATTAGTATAAATCTCAAAAAAATTTAATATCTATCGAAATAATTTATTTTTCCAGTGTTTTAACCCCAAAGTTAGACAAAATAATGCTGAAAGTTTTTGCTGTAGTCCATTTGTCTCGTAAAGAATGTATCTACAATATTTTGTAACATACATAGATACTGAAAATTCAGCTAAAACGACTTTGAATTTTTTAGGTGTAGGCCTAAACGCTGCATCTCGCTAGCGACGGCACCTGCACTGAAACGCGTAACACATTTTTCATGTTCATCTGAATGATTTTAAAGGAAATTCCTAATTTATTGTTTGAGGTGACGTGTTTTAAAATTGACAACGTGTAATACGTTTGGTTTGTGTTTTCCATTTATATACATTTTTGTATTTTTTCCCATTTAAATCCTTTATCACGCTGAGCTTTAGTTTTCTTTTATTTTCCACCACAACCACCAAAACATACAGTCCATCTGTCATCGTTTTCATTTTGGTCCTTACCCTAATAAAATAATGAATCATTAACGCGTTGGGAATGCAAGTCTGTTATGCAACTACCCTGTTGATGCCTTTTAATCTAACGTATCATGATACGAGAAGTTCGCTTAAATGAATACAAAAGCATTAATAATTTAAAAGGAATAATGACTCATTTAAAAAAATCTTACCCATTTTCGAAAGAAATTTGGAAATGTACTAGTTAGACAAACTTTCAGTGGAGTTAGTCCAAAGAAAGTTTGTGTACAATGATGGTATTTGTGTTGTTTTCAGGTATAAATGTGGTTTAAAATTTGGTTTAATACTGCACATGCAGGCGAACTGAAAATGTTCTAATCTACTTACACATAGTCGTTTTGCTCATCCCTCTGTTTGCTAGTTTAGTTTTTCTAAATTACACAATAACCATTCTCATCTCAATCCAGAGAATGCATTCCGGAAGGTTTATGTGTATTTATCAATAAATTTAAATTATTTATTTATTTGCTAACACGTAAAACACTGATTAGTAGGCATGCATTAAAATTTCATGACACAGTATACAAACATGCACCCTGTACGGGCACTGCAAATAAATCAAATTAATAAAATAATATTGACTCTAATTCATTACATTCACAACATAATCATTCATTTCAGTTTACTTAGTCGTAGCAAAGAGATCTCGATGTTTCTACGCGTCACCACTTTACCCGGAATGAGATACCATGAGACAATCATCAATACCATCACCTTCTGCACCCGTATTGGCACGGACTGTGAGGATAACCACACCATGGTATGAATTTGGCCTCTCGGCAAGTTAATAGCAAACGTAATTAGTAGCTATAACCAGAAAAGTAGCAATTCACATTTCTATTCAAACCAACTGATTCACATTGCAGTCTATCAATGCACTTACAGCGTACAGCAATCTCAAAGCATTGCCTTACAAACCATGATGGTATAGAAACACTCTCTATTCAACCTACGTTGTATTGTACCAAATTATACCTTTGTCTACAAGGAAGAAAGTATACTATACTTTACAAGTAAGAGTTTGCATAGGATTCCGTTGACATTCTTTTCATTCAAGGCACGCAATAGAGGATCGGTGGTGTGAGGGAAATAACCTCGATTTCGGTCGGACTTTGATAATTCAAAGTGAAGTTTCACGAAAGCAAACCAAGTTCCTAACAATATGATTCCTGACGGTACCTTGATAGATACTTCCGCAAGACGATCTTTAACAAAATATATATACACCTCAGTAACTGATGTTTGTAACTTTGGAGCCGTCTTAATAATTTACTGGTGCTTTGACAAGTACAACGGGTGTGAAGGGAAGTTTAAAGATCCTTGAAACGGTCAATGAACTGACGTCTTTTGTTTTATATACATATGTATAAATGTTATAGGAAGAGGTATTTTTCCGATGTTATGAAGATGAATTTTCCGATATTTATGAAGATTTTTTTTTCAGATATTTATGAAGATGTGTTTTTCTGATATTTATGAAGGTGTTTTTTTCCGAGGTTTATGAAGATTTTTTTTCCGATTTTGATGATTAATTTTTTCCGAGTTTTATGAAGTTTTTTTTTCAGATATTTCTGAAGCTGTGTTATTCCGATATCTAAGAAGATTTATTTTGCCAACATTTATGAAAATGCACATTTCCGATATTTATGAGTGTGTAATTTTTACATTTTGTAGCGGATTTACTTTCAAAAAGTAAACCTTTAATGAGCGTCTAGGTTTATATAATTAAGTACGAATAAGCAAATCTGACATAAAAATAATACCAAAGAGGAACAGAACCATAAATCAATCGCAGAAACAAGATCTCAATCTAGATAAAGTGACACCAGAAAAAGATAATTTCGAACAAATGAAAGCAAAACTCGCTGTCACGATCCTCGTAGCACCAACTGAAAGGGAATACTACAATAAACTGATATCAACAGGCCGGGAGTGCTGGATAGCTTGTGTTCAAACACACCGCCACAACCGCTTCCGCAGACTGACCGACGCGGGGCGGCGAGCGCATGTAAAACGTCAGTAACGCTCGAGGGCTCGCAGAGAAAGGACGTACGTCACGCGAACGCAAAACCATCAAACTATTACGAAAAATTGCAATAAAAACCCCTTGAAACAAACCAGTTAGGCAACAACAGGAAAGGGGTTGAGAAAAGGTCACGTTTTATTGAAAATCTTAGAAAAACGGTTTCGTAATGAGTCTTTGTTTAATTTCTGTAAGGTACGCTACCTGTTGCTGCGTGTTCATATCGAAACTGAAGCCTTAAAAAGTTTCTTCGCAGTTTCACCATCAATGACAACAAAGACTGTTCTTAAATAGACGACATTTGAAAAACAACCCTTTCTTTCGAAATTGAAAAAGTTTCCTTGTTTATACTCGTACAATACAGAATTTCAATCATTTCTTATAAAGCAGGTTTGAAGAATTTTCTGGAAATTAAACGATACGCAACCCTGTCTTTGTTATAATTTCCTCCACCCTTTTTTAAAGTTGAAAAAAAGAAACAATTACTTTTTGTTGCAAAATTTATAGTGATTCGTGAACAAAGCTTGTGGATGAGGAAGTTTTTTCTTGGTATATTGGCATGTGCCAGCTGACAATGGCAAATAATTTCATTTGACTTGTTGTGTTTCATCCTGTTAATTAATTCTCATACCGTTTACTGTATAGAATCTAACAGAAAAGAGTTCTTCTAACTGAACAGACAGCTGTGCTGCTGGGGAGTTTGTTGCACCACTTCTTCTTCCCAGCTAAAGCACTGGGAAGTGGTAAAGCACACGTCTTATGTAATTTTGACGTTATAAAAGTGGCCGCAGGTCAAACCCCTATAAACTTACTTAAATACACCTACATCAATATTTCTAATTCTCTGGCAAAAGCTTTAAGTCAGCTAAGAATAGTTATTTGTTATGCAGGGCTGCATAGTTCCTCTTTGGCGCGAGTACTTATATTGAACCTGTGCAAGAGAAGGATACAATCCTAAGCGTAGCGAGCGTATCGGTGATTTTAATAATCATCGTTCTGTAAAAATGTATTTACTACGGCCATGACTCAAATTTTTACTAACACAAACCCAATACTGACCAGCAAATTCCAAAATCGTATGAAAATTTAAATTTATAATAATAAGAATATTGCTTAAAGCTCAGGTACAACTACGGATCCTGCAGGGCACAGAAAAAAGTTTAAAAGTATTAAGTACTCACTGACGGTATTTTGTAATTATTGAATGGAAAGGTCGAATTTTCAAAAATTCTTTCCACACTAGCTGATAAAAATCAGTTTTGCACTCAGATTGCGAATGATAAACAGAATTATTCCGAACAAGATGTTTTTTTTCAACTTAATAGATTGGAAATGGTCCTGAGGGTGGAAATGATTACCAGTCCTTATAAATACATCTCGCACAACGGATCTTTGAGGGAAAGCAGAATTTTCACATATGTCTAGGTAAGTTCATTGGTGGCAATATCCTCTAAATAAAAGCAGTAAATTTTGACAGCGGAAATAGATGGGGTGGTGCTTGTCGAACGAGAAATCTTTTCCGTTCACATACGAGTATTTTCTTTGAGCAATTTTGGTGGTGGGAACATTATTGTACCTAATTTTCATCCAAATAAATACGGATATGGGAAGGAGAACGGTCATGAGTAATGATACACCAGTAGATACATATATCATCAGTTTAATCTTACATTTTCCAAGTTTGAAATGGAAAGTCTTCACAAATAAAACTTTTCAATCTGTTTTCTTTTTTGTTGGTCGATATCAAGTTTTCTTCAACATTGAGTAGTTATAAAGCTGCACAGCTTGAACGGACCCTTTTGGCGGGCTGGCCTCGGCTTGAACTTTGACAAGACGAAGGTCATGTACTATTCACAAGTCTTACCGCGTCCGTTGACTAATTTGAGTCAAGTTTTTGTAAAGATCACAAAGAAATCAAAAGCAAAAAGGGGCCCGTTTAACAAATAACGGTTTATGGCGCCATTATATACGTACTTATTGAAAGCAGTTTATTAAACCGATATAAATATAGAAACATGTGGTCCATTCAGTAATTAATGTCAAGGGAGCTGATATAAAGCTGCGATGCGTGACCAACGGCGAACAAAGTCAGTTGAAAAACGGAGATTTAAATAGGGGATAACTTGCCCTGATCCAGAAATGAGACGCCATGAATATTATTATAGAAATGAGTACCTATAAAATTATAGACCGGTGCTCAAAAAATATTATGCAAATAACTTTTAAACCAAAACAGAGGTAGGTTTAGTATTTATTAAACCTTTGACGCAGAAAGTAGCAAAACCATCACTTATAATTAATTTGTTCGTCGCAACATACGAAGGTACTTTTATTGTATAAAGTTATTAGTAAGCAGTGATAGCCTAGTGGCCTGACCGTCGGACTACCATGTCACTAGTCACGATTTCGAACTCAAGGCATGCACCTCTGATTTTACGGATTCATGTGCATATTGTTTAATTATCACTTGCTTAAAAATCGGTGAAGGAAACCGCCAGCATGTCTGAGAGATATTTCTCAATGCCTCTGACACTAGGTTAGTCACTAACCACACGACAAAAGAGAAAAGATTGTACAAAGTATAACTTTTGTAGTCCACACAAAACGTAACGTCCCTCAGTCGCTCGTTGGTCGGTTACAACGCTTATAACTTAAGAACCACAAATCCTTTTTACGTAATTTCCTATTAAGTTCATAAGTTATGTATCTGGCTATGTTTGAGTGCATAATTTGTTACGTTTGGTTCAATATAAACCAAGTTACAAACAATATAGCGGGACGCTTTTCCGCCTAATGAAAACCGTCGAGCGATTTTTCGCTTGGTTTGTGAAAGGCGCACACAAAAAAAAACTGACACACTGTTAAACTCATGTCGAATGATTTGATAGGCTGTTATTATTTCCTATCACAGCAGTCATCTCTACCAAATTACTTGGACCCAAAAGATTTATTAAATAACAATAAATAGTAATTTTTTTTTTTTTAATAATTTAATAGATTTATTCATTTATTTCAGATTTCCAAGATCCATAAAACTGTTAGTAACACAAATACTTAAAAAAAACGAATGTTAGTAATGAAATTTAAACTAAAAACAAATTTTAAATTATTTTAATATTTCTAAATTAAAATTATAACTAATATTTTATTATATAAATAAGAAAGTAGTGAACGGTTACACGGTAACGGTTGGCAAATTATAGAGCAATATTATGGCAAATTGTTCGTGGAAAATGACCGATATAATGTGACGGAATATAACTCTTCTAGGCGTTCTATAATTTACATTTGCAATTACTTAAATAGCGAGTTTAGTTCAGGTAGGAAGAAATCAGTCAAAACGTCCGTCCAAAGTGATCGATTTTCATTTTGAAGTATCACGTAAAGATATCAAAATACTTATAACTATCACAAATCGGTGAAGGAAACCTCCAGCATGTCTGAGAGATATTTTTCAACGCCTCTGACTCTAGGTTAGTCACTAACCACACGAAAAAGAGAAAAGACTGTATGAGGTATAACTTTTGTAGTCGACACGAAACGTTACGTCCCTCCGTCCCGCGTCAGTCGGTTATAACGCTTATAACTTTAGAACCACAAATCCTTTTTACGTAATTTCTTATTAAGTACACAAGTTATTTATCTGGCTATGATTGAGTGCATAATTTGTTACGTTTGGTTCAATATAAACCAATTTACAAACAATATAGCGGGACGCTTTTCCGCCTAGTGAAAACCGTCGAGTGAATTTTCGCTTGGTTTGTGAAAGGCACTCACAAAAAAAAACTGACACACTGCTAAACTCATGTCGAATGATTTGATAGGCTGTTGTTATTTCCTATCACAGCAGTTATATGACTATCAAATTATTTTGGACCCTAATATACTCATTTATTTCAGATTTCCAAAATCTATAATATTGTTAGTAACACAAATACTTATAAAAAACGAATGTTAGTAATGACATTTAAACTAAAAACAAATTTTAAATTATTTTAATATTTCTACATTAAAATTATAACTAATATTTTATTATATAAATAAGAAATATAACCGACTGACGCGAAATGTAATATTTCTACAAATAAAATTATAACTAACATTTTATTATATAAATAAGAAAGTAGTGAACGGTTACACGGTAACGGGTGGCAAAATATAGAGCACTAGCTTCTGCCCGCGACTTCGTCCGCGGAAAATTTCTTGTTTTAACAGACTTACTAAGTCGAAAAATAACTTTTTTAAAACATAAAACGAAATATAAAAGTTAAAATACAAAAGATAGGAATATGGTGTCGCGGACTTTTTTGTAGAAACGAACCGGGTTGCCATACATTGCTTTCAATTTTAAACAACTGTTTAGGCAGCGCATGCAAATAATTCTGTTTTCACAGGTATTTCTTTCCGACTTGCTAGACTAAAATTGCGATAGCTCGGCTAATATGCATGATATAAATATAATTTATAGCCTATAGCACTCAGGAATAATGTAGCTTTCTATTGGTGAATTTTTTTTTGAAATCGGATCATTGGTTCCGGAGATTACCCCCTACATACAAACTTACAAACTTACAAATTCTACCTCTTTATAATATTAGTATAGATTACTATGGCAAATTTTTCGTGCAAAATGACCCATATAATGTGACGGAATATAACTGTTCTAGGCGTTCCATGATTTACATTTGCAGTTACTTAAATAGCGAGTTTAGTTCAAGTAGGAAGAAATGAGTCAAAACGTCCGTCCAAAGTGATCGATTTTCATTTCGAAGTATCACGTAAAGACATCAAAATACTTATAACTATCACAAATCGGTGAAGGAAACCTCCAGCATGTCTGAGAGATATTTATCAACGCCTCTGACTCTAGGTTAGTCACTAACCACACGAAAAAGAGAAAAGACTGTATGAGGTATAACTTTTGTAGTCGACACGAAACGTTACGTCCCTCCGTCCCGCGTCAGTCGGTTATAACGCTTATAACTTTAGAACCACAAATCCTTTTTACGTAATTTCTTATTAAGTTCACAAGTTATTTATCTGGCTATGTTTGAGTGCATAATTTGTTACGTTTGGTTCAATATAAACCAATTTACAAACAATATAGCGGGACGCTTTTCCGCCTAGTGAAAACCATCGAGTGAATTTTCGCTTGGTTTGTGAAAGGCACTCACAAAAAAAACTGACACACTGCTAAACTCATGTCGAATGATTTGATAGGTAGGCTGTTGTTATTTCCTATCACAGCAGTTATCTAACTATGAAATTATTTTGGACCAGATTTATGTATAAAAATATACTCATTTATTTCAGATTTCCAAAATCTATAATATTGTTAGTAACACAAATACTTATAAGAAACGAATGTTAGTAATGTCATTTAAACTAAAAACAAATTTTAAATTATTTGATTATTTCTACAAATAAAATTATAAGTAATAATATATTATAATTATTATATTAATAAGAAAGCAGTGTACGGCGGTAACGAGTGGCAAAATATAGAGTATTATTATGCCAATTTGTTCGTGAAAATGATGGATATAATGCGACGGACTATAACTCATCTAGGCGTTCCATGATTTACATTTGCAGTTACTTAATTATCGAGTTTAGTTCGGGTAGGAAGAAATGAGTCAAAACGTCCGTCCAAAGTGATCGATTTTCATTTTGAAGTATCACGTAAAGACATTAAAATACTTATAACTATCACAAATCGGTGAAGAAAACCTCCAGCATGTCTGAGAGATATTTTTCAACGCCTCTAACACTAGGTTAGTCACTATCTACACGTAAAAGAGAAAAGATTGTACAAAGTATAACTTTTGTAGTCCACACGAACGTAACGTCGCTCGGTCGCGCGTCCGTCTGTTATAACGCTTATAACTTAAGAACCAGATATCCTTTTTACGTAATTTCTTATTAAGTTCACAAGTTATTTATCTGGCTATGTTTGAGTGCATAATTTGTTACGTTTGGTTCAATATAAACCAATTTACAAACAATAATATAGCGGGACATTTTTCCGCCTAGTGAAAACCGTCGAATGATTTTTCGCTTGGTTTGTGAAAGGCACATTCAAAAAATATCTGACACACTGTTAAATTCATGTCGAATTATTTGATAGGCTGCTGTTATTTCCTATCACAGCAGTTATCTGACTATCAAATTATTTTAGACCCTAAAGATTTATGTATAAAAACATACTCATTTATTTCAGATTTCTGAAATCTTTAATATTGTTGGTAACACAAATACTTTAATAAACGAATGTTAGTAATGACATTTAAACTAAAAACAAATTTTAAATTATTTAATTATTTCTACAAATTAAATTATTTTATATTAATAAGAAAGTAGTGAACGGTGACACGGTAACGGGTGGCAAATTATAGAGCATTACTATGGCAAATTGTTCGTGCAAAATGACGGCTATAATGTGACGGACTATACTCTTCTAGGCGTTCCATGATTTACATTTACCGTTACTTAAATAGCGAGTTTAGTTCAGGTAGGAAGATGTCAGTCAAAACGGCAGTCCAATTATCGATTTTTATTCTGAAGTATCACGATATTAGCAGTAGCTGTGATAGTGGTGTGACCATCGGACTGCCAAATTATAAGGTCTCGAGTTCCGACCCAAGACCTCTGATTTTACGGATTCAGGTGCGTATTGTATAATTATCATTTGCTTAAAAATCGGTGAAGGGTAACATCGTGAGGAAACATGCCTGAGAAATATTACTCAACAGCATGTGAAGCTAATTCAGAGGCCCATGGGCAGCATAATAACTCTGACACCATGTTAGTCACTAACCACACGAAAAGAAGAAGACTTAAAGACGTCAAAATACTTGACTAGCTTAAGTACAAGTCGAGGTATTATTAATAAGAGTTAAAAATAATAAAAAAGAATGTAAGTCCTTTAAAACGTACTTTAAAGTTGCAATTTGATTTTGTTATTGTTTGTGATGGGCTCTGCTCCTGACCTCGAAAGCTATAATAATAACCAAACCCCAGGATATGGAAATTATGGTGCTTTCTGCGACGTCAGTGGCTAACGAAGCGATAACATGTGTTTCGCTTTTGGAATATTGTAAATTCGTCGTATACTTAATAATACTATGTAATACAACAAAATAACGCTTTGATTTTTAACCTTTCATGGTCAAGCGTAAAGTTTATTTTCTGCTCATTGACATTGGGTACGTTGTTTAAGTTATGTTATAAACAAAAATATTGTTTTTTTTTTAATTTAAGTTATTAAATTCAATGAAAACTAAGCATATTTTAATGCTACACCACAAAGTTCATACAATTTCGTACATTCTTTGTTTCACCTCACTACCTTTTCTTTATTAGAAACTGGTATCTCTCCAATTGTCAAGTTACTGAATAGAATTAAAAGTCCAACTATAGATAAGCTCAGTTTTCCCTAACTAACAAGACTAAAAGACCAAAACAAACTCCTTGGCCACAGTCCATTTAAAAGTCCAGACATAATCTTGGTCCAACGCCACACATGCAGATCCTCTAGGAACCTTTTATCTGATGATGTTGCGTCTAAATAACTGCTCACCAGACAGAAAACAAGCACGTTACAAAATCTCCAAGGACAAGTTACAAACGACACCTTGCGTTGAACCGCCACCTCTTCTAACTGGTCATAAATCTCACGGGAAGAAAGGGGTGCCTGTCTTTCTCAGCTCAGAACAAAGCCAGCCTAGCAGGTTTTCATCAGCAGGGAGCAAATCAATGGTTTGCATCAATCTGCATCACAAGTGTACGAATAATTTAAGTTTAGGCAAGTTTGGCCACTATTTCGTTAACTCCAAGATAAAATGTCATGGGAAACACAGGCTTGATTCAAAGCGTCTTTTGTATTATTGTCCACGGGCTTATTGCTCGCTCTTTTCCATTGGATAATAACTCCGGTTTGGCATGGGCAATTAGCTTCATGTTTCTAACTGACCGAGTCGTTGACAATTCAAAAGAGACTGTAAATAGTATAACGTTTAAGTTCCATTTTCAAGACTTAGGCTCTGACATCTTCATTCCTTCATATCTGAATTCAGTATTGATTCAACTAATTACGCTCACACATTAGCGACCTCTGTAGGTGACAATGAAATTGTTATAATTTGAGGTGCTATGGTTACCAAGGGCGTTGAATATACCGCCCACGAATTTTATTAATAGATGTCGCTAAAGTGCGTGTTGTTCACTGAAGAACTCGGTAATTTGGTACCATTCGTCCGGCTTCCATAGATTTGATCAGAAGGACTTAGTTGGATATTGTTGAAGATTCGGCTTCTATTTCAACAGAATCGTTGAATGTTTAACATGTTCTTCGAAAACAATTGCTTAGTTAAGTCAATTATTTCGGAGGAGCTCGTGGCTAAGTACTAACAGCCGCTTAGGTAGATCCATCAGGTTAGGCCACGCTTGCCGAGGTTGGCCGTGGATGGGTGACCATCTTTACATACCGGGACTCCTCCGTGTCTCGGAAAGCACGTTAAGCCGTTGGTCCGGGCTGTCATTTGTGCATCTTTGACAGTCCTTACTGTCTTACTTAGGGGTATCGTATTGCACAGTTACTGGGTTGTGGAGGTCAGATAGGCAGTCGCTCTATGTAAAGTACTGGTATTCAGCTGCATCCGGTTATGCTGGAAGCCGACCCCAACATAGTTGGGAAAAGGCTAGGCAGATGAGTTAAGTCAGTTATTTAAGAAATGATTCCGGTGATAATGTAGAACACTTTTTGCAAGCGTGATCTCAGATGCAAGGAACGTTATTTTGTTATCATCTTGTCAGTATTAAAGAAAATAAACCAGAATCAATAGTTTAATTTTATTTTTGGGGACAATGTTGTTATTTCATCAACTTATCGGGTCATCGCTCTTATTACACACTATTTAGTCTGAATGTATCAAACCGCGAAAGATAGTGTCATCCTAGACCTCTCAAAAAGGTTATCGAATTACTAACAGCTGTATTGAATTGTTATTGCAATAAACAAGGCATAAAAACGCCAAATTGAATAAATAAAAACAGAATCAACGTGGCATTAACTTCTAGTAGCAATCATTTCAATTGGACTACGAGGCTAGTTCTCTCAAGTGCAGATTCGCCACGTTCCACTCTTCTGATTATCGATTCGTTTCTCATACAGGTTGGAACACGGCAAACAGTGAATGTATTGCACCGCTTCGAATTATGCCTTGTCTTAGTAAGAAAATACGTAACGTATTCATTTCTTTTAAGATTGAACTGTACATGTTTTAATTATTCTAGTATACTGACGGTTGTTTCTTGAAACATTTTACGAAATACTATGCTGTATTTGTAAATATCTCAGGCTTGTTCTAACGTCTAGTCAATAAACAGCCTATGGTAACTATCTCCAGAAGGAAAATCATAAAGCAAAAAATGGAAAAAGCGTATAGACCTAAAGTTCCTATATCCAACTTCGTATACACCAATTTTTTTTGTAAGTATTGTAAATCATCAAATGTCTCCTCTCGCTCTGCGTGGAGCAGAAGGGAGCGTCATACTCTTACTGACTGAAACCCATCCATTTTCCTTCCTTAGCTTTTTGTCTTCCGGGGCAGCAGTAACTCTTTCAGACATTCCTAGTGACGTATATACCTACTGACTATTACATTAAAGCAGACTGAAAATCCGTGTAATTTTCTCTGCTTGACAAATTAAATTATTTAATTGTCGACGCAGTGCGCCCTCACTGATGCATTCGAGTTACACAGTTCGCTGAGCTCTAGGTAGGTACATTCTCCTCTTAATCCCACTATTGAACTTGACAGCTCTAATGGCTTTTAATGAATGGATATGGACTTTAATCCATTTGGATTAGCAGAACCAGCCCGGCGGCAGTTGGACCCATCAAATTAGCCAGATCCTGTATACACAAACAGGGGGCCGCTAGTGTTGTGCATTCAATTATTTGCCAGCTCGTAACGTTTATTGGCTAAAAGCAATAGAGGCGTTTTTTAGACTTCATTCAGTACGAATAATTCCAACTGTTTGGTCAATTATAATGGATGAGTCGGGTTGAAACAGTGGCGAGGGGGATACCTATCAAATTAGCGTTCGCGAATAATGGACGGAGGTTTTTGTTCTTTCAATTAGTATCAATGTCGACACGTGTGCTTGCTATGAACAACTAGAGGTGGTCATTGTGAAAAAAAAAACTTTTCAGTAATACTTTCTCTCTAAATCTAGACGCAATCAAATAAGGCATCATCAATGCGATATTTTGTTGTTCGAAACCGACGTGTAACGTCTGTTCTTGTTTATCTACGAGCTCCATTATTATTCTTCTAATGTTTAACACGTTAAGTGCGAAACGAGGCCTAAATCACCCCTCATGCAACTTCCTTGTGGTGCGGCAAGGAAAAACATGAACATCTCTGTCGTGTGAAGGGCATAGCTTTGGCTTGGTCCAGTATATAAAAGAGATAAATGTATATTTGAGACGTGCTAATGGTCCCGGACTCGGTGGTATACCGACCTTGGTACCGGATGTCTTAGGCCTCGTACCGCACTGAAATAATATAATTTTAATGCAGTGCGGAACGAGGCTAAAACGTCCCATATCCCCCCGGACCTCGTACCGCACCCAACGCAAGCTTTCCGCGACTAGTGTTGTGCATCACGTCGATTGGAGAGCACGTCCTTTTACATCGCCGAACATGTCTAAACGATGTCGGAAGAAGTTATTTAAAAAAACCCAGCAACAGAACGATTGCGATTTTTATAAAAAAGTATATTGTTACTGATTATTTTATGTTAATTCAAGTTCTAATAAGTGTATTTTTAAACCCCAGGGCGAGATTAATACATAGGATAGTTTCTTTTCTACTTCTGGTTCTCTTTTTTTTTTATTCTGTGAACCGCATTAAGAGTTTCACACAAAAATAGATAAACGTCGTTGCGTCGATATTATTTTTCCCATCACTAATCTTAGCGAAAATTTACCCTACTTCAGTGCGTTACGAGGTGTATAAGATCCCATATTTTGTTTTGCCAAAAATTCCTAAACTAGTTATCAGATCCCGGGGCGACGGTAGATTAGGGTTCATCAATTCACTGTCTATATCGATAAGGACCAAAATTTTCATTTATCTTTGATTTCGCGCCAGAAAATGGATTTTAGTTTGTTAAAGGAGGTGGGGTCTAAAAGACCGCGTGTCGCCCTAACGTCTGGTCACGGTGCGGGCCGATAATACCTCGTGCCGCAGGAACGGAAAGTTTGCAAAAATTGGTGCCGCAGCTAACGTGTTAACCCCTTGAGACGAAAAACAAGAAATGGAACAAAAGCACATCGACGCTGACATGATGGCCCGACCTCGAGACGTCAAGCTCATGAAACTGGATGTTCTTGAAAGACTCAATGTGATGCGTATAAGAATTAGTTAAAAAGATAAATGGAGCACTGTACGGAGTATATTATACTTGACCCTCTTTATCTTAATATCTTCTCACGAATAACTGAAAGGATGTGAATCACAATACCGGACATAAGAGGTATTCTGTTCCTTGTATTGTGCGCGACCCTAAACGAATCATTTAGAGTCAAAATCATTCATTCAGCCAGAAGCTGTGTGGTCAAACAAGAATTTATTGTACAGTACCAGTTCTAGATAATACATTGGTCTGCTCTTTTAGGTTTATTCAAGTTTCACTATTATGTTTGATCCACATCTCCCTGCATGCAATCTGGCTAGGGAGGGCTATTGCGAATGGGTCATATTCAAATTCGGACGTTGTGATAACATAATTGGTGCATTTATCAATTCGAATGAATACAGACTTCATTACAAATCTCTCATGTTTTCGTTTAAACTCCTGGTATGAAATTCAGCCGGTAATTAAAAAGATTGGCGAAAAATTCGTTTGGTACAGATATGATAGGATGTTTAAGTTTTTATGGGATTTGTTATTTGTTTTTGGATGGAGACTGGGAAACTTAGGACAACCCTTACACTGCCATGAACACGTAATATGTGTGTAGGCACTGAGGTTAGAATAGCACAAACAATTAGTGGCAGTGTTTTTGTGAGAAGGGGCTACAACTGTAGAGTTACTTGACAATGAGTTCTACGCCTAATTAAACCCACATCAACATTGTAATGGTAAAGTACCTGCTATGTTGATAAAAGAGTCCGTTAAAAGAGTCAGTAATCTAATGAAATAGTAAACCAACTACGTAAAAAACTCGAGTTTTTTTTTTGAACTTTTCGCGCTTTTAACGCTCTGGGTGGAGCGGAAGGGAGTGTCAGACTCTTACTGACCCTGTTATCCATGTTCCTTATTTAGCTCTTTATGTTCCGGGTTAGCGGTAACCGTTTAAACCCTTAAATTACCGTTATCACTTACTAAATTGCTGTATCACTTAAAAAATTTTATTATCAAATGCAAAACATTTAAGGGGAATGATAATTTGAATTTGGTAAATTTTACGAGTTCAAATAATTACATCAAAACAGCAAATTAGCACCACACCTACTAAAGTGCCACTACAAATTGTCACCCTCATGTAGGCATCCTAAACCCTTTGTATAAGTTTTCATAAAAACGATGAGAACTACAGTGTAGTACTTATTTTGCGGTTTTATGCCTAATTATCAGTTGTAGACCCTCTTTCATAGCAAGCAATGTGGGAGGGGAAAATGCTCATTAATTAAATTAGTCACGCTGCACCTGTGTAGGTACACAATGCACGCAATTTCCACTTGCGTGCACTAACAGGTACACGACAAAGTATGGATAGCAATTAACACGATGTACAGTGCAGAAGAAGTTCATAATCAATCAATCTGCCTAGCCTTTTCCTAATTAGTTGGGGTCGGCTTCCAGTCTAACCGGATGCAGCTGAATACCAATATTTTACATGGAGCGACTGCCTATCTGACCTCTACAAACTGGTAACTGGGTAATACGATACCCCTTTGGTAAGACTGGCTGTCAGATTTTCCGGCTTCTGACGACCCGTAACGACAGTCAAAGATGCACAAATGACAGCCGGGCTTTACATACTTTCCGAGGCACGGAGGAGTCTCGGTATGTAAAGATGGTCACCCATCCACGGTCAACCTTAACCTTATGGATCGACCTGTGCGGCTGTTATTACTTAGCCACAAGCTCCTCGAAGAAGTTCATAAATAAAGTCTAATTTTTCTTAGATAAGATGCTGCCACCTTTCACAGGTAGATGTCTACTTTTTTTCTCTTCTATTTTTGAATAATGAGGTCCTGACTGCTCTAATGGTGATCCCAGACAGTCTAAGAAAAAATAAATTCAGTCTACGCTCACTAATGTACTTTTCTTGTTATTCAATCAGACAGTATTGTTGGGACAAAGAGTTATTTGAAGATTTTCTATAAATAAGAATGTGATTTGTTATTTGTATTAGGAAACTTGTCCGGAAGGTTGCTACGTAAAAATCGAGCCATGTAGCTGATGGCTCGATCGATAAGGTTAAGCTATGCTTGCCGCGGTTGGTGGTGGGATAAGTGCCCATCCTTCCATTTTTAATAAAGCACGTTTAGCAGTTGCTCTCGGTTTGGTTTGTGGAGATGAGGCAGTCGCTCCATCTATACTAATATTATAAAGAGGTAAAATTTGTAAGTTTGTAAGTTTGTATGTAGGGGGTAATCTCCGGAACTAATGATCCAATTTCATAAACTTTTTCACTGATAGAAAGCTACATTATTCCTGAGTGCTATAGGCTATAAATTATATTTATATCATACATATTAGCCAAGCTATCGCAATTTTCGTCTAGCAAGTCGGAAAGAAATACCTCCGAAAACAGAATTATTTGCATGCGCTGCCTAAACAGTTACAGTATATCGCAATTTTCCGCGGACGAAGTCGCGGGCAGAAGCTAGTGTAAAATACTGGTATTCAGCTGTGTTAGATGATGTATATAGTGAAACATGCGTAACGTTTTTTCAAGGGATTATACTATTGTCCTCTACTAAAGGTAGGTAAAGGATAATGTGTGTTGTTTTTCCAGATAGTACAATAGATCGTTAATCCACAAAACATATTTCGTTTCTTTGATAATATTTTGGTATCTGTTTGGAGTTATTTGCTTTGATAAAACGACCTCCGAAACCATTTAATAGACATAAGCTTCTTATGCGAAAAAATACCTATACGAAAGGTAGGTTGTAAGTAGTGATATGTAGTTATTTTGAATTTTAGAAGTATTAATACTTTCCATTTTCAAATATTTAAAATGAAAGTAGCATTCCCGCCGATGCAGATCAGATGGCGGGTAGGTAGATGAGTGCATTATGTCGACGGATGTTTTGTAATGCTAATTACTTTTCATAGTATTTTCTGTATAGAATGTAAGCACTTCCAACTGAACAGACAGCTGTGCTGCTGGGGAGTCTGTTGCGCTACTTCTTCTTTCCAGCTAAAGCACTAGGAAGTGGTGAAGTAGTATGTAATTTTGACGTTCAAAAAGTGCAAATTTTCAGCCTAGATTGAATAAATGATTTTTGACTTTGAATAATTCAAAATAAGCCTATATGCCGATTTTGTTGGAAGTCACACTTCAGAACCGTCTGCTACGATCGATATCAATATCGTGTGTTGCTGACCTCCAGACGGCCCGAACCATTATTTGGATAGTATCGAAAGAAAATCGTTACAAATAAAGCAGCTTAAAGGCCTTTTCGAACCTAAGTGATGTTCGCTGCCGTTGTGGGTAGAGCCACATACCACGCGGGTTACGCTCGAGTATTTAGTATCAAGTACCGCGGCTAGAGCGACCAGAGCAGTATTCGCTACCGTTGTGGGTAGAAGAGCATACCGCGCGGGTTTTGCCCTAATATTTAGTGTCAAGTTCCGCGGCTAGAGTGACCAGAGCAGCATCCGCTGCCGTTGTGGGTAGAAGAGCATACCGCGCGGGTTACGCTCGAGTATTTAGTATCAAGTTCCACGGCTAGAGCGACCAGATCAGTATCCGCTGCCGTTGTGGGTAGAAGAGCATACCGCGCGGGTTACGCTCGAGTATTTAGTATCAAGTTCCGCGGCTAGAGCGACCAGATCAGTATCCGCTGCCGTTGTGGGTAGAAGAGCATACCGCGCGGGTTACGCTCGAGTATTTAGTATCAAGTGCCGCGGCTAGAGTGACCAGAGCAGCATCCGCTGCCGTTGTGGGTAGAAGAGCATACCGCGCGGGTTATACGCTCGAGTATTTAGTATCAAGTTCCGCGGCTAGAGCGACCAGATCAGTATCCGCTGCCGTTGTGGGTAGAAGAGCATACCGCGCGGGTTACGCTCGAGTATTTAGTATCAAGTTCCGCGGCTAGAGTGACCAGAGCAGCATCCGCTGCCGTTGTGGGTAGAAGAGCATACCGCGCGGGTTACGCTCGAGTATTTAGTATCAAGTTCCGCGGCTAGAGCGACCAGATCAGTATCCGCTGCCGTTGTGGGTAGAAGAGCATACTGCGCGGGTTTTGCCCTAACATTTAGTGTCAAGTTCCGCGGCTAGTGTGACCAGAGCGGAATTCGCAGCCGTTGTGGGTAGAAGTGCATACCCCGCGGGTTTCGCTCAGGGATTTAGTATCAAGTTCCGCGGCTAGAGCGTCTAAGCGATATTAGCTGGCTCGCAGCCGGCTTTGTAACTACAAGACCGACGTTTCCCGACTTACAAAGGATAATATTAAGGAGCCGAGCTCGGAGGCGGGCCACAAACTGTTGCTTTACTTGTTGAGTTTCCCAGTAACTTTCTGACTGAAAACAACGCCATCTTGATAAATTTTACTGAACATACCGGTTTCCCTATAATGAACCTCTTTTTGCAAGAAACATGACAGTCTTCCATTTCGTCATACTGCGTGGTACTCGCAAGTTTCAGCTTGTCCTCATCGTCATCAACAGAAGTCAGTGTCACTCTGCTGAGTAGGCTTTCATAAATAATTACACACAAAAATAAAGCAAAAAGAAAAGAAAAAAAAAGAAAAATGTTTTATTTCATCAGGAAATACACAAATAAAAAAATTACAACAAAACTGGAAAAAAATAAACAACTCAAAATGTATAACAGTGATGTTTAAGAAATAAATAAATACCGCAGCGCTAGTATTCTGACAAGGCCCGCTGTGATGCCGCGGAGACACCAACAGACATCTAAAAAAAACTCAAATAAAAACAAGAAAAATTAAAAATATACGTGTTAGTTAACGAAAATACCTTACCTATCTATAATTAAAATAAGACCAAAAGACAAAAAATAGCTTCTGTCTCGGTAGTACAATTAGCCTGTGGGATATTTTCCGACCTCGGATGAAGCCGATGGAAAAAAGAAAAATAATAAATAGTTAATAAGCCTTGGGGCATAAAAACTGCACTTTTCCAGCATTTTTATTAAACATCATATTATAATGGAGTTTTATAAACATATTAAATGCTCTCAATGGCCATTGTATCGTTAATTTTTCTATTTAAGTCAATGTCCAGTCTTGGACATTATCCCTGCTAATTAGCCGACATTAGGCTAGGTATACCGCAGCAAAGAAATCGCCGGATAAATAGGTGATCAGAATTTTCTTTTATGAAAATCTGTTGAGTTATCTATTGGATTATTCTATTAGGAGCACAAAAGACTTCTGATTTTGCCGTAAGCTCTGCTCTTAGAGGGTAAATTTCAGTTTTACAGTTTTTTTTCTAATACGGTTCGTATGAGTAAGCAGTTAAATTAAAAAAGGAAAGAAAGAAATACGATTAGTTACAGTTAAAACATGACACAAATATATTACACAAACACTAACAAAGAACTATTTGGGGAAATCTATTTCTCCTTCTTAGGGAAGTAGGACCTTATGTCGCACCAGGCTGGCAAGAAAATAACTCCGCCTGCATTCCAAATTTAAAGTTAATTAGAATTCGTTTATATAAATAGTGACTGTTTAGGATTTGGTTGGAAAAATATGATAAAAATCATATTTTTTTGCTAGGCGCGTTGGTGTGAAAGGATTTTTAGAAATGCCACTCCCAAGGGCTTATAAGACGGGAGGAAAGTTGTTGAATCCAAAATCTTATTCCTTGAGTTAATAAACATGAAACTTAGCACAAATACTTAACTAAGTAAATTATAAAGTTTGTCATTTTTTTTTTCTAATCAACCGCCTAAACGGAAGTTAGGGGATGTCAAAGTTTGTATGGAAGAATATTAACGCGCGGTCTGATTAACTCGAAACTCAGTACGTAAATCTAAAACAATAAGTAAAAAATAACGTGTATGAAGGTTCTTCAAAAATCTCTACGAGTGTGAAAAGAGGCGATTAAGTTTGCATGAAAAATCTTATCCCTTTAGTTAATAAACCTGAATCTGCACAAATTCTTAAGTAAAAGATAAAGTTTGCCATTTTTTGTTTATCTCAACCACCTCCTAGAGGGGTATTCGGGGAGTCCAAATTTGTATGGAAGAATTTTAACGCGCGGTCCAATTAACTAGAAACTCAGTATTTACTAAAATTAAAAATAAAGAGTAACGTGTATCAAAATATTCTTTTAGAAAACCTACCTCTAAGGGGTAGTCGATATTAAAGGGGATTTTACTCAGTGGCTTGGTTAACTCGAATTGATACCTAAAACACTTCTTTTTATTCCGATATTCCAATATAACCAAACTCCACGTGGACGAAGTCACGGGCAAAAGCTAATATAGTTTATAAAACAGTGTTTTTAATATGACAACTTCCCCATATTAGTCGTATAACGAGGAACACTCCGGTGCTCAAGAGTGAGCTCCCTGTGGCGGTGCTCACAGTAATATTTCGAAACGGACTTAATGTCAGCGGCAAGATTATAATTAATGTTTACCAGTCGCTTTTCAGTTGGTCTGAAAACATGCCACATTGAAAACGAAGGCCACTTTGTACGAAAGGAAAAATAAAATAGCAGACGCTGCGTCCCCTACGAGTGGAAAGATAGTTTGTGGCGGTCGTCTTACGCCACATTGAACATCGAAGTATGAGTGGGGTTTCGTAAATCTTGCCAATTTTGGAAACACACTCATCTTTCGCGAAGAAAATATGTTTATTTGAGAATACCTTTTATATTTACTTAACAGCAGTAACGGATTATGGCTATGGCCGAATGCATATTAATTTGTCACATTTTTCCGAAACGTCAGTAAAATTGACAAAGATTGGAGACCCAATAAGGACACCAAGACTGTTTTTTTTTTGAGAAATTTACTTTAATTATTGGGATGTGTCAGATGTCTGTCAATAGGTACTATCCGTTAAGAGTGAATAATTTAGGTTGAGATCAGGGGGCCTAGACAAAGTCACATTTTCATTCATGATAACGAATTAAGATAAATCCGAAATGTATGGAATTGGCATAAGCTTTCGAAATGTCACGTGATCAACCGTTTCCGATCGCTAAGTGCTAGCTCATTCTCGTTCGATTTTCGCTGAGAACAGTTGTGTTGCATGCGATCGCGCGCGTACCACAGTGTTAGTGCTTACGCATCAAAACAACGCCGTCAAGACGGCTGCCTCGCAATGACCTAGTTATTGCGTAATGCTGACGGCTGACGGCAAATATTATTGTTAAGGCCAAGTTAATACTGGCTTAAAAATTACAATGGGATCGAAACAGAATACACCGAGTGATGCCAAAGTGGACTTAAAAACAGAGACGGAACATCTGTTGTACAAGTACTATTGTGAAGAGAAAAACGAGCGTCTAAAGCTCCAAAAGAACATAAATGACCTAAAAAGTCAAATAGAAAACCTCCAGCAACAGCTGAAACTTCAAGCGGAAAACACAGCCAAATCAGCAACAACCGCCATCGAGACCACTCCGCCACCTATTGAATATGCAACAGACGAAGAAGAACTCGCTCGAGAAACAGGGTGGATTCGGCAAAAGAGCAGGAAGAAGAGAAAATTGAACACTTCTCCTGCCCAACCCACCCAACTCACTCAAAACGAACACGGAAGAGACGTGAATAGAGGGAATAAAACTTCTCTGCCACCACCGATTGTTGTAGATGGTATCCAGAACTATCAAAAATTCTTTGATTTCCTATGTGAAAGTCAATCAGCTGACACGTTCACCGTCAAAATGATGAATGGAGATTCCGTAAAGGTAAATGCCAAAAACGAAGAATCGTATAGAGCAATCTCAAAAGCCCTTTCAGATAACAACTGTCTTTGGCACTCATATGAAAACAAGCAAGAAAGGCCAATAAGAGTTATGGCAAAAAAATTGCATTCTACGTGCATTCCAGAAAGAGTAGTCGAAGACTTGCGCAGCAAAGGCTACAAAATTTTAGAAGCAGTCAACAAACTGAGCTGGAAAACTAAAGAGCCACTCAATATGTTCATGTTGTCATTCTCAAATGATGAGGAAACCAACAAAATCTACAATATTAAACATATTTTAGGATGTAATGTGGAAATACAACCGGTAAAATCAACAAAACTGGTACCACAATGCAAAAGATGCCAGGCGTACGGCCATACTCAAAAGTACTGCTGTAAAGAACCGAGGTGCGTAAAATGCACGGGTAAACATCTCACCAAGGATTGCAGAAAACCGCAAGAAGAAAAGCCAAAATGCGTCCACTGCGGAGCCCCCCATCCGGCTAACTACAGGGGATGTATTGTAGCTAAAGAAATACAGCAGTTAAGACTCAAAAAAACTAAAGGAGGAAATTTGAATCCTCAACAAAGTGCACCTGCCCGAAGAGATGACGCTAGCAAGTCCAAACCAAGGCAAAACGCGATGCAAACAACAACTAAAAACATTTCATACGCTCAAGCAACTTCAACAGGCATAGCGAAAGCCCCCTTGACAGATATGAACAGCAACAAAAAGTTGGATGAAATCCTAAAGTTAATGTCATCATTCGACGAGAGATTAAAAAAAATCGAAAATAGCAACATAAATGCTACCTCTAAAACCAAAAAATGAATACTTTACTTAAACTTATGGCGTGGAACTCAAATGGGTTACAAAAACATCAAAATGAGTTGCAGGTCGTACTAGAAATTGAAAAAATTGATGTTTGCCTTGTATCAGAAACTCACTTCACAAAACAATGTCACATTAAATTCAAAGGATACAAAGTATTCCATGCGCTACACCCAGACAACACTGCAAGAGGCGGAAGTGCCGTTATTGTTAAAGATAATTTGCAACACTATGAAATGTTAAAATGCGAATAGAAAGACATCCAAGCAGTGGCAATATGTCTTCAAACCTAAAAATACCCCTTAACCGTGTGTGCCATCTACTGTCCACCACGGTACATGATAAAAAAAGATCGCTATACGTCTTTTCTAGCCCGTCTTGGTAATAGATTTATCTTAGGTGGTGACTTCAATGCTAAAAATACATATTGGGGTTCCAGACTAACTACTACTAAAGGCAAAGAACTACTGAGTGCCATAAAAGAGCTAAAATGTGACGTTATATCTACTGGAAAGCCCACTTATTGGCCAACAGATCCAAATAAAATCCCAGACTTAATAGATTTTTTCGTAACCAAAGACCTGTCAAATAGCTATATAAAAACGGAACAAAGCTATGACTTGAACTCGGATCACTCTGCAATTTATTTAAAAATTAGCGAGAGTATTCTGTATGAAGAAAATAGTCTCACTCTTGTTAATAAGTTTACGGACTGGGAGAGCTTTAAGGCCAGATTGAATGATCAAATAAACCTTAAAGTTCCATTAAAAACCCCAGAACATCTAAACATCGAAGTTGAGAAGTTTATTATTCACATACAACAAGCAGCGTGGGAAAATACACCTGACTACAACAAAAGAATGAAGGGAAACATCTTCCCTTTCAGAATCAAGCAGCTCATTATTGAAAAAAGAAAGCAAAGAAAAATGTGGCATCAATCTAGGTGTCCTGATGACAAAAGAGTACTAAATAATCTAACAAAAAAACTAAGAAGACTAATCCAGGACTACAAAAACGACTCAACCAAAACCTACCTGCAGAAACTAAGTAACGACCAAAGGACAAACTACTCCCTTTGGAAGGCTACTAAGCATCTAAAGAGGCCGATAGCCCAAATCCCTCCCATCAAGTGCGAAAACGGGCAATGGGCACGAACTAATGAGCAAAAAGCTATGAGGTTTGCAGAGCACCTAGAAAACATCTTTCAACCTAACGAGGGGGAAACCATTGAAGACCACACTCTGGTTAATATAGTGATGCCAGATCAAATAGATGCCATAAAACTAGTAACACCGAGAGAAGTTGCACGAGAAATAAAACAGAAAATAAGCCCAAGGAAAGCACCAGGTTACGATTTAATAACAGGGGAAATCCTACATAACTTACCAAGAAAGGGTCTGGTTAAGTTAACAACCCTTATTAATGCCGCATTGAGGCTTAAATATGTACCAGAGTTATGGAAAGTTGCTGAAGTAATAATGATAGCAAAGCCTGGGAAACCGGCTCACGAAACAACATCATACAGACCGATTTCCCTGCTACCAATAATGTCAAAGCTGTTTGAAAAGCTACTACTCAAACGCCTTAAACCTATCATTGATAAAAGAAACATTATACCTGAGCACCAGTTTGGTTTTCGAGAAAAACACTCAACGATCGATCAAGTGCACAGAATCACAAACGTAATAGAAAACGCGCTGGAAAACGAGCAAGTTTGCTCTACTGTTTTTCTAGACGTAGCCCAAGCATTTGATAAAGTTTGGCATGAAGGCCTTATTCATAAACTAAAGAGCCTGCTACCGAAACCATTTGCAGACATATTGGAAACTTACATCTTAAACAGAGTCTTTAGAATAAGACAAGAAGACACTTATTCAGAATTAAAATCAATAAAAGCTGGCGTACCGCAAGGAAGTGTGTTAGGTCCGGTCCTGTACCTACTATACACTTGCGACATACCCGAATTCGAAAACAATACCATTGGAACCTTTGCTGATGATACAGCCATAATGGCCGTTGGAAACAGCCACGAAGAAGCAGTAGAAAAGGTTCAAATGGCTGTTTATCAAGTTTATGACTGGACCAAAAAATGGAGGATTAAATTAAACGAATCCAAATCCGTACACATAGATTTTACCAACAAAAAACAACAGTATTTTCCAGTTTATATTAATAACAACCAAATACCTTATGAGAATACAGCCAAGTATCTCGGTATGACCCTTGATGCAAAGCTACGCTGGAAAACTCACGTCAAGAAGAAAAAAGATGAACTCGACCTACGGTTCAAAAGAATGTATTGGCTGCTTGGAAGAAACTCCGCGCTGTCCGTGCAGAACAAACTGTTACTATACAGACAAGTCCTGATGCCAGTTTGGACTTATGGTATTCAGCTGTGGGGCTGCACCAAACAGACAAATGCATTAATCATTCAACGATTCCAGAATAAAGTACTGCGGGAAATTGTAAATGCACCCTGGTACGTACGAAATGATGACCTCCATCGGGACCTAAATGTTGAGCTCATCGATAAAGTGATTCAAAAATCTGCAGAAGCTCACGACAAGAGACTTCATCAGCATGTGAACGTCGAGGCGATCCAGCTTCTCGATCACACGGACATAGTGAGAAGACTAAAAAGAACAAAACCGTTCGAGTTAGTGTTTAGTGCTAGTGTTAGTGATTAGTGAAATGTAGCACAAGTGTTACCAAAAAGACACAAGAAAAAGTGTATTCGCCTTAATAGAGACAATAAGAAAAGTGCCAATGGACACATTCTTAGTACGTAAAGACAATATTTCTAACAGTTTAAGTTAAAATTAAATTACTTATTAGTCTATATACAAGGCTAGATTGTAATAAGATTAGGGTCCATCATTTTGACGAACAATAGGTTAAGAGAAAAAAAAAAAAAAAAAAAAGTGCTAGACAATGTCAAATTGTGTAACGAAACTCGATCAATATTCCCAAATGCGTTGACAAGTGGCGTTCTTGACAATCCGAATCGCTGAGATAACGTATTACCTATTACATTCAACAATTTTCGAAGTCGAATCGACACGGAGCGATTGACACTTGTCCCTTTGGACCAATGCAATGAAGTTAATTTTCTAAGACTAAGTAAGAAAATCCACCGCTACTCTTTTGAAATGTTTTAAATGTTTTGTATACATGAATTTTTATCGCCATCGAGTTCAAAAAATTGAATTACCAAACAAAATAATGTAGAATTCAATGCATGAGTAGGTAGGTATCAATTCACTGCGTAGCATGCAGAGCGAACTATTGAAAGGTTTCAGTTTTGATTTCATGAGAGATATTATAGGTGGGCAGGTGGGGTTTTAACGAATTTCGACGAAAGGAGGGGGAGGTCGACAAAGAGCCATTGTCCAAATATCAATCGCGTCGACGTTTTGAAGGGTTGAAATCACTACGCAGAATCCTTTAAAGCACTGCGCTCAAAGCATTGTGCAATTATTGCAGATCCTTTATGCAAAGTAGGGTGCACGGTCATACCTACGAAACGAGCACATATTGAAATTTTTAACAAAATAACCCGCTACAAAGAAAGAGGAATAACGATTTAGTTTAGGTTTTGATGATTTTGATTTTATTTTCATTAGGTACACAACACAATTACTTACATTTCTTTCAAAATGCAGATTTTGTTTGAAAGTGTGTTACGAACTTGATGCTGTTCTATGTCATCTCCATCGAATAATAATTGATATTGGAAGTATGCTTCTTATACCTAGCCACAATGTAGCGGTCCAGCTAATAATGTAATTATCTCACTAATACATTTTTCTGAAGAATAATCGGCCTCTCAGTCTTTTTCCGCATAGATAAAAGTAGTTTTGAAACGTTTCACCTCCTTATCGAATACATTTTCTTGTCGTCTCTCCGCCTTGGAAAATATTATAGCAAAGATTCGTGACTTCAATTGTTTCTTTAAACGGGGTACGAAACCTTATTGTATGACTTTCCACTCGACCTGAGTTTTAGTTACAATGTAACCTCTCCAATGTGCACCCCTGCTCTTCATGTGAGTGAACACGCTTTTAACGTCTCCTATCACCAAATATGTATCTGTAGACCGTTAAATTTTGCTAATTGTAAAGAGTAGTACAGAAATTTTTAGCGCACGAAGGAAACTTTCCAACACAATACAAATGACTAAAAACATAGATTTGAACTACGTGAAATGTTTACATCGTATTACACTAAACACCATAGGTGCATACATCAACAAAATTTATCAAAACGAAAACATAATGTTAAAACATCACCATAATATTAAAACAGGAAGGGTGGTTGCATTTGAAATCGTGTACATGGGCTTACCACCCGCGGAAACAGAGCCCCTAACAAAAGCTGCATAGCAACAATACTCGTTCGAACATAATGCGCGTGGTTCTACAGTTAGGCTAACACCTTACACCTGCAAGCGTGTAAGGTGTTAGCCTAACTGTAGGGGAAGTTTTGCGAATTATTAAAACCGAGGTTATTAAGTATCATGTTTCCAACAAGGTCTATTTTTGTTTTTATTTAGTACTCCTGACTCATTAATGGAACATAGTTATTGCTTACCAAATTAAATTCTGTTCAAAATGTATCATTAACTAGGTAGCTCTTTGTTTAGGCAGTTATCCGAAAGAAAATCATTGTGTTTTTCGTTTGTTCGAAACGAAGTATAGTAACTGCCGTATTTAAAATGCGGATGTTGATGGTGTCTCATGTCATGAACTGGTTAATTCGAAGCAAGCATGCACCAATTTTCGTATACCAATCAATAACCACGAGCGAGCAATTCCAACCGAATGCGTTACTGTAGCTAATAATCTCTATGCGTACGTTTGAACGTGGCTCCCTATTGGTATCCTCGTTAGCAGTTAAAGCCATCAAGTACCTAAGTAAGTGAGTATCCACCTTTAAGCAATTAGTGAGCAAATCGAAACGAATTTCTTGAGTGTTTGTTAAGTAGGTACTCGGAAAAGAAGTCGATTCAACATGTTGGCACCTCATTAAATCGATGATCTTTTCCTGGAAGGGTGAGAGAGTGTATCAATAAAGTATCTGACATAAGCCGTATATAATGATGCAAAGTGTTTCCCTTTACCACTCTACCACGTCTTTATGGTTCATTTTCCTTTTCTAAGAATATTGTGATGGGAGAGAATAAAATCCTTCTAGTGATGTCTTAATTGGCGTTCGCGGTAACAATACAGTTCACGTATTTCGTTCGCGTTCACGGTAACGATACTGAAAAATGTGCTGTTTGCAACTGATAGGTATTATCTTAGTTTCTGACTGCTGTAGATATTGTACTTGGTCAACACGAAACTTTTAGGCTCATTATATTCCCTTTGAAGCAAGCTTTCTTGAATTCGAATGGAGTATTTTTTTTCATTTTTTATTTGCGGCCGATAAACTCAAAAGTCAGTCATTCATTCAAATTAGGCTGAAGATCAGCACTTTTTGAAGGTCAAAGTTACATAAGACAGTCCCCCAAAAACGCCCACCCTTCACCACTTCCTAGTGCTTTAGCTGGGAAGAAGAAGTGGCGCAACAAACTCCCCAGCAGCACAGCTGTCTGTTTAGTTGGAAGAACTTGACTCTACACATTTATCGTATGAGAAGTAATTAACATTACGAAACAAATCACATTAAAATCAATCATTTGCCACACGTCAGCTAGCACACGTCAATATACCAATTAAAACATTAAAACTGACTGTACTCGTAAGCGTAAATTAAAAAAAAAAAAAGAGCGTCTAGGTAAAAGTGCGTGCCCGCTTACATGTGCAATGGTGTACTATGTCCATACAGCCGTAACTCGTAGTTACAAATGATAAACTAGGACCATCGAAGTAAAATCAATCAATTAATTGCTAATGAGTAGGTACTAACTAGAATAAATAAATATGATCAACTGTCGACGTCTCTAGCTAACCACATTTTGCAATACAACTCATTAAAAAAAACATTGTAATGAGTAGATTATTTTAACAATAAATGGATAATAAAAAAAACAACCAAAACACAATGAATAGAATACATAATAAAAATAATTTAAGAAGCTAATTCTGGAGAAAGAACACAAACATTGTCTTGTGTTAATCACAGCGACCAACTATTCTTGTCGTTTAAGTAGTCGTTGGTAGTACAGTAAGTCTTTGAACAAAGGATAGATTTTACTTTAGTTTTAAACGTATTAAAAGGCAATTCTAGCAAAGAAGAGGGCAGCTTGTTATAAAAGATAATACCAAGCCCCACAAATGAGTTATGAACCTTATGAAGCCGATGAAAGGGAGCACGTAGTTTATCCTTATTTCTAGTATTGATGTTGTGAATATCACTGTTTTTAGTATATAAGTGTATATTTTGTCTAATATATAAAATGTTGGCGAATATAAATTTTGACGCTACCGTAAGAATACCAATTTCTTTAAAAAAATCTCTCAGTTACTCTGGCACCTAGCTGGTATATTGCTCGAACAGCTCGTCTTTGAAGAAAGAATATATTATTTACTAGCTTTTGCCAGCGGCTTCGCCCGCGTGTATGTAGGAATTTAGCCCACGGGAACCGTACATTTTTCCGGTATAGCTTATATTATGCTATTCCAGACATTGCTTTCAATTTTAAACAACTGTTTAGGCAGCGCATGCAAATAATTCTGTTTTCGGAGGTATTTCTTTCCGACTTGCTAGACGAAAGTTGCGATAGCTCGGCTAATATGTATGATATAAATATAACTTATAGCCTATAGCACTCAGGAATAATGTAGCTTTCTATCAGTGTTTTTTTTTTTAATTGGGTCATTAGTTCCTGAGAATACCCCCTACATACAAACTTACAAACTTACAAATTTTACCTCTTTATAATATTAGTATAGATATCTGCGGCTTTGCCCCACAGCAGAAGGCCATAGGACATAACGTTATGAAAATAGCTAAAATACACTAACCGGGCTGTATCAACGTCAGTGTATTGTCTTACTTTCCTTTATAAAAGCCGCTTACATAATTAATATCGATTTTCCGCACACAAACTGAAGACGTTAACCACATGTATGTTTTAGTAAACATAATTCAATACACATACCTATAAAGTAACCCGCCCCACGCGTCTGAGAAAAATAGTTATTTATTATTATTATTATTATCTTCAACCATCAAACGACTGATTTACGTAAATTGAGACACGCGCAGTTTAGATAGACGTGTATCAAATTAAAGAGAACATACCTTGGTCGTCTAGCTAGCAGTCCGGCTTCAACATTTTCACCGAAGAACAAACTTCAGCCGATGAAGTGCAACCTTATGTGAACGGGATACAGCCGATAATAGAACTTCAATAAGCACCACTTATCAACCCTTCAAACTTTCTTCGTACCTCCATGGTGGTTTTTGCACGCCGTGTTCGCGTCCGAAATCGACGGCACAGAAAGCCTGACTACGGGGTCGGCATGCCGAAGGGTGGCTGGATCACAGAATAACAAATTTGTCAATCAAAAATTATTGTTGGTATTATCGGAAATGTGGAGTGTTCCAAGATGGAATCGTGGTTTACGGAATAGAAGTTTGTAAGCGTCCGCTCGTGGCATTCTGCTGAGTTACTTGTAGAATAAATAATTTTATTCTTATTAATTTTGTGACTTTATTCTTTGTATTCTATCATTAACTCATGCATAAGATTAGTCTAGAAATCATAGACGTATTTCATTTGTACATTATTTTAATTCAAACAACAACTTTGTTTGTTGTTTTTTAAACTTTTATATTTAGTAGATAAATAAATTGTTATATTATATTTTGTTTAAAAGAGTGTCCATGGAGTTTCTTGCCCGTTCTTCTCCATAGGTACCTACTGCTTTGGAATGGGCAACTAGCTTCATCTCTCTGACTGACCGACACCTTGACAATTCAAAAGTGCCTGTAATTGGTTTATTTGAAATAAATACTTTGAGTTTTTTTGAGTTTTGATTGATCACTAAATATGCTTTTAGCTGATCCTGATGACATGATTGAAGTATTCATATTCACGTTCAAAATATAGTTCGTTCCAAAATATAGTTCGTTCCAAAATATAGTTCGTTCCAAAATATAGTTCGTTCCAAAATATAGTTCGTTCCAAAATATAGTTCGTTCCAAAATATAGTTCGTTCCAAAATATAGTTCGTTCCAAAATATAGTTCGTTCCAAAATATAGTTCGTTCCAAAATATAGTTCGTTCCAAAATATAGTTCGTTCCAAAATATAGTTCGTTCCAAAATATAGTTCGTTCCAAAATATAGTTCGTTCCAAAATCGCGCTCCACTGAAACCGTGAAATACTTGTCAAAGGCATAACTGCAATCGGAAATTGAATGCAATATTTTCATTTAATAATACATCATATCAAGCCTTTGAAGTACACCTAGTAACGGTTCCCGGGATTTTGTGGAGGCGAGTGGGCGGTGGGCGGAGGGTGGCGCATCCCGACCTCGCTGCAGCGGGGGTCTATTATTTGAGCTCAATTCCTGAAATGCCCGGGGAAGTATGCCTGACGTTAACATACATGCATAAACAAACCGTACGTATACAAATGAAACGCATACACACACATATAAAAGCCGTGACGCACGACGAGAGGTAAAACTATTATGTAATTTATCATTGTTCATAATTTCAGTCGAAGACTGCTACTTGGACCGGATCTGTGCTTCTTGCATCTCCACTTTCGGCCTCATCGCCCATTTGTTTTGCGAGAAATATGGCCAGTCTACTGCCACTTAAGTTAAGGCAATTCTTCGGGCTATGTCGGTTATCTTGGTTCTCCTACGGATGTCTTCATTTCTCACGAAGGAAAACTCAACTTAAAAGTTTATTCATTTGCCCACATAGGTTTAATGTTAAAATAATTTTGATTGCGTTTGACAGGGTGTTTGATAATTAGGATGATGTATGAAATACAAGTCGTGTGCCGTGTGCCGATGTTGTAATAATTGAATGTTGAATGTATGTGATGTGGCAGTACTTTGTTAATAAAATAAATTTTTGCAACTTTGATACAAACCTTCGTCCCCTAATAAACTCGTTGAGAGGGTCAATTTTCGAAATTCCTATTGCGTGTGGTCACGCACGTGCTGAACCTTGATTATTACTGGCTTTGTATGTTGCCTGTCCGTGAATATTTAATATGCGACTAGAATTTCTTTTATGTATCTAGGGATTAATTGTACCTACTAAGTTATTAATGTAATTGTCTTTTTGTGTATTTCTTTACCACTGTACTTTACACAAATAAAAGGAGAATTTGGAGGTAAAACTTTGTGTCTTTATTTAACGAACACTTTACAATAGTCAGTCCATACAATAAGCGACTGAACACGATACAAGCTGTGAGCGGACTGGCCCCCGCTGCCGCGGAGTGTCCCTCGTCCGTAAACCTAAAAGCTACATCGACAATAATGTTATTACAGTACATACATTGTGTCACTACAGTATTCCCCCCCTATCTTTATAATTTTTGTTAAAATTATACAAAAATAAATGGGTGATTTTTCCTTTAGAATCTGCTAAGTAAATTTATCAATAGCCTTACAACATTGTTTTCTGTTTATTACACATGGGTACCTACACGTCACCTGTTTTGCGTATCATCAAAAGTTCGCGGCCGCCAGTCCGGCGCGTTACAAATAACTTGGTATCATCTTACATGAGTACATTGTTTGTATTGTATACATTTTATAAATATGTTTCACTTATCGTACCATACTAGCTTATAACAATAGAATCTACAAATACAAAAATACAAAATAGTTTATTGCTTCCTCAGTTTACATAAATGGTTAGTGTTTGGAGTTTCCCTTTTAGCAAGTAATGCCTGTGTTGGAAAACTCCGCTCTTCCATAGCACAGAAATACAAAAACAAAAAACAAAAAAAACAATAATCTTCATCTCACTATTCTTATTTCTACCACTAATATACATCTGTTGCACGCGTAGTAGTTGGCTGTTGTACAGTGATGCCTTTGTTTACCGATGCCAACCCAATTACCTCCGCTTCTTTGCGGAACCAGTTTCGCACACATCTTCTGCATTGGTGTCTGATTAACCATAGTAATACGATGCCGAAAATGATGGCAAATATTATCAAAACCATTTCCACTACACTGATTCGTTGCCCAATGATCTCATTGGATACAGTTTGAGACACTGCAACGTTATTCTGTTGGGGTTTAACTTGGCTATTACACATTTTTTTTTTTTTTTTTTATATTTACAATTTATCTCTTGGTTCACATAAACCAATACTAATGGCAACAGGCTTGTTCTTTATGTAGCAAGTTAAATTAAAATACATCGTTAAAATTATAATATACTGTGAGATTGCGTAGTTGACCTACCACGTTAATGCTGACTTCTTGTCTTTTTTTACGTTAATTTTCCGTTGCAACTTTACAATAATGCCTTTTTAAACAGTTGCAATTTTATGTTTATTAGTTGCTACCTAGTTGTTTTATCTAGGCTATACTTAAGTTATTACTACGCGTTTTATATAAAGGTGTGTCCAGATGGGCCTTAATTTGTTTTTCATTAATACATATGATATAATGCGAACACCTATTGGACAGGGCCGACTTTAAGTGATATAATATACTAACTTACATTAAATATTTCTAAGGGTAGTGTGCATCTTCAATATTGTGCCATAAAAAATTATCATCCCATTGGAATCCACAATATTTCGAATGCCCACGCCAATCAAAATACAAATAAATATATAATATCGGTATACCTTGCTTTGAGATACCTCTTAAGTTTGCTTAATTTAATGGGGCGTTTCCTTTATTTGGTACTTACTTACTTCTTTTTGGCTACTTATTCATCAAAAAATCGTATTCTTCTGCTGACACGACCACTGCGAGTGACAATTTGTTGTTTAGTTACGGGTTCTGTAGCGTTTTTCTTTGTTTTTTGGGGATCTGTTTTTTTTATTTTTCCCGGCAGGTTGTGCGCTGTAATTTCTTTACTGTTATCTTCCTCGCTCTCCTTTAGTAAAAATGCGGGTTTTAGTCGGTCGATTGAAATGCATGCTTGTCTATTTGATAAATCGATCATGAAATGTTTTTTATTCCGACTTATGACGCGGTATGGGCCATCATAGGGCGGTTGTAGCGATTTACGTACTGTGTCATTGCGAACAAACACGTATTTACAAGTTTCAAGTTCTGGATGTACAAATGACGAACGTTCCTTATTTTCTCTACTATGAGGTATAAAATTCCCTATGGTTTTTCTAAGTTCCTCTACGTACGAGTCCATGTTTAAGCTTTGTTTTTGATCGTGTATAAAAAAATCTCCTGGTAACCTCATTGTGCGCCCGTACACTAGCTCGGCGGCGCTATATCCGGTTTCACTTCTAATAGCTACTCGCAGCCCGAATAAAACAGTAGTTAACTCTTTTAACCATGATTCTGTTTGTATTCTAGCCATTAATGATGCCTTGAGCGACCTGTGCCATCTTTCTACTATGCCGTTGCTTTGGGGATGATACGCTGTTGTCCTAATCCTTTCGATTCCCATTACTTTCATTAGCTGGTTGAACAAATTACTTTCAAATTGTCTCCCTTGGTCACTAGTGATTTTGATTGGACACCCGTAGTGAGTGATCCAGCCATCATATAGCGCCTTGGCAATAATTTCCGCGGTTATTTCTTTCAATGGTATGGCTTCCGGCCATCTTGTGAATCTGTCGATTATAGTAAGACAATATCTATACCCTTCTGCTGTGACGGGTAACGGCCCAATTAAATCTATATGAATGTGTTCAAATTTCCCGCATTCCGAGTAAACGCCTAATTCTGATACTGTGTGTCTTTGTATTTTAGATTTTTGGCATGCTATACATGATTTCGCCCATTGCCCTATCTGTGAATTCATACCTGGCCAAAAATACTTTTGCGTAATTAACGACTTAGTTGCCCTAATACCGGGATGACTTATATTATGTACATTTTCGAAGGCCATGCGTCTAAATTTCTCGGGTAGGTACGGTCTTGCTGTATTTCTAGATATTTCGCAATAAATTGGTTTATTTCCTGTGGGCCCGTATAGTTTCTTTATGTTCACTTTGGTATTACTGTTACTGTAATTTGATTCTCGTGCGATATACGCGTCCGTTTCCTGTGCGGTAGCCAATTCTGCGAAGTCTATGTTCGTTGGGCAATACAATTCCGCTACACGTGATAACGAGTCAGCAACAACGTTATGTTGTCCGTCTACATGGCGAATGTCGTTTGTGAATTCGCTAATAAATAATAAATATCTTGTTCTTCTCGATGTTTCTGTATTACTGCTATTTAGTTTTGTTAGGGCGTAGGTTATTGGTTTATGGTCTGTATATATGGTTAGTTCCCGACCTTCAAACAATTTTCTGAAATACTGAATGGCCATATATATCGCTAATAGCTCCCTATCGTATGTACAATACTTTGTTTGTGCCTCCGTGAGTTTCTTCGAAAAATACCCTAACGGTTCCCAGCGATTATTGACTCGTTGTTGTAACACGGCGCCTACGCAATTGTCTGACGCGTCACACATGAGGGCCATAGGTACGCCACTATGTGGGTGTGACAATGTAACCGCGCTTTGTAAGCTGAGTTTACATTGTTCGAAAGCCTTGTTGGCTTCATCGTCCCATTGTACCAATGTCTTATCGCGTTTCTTAGAATGATGTATGAACTTATTAAGGCACATTTGTGACTCTACTGCTTTTGGTATGTGTGGCCTATAAAAATTAACCATTCCGAGGAACCTTCTCAATTCCTCAACTGTTTTTGGTTTCGGAAAATCTACGATGGCCTGTGTTCTGGACTTTAGTGGTGTGATACCTTTTTTGCACACCTGAAAGCCGAGAAACTCTACCTCCTCTTTTCCAAATTGACATTTCGAGGTGTTAATTGTTATTCCGAATTCGCTAAATCTTTGAAAAACTATTTCTAAATGCGCTTTATGTTCTTCGTGGTTGTGGCTAGCTATTATGACGTCATCGATATACGAGAATAAAAAATCTAACCCATGCAAAACTGTTGTACTCATGAAACGTTGGAATGTTTGGGCTGCGTTTCTCAAACCGAAACTCATTCTGGGGAATTCAAATAATCCGAAAGGCGTGATTATCGCCGTTTTTTCTACATCCTCCGGGTTTATTGGTATAAAATGATACGCTCTATTGATATCCAAATGTGTAAATACCTGCTTGTTTGCTAACACATACGTAAATTCGTGTAACCGTGGGACGGGGTACCTATCGGGTTTAGTAATCGCGTTTAATTTCCTATAGTCACCGCAGGGTCTAATGTCTCCATTCGGTTTCGGTACCACATGTAAAGGGCTCGCCCACGGGCTTTTACTGGGCCTACATATTCCCATCTCCTGCATAATTCTAAATTCCTCTTTAACTTTGACATACCGGTCCGGCGGTAATGGCCTTGCACGCGAATGTACCGGGGGACCGTTTGTTTCAATATAATGTACTACCGAGTGCTTAGGAGGGTCTTTAAAAGATGTAGGCCGAGTAATATCTGGGTATTTGGAAATAATATCATGATATGGATGGTCTACATTTAACATTTTCAATGAAAGTTGAGAGCTACTTACTAGAGATGCGACTGTACCCAGCTCCGTCACCTGATCAACCAGTTTCCTTGCACTCACGTCGACCAGAAGCCTATGGTGTCCCAGGAAGTCTGCACCAAGTATGGGTTGTTTCACGTCGGCTATGATGAAGTCCCACCGGAATACTCGTCGTAATTTCAAGTTCAACACGAGAGTCTTTACACCATACGTTTTGATTTCCGCTCCGTTCACTGCGTACAATTTATACGTGCTGTCCGGTGAGTTCTGGTCCTTCTTGGTTACTGGTATGACGGACACGTTCGCTCCTGTGTCCACTAGAAAGTTCAACCCTGTATTTACGTCTTTTACACTGAGGCGGTTGACTGGACGTACGGAGCAGATTTCCGCCTGTGGCTGCTCCGAAGTTAGTTTTCCGTCTTCTTCCAGGCGCATGGTTTTTCACATTTCTTCGCTTTTTCCGCGTAACGGAAATGGTAAAAGCATAACCAGTCCGGATCTTCCTCAGAACGTCGTGCCCGCGAGCCGCTTCTACTCCGGTTGCTAAATGCCTGATAACGGTTCCTGCTGCGTGCGCGGTTTCCTTTGTATCGGTTTTCCAGTTTGTCGAAACGTGCACTTAACTTCGCTATTTCGTTTAAAAGCGTTTTGTCTGACGTGGATGTTGATGGTTGCGGTGATACTGCTGCTACTACACCTGCTTTGGTCACTTCGTTCACGTCGTCAGCGATGTTGGCTAATTTATCTAAGTCCTTAGCTTCCGTGACGGTGAGGACGGCGCGTACTGTGGTTGGTAACAGATTCTGCCATAAAACCTTAAGTGTGCCATCCGTTACTTTGTCTCTTGCGAGGACTTTCATTTTTGCTAGAAGTTGTGATGGTTTCTGGTCTCCTAATTCCATTTCATTAATTAACTTTTCTATTTGTTTTGTTTGTGAGTCCTCGTAAATTTTTATTAATTTTTGTTTCAACGCCTCATATCTCCCTGTCTCTGGTGGATTGACTAAGAAATCTGTCAATTGACTTACAGTGTCACTGTTGAGCTTCGATACCACAAGGTCAAATTTTGAGTGGTCTCCTAGTTTCTGTGGGGCTAGTGTCGCTTCAGTTCTGATGAACCACACTCGGGGCTGGTGCGTCCAGAAATCGGAAATCCTTGATGCTAATGACAGTGCCGCCGTTTCTGGAACCAACGTTGGAGGTGGTGTCGTCATCTTCTTGCCGTAAATCGTAACTCCGAATTATAAAGTTCTTTCACAGGGGTCACCACTTTTGTGTATTTCTTTACCACTGTACTTTACACAAATAAAAGGAGAATTTGGAGGTAAAACTTTGTGTCTTTATTTAACGAACACTTTACAATAGTCAGTCCATACAATAAGCGACTGAACACGATACAAGCTGTGAGCGGACTGGCCCCCGCTGCCGCGGAGTGTCCCTCGTCCGTAAACCTAAAAGCTACATCGACAATAATGTTATTACAGTACATACATTGTGTCACTACAGTCTACTTATTAAAAGAGTTATTTGCATGCAATAGGGATGACGCCTAGGTAAAAAAAGAAGCTATATTTAGTCCGTCAATCAGATAGTAAAAAAATATTTGACACGTATTTTTTGCTTTATCATATTCATAGAAAATGACTTAAATAATACCCATTAAAGTTGAGGAGTGTGGCTCGCTACGTCACACGTAAGTATAGAATCTACATACAAGTGACGTTATGCCACATTTTAACACAATGTATCGACGTAATCTTTGGATTACGTAAAAAAAGAAAAAAATACGTGTCCAATATTTTTTAATAATCTAGTTAACGGACTAATTAAAAAAAATGGTCATCTCTATTATTGTAGTTGTTTGTACAAATAAAATGCGTCAGTGATTTCTAGTGTAGACTTAAGTGTGAGTAAATGGCGCAATATTTATGAACAAAATCCCACCGTGAATACGTAAGTGAAGTGAGTTTAAAGTAAGTGTCAATCCTTAGCAATAGGTGAAACGAGAGCTCACTTCATGCTGATTGAAGTTTAACATGTTAGGGTTTCTTTTAGGATGGACCGACAGATCACAAGAAATCTACATAGTTTAGCAATGCAGTGAGCAGAATCAAAAAGATAAATAAATAAACGCAACAGTCATCATCATGCCCGTTTTCAATCAACAATCAGGGCTCACGCAGGCAATTTCCACCATGTCCTGCCTGTTGATTATTCCCGCTAAACTGACGGCTGCTCACCGAACAGCCAGTGACTAAAAATTATCCGCTCGGAGTGTCAAAAACATAGATGTTAGAACTGTTTTAGAAGATCGAAGAAATAATTTCCTAATAAAGTGGTGAATGGTCATACAATAACGATTGTCCAACAACTAAAGAAATAAATAAAAAACAAAACTCGAACACTGTGATTTATTTACGCGCCCTCGACACGCGTATTACGCGCTACCAACAAATTTTCTTTTCTCAAGTTTAGTATCTAAGGAAACGCGCCGTCGACGCGGATTATAGGGGAGGCGCTATAAGAAATAAAAGTATGTAAAGCTTCATTGTGTCCGTGTTTTTCAATTTTTAATTTTCTGTAACTATAATATGGAAAGTAGGTACTGGGAGGATCGGAGGTACCTCACTCTTGAGGACTAGAGGGGTGCTCGCTGTTTTGACGGAGAGACGGAGACGTGTTTACATTAAAAAACACTCTTTGAAAATATATTTTTTTATAGAACATGCTCACCGACGCAACTATACTTTAATAAAAGTCATATTTTTTTCAAACAAGGTCAGTCATATTAATTAAACTAATTCTGATTCATTTTAAAATATTAGAATGCAGCCGGAGTTATTTTCTTAACAGCCTGCTACGACATAAGGTCGCATCAAGTCATTACAGTACCGACCTATTTAGAGAAAAAAAAAGTTCAGAGCACGTTCATATTTTAAGAGGTTTTTTTAGGGCTTCTAGCTTAACCACTAAAGTCAAGTATAGCAGTGTCTGACATCAGTCTTACTGACTAATAAGTACTGATGAAGATGACAGATTTTCATGACGAAACTGCTTTCCTAGGCACCGAAGCTTATTATCAAGGCTTTTTCTGTGTTTAGTTGTTATTATAACAAATTCATAGGTAATCGTATGAAAATCGGAGTTTTAAAAGCTCCATTTTACTGATTGCATGTTCACTAAATTACGAATTGCCACGTATATCGGTGCGGGCAGCGACGCCGATGGCATTACATAATTAGTCCATCTCTGCCCCAGGCAGAAGTGCCTAATTAAGGGGTAGTTAATGCTTAACATCGCTTTGGGCACGTAACTCTGCCTGCTCGATGCGTTATTTAACCAACGTTTAGCGCACACTTTCCATGTCGCACGTCTCGAACCCCTATTTTACCCTTAATGTAACATAAAACGGAATTATCGGAAAATCTAACTAAAAAAAAGTGAAGACTGTTTGCAATTGCAACACTAATCGATAATTGAATAAGAATTATTTATTTGCAGAAAATACAGGTTTTACCAGTTGTAAAAATTGGTGGTTTATGCACAATCCATATTTTGCCTGTTTAGGGCATGCAAATTAGTTTGAAGTACATTAATACCAGGCCTACCTGGTATTAATGTACTTCAAACTAATTTGCATGTAGTACTATAAAACTATAAAATATGTTCTAAGTATTATAAAATAACAAAACAACTATAATAAACATAACAATTTTCTGTATCTATTAATATAATACTTATTTATTAAATATCTACCTATTTTAAAATAACAATGTTTCTTTATGCTGCATGAATTCTTGTATATTATAGAAACAATTATCTGTTAGCCATTTTCACAGTTTAACTTTAAAATATTTAAATGGGAGTTCTCTTATATTTTTTGGTAGTCTATTAAAGATAGTTATGCACATATGGTAAACATTATTTTTAATTAATCTAGTATTGCAAAACGGAATCAATATTTTTGTTGTATCTCTTGGTCTCTGTTTAGTGTAATTGTCACCTTTGAAACTAAAGAATTCATTATGCTTCCTTACAAAAACCGATACCTCATACAAATACATGCCAGTCAAGGTAAGTAGTTTCAGTTTTTTGAATAAAGGCCTACAAGAGTCAAGTGGACCGACACCGCAAATAGCTCTTACACATTTCTTTTGGACAATAAAAGTTCTGTCATTGTCTGTTGAATTACCCCATATTATAAGACCGTATCGTAAAATTGATTCAACATATCCACTATATGCTATGCGGGCTGTTTCTTCGTCTGATTCAATACGAAGTTTTCTTAAAGCGTACACAAATCTATTCAATTTACCACATACATCACTAATGTGTTCTTTCCAATTACAAAATTTGTCTAATGTTATACCTAAAAATTTTATACTTTCCGTTTCTTCTATATCTTTGTCTTTTATTTTTATGTTAATGTCGAAGTGTTTGCTTTTGTAAGTAGTAAATTTAATGAATTTTGTTTTATTTATATTTACACATAGGTTATTGGATTCAAGCCATTGTATTACAGAGTGCACCGCTTCGTTTATTTTATTTTCGTGAGTTGAATTTTTATTGTTATTGGGCACTATAACATAAATGTCATCAGCAAACAGTACACTATTGTAGTTTATTAATTCGGGTAAATCGTTAATGTAAAGTAAGAATAACAATGGACCTAAAACGCTTCCTTGTGGTACGCCACATTTATTTAGTTTATAAGCGGACCTATAAACAGTGGACTCAAGATTTTTATTTAAATTAGTAACACATTGTTGACGACCTGTTAGAAAGCTCTTTATCCAATCTAGAGCGACACCACGGATACCATATTTTTCACATTTGTTTAATAATGTGCTATGATCCACAAAGTCAAATGCCTTACTCATATCAAAAAACATTACTACAACCGGAATTTTTTCGTCTAGATATTCTGTGATTTTTTAAATTAGGTAAGTAGTGAAGTAATCTCTTATAGGTAAAACTGATTTTGCGTTATATTTTCCAAGCACACATTATTTAAATCAAGAATCCAAATGTATCCGAACTATCTTCTGTTTCATTGCAGCGCCTTTCAATTTGTATTCTGCATTTTTTTTCTTTTTCTTCTTGACAACACACATATTTTTATTTAGACAGTATTATTACCAGTTATAATAGACATTACATACTCCTACACAACGAGAGTTAACCTTACATCCAATATTGATCCCCATTCTTCTTATTATCCTACCTACACATTATCTAATTCTAGACACATCGGGTTTTGTCTGAAAGTCCTTTTATCAGTGTAGTTAATTATCAGAACCTGGTAAGTCACACAGTGTAGCTAACCATTAGGGCATAAAAAAGAACTTAGGAAAATTTCAAAATGTAAAATGTTTTTATTTTCTAAAACAAGTTAAGTCACTGAAAACAATACTAAAATAACGGCTGAAATCGATAACTCCTTGCGTGTCTCGGTGAGCGCATTCGATTGGCACCTGTTTATCAAAGACATGCATGCATGTTGCCGACAAGCAATCAGCGTGAATAAAGTATGAAGATGACCAAGAAGGCTGCCATTTCCGTGACTCATCGGGATTGAAATCGACAAGTTTAAAATTGTTTCTTTCAAACTCGATAATTATGTTTCGCTTGTTATAGGTCAATTTATTCTGCTTAAGTTATGCACAATGAATAATCTAACACTTTATTTTTGAGGCTGGGAAACCATCAAATAACTTCTCCCACTCAGGGTGGGGCGGAAAGGACTGTCAGACTCTTACCTACTGACTAAAAGCCATCTATGTTCCTTCCGTAGCCCTTTGTGTTCCGGGGTAGTGGTAACCCGCTTAAAACAATAAAAAAATATTTTTACTAAACATTTTGCTAGATTTTTTGCTAGATTTTTTTTTCAAACATCACATCCAATACTTTTACCTGATTTTTAACAAAATCCGTTATTTTTAAATGATCGTTTAATAACAACCTTAACATAATAATCTATCTATACAAAAAGAAAACATAATTATTTATTAAACCCACTTTCCAATTGGAATGGACATACCGGGTCTTGATATTTAACAATACAGGGTATTTAGTTACATTGTATTGTGATCTAATGGAAAATTCATTACATCCAGGGTTTCAGGTAACTGTATCAGTCCTTAATGAGTCCCGTCATTTATAAACAAAGCTCTGACTATGTTTACATTAGCCATCCTAGGTTGTTTACTGAAACTTACATCATGTATTGTATTGTTCTTTACGGTTTAATAGGAACCACTGTATTCAGGCGAGGTTGTCTTTTATTCTTTTGTTGTTCTGTTTAACACAGGTACTGTTTAATAAGTAATAAATCACAATCTATTCGTGTATTAAAATTGAAGATATTTTTTTTTTGTAATAAATTTGATTGCTCTAAAGAGTGGGATATTATAAAATGGGAGATAAGTTTTCGTGGGGTATTTAACGACATGCAAAATCTAGTAATTCTATTAAATAAATAAAAGAAGTTCGTTCGTAAGATCAATTGAGAACGACTGGTATATTATTTTTTAATGATCATAATAGTCCAAATTATGTTTTATGGAAAGTAGTATTCAACCCTCTGTTGGTTCGAAAGAGTTTTTGATCCTTAGGGGCCATCTCCACGGACAAATTACCGCCGCAGCGATATGGAGATCGATTCATAGCGTTACTATTGAATTTGATCGCATGGCGAGTCTATCATCGCGATTTGCCGCGCCCGAGGTCGGACCCCAAAAACAGGATCGATTGACTTCAAATAATGTGTTTGTGTTAATGGCCCGTTGCCTTGCTTACGGAATTTTTTTTTGGAAGGTATCAGTGAATGGGGGTAAAAATTTTCTCGGAAAAATAAACAACATTTTCCTGTAGAGTAAGTATAAAAGGTGGAGAGGCACTTGTGAACGCCAACATTTCCAAGAAAATAGAAGTAATTCGCTCCCCTTCGAAAAAGAATGGGGAAAAATGAGCCAGAAACTCCATAGTTACTAGGTAATCATTAAATTATTATTATGAAAATACGATGTTCTTAGAATAAAATTAATACGCCAACTCGTTTGTATAAGGTAATAATAGTATGTCTCTTATGAGCGTTGCGAAGCGATGTTTCGCCGAAGCAAAGTGGGGGCACTTAAAGATTTAAACACGCTAAGGACTTGTAAAAGCGTCTCCCGTAAGTACGCAACATGCAGAGCAACGTGTCGTGTGTGCTTTGACACGGTACACAGACTACACACTAATACCAGCACTCTAGTAGGGAAAACCAATTAGGGAGCCTCAACAATGCACATTTATTCGAGCGAAAACATCAACACTGCATTTTTGTTTGATGAACTGCGACTCAGTATACCATGAGGTTTACCGTATACTAATAGTAGCCTTCGAACTACGAAAAAAGCTCTTAACTGCTACAAAATAAAGCCGCAGTTAATGTCAAATTAGTACCTTTGAAGTGTGACTGGGCCGTGATGTTTGACAAACAAAACACTGCAGGGGCATGGCGGGGTGTCCTGCCTTTTCGCAGAAAATTGTTTGCCAAATTTTCACTTGCCAACCAACGCTTCGCCGATGTTTCACTTTGACAACTAACGATTAGCAAATTTTTGTATGACAACGTTTCATTTGGTAGAATTATTGTTAAGCCGATTATTATAATGACACAAAACGTTTGGGACATTTATCATTTGTCAACCATTTCACTAGGCCACACAACTATTACAATAGAAGTCTAAGGTTGTTAGGTTAGGTTAGGTTAGAGTATGACAAACAACGCACGAGCTGAGCGAGCGAAGCAAGCGTGACGCGGCAGCGGCCGGCGATGTGCCAGAAGCGAATCGCTTTTGTAAAAAGAAACAGTTAAGTTAGGTTAGGTTAGAGTATGACAAACAACGCACGAGCCGAGCGAGCGAAGCGAGCGTGCCGCGGCAGCGGCCGAGGATGTGCCAGAAGCGAATCGCTTTTGTAAAAGGAAACAGTTAAGTTAGGTTAGGTTAGAGTATGACAAACAACGGACGAGCCGAGCGAGCGAAGCGAGCGTGCCGCGGCAGCGGCCGGCGATGTGCCAGAAGCGAATCGCTTTTGTAAAAGGAAACAGTTAGGTTATGTCATATTAAAGATAAAGTAAAAAAAAAAAAAAATTACAATAACTAATTGCAAAAAATTCTGCTAAATGAAAGTTGGCATTTTAAAAAGTGTCATTATGAAAAGCAGACCAAACGTACAGTTGGTAACTGTGAGGTTGGGAAATAAAACAAAATTATATGATAAGTTGGCAAATGATTATTCGGCGTAATAAAATTCTGCGAAACGTTGGTTGGCAAGTGAAAATTTGGCAAACAATTTTCGGCGAACAGGCAGAGAACCGCATGGCGGCTGTAGCATCCATTTTGTTTAGATTTGCATTGATTACGCGATTACGCGGCTAAATACTTGGTGGGAAATGGATTGATGGAATTCTGTGATAGTAACAACTTTATACACCTCTAGAGTGTGTTATTTTATTGTTATTTGTTTTTTAATACCAATGTTTTAATAATGTTCATTTTGATTAAAAAAAACTGTTTTCTACGAGGAATAACTGACTCCCAAGTCTAGTTTAGAAGTCAGGGTAGAATTTCTTTTGATCTGTTATTATCGGGCTGTTGTCACTGCTTTTATGTTCATGTTATGTCACGTAATGGTTGTTGATGAAATAAACAAGCAAACAGTTCATTCGTTACACTTCAAACATATATTGATTGTGAATTATTTTCTGTCAGGCGTTTTTAAACACAATTAGATTACCGTCTAAGTGTCTATTAAACTTCTATGTAAAATGGAGGCCTCTTCCTTTTATTTTGGACGGTGGGAAATCATTAAATGATCTCACGCTCCGAGTGGAGCGGAAGGGAGTGTCAGACTCTTACTGACTAAACCCATCGATTTTTTCTTTAGATTCCTTCCTTAGCCCTAGTTCCGGGGTGGCGGTAACTCTTTCAGACAATCCCCCTTAAAATTGAGGCCTTTGTGGTTATCCTCCCTCCAAGACAAGGTGTATTCCAACCACTCATCTGGTCACATTGATTGAGTGATTGGGATGGATTGTAATCTTTCTGTTATCATCGCCATTACACTGAAAAATTGTCTGGACACGATTAGGACAGGAACGGTCGTTTACGCTCTTACACTAATGATCGCCTGAAGCGATTAAAAGTCAATATCTCGTGTGGTGTGAGCTAACCGAGCGCGAACCCTATTAGACCAGTGCCGATAACTTTTAAAACAAAAAAAAAATATTGTAGAATGAAACCCATTGGAAAAGGAAGAGAATATAACAAAAATTAAAGGAAAAATAATTGTTGTATTGTTTGGAACATAAAAAGGTAAGTTTTCACAAAATTTCGTGGAAAACAATTTTTTTTTGTAAAAGATAAAAATAAAAACCGAAAACTTGGTTATTTGAATTTTTCACATACATTTTGGGGTTATGTGAAAAAAGTGTGAAAACAAAAATTGTAGATCTTTTTATTACCTACATCTTTGCTATTTAACTTTTTTCCATAGGACTTGTAGTTTTGCCGGAAATCGAGATAAACCATTTTTTACCGTCAAAAACGCACCCCCATCCACTTCCCGACCTCAGATCGCCCGTAAATTATTTTTCCTTTAATTTTTGTTACATTCTCTTCCTTTTCCAATGGATTTCATCCTACTATAATTTTGTTTCACTTTTTACCATTTTCAAAGGCTTCGGCACTGGTCTATATAACGAGTTATGAGTTGTAAAGCCTGAGCTGACAAAACCCGACGCGTACCCGCCATTAAAAAATAATACGGACAGCAGACGCCTCTTCAGGCAATGATTAACACTGTAGGGTTATTGAGTTTCGTGTCCAGTCTACTGAGTCAATTTGGGTTTTGCATTTTAATTTTCTTTTTTTGTTGACTCTATCTCGGACCTTTTTTGGCATATCGACAACGTGCCGTCCGTGCCGTCCGTCATAAGAACTGATCTTCTAGAAACCCTACAATTAGTATTATTAAGGCAGCCCTGTAACATTGTAACATTGCTTCTACAAAAATTCCCCTAAATAGAAGTGAAGAAGAAATAAAATACTTTTAAATGACGTAAACAAAAAACAATCAACTTCCAAAATAACGCTAAAAGGACAAATCATTATAATTTCGAAAGTCGGTGGCAAAATACAAAACCAAAGACATCGAGTTCCGAAATTAAAATTATTCTTCGCTTTTGAGTTAGGGTACCTTCCTACTCCGCAGTGTCCACACCAATTCGTATCCAATATTAAACTTGCTATGTAAACAACAGTGACCTGAAACTTAAACATCATCAAAATAAAAAGAGTGGATAAAATACGTATTAACGAAGTTAATTCACGGCTCTGAAGTATGACGCACCAAACAAAAAATAAGCATCAAAATCAGTTCATATTTGATGGAGTAATCGCGTAACACCCACTAAAAACTGTCCAAATGAAAACCCCTCCTTTTATTGAAGAACAAGTTACAGGAAATAAAAAATACAACCCAATCCTCCATAACACTGTTGGTTACTGACGAACTCAAAGATAAAATGTCATAAGTATTAGTCTACCTAGTACTTACGACATTCAATCTTTGAGTTCGGAAAACCAATCAATCCGTGAAAAAATCGGGGAGAAGTAAACCCGATCGAACAGTAACAATGTTAAGCCGCGCTGGCCTGCCGCCTCGAATAATCTAATAGCGCCTGTCGCGCGAACTCCAACCGTCAGCGCATGAAACCTGACAGCGAGCTCGTCCGGCTGCTAATTAACGTTGATAGGTTTTCCGTTCCGGTTCGCAATATTGGATAGGTTTTGGCTTTGTGGGAGTATTTCATGACAAGTCAGGTAAAATTCCACAATTCCGTTCTCGGTTCAGGATATAGGCATTTCCTTTTTTACATAGCTGCAGTAGTTGTTTGCGGGCTGATATTATGGTGATAATGAAATTAGAATTTAAAAAGGTAGGTTTGTAATAATTATTATTCGTGCTGTCCGAGGATGGGGGATCATCTTTACATATAAACACCCCTGCATGCCTCGAAAAGCACGCTTTGCCTTTGGTCCCGGCTGTCATTTGCAGATCTTTGACAGTTGTCACGGGTTGTCAAAAGCCCGAAAGCCTATACCCAGTCACTGGGTTGTGGAGGTCAGATAGGCATTCTCTCAATTTCTCTCCATGTAAAATACTGGTATACAGCTGCATCCAGTTAAACAGGAAGCCGACCCCATCAAAGTTGACTAAAGCTAGGCAGATAATTACATACAAATCTTTTCCAAATAAAGCAAATTCTGAAAGTGCGTCAATGTCCTACAAAAATACAAATTAAGTAAACCACAATACTGCAACCCAATCACCAAAGAATATCTTATTTGTGCGCCGCAGTCTCTGAAAACAGTATTTACACCCCTGCCTTACCCACAATTCTGAGTACGTTAGACAAGGAGTGTGGTGGAAGGTGGTGGTGCTATCTATAGACAAGGATTTGACGCCGCTCCAGAACCAATACATCGGACTTGTCTGGGAATTCTGCGCCATTTATTAAAACATACCAAATACTCCACATTCAGTTTTCATCCCGTGGAGTGCCCGTTGTTTGTGGTTTATTTTCGAACTAAGATGTCATGTAAAAAAAACATTGAAATTTGGACACGACAACGGCTTAGCTAATTAATCCATACTTACTAATATTATAAATGCGAAAGTAACTCTGTCTGTCTGTCTGTTACCTTTTCACGCCTAAACCACCCAACCGATTTTGCTGAAATTTGGTATGTAGATAGTTTGCATTCATGAGAAGGACATAGGCATATTATTTTTTGGAAATTCAACCCCTAAAAGGTAGGGTAGGTAGGGTAGGTAGGGTAGGTAGGGTAGGTAGGGTAGGTAGGGTAGGTAGGGTAGGTAGGGTAGGTAGGGTAGGTAGGGTAGGTAGGGTAGGTAGGGTAGGTAGGGTAGGTAGGGTAGGTAGGGTAGGTAGGGTAGGTAGGGTAGGTAGGGTAGGTAGGGTAGGTAGGGTAGGTAGGGTAGGTAGGGTAGGTAGGGTAGGTAGGGTAGGTAGGGTAGGTAGGGTAGGTAGGGTAGGTAGGGTAGGTAGGGTAGGTAGGGTAGGTAGGGTAGGTAGGGTAGGTAGGGTAGGTAGGGTAGGTAGGGTAGGTAGGGTAGGTAGGGTAGGTAGGGTAGGTAGGGTAGGTAGGGTAGGTAGGGTAGGTAGGGTAGGTAGGGTAGGTAGGGTAGGTAGGGTAGGTAGGGTAGGTAGGGTAGGTAGGGTAGGTAGGGTAGGTAGGGTAGGTAGGGTAGGTAGGGTAGGTAGGGTAGGTAGGGTAGGTAGGGTAGGTAGGGTAGGTAGGGTAGGTAGGGTAGGTAGGGTAGGTAGGGTAGGTAGGGTAGGTAGGGTAGGTAGGGTAGGTAGGGTAGGTAGGGTAGGTAGGGTAGGTAGGGTAGGTAGGGTAGGTAGGGTAGGTAGGGTAGGTAGGGTAGGTAGGGTAGGTAGGGTAGGTAGGGTAGGTAGGGTAGGTAGGGTAGGTAGGGTAGGTAGGGTAGGTAGGGTAGGTAGGGTAGGTAGGGTAGGTAGGGTAGGTAGGGTAGGTAGGGTAGGTAGGGTAGGTAGGGTAGGTAGGGTAGGTAGGGTAGGTAGGGTAGGTAGGGTAGGTAGGGTAGGTAGGGTAGGTAGGGTAGGTAGGGTAGGTAGGGTAGGTAGGGTAGGTAGGGTAGGTAGGGTAGTATTAACGACAACTTGCAGAGCGGGCTCGCTGGCGGGACACAATATCAGGTGCAGGTGCACTGAATAACAAACTTCTTCAAATAAAACAATTCTTCAGAGACTATTTTCTTCTTTATTTTTCTTCTTGATGTTTCTTATAATACTGCTGGATTCGGAATGCTCGACCATGGAAATATGCCCTCTTTTTATAGGCAGCTGTGACCAATCAAAACCCTTCAAATTTGCACACGGCACTAACCAAATTTTCTCCACCAATCAGAGAGGTTGAAGTTTGAACACGATTCGAATGTGATTTTGTATGGGAAACTTCTTTTGCAGTTTTTCTATGGTTAAGCATATCCTTACAATGACTTTCTTATTTCCCTAACATCGGGACGGACATATTTTAATATTTAACAAAAAATTGTAACAAAAAACTTTATTCTAGACCTTAAAATTAAAGAAAATCTAAAACAGCTCTCACTACGGTAAAGTTTCCTAGTACTTAAGCTAATGTAACAACATGGTACAAGTGGCGCCACCAAGTGTGGCAACATGTAACTATTCTTATAAAGTTATAACATTCTATCTAGAAACTTATGTGAATACAGAACAATGAATCTTATTTGATAATAATTAGTTAGTCTTTTCTAGCATGAAACTTGAAACTTAACTGATTCAGTGAGATTAATTACTTATCATTGCTAACAAGGAACTTTAATAATAGTTAAACGTAACATAGGCTAGTTTCAACAATAAGACAGTATCGTCGCTTATATTCTCCCCCACGGTGCGAGGCACTTATCCCTCCGGAGGCGACGATGTAGCAGGAACCAGCACGACGATCCGTCGAGTTGCGCGGCGGAGTATGCCTCCCGATGTCCGCACGTCTAGTACTCTGGTTCTCCCGTCTGGTCCAGGGTACGTCTTGATGACTTCTCCACGAGGCCATGAATTTCGTGGTAGTGATGCATCTACTATTAGTACGATATCTCCTTCTCTTGGATCTTGGGTCTTTTTTCCTTCGAGTTTTCTTGGCATTAGCAGAGGTAGGTACTCTTTTATCCATCTTCTCCAGAAATGGTCAGCAAGTCTTTGGGTTGTTCTCCAGTTAGCCTTCCCGATTAGTTCTCTGTCGTCGAATTCTCCCGGCGCCATTGCTCCGCACGATCTCCCCAGCAGGAAGTGGTTTGGCGTTAAACTCTCTTCATCTCCCGGCTCCATACTAACTGGGGTGAGAGGTCTGGAGTTCACTATGTGTTCAACTTCGGTCATAAGTGTTTGAAGTACCTCTTCAGGTGGGTTTCTTTCATTGAGAACCACTGCCAATGCTGTTTTGACTGTTCGTACCAGTCTCTCCCAGGCGCCTCCCATGTTTGGAGTTCCTGGCGGAATGAACTTCCACTTGATGCCTTTTTCCAGGGCGGCCTCTTCTAGCTCCTTTCTGGATCCAATAAAGTTGGTTCCATTATCACTAAAAATGGTTTTTGGTGTTCCCCTTCTTGCCGCCATTCGTCGGAGCGCCATTATCATTGAGCTAGTACTGAGTGAGGGTGCCAGCTCTAGATGTATGGCTCTTGTAGTGAGGCAGGTGAAGAGTGCCCCCCAGCGCTTCTCGATTCTTCTTCCAACTGTGACCTGCATTGGACCGAAGTAGTCCACTGCTGTGCAGGTAAATGGGAACTGATGGTGTTGGAGTCTTTCGCTCGGTAAGTCTCCTGGTGGGGGTACCTCTGGCAAGCTCTTCTTGGATTTGCACCATTGGCAGTCGTGTGCAACTGCTTTCACGGCTGTTCTCAAGCCCAGGATCCAATATTTTTGGCGAATCTCATTTATTATTGTTGCGGTGTTCCCGTGTAGAAACTTCTTATGGTAATATTTTACAATGAGACGCGCAATCTTTTGTTTCCCATCTAAGATGATAGGGTTCATCTTTCTTTCACCTTCATCGCGGAATTTCATCGTTCTGCTTCTTAACTTGATAATACCGTCGTCTCCTATGTAGACATCGATCTTCTTAAGCCGACTTGCGGTTTCTAAGGGTTTTCCTGCTTTCAAGTTCTTTATCTCTGTCGGGAAACTTTCGTTCTGACTTATGTTAATTAATATCATTTCGGCCTTCTTCAAGTGTTCTTCTTCAAGAGGAAGGTATAGTCGCTTCTTTTCCTTTTTGTCGGTAGATTGATTTGAGATTCTTGCCTTCTCCTTTGGTGGTCTTCTTTGGGCCTTCCAAGGCTCGTCTTTCTGGCGCGTGGCGGCGATGATGGCTGATTTACGTGTCTTCTTTAATAAGATGCGAGTGAAGACAACCACCGTGGCCGTGGTTCACAATAAACGCTCCCAGCTTGAGAACCTCTCTAGGTCGAAAAGGGGTTCTGCGGTTTTCGTAATCAACACCCTTGAATTGATCTTTTCTTCCAACATAGTACTTTCTGGTTTGAAGTTTTGAAATGGCCACTCTTCTTCTGGTTGACGGAGAAACGTTGGACCTTTGAACCACCTGGCGTTGTGGTCAAATTCAATTGGGGTTCCCCTTGTGGCGTCATCTGCTGGGTTTTCCTTGGTAGGTACCCATCTCCAGTCTTCTGGCTTGGACTTCTCTTCAATTTCTGCCAGTCTATTGGCCACAAAGGTTTTGAATTTTCTTGGTTCTGCCTTTATCCACTGAAGAACTGTGCTGGAATCCGTCCAGTAGGTCTTCTTTAATATTTCAAGCTCGGTCTCTTCTTCAATTGTAGCGGCTAGCCTGCTGCCGAGTAAGGCTGCTTGCAACTCTAACCTTGGAATTGACACTGGTTTTGTCGGTGTAACTCTTGCTTTGCCGGCTATCATAGAGATGTGGACTCTACCTTCAGGGTCTAATGTCCTCCAGTAAACTACTGCTGCGTAAGCTTCTTCGCTTGCGTCGGTGAACGTGTGCAGTTGTCCTTTTCTGCCGCGGGGTGAGATACACCTTGGTATTCTCAAACATTTTAATGCCGATACTTCTTCTAAGTATTTCATCCATGCTTCTCTTTGTGGTTCATTAATAACTTCGTCCCAGTCTATCTTCGTTCGCCAGATGTCTTGAATTAATTTCTTCCCTTGTATTAGGGCAGGTGCAGCGAAACCCATTGGGTCAAATGTAGACATTACGGCGCTTGTAACTTCTCTCTTAGTAGGAGTTCTAATACCATTTAGCAAATCTTCTGACGTATTTCGTAGCCCGACATTGAAGGCTAACACGTCCTCCTTCACCAACCATCTTAGCCCCAACGTCTTTTCTTCCTTGGTCAATTGCAAGGAATCTTCTTTATTGGTGTCTTCTACTTCTGATAGTACTGCCGAATTGTTACTGGCCCAACCCTTAAGATGGAATTTGGCTCTTGCGTGGATTTCATTTACTTCCTTTGACCTCTTCTTTGCTTCGGTTGTGGATGTGAAACTCTGAAGATAATCATCCATGTAATGATTTCTGCTTATTGCCTTCACTGCTTCAGGATGAGTATTCTTGAAATCTTCTGCGTTCTTGTTCATCACATAGATTGCTGTTGCAGGTGATGATGTTGCTCCAAATATGATTGACGACATTCTGTACTCTTCAGGTTTGCCTTTTCTTTGACTTCCGCGCCACAGGAACCTCAGACTGTCTCGGTCATCTTCTCTGACTTTGACGCGAAGGAACATATCTTGAATATCGGCCATGACAGCCACTGGTCCCTCTCTGAAACGCAGTAATACGCCAAATAGTGATTGCAATAAGTCTGGGCCCGATAGTAAGACGTCGTTGAGGCTTTTTCCTTCGTACTTGGCGGCTGCGTCAAATACTATTCTCAGCTTCTTCTTAACTGGGTGCACAACAGCGAAGTGGGGTAAGTAAAATGTTCTTCCTTTGAGTGAGGTTTCTGGAGCCTTCTCTGCATACCCCTTTTCAATAAGACTCTGGATTTGATTCTCATAGTTCTCTCTGGTTTCTCTGTCTTTATCTAACTTCTTTTCAGTGTTGATTAGCCGCCGAAGTGCGTGATTGTAGTTGTTCGGTAGGGACTCGTCTTCTGATTTCCATAAGAGCCCTGATTCAAATTGACCGCTTGGCAGTCTCTTCGTAGTTTTCTCGAGGATTTCTAATGCTCTTCTGTCACTGTCATTAGTTGGCGACCGATTTTGAATCCCAAGAGACTCCAACTGAAAGTGTTCTCGGACGATTTCGTCTATGTTGTCTTCTTTAGCTGCATGTCTGCCATAGTGAGTGAAGTTCACTGCGGCATTAGCTCCTGATTCACACCCGTGTAGCACCCACCCCAGGTCAGTGAGTGAGGCTACGGGATCAGATGGCATGCCCTTCTTTAATCTTCTTGTTACTATGAGTCCCCAGTTGTCTTGGCCTATTAAGAGTTTGGGTCTCTCAGAGTCGTAGAGAATTTGACCTTCAATTGTCTTTAGGTGCTGACAATTCTTCACCGTGTCCTTATTTATGGTCTGTTCGGACAGCTTCAGGTCATCAATGGTTCTTGCTACAATAGTTTTCTTGACTCTGCTATGAGCCCCTTTTATCTTTATCTCAATCTTCTGTGAACTATCTTTTCTTAACATCTTCCCACCGACTGTTTCGATTGTGAGCTTTTCTTGTTTCCCCTCAGCTCCAATCTTTTCAGCTATTGACGCGTCTAAGAGTGTGACCGTAGAACCTTCGTCCAGCAATGCAAGAACGCGAGTTTGGCCCTTTGGTCCATAAAGGTCTACTGGGACGATTTTCAGGTATGCCTTCTCTTCCCCTTTAGCGTTGTGGATTGAGGCGACCTTTTCTTCTGAGGCGCTTCCCTTGTCTTCTTGGTTGGTTTCTTTGTCTATCGGCTTTGGTGGTTTGTCGGAGTGTAGGATGGTATGGTGCCATCGCTTACACTGCTTGCAGACTGGAGCTCTGCAGTTGATTCTTGAGTGTTTGAATCGAAGGCATTTGAAGCATATCTTCGCCCTCTTGATCATGTCCCACTTTTCATCTATGTTAGCTTCTTTGAAATTTTTGCATTCAAATGCGAAATGTTCTTCATCACAGAACGGACATGTCTTTTTGTATTTTTCTTGTGACGCTTCTTGTACCGTATGCACGGGTTTTCTTATTCCCTTCTTTTGCTCCCAAGGCACTTCGGGTGGAGCAAAATCTCCGCACATATCGGCTTCTATTTCCAAGAACGCTTCAACAAGTAATAGTTCTTGGATATCTTCGTCTCTTCTGCTTCTGTGGTAGGCGAACCAACGAAACTTCATGGACGTGGGCATTTTGTCCACTACGGTTTTGAGTGTTTCAGGAGAACTAAGATACTGCGATTTCTTCAGAGCCTTGATTGTTTGGACGGCGTTTTTCACTTTGCTTGCAAATATGCATATGTGGCTTGGGTTTTCGCCGACTTTTGATAAGTTCTTCAGTTTCTCAAGTTCCGCTAATGCCAGGGCTCCTGGTCTTCCGAATCTTGCCTCCAGGCCTTGAACTACTTCGCGAGGGTCTTCAGCTGTGAACAGTAGGCTTTGGACGGCTTCTCTAGCTCTTCCTTGGATCGCTCTTCTAAGGCGCGCCAGGTTCTGTGTATTACTGAAAGAAGCGGCCATATCTTCATATGATCTCTTGAAAGCCAACCATTCCTCGCAGGCCCCATTGAAGTAAGGGAGTTCGAGGTGCTTTGGAGAAACGATGTCACGTGACTTCTCAGACAACTTAAGTATGACTGAGGCTAATTCCTGAATGTCACTCTTCTTTTCTTCAGACGACCCGGTCGGCCTTTGATCCTTATTGGACCTGGCCCCGGTTTGGATGCACCACTTCTCGACTTCTTCAGTTCGTTCGTATAGCTCTTCACCGGCACCGTCTTCTTCTTCGGACTCCGCCGTTAAAAGTTCCAGTTCAGCTTGAGCCACTCTTGATCGAGCTTCTGCCAGTTCTAATTCCCTTAAAGCCAAAGTCATTCTCGCTTGAGCTTCTGCTTTCTTCCTTTGCAATGAGCGAACAGAATGTGTATCTGTGTTGCGAATCGGCTTCTTAGGGTGAGGCTGCTGCAGACTCTCTTCTCTCGACGTTCGTGCACTTCCATCACACGGACGTGTTTTAATTACCACGCTTCTTTCAATGTTCTGCGGCACTGAAAGACTTTCTTGGTATGCGGAGTTCGAGGCTTCGGCTTCTGTTTCGATGGTGCGGGTTGAGGGAGAGGTGTAAGTTACTCCCCCCGGTGTTGATTCCTCTCCAGCAGCATCCTTAGAGTGATGTACGGATGGCTGGCGATCTTGTGCGCTGCGCTGTGGCGACCTTTTTGTGAGTGTTGATCGACTTGCAATTGACGCACCCGCACTCGTAGTCGCCGCACTTATAGGCTCTTGCGGCGTGTTCAGACCGCAATCCGTAGGACTTTCACTCGTAACCTTAGACGTTACCAGTCCTGATCTTGTGGTAGGCATCTTCTTATTACCTTGAACCCGATCCGGCTAACGAAGGACCACTATTAACGACAACTTGCAGAGCGGGCTCGCTGGCGGGACACAATATCAGGTGCAGGTGCACTGAATAACAAACTTCTTCAAATAAAACAATTCTTCAGAGACTATTTTCTTCTTTATTTTTCTTCTTGATGTTTCTTATAATACTGCTGGATTCGGAATGCTCGACCATGGAAATATGCCCTCTTTTTATAGGCAGCTGTGACCAATCAAAACCCTTCAAATTTGCACACGGCACTAACCAAATTTTCTCCACCAATCAGAGAGGTTGAAGTTTGAACACGATTCGAATGTGATTTTGTATGGGAAACTTCTTTGGCAGTTTTTCTATGGTTAAGCATATCCTTACAATGACTTTCTTATTTCCCTAACATCGGGACGGACATATTTTAATATTTAACAAAAAATTGTAACAAAAAACTTTATTCTAGACCTTAAAATTAAAGAAAATCTAAAACAGCTCTCACTACGGTAAAGTTTCCTAGTACTTAAGCTAATGTAACAACATGGTACAAGTGGCGCCACCAAGTGTGGCAACATGTAACTATTCTTATAAAGTTATAACATTCTATCTAGAAACTTATGTGAATACAGAACAATGAATCTTATTTGATAATAATTAGTTAGTCTTTTCTAGCATGAAACTTGAAACTTAACTGATTCAGTGAGATTAATTACTTATCATTGCTAACAAGGAACTTTAATAATAGTTAAACGTAACATAGGCTAGTTTCAACAATAAGACAGTATCGTCGCTTATAGGTAGGTAGGGTAGGTAGGGTAGGTAGGGTAGGTAGGGTAGGTAGGGTAGGTAGGGTAGGTAGGGTAGGTAGTGTAGGTAGGGTAGGTAGGGTAGGTAGGGTAGGTAGGGTAGGTAGGGTAGGTAGGGTAGGTAGGTTAGGTAGGGTAGGTAGGTTAGGTAGGGTAGGTAGGTTAGGTAGGGTAGGTAGGGTAGGTAGGGTAGGTAGGGTTGGTAGGGTAGGTAGGGTAGGTAGGGTAGGTAGGGTTGGTAGGGTAGGTAGGGTAGTTAGGGTAGGTAGGGTAGTTAGGGTAGGTAGGGTAGGTAGGGTAGGTAGGGTAGGTAGGGTAGGTAGGGTAGGTAGGGTAGGCAGGGTAGGTAGGGTAGGTAGGGTAGGTAAGGTAGGTATCATAGTTAAGACAGGACAACGTCTGTCGGGTCAGCTAGTACTATATAAATCAATCACCAGATATTTTTCACTCACCATCTTGTTTACAAATGAGTTTTAATTACATTCTAAACTTGGAACCGATGACATCAGTTAAAGACCTAAGTACGTTAGTTAAAACTTTGACTTCGTTGAACACGCTTCGAAACTCAAAAAATGGTTCCATTGTTGAAAGTGTCTAAATGAAAACATTGTTTTACATTGTGGCCGTGGGATGCTAAATCCGATGCCGTCTCTCTGTCTGACAAACTGTAAGCCGGGCTCCGTTGAATGCAGAGTGAAGCATTTTCGAACAGGTCTGAAATAGGTAGCGTGCATCGTATGGTTTGTGGGGCTGTGTTCATGCATACATTCCTCACGTCACTGACACTAAGGATCATCGTATACTGAATTATTGAAAAATATATTTATTTAAAGATATTTAATCATATCATTCAAGGATTAATCCATTTACAAGCACATGATGTACTTTCCTTGGCCCATTCCAAGGCGTAGGTTTCTATGAAGAAAAACGGACAAGAAACTTCATGGACTCTTTAATATAATTCCGCTTGAAAAGCTTGAAAAAAAGTGGTCGAAGCACTTCCGCCTCTTTATTAATCAAAATTTTATTTTGGGATTTAATCTGTCACAATTTGAACAAATTAACGTGCCAAATACACAATTAAAAATTTAAGTAGTACTTTCTTTCTCCGACAAAGCTTCTTCAAAGAGCCTACAACAAATTAACTCAATCCATTGCATTAAATATGAACTTTCATAAGCTTCAATGAACAAAACATCAAGGTCTCAACGAGCTTTTCTAATTTAGCCCATATTCGTCCGACAATAAAATGCATTATGGGAAATCGTGGTCTCGACGTCAAACAAGCAAAATCGATCACGAGAAGGCGCCGGGTCCGACTGTCTGAGTTGTAATGTACTTAGGTAATCATAAATTCTGTTAGAAATGAATGCAGGGGGAGCGAAGCGGAAATAAGTACTGGTATACTTATTTTCGCTTCACTCCAGACAAATAAGATCTCCCCGTAACGTGTTGTTTTTGAACAAAGCCTTTGAGAGGTGTTCTTGTTGTCTTGTCTTCAGACTCTTCTTCTTTTAGTGTGGTTAGTGACTAACTTTTTGTTTCTTTATTCAGGGTACAGACTTTTATATTTCAATAATATGTGCTTGGTTAATTTAAAACAATTTGATAATTAATGACTTTTTAAATTGTTGGGGTAAAATTTTAATATGGTTAGTTTGTTATAACAATGTATAAAAGTGTCTTTTGTCCGCTAAGCCTTGGAAGCGAGGGTTATTAAATATTATTGGAGCAATAGCGTTGTTTATAGCATAGTGGATGGATTGACTGGAATAGGCTAGAATAAACTATTTACAGTGCCTTGCCGTACCGTGCCGTCAATCAGGCCACGTTAAACGTAAACGGTAACCTTACCTCCAAATAGCTGTAAAATATATTGGCTCTCAATTTAGGTTTGCGTTTGTGGTTTAAAATTAACAAAAACTAGATTAAAACCTACCACAACTCAGCATGGAGCAGGTAATACTTCTCAATTTATTGTTAAGAATTATTGATTACTGCCTCGTTTGTCTAGTGATCGTAAGTGCTACTACTGAGCTTGAAGGTCTTGGGTTCAATTGCTTGGTCGAGTTAAGTGTTATTATTATTTTCATCTGGATTTTTTCAGTAGTAGAGTCTGGATTTGTGCAATAAAGGGCGACCCCTATTACAAGGGGCTCATAATTAACTGGCGAAATGGAGGTGTACTATAGGTATACCTCTGTCGAATCCTTAAGAGGTAACAAGTGATGTTATGTTTTATGTTATTGATTACCTAACAAAGGTGATAACACTGAAATATTTCTAACAATAAGAATATTCGTCAATCCTGATTGATCTATTCAGGTTGATGCTTTTGTTCCATTTATCCCAAAATAAGGAAAAATATCATTTCTAAATACACTTCAATCCTCTGTTAGGATATTACATGTTAGCCGCGTGACGACGTCCCTGCCACCGCGGGCGCGGACTTGCGGACGGCGCATAGGTAGCTCACCGTCCGATCTGGACCAAGGCCCGTGCTGGACGGCGCGTACGTGATCCACGCGCGCCTCAATGAGATGTCAACATGTGACGGGGTCCGTCAAGGCCAAAACCTGCCGGATCAGCGGTATTGACCGAAAGGGTTACCGCTACCCCGGAACATAAAGGGCTAAGGAAGGAATATGGGTGGGTTTTAGTCAGTAAAAGTCTGACACTCCCTTCCACTCCACCCAGAGCGGGAGGAGATTTTTGATGATGATGAAAACAAAACGATACTACATGTTGTAAGCTCCGTCATTCAGTCACTGAACTGTTTTGTGGTCGAATTCACTGTCTTTAAGTTTAAAACATCTAGTTAGGTAAAGTCCAGCGTTATCAGATCCTTAGAGCCATTTAAGAACATCATTAGTCCTCAATAAGCAACTCGAAGAGAAGCTTTGAAAGCTACAATATTGTTTGTCATTTCTCTTTTATTTTTAAGGTAAGGTTCTATGATCAGTTAATTTTTTTATCAAAACCCGCAAGCGTTACGCATGAAGAATTTTTGTGATTACCTAGTGGTTGGTGAAATGAGATTTTGCACTAAGTAACTGCTTAATAATAACATAATATTTAGCTGTCACCTAGTGTTAAAGAACATTTTATTTCGTAGTAATCATAATTAACAACGTGCAAACTCTAAACCAACACGTTACATAAAAGAATAACTTCACCCATTTAAGAGATAGTTAATAATAAGTTCACACGTAACACAAACCCCATAATTAAGCTCATCCGAAGCATTGTTTCGGTCGAGTTTCGAACCCACTGCCCTTTCGAAACAGCTTACGTAATTCATTGTAGCTGTACCAAGATGGTCGCCTCCTATTGTCGCAGATAAGGGCATAGACCATATAGGCACAGTATTTGTAATTTCTCTTGTATGTCGAATACTTTTGGAGTAAAAAGATTTTGGTAATGTCAGAGTTTTTATGGCTTGTTGCTTTAAATGGAAGACTGACATCTTACAATCTTATTTGGAGCATTGATTATTTAAAAGAATTTCTCAGTATGTTGCTACACTTAGAATGAGAGGTAGACCAAAAACTTAAAAATGTTGGTCATATGTGTGTGTTGTAATATAGTTAATTGTATCTGTTTTTGTTCTTTTAGGCTATGGTTTTATTATTTAGTGATAGGAATTTGTTACAGATGGCTAATGTTAACGTTGTGGGGTCGTCAGCCACCTGGGGTTCAGACGGCTTCTGATAACGTTGTGGGGTAGGCCTTGGCTTATAATTATATAAAACTGTCGACAGATAGCAGACATGCTGTTGCGAAGTAAATGATAATCTTTATTTATAAATCTCAAGAGATTCTGATCGTTCTACCAAGTCTGGTAATTTAGGAAGGATTGTTTGACTCTAACATAAATGGACCAAAATTTAATGACTTTCATGACTTTAATCTCATACTCAGCGACACTACTAACTAACATTTCAATAACCAAAATTCTGAAAGGATATCAATAGTTTTAAACTCCGTGTCGGGACTTTCAGCAAAATCTGTTAGCAAGCTTTTGGAGTGCTACACACGTAATCCTCACAGGAACTTTAAATTGTCCGCAAACCTTCCAGTTAAAGTGTATGATCAGGAAGGTACACCACCGCCCACCACCACCTTCCGCCCACCGACCACCAACCACCTTCCGTCGTTTAGTTGTCTGTTCGTTTTAGAGTATAAGTGCACTAGTATAAGCAGCATTTCCACGCTGTAAGGTATCACAAGTTGGCCAATTAATAATGACGTGCTTTCCTATAATTTAGATACCTGTGTTCGTGTTTAGTTAGTTAGTCGTCGCACTTGAATACTTCTTGAAGCTCAGACAGGCCGCACTCCAGATTAATGCAATTAATTAACACAATTTGGATTTGAGAATTTGAGATGCCCCATTTGGCACTCGACGCGTTTAACGCCGCGTTTTTAGAGGGATGTGTATTCTTAAGTAAAAGTATAAATCAAAATATGAATTTAGTTATAAGAGGATGTCTAAAAGTAACTCCGGTGACTGAAAACTTGTGTAAAAATCGGTTGTCATGGTATGTTATGCGGAAAAAAATGTGTAGGCAAATGTCGCCAGGAAAGTTTTGAGTATGAATTTAGAGTAGGAGAAGACCAAAAAAACGATCGATGGACTGGGTGAAATATGATATTGCGAGAAGGCGACAAAGTATGAAAGAAAAAACATGTTGTGCCGACCACAAATAAATTAGGTTCAGGACAGGCAAATGATGTTGTAGTATCTTGATTAAACGAGAGAACCCAGTACCTATCGTCCATTTTTACCATTTTTGCCGCATAAATAAATTTGTTGAGAAATTTGTTGATTTAAAAGAGTGTCCATGAAGTTTCTTGCCCGTTCTTCTCCATAGGTAGGTACCTACTGCTTTGAAATGGGCAACTAGCTTCATCTTTCTGACTGACCGACCCCTTGACAATTCAAAAGTGCCAGTAATTGGTTTATTTGAAATAAATGCTTTGAGTTTGAGTTTGTATCCTCAGACAATGATGTCGACATTCTGAAAGGTACACACCAGTGCGTACACAATACAGTTGCTCCGAGCTAAATTGTATCGGAGTAATTATGGCGACGTAAATGTAGGGTGCGTGTAGCGTATGGCGTCGGTGTGCGACCTCACTTAGTCAACATGTAACCCATCACTCTCTGAAATTAGATTTAATTTAACATTAAAGACTGTTCCAAGTATTTGGGACTGAAAACCTAGGCACTATCCATTGCTTACAATACCTATCTAATAAGTTTTTATTAAAATATTCTCAGAGACAAGGATCAACATCTAGTTCATTAAGAAACACAACAGTCACATTCCGCGGATGCCACGGCAGACGAAGAAACGGCGAAAGTTTATACAATGTAAACTAGTTGAGCAACCTGACACCGCCCGAGGTCTGATATTAATGGAAAACAATATGAATTCCAATTATTATGTAACGATACGAGTGTTAATTAACTACTGTCAAGGCAAAAGATCATTATTTACAATAAAAACTCCTTTATTGATGGTTGAGAAAAAATGAGATGTGTTGTCTTAATTATTGTTTATGTTTCAAGAGTCGGTATGACAAATAGCCTGTTTGCATTTAAAGGTATCATTTGGTTTCACTTGTTAAATAGTATAAGACGTTTTTCTTCTGTTGATTTTGGATTACATCTTCAAATTGGAACAAAAGACTGGTTCAGAAAATTTTTGTTTTCGTTAACCGCGGCAGTGGATTTGAGATCTGTGTTGTCGCCCCGCGCGCCCACCTCCGATAGGGAGAAGTAATGGCGTTCCAACATTTCTAATAGAGTAATTAATTCTTGGCTTATCGGGGTGAAAGTTCGTTTAATTATAGGTACCGTAAACCGTGTATGAACTGGTCGTTGTGTGACGTTTGAGGGCCTTTATCCAGCAGAGGACGTGTTTCGGACGAAATGATGACAATGATCGTAAGATTTCATTTTGATGGCAATAGGAAAGGTTTGGCAGAGGTGGTGATTAAAAAAAAAATGTTTTTGTTTCAATTGAACGCCTTCGATGTTTACAGTTCGTGACGAACATTGGACATTTGATGATCGGATTAAAACCAACCCACAGTGTGGTGGATGCGAGGAGACAAGTTAGTTTGTTACTCACAGACAATATGTCATGTGGCGTTGCGTGTTGCTAAAATTTCGTGGGGGAAAGAGCGGATGCGGGAGAAAACAATACTCCTAATAACTGCATACGAACCTGGGTCGGTGTCCACCTGCCGGCTCACCCAGGCAGGAATGATTGAAAACCGAATACTGTGAATATTGGCAGCCCTCTGGCTACGTTAGCCCGGATTTTTGCTTTTGTTTTGTCTGCGCGACAGCAAGGACAGATTAGGTACTGTTTTTCACGGGTACGTTACAACGTTACATAGGTGGGTGGGATTATTTTTATTGTATTCTCTGTGCATATGATGTATTTTGAAACAGTTGTGCTCCGACTGCCGAAACCTACGCTGAGCGATTGTTACAGGCTTGGTTAGTTAAATAAAAACAAAATTGAGGTCTTTAAAAAATGATTACCACAACTGTGTGGTCACGGTAATATTATCTATACAGTATTGTAACTCGGCCGCATCTTCGAAAAAAACGTAAACATGCGATAGGGCTGCCCGCCTCCAGCATTTGAATTACATTTGCCTACTTTGTGTTTCCATTTAGTTTTGTGATTGTTAATACACTTTTTTATAAACAAATAAAATACATTGTGTTCAGTAACATGCGTGTTGTTTTTTGATTGGTAGATTTAACTAAAAAAAGATGTTTATGTTTGAATAACAAATCGGTCTTATAAATTTGCGACCGAAAAATATTTGCGCCTCGACTGAGACGTACGAAATGCTTTATTATTAAATTTTTAAGTATAAAAAAGCCGCATTCTAAGGTAAAGCTTAATTAAAATTGTTTTAGAAAACATGCAACCAAAAACAGCACAAGGTATCCTACTCGTCATATTAAATAATATGTACTTGAACTTATTTTTAGTGAAAAAATCACGCGGTTATTGTTAAAAAAATAACACACCGTCTGTTCGTCACTGCGGCACAGTCGCGACTGCCTGCATGCCGAGCGCTTGCCGACATCGAGGCGCGTAGGTATAGCTTGCGTTTCGTCCGTTTGTATGAAGTTGCAATACTGTATAGATAATATTACCGTGGTGTGGTGGAGTATCAATATAAAAGACTTGAGTAGACGATACTAAAAATATTATTTGTAAATATTATGTGAACACCATGTACTTATGACATAATTAAGTTTGCTATGTGTGTTTTTCTTTTCATCTTTTGTGGTGTAGTGATTTTATTCTGGGTGCAACGTCTTCAGAAATAATGATATAATTCATGTATACAATTAATCATTGTAAAACATTTTAAAAGAGTAACGGTGGAGTTTCTTGCCTATTCTTCTCCATACAAAACTACCTTTGGGAACGGGAGACTAGAATCATTTCTATTTCTTGTTCATTTTGACGTTCAAAAGTGTCTTTCTTGTGCCTATTTGAAATAAATGATTTGACTTTGACTTTGATAACAAACCCAAGGATTGAAAACTCAATTGGATTTTATTTTATTGTACTTATCGCTTTTTCGTCTTCATCACGTGCCATAAAAGTAATATCACTAGTAGTTCCAAGCTGTGCAGTCAGTTTGACTCTAAAACGAACATCTTCGACTTTTGCAAATTCTGGAAGAAAAGTATCTTGTGGCAAGGTCTCAGTTTCATGTTTTCCTTTGCATTTCTTTTCTACGGGTTTTGCAATTTTAGCTTCAGGTTTAGGACTCAAATCTTCAATTAAAGGTTCAGGTGTTTCTTGTATGGCAATCTCTTTTATTTTGTCTTCTAGACTGCTTCTTGTGGCATCTTTTACTTGTTCTGCAACAATGGTACGTCCTAGTGTGTCGAAGTCAATCAAGGAGGTACTTTGGTCAGACTTTGATCATCTTTCATCTTGTTTAAGAGTTTCTTCCCAACAAACTCATGTTAATTTTAATGTAAGTACAGTAAAGAATACTTAATTAAAATAAAATTAAAAACTTCAGTTCATACCATACATCTTATCCGCGTATAAAAACTAATTTCACAAGTTACATGCTAAATCACGACCTCGTACAAAGGCCAGACAAAACCAAATAAAACTCAAAGTAATATGAACATTGTACCTTCAAAGGATGTAATTAAAACTGTTTCGCGTATTAATTACTAGGAGTCTACGCAGAGGGGCCGCGCCATGGCACGGCACAAACGCGGTGCATATAACACAGAATACATGGATTTGATAACATTAAGCTCGGAGTAAACGAAAAATTGACGGCCATTTAAGGGTGCTTTGGCGTGGCCGTGTATTGTGGACCCTCCAGGATGTGATTTTTCATTCTATTACTTAGTGTTATTGGTTTTCTAGTATGGACCGACACCCTCACGTATTTTTGCGTCCCGGTCAGGTTTTATTATGTATGTATGTGGCCGTTTGTTAAAAGTTTCTAGCCCTAAAAGCTAATATTGAGTTTTTATTTTATTTTGCCATGACAATGTCTGGCGCCGCACTGCACTTTGTGAAAAAAAATGTATTTAGAAAATTTATTAGAAAAAAATATTAGAAGTAGCAATAATGATTATAAATTCAGAATTTGTTGTCAGATTGTTTGTGAGTATTATAGATAGAAGATAGTTGAAAGTAGTCCTGTCAAGACAGGCTATAGCAACAAAACAGTCTCGATTGAAATTCGTCGATAGTTTTGACAAAAAAGAAGTTTTGACTTTGGTTTACTAGCGATTTTTTTCTCAACTATATTCAATTGTTTATTGTAAAAGCATTGTAAAAGCAACACAATAACTATTCTAATGGCAAAATTACATCAAAGAGCCTCTTTTAATAGTGCAGGATGCATTGGACACCACCAGTCACCTTTTGTGAACCCGTTGCAATTTGAGCCCCCGTGGTATTGACTTGCTGTAGACAGCGCATAATTGAAATGTTACCTTGATGTACCGTGTGCCTGATGTGGGGTTGGGGGAACATTTTGTGATTAGATGGAAATTCAATCCTAACAGTTGACGGTGCTTTATGTTTAAAATTATAATGATTCTGTTCGGAACGGGAGTTTTGTACGAATAAAAATACCCATTAGTATTGTCTGTCTTGTTTGAGGAGCTCGTGGCTAAGTATAGTACAGCCGCACATATCGATCCATCAGTTTAAGCTACGCGTACGGGTTGACATTGATGGGTGACCATCTATACATACCGAGACTCCTCCGTGCCTCGGAAAGCACGTTATACCGTTGGTTTCGGCTGCCATTTGTGCGTCTTTGACAGTCGTTACGGCTCGTCAGAAGCCCCAAAAATCTGACAGCTTGTCTGATCAAGGGGTCGTATTACCCAGTTACTGGGTTGTAGAGGTCAGATAGGCAGTCGCTCCATGTAAAATATTCAGCTGCATCCGTTAGACTAGAAGCCGACCTCAACTAATTGGGAAAAGGCTATGCAGATTGTTTGTTTGTGTTGTTTTATTGTAAGGCAGAGGCCTTTTTTCACTTTTCCTGGTTTACTGCGATTACGAGCCAATACTTGAGGACCTATGTCTGTATTTCAAATTCATCTGTGCCTTAAAAATCAAAAGTCATTTATTCAAATTAGGCTGAAGATCAGCACTTTTTGAAGGTCAAAGTTACATAAGACAGTCCCCCAAAAACGCCCACCCTTCACCACTTCCTAGTGCTTTAGCTGGGAAGAAGAAGTGGCGCAACAAACTCCCCAGCAGCACAGCTGTCTGTTTAGTTGGAAGAACTTGACTCTACACATTTATCGTATGAGAAGTAATTAACATTACGAAACTCATCACATTAAAATCAATCATTTGCCACATGTCAGCTAGCACACGTCAATATACCAATTAAAACATTAAAACTGACTGTACTCAAGCGTAAATAAAAAAAAAAAAAGAGAAGAAAAGAGAGAGAGAGAGAAATGTTAGTGAGAAATGCCCAGATCTCCAATTCAACAAATATTTTATTATATCCTTTACCTAAGATATTATTTGAAGTAGAACATTTTATCTATTCTTCTTCAATAGCCCTTATCTGTTGCGGACTGTAGGATATTCTAAGATAAAAGTCAATAGCATGCGGATGGGTCGATTGTAGTGCAAACATACTCAAGGTAAGGATTCATTCAGCTCTAATAGATTAGCTATGAGTAATACCTAAAATTGCTTTTGGAAGTAAATATAAGGTATGGCAATCTTTTAAAAATATCAGATAATTTGCGATACTCGCTAAACACGGATGGTTGAAATCAAATTGATATAAATCTCAATATAATTTAGCCGGATGTCAGTTTCTTTTGTTACAAGTGTAGACTATGTAAGGTAGAAACTCCTGATTGCATTCAAATGATTGTAATTTGAGCTCCATAATTGAGATGGAAGTTATAAATACAAGATGGAGATGACCTTCAAAGGACGTACTGCCTAAGCTTCTTTATCTTATTAAGTAAAGTACACAGGTAACAGATAAATTTGAGAGAAAGAATAAGGCAGTACGGATTTAAATTTTCTTTTATTTATTAGGGTAATAAATTGCTTTCTGTATTAGTTACATATAGAGTCTTTTATGCTTTTATCGATTTAGGTCTTTACTTTTCGTGTGGTTTGTGACTAACCTGGTGTCAGAGTTTTTATACTGCCCATAGGCCACTGACTTAGCTTCACATGCTGTTGAGAAATATCTCTCAGGCATGCCTGTGTCCTCGCGATGTGTTCTTTCACCAATTCGCAAGTGATAATTAAACAAGACGCACATGAATCTAAAAATCAGAGGTGCGTGTCTTGGGTTCGAACTTAAGACTATGACTTGGAAGTCCGACGGTAATTCTACTAGGCTATCACTGCTTATCGATTTAGGTTATTAATTGTTATTATATTTTTGGAGCCATTCCGAGAAAACTTTCTGAGAATTTGGTGGAGGTGGTTTGGTGTGTTTTTGACTTTTGTGGATAGGGTTTCCAATTGGTTAAGATTATTTTTTATGAAAATGACCACTTCATATACAAATTAAAAAAAATGGTTTGCAACTAACACGACGATTTTTTTTGGGCTTTAAATGTCCCTAACGGTAGAATTACCCCAGAGTATTCTGCCGTATCGCAGTACCACACTGCGGAGACGTATGCTCACTTTCAGAACGTTGACAAAATTGCGACTAAAAATGAGACAAAAAGAACTCGTTTCAATGGGTTTTGTAACTACGTATATTAACAAGTATATTTCAACGTTTTCCTTGTAATTTTTTATTTCAACCAGAATTGCGATTTTGTCTCTGAAATGGTATTACACCTGTGAAGCGTTATTTAATTTGCAGATCTCTAAAAATATAATAGGCGTCGATCATCACATACGGTATAAATTGTCTGGTTTCTGCTCTCCAATCACATAACGTTTCAGGGCCCCTTTATTTACTTAAATGCGCTGCCATGCCACTGCAAATATAAATATGTTTCTATGCAAATACGAACTGTCCAATCGTTATATTTTGACGTTTGAATGTACATATGTAAACTTCATCGAACAAACAAGCCATCTCTCTTTGAAGTTTCTATCCCTTTGGTTGGAATTATTCGGGCGAACACAAATGTATCAGCACTGCACGTGTCTATGATGGTATGCGCTACAGAATGGAGTTCCGTAGAACAAATCCTGGTTGCCTGAGTCGATACGATAAATTCGTGCATCTGGAAACGTCAATATTGACTTTGTAACTGCGCACGGATGATCAAAAGCCTGCTATCCAACATCAAAGCAAACGGCAACGTCCAATATTTGCTGTAGGTACATTCACATACTCCTATAGACTGCGGCTTGACCAAATACAGCAGAATGCGCGGCAGTAATGTAAATATTTTTAGTTAAAGTTGAGTTTTTTTTTTGGAAATTAATTGCTTTTGAAGACTGTCTGGTTTTAATAACGTACTGGTAGCTACATTAAACACACGTTTAATTTATGATTTATTTTTAATACATACAAGAAGTGGCCATCAGGTTTTTCGTAATAAACCTGTAATAGATTTTAAAATAGGGAAATATTTTTTGTAGCTTTAGAAAATCTTTTAAATTATGTTTGTTAGCTAGTCACCTAATGCCACTTACCATATTGGGAACAAAATGAAGCAGCCGCAACAATTTACGTCGTTAGTGTGGAATTATAGAAGCGTCTACATAAGATGCTAAATTAGACGTATTTACCACGCTGCCAAACCAAGCTGTTATTGGTTTGAAACCGTGGTAAATATGCCTAATTAGATCGGTTACTGTCTGAGGAGCTCGTGGCTAATTAATAACAGCCGCACGGATTGATCCATCAGGTTAAACTACGCCGGGGTTGGTTTGTGGATGGGGACCATCTTTAGATATCGAGATTCCTCCGTGCCTCGGAAAGCACGTTAAGCCGTTGGTCCCGGCTGTCATTCGTGGATCTTTGACAGTCGTTACGGGTAGTCAGAAGCCCGAAAGTCTGACAGCTAGTCTTTCAGTTACTGGGTTGTGAAGATCAGATAGGCAGTAGTGCATCCGGTTAGACTGGAAGCCGACCCCAACATAGTTGGGAAAAGGCTAGGCAGATTAATTTAGATCGGTTACTGTCTGACAATTACTTTGGTTAGGAAAAATCTGATAGGTGCGCGTCACCTATGTTTTTCTGTGCATAGTTGTTCTCATCGGCCAATGTCCCATAAAAGTTTCTAAATCGTCACGCCAGCGTTTCCTAGGCGGTAAACGGGATTGTACGAAAGGGTTACCGCTACCCCGGAACATAAAGGGCTAAGGAAGGAACATGGATGGGATTTAGTCAGTAAAAGTCTGACACTCCCTCCCACTCCACCCGGAGCGGGAGGAGTCATTGGATGATTTCCTACCCTCAAAAAAAAAAAGCTTTTCCTGGGCGTCTGTGGAGGATTAAAAGTAGGTAAAGATTACCAGTATTCTTTAAATAAAACCTTGTCATTACGTCACAGTGGTGCCAGACCTACTGCTAATCAACTTTGCAGATCTACCGGTGTGTGCCATAGTCCGCACTCATCATGTACTTATAATAAGAGCCGCGCGGCCGAGCGGCCGTTGCGTCAACGCGACTTAGAATCTTGAATGCATTGCGTAAGTACGCATCAAGGAATATATTTTTATGTACAAGACAAAGGATTTAGCGGATTTGTGAACTTAATTCATTTGAATTACATACAGACTTGTATAGAATCAGCAACAAACAGCTGAGCTTCTTCTTCAGCTGAGGTTATTCCCGCACGTCTTCACTGTAAAAGCATTGGAAAGTGGTTATGAGGGGCTTTTTGAGGGTCTATCTTAAAGTCAAATCAATATTTTTAATAGGTTTAGGAAAAACACTTTTAAAAACACTTTCACACATTATTTGTTTTATGTTGGCGTTCAGAAAGTGCTATAATAATAATATAATAATAATATCCTTGGACATTTCACACAGCGCCATATCGTCCCAAGCTAAGCAACCTAATGCTTGTGTTATGGTAACGAGATGGCTGATAAACTACTTAAAATTTTTTTTTTGTAAATACATACATATTATAGATAGAAAAACACCCAGACTCGTAACAAATATTTGTTCCGTGCGGGAATCGAACCCGCGACATAGTGCGCAGCAGTCAATCGCTCAACCGCCTAAACTACGCCAACCGTGTCGTCATGCTGATTCGAAGCATGTTTTTTTTTTTTAGCTTTGTACATCGTTCAAATTGCCACGGTATGTGGCCTTTAGTAATCGATATTTATTTGATGACTTTTTTTTAATAAATTGTAATAAGTTTATTCCATGAAGTGAAATACACCCCGTTATATTTATTTACTTAATGGAAGGCTGTATGAAAATCATTTGCACGCACGGTAAACTTTAAGTATCACACCTTAATGGATTAAGTGTTTTTTTTTTTTTGGAAAGCTACATTACCTCTCAGCTCGCACCGCTTGCTCTTACCACTTGATCCGCTCATCTTCAACTGCATGTAATGTTGATTCCATTCACGACATTCGCACAATTTCTCCTCATCGACGGCGTTGGGATTACAGATGTATAGTTATTAACACAAGTGTTAGAGCCTAATGTTTACTTTTACACTCTACTCGCGTTGCAGAACATAATTGAACATACCAGAAAATCAGCATTTTAGCAAACATTAAAGCAGTTCTGGAAATCAAATATTTTACATAAAAAGGTATCTAATATTATATTATGTCCTTCAATTTTTACCGAAGTCGTTAAGATAATTATTAAATTACCTACCCTTCTAGGTAATATTATTTTTCTTGAAGCAAAATCTATTATTTCTATGTACGTATAAGTGATAAAGCCAAACAGATAAAAATAGATAAACCAATTAGGTCATTTATTGTTAGGTTGTGTATTGTTCATCTAAAACTAAATTCGATTCAGGTCAGACGACTTGTGACTTTGGCTAGACTGTAGGTTAAACTTAGGTATCTCAACGCTAGGTAGGTCACTGTAGGTTATTTATAAAATCCAAGCCATTTGAAGGACAGACATTTCCACAAGGCTTGTTTGTGCTACTTCTCTTTAAACCACAACTTGATAAACAGTCTTAGAAAAATAATAAAGACCCTTTCTTTCTGAACTGCGAAATTTAAGTGTTTTTAAAAGCAGTTAACATCCTTTATTTTTTTTTTTACTTCTGCCTCACAAAGTATATAAAAGCCAGCCAGACATTTTCTGTTTGAAAGCCGCATAAAACCTAAACAGAGCTCTTTCAATGGACTACAAAAGCGGAAAACAAGTAGCTAATTTTATACTTTGCGCCCTATTGTGTCTTTTTAATGGCACTTCATTTAGTCAGTGACATTTAACAAAAACAAATTATAACAACAGACTTTAACTATACGGACTCAACAAGTTTTAACAGGTCGATTAGGATTTTTAGGATTGCGTGCCTCAAAAGGAAAACACCTAACCCCCCTACAGGATCACGTTTTTCAATCAATTCAGATCATCCGGGTTCTCTTCCTAAGTTGCATCACAACGCTCAGCTCTCTCCAGTTTCTGCATCACGGAACCAATGGATTACCATTGTCTCCTTGATTTCTAATTATCTAGGCGGCATTTTTAGCGTCCTCTGCACCGGAGCATCTGGGCTGCAGCCAATTATCTCTCGTGAGCGCATACGATTATATTGACGTGAACCATATTCGCCAAGGACGGTAATTAGACAATAGGTTTCATGGGGCATATCAGTTTTTTTTTTCGTGTGTTTAGTGAGTAAACCAGAGTCAGAGTTTCTAAGCTGCCCATGGGCCTCTGACTTAGCTTCACATGCCGTTGCATATCAGTTGGGAACGACCCATGCATTAAAATTATTATTTTACTTTTTTAAGGCCTTGAATAGACATGACAGTCTATTTCTATTTTGTTGGAATGTAGACCGACCTTTCTCTTGAAATATCATGGCAAAAATAATAGTAGAAGTTGTACAAACTGTGTGAAGAATCTTTAAGATGTGCCCAGTAATCTATGGCCTACTTTACTGTTTTTCTCGTCATTTTAAGGGTTCTACGTAAAACCTTAAACCGTGTTCCTATTTCGTAAAAAGCGTAAATGCAAATCTAATTTTATCACCATCTGCCTATCCTGTTCCCAATTATGTTGGAGTTCGGTTCCAGTCGAACCGGTTGCAGCTGAATACCAGTATTTAAATGGAGCGACTGCTTGTCTGATCTCCACTGCAATTTTATTTTGAAATCATCGTAAAATAAAACGAATACTATTTTTATTGGTCTAACAGTTCTGTGATCGCCTGTACAGGCGATACGATCACGAAGTTACGTCACGCGACCTCTTGCTTCCGACAAGTGTTAGTCTTCCCATAGTCGGCAATGCAATGCTGACCAGCGCCGAAAGGTTACAAGAATGTATGTGAAACTGTCGTCAACATCCATCACCTTCTGCCTGGCAAAATGGATAAAATATACGTATTTTCTACGTGGAAATCGCTTGAAAAATAGGGCCATCAATCAAGCCTACCTAGCTTTAGCTGATTACCAGTCTTTTATTTGGAGCGACTGCTTGTCTCACCTCTAAAACCCAGTTAGTGGGGTACACGATACCCCATTAGTAAGACGAGACGTGGGTTCTGACTGTCCAGGAATAACAGCCGGAATCAACGACTTAACGATCTTTTCCGAGGCACAAAGGGGTGTTGATAGGAAATGGATGGGCACCCATCCCCGAACCGGAACTTGAACAGGAAGCGTAGCTCAACCTTCCATCCACATAATCCTCCTTCAGCAAACTGTGAAGGAAAACAAGAAAAGAAGTAGGTAATATTAAATCTTTGGTCTGAAATCTCTTTTAGGTCGGCGAGCTTCTGGTATGTTTCACATTTTCAAATAAATACCATTAATTCCGGCTACATAAAACTAAATGAATGGTGGATTTCAATCTCTAATTACAACATAGTGAAAGAGCAACGAGAGATTTCATTTTATGCATGGTCATTACGAGACTCTAAATAGGTACTAACTAATTTCGGCTTTTATGTGCTACTGTGCAACTGAAATGATCGCCACCCACATTTTGCTAATGAATAATAACATATGATATACCATAATTGGTACGCGTATGTAAACATTTTTCTATCTAAACAATAGTATCAAATTCACCTAACATGACGTAGGTAATGATCTTCAAGTGTTTACTTTATTGAGTTGACTAGCTTCCGCCTGCGGCTTCGCCAGCATAATATGTCGACAAATTATACACATAAACCTTTCTCTCAATCACTCTATCTATTAAAAACAACTGCATCAAATCCGTTGTGTAGTTTTAAAGATTTAAGCATACATAGGGACATAGGGACAGAGAAAGCAACTTTGTTTTATACTATGTAGTGACAAAACAAACTCTTCAGTGACAGGTCGCTACCTGAAGTTCCTTACCTTTGAATAACAAGGTAAATCGTAGGAGGAAAAAAACATGTATCAATTACAGAGAGGAGAAATGTTTTTCCGTACTAATTAGACCTCCGCTTGCGTCTCAATGTTTGTTTACAAACACAATCTCAGATACGTTGTTTAAAGTAACTAAAAACGAACGAACTATAGATGATGTTTTGATTTGTCTCCTGGGTGCATTTCCAGTCGACAGCGATGCGGAGGATTTTCCGACGACATTTGTTATTTTAGTTTCTTAGTAGGTTTAGTTAGGTTAGGACTTAGAGTATTTATGCTCTAAGGGTTAGGATAACATATTTTAACTTTTCGTTGTCAATTTTTTACTTTTTGGTATTTTAGTAAGTACTGAGTTCCAACTCTGCTGTGTATGTTTCAAAGTTATTTTTTTCAACATATTACTTACACCGCGACAGACACACACAGCACAGCGATGGTTTTGATAGCGATGTGTAAAAATAGTTTTTGATGCTCTTCGATTATTATACATATTATTTATAAACGTAGTTGTTAATATAATACCTAATTATGTTCAAACAATTCTGAAAGTAACACTGGAAACCTGTATGGAAATCGGTTCTCATGAGTATATCTGATGCGCAGGAATGAGTGAAATGTCGTGAGGACAGTTTTGAAGAAACGAATTTACCAAGGGGTAGTTCGTTAAACAGGCTGATTCAGTTCGCTAACAATAGAAAAACAATTGTGTCTTGTTAGTCACAGCTGAACGTGAATAAGAGTAGTTTTGTTTGTGCCGAATAACGATTATCTTATTCTTTCTTTTCTTTCATTACTTTTTTTCTTTCCTTCTAGGAAGACTAAACGATGGAAGGATTGTGTAAAATATGATATGGCTAGAAAGGGACTACCAAGATGACTAAGAGCAGCAAAAGCGATCGCCAATAAATTGTGATAAAGGCAAGCGAATAACTAATATATATTCTAGAAGACCGCAGCTTATTGTTAAAATATCTGTGTCGCATCAATATTGAAAAATATTAGTAAAAGAAATTACTTATAAAACCGAGAATTATCATTATTTTAAAACATCACCAAAAACAGTTAACTATGCAAAGGTCAGTTATGCTACGGAACAGCATCTCACTAAAGTGTGTCGAAGCCGCAAACCGCAGATACTTCTACTCCTTGAGATCATTGTTCACACATGAACTACCTTTTAACACGTTTTTGAGTTAACCAGGTAAACAGAGATGATGTAGCGAGAACCGTAAGGCCGGTTGGTGTAGAGACGCGTGAGGGCCTGTGTCCAGCTGCAAAAGTTACTGCTGAAATGATAATGATAAATTAATAGAAGGTCAGAAATCCGGTGAATGTATCAGATGGTGCCTGATAAGTATGTATGGAAGAAACTGATGTACCTACTTCTGGAAGAGAGCTACTTAGTACTTATTAGCAATTAATTGATTGATTTTACTTCGATGGTCCTAGTTTACCTAGAGGAGCTCGTGGGTTAATAGTAGCAGCCACACATGTCGATCCATCAGGTTAAACTACCCTTGTCGGGGTTGTTTATTAGTGATCGATGCTTCTCATACGGTAAATGTGTAGAATCAAGTTCTTCCAATTAAACAGACAGCTGTGCTGCTGGGGAGTTTGTTGCGCCACTTCTTCTTCCCAGCTAAAGCACTAGGAAGTGGTGGGCGTTTTTGGGGGACTGTCTTATGTATCATTGACCTCCGAAAAGTGCTGATTATCAGCCTAGTTTGAATAAATGACTTTTGATTTCATTTTGATTTGAGATTAGGAATGTGGTGGATGATGTGCTTTGAATTAACATGTTTTAGCATAAATTAAAAAAAAAACACTGCGGTGAATATGTACTTGAAATTATTGGTAATCACTAACACACAGTTAATCACAGTTAATGTAGGTCCATTCCTTTTCTTGTATGAGAATCTGCTTCATCTTGCAGTAGACTGTTACAGGTTGGTATAATATGCCGTGGGCAACGTTAATTAATTATACTGTCGATCTACAGATTGACTTGACTTGACCCGAGGTTCAAACCGCGATAATATCAGTACCATAAGTTCGCAAGTCTCTGAGACTTCTCAGTGAAAGTGAAACCACCATTGTTAACAGCCTCGCAGCCATGCCAGTTAGCGAGTCTAGATTCTGTAAAACTAAAAATAAGTCATCATGCCATAGACGATTCTAGCATCGTTAAAGAAAGAAAACCTTCTGCGAAGACTTGCGACTGCACTCATCTTACTGACTGACTGATCCCTCTTGCTCTGTAGAGCGGAAGGGAATATCAGACACACTCTTAAACCAATCCATGTTCCTTCCTTAGTCCTTAATGTTCAGTCATCATGCCAGAGACGAAGCCAGTGTCGTCAAAGAGCGTTTCCCTTCTGCGATGACCTGCAGATCGACTCGAGACAGTTCAAAAGTGCGAGTCAATTGAAATAAATGCGTTGAGTTTAAAACTTGAAGATGTCGATTAGACAACCGTTTTAGTTGATGAAATTACTAAAACAAGAAAGAGGCTTAAAATGCTTAGGAATGGTTTGTCTGCTTTACATAATAATATTACGTATCGTTACTAAGAATAGTCTAAAGATGGACCTAGAAACCCAAATGATAAAGTGTAATCATAACATCTTAAGTAATGAATAAACATCTATAAAATTCCCACAATAGATCCATAGACTCAAACATTACTTGTACCATAAAATAATTCGAATCGATTAAACACATAACTTTCACTGCTAGTTTTATTCCGTGAATCCACAAATATGCAGTCTTCTCCGTGCCAAATGTTGGCCAATGAACGATACACAATGCTGGCTTACTAACCAATTGTAATAATTGTGTTAATACAAAAGCAGCGATGGTCACGCTTGTCAAATATTTGGAAGAGGCGTTAGGTATTTTTGCGTGTTGACTGCATTCCAATGTTACGTCATTTCGAATACAATATCTATTGGCGTACGGGTATGTTGGTGGTGCATGGTCTATCGTGAAAAATGTAAGTATGATTATTATTATTTTAAAGATGGAGAATAAGTTAGGAAAAATATTGTATACTTAAATAATGGTACTCAAACATTCATTATCATCATTTCACCCAAAAAACATCCTCTGTGGGACATTAGCCTCCCAAGAACCGCCAAACAAATATAAAATCTAATGGAATAGTTGGCCCAACACTTATGCAAGCATTGTATTGTGTTAACTGTATCTACGACAACAAAGAACGTTAGAGGTCCTTCAACTCATTTACATACAGGTTATGTTTTTTTCAAGTGTGACACAATAACTACTTATTATCTCTAAATAGTATAAAACAAAGATGCTTTCCGCTTCTTCTGTCCTTCTGTACGCTTAGATTTTATTAATAGATAGAGTGATACCAGAGGATATACCTAAAGTTTAGCATTCACCCGCGAGGTATGCCAATATAAAGTATCCTTCCGCTAGGTTCAAAGTATCCCCTTACCAAATTTTATCAAAATCTCAGTCCACACAGACACCACATTATACGTTGCAACCATTCGATGCCGGGCTTGGACGCTAGTTTTTCTAAAGAAAAAAAAAACAAATAAGTGACAGTGTGGCCTTCAAGTGGTACGCAAATAAGCGGGATTGTCCGAAAGGGTTACCGCTATCCCGGAACATAAAGGGCTAAGGAAGGAACATGGATGGGTTTTAGTCAGTAAGAGTCTGACACTCCCTTCCGCTCCACTCAGAGCGGGAGAAGTCATTGAAATATTTCCCAGCCTCAAAAAAAAAGTGGTACGCTAAGTTATTTTGTCTATCACTAATTAAAAACGGTGGCAATATTCCTAATTAATTTCATAGATTCTAACAATTTTACTTAATGATTTTTGTTTGTTACACAGTACCATACCTGCTCCTCTCAATTAGAATCAAAAGAGCATGTTCCTGCATGATTTAACCATTGGAAGTTAACTAGGAAGTCCCTGATCCGTCTCCGGACCCAAGTGGGAAGATGTAACTCCAATCTAGTGAAGCAGGGCTTCCTGGACGGAGCAGCATCGGCAGCCGAGTGTGGATGCGGAAATGTGTTGCCAATTACTATGCTCCGCCTCCTATCCTGCTCTCTGTGTCCCAAAATATGCAGGCCAGAAACTGGCCTAATCATTGCCAACGACAAAACTGTGGACCTACCGAAGTTTCGGATCAACAAAAACTGTAATGCTCTCATGCCAGAGATTCAAAGAAGAAGCTTGGTATGAATTCTTTATTTTTTTATTTATTTAAAGACTTTAGAAGACTTACAGTTAAATACAATGGTACATAGATAACAGTATGATAATCTGACAGCCAATTACAGATCTAGAGCTTGTCTGATCTAAATGTACTGTGGAACAGAATATACACACTGCCAAATAATGCCTATTTAAATATATATTTTTTTTATTAAACTTACATCAATAAAGACATGTGTCATAGTCATCTAGGCTCCTTCTTCTTTGTCCAGACCCTCTTGATAGAGCGGTCTTGGTCATGACGTTGCAGTGAAACGGACAGTGTCACGATGCGACGCCATCTGATGTAACATAATAATTTTGTGTGATCGTGTAATGGGGCGCCTATTGCGTATTTAATCTGGTCGGTCCATTGTACGGGCCACGTGCCGCGTGTTTTTGTTCTTTCAACCTTCCCCTGCACTACTAATAGAACTTCTTGACGTTCTATGGAATATTCCGCACATTCCCTGCCACGTTTTTCCGGTCTTTTCCGCCCTTTCTTTTTTGTAGGTCTTCCGCCCACCTGACTACCGATCAGTTCTTTACCAAGTCACGTTTTATTCGAGGAAATACCAAGTGAGTGACGTGTTTTGGCAAACTTTTCAGTTAAACAATAGCCTTCGTTTTTCAGGTTTCGAAATCAACGTCAAACTTTCGTAACCAAATGAATTTCGAAACACAAAATAATATTAAAATGAGGAAAGATTTTTTGTTTGTTTGTACTGATTTGCCGAAAGTACTGGAAAGATTTTTACTATATTTACAATAATAATAATGTAAACCAAAGTAGCAAAAATTTTGCCTATAAAATTCATTATTTGGCTGGCACTGATAAAGCTATTGACGATACATAAAAATGATGTACTACACGATTCAAATCCTCATTAATACCTACAAAAGAGTCCACGAGTGGATATATCTAACTATCATAATTAAGTCACAAAGCAGCTTTTGTGTTCTAACGTTTAATTAGATCGTGGAAACAAAAATACGACTAGGTTACATTCGTATCATCGTATTAATTTTTATTCAAATAATTTGTTTTATCATCGGGGGTATTTATGTAGTAGTAAAATAGGCAAAAACTAATACAGAGATTGCGAAGAAACTTGATAGGTATGTACATACAACTTTTATTCTTTATCCCGATGTTCCCTCAGAATCTTAACTTACGAAACTTACACGGGTAAGACGGCAGGGCGCAGCTAGTATGTTTATAAAATTACTTTGACAGGTTTCCTGTTGGGAAACATCAGCTGTTCTCAGTTCTAAATATTTTTATTGAAATCATTTGTTCACCAACCACGAAAAGAAAACATTTGTTGTGTTTAACAAATGTCTTCTTGAGAGTAATTAATTAGCGCAGAAATTATTATCTTAATCACTTGTTTCCTTCAACGAACTCTCACTGCTACCGAACGGTGGGAAGATGCACGCATTCTACGAACGCAATGAATGAAAGATAATTGTGTTAACAATAATAAGATTAGCTATAGTAGAAAATGCGCAGTAGAAAAAAGAAAAATTTAGGTATATTCAAACTCAAATTCAAACACATACTCCGTTACAATTTAGCTCGGAGCAACTGTGTTGTGTACGCACTGGTGTGCAGCTTTCAGAATGTTGACAACATTGTCTGAGGATACAAACTCAAAGCATTTATTTCAAATAAACCAATTAGAGGCACTTTTGAATTGTCAAGGGTCGGTCAGTCAGAAAAATGAAGCTAGTTGCCCATTCCAAAGCAGTAAGTACCTTTTCAACCTCGTAATTGGTTTATCACTTTGACAAAAATCCCATGTGAATAGAGACTTTAGTAAAATGTTAAAATGATTTAACTGTCACACAGACAGATGACCTGAGAGCCAAGATAAGTGGTAATAGATTTCAATTTTTTTTTTCACAAGAATTGAGGCACGCAATTAAACCATGAAATTGCCGAATCCACTAGCGAATAGACGGCAGTGCGGGTAGGCTTCCGAGAAGTTATTTAGAACGCTCAACACGCACGGTAATACGCGGATACGGAGATAATTATTCGGTGCATACAGTCGAATTGGCTCATTATGGATGTCAGAAAAGCATCCGTCATACCTTTGCATACTTCATGCATAACGCAATGAGGTTACTTTGTCTAATCCCTTTTGACGTTTGTCGACGTGCCTGTAAATGACATTCAACCTTAGGGTGACAAACAATCGCGATCACTGTCGACATCGGCTTATTGCCATAGATAAAAAATTGAAAAGAGTTTGTATTCCTGTTTACTTTGTATGTATTTTCATCATGTTATCATTCGAAAGACGTCGGTGTTGTATCGATCGAATACGACGACTATTTAAAGAGAATTACTATGTGAAGTAAAGGCAAGACTGAAAATTGCATCGTTAACTGAAAAGTTGTGTGGAAATCGGCGGTTAATGTAGGGCATAGGATGCGGAGGAATGAGGAAAATATTGCGTGGAATATTTTAAGTGAGAATGTGGATGGGTATAAGCCTAGGGACCAAGAAAACGATGGATGACTGTATGTAAAATGATATGGCTGGAGAGGGGGAGACTACTGTGATGACGACGAACAGAGAAGTATGGGTGATATGTGCTTGTGGCGCTGACCACGCAATTATCCAATACATAAACATACATACATAATCAGCCTATAAAGTTCCCACTGCTGGGACACAGGCCTCTTCTTTAAGAGAGGAAATGGGCCATAATACACCACGCGGGCCAAGTGCCGGTTGGCGGATGTCACATGTCTTCGAATTTTTGGTTTTACGACATGCTGGTTTCCTCACGATGTTTTCCTTCACCGTTTTGAGAAAGTGCCCGCTTTGGGTTCAAGCTCACGACCAACTACAACTCCTAGGTCGAGAGCGATACCACTGGCTAGCTCACCGCCTGATCAGGACAGGGCCCGTGCCGTATGCCGCGTTTGTGTTCCACTCGCACCTCAAAGAGATGTCAGCATTATGGTACGGCCGCGTTAGGGCCGATGCCTGCCGGGTCAGCAAGATTGTCAAAGGAAAGAACATGGATGTGTTCTAGTCAGTAAGAATCTGTCACTCCCTTCCGCTCCACCCACAGCGGGAGGAGTCATTTGATGATTTCCCTACTCAAAAAAAAAGAATCTACATAATATGCTTGTTGCTTCTTGGCGCAAAAACTAATGAACCTTCGATGAAACTTGAAATATCGGTATAAAAAGTAACAGTTATGTGCCTAGACGTAACTGTTACTTTTTATCCCGGTATTTCCACGGAATCGAAACTTACGCGGGTAAAACCGTGGGGCGCAGCTAGTTCACAAAATAAACCTCAGACTACTACTCCAATTAGTGCTTTTTAATTTTGTGAATTCAATTATGAAACTATTCGGCGAATTTATTATACGAGTAAATATGGCAGATTGTGATGTGATGGAAGTGGGTTTTCATATTTGTCAGTGTATTCAAACGGAAATATTTAACGAGTGGTTTTAATTATTTTTCGGAAGAGTTTGTGAACTGCAACAGTTCCGCGGATGAATCAATTTGTGAAGTAGGAATTGTGATCTGTATTCAAACGGAAATATTTAACGAGTGGTTTTAATTATTTTTCGGAAGAGTTTGTGAACTGCAACAGTTTCGCGGATGAATCAATTTGTGAAGTAGGTATTGTGATCAGTATGCGTGTGTGTGTAAAACTTACCGTTATTACTAAGAAATACTTGCATGTTGGACATGTCCTTATATGCAAGGGGTGTTATACATTTAGTATTCAGCTGCATCCAATTAGACTGGAAGCCGACCCCAACATAGTTGGGAAAGGCTAGGTAGATTGATTGAGGCATAAGTTCAACATTATTAGTATTGTTTGGTGTATATGTCGCAGGTATATTGTCAACGCCATGATATTACAATTTCACCAGTGATATTATAATTAAACGGTAGATTGTGAACTGACTTCATTTCTTACAATTTATCGGCCTGATTTTAGTAACATTGTAATGTCACGGGGACACTATAGTGATATTATAATAAATCTAGGTATATCATGAATGAAGATGACAGTGGGAGAAGTCGAGCGTTCTGATTGGTCAATTCTTATTTATTCGCGATTTGCAAAACAATAATAGTAAATTCAATCACTTCCAAATGCTCACTGTCCCACATTTTGAAAATATTTAATAAAAGAAATGCACAAAACACTATTTAAACATTAATTACAGACAGAAAATTGCACAGGTGCTCCAATGTTTACCATTATTATTTTGCAAATTGCGAATGAAAAAGATTTGACCAATCAGAACGCTCGATTTCTCCCACTGTAAACTTCATTCATGATATACCTAGATTTATTATAATATCACTAAAGTGTCTCCGTGATATTACAATCTTACTAAAATCAGGCCGATAAATTGTAAGAAATGAAGTCGGTTGACAATCTACCGTTTAATTATAATATCACTAGTGAAATTGTAATATCACGGCTTTGACAATATACTTGTGACATATTATACAACTCATACTAGGTACTCGTAGGTAAATTGTCTGAAAGCATAATTTACGAATTTCGGCGGCGACGTAGATTTGCAGGTAGGTACAGTCAACCGCATGTACAAGCTGGCCTTTTATTCTGTCAAATCTCCGTAAAGTCAAAGTCAAAATCAAATCATTTATTTCAAATACACACAGGCACAAGAAATAGAATCGATTCTAGTCGCCCCTTCCGAAAGGTAGTTTCGTGGAGAAGAATGGGCGAAAAACTCCACCTTTACACTTTTAAAATGTTTTACAATATTTTGTATACATGTATTAACATGTAACATTATAATATGTGAAGACGATGCACCGAGAATAAAAACACTACACTACAAAAGGCGAAAAGAAAAACACATACATTTAGCAATGGCAAGTAAACTTGATTATGTCATAAGTACATGGTGCTTACATATTTACAAACATTCTAAAAGTGAATACTTAATAATAAATCAATCAAGATAATCCGTAACACGCCATGCCAGATCAATATCAAAGTATTACTATTCTTCGTCTCCCAGATACTCAGCTACGAGTTCGACGCTATCTACGTCTATAAGTTCCTGTAACTTGCAGGTAACAGGAAACGTGAGACGCGGTGTTATGTATTCACTTGTTTGTGGTACCAATACCACATTTACTTGCACAAGTTTTCTTTCCTTCGTCCAACTTGGAACCAGTTTATCATCCAATGCCCTGGTGGATTATTTCAGGTGGCAGAATCTTTGGTTAACACGTCAGTTACATTCGGCTCGCGGTTAAGTTACGCTTGCCGCCGTCGGTACGTGGATGGATGACAATCCAATAAAATAATATCGGGACCCCTCCGAGCCTCGGAAAGCAAGTTAAGCCATTGGTCCCGGCTGTCATTTGTGGATCTTTGACTTATTGATAATATGTAGATCAGAAGCCCAAAAGTCTGACAATCAGTTTTACCAAGGTGTATCGTGTTACCAAGTAACTGGGTTGTGGAGGTCAAATAGGCTGTCGCTCCATGTAAAATAGCTGCGTCCGGTTAGACCAAAAGCTGACCCAACATTTTGGGAAAAGGCAGGCAGAGTGATTGTTACCATTGACATGCAGCTTACTGTATGTGAGTTTGACGTAGTCAATGTGCAGGAAATGAGTACTTTACGTTGTGAGGGTTTTTGCATTTGAATTGGGCGGTAATAAAAGTCAGTACGTTGTCTGGTTCATTTCCGATGCTTTCGGATGTTAACTTCTGTTCAGAGACTGTAGAAACACACATTTAGGTAAGACCTGCAATTTCCGGGGAATCTATTTAAGTTTAGAATCTTAAGTGAGATCCACTTGAACAACCCGTTACATCTTGTCATTGAAAATTCAGTGGAATGTATTACTATTGCAGTCAAATGTACATGTATACGTGTTTTCTCTTTAGCGTTAATTTGGCTTGTATACTGTACATGTGGGTACCAAGGCTTACAACTAACCTTATTTAATTGAGTCATGTTTAGGTTACCTTTAAGTGATTGTTACACTGTCCAAAGTGTATCCGCGGGTAATTTTTAAGCTCAAGATGTTGGACATGGACTAAATAAATAAATAAAAAATCTTTTGCTGTCAGTCTAAAAACGTCTTGGGACAAGTTGGCTACAAAAACGTATTTCGAAAAAAAATAACAACCAAATTAAAAAAAATAATGTATAAAGTGAAAACTGTTGGTGTCTTTGGTTTTTCATTTTCTTCTTTTGCTTACGACTTCGTAAATTAAAGTTATGTTTAACTATGTTTTCCTAGGAACCACGCTAGACAAGGTGTTTCATTGGTGATCTTATATAACAACTTAAACTTTAAACTTTTAGAAAGATTAAGCAGCTAATAGACATGGAAACCGCGAGTTTGGTCTAGTTTAGTTAGGGCTGGTGATATTGAATTCATTTTTATTTTTCAAAAGCGATTGTTCAGAGACCTTTACAATCTCTGAAAGAACTATTTTAAAGGATTAATATTACAGTACCTTGCCATCTTTATGAAAATATTTTTTACTTAATCCAACTTTCATACTAGACGCAAAGATAAAAGAAATAGACCTTTTCCTAAACTATAAAATGTACAAATATCTTTTATGGGGTTCTGCGTCAATGTTACAACAAAATACCTTGTGATTAAGAGTAATTATATAAAATAATAAACAACAAGCATAATTATAAATAAGAGGATTATATTCAAGATGAGGATGCTTGGAAACATGCTGGTCCTACTCCATGGGACAATCTAGAGCGTAACCAAATCAAACTGGTCGATAATTTAATTGTGTAATTTATAATTAAATATTCTGTGATTACTTTAACTCACACAGTGACTTATTACTTGCTAATATTTTAGGAAAATGGTCGAATTTTGGAATATTTATAAATATGTGAGCGCCATGTATCAATCACATAATTCACCTGTCATTGGTAAATATGTTTATTTTTCACCTTTTTGGTTATTGTCTAGTACTTGTATTAAAGTTGTGCAAAACTTGTAAAACATTTTAATAGAGTAACGGTGGAGTTTCTTGCCCATTCTTCTCCTTACGAAACTACCTTTTGGAAGGGGCGACTAGAATAAATTCAATTTAAACAGTCCTTTCACGTGCCTATTTTTGAAATAAATGACTTTGACTTTGCGCTTGCCACTTAGACTTATACCAAAATGCTACAGAAATTCTGTATTCTCGATTCAAAAATCTATTTTCGCGCATTCATGCTCGATTCTCCTACGAACATACAGGTAACCACGGTCTTCTCGTTAAGTATTAACAGAAAGAAACAATCTTACGTAAGTTGCTCGCTTTCATACAAACGTAAAATAGCTAATCCAACCTGGAAACAACATATAAATCAATCACAAGGAAATGGATTATCTATCTTACAGTGCATGTCTAACGTTTTTATAACAATGGTTTATAAACACAAGATAAGGAAGAAGTAGAAGTTTTATTCATGAGATCTTCTTAATGCATTTATTGTACTTTTGCCAGGTTTTCACCCTGTCGTAATTTAGTTATTGTACGATATGTACAAAGCTACACTAGCTCAAAACAAGCCAAGTCAAAATTAAGCTTGAACTACATCCTAATTGAAATAATTGGAAACTTGGCACCCATATAGATTTCAATTGTTTTGTCGGCGAAATCGACAACAAAACAAATTCTTAGTATTGAACCAGCCTCTTTTTTCACATTTATGTTTTTTATGAGTTAATCTACACACATCAAAAGTGTCTAGGGATCAACATATATTTTTGCAATAACTTTTCTCTTGATTGATATTAATTTAAATTTTCTTTAAGGATTCATCAAATAAAGTGTTTTCGTTTGTCACAGTAACGATAAACCAAGTCACCTTTGCATTAATAAAGAAATTTGCCATTTTCCTAATAAAGGGATTTTTGACATTTGAACCACTAACATTAAAGTTCGAAAAAAAGACTGAAATAACAGTTTTCTTTAAAATTTTATTGGGTAACTTAAACAATTAATAATCCGTGTTTCTACCGCGAACACTAACAACACAAGAACATCGGTTTGGCATACTCAAAATGAGTTCATCCAAATCACGCTGTGGAATGGCCGCCCATGTTCGTTGCAACAACAAAAAAAGGTGTTATCAGTCGACTTTGGACACGTTACCGAAGCACTGGTACCGTGGCTGAGCGCCATGAAGGACGGTATCGCTGCACCACACGGAGACAAGACCGATACATTCAAATCTTAACTCGAAGAGCTCCAACAATAACCGCCATGATGTTAGCCGTGAGGCTTCATCACTCTTCAGGGAACTTAATTAGCGACCAAACAGTCAGAAACCACTTGCATGAAGTGAACCTTCATTCCCGAAGACCGCTACGGGTACCACCTATAGCAATGCACAATCGTAGGATTCGATATCAATGGGCTCTTGAACACAGAAATTGGGCAGAAGAACAATGGCGTTTCGTGTGCTTTTCTGATGAGTCTCGTTTTGGTATGAGACCGGATACAAGACGTATACGACACTGGAGAACCCCTGGACGCCAACAGCGATTAAAATCCTGCCAGGAAGTCCATCCTTATAGTGGTGGAACCATCATGGTATGGGCGGGTATTTGGATCGGCGGAAGAACTGAGTTGATTTGGATCAGAGGCAACCTCAACGCTCAAATTTATGCTGAGACGATTGTATCTGACGTCATCGTTCCTCTACAAGTGCAAATCGGTCCCTTATTTCAGTTAATGCATGATAATGCACGACCGCACACCGCAAGAGTTGTAAGACAGACTCTCGCCGCAGCTAACATCAATGTCCTGCCCTGGCCTGCTCAGTCGCCAGACTTGAACCCGATTGAGCATGCATGGGATATGCTACAGAGAAGAGCTCTGCCGAATATGGAGGGTATCCAGTTGCAAGAAGACCTTTTTTTGTTGTTGCAACGAACATGGGCGGCCATTCCACAGCGTGATTTGGATGAACTCATTTTGAGTATGCCAAACCGATGTTCTTGTGTTGTTAGTGTTCGCGGTAGAAACACGGATTATTAATTGTTTAAGTTACCCAATAAAATTTTAAAGAAAACTGTTATTTCAGTCTTTTTTTCGAACTTTAATGTTAGTGGTTCAAATGTCAAAAATCCCTTTATTAGGAAAATGGCAAATTTCTTTATTAATGCAAAGGTGACTTGGTTTATCGTTACTGTGACAAACGAAAACACTTTATTTGATGAATCCTTAAAGAAAATTTAAATTAATATCAATCAAGAGAAAAGTTATTGCAAAAATATATGTTGATCCCTAGACACTTTTGATGTGTGTATTTAACATTTACATTTAAAAAAAACTTTTTTTTACTAAAAAAGATTTTATTTTTAGGAAGCAGTCGCAATAAATATTGAATTATTTCCAATTAAATCAATTCGATCTGTGGCGACATTGGTGGCCCAGTAGACACGCCTGCGACTTACGAGATGATAGTAGGTTCGACCCCAAGCAAGCACTTTCAACATCAGCCTATAGCAGTCCACTACTGGACATAGGGCTCTCCAGGGTCTCTCCAGAGGTAACCGGCACGTATTAGAACCCAAAATTCTAGCACACGTGGCATACACCAACACGCAGTGAGCCAGCCCTGATTATTCCTCATGCATCTGTATGTAGACCCCTGTAGACCTCGTACAATACAATATATATGAGTAGGACAATATATGTATTGTGTGTAATGAAATAAATTTAGTAAAGACCGGCCATGATGAATTTGGGCAGTGTAGCTCCTCCTACCGTTTCTGTTGAAAGGGATTACAGCACGCGATAGGGTTGCACCCTCGGATATAATAATAACAACGAACCCTCATTGTAAGAGCATTTGTAATTTTCTATTATTATCGTTACATAATCTCCGACTAAACATTACACAAAAGTCCCCCTTTGTTCTCCCTTCGTAAAGTATAATCTAGTCTTAATGGACCCTTTTATAAAAGCACTTTATTATTAAATGCGTGCTTGCACAAAGCAAACGCGTAATTTTGCTTCTATGCATTTATGTACATTACGGAAGGGAAGGGTCATTTTTCTCACTCACACACCTATCGCGTAGGTGTGTCACTCGATGTGTGTCCATTTCTGCTTATTAAAAGGGTAGGGGTATCTGTCACTAGGCAAGTGGACACCGAAGGTCAATTCCAGTTTATTATTATCTTTTTCATGCAAACTATCGCAGGCAGTATGTTGTTATTTCAATAAACGGACAATTTACTTACTAGGATCTCATACTGAGCAGTGGCGTTTGCGACGGCATGACCAACGAGGCAGGCAAAAAAAAGTATTTTTTTTAATCAATTTATTTTAACCTTCTATAATTAGAAAAACTTACCACATCTACTGTAGTATGTGTGGTTTGTGATGAGCTATTGTCTGAAGTGTAGTGACGAGTTATTATCGAGTCAGTATATGGATACTACTTTTTGGAATAGATTTCTTACCTACCTGAATTATCTACCTGTTAAGAAGTTATACTCACCCGATAGGTTACATAAATTTTGAAAATTGAGGCTTTAGGTAATTTAGTTATCTTTATCGTGGCAAGTTAGCCGTAAGTTAGTTTCTCAAAAACCCACTTTCCATGTCATATTTACTACTTTATTTGCAATGATTTAAAACGTATTATCGTACTCATTAAAACCCCGCCCACATCGAAGTCAAAGTCAAATATTTATTTGTAAAACATAGGTATAAAAATGGGTGTTATAAAATAGGTACAGAGATCTCTATGCTTTGCCGTTAACGGCGCGGCGGCGTACAAATATCAAATAGAATTTGCAATTACAAAAATTGTATGCTAAAACAACGTTGATAATATTGCAAGCCAAAGTTTAGCAAGTATACAAATTATATTTTAAGAACACTTACGACTAATTTTATAATCACAAATTAATTGCTGTGCATTAAAAAAAAAGTTAGTTCACAAGCACACATTTATGCACATACATATGTTGCATTATCTTCTAGGTATTCATTAATAGAATAATATGGTTTTTCAGTTAGAAAATTATGTAACAATCTTTTAAAATCATTGAGTTCGTGTTTTTATCTAATAAGCTTCGGTAGTTTATTGTAAATTCTGGGTCCATGCCTAGAAGACTTTTTGTATAGAACGCTGTGTTGTGTGTATTGGCGCAAATATCATTATTACAACGTTTTGATTTCAGGGTGTTAAATAAATGTGAGTTTGAATTGGCGGGTATTTAGTTTGAACGGCCCAAACCGAATGGACCGCGGGCCATTCGACCGTAACCAAAAATCGTCTACGTTTCAAAGGACCGGTGATAAAATGATTTCAAAATTAATTTAAAGGTACAGTCGCATACATTGTAATAGTCGAGATTTCTATAGTTTAAAAGTTAATTATTATTATTATATGTATATATTTACATTATTTCCAAATTTAGATTAAAAATACATAATTATATTTTGTTGATTCGTTTCTTGAAAATAAGACTGATTTTTATTTAAAATTATTTTATTACCAAATTTAACTTTTGTAAACATTTTATATTATTGTTGATTGTTTTTCTAAGGAAGATAATACAAATCTAAGAAAAAAAAAACTTTTATTTCAACTTTTGCACCCGAATGTACTTGATGTAGTTTTTGACACTGAATTTGTTTACCAGTTTTTATCACCGGTCCTTTGGAACGTAGGCGATTTTTGTTTACGGTCGAATGGCCCGCGCGGGCCATTCGGTTTGGGCCGTGCAGACTAAATACCCGAATTGACGAACACCGCTGTCTCATATATATACATACATGGTACGGTTAACAACTTCATTTTTTTTAAAAACGGCAAACAACTGTCACTTGATTTTAATTTTAAGACGGATCGTATACATTTCTTCTGCGCCTTGAGTGCAATAAGTTTGTTTGTTGAATTTCCCCAGTATATTATCCCAAAGCGTAGTATAGGTGATACGTAGGCATTGTACGCTACTATGGCGACAGACGGGCGATAAATTATTTTCATATGTGCTAATATTTTTACATGGAACGATTACTGTGCTGTCATCTGCAAAAAGAATAGTTTGATGTTCAGTGCATTTTGGTAAATCATTAATGTAAATGATGAGCAGCAAGGGCCCAAGGACACTTCCTTGAGGAACCCCACATATTGTTGTTCTTGTTGATGAAGTGTAAGTTATTTCGGTTTTCGTCTTTGGACAAATTCTGTTTATGATAGTCACTTGTTTTCTGCCTGCTAAGTATGTCTTAATCAATTTTAATACGTTCCCCCTAATTCCATAGCGGTCTAATTTGTTCAACAATATGTTATGGTCTACATGATCAAAAGCTTTTGACATGTCCATTAGTACCGTTGTGATAGGTATGTTTTTGTCAACATTTAAAACAATTTTGGAAATTAACTCAAATACTGCTTTATTTATAGTTCTATTTTTTCTAAATCCGTATTGTTCTTCTGCAAATATATTGTTTGATTCAAGAAAAGAATATAAGGAATTATACATAACTTTTTCAAAGACTTTAGACAGTATTGGTATTAAGGCAATTGGGCGGTAATTTGATAAGGTATTTTTATCGCCTTTCTTGTAGAGTGGTTTAATTAATTACATTTTTAGTTTACTTGGAAAGTGCCCTTTTTCTATACATAAATTGATGACATAGCTTAGCACAGGAGCAATAGTGTTTCTCACTAATGTCTGTTGTGATGCCGTCATAGCCGGCGGTATTTGTTTTTTTTAATGAATTAATCACTTTGAATATTTCGAAAGGGATAAATATGGATTTTGGATGATGACTTATTTTGGAGAAACTATTGCTATTATTATCTTGATTGTGACTTGTTTGTTCTGCTACATCTACATAATAATCATTGAATGCTGTGGCTATTTCTTTAGGTTCATTTATTACTTTATCATCAATATGTATTTTCTGCAAGGGTTCAGAAGGAAAGTTTGATTTGCATTTTTTTATAATCTTCCACGTAGCTATAGTTTTATTTTCAGCATTATTTACTAGATAATTATTTTGTGATCTTTGGGTCAAATAAATAACTATTTTGAGCCGTTTAGAGTACTGTTTTAATAATCGTTTGTTGTCATTAGTAGTCGATCTCCTATATTGCCAGAGCATTTCTCTCTTTCGTTTACTGCATGATCCATATGCCTTTAGATATCCATTTTGGGGATTTCCGAATTGAGATCTTTTTATTTACTGTAGAGAAACACAAGTCGTAAAAAAGTGTAAATAAGTGATGGAATCAGATAAATCTAAATCTAAAATTTCTCCTCGACCACCTCTAACGTTGTCCAAACGCAACAGCATACAGCAGCCTATACATAGATATTCTTATGTACCTATGCATGTAATTACAGTCCACCTTACTTTAAATTAGTTAGTGAGAAATAAACCATCAAACAGTCCACACGAATTTTATTCCGAGAAATCTTCAAGGCAAAATCAACCTTATCGTCGTGTACATTTGGTCCTAATTCGAGCGGATGCTTACCACTAACCGGCTGTGGACGAGCGCGTCGCGAGAACAAAAGAAAGCGATAAGGATTCTTTAAAAGTTTTTTATTGCCCATATTAGTGAATGCAAAACTATTGTGAACTTGTGATTTATATGAACAGTATTAAAAACGCAAGCATAACTAAGTACTTATCTTATTCTGTGAGTGATCGGATTACGAGTTTTTAAACAGCAAATAAGTGCCTAGTTAACAAAAGTGTAACATACCCTCTACGTGTGGACATTGTGAACATTATCATCCAAATCCGTTGACTATTTTAGTTGGTTGTTGTGTGAAGCATATTATTGTGAAATCTTACCATGGAGGATCTTTTGGTTTATCAATATGAACTATTAGAGAATTCAAAGACTGCAGAAAAGAACTTTAAAAAGTCACCAAAAGATAGAATTAAAAAACCATACTTGGAAACGAGACTAGAATTGCTAGAAGAGCTTTGGAAGAACTTTAAGGACGGACACAAAGACATTATTTTGAGTATAACTAAAGATGAAGAAAGAAGAGATCCGTACTTTAAAGACAAGACTTACGATATATTTCAAGAAATGTATGTACTATATAAGTCAGCCATAAAGGAAGCTCTCCAGCCGTTTCTCGATTCAACGATTCAAGCTGCAATGCCCTTTGCTGCTGAAGGTCAAAGATCATCAGACAATAGCGAAATTCAATTACCAAAAATTAAAATACCCACATTCAGCGGCAAGTATGACGAATGGCAGACATTTTTTGACCTGTTTTCTTCCTTGATACATAAAAATATGAAATTACCACCGGTACAGAAGCTACATTATTTGAAAAGCAGCTTATCAGGAGAACCAGAAGTAATATTGCGTAATTTCACAACAACAGATGCGAATTATAATGACGCTTGGGAAGAATTGGTGAAGCGTTATAACAATAAGAGGTTTAATTGTAACGCAATTTTGAGACTTCTTTTCACACAAAAATCTGTACATACTGAGTCTGCGGGATCGATTAAGCACCTGGTTGATACAACTTCAACCTGTTTGAAAAACTTGAAAAATTTAGGTGTTGAGACTGACAAATGGGACATGATCGTCAACTATTTAGTTGTGTCCAAGCTAGATCCAGAATCAATGAAGCAGTGGGAACAAAAACTTAGTACGAACAATTGCGACCTACCCACTTGGCAAGATTTGAGAGATTTTCTGGAGTCAAGGTTTAGATCGCTGGAAATGATCGAAAGTAACAATTTAAAATCTACGCAACCGAAACCAACCGTTAAACCTAAGTCTTTTCATTCTAATGTCAACAAGGATGGAAAAGATCGCGAAATGAAGTGTGTAATTTGTAACAGCGATCACTATATCTATCATTGTAAAACATTCGCCGATATGTCTACCAAAGAAAGACAGGAATGCGTTCAGAAGAATAAACTGTGTTTCAACTGTCTCGCGTCATCACACTCGGTGAAGAAATGTCGACAGTCAGCGTGTTGCAGAAGGTGTGGAAGGCGACATCACTCCCTTCTCCACTTCGATAGAGAACAAACTACGGCAAAGTCAAAGGAAGAAGGCAGCACGTCTACAGGTACCGTTAGTGAAGAGCTTAGAGGTAAGTCCACTCCTTCTTCAAGTGATGCCATTGTTTCTTGTCATTGTGAGCATATACAAACAAATCCTGTGTTATTAGCTACGGCTAGAGTGTTAGTTAGCAGTAAGAACGGTTACAAACATATCATTAGGGCCTTGTTAGACCAGGGGTCGCAAGCGTCATTTATATCCGAGGCGACCGTTCAGCTATTAAACCTTAAACGTACATCAGTGAGTGGTTGGGTGTCCGGTGTGGGAGAGGGGCAAACGAGGATCAAACACATGGTTTCACTCTGCGTGAAATCACGCCACAATCCCAGAGAGTCAGTTCAAGTAAATGCGTATGTACTGCATACACTAACATCGCTGCTACCAACCATTAATCTTAAATTACCTGATTGGTCCAAACTTAATGAACTGGAGTTGGCTGATCCAAGTTTTACAACACCAGGTAGAATAGATATTCTGCTTGGAGCTGAGGTATACGGCGACGTTTTGTTAGACGGCGTCATTAAGCACCCCTTGGGAAATCTATTGGCCCAAAACACAATCCTAGGGTGGGTGATATCGGGAAGGATGTTACAAGCATCTACCTCAGCAAGGAGACAAGTTACAATCCTACACGCACAAGTAAGGGTTGACGAGCTACTACGACAATTTTGGGAGATAGAAAGGGAACCAAATAGTATACGAAAGATATTTTCAAAGGAAGAAGAAAAGTGCGAAGAATATTACGAAGCCACAACGTTTAGAGATGAAGAAGGAGATTTGTGGTAAGGTTACCGTTTCAAACTGAAGATCCGAAATGTCAATATGGTGGGTTGAGAGAAATAGCAGCTAAAAGATTTAATTTTTTAGAGAAAAGGTTATCAAAGGATCCTAAGCTTCGGGAAGAATACCATAAAGTTATGGAAGAATATATAAAACTAAATCACATGGTACAAGTTAATTCTTTAGAGATTGATAACCCCAAGGCTGTCTATCTTCCTCACCACGCCGTAGTTCGCGAAGATAAGACAACCACAAAGCTTCGTGTAGTTTTCGACGCTTCGTGCAAGGGTTCGAATAACTTTTCTTTAAACGACGACTTACGTGTGGGTCCTCAGCTACAGCAGGAATTACGTCATACATTAATGAGATGGAGAACACACAAAATTTGTATAACAGCAGACATCGTTAAAATGTACCGAATGGTTCGTGTAGCAGAAGAGGACACGGACTACCAGAGATTATTATGGAGGTCTGCACCAAATGAGCCAATAAAGCACTTTAAACTTTTGAGGTTGACCTTCGGTACAGCATGTGCACCATACCTTGCTGTAAAATCACTTCAGACACTTGCCAACAAATAAAAATTAAGGTATCCTATTGCTGCACATATCACTGAAACTGATTATTACATGGACGATCTCCTCACAGGTTGCGAGACAGAGAAAGAAGCTGTCGATATTTATAATGAGATGAACAACCTTATGAACTCTGGAGGATTTGAACTACAAAAGTGGAGTAGTAATAGTGAGGCTTTGTTACAATACATCGGAGAAAATAAGTGGGATAATAACCAGTTGCCCTTTAAGATCAATAGTGTTGTGAAAGTATTAGGTGTGAGCTGGAACAGGGAAACCGACACCTTTGAATATACTGTCAACCTACCAGAACCTAAGCTGCCCATAACCAAACGACAAGTTCTTTCCGAAATAGCCAAACTTTATGATCCTTTGGGATGGATAGCTCCTGTTGTGGTTATAGCAAAGATGATCATGCAGAAATTGTGGAAGATAGGTCTGGATTGGGATGAGCCTATTGATGGTGCTTTACAAGCAGAGTGGTTACGATTTCGAGAGAACTTGACGCACATTAATGGCCTAAGTATACCACGATGGTTATACTACACACGTGTATCAAGGGTTGAGTTGCATGTCTTCGCAGATGCATCACAAGCTGCATACGGAGCAGCAGTGTATGTGCGCGTCATCAGTAACGAGCGAGTCTACGTAAGCCTAATATCCTCCAAAACAAAAGTGGCTCCAATCGAGAAGCAGGTTTCCATCCCTAGATTGGAACTTTGTGGTGCCGTATTGGCAGCAAAACTAATGTCAGAGACTTCTCAAGTGTTAAGTATAGCTAAAGATAGTTTATTTGCGTGGACCGATTCCACTATCGTTTTGGCTTGGTTGAGAGGTGGACCAAGCCGATGGAGCACGTTCGTGAGCAACCGAGTGTCTGACATACTAAACGTTGTAGATTACGAGCACTGGGGGCATGTATCTACAGATACGAACCCAGCTGACTGTGCGTCACGGGGCCTACAGGGTCCAGAGCTGTTAAACCATTCTGTATGGTGGAACGGACCGGTTTGGTTATCTAGCTTAAACTTAAGTATTAGTACTCCTAATATTGAAGATACACAAGAAGAGGAACGTGTGAGATCTTTGGCCGCTATAAGTAATATTACTGAGGAATTTATTTGGACTAGGTATTCTACTTTATCAAAAATGTTGAGAGTTATTTCATATTGCAGGCGAGTTATTAATTTAAAATTACCTAAAGATAAGCGTGAATGTTTTTCTAAATTAATTACGCCAAGAGAACTAAAGGAAACTTTAAACAATTGTATTAAACAAGTCCAAGCTTTTCATTTCAAAGAGGAGATAAAGCAGTTGAATTCTCAAGGCTATGTAACTAAAATAAGTAAGCTCCGCAATCTTTGTCCCATCATTGATAATAACGGGATTTTAAGAGTTGGCGGACGCATCCAAAAATCTCAAACAGCCTACGATATTCAGCACTCCATAATTTTACCTGCTACGAGCCATCTTAGCAGACTAATAATTCAGGATGCTCATCATAGGACATTGCATGGTGGTCCTCAAGTAATGCTTTATTATTTGAGAACAAAATACTGGATTTTGCGAGCCAAAGATCTAACAAAGAAAACTTATCGAGAATGTGTTAAGTGTATCAGGTATTCAAAACAGAATACCAAGCAACTGATGGGGCAGTTGCCCGAAGTGCGAGTAAAGCCCGACCGAGCCTTCAAATCAGCAGGTGTGGACTACGCAGGTCCCATCAACATTCGTTTCTCACCGGGTAGAGGAGCTAAATCGTACAAGGGGTACATATGTTTGTTTATCTGCATGATAACGCGTGCCATACATTTGGAAGCTGTTACCGACATGACCGCGAAGGGGTTCATCGCAGCCTTTCGGCGATTCACCTCGAGACGAGGTCATTGTTGTGATATTTATAGTGACAATGGCACTAACTTCGTGGGAGCAGACAAGCAACTCAGAGACATGTTCAACAGTGCCAAATCTTGCATGCCTGGTGAAGTTGCTAAGTTGTTAGCCCTGGAACGTACCACCTGGCACTTCATACCCCCTCATGCACCCAATTTTGGGGGTTTATGGGAAGCTGGCGTGCGTAGCACAAAAACTCACCTTAAAAAAGTAATTAGCGATACTACTCTCACGTATGAAGAACTAGCCACAGTTTTGGCTCAGGTCGAAGCATGTTTAAATTCCCGACCCATTAGTGTACTAAGTGACGACCCTAATGACCCTCTTCCACTAACACCGGGCCACTTTCTGATTGGCGAGCCTTTGTTAAACTTAACTGACGAAAACTATACAAATTGTAATATTTCTAGTTTAGACAGATGGCGGCAAACACAAAAAATGGTCAACGATTTCTGGAACAGATGGCACAAAGAATACCTTGTAAACCTGAACCAAAGATATAAGTGGAATACCAAGACCACTGAGCCAGAAATCGATGACGTAGTGATTTTAAAGGAAGACAATATTCCTCCATGTAAATGGGTATTGGGCAAAATAATTAAAAAACATGTAGGCCCTGACGGCATTACTCGTGTGGTGTCAGTTAAATGCAAAAACAATGTTTATAAACGACCAACTAGTAAATTATGTATCTTACCTAAACAAAAGTCCTAGTGATAAGCCTAGTTAATAATGTTAACCTATTTTTGTTTACCTGTGTATTGTGTAACCAGTTAACTTATAACGTTGCATACTTACCATTTTTTCATTCTATTTACACCTACCTTATGTATACTTACGTATTTTAAGAACCTACCTGTTGTTTATCTTGCTTATAAATAGTGAATAAACCAGGATGAGCATTGCTAACTTCAAACAACCTACTTACTTGTATGTGTGTATATAGTTTGTTACAAACGGATAATTAAAATAAAATGGAACGGTGGGCGGTTAGAAGTTAGGAATGCAACAACCAATGTACTTACCTAACTATTTGTAAAAAAGTGTTTACGATAAGCCATGATAATGTTGTCCCTACTTACTATGTATTATCGCGTAGCATAGCAGTGATGTACGTACCTAGACATAAGTAATAAATTACTAATTTATCTATGATAATATTCACCTATTTAAGTTAAGTTACTTACCTTTCATAATATGTACTTTATATTTGTTACGAGAGTTGAAGTTACTTAGTTTCTGATTTCTTTTGGTATTCAACTAACATCGTGTATATTTTTACTGTTGTATTTATTTTTATTGAAAGGATAGATCCTTTGGCGGGCGGTATGTCCAAACGCAACAGCATACAGCAGCCTATACATAGATATTCTTATGTACCTATGCATGTAATTACAGTCCACCTTACTTTAAATTAGTTAGTGAGAAATAAACCATCAAACAGTCCACACGAATTTTATTCCGAGAAATCTTCAAGGCAAAATCAACCTTATCGTCGTGTACAAACGTTATGCCTGATATTGTCAATGCATTTACCGCTAGATATATGCGTAGGTATATTTCTACTCAGTCTTATATTGTAATTTAAAAGTAGATATTGGAAGTCCATAGATAATCTTGTATTTTGAAGTATATCAATATTGAAGTCACCGCATGATAAAACTTTTTCCAAGGAACACGGCTATAGTATTTTTACTGTATTTTGGAGGCCTATAAATACAAATAACAATTACTTGATGGACCGTTAGCTCAACAGCACAGCATTCTATAACGTTGGAAACACAACATTCATTGATATCTATAATAATGTACTCATGACTAGGGTTCACCAGTATTCAAGAACCTCCGTTTCTGGTGCTTCTTGATGAATACGTGGCGAGTTTATAATTAAGTAAATGCAATTGTGTGACATCGTCTTCTTTCATGTTATGTTCAGTGACACAGATTATATCTACTACTTTTTCTTGTTGCAACAGTTCATCTAAATGGATCCTTAATTGGTCTCACTCCTAGTAACCCATTAATATTCTGATGTAGGATGGATATGTACTTATACACGAAAAAAAACCTTATGGGCATAATTTTCATTAACATTGAGCTTTACCCCAGTGTTTACATTTACAAAACTTGCTTGTGGAATAATATATTCACCATTATCATCATTATCTATAGATCTCACTTGTACATCGGTGTTACATGTACTTATTATATAATAATTTATATTTTCGATCAGTGTGATTACATTTTCAAAAATGGTTCTCAGTCCTGTGTTAATAATTGTCCCCGAGTGCTTGTGAAACATGCTATAACCTGTTGTTAAGTTTAGGTTCGAATCTAAATAATATGCATATTCACGGTTACATAATATCAAGATTTATTAAGTTGTTAAATGTTTCAATTCTGCTATTATACATATTAAAGTGATAACCAAGTTTGTAGGAAGGAAAGAATATAATTATATATGTGTGTTTAGTGTTTTGTAGTATGTTTCGTATATAAAAAAATATTTGCAAGTAGTCTTTCGTTATTTTAAAGTCTTCTCCTATCATAATAATACAAAAGTCTTTTAAAGTAAAATCACTTAACTTTGTTTACAAATCGTTGAGCAGATGTTTAATGTCTCCATCAGTTTTGAGATAGTGGCAAATATCATACTTTTCCTCTAAAACATTTTGTGCCACCGATAAGACCTTGTTCTTGTTATCGGTACTTAGTAGACATATTTCATTCTTGATTGGAGAAAGTGGCTGCTGAGTGAGTGCTGTGGTATTGATATTTTTAATCTGAGTCTTGATTCCGATTTTGCCATACGTATCTACAGGCGGTTGTTTTTCTTGTAATTCGGTCTCATTAAGGTTTTTCTATGTGTTAGTTGGGTACACCGTACAGCTTTCTTTAGGATTTTTTAGGTATTGATGGATCAGTTCAGTTTCTTCATATTCGCAAGAAGCAGATATAGACATAGATGGTTGTTGAGTTTTGACTTTATTACTTTTAGCCTTTTTTCCCGATAATTTCGTATTTGTGATATTTTCGGTAAAAGTAGATTTTTTAAGATTTGTTATAAATTCACAGCATTTTTGCAGTTCATCTTTTAATTCTTTTATTTCAATAATATATGCATGCTGTCAATTTCACTATGGGCGGACAATGGAACAGTAGCTCACGTAGTCTAGGCACGAGTCGAGAGATCGCCTACAACTCTCGATTTTAAATATTCTCTACATTAAATATTAAATAAACATGTAGGTCATTCTTTATTGATAATCTTCGGTTGTCACGCGCTGCACGCTGACTATTTATCTAATCTAATCTAATCTATTCGTTATCCGACATACAGGCTTGCCTAGTTCAGGGCCATGTAGAACCCTCTATCTTCTATGCTTTTGAAAATATTAATACTTTTCTACTAAATTTATCAGAAACGAATGCTTTTGAACGAATATTTTTATTCTTGTATGTCGTAGAAAAATCGAGTGCAATCTCAACAGCGCGCACCGTGTTGCTTCTGAAAGCTTCCTGCGACAGGAAACTCAATAATTGCGACCCGCCCCCATAGACCGCCCTTGACGTCAGTGTTTCCACGACGCCCTCTCGCTGCTCACCAACATGACGTGCATGCAAAGTTGGTTCCCGTTGACTGGCTTTTTTTTTCACGACCAAAAGAATTTTATAAAAAAATTAAAATTGTCTAAAGAAAAATTTGTAACGAAAGCCACCTATTTCGCGAAAGTGAATAACGTTATTCAAAACCCGCAAATAACCAGTGTTTATTGTTTGAAACGTGGAACCAAAGCGACGTTGTTGGAGAAGAACATTTTAATTAGGGGTTCGAGGTGGAAGATAGTGGATGTTGAAGTGATTCCTGCGGAGTTTATTTATGTGACTGTAATGAGCGAACATGTGAGTAACAACCACTCGAGTGCCAAAGAAATACACAACAAACTACGATTAAAAAAATCGATTTCTTTCAAGCAAATCCAATTAGTTCTCGATGAATGTCGCGTGTGTTCTGCAAAGTTTAATGCAATAGAAAAAGCAATAAAAAGAGGCATCGGTCGATGGATTCTGACCATTATGAGTTGTAATCTTGTACCTCGTTTGTACAACCCAAACGGTTGTAAGTTGTTGGTCATTCTGGATATAGATACGAGCTTCATAATCATACGACCACTGCCCGTCAACATAGCTGCCAGGCCAGTTCGCCTTGCGGAACTACTCGCGGGGATATTCAACGAATACGGATACCCATACAAAATATATGTATCCGAGCGCTTAACCAATTACATATCCATGGAAAGCGTTATCAATAATATATGGAGGAAAAAGAGATTAATGTGCACAAAACAGACAAAAGTCAAACCACGCGTTTCTCTAAGAATTCGTGATGACGTATTTACACTATGCCATAAGCTAGTCAGGAAACAATTCGTTTTATGGGCTCGCTATGCACGAGATCCTTTAATCACCATCGGATGCAAGGAGGTGGCACAAAAGGTGAACAACGAATCACCGCGTAGACGCTTGGTAAGAACACGTAACAGCATGTTCTATCGCAGAAAACTTTTGTGGGACAATTATTACGCCTAAACAACACATTACGCATATTAACAAAAGGCTTTGCACCAACAATGAAACTTTTTTCAGCTTAGCCTTTTATCTTGATCGGGTGATCCCGCCACTCCATGCGAGGCAAGCTAAGAATAGATTATTAAGAAAATCTGTATGTGACCTTAACTCACTTACGCCGCTTCGGCTTGGCTTGCCATCAAGACCGAGATGCAGAAGCCAAAGATCCGGATTCAGCAAAAACTTCACTTTGGAAACGCAGAGATGACCAAGAATGAGTTTGTTTAGTGTAGTGTGAGTGAATAGCGCAGTGCTTTTTTGTTTTTAAGGCTGGGAATCATCCAATGACTTCTCCCGCTCTGGGTGGAGCGGAAGGGAGTGTCAGACTCTTACCGACTAAAACCCATCCATGTTCCTTCCTTAGCCCTTTATGTTCCGGGGTAGCGGTTACCCTTTCGGACAATCCGGCTTACCCGGCAGGATAGTGCAGTGCTAGTGCTCACAAAGAATACGCGTGAATCAATTGTTTTTTGTTTTCCCTGAACATAAAGTGAATGAGAAATACGAAGCATTGTAAGTTATTATCAAAAATAGGTATTTGTTATGCAAGGCTGCAAAGTTGTATTTTGGCGCGAGTACGAAGGTTTCAAAGGTACGAGACACAGAATAACTTTGCTGCCGAGCGAAACTCACAACATTTTCACCTCACTACAGCGAGGAAAATGCTAGGTGCAAGAAAACAGCTTAAGTTATAGTATATAGACTCATTGAAGAAAATAAAATATTTGCCAATGTATCTCATGAGATGCATCGAATATTTCCAAATTAAATAAGTAAATACCCTATATTTTTTTTTCTCAATCCTCCATTGTCACTCACTTGTCTTCAATAGAGAAAAAAACTATTGTTATACATATTTCTTTTATGCCAAAAACAGGGATAAATAACTTATTACATATTTATTTTATTTAAAATTTAATGTTAAATTACTAAATAAATTGGGGGGTGACAGGATGGTCTATAATATTATTTTCATGAATTGTCAAAGCCATTTTTACGTGATTTGTATGATAAAATAAAATGTGACGTCTCAGATTTTTGGAATCAAATGGAATAGGTACTAAACAGTTCTTATTTTAAAAACTCTTCACGCTAGCTGATAAAATGCGTCTTTGCACTCAGATTTCGAATGATAAACAGAATTTTTCCGAGCTTGAGAGGTGAAATAGTTATTTGTTATGCAAGGCTGGAAAGTTGATTTTTGGCGCGAGTACTTCTATTGAAACCTGAGTAAGCGAAGGATTCTAGGGTTGAACCATGAGCGAAGCGAGTGGTTCAAATATAGAATCCTGAGCGTAACGAAGGTTTCAAAGGTACGAGACGCAGAAAAGCTTTGCTGCCGAGCGCAACACACAATTTTTCACCTCACTACAGCGAGGAAACTGCTAGGTGCAAGAAAACAGGTGTTATATGTTGAGTTTTATTTTGTTCGAGCGTCTCAGATACATTGACTCATGTGAAGAAAATAACAGATACTTGGCAATGTATCTTATGAGTTACATAGAATATCTCCAAAATTAAATACCCTGTATTTTGTTCTATATCCTACTTGTCCTCTAAGGAGAATTAAAGAAAAAAACTAATTTAATACAAATAACTAACTAATTTAATTTAATACATATTTATTTTTGCCAAGCAAAGGATTAAATAACATATTATATTAGTATTTATTTTATTTAAAAAATTTAACTTATATTACTACACAATTGGGTATTTGACAGGGTAGTATTTTTATGGCATATTCAAATGTGACGTCACAGATTTTTTTAATCAAATGGAATACTTATTAACATTAATTCCAATTTTACAATTATATTCTCGCAAAATATTTAATTTCTGTACTGTGATGGAAGTTTTTAAGGTGAGCGGTATTATTTAATATTTTATTTTAGACCGTGTCATGCATTTTCAGTGGACTGGCAGTATAGAAAATGATTAAATAGAAAGGTTCGAATTTTAAAAACTCTTTCCACGCTAGAGAGTAAAAATCGTTTTTCGGCTCAGATTTCGAATGACAAACAGACTCTTTCCGAGCCTGTGAGGTGAAAATAATATTATTATAAGGATGCCCTTTGTTCTGAATTGTTTTTTTATATCCCTCTAGATGTTACCTCAGAGTTATGTCACTAGCCACTCTCCTCCGGTTAAAGCCCTCTGTTTATTTTTTTCTTTTTATCAGAATTGTTAACTTTTTTGTTTTTGTACTTAAATCTTGGATCAAGATTACTTAGCAATTCTTCAAATATTATTATGTTGTAGACTTCACTTCAAACTGGGGCCCGGTCTCTTATAATTATTTTTTACTTCGGTATTCGAATAGGTACATAGTTTTAATTCCGTTTATAATATTCCGGGTATGCTTTAGACAGCCAAACTTTCCAATATGGCGTCGTGACTAGTCAACTAGATGTCGCATTTTTCATACGAACAAAATCACCTCTTAGAGGTCGAATTTCCAAAAAACTCTACCTAGTAATCCGCTATATTATAAAAGGAAGCAAAATTTTTCACGTATCGAGTCTTATTTGTTTTGTCAGTCAGTTTTTTCTTTTATATACTAGAAGATGAACGCCGTGTGCTTGGGTTCTGTTACATTAATGCTGGGGGGACTGCAGGTAGTTTAATATTTTCTTCTTAAGATGGTAGCGCTGTAGTGAAAGAGTAGTAAATTAATGCTTATTTTCCTGTTATTAGAAATGTCGAAATTATTAATGTTTTTTTGATTTTTATATCACTTCACGATTCTGCTGATAGGGTAAAATCTAAATAAGTTTTGAATACTCTACTCGTTCTGTACTTGGTCTCTCGCGATTCGTGAGTCCTTTTTAAGTGTAGCTATTTAAAATAAGCAAAATATTTAGAGCACTTTGGTAACATATAAACGTACAATTTATAATATTAATGTAATTCTGTAAATCATATTTAAATGACTTTGTAGCTGGTAGACTAGATTTTAATGTGAAAAATATATAACATGTAATTACAGTAACATTGCTATTCATATTTTTTAATCTTTACGTGTATCTTCTACAAAATCATAAATGACAGTAGAAAAAGTCATATAACCTAGGCTATTTAGTCATAGATGTAATTCAGTTTCTCTAAATGTGTAGTTTTTAAAAATTATAAAATTATTAAAAGTCAGTAGAATAAACCGTGTCTTAGATGATAAGCCAATAGTTTATAAATCTTGAATTGCATTCAGGAAGATACATTATTATTCACAAAATAATAATTAATAAGTATGCAGCTAGTATACCAAAAATAATTATTATCCCACGGGTTTTAAATTAACATTTATTAAATAATGTCATTAAATTACATGTTTCCTCGTATTGTTCTTAATTTGTAATTAAGATGCATTCCGAATATCAACCATTTCCGCGTATAATACGTATTGTGTGTAGTTTTATGACATATATTATATTAAACTTAGTAATAATAAGGCCATATTACTTCTATAATTATAAGTCATTCTATATTCTATAATTTAGTTTATTGAGCTATTTCTAGATGAACAAACATTGTATTAAAATTTCATTGATTCCTCAATAAACGATAAAGAGTATATTTACTGACTTTTTCTTGATTTTGTTTCACGACTGCCCAAAAAATAGTGTTATTATTTTAGGGTTCATGTATACGTGTGTTTGTGGGTTTCAGCTTAACGGATTTTACTGTCATAGAATCGTTGAATTATTCCGGATAACATAGGCTAGTGAAAATTTAAAAAAATATAAAGGAGTAGTCCTGGTTCATGAAAAAAAGGGATAAAATTTGTACTTTTTTCAAATAATTTTTACTACGTTTACTACAAAACGGTCAGACTGACAGAGTTGAATTTATTTTCCCGCCTATTAACATGTAAAATTACGTAAATCGCGACCTCCGCGTACCGTTAAATTTTCGATATGGCAGGCGATTTTTTTTATTTTTTTGCCCTATTGAGTGACCTGCAAACCAAATCAACCGGTAAAAAAATAAATAGCGACGTGGTGGCTGGCCGCATACTGGCTGGTAGGAAAATGGCCAGGGAAAATAACCAAAAAGATCGCTCTGTCGAACTGAATCAATCAACCTGCTTGGACTTTTCATAACTCTGTCAGGGTCGGCTTTCAGTCCAAGCGCAAACAGCTGATTACCAGTATTTTACCTAGAATTTCAATTTCAATACCTGTTTTAATAACACAAACAAATAAGAGCCACATTGATGACAGTGGAGATTTATTCTCATAATTATGAAAGAATGTCCTGTAGAGCCTCAGTGAAACCTTCTGTTGAACCTGGCTGGTAAACAACTGACAGCATTGAACCTTTCAAATTAATAGAATAGTTTGATAGGTTTTTGTAAAAAGAATGAAAATGATTCCGTCCGTAGCCGTGCTTCTTGACGGATGTTTTCGTTACAAAGCAATATAATTGAATAACTGCCAACCGTGTGTTTGTCTTTCATAGGCTAGAAATCCCTACAACCGTTACACAAGCTCTACCTCTGAGCCCCCTGAGTGAAGGTCCCCCTGACCTTTACAGTAGATAAAAGAGTTGAATTTATTTTCCACGCATAATAACAAGAAAACTTAACATACGTGGAGGTCAATATTTATGTTCAATATTGTTGTGTTGGTCAATATTTTTTGATCTAATACAGATCTACCTTTTAATAGGACGTCAGGCCAATTCTGCATCAACGTGTCTGCGGAAATCGACCAATTGACAGCCCCCATTTATAATAGGTACTAAATACTTTAACATTAGGCTAGCGAGTAGCAACAGCGAACCGGAAGACGTAGCGTTAGAAGGCCTCACATGGTAGACCAATGACCTGGTGAAGGCCGCAGGAATCCGCTGGATGCGATGGACGATGGCGATGCTAACGGGAGGTCTTTGTACAGCAGTACCTACACGTTTGTTGGTTGAGATGATAATGATAATTTTCACACACAAACCAGTACTTTGGCACTCAACGAAATCACTGCACTTAGCCGACAATTGTTTGAAGATGGCAGTTACAGTTTCCCATCACTGTCGGTGGACCGACAATCGAAAGTAAGTTCAAGTATGTTTTGTTCCCACGCGGCAGGCACAGATTAGGGCAATGCAGATGTGATATTATGAGTAATTTCCGGTTGAGACGCCATTTAACTAAATAATGGTAGCTGTGTATTTTACATCTCCTTGTATTGTGGTTATACAAATATTGTCTTTGTGTTTATGATAGCTTTACGAACCGTCATCTTCACTTAAAAAATGTATTAAGAATGCTAAAATGTATTAAGCAATAAGAATGCTAAAATGTATTAAGTTTTAGCATTCTTATTGCTAAGTCAATTGAATAACATTAATTAATTCACTTTTCAGACAGATTTAATGATTAAGATTAATGTTTTAAAATAAATCAAATTAACACTTAATCAAATTTAATGTAAGTAATACATAACATAAGAAACAAAGTTAATGCCTAGACGCATAGATTATCTCAATTTAAGTTTAGTTAGTGTTTTTCTAAATTTACGTCATAATTATTGATATGCTTATTGATTAACAATAATCTATTCGTTACATCACATCACAAACCAAGCCGCTGGTAAGTAGTTTCTCGAGATTTCAAAAATATTTGACATTTTTGAGGTCAGTTTCCAGTCTAACCGGATGCAGCTGAACACCAGTATTTATATGGAGCGACTATCTGACCTCCACAGCACAGTTATCCCTTGGTAGGAGTAGTTGTGACACTTTCGGGGCTTCTCACTATTCAATTTAAAAATGACCCGTCAGAAGATTTTTGTCAGTTGGGACGGCTTTGCTTTGCTTTCCGAGGCAAGGAGTCTCGATTTGTAATTGACCCATCCATGAACCGACCGCGGTCAGCGTAGCTTAATCTTAATCTTCGGACGACCCGTGCGACTCTTACCATGTAGCCACGAGCGAGCACAGGCAAAATAAAACTGCCGTCAGAAAAAGAAACCAATTAGTAAAATACTCCTAGACACTACTGACATGTCTGCATTAATTATCAAATTAATCTATGTCCTTATAGATGATTGTGGGAACATAACGATATAGGAAGTGTACGAGTGACCGAGCGGAGATTTCTAACCAATTAATAATATGTATAATCGATTTCTTTGCACTATACACAACAATCGGCCGATGGTTATGGCAGATTTTTGATTTGGCAACAAGCTTTTGTGTCGGTGTCAGATGCTGAGGTTATATTTTGAGGTGTCAGATGTGAAAAATTGTCCTCTGTACTTATTTATTGGGTTTTGTTTTAAAGTTGAAGGAGATCCTGTCTTGTGACACACGGGTAATTAGAATCCAGTTTTTATTCAAGAGTAAAATTAATTACTTATTAATTTAAGAGAAAAGGTAACATTTGAGGGTTAGTGAGTTTGTATGTACAGACGCCAGCACATCAAGCTATCCCTAACTGTCAAATGTTCTCAATTAAAAATTAACCTTATGTCTTTGCCACAAAGTTGAAATACTATCAAAGAAATTTGACAGATTGTGGTAACTTGATGTGCTGGCCTCTGTACAAACAGACTACGGGCTGCTACTAAGAATTCTAGATAGAAAAAACCCAATTACACTTTGCCCGAAACGAACCCTGGACCCCTTTTCATAGTTACTGTAGTCTAAAAAAAGTTTTAACAAATCGTTTCTCAACATTATGTTTAGGCTATAGTTATAAACCATAGTTTGTCCTGAAAATAAAGTCGTTAAGATAATATTGTCAGTACGTGTTAGTAAGTAAATTCGATTCATAGTTAGGTACGTTTGAAATGTTAACATTGTGCAATGTTAATTGAATACTATGCAACAGGAATATACTTGCGCTGTCTATAGTGGGTACTTTTAAATGTTTACATTTTTTACTTCAAAGAGTGTCCATTCGTATTATTGGGTTTTAGCATTACGAAGGCAGCCCCTCAATAGCAGCCCCACGTTTGGGACAATAGGCTCGCCCACTATTACATGGGATTTAAAATAACTAGCGATTCGTGGGAACACTATAGGTTCACATCTTTTTTTTTTAGTTGGTAAAATTATCAAATGACTTCTCCCGCTCTAGGTGTAGCGGAAGGGAGTGTCAGAATCTTACTGATTAAAACCCATCCATGTTCTTTCCTTAGCCCTTTTTGTGCCGGGGTAGTGGTAACTTTTTCGGACAACCCCGCTGACCACCCGTTTAAGAGCTACGGTGCCGCAGACAAACACACACTTAGCAGACAAAATTATAACACCCGTCTTTTTGCGTCAGGGGTTAAAAACATTCATTTACTAACTAAGTCTTTTCTTTTTTGCTGTGGGAAATCATCAAATGATTCCACCCACTCTGGGTGGAGCGGAAGGGAGTGTCAGACTCTTACTGACTAAAACCCATCCATGTTCCTTCCTTAGCCCTTTATATTCCGGGGTAGCGGTAACCCTTTCGGACCATCGCGCTTAATAGGGACCTTTGGGGGGTGGCAGGCGTGAAGTTGTGATTTGTGTATTTGATTATGATCATTATGACATGTAGGACTCTTGAAATGGCGTTGCTAATCAAGGTGTGTAGGAAGCGGTCCTCTCCGTCAGGTAATGACGCAAACGAAGCCACGCAAAGCATGTGCACTATAAATCAAATTCGTTATTGCGAAACCATTTCGTAAATTGCAAATGCACCTCTCTCTCCTTTTTAAATTCTTGAAGCTGTTTAGCATAAGAAGTTATTAACAACCGGTCAAGTCTCATCGACCTTGCGTGATTAATGTTCCGTACTGTTTCTTTCGACGTTTGTTTGTATGTGTAATGTGTGTTCGTGACTCGAAAAATACTTGACAGATTAACGTGCAGTTTTTGGTGGCTTATACCTGTTTATGTTAAGAAATATCCCATTGTTATTTTAGCTCAGTTAGCCCAGTCTAAGAGAGAGGTGTCGTATTATTCAGTTATAGGCAGTCGGTGTCATACAGCTGCATCTAGTTATACTGAAAGCCGACCCCAACCTAGTTGGGAAAAGGCTAGGTAGATTTATTTATTGCTAGTGATCTTATTAAAATACAAATATAAAAAAAAAATTAGATACTATTTTAGGATCCGTGAAAGTTCACCTTTTCTAGACTCTAGAAAACTTGCTATTTTCCACAAAACTACATAATAGCAAAGTAATAGATAGGGTGTAAGTAACCTACTTGTGACTTTTATAGTATGTCTACCTGTCAACAAACCTACTCACTGAAACCTGAAAAAGATAGGAAACCAAATTTATTTGCAGAAAGCAATTTTAAACATTTATGTGTTTTTTAACTAAAAAATTTCTTGCGGAACCCAAAAAATTAACCAGAGTTTGTTCTCAAAGTCGGACACTATTATGTCATCAATATCACAGACAATCAGACAGATAAATTACTATGTGAAAACTTAATGCCACGGACACAGCTTCGCCCGGTGCAATAAATAAATTAAAATTCGCACTTTCAAATACACCCACATCTCATAAACCGCTGCACACCTCTCGATGACACTTATGTCAACATGCAGCTAAAAAGATAAGCATTATTTTCTTTGAAATCCGCATTCAAATCTGTCCGGTATTTTACGAGTTATGCCACATAAATAACAGCCAAATAATGGTTAAAGTGAGATGTGCGCCTGCGCTTCGCACTGGTTACATAAAGCGACTTTCTTTGCATAGGTCGCGAGTTCGATGGCCGGGTCGTGCATCGAGGTGATCTCTCGGGTTAACGGGGGCGCCCGTTGGCCCTATTAACATCACGTATTGTATCTTAACGCTAGCTCAGTATGTGGAGTAAACACTATTGTCAGATTTGGATTCTTAGCGGGAAAACAATCTTATTTCACCCAGGTTGGGACATACAATATTCCATCTGTGCTGGAGCTACCCGTAAATCTTAAGCTACCGATCAAAAATGAAAGTAGGGCAACAAAAATGACAAATAATCAAAATTCTTGTAGGTACCTACAAGTCTTCTGATTTTATGTAAGTGATTTTTGTGTAAACTTACGTAAATTCGCACAGAATCCTAAATCGTTGTACGGTCTGCAATAACACTACTATTCGCCGTACAAGTACACAGTTCGATCTCAATTAGCCGACTAGTATACAAAGTGGCAGAAGTTTCACCACAGATGAGTGCCTACACGCAATGCGCCGACGCAATAGATAGCATTGACAGTGAGAACTTGAGTCTGTTTTAAGCCCAATTAACTTTATTTTTCTACATTTTTGTCACATTTTTTGTGTTACTGTTCTTCACCAGGATGTTTTGGGTTCTTGGACTCATTGCCTACTTATAGTAATAAGAAGATGTAATTGGTCAGACAGGGGTCATAGTTCTTCCATAGTGTAAGGTACCCAATCCACCAAACCCATAGCCCAACATTTTTGTTTCCTTGTTCTTCAACAGTCCTGCACCAACCGGTTTTTATCGTCGTTCGGTGCCTCCTCATCATTTAGATATGTCTAAGGGGCTCTGCGAGTAACCTTTGGCACCTCGTACGCCTTCCAAAGGTCCGGCACCTCAGGATCCCGAGATATGCAATGAATATTTAGAGTAACATTTGTGAGTTTTTATGTAGGAGGTAATCTTCAGAACTTTTGACCCGATTTCGAAACTTCTTTCAGTAACAATAGTATTATTGAAGAGGTCTATGTCCAGCAGTGGACTGCTATAGGCTGATGATGATGATGATGAAGAAGCAACAGTATTGCCCAGTGTCGTATAGTTATGTGTTTTAATTAGAAAACTCACGAATGTGTTGAGAAGAAAATTAAGAGCGCACGCTGTTGTTATTTTTTATTTTTTTTATTTTTGTATTTTATGTGTCACCGACGACTGTGTCCAAACATTTTTTTCTTTCTTTTCTTTTCTTTAGGAAGCTAGTTTTGAATGCCTAGATATGATAAATAGGTACATGAATAGGTATGAGCTATAGTTGTGACTTTCGCTGACAGTGAGCTGGAATTGAGTCATCAGAGTGATAGTAATATGTTATTTACACATGAATATGTCTGCTAATCTTGTAGAAAAGATTTTAGTAAGCAATTTAAATTCACAAAGTTCAGTCAGTCGGAAAATATGAAGCTAGTTGCTCATTCCAAAGCAGTAGTATATATGGAGAAGAACGGGCATAAAACTCTACGGATACTCGTTTAAACAATATATGGTTACATCACATGAGAACGATGCAGACCGTTAAAGGCATCCGTAATAAATAATATAAAAAAACAATTCTAAAATTAAATAAAACAAGCCCCGTTCTCGTGAATGGGCGCTGTCAGTAGGGATTGGTCATGGCATATGGATCAACACTAGCTCAGCCCTTTTGAAGGGAGATAAATAATCCAACACACGCGCCACGATCGTTGAGTCATTAGAGTGAGCATGATGTGCTCTAACCCCCGGGCACATTCAAGTCAATGAAAGAAATAATCCCCAGTTAATGGTCGCTCTATAGTACATAAGCTCTATAGACCAACACCTGTGTAAATGCAATTATATAACACATAGGAGATTTCGTTTATGAAGTGCAATCTTTATAAACGTTAATCAATTAGTTGTGGTTGTGGAGATTAAACAAGAACTAAATTCTAGGCCTGTACTCTAATTGCGTAACACAGTCTCAATCGCAATTCTATAGTCTATAAGGATATTTCTAATCCATTGCTTCATTGGTTAAGAAATTCATTTGCTCAACAACGTAAATAACGTAATGATATCCCAATAACTGATTCATTCATTATCACCATCTTTCTCCTGCCCTTATCCCAATTTATTTGGGGTCGGCGCAACATGTCTTTTTCTTCCATACGTCTTTATTAGTCGTCATCTCGGTAGTCACTCTTTTATTAGCCATATCATCTTTCACACAATCCATCCATCGTTTCTTTGGTCTTCCTCTACTTGTATAGCCATCCACATTCATACTCAAAACTTTCCTGACAACATTTTCCTCATTCCTTCGCATAACATGCTCATACCATGACAACCGATTTCCACATAAATTTTCAGTCACCGGTGTCCCTTTCAGACTTCCTCTTATTTACTTAATCCTTATCCATACGTGTAACACCACACAGCTGATTACCGGCAGGAAACAAAAGAATCAAAGTGAAATCATCTTCAATAAAAAAATATGCATCAAAAGTGCACATTTTACTTGGAATCCCTCTTCCTTTCTAGTTCACTGCACAGCACGCGTTCACAAACAGACGTATACTTATCGCCTATTAGTATGATGAGGATAACACGGGTCGTGCGTGTAAGAACGGCGTAAGTGCCTTCACGTGCGCTTACGCAACGAACGCAAATCGCTTGGCAAATACGACTTTCTGTGTTTAAATGATGTTGTTTACTTAGAGGATAGAACGTGGAAGTTTATGAGGTTTGTTGGTTCTGGAAACTAATAGGCTGATTTTATCATCACGCCTGGATTTATCCGAAGGGCTAGGCCGAGGTTTATACCTACCTAGAATACATCCACTACGAAAAATTCGAGAACATGTGACATCAACCAACTAGTACTAGGCCCGGGTGGTGGTTAATGGCCTGTACCCCAGCAGTGGGAAGTTGGTTAAGCCGTTGGTCCCGGCTGTCATTCGTGGATCTTTGTCAGTCTTTATGGGTAGTCAGAAGCCCAAAAGACTGACAGCCAGTCTTTTTTTTTTTTTAAGGCTGGGAAATCATCCAATGACTGCTCCCGCTCTGGGTGGAGCGGAAGGGAGTGTCAGATACCGACTAAAACCCATCCATGTTCCTTCCGTAGCCCTTTATGTTCCGGGGTAGCGGTAACCCTTTCGGACAATCCCGCTTACCCGGCAGGCTTGGCCCTGAGGGGCCCCTTCATATGCTGACATCTCTTTGAGGCGCGCGTGGAACATATATGACAGCCAGTCTTACCAAGGGCTATTGTAATACCCAGTTACTGACCGGGTTGTGGATGTCGGGCAGGCATAGACTCTATGTAAAATACTGGTATACAGCTACATCCGGTTAGACTGGAAGCCGACCCCAACATAGTAGGGAAAAGGCTAGGCAGATTGATGACATTCATTGCAGAGTACGCTTTCCAATAACTGAGTCCTTTATTACTTCCTTTACTTAGCAGGTTATATTCATACACTGGGTAGAGACACGGGACGTAGCAGTAGGCAGAGGAAGCCAGCCTTATCACTGCTATCAACTGATCAAGAAGTTCTCTTAACTCTTTAACCTGACTCTAGATGAGGATGTGAGCCCTTGTGAATCAAACCAAGTGTCATTTATACTCAGTGTAATTGGCGTCGCTTGCTTATGTAACTCGTACGCTAATAATGGCCATAGCTGCAATAGATGTCATCTTGGAGCTCGACTGAAGTGTGACTCTCTGACAGAAGTGTTTTAGTTTAAAAGAGGAAAATAACACACTGTAGGTACTTTAAAGGTATCAATCGATAGGGTCGAACATAAGGATCAAATCTCACTATCAAATATGATAAATTAAATGAGAGAAAAAGTAGAGCTGTTCTTTTTTAATTATAGGATTCTTTTCTTTTGTAGTGAAATTTGCTGTCTCTAGTTCTTATTTAGAGTATTTTCGCCCCAGGCCTCCCTAATTGTCAGACAAAAAAAGAAAATTGATTAATTTATTTGTTTAGTTAAACATTTTACTAATATTTTTTCTAGATAATTCGGTTTTCTTATTAGTTTTCTAACAATTATTTTTCTATTATTGTGACTCTTAAAAAAAATAACAAATAAAAATGAAAAATATGAATGAATAACATAACAAAAATTGTTATAAATATAACAAATATGAATGAATGATGAATGTATGATGTAATTGTTATTTGTTTTAATGTACAAATCTACAAATTATGAATGATGTTTACAATGTACAAATCGATCATTTAGTAGTTTAATTACAATTTGATCCATTGAACAGATACATACATAGTATTAATACGTCGGAGTCTAAGTACTAATTAGGCCAAGCAATTAGATTGTGGTTAAACTCAGCTGCACTAAGAGGTTACGGATTAATTATGGACTATTAATTAGACAATCACCTTGTTGTGGTGAAGGTTATGCGGTGTTCACCACAGCCTTTGAAACCTGATCCACGGTAGCTTCACCACAAACGTGAAACATTGTTTGACAGTGGAATAAAGGGAATTGTTTTGCCGTTAAATATTACCTATAATATTAATCAGCTTAATAAATAGAAAAGTTCACAAGGAGAAACTCAAAATAAATAGTGAAAATAAACAATTTCTAGTTAGTTTCCTCTTGCGAGCTTTTCTATCTATTAAGCTGGTTTAAACTGTATGGACCTCAGTCCTTTACTTTTATTCCGGGCACTGCGAACTCCCACAGCAGTTTGTACATTGATAAGATTTGAAATTGAATTTGTTTTTGGCCATAATCCGCAGTACGGTACGAAAGGAAGCAGGTATTTACTCAGCAGTGGATGGAAACAAGCCAGTCAATGATGATGATGATATTTATTTAAACTTTTCGCACACAATAAAGGTACATATGCGGATTTAATGCCTTAGGAATTCTCAATCAAGGGTGGTGAAGAGATTAGTGCTTTAAAGAGTAGGCATACATAACACTGAGACTTATGAATAAAATAGGTACATTATAAATGAAATTAATCAGAAATAATCCGGGTAAAGTTACTTTTATTATTATTAAATCCAAGTCATTGCTTTTTATCGACCATTTTTTTTGACAACGCACAGCCTAAACTGCTGTATTTAGAAGCACGAAATTCTGCGATAAGTTCCATAGATAATGAAGGTGAACAGACTCAGGAAGGAGTTTAGAAAATTCACCCCTACAGGGGTTCTGTATGGTAAGTTCCTATTTTTTGCAATTCCCATCAGCCTCAAGCCAGACAGTTACTATGGGAATAAAAAAAAAACAAACACGTAACATAATCACGAACCTGACATTACAGTACGAAATCCATTCCAAACACAAAAAAAAAACAGTTCAATGAACTTGAATTTGGAAACCGGTTAACGCAACGTAAACACTCGTTACAAAAAACGATGACGACTCGACTCAATTAAGTATCTAGTGTTCCTCTACACGAGCATTACAAATGGCTTAACGATACCGAAATGGTGCTAAGCGAAAACACTGACAACATTTGTTTCATGTGCAGGGTCAAATTGAATTAGCTAGCGAAACGACGTGGTGGATATGAATTTAGCCAACAATAGGGATAATGTTTGATGAAATTATGTTTAGTCCGTCAACCAGATATTTTATTTTTATTATCTGGTTGACTGACTCAGCATAATTTATCTTATAAGACTCGTATTTGATTAAAAATTACTTAGATAAAACGCATTAAGTTGGGGAGTGGACGTCACAAATATATAATCTACATACGCGTGACGTTATGCCACATTTTAACTTAGTGTAACGACGTAATCTTTTGATTACGTAAAAAAATATCTTACTATCAAAAAAAATTGTCATCATCCCCATTGTTTTATGATGATAGTTACAGTTTCCCATCACTATCGGAAAATCAACAAATGAAAGTAAGTTCAAATATGTTTTGTTACCACGCGTGAGGAATAGGGCAATGCTGGAGTGATCATCAACAATTTCCGGCTTAAACGCGACTTAACTAAATCATTGCAGTACCTAACAGACAGACAGAATAACTTTTGCAATTATAATATTAGTAAGGATTATTTTATTGTTATGCTAAAAAAATTATGTCCTCTTAACTATTACCTATTGAATGAAAGAATATAACAAGATTGCGCTAACTGTCAATCCAAACAAAATTTGTCTTCAGAAGTTAACACTAACACTTAAAGTCCTAAGCAGACTAAACAAATTTACAGATACTTTGAATTATCAAGGAGCCGGTTCATCAGAAATATGAAACTAGATCCTTCTTTTCCTATGGAGTATGGGTGAACTTTACACCTTGTTCTTCATACCCCTAAATGTGGGTATATTGTACACTTACATTTCTCCAATTATTTTAAGTTCCATGTTTCGTCACTTAGCCTGTCCCAGGCATTGAACCTAGTACTTCTTGCTCAGCAGTAGCGCTTGCGGCCACTAGACTAATGGGCATTTCTTTTTAAGGCTGGGAAATCATCCAATTACTTCTCCCACTCTGGGTGGAGCGGAAGGGAGTATCAGACTCTTACTGACTGAAACCCATCCATGTTCCTTCCTTAGCCCTTTATGTTCCGGGGTATCCCTTTCGGACAGTCCCGTTTAAGACTAATGGGCATTGAGTACAATTTTAAAAAGATGTTTCGTCAGCAACAAAAACTTCGAATAATCTAAATATATTTATTAGTTGACTATGCTGAGCTATAGGTTTTGCGGTCAGCCACTGAATTCCTGTGGTCAGATCACGAAACAGTGCCACACGAGTGGTAAGGTCCGTCTCACGCTGCAAGAAGGCTATAGTGAAGATATTGTTATGCTATTGAAATTGGTAGCATATTATGGTGTATTAAAAAAGAACTTTAGTGACTATTTCTGCCGGTAATACCCGAGAATAGAGTGGGAATCTTATGTCTAGTTGCTGATGGTAAAATGATGATGATGACGATTACGACGTAAAAATATCATATATATATCTATCTTTCTCTTGCACTTGAAGTTTGAGAGAGTGCAACAGTGACAGGAATAACACTCACCACCACCACCAACACCACCACCACCGCCACCATTTGGTAACCTTCCTCAAGGAAGAGTTTTGGCCGAAAGGTGTGCTGTATCGGCGTTTCCGCGGCCGGCTACGCGACACCTCGCAGCGTAACTCTACGCCGTCACAACGAGTGCAGTAGTTTTTAAGTTTATTTTTAAAATTATGTATTAGTTTATAGTTATTATTTTTATACATGTACTCTATTTTATGGGCCTTCGTTGCCTGAAATAAAGGATAAATAAATAACGCTTAGCTGCACTGAGCAACGTTTACAGATATCGGCCTTGTAAGTGTTATTCATAGCAATACTGGCTCATGTGTCAAAAAAAAGCATAAAAGTCAAATAAATGACAAAAATTCACGACAAGGTATTTTATATTATTTAAAAAATTATATTATTTATTTTAAAAAAACCACTTTGGTTTACAGCACGTTTTAGTAATGTGTAGTACTTAATATATTTTAAATATATTCTATTAAACAAACACCTAGATAATATATAATAAATTGAAAATACTGTCCATGATAAAATCGTCAACAATAATACAATTATAATTAATGTCTACGGGCCCTCCCACGAGATACGTCTAAGATATACATATTGAAAAATAAAATATACTACCTCAATTCTAAAAGGCTAAATTAAATTTTAATACAGTTTTATAAAATAAATTGCAAATATAATCTTAAGCGTAGCTTTAAGTATGCCAAATCTTAAAGTTGAAATCTCTATCAACGTTTATAGTGTCGAGTACACGCGGTGCTCACATACTATTACATATTATTACTCACGGTAACTAGACCCTTGATGTATCTAATTGACCATTAATTACCACTTAGCGTTAATCCGATCATCTAGTGCCTCCAATACCAGATAATAACTTCACTTCAAAGATGTCTTATGTGGTTGATGATAAACGAAAAAATTAACGAGATGTGCCGCGTAAGTTCGACCGTATTAATTTTGTGGTCAAGCTCTAAAAGCGTGACTTACCGATAGATATTTTTGTGACCTTTTTTTTTGTATAAAATGTATTGACTCTTTGAAACTGTTCCAATTCTAAAAATTCTTTCACAATAGCCGAGTGTCAACAATATGTTTGATGTTGCAACCTGACATTTTACGCGGACAATGTCGCTGACAGAATCCTGTGTTAATCTAAAATTCAATTATGGTTTTGATTAAAACTGACTGCGATCAAAACGCGTTCAAAAGCTGTCAGTGACAATATTCCACAGAAAATAATTATTTTCTGCTAAACGTAGTTTATGCGCTGATCGCGTTCATTGGTGAAAGCGGCCCTTAGTTTGTTAAGTAAACTTGTTTTCACGAAAGGGTATTCCTTCTTCTTCTATCCTGCCCTCTGTGTCCAAAAACATGCTGCCTAAGTGATCTCTGCCGTGCCACCGACGCTGTGCAAGTGACGAAGTTTTGAGCCAACAAAATTTAAACTTGAAATACAGTCGTGTCAGCAACCCGAAGAAGAATACGAAAGGGTGTTGTGATCACTAGCATCCACAAATTGAAATCGTGCTAAAATGGTCTTCAACATTCAATTTCAATGGCGAATTTCGCCCTGAGTAACCAGTATATACCTATTGTCAGTCCGTCCCTTGTCATTTACACCGACACATGTTAAACATACCAAAATCAGTTCCCGAAAACCAACTACTCCTAATTACAAAATGCCTAGGGGTGTATCAAAGAGAACATGCATCGAACATTCTATTTTGCTCATGACGTCAACGTCATGTCCACTGATTATGTTTCGTTACTAGAGATCCACTAGCTCGGGCTCCGATCAACTTTAATTCCCCTTGACCGTTGAAACACGTCATAACAGTACGTTAATTTCCCTACGGTGTATAGGCAGGATTTTGGAGAAAAACTAGTTATGCCAAATTTTTTCCATTTGGGTTTTACCTGGAAGTGGATTTTTGTAATATTCAAAACAACACCAAAAACGTATCGGCCATTTCAAATTTATTAATTGCTTCGTTTAGGCATATTTGAAAGTCAAAAACGGAATGGCTTCCCAAAAACTGGCTAATTCATCGTCGATTTTAATAATTAAAAATAATGCAACTAACTGCTCAGCAACATGCCTCATTTGTGTTATTGTCTTACTAATTGCGTACAGTTACCGAATTAACATATGTAGATAGCGGTTTGACATTATTCTCTGTAAAAAGGCGGTCTAACCGACGTAATTGAAAAATTTGCCTTAAAACTAGGGAACGAACGTGGATGGGTCTTAGTCAGTTAGAGTCTAACACTTTCTTCCGCTCCACCCAGAGCGGGAGAAGTCATTGTTCATATGTTTCTGACCATTAGCTGGCCACGTTCGTGTCTCGCAAATATATTCAAAAACCGTTATAATTTCGACTTTGTATACTATACAGTACAACAATATATCTACATACATCTTCATACAATTATACAACATCCGTGATTTGATAGCTTTGTGATTACAGACATAGTCACAAAGGGAACATACCACAGATGTTAGTATCTGTGGTGGACTGGATATGGCATGACGATATGGTGTTGGTATCTAAGACCTCGTTTGGTACACTCAGATTATTGTAACACTGACCTCTCACAAGCGGAAGCTCTCCCAAATACCTTGGAAGTTTATTTCTTTAGAAGAAAATACATTTACTTGACTTAGATTATGTTATAGCATTATATTCTAACAGTATTGTTTGCTTTACGTTAGTTCCAAATAGGCCCAGTATAGCTTAACTTCCAGACAACTAGCGCTTGACGTTGCTGTTCAACTGGACTTGGCTAGTTCCAGCTTATGAGGGGTTCCAAACCAAGAAAATGCGACTTAGCTCAACGATTTGTCCCATGACCAAAATTAGTTTTAAAAAAAAGTCGGCAGAGGACCCTCCTTGTCGACATTTTAATGAATCAAAGAGACCAAAAACATATCGATCTCTTCATAATCCTTGACATAACTGATGTGGTTTGTATACAGTTCAGTGATGTGGTAGACATTAAGCAGAACTGCATAATTACTACCTGAGAATATCCGCCCAGCGCACCCCGTCCTTAGTAATTAATGGTGAGCAGTATCAGAAGCTACAAACACAAAGCAGGATCTTGCTTTGTGTTGTGGCCAGGCATCCGATGCTGTGATTCGTCGATAGGGAAATAGTTGTCCATTGAGAAGCTTAGGGGTGGCAGGATAGCCAATGGGATTGCTCAAATACCAGCCGTCCACGTGGACTGTCGAACCAGTGAGGCGTTAATAAATTACATTCGACTGTTGACTGAAGTCCACGTTGACTAGATTTATGTCGAAATTTACAAGTCTACCTATTTCATGTTATAGAATTATGTTATCCGTTGACCAGTATAGTTTGGTATGTAATAAGTAGCTTACAGACATAATAGACTGATTAACAGCGCACAAGGTTATGCTGAAAGAGATTTCTTTAGAAATAAGCATCACCTTTGTACGTGTTTCTTTGTTCTTTTCTCCTTGTCTGTTCATATGGTTATATAAATAAACATTCCCACAACTGGGCCACAGACCTTGTCTCCGTCAGAGGGAGTACACATCTTCACATGTCCTAGATTTTTTGGGCTAGGTAATGCCTGTTAACTCACGATGACGTCCTTGGACGTTTTGTTATGTGCAGAACAACACTGACTGACAAGTATTTGTCGCTTGTAAAAAGCTTCGCCTTGTTTTCTTCTTCTGTATGTATAAAATGTGACTGACTGATTGATCTCTCACATAGCAACCACTGAACGGATAGGGTTGAAATTTGGAACACAGATAGTTCTGATAACGTAGGCATCCTCTGTAACCTGATTATTGGAAATTCGAACCCTAAATGAGTATAAAAGGGGTTCAAATTTTCATGCAGGAATTTTATAAAGTAGATGGCTGATATTTTGGTATACTATGTACCTCATTATTTCTACGCTAACGAGGACACAAGCAGACGCTTGTGTGAAATAAACTAGTTTTTTATACCTTTCATTTCCCTTTAACCTAAGATTGTTGCGTGAAAGAACGTAGCCAAGCAAGGTCTCCATACAACCATAACTATTAAGTAATACCAATTAAATATTTGGTAAAAGTGCCTCGTCTTACAAACATGTTTTGATTGAGTTTCAATCAACTAAATTATAAATGCGATTTCTATAATTGCTGTGTGCGTAGTTGATGTGATGATTTAGGAACCCGCATTCCACACATCAACATATAGATACTTACATAATATAATAAAACAGTAACGAAGTCAAAATTGTACATTGAATGTTTTAAACCGACTTCCAGTTTTAATGTACGTATGTTTATCGATATTTACGGCAACTATGGACCGATATCTCATTTGGTAGAAGAAGCTAGCGCAATACTTATACGTAACTAAAGAATCACCCTCACAGCGTAACATAACATATGCCCGAAGGCAGAAGTCTACTAAAAGATTATAAGAAATCACACCACATTTCGTAATAAAGAAACCAATTATCTAATAAATTATTATTCGTTCGCGTGGATATCGGAAAGGATCCCAAAGGAACCGTACTACTAGGATAAAAAGTATCCTATATGTTTGAAAAGGACTAACAAACACACAAACTCACTCGCAAATTTTCGTCATTATAATATTAGTGTGATGAGCTCAACTGTGACTAATGAGACACAATTACTTTTTCTATTCTTTTATCTGACCTCCACAACTCAGTCACTAACTGGGTAATACGATACCCCTTGGTAAGACTAGTTGACTTTCGGGCTTCTGACTACCCGTAACGAATGTCAAAGATCCACGAATGGCAGTCGGGACCAGCGGCTTAACATGCTTCCCGAGGCACGAAGGAGTCTCGAAAACTGAAGTTGGTCACCCATCCATAGACTAACCCCGGCTACAGTAGCTTAACCTGATGGATCGATCCGTGCGGCTGTTATTACTTAGCCACGAGCTCCTCTTTTGTTTTCAATCAATATTTGATATTTCAACAACTGAGCGAGTATCATCAAAGTTAAAATAGCAATTCGCTTACCCCTCCGGAGATTAAAGGATATATATATTTTACGTCATGTTGTGATCAAATCAAGTTATTTTTGCTGTTATTGGAATTTTTGAGTCGACAATTTTTTTTTAAATATGATTTTACCGTTTACGGAATCAAAACTAAGTTAATGTTGCATTTAATTAAAAACAAGACAACGTCTTTTTTTATCAAACTGTTTTTATGTGGATTATTTGACTAATACAAATTCAAATTCATTTATTAATTTTATGAATACAGGATACAGTGATGTTGCATAAAATGTTTGGTCAATCCTATATTCCGCCGAAAGGCATACAAGATTCACTTGTGTTAGAATTTACTGTAAAGTAAACTTTATAAGTATCTGCGCTAAGATCAGTGTCAATAGTATCTTGATAGGTACTTAAAGTTATTACCTATCTTTAAACCAATATGGCTAACCTTCTTGATAAATCAGTCGATAGCACTAAACAAATAAAGTTTTCAAAAGATTCAAATATTCAGTTCGTTTAGTGCGTCTGTACTAAGGTCATAAGCTTACCAAAGAGGTCAAAGGCTCTTAAAATTTTAAATACAAGACATAGCCAAAATCGAATGAAAGAAGACATAAATAGAATTATATCTCTCTCCCTCTCTTAGAGAGGAACATTCTAGGCTGCTTATGATGTTGATATAAATATACAACCTGAAAGTTATAGTACCTTCTCTCAATCTTCTTCTTATGAACTTATAAATCAAATCAAATCAAATTCATTTATTTGCGTAAATAAGGTATAGAAAGTTCTTAAGCAATAATTACAGATCTCTTATTCTGCCTTTGTATTCGGTGTGCAATTACATTTTTAAGTTTTCTTATCTCTTTCAGAGCAAGCAATTTTCTTTTCTCAGACATTCTTTCAGTATAAAACTCCACGTCTTACCTGATAATGTTCTAAGTGAAATGTTGACATTATTCTAAGTATATTTCGCTACCTCTCGTTGGCAGACTTTCTTTTGTTAGTTATCAAAATACCCTGTAGCAATAAAAGAGATATTTAGATAGTCTAGACTAGCTCAGATTAAGTTTCGCAAAACATTTTCACAAGACGCACCTTTGTGCATTTCTCGGGAGAAATTTAATAATTTCTAAACAAGTTTGTCTTTGAAAATATTTGAGAAATATTACAGTCTGTGTATTTTGTTTATGAAATTCTTTGCTCAGATACCTACGAGGAATTTATTCGTTGTTGATGCTTCTTATAACTACACAAAAACAAATTGATCCTTTGTTTATTTCAGACTAGCACTTTGCCCGCGGCTTCGCTCCCGTGGTCTTTCCCGTGGGACCCGTTATTTTTCCCGGGATAAAAAGTAGCCTATGTTACTCCTAGAAAACTAAGCTTTCCAAAGGTGAAAGAATTTTTAAAATCGGTCCAGTAGTTTTTGAGCCTATTCATTACAACCAAACAAACAAGCAAACAAAGTTTTCCTCTTTATAATATTAGTATAGATTAAGATACAGGTACCCGGGTAATTAAGAGATCTTGTTTATTAATTCCAGGAAAGAGGAGGTTTTGTTTTGATGGGTCTGATGTCTTGTCAGTTGGTAACAGCGGGACGATTCTTTGAAAATCTCACCGTTATAACTTAGATGAAGAGAGCAGTCGTTATGCGAGAGATTGACACTATTGATAGCTCTGTAAGTTTATTTGTGAATTAAATATTGGAATAAAAATAATTTTGAAAATCATTGGCGAAGATCACATTCCAATTGGAACGTATTGGAATCCATCCATGTTTGTAATAAGAACGGGGCGTTTGGAATTTGGATAATGAAATCATAAAATATAATATGAAAGTAGCGCTATAAGAACGGGCCGTTTGGAATTTGATTTTGGATAATAAAAACATAAAATACAATATGTTAAGTACCGCGACACAAAAGAAAATTTAGTATGAAATATACACAGTGTTATACAGGGTGGAATTTTGTAATGCCCCCTGGAGGGAAAGTACTCTTAATACTGTAGATAGAATATGAGCCTATTCTATCAGGAACACGCCTAACGCGTTGTGTAATAAGACAAGCTTATTAAAACGCAAATACACCTACCTTACAACATAGTGTAGCACTATATTGTTCATTTTATGGCCATTTCATGGGCCCAAGCATGCGCAATGAGGGACATCGCAGCAATTGGCCTTAAGGTTAATGGTCATATAGGTTTCGTAGACTTTCCTTAGGTCGTGAATCGCTGTGACGAAATCCTCGGCTGCTAGCGTCGCGTCCCTGCTATGCAACTTTTACGACTTGGCAATACATCCTTTATTTGGTATTAGTTTTTTTGCGAAACATGTATAAGCGCTCTCACTCCCTCTCAATACCGTTTCGACTTAGTTGAAGCGCGCGATACAATTCCTACATACATACTTTTCAAGCTTCGAATCTTATTAGGGGTGACTGAAAAGTAAAATGACAAACTTAATAATTTATTTAGATAAGTATTCGTGCCAAGTTTCAATTCTATTAGCTTAAGGAATAAACATTTATATACAAAATAAAATCATCTCCTCTTTTATCCCCTTAGGGGTAGAAATTCCCGCCGCGGGAGACGCCCCGGGCGTCGGGAGCCACGTGACGACTCCTGGCCACCGTAGTCGCGAGCCTGCGGGCGGTGAGTAATGGGTGACTCACCGTCCGATCAGCACCAGGCCCGTGCCGGACGGTGCGTATATGTTCGCAAAGAGATGTCAGCATTATGAAGGGGCCCCTCAGGGCCAAGCCTGCCGGGTAAGCGGGATTGTCCGAAAGGTTTACCGCTACCCCGGAACATAAAGGGCTACGGAAGGAACATGGATGGGTTTTAGTCAGTAAGAGTCTGACACTCCCTTCCGCTCCACGCAGAGCGGGAGCAGTCATTGGATGATTTCCCAGCCTTAACCTTTTGATCGCCAGGGCATAACCGCACGCGCGTACCCTCCACGCCAAGCTACAAATTTATTTTCTTCTTGTAATGATGAATTGCCCAATATCCATGCTGTCTTTTAATTTGTTTCATGTCATTAAATACGTACGAGGGCTTCAATTTTTAAGATATCTGTACAAATACTCACAAAAGTAATGTTTTTACTGCTTATTTCGTGTTATAGTTTTGTTGCCACTGTCACATATTGGTGTCGTTGGCGTTCAGGGCATGCGCTTGCTTGTCACGTGTAGGTGACAATGGCGTTCAAAAGGTAAAAAAAAGGGGTAGAATTTCCAAAAATCCTTCCTTAGTAGCCAACGCTGTAGGTACAAGGTATCTATGTGCGAAATATCAAGTCTCTAGAACCAGTGGATTAGGTAGTGTCAGTCAGGATTTAGAATGTTATATTTATAGATAAAGTTTTTTATTAATTTAATACAGGTACATGACCAAAGAAATGATGGATGGACTATGTAGTGGTCTTGTCTATAAACCTCCACCAGAGCACGTTTTCCTTTCAACCTGTACCTTCGGCACCTACACGCAGTAGTACTACAATATATCAGACAACACTATGTTTTTGAAATTCTGTTCTTCTGTCTCGTTTTTTTAATAATAACAATAAACAAATAACAACAAAAGTGGCCGATCCTTCTGACTAAAGTTGGTCTGGCAACGGTTTTTTCTGTACAATAATACTGTCCGGGCGTCTATTTCGTACCCACTGGAGACTAAATTATATTCAGTTCATACAGTCCACGGCTATAATTTAAACTCCTTAGAGTCCGAAGAGATACATAAACAAAGAATAATCATACCTATCTACCTATTTAAATACTTATAAATATACCTATACGAAATAATAAAATCAATCAAATAATTAAATTGAAAGTCGATTTTCATAACTCTTTCAATTCCGTTAAGTTATCCTTCAATTACAATTTGCTATAGAAAACCAAAATTAATTCAAAACTAATTTCCTTTTCACAAATTATTTGCGTAGCCATTTAATTACATTTCAAAAGAAAATGTTATAAAGCCGATTTATGTTTATAGAAATCAATTTAGGAGCGAAGGAATTCGGAAGCGACAGTCTATTCATGATGAATTAATTAAGGACATGTCTTATTCAAAGAAAACATAAAAATACTGATTTATAAAATATTTTTTACAAAAATTATAATTTGGTAACTTAGCTCACAGCTTAAAAATAATACTAGCCAATTATTATCCCACTGCAGTGCAAAGTCAGCCATTGATCAGCCTGCCAGGCTGAAGGCGGGTTGTCTACTTCAAATATGAATTATTAGTCAAAATCAATCTGCCTAGGCTTTTCCCAACTATGTTGGTGTCGGCTTCCAGTCTAACCAAATGTAACTGAATACGTGTATTTTGCATGAAGCGACTGCCTATCTGACCTCCACAACCCAGTAACTGGGTAATACGATACCCCTAAATTTTCGGGTTTCTGACGACCCGACGACGTCCAGGTACAAAAAAACACGGGTGAGTTTTCTCGAGACGATTTTTTTTCGCACATTAGATTTTCAACGTTCTTGTAAACCCAAAATTGTGTTACCACAGAAATAAAAAAACTTTTTTACAAAAAAGTAAACCGACTTCCAAAAACAACACTACAAAGTGAAAAATAATTTTGATTTCGGAAGTCGGTGTCTTCGGTTTTGTATTTTCATTTTTTGCCACCGACTTCCGAAATCAAAATTATTTTTCACTTTGTAGTGTTTTTTTTGGAAGTCGGTTTACTTTTTTGTAAAAAAGTTTTTATTTTTCACTTTTTAGTTGTAGTACCTACAAAACAAATTTTATACCACTACCTGGTATGTAAATTACAGTGACAGGTACTTATTAGAACATCGTCCACATACATTAAGTAGGATTTTTAGATTTTTGTTGATTTTTCAAAAACCGCTTATCCGATTTCGATAAAAAAATTATGGGACCATTTGGGAAGTATACCCTTTCCAACAAAAAAGAATTTTTCAAATCGGTTGGCAAGCAACGGAGTTATGCGCGAACAAACATAAAAAAAATATATATATATATATACAGTCGAATTGAGAACCTCCTCCTTTTTTAGAAGTCAGTTAAAAATAAATTATTGTCATTTTGAAATTCGGCTTGTTTTGTTTGAGAACATAATTCCTAATTCTTTCGACGTTCGATATGTCACTCGGTAGTTACACGACACAATAGGTCCTTATATTAAATATCATTGAAGACATTCGTGGTCACAGCGTGAGGGGTTCCCCAATATTTCGCCATTAAAATACCAAAGTGGTATTTAGTTATTTGGTCACGTAGCAAATTGTTTTGACAGTAGATACTGGAGGAGCTCGTGGCTAAGTAATGATAGCCACACAGGTAAAAAAAGCATTGCAGGCCCAGCGGAAACAACCACAACTTTGGTATAGGGGGTTCTTAGTACCGAACCCCAGACAGGTGCTTTTTGGGTAAATTATTTCATCACCACCGCTCTCAAAAATGGTGAAGGAAAATACAGGTCACTTTTTGTAACAAGAGATTCTGTAATGAGATTTTATTGCAAGTTAATTTCAACCAGTAGTCCGCGCTTAGCGTGTAAAATAGGTAATTGAATTAATTATAGATAGATGAGTCAATTGCCTTTTTTTTCTCATAGTTTTTTTAATAGTAAAGGATAACCCATATTAATTTATTAACCGAGGGCGTGTTAACGACGGCTAATTGAAATCGATTTTTCATTACACGTCCACCGCTGTGATGTCCGCGGTTTTGTTTAATAATTTTGCCTGCAACGTATTAAATAACGTATAATTATTAAAGGGCCATTAAATAATATTATTTTTACTTTGCAGAGGTTTTTTCTGTCGAGGGAACTCTTCAAATGCCTAACCGCCTAGTAATTAATAAATTATGCGTTATTTATATCAGTTTAGTTCAGTTCAGTTCAGTTTAGTTCGGAGGGTGGGTTTGCCTGCCCCCAAAATTTTTAATAATAATTTGTAATTAATCTTCACGATTTGAAACTCCGCGTTTATGACGTTCCGAGGCGTACCTCTTAAGTATCTTGATTAAAACAACAGAAATGCCAGTGTGATTGGCAATAGACAGAATACAAGTAATCCTTTGTTTTTGAAAGCAACGCTATATATATTAAAATTAATCTGACCTTACTATCTAAAGTTCTTCAAATATTGTGCAGCCGTAAAAAATCGATCCGACATTTTTCGACCTCTCCCATGTTATATGCAAAACTGTTTTACAAACACATACTACTTGTAACAAGGCAATAAATTTATTCGTGTCTACGTAACTAATTTCTCATGTCCTTAGCATTTACTTATCAAGAATTGTAGATTGTAAATTTCGTAAATCTACATTATACAACATTTACCTACCGATTAAAGAAATTAATTTAAAAAAATAAGGTCATACATTTTTTGCGAATAGTTTGTTGTTTTCATCAATAAAATAAAAGCTTGCGAGGTAGGAGTGGTAATTATGGAAAAGATAAATATTTTCACACCATTAAGAACTTTATCGATCGATAAAACTTTTGATTTCCAAAGCAGAGACTTGTTGGAAAACCCCAAGTTTCCCCCATCTCATAATTCTATCTTAATCTGAGCTTATGTATTGTGTTCTCAAAAGTAAGTACTCCATAATTGCATGCATGAGCTGTTATATTCAGTCCCTAATTTATTACTTAATTAAATGTAAAATTTTATTAAGAGTATTTAATATTTGTTTTTTCAATGTTCAATTGTTCCCCCTTCATGTAAAATGCAAACGCTGTTGTTTGTTTGTATTACAAGTACTAAGTACTGTACTCTCGGTCGGAGTACTAATTATTTGTAAAGGCGTAAAAACATTTTTGCCTAAATAGATAATATTATCTACAATGAATTTAGAACAATATCCTTCTGTAGCATTTTTTTAAAGGTTCCAAAACTACATAACGAAGCAGAAAGCGGATCGGCAGATAGCGTTCTATAGTTTCTGTCTACCCACATGAAAAGAAGTAATGAGTATAATGTATGTATCTTCTCATAATGATGTCCAACCTATAAGTACTTAGTGAAGGCTCCCTACACAAATCCTACACGTCTTCATTCTCTTTGGTTTCCGCTAATCTGACAGAATCAGACGTATCGTACGATCGACTCGCGAACTGTCGGTTGTAAGACCCCAGTTTGATGTACGCGTCATTTAAAAAATAAATCAATTACTCCACCAGCTATCCGGCTTCTACCCTCGGGTAATTAATTTATGTATTTAAAATAGCGATGGGGACGGCGGCCAATTTCAATCGAAGTGCAGGACTGGAATATCGGGACTGGTTAATTCGGTTATGAAAATATTTTAAAATTCAATCTGTCCCTGTCCAGATTTTTCCAATTACGTTCGTGTCGGCTTCCTGTCTACCAAAAAGCAGCTGGATACCTATGGTATTTTATGGAGAGACAGCCTGTCTCTCCACGCCCAATCCAGGTACACTCTGTGTAACATGATACCCCTTGGTAAGATTGGATATCAGACTCTTTGTGATCTGACAAAACATACCTACTGTCTAATATCTTCGAAAGACCAGGGACTAATGACTTAGGGTCATCCATCCACAAACCGATCGCTGCAAGCGTAGCTTGCATTCGATCGAACAGTATTTTGTAATAATAAAATAAAAGTACCTATTTTTTGTACTTTCATTTGGTAAAATGTACATATAATATTTTTTTTTGCATAGATAAATATGGCGACTAGAACTGCATGATGCTATTGCTCAAAAACTATTGACCTTACTTTTATAATTAATATTTAAAAAGGAGTGGTTTGTTTATGCACATACCTCCAAATGTTAACGCAAATATTGTTGATATTAAAAAAGTTAACAAATTTTAAATTAAATATTATACAGGGCCACTGTAAGATTAAAACAAATTAGAAGCGATTAGTTATTCAACCTCTGCTCTTAGAAGATTTATCTTGCAAACGATTAACTTGTAAAGTTTAAATTAATTATTGATGATCTATTGGAATTTAAGTCAGAGTTTATGTTTCTGTCGTCTGTCTGTAAATATGTCGTCATATTCTTATGATGTATTATGTTTAAAATTATTTTATGATGTGTAGGGTTCCGTACTCACAAGTTCGCAAAGACGTTCGAATGTAGGGGCCGTATAGATCCGTCCGTCCGTGAATCGTTTATCACAGGGCTGTAACTTTTGGACCGTAATAGATTAGCACTTCAAGTTTTCACAAAGTGTCTTTGAATATAATTATAACAACGAATTATAAAATAAAATAACCCTTTTAATTGTTTTCTTTATTTTAGTTTTATTTTTTAAACAAGAAACAAGAATTAAATAGGTATATAGTGTTAAACATTGTTTGGTGGTACGGAACACTTCGTGTGCTAATTGAAGTCGCTTTTCGCTGCTTTTTTATGTTATTGGTGCGGTCAACCTTGAATGCTGACCTCTTCTATGATGGAGTGGAGAGAAGGCTGGACTGTAGATAGTAATTAGTTAGTTTTTATCAGAGCTACAGGCAACATTCCACCCATGAATCTTTCCATAAACCAAGGCTAGTTGTAATTTGTTGATGTAAAAGTTTTATTAATTCTTCATTAAGAATGGTCTTCTTGCGGAAGTGAGAGCGTGAAACATCAACATTTGCGTAAAGGCTGTGTCACCATTAACAAAAAAAAATATATTATGAGTGTGACCTTTACATGTTAAAGAAAGAAATCTGCTACTGCTAAATATCGGAATTTAATTACAACCAATAGTTATCATAGAATCTCATATGAAATGCAGATATATCATCATTCGCCTGCCTTAATATCAGGCGGCGCAACATGACTTTTTATTCCACACTTCTCCATCAGTCGTCATTTCGGTAGTCATCTCCTTTGTAGCCAGATCATCTTTCACACATTCCGTCCACCTTTCTTGATCAAACTATACACACAGTGCTGAAAAATTAAATGTCTTTCTAACTAACTACACAAATAAATACAAAAACAAAAGGACACCGGCCTCGAAGTACCTACTCATCAGCATCGCTGCTAAACGGAAAAGTACCCAGAAGACTGGCAGCATTGCCACTCAACATGGCAAAGCCAGAAGAATGCCAATTTTATGGCCAAAGAAGATGAAGAAGCCGTGAAGTGTCAACCAGTCAGCGATAACACTCGCGCCCCATGACCCGAGCGTTTCGACCCGAAACGGCTCAAAACTGTAGTTACCCATAAGGTTACAGTATTTGCGCCAAGATGGCGCAAGGTAGACGCGTTCAGCCGTACCGTGCGCTCGTGTAAGTGAAGTCCGATCTTTAATTAGTCAGGCAGACAAGGCCACGTGCATTGTTCTCGAGTTCTCCAGTTTTTATTAACGTGTTCCGCTCCGTACCTCGGCGTGTTCCGGGCTTTGTCGACAACTACTTGAGTTTCGAGATTAATTCCCAGTTAGTGAGATGAGTAGATGCAATAGAGCCTGCTCGTTAATTAATTTTATTGCCATCATTGATTAGTAGTGGTAGAACGCATTGGGTTCTGGTTCGATTATCAGCGTATAATGTGCTCATTGCTGGGACAGGCCTCTATGAGAGAAGGAGTGGGCTGTTGGTGGATGTCACGTATCTTAGAATTTAAGGTTCTAGGAGATGCCGCTGTTCTCATGATGGTTTCCTTCACCATTTTTAGAGCAGAGGTGATGAAATTAAATACACAAAGTAAAGTATCTGTCTCTATGTCTGTCGAGGCCCACACCACTAGACCACCACTGCTCTTAAAGATAAGGCGAATAAGAAATATAATAATAATCCGGAAAACTCACACTGCTACCTAATGGATTAAGATTCCGTGGCTGTTAAATACGTCTCTTACAAAATATTTCCATCACTGCTGGCCGTACCTGCTGCCACAGCCAACCTACTGTCAAAAACACCCCTCACCTGCACAAGAGGTGTGCTGAATGAAGTGCATGAGAGGATTTATATATTTTCGTGCAGTCTGAGTGAATTCTCACGTGTATTGTTGTTGTAATTCTCAAGAGTTAGTCCGTCATTTTCAATAATCAGTAAAAGTTGAGCTCTGACGAGTTGTCGAGCTTAACTTTAACGCAGACGGGCGAAGCCTACTTTACAAATAAACAGGCACAATAGTAACACTTTATTTTCTATCCTCGTATCGGAATTGAAAATTAATTTTAAATAGAAAAAAATTGTAGATTGTAATTGTTTCGTAAAATTGTAGAATACATGTTATGTTAAATATTATGGAATTATTTACTTCAGTCTTGAATCAAACCAAAATAAACCTTATTTTTTGCTAAAAAAGCTTAAAAATCATTGAAAATTGAAGTAAGAGCTTAATATTTTTTGTTTAAGTAAAATGAGTCTTACTTAAACACCTCGGTTTTTAAGGTTTAAAACAAAGAAGTTAAGTTAAGAAGTTCCATTCTATTTCGTAAAACCTCGAATTGAAATGGAATATTTATTTTATTGTGTTGTTTTAATTTTTATTGTATTCCTAATTCTATGTATCTAAGTGGGCTATCTAAAAGTTAATGATATGTATGAAAAATGTAAATTAATGAATATTTTATCTTCCGTGCGTCTCGTGACTCTAAATCTATGCTATCTGATATAAAAGATTATCCACGAATGTAACTACTTGATAATTAGCATAACTAAAATAAAATCATCACTATTCAAGAATTTTAATCATTAGATTCCTAATTCGCCCGACCGCGTCAAAAGAAAAATAAAATTTCTTTATCATATGTAACTTAAATAATATATTAATAACGTCGCAGTCGCTAGAACTTCAAGTTACCACAAACTGTCAATTATCTCAATCGATTTTGAACCTATGAGGAATTTGACAGTTTGGTATAACTTGATGTTGAAGCCGAAATCTTCTTTTTGATGCTGAAAACCGCATCAAAATTCGTTGTGTAGTTTAGTAAAATAACGCAGTCATGCAGGCAGACAGATACGTTTCTTTTGGCACGGGTGATTCTTCAAGGTGACCCGTGGAGCATCGTTTCAACCCCCTTGTTACCGGGTTTTGTCGTTCCCTACAAGCTTTTCAAGCTTTAATAGACCAACTACTAAAGCTTGAAAATCTATCAAAGAAATTGGACAGATTGGGGTAGCTTGATGCTTGACCATTAAAGTTACCGATATTAAAGAACATTTTAAACGGGGTGACATGATGAGCGTTCTTATCGTTAAAAGTGATTCTTTACAGAAAACCTTCGGATAAATAGAATTTATATAGTTTTTTACATTATATTTAGTAGACGTTTAGTAGACGTCCGTCTGTCTATCAAGACCATATTTCTCAGCAACGCGTGGAGGTGTGAAGCTAAAATTAATATCAAATTTTAATAGTTAAAAAAAAACTAAGATGAAATAATCTGCCAGCCGAGTCGAACTCCCCAGCAGAAATTGTGCTAGCTGTTTTTTAAACAAACTTATAGTAAGCCTTTAAACATTAAAATGAAGAAAACGATAAAAAAAACCCGGTTTATTTTAAGCGGTTTCGAATTCGAGCTACAAATAGGTAACGGATAGATTTAATCAGTGATTTTGTTAAAATGATTTCTCCTTTTGATGATGGTACAATATTTAATAAGAATTTCTATTTTACAGTCTTTAGTTTCTAACGACTATGCTAGTTATGAATAAAATAAATACAAATCAAAAATATATTGGATTGAATTACCCAAAAGCTTAAACAGTATGGTATCCGAAAGGTGTGCTTATATTTTAAGGGTGTGGTTTACAAGACCATTAAACTGAACAGCTTTCTCCAAGAGACCAACGTCGTAATCGAAAAAAAAACTCGTTCAAAGTCGTTGTAAAAATACGAATCGCTATGAAACTTATACTTGAGTCAAGTATAAGGCTCAAAAAAGCAAATTTACACTGAGTTAATGTAGAATGCCACCTGTCATGTTCACGGAGCGGTTTCGTGTAAATCATTTTCTTCGCGCCACGTAACTTTTGGGGTCGTCACAGTAAACGATCCTTACACGGTCCCTTTACCAACGTCCGCTATTAAGGTAGATATTGAGATTGAGTTTTGTAACTAACAGAATCTGCTAAGTCTTCCCAACTATGTTTGAGTCGTCTTCCAGTGTAACCGGATGCAAATAATTACCGGTATGTTTCATGGAGCGCAATCCAGTAACTGCGTAATACGATACCCCTAGGTATCGTATTACGCAACAAACTGCAGCAAACTGTTTGTGACATTCGGGCATCTGACGACCCGTAACGGCTGTCAAAGATCCACGAATGACAGGCGGGCATGAAGAAGTCTCGGCATGAAAAGATGGTCACCGTATCAACCTAATTTAGCGTGTGTTAACCTTATGGATCGAACCTTGCGACAGTTATTACTTAGCCACGACCTCTTACTATGTCATACAAAATGAGTACGATGTGAATGAAAATTGTAGATCACACCGTTTAAACCTGATTAATGTTAAGAGTTCCTTTAAGAGCGGTAGCCGTCACATAACGGCCGTCATGACTTCAAGTAATTAAAACGCTTTGTATTATTGTATTTAGACAGCCGATAACGTGTGACCACTTTAATACCAACACTTTAGGGTTCAGGAAACCAACTTAAGGGTCAGCGGGACTGTCTGAAAGGGTTACTTCTGCCACGGAACACAAAGGGCTTAGGAAGGAACATGGATGAGTATTTTTCGCTCCACCCAGAGCGGGAGGAGACATTTGATGATTTCTCATCCTTAAAAAAAAGGCTGTGCTTTGTGATATTACTTGAGAGGAGTCGACTGAAGTTAAGTTGGCTATTACCAAGTCGAGGTTAAAATATTGACTCGTCAGCAAAGTTGGTATCATTCTCAGTTTCAAAAGAACACTGAATGTCAACAAAAAATTAACATTTAATAAAGCCTCAGTCTAGACAATACTCGTAAATGAATGATTACAAAAATAACCTTCAAATACACACCATTAAAATTATATAAAACAAAATATGTATTAGCAAAGTTCACGGGTTATCCCTCACACATAATATTATATGTTGGCGCCACATTAGTATGCATATTACATATATATAATCTTATATTTAAATTATATGAATATTTTCGGCTATATATAATCTTTTTCTTACAAAACTGTTGTTGTTTGGGTGTGTCGAATTCTTGAGATCACGTGAAAGTAGTTTTAGTGAACGGTATGCTAAGTTAATTGTTTAGCTCGGGCTTAGACGCAACAATGGGTGGATTAGAAGGTCGCGGACTACATAATGAGCCGTTTATCGTAATGTTCGCATCTAGGGGCGTGAAAGTCAGAAGCTGTACTCATCGGTATCATCACTCTTTACAAGGAATGCGCTAATTTCTTGCACATTATAGATTAAATTGTAATAAATGTAGGTAAGTGATGAAGCTACGCATTAAAGCAACGACTTCATTGGCAAGGAGGCTATCGAATGTAAAGGGACATATCTTGTTGTGGACATGACATACATTGGAAGAAATTACGGTATAAGATATTTTAATATTTTAGACTAACTTTTGCCTGTGTATTTACATTATACGCAGGCAAAAGCTAGTTAAAACAGTAGCAAAACCTGCCTCATGAATATTTCTATCTATCGATGAAAACGCATTAAAATCCGTTGCGCAGATGAAAAGGTCTAAGCGTACAGAGGGTCCGATGCGGGGAGCGACGTTGTTCAATCAATGAGTCTCCCCTTGACCTTGACCTTGATCTTGCCTCGAGGAAAACGATGGACAAGGTCTACGGTGGAAATAGATTGAGCCATTAAAATTACGGATAGGAGCGAAAAGTGGAATAATCAAAAATGAAAAGGGGGAATTCTGGATCATTTTGACATCACGGTTCAGTTTTCCCCCTGAGGGGGATTCTCTCAGGGGGAATTGTGGAATATGCCGAACAAACAACACTCCCTAATCGAACTTTAATCGAAATGTTAACGAGTCAGAAAATACTTTCAAAAATAAAAACCAAAGTTTCAAAAACAAAATATTTGCTGCTGTCTGACGAAATTACTGATAGTTGTTTAGACAGTAATTATCCTCCTACACCAACCTCTTTAGGGTAACGTATTACTTAATAAAACGATACTTATGCAGATTAGAATATTAACTCCGACAACGGATTATGCTAAAGATGACCGTGTTTATTGTTATTATATTACTATACGTAAATTAGATTAGAAAAGCTTTGTGTGGTGTGGTAATATGTTAAACATACATGGTGTTGTTTATGTGAAGTTAATGTTGGTACTGTTTCTTTTCTACGGCATCTTATCTAGATCTAGTGACTGACGAGTCTTTAGATTCGTGGGGAAAGCTTCGAAAATGAATGTAGGTTAAAAGGCTATAAGGATGGGTGGGGGAGAGATGATATGGGTGAAAATGGGTGAACAGACGGTGACAAAGGTATTGACCATATTGACCCACAAGGGTAGGACAATGATGATGTCAGTCTTCGGGCATTCTGCTATGCTTCCATCGATGGGTCAACCCGGGCAAGAGTAGCTTAACCAGATGGATCGACCTATATGGTTGTTGGATATATTTATTTGATTCCTATCTACATTCCAGAGCATTCAAGGTTGGTTGGTTGGTTAAGCTATGCTTGCCGGGGTTGGTCCATGGATGGGTGACCATCTTTACATACCGAACCTCCTCCGTGCCTCGGAAAGAACGTTTAGTCGTTGACAGTCGTGATCTTGATAGTATGACAGCCAGTCTTACCAAGAGGTATCGTAATACCCAGTTACTGACTGGGTTGTGAAGGTCAGACAAGCCGTCGCTCCATGTAAAATTCTGGTATTCAGATGCATCCGGTTAGACTGGAAACCGACCCCAACATAGTTGAGAAAAGGCTAGACAGAATGAAAATTCCAGAGCATTCATGAAGCTATCGAACTATACAATAGAACCGCAATAACACCCATTAAACATTATAGAAAGCGATGCTTCATAACGTGATCATAATATAAACCAAATGGTCACTAACACATACTGATGTTTATGTGGCATTACTCAACCTCACGTAACTCAACTTAGTTGGGTAACAACATCTGTCCATATTGTATTGCCTAGTTTCTAGTGTTAGGTGGTTCAATGTTGTTATCGACTAGCTAGGTGACAAATAGGCAGTGCATCTATTCACATCGGTAATTCCAAATGGACACCAATTAACAATCAATTTGCCAAGCCTTTTGCCAACTCTGTTGGGGTCGGCTTCTTGTCTAACCGTCTTGATGCAGCTATTAGGTATTTAACATAAAGCGACTGCTTATCTCTTTACTTTGTGTTAATAGTTTCATCACCACTGCTCTCAAAACAGCGATGGAAAACAACGTGAGGAAACCGGCTGTCAACTAAATTAAATATGAAATGAAGATTCAAATGCGCAAAGATGAATTACTATGAGAGCATAATTTCCCCCGCTACTCGGACATTCATGTCTTATTCCATTGGCCTAAAGCTTGCGATTAGCTAGCTAAACGATTAACTCAGGCATTTCTTTGTTTTGTACATACAGTTCAATAATTTGCATACTCTTGTATAAAACCAAGTATAAATTCAACTATTTAGACATTCAGCCGCTTGTTAAGTTAAACTAAGTCGATTTTGACTGCGAGATAAATAATTAAATTTTCTTTCTCAATTCCACTTAGGCGTTAGAATTAAAACTCATACAACTTACTTGTTTGGTCATTACGACCTTCCCAGATGTGTGAGATAAAACCTCGGCGAGTTGTTTACTCACGACAGCGTCGACAAATGTTTGTGTGTTCAATATTGAACTTGCTTTACGACCCTTTCGTACAATACCGGTTTTGAACGCGACTCCGCTCGCTTTTTTTCTTTAACGTACTTTCTTCAAGAACAGTTTCTTTGTACGGGTGCGAATAATTCCTTGGGAGCGATCTCAATCTCACAGTGATTCGGAAGTCAGTCTGGAAATTCATAGGGCTTACTTACACTTTGTTAAGAAAGATTTTCATACGAATATGAAACTTATGATCATTTTTCTAAAGGTCATAATTGCCAAAACGAATGTGACTAACAGTTTTTTTTATATGAACCTTATTTGCATACAAATAATGTTCATAATCTTATGAAATAACTTTCCTCAAAGAAGTCTGTAAAACTTGCCCCCTTGCAGACAGGTATTGTCGGCAGATGCTGTGATGCGAAGATTGCTTAGTAAGCAAAGTTGAGTGGGGTGAACTGTCTGCGAAGTATAAGGGGTGGTTTGAAAATAATTATTAATCGTTAAAAAAACAGTAGGTACACAGTACATAATTCACCATAGCAACGGAAATGAAAAAAATAGCTTTCCTTCTATTTATTATTTAGCTATCTAACATTATTAAATGTAAAAGTAGATAGGTAGGTAAGAACAAACAAACACACAAACATCATCACCCAAACACTCTATAGGTATACGTAAAACCAGTGAAAAACATTATCACCTTGACACAATTAAATGGGACGATCCATCTGACCGCCTGTTGAGATCGAGCAAGACAAATATGTAAGAAAAAAAATACGCATATTAATGAGGCGTAAACTATACGAGACGATTTATTCACCAGAGACTTAGCTCCATGCATCGCGCGTTCAATACTAACCGTTCTTGTTCGTAGCGTATCGGTGACAAAAATAACACCATAATAGATTACGAAGCTTTTTAAATTTGTATGAGTCGGGCCAATCGGGCCTTCTTAGAACCAAACAGAAAACTATTAAAACTATCCTTTAATTAGATAACAGACTGTGATCAGTTATTAGATCCAAATGACGAAGGTTGTCTACATATTGACAGTTGCGGAATGGCAAAATTTCAGTAATGGCCCGATCAATAAACTTGATAACCATTGATCCCATACTACCTAGATCTCGTGCAGTGACGCATGAATTACGTCAGATTCTGGTCACGACCTCGGGCGGTACGACTTGCGTCAAGCGAAATGCGCGTGCGCCACTTGATTTCGCTGTTACTGTCCAAAGAAGCAGTGAGGAGTGAGGAACTCCAGGAAATAATGAACCATCGTCGACCACATCACCGTTAAGTACTAAATGCGAGCCTATTTAATGTAATAAACATACGAAGCCACGTGTGGTCTCCATGTTATATCTATTCTGTGTAAAGGGCCCGCGTCCGACACTCATCTAGTTGAGTCAACAGTACTGTTAGTTGTAGTACATTATGGGCTCGGTGTGTTAATAGTGTTTACGGCTATGTGTAGTGTCATGTCAATACTCATAGCAGAAAAGATTTCACACCTCTTTTAAACGTGGCTTCATTTATGACAGTGGTCATACAAGAAGAATAGCCCTGAAGTCGTAGGTAATGTGGGTCCAACAAGCAGGCTGGCACGTAACTTTGAGTATCTTTTTTTTATTACCACTGCTCTTAAAACTGTGAAGGAAAACATCGTGAGAAAACCGGGGGTAGAGAGGTAGTCCACTTAGGGCACCCGTCCAAATGGCACCTTTGCTAATGGCACCTAGCCTAGTCCACATATGGCACCTATCAATATTTTTGGCAGGTGCCTTTCGTGGACTCAAATTTATTTTTTAATTTTGTCCACATAGGGCACCCACGGCTCAGAAGCCTAGTGTTGGGATGTATTTGGTTTACAGGGCGTTTAAAAATAAAAGATATCGATAAAAATCACATCAATATTTATTAAATATTTTAAACTAACTATAATTTGACTATAATCAGTCTCCGCATATCACATTCATTGCAAAATCAGCCTTTAGATATTTACTTATAATTTAAACAAAGAGAAACCATAAAATCGCAGTTTTTCAATGCAGTGTCCAAGAGAAATAGCGCCACTTTTATATTCTTCTAAAATACTGTCTATTAATATGTTTTTTATTTCGGCAAGTTTTCGAGATTTAGATTTTTTAATTTTTTTGCGGCTTTCAGCGTAATTTTTGCAACTTTCCTGTAAAACTCGTAAAACATTAGCAATGTTCTTATAATTTTTATGAATTGCTTTATTGAGAACAGAATAATGAGGGTGTGTCCAAACATAAAGCGGCATTCGAGCGCGGCTGCCGCGCGCGGCTTGCCGCGCTATGATTGGACGATTGCCGCGCGCGGCAGCCGCGAGCTACCTGCCGCGCGCGACGATCGCCGCGAACGGTGTTAGTGTTGGTTCGCCAGTGGTTGTGTGTGGACGGACGTATTTTATCAAATAAAATGGATAATGAAACAGCAATTCGTCTTATTGAAATTTATGGCTCCCATAGTCCATTATGGGACACTAGACGTAAAGAATATCACAATAATAATGTGAGAGAAGATCTATGGGATGAAATAGCAAAAACATTCGTACAACCAAAAGCAGCTTTAAAATTGAAAATGAAAAGTCTTTTGAGTTCTTATAGAAGGGAGAGAAACAGAGAAAAAACAAGTAATGTCACCGGTTGTGGTAAGTTTAATCTTATTACATTTTATAACAGTAGGTACTTATTAATAAATCTCTGGCTGTTTACATTTTCACTATACTAATTCTTAATTATCTCTAAACGCGTGGACCGAGTTACATGATTCAAACTGACAAAATGGTTTTAGACCTAGACCTTTTATTTGACACCATAATCGTTAAGATATCTCAACAAACAAAAAATCTAATTTTCAAGTTACCCTCGCGATTATCCAACATGTATGAAATGCGTAATTCAATTCTTTAATAAGACACAAAATCAGCTTATGTTTTAGTTGTTATAATGTTCTTTTTTCTGTTGCAGGTAGAAACAAGGCCTATAAATCTAAATGGTTTGCTTATGAAGCATTTAGTTTTTTACATGACAGGAATAACCCTATTGATGCAGTGGTAAGTACCTATTTCTTTTATATTTTTATTAGACTATAGCTTTCCGCCAGCGGCTTCGCCCGCGTGGTCTGGTTGTTTTTTATAAATTATAACCTAATGTTACTCAGTGAAGATGTAGCTTTGTAATAGTAAAAAAAAAATCAAAATCGGTCCAGTAGTTTTTGAGTTAAATCGTAACAAACAAAAAAATCTTTCCTCTTTTTAATATTACTTTAGATGTAACGGCCATATTATACATACAGCCCGCATACTGCAAAATCTATGAGATCAAATAATGCTAAGGGGCTGTTTATTAATTTTGGCCATTTTTAACCTAAGGTTATGCAATTATTTAATATCTTTCTTGCCAATCAATTGATCCGTTTGTCATAAAATATCTTGACAAAAAAATACGAATATCAGAAGGAGTGGTAATAAATTGATTTGGAGTAAAGGTAGCTGTTTCAATCGTCGAATCATTTGTTTTTTTTAATAAAGAGTCTCTGCGAAGAAAGTTATGCAAGTGAACAGTAGCTAGAACTATGGTTTTGGCTGATTTTGGGCTTAAAATCATTGTACTTCTCAATACTCTAAATTTTGCCGACATGATTCCAAAAGCATTTTCTACTACTCGGCGTGCTCTTGATAGTCTATAGTTGAAAATCCTTTCTTTTGACCCTTTTGGATGAATTCCTGCAAATGGTGTCATCAAATGTGTGCTTAATGCAAAAGCTTGATCTCCTAATATTACATATGGTATTTTAGTTATGTAGGGTATTTGTAAAATTTCTGGCGCTGGTACATTAAGTTGATTATTTTCTACCTTTCGATACAATTCGGAATGTTTATAAACTCCTCCATCTGAAATTCGACCTTGGCTTCCTATGTTAACATACATAAAATTGTAGTTTGCGTCTACTAATGCTAATAGCACGATACTAAAGAACTTTTTATAATTAAAATATTCAGTGCCGCTACGAAAAGGAGCTTGAATAGTTATGTGTTTTCCATCTAACGCCCCAATAGTGTGCGGTAAATTCCATTTTTCCTCGAAGTCTTTAGATACTGCTTTCCAATCTTGCTCTGACACTGGTAGCTGAAAAAAAAAATAATAACGTTTTATTTATTTTGTTTCAGGATTGTGGCTCACCCTCAGAGCCGGGTAATACAGAACAAGCTATTCCGGTACAAGGCATTTCAGAACAAGGCACTTCAGAACCAGGAACTTCGGAACCAGGAACTTCGGAACAAGGCACTCGAGACCAAGATACAAATACCAAGAAGCCAAGAAAAGAAATGCCCGCTAACAAGAGGACATATCAAGAGTCAGAGTATGATGCTGAAAATCAAATGATAGAAGAAGCATTAGAAGTAATGCGAAAACAAAATGACAGTAGTAATGATCCTTACGTTGCTTTTGGCATGCACATAGCAGCCGAACTAAGAAAATATGATGCCACATGTTTACGAGAGTCAAACATTCAATAAGTACTATACTATACGAAGCTGATATGGAGCTCCTCAATCAATCATCAACACAAGAATATAACGCTGAAAACAGACGAGGATATTTCACTTCACAGTTTACCGATCTTGACTCATCATCTTCTAGTAACATGGGTACTGGCCTTACACAATTGATTCACGATTTAGACACGGATGTAGATTAATATTGTGAATTAGTTGAGAACAACTGTGATTGACGTATGATGATTGTGTTGTATTTAATTACTACTTAATTATGAAAATAAATAAATAAAAAATATAAATTAAAAATCTGTAGTTTAAAATATTTCACCAAATAATAAAAATAATATAAGTAATAAAGTTCATAATAATTTACCTGTACCATGTCCTTAAGAGCTCTCACTATGGCATCGCACACTTCTGGAATTATTGTTGATATTGTTTGCTTTGATACGTGAAACGTGTATTGTAGGCTGGAATAGGAGTCTCCTGTAGCCAAATAACGTAACGTTATTGCAAGTCTCTCCTTCGACGTTATTGCCGTTCGCCAGTGAGTATCCATTTTTTTAATAAATGGTTCTACCAATGTATGTATGTGTTCGAATTCTTCCAAAGATAATCTTAAAAACTGTGGCGTTCGGTAGTTGATTTCGTAATAGATCCCTTCCAGATTCTTTGTCCTTTGTTGAAAGAGTGGTCGCATCCAACACTGCCTTTTTTTAATACACTTTCTTTTATTCCTTCTTCTACGTAATTTACGAATAATAAGCACAGCAACAACACACGCGGCCGCTTTCATTGTAGTTTGAATACGAAATAAAGAGCGCGGCGTGTCTCGGACATGCCGCGCATCACTGCCGCGCAGAAGGCTTAAACTAGGCGCGCGGCAAATTTGTGTCCCGCGAATGCCGCGCGTAGCTGCCGCGCACCTTGCACGCCGTGTTTGGACACACCTTCGGATAATTATTGGTCTTATGCACCTGGCCATAACAACACCATTTGTTTGACCACAATTTGTGGTCAATAAAATTAATTTATTGGAATGACTTTTCTGATGGAAAATAAAGTAGGTATATTATTAAATTAATATTTTATAATTATTTTTGGAATGACAAAGATTAATAATTGTCTCATAATGGCACGATTAATCTTTGTCATTCGCTTGCATCAGGGTATTCGAATGATAATCGTTTCTTTACTTATGATCGTCAATTGTTTTGTTTAGGGTTCCGTACCTCAAAAGGAAAAAACGGAACCCTTATAGGATCACTTTGTTGTCCGTCCGTCCGTCTGTCAAGACCGTTTTTCTCAGGCACGCGTAGAGGTATCAAACTGAAATTTATATCTAATACTCAGGTACTGTCCCTTGGAGCTGTGAAAAAATCAAACTTCTAAGCCAAAGCAATCAAAAGATACAGCTGTTTATGTCGCAAATTTTCGAAACTCGCACGGGAATCAAAACCTACAGGGTACTTCCCGTGAACTTAGAATCTTGAAATTTGGTACAAAGTAAAGTCTTACAGTGCAGATAAAGGAAAAATTGCGAAAACCGTAAATTTTTAGTTACATCATATAATAAAAAAAATGATTTTTTTTTCAAAATATAAAAATACCATAACTATGACTCGATTCTCGTGATGGGTGAACTTTTACTTATATACCTACAGGTTTGTACGGAACCCTCGGTGTGCGAGTCCGACTCGCACTTGGCCGGTTTTTTTTCTATATTGTCTTCAATATTTGTTGTTTTCACAATTTAATCCGGTTTGATGGAGAGGCTCTTGAAAATATACAAATAGTCAAAACTACTATGCACTATTCAACTCAGGGATTAGTCACACAGGCATGGACAGACCTCAGGGTGAGAGCGATTGGGGCGGCGTAATCCACCAAGCGGGCCCCGTGCGAGTTGGTGGTAGATGTATTCGAATTTATAAGTAATAACAGCCGCACGGATCGATCCATCAGGTTAAGCTGCGCTTGCCGGGGTTGATCCGTGGATGGGTTACCATCTTTACGTATCTCGACTCCTCCGTGGCTCCGAAAGCACGTTAAGCCGTTGGCTCCGGCTGTCATTCGTGGATCTCTGACAGTCGTTACGGGTAGTCAAAAGCCTGAAAGTGTGACAACCAGTCTTATCAAGGGGTATCGTATTACCATGTTACTGACTAGGTTGTGGTGGTCAGATAGGCAGTCGCTCTATGTAAAATACTGGTATCAGCTCCGGTTAGACTGGAAGCCGACCCCAACATAGTTGTGAAAAGGCTAGGTGGATTGATTAAAGCATGAACGTAACGACGGATAATTAGGGGTGGGATTTGTGTGTGAAAGAATACGCTAAATCTTGTTGATTGCACGATGTTTCACTTGTGTTTTCTGAAGGATCCACAAGCGTGTCTTTATACACGTGGAAGCCCACACATGTCGCCAATTGTGACGAAAACACGTGTGTGAGACCCTCAAAGCGATAGTAAGCGCCTTTGCTTATTGAAATGTAATGGTATGGACATATACCATTGTCACGTCTATTTTCGTCTTCTTTCCATACAAATAACCAAAATAAACCAGTCATGTGTGGGGTATCGACAAACGTTTAACACCCGAGTGCGACTTTTTACTCAAATATTGACATACAAATAGGTAGCTCAGTATATTGTATTTAAATAATGTTATACTAACAGCATGATGTGGATGATAGTAAATTGATATTAAAGACTGCCTCTTTTTTCAAGTGGTTGCAAGCTACTCTGCTTTGCATGAAGTCCTGGGTTTGATTCTCAGGTCAGGCAAACTATTATTGAATTTATCCAACCACTGAGAATGTCAAAAAACTACCACGAAAAGTTGGGCAGACTACATCTATGTTTGTTATAGGGGGCGACTCTGTTGTTAGTAACCGTGCTCAAATGAAGCTTCCGGGCAGTTTCTGTGTAATTCCTAATGGAAAACCCATTAACACTTTATCCGACCGGAGAATCGAACCCGGGACCTCGTGGCGATTACCACCAGTAGTCCAACGAGGCAAAACAAGCAACTACACATGCTTGATAATCTTATAATCAAAAGTGCTTAAGATATACATCACGGCACACCCATTAAAGAACTGTAACACGCACGTACCGAGCCACAACTTGCAGACTTACTATTATATCACCTGGTAAGGAGAAAGTGACATGCAGAAAACAGATCAACAGTACCTACCTGTTACCGTTTTTAACCTTACCAACCAGTTTTTGGGGAACCTTTGGAGTTGCTACAATTTTTGTGTTACGTCATACGTTGTGCGTACACGCAATTAAATGAAGGATTTGTTATTTAACATGACATACTAACTGGCTGATTTTATCTGGTTTTGGAGTTATATTAAGAAATGGTCAGTGGTGATAAACTTCGACAGGAATGTTTTTGCTGGCGGACTGCTTCTAGCTGCAAGCGCTACTTGCTAAGTAAGAGGATACCCGGTTCGAGAAAAGTGTTTTTGGGTTATTCGATCTGGATTTTTTTAGTAGGTAACAGCCTGGAGTCAGTGTTTGTAGGTATTTAATCTGCTATACCCTACGTAATTCTCTTGATCCATACAAAAATTATACTCCGTATTGTTGGGTTTGCAGAATTTGTTGCAAAGTGTATAACCACACCACATAGGACACTATACTAAACAGGATTAGCATATCTAGTCAACTAAAATAATTATAGAAAATCATCAATTAATTAGGAGTCACACCACTGGACTAACCAATTGGCGTACAGTATCATCATTTGGAATTAAATTTTAATGATTGCAAAATGAAATATAGATAATCTCTTTTTCACGTGTTTGGAGCTAAGATAGGGAGCAATAGACGCAGGTAGACGATAAGACAGAAGTTAGCCCAGGGAAGCTTAGGGGTGCCATGTGCATATGAATGTCTCGTCGCCTCCCTCGTTAATTGGTGTCATTATTATATTAATTAAGCTATAAACTTTTTCAATCATTTAAATACCGCTGCAGAACCCACTATTATTTATAGGTAGGCACAACCATTACACCTAACAGTGTAGGCCTAAAAATATCCACATTATGCAATCAAAATAGTCATAGATTTGACCAATCAACTATTGCTTCACATGAAGTAACTTCAAGTACTCTCACATAACACGAGCTATCATAAGATACTGCACGAATTACACCACACTTTTCTATCCTATAGAAGTATTACTTAAAGATGCTTTCGTTGCAAAATATTGAAGTACCTTTGACGTTATGAACTCCTGGTACTTTATGTTGTGTGCACACAATGTTTAAGCTGATGATTTTGAAACTGTTCCAGTTTAGACAGATAAAGATATAAATGACAAGGGAATTATAATGTGCTTAAAGCGTTCTACTGTCAACTAAAACCTATTACTATAATATATAACCGAATAAAATTAACACAAAATTAAATAACTCATTTGATAAGCGAAGACTAGGTTAATTTGTTAGTCAAAGTCAAATCATTTATTTCAAATAAGCACAAGAAAGGCACGTTAAAAGTTTTCTTACTACTATTTTCTGTACATATATACAGAAAATTTTAAAACTTTTTAAAAAGAGTAGAGGTGGAGTTTCTTGTCCATTCTTCTTCATTTGACTTTGACTCAATTACTCACATACATATAGGATTCAATGACTGAAATTTATTTTAACTATTTTATATTACTGCCATTAATTATTTATCACGTTCAACGGCATGGAATCTAAATACAAGAAATGTACAACAAATGAGATGATAGTCAGTAACAAATAGCAAGATGGGTCATCCAGCCTGAAACCCAAATTGCGACCAATCTAAGACGAGACCGCAACAAGCAGCGTTTAACCTCGCCGCTATTGGTCACCATTACCTACGATTCTGAGGAAATGTGTTTTCTCTAAGGATTGCGAAGGTCGGCTACAAAAGGCGTAATTTGCAATCGTTGTTATTGAACAAGGAACGTCTTAGGAATGTCGTGTGGTAACAAAGACTGGCGGTTTGACCAGATTTTCATAGTGACCTAGCTGACATAAACGACTATTGGTACATAAATAATTAAGTGGTATTTTCGGCCGATGGGTGATCATCTATGACAAGTATCTCTACGTGTCTAGCAAAGCACGTAACCATAATTTTGGTTAAAAAGACTGTCTGTGGTATTTCTTGCTTGTTCTTTTCGTTAAGTATTTCTACTACGCTTTGGAATGGCCAAATCGGGCACTCCATTTGAAATAGTGGTATTCAACTGTAGCCAGTTCGATTCTTAAATCAAACCGGCTACAGTTGAATACCACTATTTTTAATTTGATTTCTTCTACTCACGTGTAACCACAAAACCGAAAATTTGCCAGTCAGAAAAGTAATGGACCTTCCTTGTCATGGTATGGCATGATGGCCACTCATCAGTCAAGATTCCATATCTTAACAGCAATAATTTCACAACGTCCACTGAACTCTTATATTCTAAAGTATTTGATTTGCCTCTACACTTCAGAACTTACCGTCAAATTCTAACGGTCTTACATAATTTCGTGAGCAAAGTTCATGTACACTGGACCTTGGACCCGGCGTCGTGTAATGAGAGATGTAACTGGGGTAGATTTCGCAATGCCTATTAATTGACATGGATTGAACTTTGGACCGGCCAATATTTTTGCCGTTACCTAAGCAACATCATCAGATACAATTGTGTGGCAACACACCCAAGATAATCAATTTTTTTCCTGTTATTATTCTAATTAAGATTGCTTTAAAAGTATAAGAGATGATTGGCAAGTAAATCTTCAGAAATTTAGCTTCATATTGTCTTTTCATTAATGATAATGCTGACGTTGAGATGTACCAAGATGATGTTTGGACATGTTGACAGATCCCGGACATCCCCATGTACAATTAACCTCATTATCACAGATTGCCATAACCCACACTGAAAAAAAAAACGAAATAATATGTCGATGGTTTCAATACTGTTTTCATTCGAAATCAGTTGCGATCAGCTGTTGGTCTTGAATTACATTATACAAGTGCACTTGTCTTATAAATGCAAATTTTTAATAAAAAGTGCTAAAATATATGATCATTGTTATGAAATGTTAGGTACTGAACTATGATTTAGCACATTTCATCGACGAATGAATGATGACATTACAGGCTGATTCATCTTGATCTTTACTCAATACTCAATGCGTAGAAATGTTTAAGTGTTGCGTAAATTAAACTCCGCTGTTTATTTCCATGAATTTCTAACTTTTTCTACTTGACCCATACCGGAGTACTGAGTTCTTGTGTTTATTAAAACTTCATATAATTGAGGATGAGCCACGTCCTTCCCAGGGTGGCTGGATGCAGCTGGATAGAAGTTGCGAGAGCGTGCAATTTGAAGGGACGTCACAGATTTTTACAATTAAATGGAATACCTATTAGCATTAAATGTAATTTTACAATTATATCTTCGCATAATATTAATTTCTGTACGGTGATGGAAGTTTTTAAGATGATCGGTCTTTTTCTATGTGATTTCATGTTTTATTTTTTACCGTTTCAAATAGTTAATTGGAGAGGCCTACGTCCAGCGATGCTTCCGATCATTATGATTTACATAATTAAGTAATGATGTTAAGGTATCAGCTTTTGCTTTAAGGAGCTGTTGTCGATAAAAAAAAGACCAGGTCCCAGGTGAATCAGCATCTAGTGTTCAGGTAAAATTGCAAAAACTACAGGTGATGGGTTATGTAGGTCAGATAGGCAGTCGCATGTAAAATACTGGTGTTCAGCTGCATTCGATTAGACTGGAAGCCGACCCCAACATAGTTGAGAAAAGGCTAGGCAGATGATGATGAGGTAAAGGTGTAAAAGATATCCCAATTGAGGGGGTATGTCAATTCCACTCCAGCAGTTTATACTAATAATCACAGTAAGGTGTCTAGTGCCATTTCAATTAATGCAAAGGTTGGTATATGTACTTTTTTTTAAGGGTGGGAAATCATCCATTGTCTTCTCCCGCTCTGGGTGGAGAGGAAAGGAGTGTCAGACTCTGACTTACTGACTGAAACCCATCCTATTCCTTCCTTAGCCCTTTATGTTCCGGGGTAGCGGTAACCCTTTCGGACAATCCCGATTACCCGGCATGGTATATGTACTTACAGTAACAGTTGCTGTTTAAGACAGGTTTAATTGTATAAGTGCGTGATGTAAACTAACCAACACCATAGATTAAGTAACTTAACATTAACTCAACAACATAACATTCTAAAAGTCATATAAACAGTATTGACCGGAATATTGCCAGCAATTAAGTAAGAATGTACTTGATTCGCGGGAGGTGTCCGCAATGGCGGGTTGCGACACGTGTTAGCACTTGTAAAAAGCAAGTCATGGTAAAGGTGTACACTTAATGTTATTATTTTATCTATGTTTTTGTACGTCACGGAATTTCTATTAAAGGTGAAAGCGCGATTTGGAGGTCGATTGCTACCCAAAAAACGTATGAAAATTTTAATTTCGCGTATACCTTGGCGCGCCTACCTTAAATAAAGAGGGCGAATTATGGGTAATTTAAGATTTATATTTGTTTTCAATATCGTCTTTTATTTCCTGTGAAACGGCTAAAATGCAGACCACAAAGACTTACATTTACTTAATCAAATAACTGGAAATATAAATCAAGCTATTTACTAACATTCGTTTACTTAATTATTAATCATATAAATTATTTACCTACGTGTCAGCGAATAAAGTCAAAGGCAACTGTATTTAATACTGAATACTCTATTGCATTCCATAATGCATTCATGCATGCATTCTCTATTGCATTATAATAGCTGTTATTATGTTAAAACATTGAATCAATTATGGACCCTGTCAGGCTTAGCAAAGTTAATTTTTAATAGGAGAGAGGATGAAGGCGCTATTTGTTAAAAAAAAAAATATTAAAATAAAATTGTATAATTTCCTTCTATGGAATTAATATTTTATATAAGTACTTATTTATATATTTGGTTTTAAGTTTTATTTTATTTATATATTGCACGATTTACATTATTAACACTATAAATAATTATAAATGAAATATTTACAATTTAATTGAACATTGTAGGATGTTATTATTATGAATTCTGCACTGATTAGAATATTAATTTTTAAATTAACTTTTTTAGTGTTTTAATAAGTTTATATTCATATTAAAGTACAACCACTGAACACAATATTTTTATAATAAGTTTGAAGTTAGCACTGTAATAGGGATGATTACAGTTAAAAAAAAATAGTTTAAAAAACTAAAAAACACGCTTTTTATAGAAAACCGAACTAAAAATAGAAAATAAATTTTACTTTTTTAAAAGCGTGGCTTTTTAATATAATATTCACCACCACCATGCACCCCACGCTTTTCATTATGCTTATCCTTATTTTTACACGCTTTATATTAATAAAGCGTGTAAAAATAAGGATAATGGGAAACTATTATCAAATTATTGCATTGTCATCGGTCCTTGAGACGTGTGCAAAGTTTCAAGTTGATCAGACTATTAGAAACCGGTGAAAATTAAGCTCAAAGATTCCGTTACATACATACATAGATACAACCCGAGCTAATAAAAGCGTGTTAAAAAGGAATTCAATTTAGTCCGTCAGTGAGATAATTAAAAAAATATTAGACACGTATTTTTCTCTTTATCATATTAACAAAAAAAAAAGACTTAGATAAAATGCATTTAAATCTTGGGAATCGACACGCGCTACGTCACAACTCAGTATAAAATATACAAAGGAGTGGCGTCATACCACATTTTAACACAATGTATCCACGTAATCTTTGATTATGTGAAAAGGGGAAAAATGCGTGTCCAATATTTTTAAATAATCTAGCTACTAAATAATCAAAAAATATCTCTATTTTTGTCATAGAAGTTGTGAACGCGGTTCGTGTATTTTGTAATAATTATGACTATTTAGCACTATTAGAACATTGCGTCAAAAGTGTTACAATCTGCGAAGGTCAATGGCATGTTATTTTTACAAATATTTAGGCACTTACCTGCTTGTTTTTTATTATTATAAAGCCAAGTGTGATACCAAACCGAACATGTTTTTGGGAAATAACGAAAGAATAAATGTTTTTCTGCACAAACAAAACGCAAATTTCTAAAAAGTCATTAAATAGACTTGTGCAAACTAAAAAACCTAACACACAGGCACACATCTTTAAAGACCCTTCGGTAAGTAGGTATGTATGTGATGCTAGCTCATCAGACATGACTTCGATCCGAAGTCAGCCGGAGCAAAGCAGACTCCACAGATGAGGATTCATGAACGGCATTGATCTGAAATGCGTGTGCACTTGTGCAGCGTTTGTCTACTGACAATGGCGCGCCTTGTGCCGCATGCCCTGATACCTATGCACTGATGATTGCGTCAGTGAGTACAGACGCCAGCACATCGACCTATACATAACTGTCAAAGTCAAAGTCAAATTCAAAGTCAAAATGTTTATTGCGAACCAAGTGTACAATTTTGGTGTTATGAATGTTAGTAGGTACCTATGACTTAGCGGCCTTTTCCAAGCATTGCAATTTTCATTCGCCTGCCCTTATCTTCTTTAATTTGCATGCATTAAACATTATTATTAATTAATTATTTTCTTTTATATTTGTGCAATTAAATTGAGAATTTATAGTTATGTCGAAATTGAATGTCAATAATAATAATGAATTTAATACAATTATTCAGCAAATTAATGTCATCCATTTAAGGTAATAAAATTATATAAATGAATATAAACCAGGATATAGGATATAGGTTTGTACAGGACAGATCGTCACATTTGAACACGATAGAAGATCGTTATTTTAAGCTTGACTCTAAATATTCTTTTACTGAGTAGAAACATTTTTGGATTAGGTATAGTTTTAGCCTTTTTTTAAATATTGTTACAGATTTTTCAGTTTTAAACATGTTAGGCAGCTTGTTATATATTTTTATTGCCATATAGTAAGGGCTATTGCTTAACATTTTAATTCTTGAGGTTGGGGCGCATAACCTCTTTTTATGACGAGTGTTGACTTTGTGCGTATCTTCCACTTTAGTGAACTTGTCGATATTTTTAAAAACAAATACGCAAATGTCAAGTATGTATATTGAAGGCAGAGTTAGCATCTGATATTTTATAAAATAGGGTTTACAGCTCTCCATATTATCTATTTGTGCTAGAATTCTTATGCACTTCTTTTGCATTATGAATAGTTCATCTACGTTAACACTGTTTCCCCATAGCATGATTCCATATCGCAGCCATGTGTATGCATATGCGTAGTAAGCAGCCATAGCTGTTTGTGTGTTTGTGCTTTGTTTTATTTGAAAAAGAGCGTAAGAGAATCTGGACAGTTTTGTTTTTATGTGTTCTATGTGGGACTTTCAGTTAATGTGTGTGTCAATATTTATGCCAAGTAAGCTAAATGTATTAACTTCTTTTATTTCCGTGTTTCTGAATGTTGTTTTTAGGTCGAGAGGTGGTTTTTTGTATGATCGAAATTGTATTATTTTAGTTTTATTACTATTTATTTCCAAGTTGTGGATCTGAAGCCAAGTATCTATAGTTTGGAGGGTATCTTGTATTTGTAGATAAGGGTTATTTACATTTCCACACTTGATTAATATTGAAATATTGTCTGCAAATAATACTGGTAGGGCGTTTTCTTTATCTAATATTTTGGGAAGGTCATTAATATAGATCAAAAATAATGGGCATCCTAACACACTTCCTTGTGGGATTGAGCAAGTAATTTGTTTTTCTTGTGATCTAATGGTTTTGATCTCATTTTTACCATGGTCGTAATTTTCAATTTGTACTATTTGTGTCCTATTATATAAATATGATTTGAACCACGAATAAGCTGGTCCTCGCACGCCGCAACCATAGAGTTTAGTGAGTAAGATGTCATAGAGTACCTTGTCGTATGCTTTTGTCATGTCTAGTAGTAGCCCAATTACATATTGTTTGTCGTTAATATGCTGTAGTGCTTGCTGAACATATTTATAGACTGCTAATGTCGTTGATCTACATTTTCTAAATCCGTTTTGTGCGTCGTCAAGGATATTAAACTTTTCTAAGAACTTATATAGCTGATTACACATAGCTTTTTCAAATATTTTAGAAAAGTTTGGCAGCAGTGCTATGGGTCTATAATTGCTTGGGATATGTTTGTCACCTTTTTTATGTACTGGTTTTACTAAAGCTATTTTAAGTGCGTCTGGAAATTGGCCGTCTTGGAAGCTTTGATTGATTAATAGCATGAGAGGAATAGAAAGTTCTATTGCACATTGTTTTAATAAAATTGGTGGAATATCATCGATACCGCAGCTATGTTTATTTTTAGTTGACCTTATTATATTAACTATTTCTTTTTGATCTACCGGGCGTAAATACATTGAAAAAGTAGAGGGGTAGACAACGGGTTTTCCAATTTTATTGATTGAGTTAGTTGTTTGATTTTGCCCAACTGTCGCAAAGAATTCGTTAAATCTGTTAAATATAGTTAACGGGCATTTTACTTCTTCATTGTCTACCTTCAGTGATATATTTTCACGTTTGTTTATTTTTGTCTTCCCTGTTTTTGTGTTAATTATATTCCACATCGTCTTTACTTTAAAATTTCTCAATTAAAAATGAACCTTAGTTATGTCTTTGCAATAAAGTAGAAATACTATCAAAGAAATTTGACAGATTGTGGTAACTTGATGTGCTGGCCTCTGTACATTTCGCATAGCTGAATTTTGGGCAAAAAAAATATCAAAATCAAAAGTCATTTATTCAAACTAGGCTGAAAATCAGGACTTTTTGAAGGTCAAAGTTACATAAGACAGTCCCTCAAAAACGGCCACCCTTCACTTCCTAGTGCTTTAGCTGGGAAGAAGAAGTGGCGCAACAAACTCCCCAGCAGCACAGCTGTCTGTTTAGTTGGAAGAACTTGACTCTACACATTTATCGTATGAGAAGTAATTAACATTATGAAACACATCACATCAGAACCAATCATTTGCCACATGTCAGCTGGCACACGCCAATATACCAATTAAAACGTTGAGAACTGACTGTACTCAAACGTAAATAAAAAAAATTAAAGAAAAAAAAAGAGCTTCCAGGCATACCTAAAGGGCGTGCCCCCTTACATTTGCAATACTGTACTATGTCCATACAGCCGTAACTCGAAGTTACAAATGATAAACCATCGAAGTAAAATCAATTAATTAATTGCTAATAAGTACAAAAAAAGACCAGGATAAATAAATGAATATGATCAATTGTCGAGGTATCTAGCTGAACACATAATATATTGCAATACAACTAATTAATAAAAACATTGTAATGAGTAGATTTTGTCAATAATAAATGAATTTATGAACAACCAAAACACAATGAATAGTACAGACGCCAGCACATCAAGCTATCCCTAACTGTCAAATTTTCGAAATTGAAAATGAACCTTATATCTTTGCACTAAAGTTGAAATACTATCTAAGATATTTGACAGAATGGGGTAACTTGATGTGCTGGCCTCTGTACTTACATAAAATAATTAATTATATGAAGCTAATTCTGGAGAAAGAACATAAAAATGTCTTGTATTAATCACAGCGACCAACTATTCTTGTCGTTTAAGTAGTCGTTGGTATTACTCGTATAGTAAGCCTTTGAACAAAGGATAGATTTTACTTTACTTTTAAACGTAATAAAAGGCAATTCTAGCAAAGAAGAAGGTAGCTTGTTATAAAAGGTAAGCCCCACAAATGAATTATGAACCTTATGAAGCCTATGGAAGGGAGCCTAATAGTTTATCCTTATTTTCTTGTTTTGATGTTGTGAATATCACTGTTTTTAGTATAGTTGGCGAAGAAATGATCTTATTGTATCAATAGCAAAAAGATCAAGAGACTATATGGTTCAAAGCTTGAGGCTTATTTTTAACAAACAAACACATGAATGAACGCTTTAAGTTTTTAAGAAAATATTAAAGTTCTATGTTTAAAGCTTTATTTAGTAAATTCTTAATCGACTTCAAAAAACGGAGGCGATCCTCAAATTGACTTTAGGTTATTTTTTTGTATGTTTGTTACGCGAATACTCCGCTAGTTATGATTTTTATTATCTTTTTTTTTTTTGTTTTATAGGTGACAGTTTTTTTCCTTCAGATATGGCCTATATTTTTTTTTATTAACTTCGTAATTGTTTTTGAGTTAGCTTCGATAATACGATTTAACTTTATTTATCTTAATGAAATATTAGTGCTTCAGGTCACTGTTGTTTCCATAGGAAGTATAGTAGTGGATACGAATGGGTGGGTATTTAGTCTGAACGGCCCAAACCGAATGGCCCGCGGGCCATTCGACCGTAAACAAAAATCGCCTACGTTCCAAAGGACCGGTGATAAAAACTGGTAAACAAATTCAGTGTCATAAACTACATCATGTACATTCGGGTGCAAAAGTTAAAAAGTTGAAATAAAAGTTTGTTTTTTTTCTTAGATTTGTATTATCTTCCTTAAAAAAACAATCAACAATAATAAAAACGAGAATATACGATATGAGTATGAAAAATGTGTAGTCATCTGTGGCAACTTTACCATATTTTTTTTATTTTTTACTATTTACTACCACATGGAGCTAGTTATTGAAGTTTTTATTGATTTAGTTTGTACAAAAGATGTGTCCCTTTTGGTTGAACCAATGAGTTCTACTAAATCTCACATATAATCGCTATAAAAGCCATGGGAATGAGCAGGGTAAAATTGACACAAATTTGGCAACTTTACCTAGTGTATAGTTTCCAGTGAATGTGTGTCCCAAAGTGGACGCGATGTAAAGTTGCCAATGGACCTGGCGATAAAAAAGCGATGTAATTAGTATTGAAGTAACCATCTTCGTTTAAGTAAGCACTACCAATACACGGGTAAAGTTGCCCCAAGAAATTCAAAATTATCGTAGAAACGGCCACATATCATCAGGGTTGTCAAAAAATAGGTAATAAAACTTTTTCTTTTAATACCTACCTAATATTATAATATTTAAAAAATTGTTTATGTATTACTTTGCCTCAAAAAATTAAACACAGCATAATTATAATCAAAGCTGTTTATTAAACCGTAAGCAAAAAAAACTATCTCTATAGGTAAGTACCTAGGTAGGTACATAAAATAATCATCCTTTCGGTACATAAAATAATCATAATTTCGCGCTCCCAAACGTCTTCTATTTCGTTACTTGCCACGTTTTGGAGGCATCTTGAATATTATATCTGAAATAGGTAATTAAACGGCCAACTTTGTTATCAACTTATGTATTTCTGTCACATTATATCTTCCACAAAATAAAATAAAACAAAGTTGTGTTAGTTATACTTGTAATAAGTAATGAAAGGCTGAGCCAATTTCAATGATTTTTGATTAGTAGAATTTGTATTCACTCCAAATAGCAGTAAATACCTATTAAAATGTCATAATAAATCATAGGGGAAAAAATCGCCGTTAGTGAAGCCGCGGCCAGAAGATAGTATTTCATAAACAATTAATAAAGTATTTTTTTTATAAATAGCTAAACGAAATCTTAAAGCGGCTCCCACATAAAACCAGATTATTTATGCATGCTAAATTTGACAACCCTAGCCACAGGTAAAGTTGCCTTCATGCTTAGTTTGGCAATTTTACCTAACCTCAATCATCATTACCTTTTCTGATAACTCAAGAAATAGAAGATTAATAGGATTTAATCACACACACACACCATAATAGCAATATATCAAACACTTTTTAATATAAGCCACTTACCTGTACGTTGATTTTCTGTAAGAAACACCAATCTTTATGCGATGACGCCGCGCACGTAATTGACCACACTTAGCCAAAAAGCACAATATTTTGACAGTTAACGAAGTTGCTAGCTTCAAAAACTTTTTGGGATACCACAATTTATTATAAAATCTACCAATATGATTTAAATAGCATAAACTGCCACAGATAAAACAAAAATTAATAAGAACTAGTATAGGGTATGCTTAGGTAAAGATACCCACGGAAAGTAAAGATGCCACAGATTATATAATATAGATTTGTATGTTAATTTCTTTAATATGCTCCGAAATCTAATTCATTGTTGAGCTAGCTACCTGAAGTCGTGCCAACCGGTTATGAAGATGGATTCTGTTTATTTAGGTGATTTCAAATTATTAAATATTTAAATAGTTAAAATTCATAAACTTAGCGACTATTACAATGTATGCGACTGTACCTTTAAATTAATTTTGAAATCATTTTATCACCGGTCCTTTGAAACGTAGACGATTTTTGGTTACGGTCGAATGGCCCGCGGTCCATTCGGTTTGGGCCGTTCAAACTAAATACCCGAATGGGTGTGGAGGCTGTGGGGTGAGTAAGTACGAAAAATCAAAAGTGAAAAAAATAATTCGTCTTTAAAAGCTTGTTTTCAATCATGTTTTCGTACTAATTACTTATGTTCTATTGTTTCATGAATTACTGTTGTTACTTAGCGCTAACTCGGTCCCGTCACTCTGGTATTTTTATCAACTCGTCTGCCCATCTCGTGTGGGGTCTGCCTTTGGGACGTTTGCCGATTGGACCCTTCCACGTTGTTACTCTGTTGGTCCATCTCTCGTCCTTCAGTCTCGCTACATGGCCAGCCCACTTCCAGTTTTTCAGCATAGGTTAGAGCATCCGTGACTTTGGTGGTTTCTCTAATATTTGTGTGACGAATTTTTTGCATCTTTTTAATGTTGAGCATACTTCGTTCTATACCGCGTTGGCAGGTAGTGATTTTGCTTTTTAATTTGGATGTGAATTTCCAAGTTTGACATGCATAGGTTAGACAAGGTAAGAGGCATGACATCGTGACTTTTGTTTTGATATTTGTTGGCATGTTACTTTTGAATATCTCTTTTAAGGACCAATACTTGTTCCAAGTAGTTTGTACTCTTCGTTCTAGTTCGTTTTGTTTTCTGTTGAAGCCAATTTGTTTTCCAAGGTATATGTATTTCTCTGTATAATTCAGAATTTCATTGTCCACTGATATTCTTCTCTGTATACTATTTGTCATGACCATTATTTTCGAAAGATTCATTTCTAGTCCTACCTGTTTACTAGCTGTGTTTAGTGAATCGATCATGTTTTGTAAATGCGTGCTAGATTCTGACAGCAGAACTAAGTCATCTGCGAAGCGTAGGTGGGATAAATACTTTCCGTTGATATTTAATCCTGTCTTTTTCCAGTTGAATCTTTTATTATTGACTCTATACGTAGAATAGATAAAAATAATTTTGGAGACAGCGGGTCACCTTGTTTCACGCCTCTTCCGATGGAGAACGTGGGACCAGTAGATTCTAGTTTTATTTTTTCTGTGCTATCTTTGTAAATGTTTTTGATTCTATCTATGTACTCGACTTTAAGATTAAATGAATTAAAATCAAATGAATTAATGTTTATTCCCCACCAAACCAGCATGCCAGCAGCCACCAGCATGACTTTTTTTTTTTTCAGAAATCAGACTAAAACCCATCCATGTTCCTTCCGTAGCCCTTTCTCAACGGCAGCAGAAGCTAAGTCAGAGGCCCATGGGCAGCATAAAAACTCTGACACCAGGTTAGTCACTACCGGGTAAGCAGGATTGTCCGAAAGAGTTATCGCTACTAAAAAAAAAGGTTAGTCACTAACCACACGAGAAAAAGAAGAATGTAAGTAGTATCTCTTAAGACATTTTTACAAGTCAATATTTTATAGTTAGATAGCGCTAGCATATCCTAGCTGTCTGATCCCTGAGAAAAATATACCGTAACAAAACTCTCGAGGTCATGGTCTCTTCTATTATCCAAACATAACATTATAAAGATTTTATATAAGTAACAATACAGGGTCATGTCTGGGCCTGTTCGAGTGGCGCGCGGAGGTACTAAGCCGGGGGGAAACTCCGTTTCCGCAGCAAATTGCGGCGGAGCGGACGGACCTCCGGCGCGATCTCATGGCGGCCTGGAAGCAGCGACTGTCGCAACCCAGCGCAGGGCACGCCACGATAGTGGCGGTAAGGCCCCTCTTTGAGGAGTGGCTAGAGAGGCGTCACGGCGCCCTCACCTACCGCCTGACGCAGGTCCTCACCGGACATGGATGTTTCGGGAGGTTCCTGCACATCATCAGGCGGGAGGAAACGCCCGGGTGTCACCACTGCGAGGATCGCCCAGAGGACACGGTAGAGCACACGGTGCAAACCTGCCCCGCATGGGCGGAGCACCGCCGTGTCCTCATAGAGGCGATCGGCTGCGGCGACCTCTCGCGCCCGGCGTGGTGGTGCAAGCCATGGTCCGGGGCGAGAGGGAGTGGCAGGCAGTCACCTCCTTCTGCGAAAAAGTCATGCTCGCGAAGGAGGTGGCGGTATGGGAGAGAGAAAGGTCCTCCCGTCCCAGCCGCTGCGGGAGACGCTCCGGGCGTCGGGAGCCACGTGACGACTCCCGGCCACCGTAGGCGTGGGCCTGCGGACGGTGAGTAATGGGTGACTCACCGTCCGATCAGCACCAGACCCGTGCCGTACGGCGCGTATATGTTCCATGCGCGCCTCAAAGAGATGTCAGCATATGAAGGGGCCCCTCAGGGCCAAGCCTGCCGGGTAAGCGGGATTGTCCGAAAGTGTTACCGCTACCCCGGAACATAAAGGGCTACGTAAGGAACATGGATGGGTTTTAGTCAGTAAGAGTCTGACACTCCCTTCCACTCCACCCAGAGCGGGAGCAGTCATTGGATGATTTCCCAGCCTTAAAAAAAAAAAAAAAAAGGGTCATGTCTGGAGCGGCCTTAATAGTATGAAGAGAAATCCATTAACGTTTCGTGTTGACCTGTCCCAGCAGACATGCTTGCGTCACTCATCATGTAGCTCAATTCTATTTAAGGGAGCCTAAGTTATCTATGAATAGGTCTCGCTTGGACTCAACCCTCGCCGAGACGAATATTTAATGCAAGATTCACAGGGTTGCCTCACACAATACAAAGCAATAATTATCATGGCAATTATTCAAATCTAATAAAGGATTTGCCGTTTTTTGTAAACTGAAGGCTTTTTGTAACTCTTATTATGTACCTAGTGACCTAGTACCTAGTGTATCTCTGCTTACCTCTCTTGTGAGGTGTTTTAAAATGAAAATATATAAAACCCATAACATACAGATTGTAACCAAAGGTTATACATACACACACAAAAGCATATGCTACAAACCACCAAACTGAACAATTTTTACTATAGGACCAACTACGAAATCGCAAAAAATAAAAATCTGCTATTCTATACATTTTTGGTCACGTGACTCGTCAAAATGTAGGGAACAGCTGATTTTTTGGTCACGATTTCGGAGTTAGTCCCATAGTAAAAGTTGTTCAGTTTGGTGGTCTGTAGGATATCCTTTTGTATGTATATACCCTTTCGGTTATACCCAGTAATCTTACAGACTATCATACATATTCATACAAACCACAAAAATAAAAACTATTGTACACGAAGTGACGGCGTCGTGGTGCGCTGCGTGGTGTCACGTAGCCTTTTGCGGAATCGCCGATTCACGACACCAAACGACCATAAAGAAGAAAGAAACAAGATCATTAACACAGGTACCTAGGTGTTGACACTCCCTTCCGTTCCACCCAGAGCGGGAGCAGGCATTGGATGATTTCCCAGCCTTAAAAAAAAAAAAGGTACCTAGGTGTTAAAAGACTCCAGAACTAGTCTCCTTCCTTTATCCGACTTCGAAAAAGGAGGATGTTTTTCACTTATTAACTACTAGCTTCTACTCGTGACTTCGTTCCCGTTGAAGTCATGACATCACAATTACGGCTATCAAGATAAAACTCACAACTCCTTTTGATTGAATAATCCTTCCTATTACTCCTCATGTGACCCAGACAGATTAACCTAGTTGATAAATTATAATATACCTATTTATGGTAGATAGACAATAACCATCAGATAACAGTTAGGTAATGTTAAAATCGTGATAACAACCAAAACAAGCGAAATAAGAAAAAAATGCAATCTCGAAATGGCTAGTTCATACTTTCCTTGACCCAAGGGCTGGCTTTTACCTTGGCCAGAGACTTAGAATTGCCATACAACGTGGCATTGCTGCCAGAGTCTTGGGTACATTACCAGTCGACAGCGAAACGGAGAAATTTTTTGACGCTATATTTTAATTAGTTATTTCTTTCTTAGTTAGTTTTAAATACTTATATATTTTTAGTTTTAATGTTAGATTATGTATTATAGTACTTAATTGTTTGTAAATAAATCTTATTTTCGATGAAAAAACAAGCTAACAATGTAATAGAAAAGGTGATACGGAAGTCTAAAATAATTCGCTCACTTTGTATGCAGTTGGCGTACGACCAGACAGATATGAATGGGACTCCCAGAAAGAGAAACCATTCGCTAAGTGATTGAATTAATGTAGCAACAAAGAGTTTTACTAATAGGTAACAATTTGGTTTTTAAAGCGTTTGGTAAGTCATCCTCTTGCATATTAAGAGACTTACTGATTAATAATAAACCGAGGATGAATAGTAATTTCACTGTATTTTTTTCTGTGACTTTTTACTGACGTAGTATATAGGGATGATGACGAATGTTTTTAGTCCGTCAAGTAGGTTGTCAAAAAATATTGGACACGTATTTTTTAATTTTTTACGTAATCCAAAGATTATGTCGATATATTGTTATAAAATGTGGTATGACGTCACTGCTATGTAGATTTGATACTGAGTAATGACGTAGCGCGACCCCACTCCCAATTTTAATGTGTTTTATGTAAGTATTTTTTTATTAATATGATAAAGCAAAAAATACTTGTCTAATATATTTTTATTATCTGACTGACGGACTAACTATAATATTTTTTTTTACCCAGTCACCATCTCTAATTCGTCCTAAACCGTCACACGACTTTCTATAAACAGAATGATTTTTGACAACCTAATGTTAAATACAGATATTTATCACGGCCGTTATAATAAATCGGCCACCGCTTTCCGTAACCGTAGCTTAACAAAAAGGATGTGAAATGAAAATCACAGAACTTCCTTCTTGCATGGTAGATGTAGACAGCTACCTACTACAAAGCTTAAGTGGAAACTAGAAGGGGACACTGACGTATAATCCCGAAGTCGCACTCTGGCTGCTAAACCCATTATTACTTAATCCATAGTCCGCACCGGCCCGACGCATCTCTAATTGACTAAATGTGGACGTTGATATCTTGTGACTTTACGAACCTTATTGGTGTTACACACTCGGTGATTTTCCACACGTTTAGGGCCAATACACATTTTAAATAGTCGATAAAACTTTTTGTGATTTCATATTGAGCAGGAGGCCAGCCATCATCTCAAAGATAATTATTTAAATACTACTTTAGATTGTGAAAAAGCTATACAATTCACATTTGGCGAATAGTTTACGATTAGTTTCAAATAAAGTAAAACATATTTATTGCCGGTAAATATGACGTAAAGAAAAAATATACGATTAACGGCCATCGCTCAGCATAATGCTGTGAAAGAGCCACACGCTGGTTTGCAGGGTAATTTTTTGCTCTGGGACTAGATCATCACCATTCTTTTACCGCCTGTGTGACCACTATCTTTCACACAATCCATTCATCGATAAAATCGACCCGGGTACACCGGCCCTCATAGTAGTCGACTGGAACGTTCGGACGCTAATCTAACAAATCTAGATAACATTGTGTTAATTCGTGTCGACTTCTCTCAGTTCGAGGAAGGGGTATCCGTTGGTCCAGTGCAGTGAAATTGAATAACCGTATTGCGATCTGAGAGTTTAACAAAGCCTGACAACCAGTCTTTACAAGGGGTGTCGGGTTATCCAGTAAAGGGGTTGTGAAGGTCAGATAGGCAGTCATTCCATATAAAATACTGGTATTCATCATGCATCCGGTTAGACTGGAAGCTGATCACAAAATCATTGGGAAATGTAGCCTTTATAAAATAAACCTTATAACAGCAAAGTCGGATTAATATGACAAATGTTTTCGTGTTTATGATTTTTTTTTATTTAGATAAAAAAATGTATTAGTAATGTATAAGCAGCCTATTATGACCGACAGCAGAGCAAATACCTCTTCTTATACAGAGAAAGCATGCACATTGAACACCACGCTTACTTTGACGACTTCAAACCTTAGAGCATTTAACCTACTTCAAACCTATTATTGGTTTTGTGTCAGATGTTGTTATGTAATGTCAAAAGTTCAAAATCAAATGATGCCAATACTGACAATAGTAGCATCTGCACCGATGTCTTTCCTACTGTATGACCTAACCAGTTTTTAGACATACGGTTTAGCGTACTGCATAAAACTTCATGTGTAGGTATTCTCAAGCGCTATTTTCGTTTCAAAAACTAATTTTTAATTGCGATAATAATATTAATAAGTCCACTTGTTACCAGCAACATAATGTCCTGATCGTGTCTCGTGACTATACGTCATCGTCTTGCGTATGCGCCGCTTAGTGTGACACGCGGTTGACACAGATAACTTGACTACTATTTCCTCCATATCACTGTATTTATTCGTTCACCCACACTCATGTGAACGGTTAATTCGTCGTGGAGGTACGTAGCCTTTACAGCAAGGAGTCTCAGGAGTTGAATATCACCTTTCCAAGAAAAAAGTGGTGTAGTCCACCTTGGGCAAGACTTCTGTTATTTCGTTCACATTTTCCCTTCTTCTTTCTTTTTCGTGTAATTAGTGACTAACCTGGTGCCAGAGTTTTTATGGTGACCATTAGCCTCTGAGATTTTCCCTGAAAACACGCCTTGAATGAAACTCCAACAAAATATTCACGATTGTAACTTGCCAACGCTGACTGGATAGTCTAATCTTATTACCTCAATCCTACTGTCTCGTGTCACCGACCAACGCTCACAAAACTGGACGCGTAGGAAGTAATAAGGGGAGAAACATTGCCCCCGTAGCCCTCACACGGACACATGAGGTCGTACGCGACAATACTGGCTATTAAACATGCAAACACTTTGCAAGTTTAACAAGCGTATTGTTAAACATGTTGGTCGCCTCATAGTGTTGTAAACTAATTTGGCCGACCGCGGCTGACCAGGCAGTCCTCCCTCCCGATCGTGGCAAGACTACTAGCAATGATGAACACAATATGGTTGCAATTAGTACAATAGTACTGAATTGAACCACCAGCTCTAACTATTTTAGTTCGTGTTTTCATTATTAGGGCTATTGTAAGTAGTTTGGTGTCGCGTGGAAGTATGATTTATGTGTTTGAAGGGGTTGCAGTTTGAATCAAAAATTATGAAACACAAATGCACAACATGACCACTGTAGAAACGGAAGAATTCAAAAACAATTTTTTGAAGATTTTCTACGGCGCGATGTCAAAAATGATGAAAAGAAATTATAACTTGGTACAGTCTATATAGAAAGAAATAATATGCTCTTGGTAGGGTATATGATAGTGTGGTCATGCTGATGTGGATGCCACAATTGCACAGTAGGCAATACGTCCTTGAGCTGGCCTAGTACAGTACGGAGTCTCAATAGAACATAAGGCAGCTCCTTCTTCTTTCCGTGTGGTTAGTGACTAACCTGGTGTCATAGTTTTTATGCTGCCCATAGGCCTCTGACTTAGCTTCACATGCTGTTGAAAAATATCTCTCGGACATGCTGGTTTGCTCACGATATTTTCCTTCAACGATTTTTAAGCAAGTGATCATTTAATTATAAAAAGCGAACATGCATTCGTAAATTCAGAGGTGCTTTGGGATCGAACTCGAGACATTATGACTTGACAGTCCGACGGTCACACCACTAGGCTGTCACTGCTACATGAGGCAGCTAAGACTGCAGGGTAGTTGCGTAACACACTAACTAGCTTTCATTTTGACAATTCAATAACATTCATTGCGTTATTTAGTTATTTGTTGAGCAGCGTATTCGAACATTTGAAGCAATGGATTAGCAACATCCTTCAACATCATTGTGACTGAACCTCACGTGCTGTCTATCGTACTACATTTTTATTCTACGTTACAAGTATTGCCACCTTCTGTAACCAAGGTTATCCATTCAAAGGTTGCATCAAAGTTAAGTGTTAATTGAACTCTAATGAAATTGATACATTGCTATTAAATGGATGTTTTGCTGGGGACAGGTATGATACTGTGACGTCGGTATACAGAACCTAGGTGAACCTGTAGTGACCTACGAGGTCGTTTAACTGTTGTTTGGTTAGCACTTATCAGGATTAAAAATACACTTTTGTGCATCCGTCATCTGCGTTGTATTTTCCCCAACTATGATGGGGTCGGCTTCCAGTCTAACCAGAGGAGGTTGTGTACCAGTATTTTACGTGGTGGGACTGCCTTTCAGATTTCTGCAGACCAGTTACTGGGTCACACAAGACTTTCAGGCTTCTTCTTACCCGTAGATACTGTTATAGGTCTACAAATATCAGCCAGGACAATATTTTAACGTGTTTTCCGAAGCAAGAAAGGGAAAAATAAACTAGCAGAAGTCGGAGCTCGGTCGCTCCGAATATAAAAGTTTATTTCTCGAACGTGAAGATTTACCCTAACCCGAGGAATAAATTCACATCTAAAAGTTAGTCGTTTGGTTATTTTTTACTAGAAACTACATCCGGTTAGACTGGTACCCGCCCCTAACATAGTCGTGAAAACGCGGACAGATTTACGGCAAGTTTACTAGAAAGTTTTGTATTTATTAACAAGATCTTCTGGAGAGTAAGATTTTATAAGAACAAAAAATTATGTAGGTATGTTGGTAAAAAATAAAATGAAAAAAATACAAACTTATTCTGTGGGATTCATGTCTCATTCCAAACCGCAGATATAGACAAATGCCCATCTATTCTTGTGTTCTCCGATCTTTAGTAAACAAATCCTTTTACCTTAACCATGCAAGACCCCGCGACCATAACCTGACGTAACCACATACCGGCTATACGCCACACTTTTCATAATAACGAACATACAATAACAAAATCCGAGAGCCAATGTTAAACTTCACCATTATAGGCGAGCTCGTAATCCGAGCCATGGGGAAACATCTCGTAAAATTTGATACCGTTATGTAATAATGGGTTACTATGTAATTAAACTATGCCCGGTACACAGTTCACTTGACTGGTTACGTAACTCCAGCGTGCAGACTGTGTGTCGGTTTGTTCGGCCTCCTCGGTAAACTTACAAGCTACAAACAATGTTGGTATTGAAACTCAAACTCAAAGCATTTATTTCAAACTAGGTTTTGCCTGCGACTTCGTCCGCGTGGAGTTCAAAAAGAAGTAGATGCCAACTCGATTTAACCAAGACACGTGGTAAAATCCCCTTTAAAATTGAGTACCTACGCGTTTTCACCCACCTAGGGGTAGATTTTCAATAAACCTTGATTGATTTTTGATTTTAGGTACTACTGAGTTTCGAATTGCGAATCAAACGCGCGGTCCGATTACCGCGCGTTAAAATTCTTTACCAATCAAGCAAGTAAGTACTCGGTTTGAGAAGAACAGAATAATAATTTAAAAAATTGATAATGCGTGTCGCCTAATACGGTGAAAAGGACTGTATGGTCGCAATTAAAACCACATTCTTTTGAGCATTATAATTATGCACGTTTCGAAAATGTACCGAAAAAAAATATACAGAAAAAGATATCTACATAATGCCAGATACTACATAATGGTCAGATGGTCGGGTGCTTTGTCGGAGACGTATGGTCTGGGATGTGGTGTGAGGCAGGGTGGTCTGACCTCCCCAGCGCTGTTCAGCTTGTATGTCGATCAGTTGATCGGGGAACTCAGCAGCACAGGGGTTGGATGCTCGGTAGACGGTAAAATTATAAATAGCGTATCTTACGCGGACGATATGGTGCTGCTGAGTCCCTCGATTGAGGCACTCAGGCGATTGCTTGAGGTTTGTGAGAGATACGCCTTGACTCACGGCCTCCTGTACAACGTGAAGAAGAGTGTGTTCATGGTGTTTGGGGTTACTGCAAAGGGTCACAGGGCAGTGCCGCCGGTGTACCTATATGGTGTTGCTCTAAAAAGAGTGCCTTATTTTAGATACCTTGGACACATAGTAGCCGAGGATCTTCATGATGACCAGGACATAGAACGGGAACGACGAGCGTTGTCGGTCCGATGCAATATGTTGGCCCGTAGGTTCGCAAGATGTACGAGACCGGTCAAAATCACCCTTTTTAAGGCTTATTGCCAGTCATTTTACACATGCAGAGGGCCTACAACGCTCTTCGTGTTCAGTATAACAACGCCTTCAGGGTGCTGCTGGGGCTACCGCGATTCTGTAGCGCGTCAGCCATGTTTGCTGAATCAAGTACCGATAGCTTTTCAGCAATCATGCGGAAAAGAACGGCATCGTTGTTACGTAGGATTCGTGGGAGTGCCAATGGCATCCTGAGGGTGATTGGGGATAGGCTGGACGGCGTTTTCCTGAGGTATTGGACCCGTATTATTGTATTATTGTATTATTTATTTATATTAAAGTTTACAAAAAGTCTTAATCTAAACTATGCCCCACAAAACCGTTCTCACGGTTTGTCTGTGGGAACGGAACATAAAATCACTTTATAACATAAGTATAACTAAGTAACAAACAACAACAACAACATATCTAAGTAACATACAATTTAAAACTATGCATATCTACGGGTCTGATACTGCAGGAAAATACTTGAATTGAGTTTTTATTTATTTTATTTTGTTTTTAATTAAATGTAGATACTAACATAGTTACGTAAGTTGTATTACTAACAAAGATCTATGGAGCAAGTCTCCGAAATAAACGTTTTATTATTATTATTATTATTATTATAATGCGTTTCCGCTTTAGTTTCCAAACATGTAAGCAACTAGCTATGTGTTTGTGGAAAAAAGACAAAAAGAAGTTCAGTTTGCGTTCAAACTTAAAACATTTTTATTACTTTACTAGTCATTCTAACATGAACTTCATTTACTATGGAGTGGAGTCGATATTCGTTTAAAAAGGTTTTGAATGGAGAATAGGCTCAGCACCCGCACTGTATACACAGTGCAGGGTTTGCGCTTCACGCGTGATGTCCGGCTAATGCACCGCCCGTTTATATCGCATCACGCCCGCACGCGCTCGGGAATAGAGATGCAGTATCTAGCGGGATATTTTTCGTAGCGTCCGAAACCTGGTACACCAAACACACGCGCTCGTAAATCCAAATTAAAATCCAGGGTTTGGTTTAGGCCTCACTTTGATCCGCGTTTACTAGTGAGGGGGGCAAAGCAAAGTGAAACTATGGATGTAATAGTATACAAAAACCTTTGTTACGTAAGTAACACACAATTCAAGTTTTCCAGCGTGAACTCTTCCGGTTTTCAGGCAAGTTATATCTAAATCTTATTATCATAATAAAACTATTTTTTTTTTAACCTTCAGAAGGCGGAGCTGCTGTGAATCAGAAGAGTGGACGAAGACCAACACAAGCAATTATTATTATTTTAATTATAATTCTAAGAAAAATAAAAAAATAAACTGTAGGAAAAAAAATCGTTTTAATAACTTTTCTATGCAAAAAAAGTTCATAATAAAAAGTATTGCTAAATAGTCCTCGGTCCACCGATTTGGAAGCCAGCTACCAAGCCAACGGTGGATAGAGTTTAAGAAACAGCAAAATAGCAATAAATACAAATAATAAAAAAAATCATCATTATTTTATCCACAGAACAGATAAAGAAGTTAGAATGGAAGTAGTTCCTGATTTGTATTAGAACGCGTGTCGCCGCATGTCTCCCACTCTTGTCTCTCAACTACAAGCAAGAGATAATACGTACGCGCATTACACACACAAATAAAAAACACGCACTTAGATCGCGTGTTTACTATTGGTTGTCACACTAACGCAAATACTGCTCTGGACTTACACTCACACACGTGTAAAAGCAATTTATTTCTCATATATGTTACGGCTACCAAAAGGTCGATAAATCATATCGATAAAATTACTGTAGTTTAGTTAATTAAAGTTTTGCATTTTTTCAAGTTGCAGATACGGTACGAATAACTTCCTAATTACATATAAATAAACTTAAATCAAAGTCAAATTTTAAATTTCTCGTCCATATCGAATGCTAAGTCGAATTAACATAATATAATCTAATTAATTTATTGTGAACTACTCCGTGAAAAAGTATTTATTAATAAGTAAGTAAGTAAGTAAGTAAAGTAAGTAAGTAAGTAAGTAGGTAAGTATTTATTTGTTAATTTATTAATAATAGCTGTGCCCGGCGGTTTCACCCGCGTTACTTAATCATTTTCTGCAAAATGTTGCAAACATAAATTGTGCTACATTTAGTACGTATCCATTAAATTCTACCAGTTGCTTCAAACCACAGTTTTCTTGTAGCTGGATCTTTTGTAAAATTAAAAAAAAAGTGTTTGCATCGTAAATTTGATTTTAGACGAAAAACCAACTAAGAAACTAAATTAATAATCCACATTATACAATAATTGGTGTTAATATAAACAAATTTATTTTCATTGTTATTACTGACAATAATCATTCGTATACACATCTTAATATCGACATTGTTTACAATTTGGAACAGCACTATCGACGCGCATAGATTTCCCAGAATTGAAGCTTTGGATCGCCGCACGCGACGTTCGCAGTGAACGCAATACATTGCGCGACCGCTCACGTCGTGCAAGATCGTACCAATGTAATGCAAGCAATGTATAATTTTGCATCTGAATGCGATTTTATCGTTTTTGTCTACAAACTACATAATACTTTTGTAATAATTACAAATATCACTCGTATTTTAAGGTTTTTGGAGTTACCGGTGAAATAAAATCCCTCCTCGGGCCACATTACACTCCTGACTTCTTTTCCGATACGTTTTAATTGGGCAAGACGGCATAATTCTTTTTTTCCGCGGAGAATTGAACGCTTTCACAATAAGAGCGTGACTGTTGACCGGTGATTCTAATTTCGGTTGGGTTTGGAGCGCCCGCGCAAATGTGTGGCGCGCCTGTCCCGCCCACAAGGCCCTTCTAACCTCTTTAACTGTTCTGTGATTTTACCATTGGAGCAGCCCTAGTTATTAAATAAAAATCGAAAGTAAATCTTCTATAACATAAATCACGGACACATAATACAACTACTTATAATAATTATCTATGACCCGCTAAACTCTGTCGGTTCAAATAACCGTCAATTTAGTCAAATTATCTAGCAAGATATAATATTTTTATAACATATATTAACGATAATTATACATTGGAAGTGATTACGCAATCAGAAAGTGGGTATACAACCATCCGTTTCGTATATTTGTGCGAATGTAGTAAACCCAATTGGTTGGTATAACAGTCCTATTGATATAGACTGCGACCTCTGAGTTTATTTCGGCCTTGCGTCTCAAAATAGTGGATAACTAGATAAGAAACTCCGACCTCATTCAGTTTTAAAAATATTATTGACGTGGAAAAGAGTTACTGAAATCTTATTTACAAAAATAGAATCATTTATTCGTTTATTTTTTACTCAATAGCGGAGAAACACAAACCGTTTTGCAATCTCAGGCCAAATCAATAACCTGAAATATGAAGTCAAACAAAAGATTTATAAAAACTTTTGTTTGTCCACGTCTGTTACAGTAAAATTCTATGCATTGTATTTAATTTAAATAGCTGAATCGATTGATTTGGATAAAGAGGTCAATTAAAAAATCATTACTTTCTGCATAAAGATACATTACGTCCCCTATTATAGAGGTCGTCATCTAACGCGCCATTTTGTTTACTACAATCTACTACATCATTCATACAATTGACTATTTGAAACGTTCAAATATAAAATATGAAATCACATTGAAAAAAAACCGTTCGTCTTAACAACCTGCATCACCGTACAGAAATTAAATATGATGCCAAAATATAATTGTAAAATTGTATTAAACGCTAATAAGTATTCCATTTGATTCTAAAAATCTATGACGTCACATTGTTATATTTCTTACAAATCACGTACAAATTCCACGTTTTGGCAGTTCATGAAAAGTAACGTTATCGACTAACCCTTTCAAATACCCAATTAGTGTTCTCTTTTCGAACTAGTTTAAGGTTGTAGGGCCGGGTCGGCGAAAGAACAAAGGCAGGGTCGAACTTCTAATCCCACCCTCAGCTAAAATTAAAATTAAATACGAAAAATTATGAACACCATACAAATTACAGATTTCACCGCATCAATTTAGTGGGCGTCCGCCTTCGGTTCGAATCACTACAATATGAAATATATTGTATCGAAACAAAAATCTAGGTCAAAAACACTGGCAATACATCAATGTTTTATCTCCAAAACATCTGACAATAAACCAGTATCCGATATGCTTACAATTCAAGCTATGCACACAACCAGACCAGCGTAGATTGACACACGGTGTTGGAACACGCCAGGGTCATAGTTACTGTTATGAGAAGCCAGCATAAACTGGACGCATAAAGTCTTCGCGACCTAAAAATGAGAGAAACTAGTTTACGGCCACTCTTGCTTTCATATGAAGACTAACGTAATGCAAGTACGAACATTAATCATTGGTGATCAATTTCTAATGTCATCATTACCTAGTTTTTTAGTCTGAATAAATATTGTCTAGACAAAAAAAACGAAGCATTCAAGGCTGCGGCGATGTTACATAACTATGTCGTACTTAGTAGATAAATAATATTGAGTATATTATGTTGTATTATTTTGTCAGAAGGCGAACTGACCACCGATCTAAACGGGGTGTCGTATTACTCATTAATTGAGTGGTCACCACAAATCAATTACTGAGTGTTGTGGTTAATTAGCAGTAGAACTGATGGCCGTTGGTGTAGACGTGTTCTTGTGGAGACGTAAAATAGGACGTCCTCAGGCTAGGTGGAGCGACGATCTTCGAAAAGTGGCTGGGCGCAGCTGCTCCACCCAGCTGGGTGAGAGTTGCTGAGAAGCGAGTTGGCGTGCTGGTACAGCAAGGTGCCTGCTTTATTTCTACTTATGGAAAATATAGGCTCCAATGTTTAAGTACTTAGTTCCTCTGCATTGATTTGAAGTTTTGACGAAGTCATAGGGCAGATTTCACCAATAAAACTGAACGCGATCAGCGCATAAACTACGTTTAAGAGAGTCATTATTTTCTATGGATTATAATTTGACACTGACTGCTCTTGAATGCGTTCAATTGGCACTTAATACTGGTGACCCATAAGGCAAAACAAAATATCAAAGTTAAAATGAAATTACTTAAGACCATTATGAAACAGTACATTATTATTTTGGAGGAATTATGTAACGTATACTCATTCAAAACCCTTTACAATAAAACTCAGTACATAATCAACTATTTCATAAAGTTTGACACACGCACATTTTCAAACCGTAAACGTATTATATCAGAGAAAGTGACTCGACAGTGAATCAAAAAAGCGCCTAACGATTGGTATCACCTTACGACTCGCTGTCGGTAAGGTCAGCTGTAATGACGGTGTAGTTCACAGTATGTAGCACGTAATACCAACGTTTCACTTTTATATACGTTTGTGAGAAGAAAATCTTAGCTAGTGACTGAACGAGGAAGGGAACATTACCACCCGGTACCTGATATTGATGTGGAGAACTCAAATTCTACTTTAGCATTACCTACTAGGGTTAGCGGGGTTGTGAGAACATAAAGGGCTAAGGAAGGAACATGGATGGGTTTTAGTCAATAAAAGTCCGACACTCTCTGCCGCTCCACCTAGAGCGGGAGGGGTCATTTGATGATTTCCCACCCTCGAAAAAAAAGCATTACCTACTTAAGTTGATTTCTTCAATGTCAAAATTCCATTACAACTGTTGAAATAACAAATATGATTAAAACAATAGATCTCATTTAGTCACAGTTGAGCTCATCAGGGTGGGAGGTACAGCGACGCGAAGAACAGTATTTAATTCAGACGCACATCAAGCTATCCCAAACTATCAAATATTTCCAATTTAACATGAACCTTAACTCTTGTAATAAAGTTAAAAATATACCAATAAGTACTGAATTTTTGTAAGTATCTCTTTCTTGATTGTATTTTGTTTATTTTATTCAGCTTTGTTTTTTATTCTTTGTTTTTTTTTAACCAAGATGTTTCGCAAGCACACTTTCTTTGCGAAACATCTTGTATGTTGTTTGTGAAATGTATTTTACGTTTTTCTTTCCTCATTATTATTATTATTTTTTCGTCTTTACTGTACAACGCCTTGGGAATTGTTCTGTATAGTCAAAAATATTGTTGTGTAAACATTTAAATAAATAAATCAAATAATATTTGATAGATTGAGGTATCTTGATATGCTGGCCTCTGTACATGTCATAATCATTACAAGCGAAATGTGAGTGTGTTGTATTTACACTCCTGCTTACCTTGGGTAAAAAAGGCGTGATGTTATGTGTGGATGGTAACTGTAAATAGATCTGCTAATTGTATGCCTACGTATTTTTTTGCTCTTAGTTTTGCATCGACTGCCTTTACGTACATAACATACCATCACGCCTACAATCCGCGAGGCATCAGGCTTAATACCTTAAGTCATCACCCACGTTTTGCCAAACATGGTTTTTTCTTAATTAAAATAATTTACCTATAGGAAAAAGTGACACCACAGCACTTTAAGTTTTGCTACCAATACCCCGCAACGAAAACAAAGCACATAAACATAAAAGCTTCCATGTAATCCATTACCAATAAAAGGCACAAAGTAATAGCAGATTTAAGCTGCCTTTGATGTTTTAAATGAGTTAGTTTGTCTCTTTATAATATACATATCAAAACTTTTCAGGGTTCCGTACCAAGTGACCAGTTTATATTATCATAAACAATTCGTACACCTTCATAATATTCAATGAAATAATATTTATTTCCAGATCATACGATCCTTAAAATTTTCTTAGTAATTATAATATAATCTTACCCGTTAATGTGAGTGCAAATATTCGGCGATTGGTTATGATTACTAAATAACACCTGGCTATTATTGTTCCACTGCAGGGAAAAGGCTTCTTCCAATACAAAGAAGACATGAGTATTGCTTACCACGCTACTCAAGATGGGTTGACGATTTCAGTATTAGTATATTGATTAGACACCTAGGTTTCCTCAAGATGTTTTTCCTTCACCGATTCAATGATTGAAAAGAACAGGTATTTATTTGTACGGAACCCATAGTGCGCGACATGGACATGAACTTGTACGGTTTTCAATCTGCCCCTGCTGACATGCGCCACAAAGGCATTCATCAATTGATTAGCCAGCAAAATCCAATATAATCGTATTAACAGAATGCAAAGAGCCGGAACATGCACTTAAACATCAATATAGGTTGCGTGGCATCCACAAGGGGTGCCGAAGGGAGGCATCCTGTCCACTTTCTAATCAATTAAAACGTACATACGTACATTAAACCGTACATACAATTTCGGTTGGGAATCGATAAAGCTTTCAATGGTATACGACATAGCTACAGAAACTTACTCCATCTCTAACGATGGAATTACTTTTTAATTTCTGCGTCTTATTTCGAAATGTGATTATGTAGAATTTATTACTATTAGAACTAGATAATACTTGGGTGATTGGTCTTTATTAATCTTGAACTGAATGTTTTTTTTTATGTAGCCCACACTGTCCCACTGCTGAGCAAAGGCCTCCCCCAAATCCTGAAAAATGAATGAATGTTAAGAAAATTTAATTTTCATGCTTTGTAAATTACTGTGTCCGTACACGGTTTATATGTCGAATGCTGGCCCTTTGAATGTATCATCGACTTATCACATGAGTGTAGGAATATAATATTGTTGATGAAGACAGATTTATTTTAATGGAGCATAGGTAATTTTCGGGAGAGCAGTTTAAAAAATTTGCAATGATAGTATGTTTATTATTTAACCAATATGTTGAGTAGGTAGTTATCTTTGTTATCTTGAGTAGAAAATAAATATAAAGATTCATTAGGTATGCTAAAGAATATTTACGAACCGTAATAGGTAGAAAGTTTTCACAGATAGAATGATAAAAATTACAAGACAATGTAAGTACTTCTTAAGTCTTGTAAAGACTTAAACAAAGAATTGAACTAAAGGTTTTTTTTTTAACATGACAGTGTTAAAATATTGTAGGTACGCTTGTCGAGACCCTTCGAGAGGGAGCGTAATTCGCACTTGATAAATATTTCTGCAACTCCCTAAAAATTTAAATTCTATTTCTTTGTTATGGTGTGTTTTAAACGTCTCTCATTGTTTTGCTACCCACGTCAGATTATTGAGAGCTTACGAAATATCTGGAACGATTTTATTTCGTTCTTTGTACTTATTTGTATATTTAGATAGATAAGCGTCTTATGTTATATTATGTACATATGTATGTATACTCCAACCTAATTGGTACTTATATGTTTGAGCTGTTTGGTATTGAATCACTAGGGCCATGGGATCCGAGGGCCCACTTTGTTTTTAAATACTTCGCCAAGCGGTTGGTCGTTTCTTCACGTTACCAGAAGGCTGGCCTATTTTTGGTCAAAGAATCAACATTGCCATACAACACGGCAATGCTTTCAGCCTTTTGGGAACTTATCTTATTGACAGCGATGTGGACGAATTTTTTGACACCTTTGATTATTATACACATTATTTTTGTCCATATTATTACATATTATGAATATTAAGCTTTTAATTTGAAATATTATGTAAAGTAGTAGGTAAATGAAAGAATAAAGGAATTGTATGTATTTATTGTGTATATACCTATGTAAATGGTGAAATCTATCAATACGCACTGGGCCCGCGTGGTATTACGGCCTACTCCCTTACAACGAACGAAGGCCTGTGTCCCAGCAATGGGAACATTATAGGCTGATTATGGCCCCTTACGAAATGTTCTAAATTATTATCTGTAATTTTTATAATGTATTCTATCTTCTATCTGTGATTCCAGTATTATTCATTAAATGACCCCGTATTTGATTGATTGTTTTACTTTGCTTTAAGAAAACTTGTCACACACTCAAAGAAAAAGAAAAATATTTTATTTGTCACTATTATTGTCTGCGCTTTGTAACTCAGCGTATTATTTTCGAATCGTGGGTGGACTTGCCTCTAACATCGCGGGTTCACAGAATAACATAAATATGATATGGACACTAATTGATTGTTTGTCGTAAATTCACATCTGAGGGTGGCTTCTAAAGTTACATCCGATATAAGTACCGCATATGGCCTGAAGCTGCGCCCCTAGGCAGGCGTCCATTTTTAGTACTCATACATACCTACCTAATTCCTGAAACCTGGGGAGGTGAGGGTGTCGAAATGGGGGCTGCAGAGTGAAACGCTGAAATGGGCGTATCTGTTGGGTGAGCGAGATGGCAACCACCCTCACGTCACCTCCTACCGGCAAATGGTCTCAGCTCTAGGCGAATGAACTGCTGGATCCACCCCCGTTGCAGTTGGGCACGCCCAACATTTTTTTTTTAATATATTGAGAGAAACTTACCATCACGCGTGTGTTCGGAAAAGGGATAGATAGATGTGTACCGATGGACACGCACATTTCAACAGTTATGTCTTTGTTTTGCATGTAATTAGGGGGTGAGCTATTGCCACCCCTCGGGTGCAAATCCGGACTGCATTGTGCTACTGAGTGATTTCTGATGAAAAACCTAATGATATTTTAGAATTGACTGGTTTTTAAGGACGATTTGAAACCTAGGAAGCCCAGTAGATGACTTAAAAAAGAGCCTTATTATAGGTTAAAAATATTCATTGTAGGATTTATCGGTCTGTCCAATCTTTGAAATTGGCTAACGATTTACTTACATCTTAAATTCACTGACAAACAAAGCGCTTAAACACTTGAAGCTTGCACAGGAGTGAGCATGACAGCCGGTTTTTTTTTAAAACTTACAAATTGTGGTGATGGATTTTGGTATAGAATTTCGTCATTATTGGCTTGTTTTTAAGGTATGTTTTACCATCTACCAATTGGCATTGGCAATACTACTTCTAACTCACCTCGCGAAGGTTTCCGTAACAATATGCAGCCGATGTGAGGTCCCTGACCCATCGAGTCACAAGGTACAGCAAAAACCCATGATTTCGATACATAATATTATTTGACTTTATTATTTTATGTCCACTAATAACACAGTTGGACATCTGCTTACCCTTTTAAGGTAATAGCGTGAGCGATGCGACTGTGTTGTACTAAAGTGGGAGTTTGTACCACATTATATGTGACTTCTTTAGTTACTGCTACTAAATTAAAGTAATTCTGTTCTTACTTTTATACTTATATTTCAGTACTTCGACGCCTTAGTGTCCTTTCTATTTTTGTATTTATTTGTGTATAGTTAGTTAGTTCGTCTTTTAATTTAAGTAAAGTATAAGTTGCTATTATTGTAAATAAATAGTTTGATATATGTATATTTTCAAACGAGATAATATTTACAGTATACGCTTAAAATAAAAAATATGGATATAGAAAGTTACACCCTTAGCCCTTTATGTTACGGGTAGCAGTGATCCTTTCGGACAATCCCGCTGATGTCTGATAATCAAGCTTGATCGTTTTCTTTGAATAAAACCGACCCTCTTCTATTAGATCGTGAACATGACACTGTAAGTAGTACATTTTCTGGTAGCAGCTGGATGAGAGCTGATTTATTGCAATTGGTCAAAGTCAAAGTCAAATCATTTATTTCAAATAGGCACAAGTACTTTTGAACGTCAAAATGAACAAGAAATAGAATTGATTCTAGTCGCCCCTTCCAAAAGGTAGTTTCGTGTGGAGAAAAATGGGCAAGAAACTCCACCGTTACTCTTTTAAAATGTTTTACAATGTTTTGTATACATGAATTATAACATTGTATGTGAAGACGATGCACCCAGAATAAAAACACTACACCACAAAAGGTGAAAAGAAAAACACGTATAGTAATGGCAGGTATACTTAAGTAGGTACATATGTCAAAAGTACATGGTGCTCACTTATTTACCAACATTCTAAAAGTTAATAATAATAAATCAATCAATGTGTGAGAAGATATTTCAACATGTTAAAATAGTATTTTACAAATAATAAATTATTATATTGGAGAGAATGATGTTCAGCAGTGGACTATTTAAGCTGATGATGATAGTATAACTTTCTCAGGATGTGACTTTTCTAAAATCATTTATTATTCAGCGTACCTATGCCCAATGCTGGACATTCCCCACATGTCCATTACCATCCAATATTTCGACATCAATCTACAATCTGCCTAGCCTTCTCCCAACTATGTCGGGGTCGGCTTCCAGTCTTACTGCAGCTGAATAGCAGTATTTTACATGGAGCGACTGCCTATCTGACCTCCACAACCCAGTCAATACGATAATACGATACCCCTTGGTAAGACTGACTGTCAGACTTTCAGGCTTCTGACTACACGTAACGACTGTCAAAGATCCATGTATGATAGCCAGGACCAACAGTTAAACGTGCTTTCCGAGACACGGAGGAGTCTCTATATGTAAAGATGGTCACCTATCCATGGACCAACCCCGGCAAGCGTAGCTTAACCTGATGGAACGATCCGTGCGGCTGTTATTACTTAGCTACGAGCTCCTCCAATTCAATATTTCGACATATCGACAAAAGACAGTGGTCATTCTGATCAAAAGCCCACAGACGCCCACAGAAAGTGAGACTTTATTCAAATGTGGTACCACCATCACCATATCACCATAAATATTGTGGGCGTTGAACTCCTAACCTTCGCTTACATATTAAGCCGTTACGGTGTTTAGGACAAATTGATAGTAGCATTAAGTGATAGTTTACATAATTCTAAATGAAATATGCATGTCTATTGATGGTGCTATTTATCATCTTGGAATTGTGTGTGGAATGGAAGATCATCTGCGGGTCAATGACTTTGTCAGTCAAGGTCTTGGAGTCAACGGGAACTTTGTCGCTGATTTCAATTGTGTACAAACTATGCTATACAATTTGGTTTTTGTTTTTATTTTTCACTTTTTAGCTTTTGTAGGTACATAACTTATACACATTCGAATAACACTACCAGCTATGGAAATAAAAGTGACAGGAAATTATTATAAGATTATCCACATGGACTTAGAGTGAAGGTAGGAAAATACGTATTAGTGAAACTGACCAACGCGTAAGCTTCTTCTATCAAATGAAAAAAGACTTTTCAATATCGGCCCACAATGGTCGAAAATATCGATACACATAAGTAAAAAAAACTTACAGAGGAACATAAAACCTTCTTAAAGTCGGTTAAAAAAGAAACAACCTATAAACAATAGCAGTAGAGTTTAAAACAGAATAGAAGTATTTATAGAATAATAATTAAATGAATCCGCCTAAGCCTTTAGCACCAAAGTATAAACATTCTTTAGTCGATTTAGGCGAATTTTCTCGCCTATAATTTATTTATTTAAATGTACATAAATGACATTACAGAACCACTTCCAAGGCATTTTACGGTATAAATAGAAAAAAAAATGAGAAAAGAAAAAGAAATACAGTTCACAAACAAAATGCAAGATGTTTCGCAAACAAAAAAATAAAATACAAAACAAATTGTAAACAAAGCTAAATAAAATGAACAACATACAAACAAGACAGTGATAAATTTATCTTTCGTCCATCTTCTCACAAAATCTTAAACATTCACGACATAATATTATGTTCATCTATCCATCTTCCGGGAAACAAGTCACACAAAAAGTCTTAATAACTGCTCCACCAGTTCCTGGCAGTCAGACTCACCCCGGATCATGCGGCAAGCACAGACAAGCAGAAAGTACTTACGTCTTACTTCGAGAGAGTTGAAATTTAGTACACCGAGTAAAAATTTTGTAGGATACAGGAAGGGGTAGTATGCGAAGAGATTTTATAAAGAAATCTAAGGAAAGCCTTCGGAACTTTTTCAAGAAGTAAAGCGTCACTCTCATAAGGGCTCTAAATAATTGCAGCTGATTCCAGCTTGCTCCTGACTAAGGCCATGTAGACTAGTTGCGAAAAATTTGAATTTTTCTATAGGCGACTCGCAACAACTTAATTTATTTGAGGACTTGTCAACTTCAGACATTCATACTTACTAGACAATTTGCACTTTTTTATTATTCGCCCAAAGTGTGCTCAACGACCAAAGCCAACATTTCTCATTCTTTTCTACCTGCACAGCCATTAAAATAATAAAATGGCTTTTAGTTACAATATATAAGGCGTTAAAAAAATATGAGTTGTTCATACATTTATGCACACGTAACTCAATATGGAACAGCTCATATTTTTTTCGCGATTTCAGGGTTCAACCCATAGTAAAAGTTGTGCGTAACGATGAGTACAATACTCCCATGAAATTCTTAGAGTACATTTTTTAACATCTTATATAACCCAATTGTACCAGAAATTATGTAAAAACCAATCCAATACTAGCTGCACTTTGCATTAACTTTCCCCAACAGCTCGTTTCCAAAATTAAGGTTAAAATAATTCAAATGAAATCCACGCTCGTGTCATTTACCCGACTGCAACTGACCACAACCGGGTAATGTGTTTGCAAACAGCGTCGTAGAAACTGACGAGTGCATAATGTATATTGTGTAATATACTTTAGTTACTGTAAGTACTTTAGTTACTGCTGATGACGCGGTGTTAAGTGTAAAGATAGGCGGCACCAACTTAAGTGTTTTCCGGGAGACTGTGAATAGATATATTAGTAGGATTAGCGTGTAGATGTCCGTGACATGTATCGGATATTTTGTTGCTTTCGGAACGATACTCTTTACCTACAATCCTCTTGAATTAAAGCATCATGACCGTGTATTTTTAAGGATAGTAAGTCATCATAATGACACCGTCAGTGTGTCAGACTCTAAGCGGGATTGTCCGAAAGGGTTGCCGCTACCCCGGAACATAACGGGCTAAGGAAGGAACATGGATGGGTTTTAGTCAGTAAAAGTCTGACACTCCCTTCCGCTCCACCCAGAGCGGGAGGAGTCATTTAATGATTTCACAACCTCAAAAAGAAAAGTAACTCAGACTCCATGTTCCTTCCTTAGCCCTTTATGTTCCGGGGCAGAGCGGTAACCCTTTCGGACACCATGTATTCGAGTGCAAGTCCTGATAGTGATTAGACTGTTAAGATGATGCTAGATGAAGTAATGTCTTGTAACAATAACATTTCGGGAGTGACTCCAGTAGTAAAAAGTCTCTTAAGGGATTTAATGGTTATTGACAAAATATGAGGTCTTTTTCTCAATTGCATAGGCAGTCAGTGCTGAACCATGACTAACTAGCTTATATTTCTACCATTGCTTTCGAGTATTCTCAAAGAATAATAACAATTATTTTTAAGTAATTAGTCTGAAGATCGAAAGAGTGTTCCTGATCCAATGCGTCATACTGCTTCCCGTGATTGCCCGCTGATCTTCTTTAGTATCATCTACGATTCCGCATTTCTTTTTAGGGTCACCATTGACGACAATGGCCCTACGTTACTGACTCATGACGAAAGTGCCACTAATTAAATTCGAAATTTCGCACAGGACGACTCAACTTACATCAGCGTAGTACGAGTATCTACTTGATTTGACTACCAATGCTCCATTACTCATTTCCACGCACTATACTTCATTGATTTCAATTATGAGTTGTGTCAATTCCAGCTTCATTTCGTCAATGAGTCTGTAGGTGCTCGTGGTTGAAGAGTGCAGCCGATGCTTAACTAATGTCACCGTGTCTGCAAGACAGTTCAGGTCGCAGAACCCCTCTCTCTGTATGTGCTAGACCAGGAGTTCCCAAACGTATATTGTCTTCTCTCTACTGCCCACTTTAAGAATAAATTATTTTTTGGCACCCCTATTTTTTCACTTGAAAAAAAGTGAAGTATGAAGTATGGCGGTGCGTTAATAGAAAAATATGCAAGGTATCCTTGATTACACATCAGCAAGCTATGATTAAACAGGAAAAAATAAACATAATACATAATTATAAAATAGGTTGAGGTAGCGTATTAATGAAGGAACGCGTCCTCAAATAAAAATAAACATAGTATATAATAGGGACATAGGGATATTAAATTAAAAAATATACGATTTTGCCGAACTATCCCTTTTCTTTTTATTGGCAGACAACTGGCCCGTTGTACCTACTAAACTGGTGCGGGCGAATCTACCCATGCACATTTTAAAAAGTGGACATCTGTCCCGCAGGCCAGTTTTTACGTGGGCGAGATGTCCCTTAACCCGTTTTAACATCTTTCAATAAATAAATTAGGAAGTAATAAAGGTTATAATTGCATGAATCACGCTACTGCTGAAACGTCTTACCTTCAAAAATTACCTACAACACTTGCAAGATGAAAGACAATGACCTATAACTCCAACGCATTGAATACGAATGTTAATATTATCCTTATAAAGAACATAGTGCTGTTTCAATTAACACCAAAGACATGTTTCAATTAGCACTGAATAAGCATCAATGGCAGCTACCTATGTACTAATAACCGGTTCTTATTACCGGTTTCTGAATTGAGAATTTGAAAGTAAGATCTGGCAAACTCTACTTGAAACTTTTCAGTAGTAGGTACTGAAGGAAAATTTGACAAGTCATCATCATTCTCCTGCCCTTATCCAAATTTATTTGGGGTCGGCGCAGCATGTCTCTTTCTTCCATACTTCTCTATTAGTCGTCATCTCGGTAGTTACTCCCTTCCTAGCCATATCATCTTTCACACAATCCATCCATCGTTTCTTTGGTCTCCCTCTTCTTGTTTAGCTATCCACATCACCTACCCACAACCTCACAACCCTATCCTCACAACTTTCCTGACAACATTTTCCTCATTCCCCCGCATAACACACCAAAAGAAAATTTGACAAGTCCTTAAATAAAAATTCTCAATTCGGAAACCGAGTGCCTGTGTATGTATTATACTACTTTAGTGACCACTAAACTTTTGAGACTTCAAATAAACCATAGTATTAACCTTTTGAACGCCATTGTCACATATACGTGACAAGAAAGCGTATGCCCTGTACGCCAACGACACAAATATTCACATATTTGTGTCGTTACAATGCGGTGCACTAATAACATGAAATAAACAATTAAATCATTACTTTTGTGTGTGTTCATATAGATATCTTATAAATTGAAACTTTCGTACGTATTTAATGACATGAAACAAATTAAAAGACAATGGATATTGAGAAATTCATGATAACAATAAAAAAACTTGTCGTGGAGGGCACTCGCTAGCGTTTATGGTCTGGCGTTCAAAAGGTTTATAATAATAATAAGCAAGAATATTAAGCTTACCTACTGTTGTACATATTATGTTCAAATAATATATTTACTATTTTTGACTTTTTTTTTTGACGGATTGCCTAAGACGTGACTAAAACGTCCTTAGTTTATATGTTTTATGATAGTATTTATGTATATGGTACACCACAGACTACCAGTTGTTTTTTTTTTGAGGGTGGTAAATCATCAAAAGACTCTTCTCGCTATGGGTTTAGCGGGTGTCAGGCTTTTACTGACCCATCCATGTTCCTTTCTTAGCCCTTTATTTTGTAGCGACCCTTTCGGACAATCCCGCTTAACCGACAGGCTTCGGCCCTAACTATCTATATCAATACTGACATCTATTTGAGGCGCGCGTGGAACCCGTACGCGCCGTCCCGCGTCCGGCACGGGCCTGGACCACAGACTACCTGCAGTATTGTCTCTCCTTCTCCCTTAATCCAATCAAAGGTTGTCTTTAAAAGATGGCTTTTAGCGATAAGCCCGCACCACACACCACCGAGTAGAAATGTTTTAATTGCGTGTAATAAAAACATTTCTACACAGTTGTATTCTATCGTAGTTTCCACGAGCACCAAGCTATACGACCACAATAAAAGTTGGTAAGAAAAGAGTGATTTTTTCTTCGACACTGTGCGAAAAGACACTGTTGTTATACGGCCGCTAATAATGGCAATTCAGCTTCGATAAAAAATGAATTCAGTTTTAGAATAAGTTCGACTAGGTGAAGTGTCGCGTCGTATTCAAATGGAAGTTAACTAACTGCATTATAGCCATTTCATATAACTGTCAAGAATGAATGGTTAACTGCAGTTTAAAGTTAATTTGCTTACCGATTAATTACCCTGGCGTTATGTACAGTCACCAGCATATCAAGTTACCTCAAACTGACAAATTTTTACAATCGATTTTGAACTTATGCATCAACGTTTTAAGGTTTCAAATCATTTGGAGAAATGTGACAGTTCAGTGTAACTTGATGCGCTGGCCGTACCTGAGAAATATATGCGAGTTTATTTGTTCTCTAACAAACAACAAACAGAAACAAAACATGCAATTAAACACATAGAAATGTTTTGTTTCTATAGGCCGCTCGACGCCATAGAATATTTATATTTAGGTACAGTTTCAAGATGGCTGCGTAACTAACATGCAGGAAGGTGCTTTATTGTGAGTCTGAGGTGAACTTTCACCCAGCCTGCCTGTTTATGCGAAGGTACTGCTTGGATATTATTTATTCGACATAGCACATCTCATTGATATCATAGCTCACATTGAACCCGAGAAATAAAGAAAAATATGTGAGCACCATGTACTTATGACATAATTAATTTTACCTGCCATTGCTATATATGTTTTTCTTTCACCTTTTGTGGTGTAGTGTTTTTATTCTGGGTGCAGCGTCTTCACATATAATGATAAATTCATGACGTATACAAAACATTTTAAAAGAGTAACGGTTGATTTTCTTGACCATTCTTCCACACACGAAACTGCTTTTGGAAGGGGCGACTAGAATCAATTCTATTTCTTGTTCATTTTACGTTCAAAAGTGCTTTTCTTGTGCCTATTTAAAATAAATGATTTGACTTTGACCTTGATTTTGAAAGAAATGCTACGAAGGCAGCGCACGGATGATTTACAAAAACCAATAGAATACGTGGGCACGAGATTCTTCTCGACGTTTTCTGGCTCGCACTGGATTTTCAAACCACGGCTTAGCGGCGTAAGTTGAAAATCCCACTCCGCAGTATTTCAATGCGCTAGGGATACACTCTGTTGGATTTTAAACGCTCGAAACCGAGAGTAAAAAACCAGAGCACGTTCAAAAACTTCGCGTTAAAAAGGGCAGCCGTGCGAACGTTGTCTAACCATGCTTACCTATAATAAATACATGCATAAATTATACGCGTAAATACTTAAATCTGTGTAAACCATGAAAATAATCAACGTCAAAAATGTGACGCTGACAAAGGAGAAACCCATTTCTGGGCCTAGCCGTTACACGAATCAAATATGTACCAAAAATATCTACTGTTCTGCCTAATTAACCCATTTAAATCTTAGCCTCAATTACAATGGCCAAGTGTACAAAAAACTACATTTTTATTTTTTTTGTTTTAAACAACCTTGTAAACCGTCACAGCACTTATTTCATTCTACGTCACTTACTTTGCAAACACTGGCATTAAACAATACAGCGTACCCTAAGAATGTAATCGATTTAGCGGATATCGATAATTACAAATTATAAGTAATTTAATAATACTCCATTATTTTAGTATAATTGCTCTTTAAATATTGAAATCATTGTAAAATAAATAAATCAGGAATATAATTATTTTTAAACGTCAGCACGATTAAAAAATCATTAAAGGAAATAAATAATCAAAAAATCGATTGCAACGCGGATTGCGCATGGATTACACTAGTAGACGGCAAATGTCAATGTCAACGTCTGTCAGTTGTCATTGTTATGATTAGTAGTGTCATTACAGTCATTCGCTTTTCGTATCTTTGCGCAACTGAATGTGTTTTTCGAATTGTCGAGATTTATTACAATATTAAACCTCTGCTGACTGCTCGAATACTGGACTCTAAAATTGATTGCCTTCTGACTGACCCTCGCTTGAATAATGGACACCGTAGCCTGCCATTCCTGGTAAGCGGGATTGTCCGAAAGGGTTACCGCTACCCCGGAACATAAAGGGCTACGGAAGGAACATGGATGGGTTTTAGTCAGTAAGAGTCTGAAATAAAACCTTATCTCAATAATACGGTTTTTATTTAAATAAACCTATTGTTGCAATGTTGCAATCTCAGTTTACTGTAGTTTGAGATAGCATCAAATCCCCTGGTAGTAAATACAATGTTTAAAAATGCAACCCATTAGTGATGTAAATGGGCCTTACTTAGCAAACATAATTTTTAGCTGAGGTTTTCAGTAATATTATTTCTGAATTCACCGCTTTTGTTTAAAAAAAATATCCAATTCCACCAACCAATCACCAATAACCAATTTTACCAATTTGGCCATTGCTGAGAGACGTGAAAATTGGGCTAGTGAAATCTTCCTAGGTGCTCTAATTTATGGCAAAATTCCAGCTCTGTAACGCCAGGCCCAAGTTTCTATGGAGTTTGGGTTTCTCCTTTATACTACTGAAGTGATCAACGTCAAAACATGATGTATCGTGACGTGTGTCGTGAGTGTTGTGTGTGTGTTACGTGTCTGTGTAAGAAGATCATAATAGGTCCCCTTTTATATATTTTGTATAGAAAACGTCGACGTCGTCTTCCATGTTTGCCTGCCATATTATTATCGTGAAGCTGGGGTGCTAGGGTGCTTTGTAAGTTTATTCTGCGAACCAACTTCAAAGGCTTCACCTGAGAGTTTGTATTCAATTTTATTCAATTTCCGTTATGACCGTATCTTCCAGCCAGCAAGCTTTAACGAAATGAGATTTTGTTAAGGGGTTCCAGGAACTTAGTTCTCTATGATTATCAACAGACTTCATATACTGCCTGGCCCTGTATTTTACTGAAAGGTAATTTCCTATCCCCTTTATCTCTCAAAGTGCATCATTGCCTTTGATAGACCAAATTAATACGACGTAAATTATGTACCTAACGCAAGCTAGTTCTACGTAAACCACATTATCAAAGCCTTTGTAGACAAATGAGTTCGCTCGATCGAAACAGGGATGCACAATATCAAAGTGAAGCATATTTTGATGTATGCTTTAATGGAACTTTGATTGCAAATTAATTTAATTTAATTATTTTGCTTCTAATTTAGAGTGTGACAAAGATACATGTAACCAACAGTTTTTTTTTCAGTTTTTGTCTCTGGGTTTGATGTTGCCAAATTCAAATTATAGGTATTCACATCCGAGAAGTACCTACGGTTGTAATTAGAACGAAGTTCCATAGAGCACATTATGCTCCACAAAATTAGTGAATGAGAGCCCGTCGGGAAAAGCTTAGCATTTAAGATGGATGAACCGATTTTCGTTTATTTTTGTTTTGTGTCATAGATAATTATATCCCGAGTGTTCTTTCGTGTTTCATGAAAATCTGTTCAGCCGTTTGAAGATCGTCTTTTTCTAGTTGAGGAGGGGATCTGACCAACTTTCTTATGTCCGATCGATTAATAATATAAAATACTAGCACTTTGCCCGCGGCTTCGCTCCCGTGGTCTTTCCCGTGGGACCCGTTATTTTTCCCGGGATAAAAAGTAGCCTATGTTACTCCTAGAAAACTAAGCTTTCCAACGGTGAAAGAATTTTTAAAATCGGTCCAGTAGTTTTTGAGCCTATTCATTACAACCAAACAAACAACCAAAGTTTTCCTCTTTATAATATGTATTAGTATAGATAAATGTAATATTGTGTCGAGGAGTTTTTAAAGGAGATTGTTCTAGACCGCCCTATAACCAACAAACATTTGACGTGTACGTTAATTTTAATTATATTTTAATATGCTTTTTAAAAATAATAACTTCAAGCGGACACTGTTTAATTCTTAATAGGTTTTTAAAAGTGACCTCATTGATTTTATTACCAACTGAACTCGCCATCTTTCAAGGAATTGTCAATGTGAATGTCACAAAAGATTTGACAGTATCGCTCTCGCTCATCTTACATAAATATCGATATCGACGACGATGTCCATAATATCTAGTGATAAATTATGGATGTTCGATATTTATCACTTCCAAAACATTGAAAATGTGCAACCTAAAAGTTTTTCATGCATATTTTTTTCATGGAATTAGTTCCGTGAACATTTTAATGGAACTTATGATGAATATGGCCTAGCACGATTATGATGAAAATATAATGAACATAACCAACTCACAAAAAGTACTTACTAGTCGAATGAGGGATTTTCTCACAAGTGAGAAAATATTAGTTCAAAAGAGGCGTTGGTAAAAAATACGTCACTGTCTCAGGTTTTTGACATCAAATAAGCTTTCTTATTTAGATCTTATTTTTGTTATCAGTAGCCAGTAAAACAAAGACGTATTTTTAACCCACGCCATCTATTGAACTATGTTTTTTCACTTGTCAGAAAATCTCTCATTTAACGATTGAAATGTCATTTACGACGCAACTCTAGTGAATTGTTCTCATAACCATTTCACGACTTCAATAGCCATATTTTTACTTTAGTACTTAAACTCTATTTTTAAATGTCGCAAACTAAAACGTTACACATTGTTCGTTGGGAAGAAAATATTTTATTTTAGCAATAATTTAATTGAAGTAGAATCATAGCAACAACGTGTTTATGTTTGAAACGGAACAAATTAATTGACAATTGACATATTGATCTGTCATTTTGGCCTACTAAATTAAAACCTCAGATTATATAGGTGGTCATTGATAATCGATATAGAATGATTGATCTTCGAGAGAGCATCTCTATTCTCTACATCAGTCGGTTCGTCTCACCGAGTCTTGTGTTGCATTGTATATTTGGTGATTTCTTTTGGCGTTTTTGATTTGTTTTCTGTTTGTAATACAACTGTATTTACAGTAATATTTTACTGTATTTGAAGTTTAATGCTTTGTAGAAACCAGAAATAGCGATTTTAGAAGGAATTACTTAAGTTTTCTTTTATTAAAAATAACCTCAAAATCGGTTCCTTTTCTTTAAATAAATCTGTTCTCTAAAGTGTCCGTCAAGAAACTTTGCTCTTATGGGCTATTAAGGGCAGTTTACAAATAGAAAATTATTTTTTCTATGCTGTTGGCTCCAGGGCGAACAATGTATGGGCGTAGAACAATCTCCTTTACTTTTTATTGTTTTTCATTACCATAGGTACTATCAAACATTATTGTTCTCAATTTATGTCACGGTGCTTGCAATTTTTATCTTAAATAGAGACCAGCCCAATGGCCAACTCCTAAAAGTAACGTAATTACAGGCTTTCTCTTAGATAGTTGAGCACCCATTGTTTTACATGTTTAGTTGGTTGATTACGTGAGTGTGGCCGAACTTGTTTTGATACACGTTTGTCTTACACGGTTATCATTGATAAGACACGCTGATGTTTCGGACTCGGTGGCGAATTGCAGTTAGTGTCGTAATGCAAATAAAGATATCTTGGTTAAAAAAAGTAAGATGATACTGATTGACCGTATCTCGTGACGGGTTGACTTGGAAACATGAATTTTTGGAAAGATCGATTGTCTAAGCAAAAGAAAAACCCCAAACAAAACAAAAACAAATTCACTGAATTTGTGGAGCTTTCCATTCTCCTACAATTTCCTCTCCCGAAGGAACTCATATCCGTAACAAATGTGTTAGTGGACGTGTGTGTATTAATGTTTTTTTATGTATGATGAATATGATGATTTATATTGTCAATCTGCCTAGCCTTGTCCCAACTATATTGGGGTCGGCTTCCAGTCTAACCGGATACATTTGAATCCCAGTATTTTACATGGAGCGACTGCCTATCTGACCTCCACAATTCAGTTACTAACTGGGTAATACGATACCTCTTGGTAAGACTGGCTGTCAGACTTTCGGGCTTCTGCCTATCCGTAAAGATACCCCTTGGACTGCCAAAGATCCACGAATGACAGCCGGGACGGACGACTCGGAGGAGTCTCGAAATCCGAAGATGGTCACCCATCCACAGACCAACCCCGGCAGGCGTAGCTTAACCTGACGGATCGATCCGTGCGCGGTCGCGGCAGACCACGCAGGAAATGGCGAGACGAACTGGATAGATTCCGATAAAACTAGATGAAGGACGCGCGGGCTCGCGGTAGACGGAAGGAGTGGAAGTGGAGAGGGAGGCCCTTGTCCGGGACAGCGTAAGCTAAATAAAAAAAAGTTGAGATCGGAAGCACCGCAGACGTTTGTATCTATAGTCTATTCCAAAACTATCAGACGAAAATGTAAACTATTAGGCTAGAATACGCACCTGTGGATGCTAATTTGTAGAGCTACTTACAAATTGAATGCTAAAAAATAACTTAAACCTGAATGAAATTCTATTTTTAACACCTCAAAATATTTTTCAATCATCGTCAATGATTATTCGATTAAGATTTGGTAAAGATATTCGAACAATAATTGATGAAAAAAATGTGAAGTTAAACCTTCCAAATACACGTAAGTGTTACTCCCTTTGTGAGATGACTGCTTAAGAATTCAACCTGAATAACCTCTTTGTTTACACTTTCATCAGATACTTTTATATAAGTGCATATAAGATCACATAACATTTACATTAAAAAAATCGAAATACATATTTCCTGAAATCAAATTAAATCTGTGCCTATACACGCTCCGGTCTTTGAAGTGCTTCCTTTGCAAGTACTTTGTGTACCTGAGATCTATCTCCACCCTCCAGCGACACATTTCAATTTCACCGTGTCTGAGATGCATCACTACATTTCAAATAATTCACAACACTACGAATTCGCGGTACCCTCAAAGTACCGATGATCAATAAATTCATTTTACAAGCAGGCACTCAACCTGGGTGTTGCTATGCGACCAGTCGGGTAAGCAGACAGCCTAGGGGAGGACGAGAGTAGCTCGGAATATTTCGCAGAATTTCAACTATCAATAACGCGGGGAGATATAATATGTTGGCGTTTTTCAAAGTTATTTGAGTTTTATTGGATTCTTGTTGAGTTTTGATCCCTCGCCGCTTTACTGCGTAGATTTTGAAAACTAATTCGTATTTTTCTTTTATTTATCATATAAATCGGCTTTTCAAATTGATGATAACAACGGTAGAAATTACTCTTTATCAAAAGTAACTCAGCTTCAAGGTTATAGACATGCAACCTACCCAGTTTTTATGAACAATAACTAAACACTAAGGTATCAACGTAACTTTAATCTTCAAATTACGTCACCCATTTTGAGTAACAACAACATCATTCATGAATGAGAGTACGCTACCAGAATGAATTAAAGGCGACACACGAGTGACGACACTAAGCGCACGTACCAACGTTCAAGTCAGACACTTTAAAGCCATTAAATCATCAGGCTATAAAAATATCTATAAATCCTCATAATTCGACTTAATAACTCTCCCAATCTTATCTGATTTTAATTGGGATCAGCGCAGCGTGCCTTCTTCTACTATACATCTCTACCAGCTATGATGTCGGTTTCCCCGCGCTTTCTAGCTACTTACAAATACCATTTTACACCTCATTAATTTCTCATTCTTAAACACTCACTTTTAAAGACCTACACACTCTCTGATATAACTTACTAATCATAATTACACACATATTTACTAACCTTAACTGTTTTTAATCTATGTTCTTTCTTTTCTTTTTCTTGGTTAGTGACTAACTTGGTGTCAGAGTTTTTATGCTAGCCAAGGCTCTGACTTAGCTTCACATACTGCTGAGAAACATTTCTCAGACATGCCTCATTTCTCACGATGTTTCGCTTCACCATTTTTTTTTAAAACAAGTGATAACTGTACAATACGCACATGAAACCGAAACGTTAGAGGTGCGTGGGTTTGAACTCGAGACCTCCGACTTGGCAGTCCGATGGTCACACCACTAGGCTATCATTGTATAATGTTTAATCTATGGTAATTTCCTTTTTTTACTCACATTTATTTTATGAACTCAAGAACTACGTTTGCGCTAGCGGAACACATTATTAACGTTGTGTAGTGTTTTGATCACCAAGATACAATCTGTGTGGGTTGCTATTTAGCTATCTTTTAAATGTTTCAGAATTATCTGTAAGTTTAAATGATTACTGAATCCTCATAGATTACTAACATATCATGGTTCAGGTATACCGAAGGTAGGAAAAACGCAACATGATTCAAAATTCTGACCACCACTTTTGACCACGTGCCAAAGTGGGCCAAGTTCAGACGGACGAATTGTCGAGCATTCCAATCAAAGTATATAGTTTTGTAATGAGACTATTTAGAACATAAGAGAAGCCGCACACTGGGCTTGAATTATTCATTTTTGAGTAACAGTTACCTTGGAGAGGTGAGAATTGTGAAATTGTGGAATAATTTAATTGTTTTATGATGTTATACAATGGGTAAATTGGTTTTTGATTAGAAACATTTAGTAGAAAGTAGTTTTTACAAGATTGATTTTAGCTTGCTTCGTTCGTAACTATATGATTCCGGTATTTTTTGTTTAAACGAATGTTTATTGGTATTTCCGTCAATTTTATTGTGAACCGATTTTAATTTTTCGAAATTCTTCTTTTATTTGGGAGAGGGTGGGGAATGTTTTTAACTTTAATTGAGTAGTTATTGAGTTAGCTCGATGATACATATGAATTGAAACCACTTTGTTAAAAACTAAATACACTACCAAAGACAACGACTTCCGAATTCAAAGTTATGTTTAAGTTTTTAGTCTTTTTTGTAAGCCGTTTGTTTAATTTTTTTGTAAAAAAGATTTTTGCGGTTTGATTTTCGGCGTCTGATATTGGTCCTCTGGTATTGCCTTAGCACGTACGTCATTTTCGAAATCATTCGTGTTTTATTCAAAAAAAATTTTTTTTTTTGTATACACAATTATGTAGGTATTATACCAATTTTTCATTATGTGGTGGAGAAAATAAACGTTTTTATTATTATTATACGTTATGTTCACTGGGCTTTTAAAAGCATATTGTGGTCCCAATTCACATTTTTTTTTATTTTTTATTTAGACTACACTGTCCCACTGCTGAGCAAAGGCCTCCCCCAAATCTTTCAAGACATCTTTCACATTAATAATGACAAATAACTACTCATACACATCATGTCTTACCAAGGGGTATCGTATTAGGTACCCAGTTACTGACTGGGTTGTGGAGGTTAGATAGGCAGTCGCTCCATGTAAAATACTGGTATTCAGCTGCATCCGCTTAGACTGGTAGCCGACCCCAACATAGTTGGGAAAAGGCTAGTCAGACTGACACATCATGAATCATAAATGAAATGGGCACGGTTTCTATTGCAAATCAAATTGATTTTACTAAAAGCGAGTGTATGGATTATCTCGTCGAGTGGTCCACTAATGATAATTGACGGCTGAAAATTTTGCCGTGGATACATTAATATTATGGTTTTCAATAGCAAATCAATTGATGGATTGAATTTGAACGGGCTAATAATAACCGAATGGTGTTTGCTGTCCTGTTTTCAAAATAGTATTTTAAGATAAAAACTTGCACAATCCAAGCAATGTTAAAAAGGATAATGGCTGATTTATCCATATTCAGATAAGTTTTATTGGAGGCCTAACAATGGGGAATTTGAAAGGATAGTAAATAACGTTACTTTTTATGAACTGTCAAAACGCGGCATTTGTACGCGATTTGTATGAAATGTAACATTTTGACGTCACAGATTTTTAGAATCAAATGGAATACTTATTAGCATTAAATGCAATTTAGCAATTATATCTTCGCATTATATTTAATTTCTGTACGGTGATGGAAGTTTTTATGACGAGTGGTCTTTTTTCCATGTGATTTCATATTTTACTTTTGACCAATTCAAATAGTCAATTGCTCTTTGACAGATTTTTCATAGAAAATTATGTCAAACCGCCATTTCTATTCTTTAGATGAAAGTTATTAGGCGATTGAAAAATCAGCCCTAACTTACCTTTTTTTAATAAATAACATGTGTGAGTGAGTATAATCACGTAATTGTGACTACTAATAATTGCATATTTTTTTAAAGGTGTGTGACAGTTTATTAATATATCATATTGAAAGAAATAAAGAAAGAAAAATATATTATTTGGGATACGCACAGGAAAAATAAAAAATATGAAACAATAAAGTATTAAAAATGACACACACAACACACACACACACTTTCACTACCTACCTAATATACCTATGTATGATCACAACAATATTCACATAATTTAAAAGCTAACAGTCTTTAAATATTCAAAGAAAAAAAATATCAAAGAGCATCAAAAAATTCGTCCGCGTGGACATGGGCTCTAGATTATTATAGATACATAGATAAAAAGACTGTTTGTTTTAAATTACAATATCCCCATTACATTGAAAAAGTAATAACAGCCGCACGGATCGATAATCAGGTTAAGCTACGCTTGCCGGGGTTGGTTCGTGGATGGGTGACCATCTTTACATATCGAGACACCTCCGTTCCTCGGAAAGCACGCTAACACGTTAGTCCGTTAGTCATTCGTGGATCTTTGACAGTCGTTAAGGGTAGTTAGAAGCCCGAAAGTCTGACAGCCAGTGTCACCAAGGGGTATTGTACTCGAAGTAGTTGGGAAAAGGCTAGGTAGATGATTGAAATAATTATAACTATTTATTAGATGATTGTAGAACAACTGTATACAACATTTTCAGATTGCCCATTTCTGGACTTTCATTACAATCAAGTAATTTTAAATTTAATTATAAAATGCATGAGATTTACAAACCGTGAGATACTTTCGTTATCTTGTTTCTTACACTCATTTATGTTATTAAACGAGTTAGTATGCAGTTCAATTTTACGGTTCTTTGTTAATGAGAAGCAACATCTTGATACTTTTTTATTTATTGGTCTCGTGGAAGCAAGCGCTACTACTGAGCGTGAGGTCCGGGCAAAGTTAATTTCTCAGTAGCAGCCTGGATTTGTGCCCAGTTGATGGCTATAGGCTCACCTCTTATTACATGGGATCAAACGTAACTGGTAAAATGTGGGTGTATTGTAGAGCCTGAGTGAAACCTTATGTTTAACATGCTGTCAGATACCAGCCAGGTAATAAACCCACAGCAGTCGAACCTTTAAATTATGAACATCTATTCTGTTCTGTGAAAGGTTTTTGTAAAGGTAAGACCGTCTTTAGCCGTGGGGCTTGACACATGGATTCGGTGAAAAGTAATATATAATTGGCTATCCGCTAACTGTGTGTTTGCTTTGATAGCGTAAAATCTCATAACACACAAAGAACACACGCTCTACCACAGAGCCCCTTCAGTGAAGGTCCCCGACCTTCACAGTACCTTCTATGGGTATACCTATACCCACAGAACAGATACTCTTTAACTGTTCTGTGCCTATACTTAACCCTTGGGCGTAATGTTATAATTGTAGGTATATAAAATTTTAAAGTATGTGTGTTGTATAGTTCTGTAAATACGAAAATGCTACGGCCACGAGTCATATTTCGATCAACATAAAACCTAACTCTGAAAATTGCAAAAAATCTAAGACAATTTGAATTTCTCGGACTACCCTAACGCATTCACTTTAAGTACACTTTATCGAATAAGTATGCAATTCGGTACCAATCTATCTATCCGGGGAGGATCTTTCCTAGGATACCTATTCCTTATAATATCTCGGCTTTCACTATTATGATTATTATACTCACTAAGCCTTTCAAAGCAAGCTGAATATAAATGTACACTGATTGGTTTCCCATCAATAGAGCACCCTGCAGCGAAGTTCCTCAAGCATTGTCGGCAGCTCCTTTCTAGCTCATTCAATGCATTATATTAAAGGCAATCTTCTTAGAATGAGATAATCTTCAGTATTAGATATCGAGAGAAATGCACTAGATATTATTGAATGCGCCTCGTTAAGCTCCAGAGATATTTTCTCTTTGATAACTTGAATGCAGAAATTGATAAATAAAATTTCTGAAACGGTTCCAATTAGATAAAAATACCTGCGACTCTCTTATTTTCAGAGTAATACATTTAAATTCTGTAACTATATTCCGCTCAATTACTACAGGTACAGATTCCTTTCATTTTAATAATTCTACAATATTCAATTTATAATAAGCAACCATTTACTCTAGGTACCTAATGAAATGACTAACTTAGTATGCAAATAAACACGAAAACAAAAGGACAGCTATACTTGTACAGCGGGATTCTCCGAAAGGGTAACCGCTGTCCCGCAACACAAAGAGCTAAGTAACGAACATGCATGGATTTTAGCCGATAAGAGTCTGACAGTCCCTCCCGCTCCACCCAGCATGGGAGGAGTCATTTTGATGATTTCAAATCCTTAAAACAAAAAGGCTGCGTTCCACCGCATCTGACATTCAAAAACGTGCCTGTGAATTTTCAAACATAGTTATGAATCAATGGATTGTAAATCCCTTCCAAATAAAGGGATGTGATAGTTTAAACGCATTGGACGTGGAATAGCAGTCCTAGCAGGGGCGTAGCTGCCGCCGTTACAGCAGTATCAATGATACGGGCCTCCGGGCTACAGAGACCCCTGACGCGTTTAAGCAAAAATTTGCAAAATGGTATCCACAATGTTTCTGGAAAAAAACATATAAAACCAACTTTCATACGTGCCTATAGGATTTTCACTTCAGAAAAAGAGAGAGGAAAGTCAAAAAACAAAAAAGGAATCCGTTTTTGTCCCCGGGTTAATCGTGCGTTGGGTCCTGAAACAGGACACGCTACGCCACTGAGTCCAAGTTACTCACTTATAACGAGTGACTAATGTAATTGGTCTGCTATTTGCTGGATGTTTTCATAACTTACCTTCATAAACTTGGAAGTTTATTTCACATTTAATTCTAAGTATACAGTTTTCATGAAAGGAACCCTAATCAAGTTTTCATGTTTCAAATCTGAATGTGAATATTTGGATGTATTTTATACGTCTTAAAGTTCATTCGAGTTTATTTTTTTGTCATAATTTTATATTAGGTTTGAATTGCTTAAGAAGTCCCTGCTTATGTTATGTTAGCCTAGTATTTCATATGCAAAGTAAGGTGGAAATCGTTGCTTTGGACTGTAGTCGTAAAATGGTAAGAATTTGCAACAGAAGAGTAGGTACCTAGAGGTCTAAGTGTCGTTTGGTTTGTGTTTTGGTAATTACCGTGAAATAGGTGTTAGTTGTGCAATCATTTTATGGTGGGATTTTTTTTAGTCGTGGAATGCAAGTGAGATGTTATTTGTCGTATTATTTATTGGTGCTTAAGATTGTGAACCAGTTAACAAAATGTTCCCATTAAAATAAATCAAAGACGTTCCCATAACATCGATTATTATATACAGGGTCAAATGTAATTAGTTACAGTAACTCAATCTAAACATTATAAAACAAAAAACAAGGATTTTATGAGGTTTGTGAACTTTAGGAGTGGGTACTTGAAATATCACATTTTTCTTGTTTTATCGTGTCTCGGTATACACCACGTCTGGTAAGTTTTGCTAGGTTATTTGACCCTTTATAATAAAACCAAGTTATATACTCGCTTCTTCCTACCATCGGGGTTGGCAGAAACTACAGAGCGTCACCTGCTGCGATTCACACATAAGTACTCCTTTTGCTTGGTTCACGTTCACACACAAATAAATCTAGTCAACAGATCGGCCATTGCATTCTCTGAACAATACAGATAAGTGGCAAGTACGTTGGTACAGTCGCGAGCATAATTACGCAAGAAGCAAATGTGAATTTATAAAATATTAATCGATATTTCTTTGTGTTAAGTACATGGTAGGCATTATCGAAACTATACCTACTATTATAAAGTAAATAGACAAACATTGGCACCATTCGTACACTTTGATTTAAAACTCATTCGTACACTTTTCTATACTTTGATTTAAAAAAAAACCTGATCATCATCATCATCTAGCCTAGCCTTTTCCTAACTATGTTGGGGTCGGCTGCCAGTCTAACCAGGTGCAGCTGAATACCAATACTTTACAGGGAGCGACTGCCTATCTGACCTCCACAACCAAGTAACTGGGCAATACGATACCCCTTGGTAAGACTAGCTGTCAGATAAATTGCTTAATCTGTTATTATAACATAATATGAAATACATTCTGCTTCCTAATAAAAATGTATGGAGTCATTATTTCATTAAATAAATTAATGAAATGCATTTTAACAAAAGATGTCATTTGTCCGAATCTACCCCACTAGGGGTATATTCGTACAAAGGTAGGGAAACATTCGGACGGTAGGTTGGTAGATACAGGTTGAATAAAATAGCAAAATTAGTATATTTAGTAATGTAGTTCTAACAGACGGTTGTTGTAGTGTGAAGCTTCCCCGTGTAAGAATGGTGGCAATATTCCCCTATTTACCTCAAAATTAACATTTTCATTTTACTGGAAGATATTTCTCGTGGCTGTACCTGTATTTCAAGTTACAACAATGATCTTTGATCTCAAAACAATGCTGTTAGATTAGCTAACTCGCTACTGACCCCTCGAGTGTACCCACTGTACTTACTTACAAAGACTCTAGGATGAAACTACGCTGGAACTGTCTCGCATAGGACCCTAGCATTATGCTGAGCGATGGGGGTTTTTGCGTGGATATGACGCGTGTTTTCCCAACTCGTTCTTTTATTTGAGTTTGTCTTCTTTCTTACCGTCATATTTACCGAAAATTGTGGAAAGAAAAGAAAGAAAGAAGAAAGAAATGGGTTAAAAATATCATGAAGAAGCTGCTACCGCGTGGTTTCACCCGCTGATCGGCTCCTATTGGTCGTAGCGTGATATTACAAAACACAGCATAATAGCCTTCTTCGATAAATGGACTATCCAGCACAAAAATAATTGTTCAATTCGAACCAGTAGTTCCAGAAATTAGCGCGTTCAAACAAACAAACTCTTCAGCTTTATAATATTATTATTGATTAAAGCGCTGGCGTCATTCTAATAACTCGATTGATATCCCACAATACATTATTTGTTTGCATAAAAAGGCACAAAGAACTCTATTTATGTCGGGTCGCATAGGTAATGTATTTTTTTTTTTCTTTGAATCGTTGTTAGTAATTACCTATATTATGACAGGCAAACGCCTCTTAATACAACATGATAGAACCAACCCTATAATACAACATAATTATATTTTCCTGTTTTGCTATACCGACAAATTTATTATGCACCCCATTTTAATGAACGGTCATTATCTGTGTATATTTGTTCCTTTGTTGGAACAAATATATTTGTTAATCGTCTGCAAATGAATAAAAAACGAATGGCTACGTTTAAATACATATGGCCGACGGAAAGCGCTTCCTGTCTGAGGGAGTGAGCGGGCCGGGTACGGGTTGGTATATTTATTTTATTCGATTTTTTGGGTTCTAGGACATACCGGTTTTTTCAAAATGTTTTCCTTCACCGTTTTGAGAGCAGTGGTGATGAAATACACAAAGTACACCTTACCTCGAAACGGAGATGATTAAAATACATACTCAGAGCATTCAATACATTCCTTGTCAGTCATTATATTAGATAAAAGTCTCCGTTATTTCAAATAATGATTAATTATTATGTTTAATTATCATAGTCATCATTTTAACCGAAAGTCGTACCCGCTAGACATAGGCCGGCCGAAGACAAATAATAAAAAAAATCCATTGTAAATAGCTAAATGTATCTAAACTTATTGTGACTTTTATTAAGTAAACTTACTTATTTTCCTCTATATAGTAATTTATTGAGTTTACTTACTTATTTTATATTTTTTGGAAAAAATACAACTAAGCATGTTTGTTAATAAAATGAATATGCCAAATTACAAGAAATAGGTAAACAAATAATTATGAGTATATGGGTAGGTACCTACTTAAAAGTTGGGTAAAACGTTAAGACTATTTAAGGTCATCAAAGAAACGGTTGCATGAAATCTTTTTAATTTACTTACATCAGTATTAAAAATAACGATTTCAATTTACACAGAACTACCAACGAGATCAACACATTTACACAAACACAAAAAAACAATTCACAATATTAATTTGACAAAGTTATATCAAAGTTTTCACGTCATCACGTCTGTATCTCACGCGATAATAATTTAACCTGATAATAATAGAGCTGTCATTCCACCCAAAGATCAGGAATCACCTAAATTTTTACAGAATAAATCGGGTAAACATGACTTTAAGATGCCCGTAGTACAGTTGCAGTAAGTACCGGGAAACTAGGCTTGTGCAGCACAACTTGTTATTCAATTAACCGTTGAGAGGAGAAGATGTGAATAAATTGACGATGAAATATCAACGTCCTTGACTACTACTTTAACCAACTGTAGGTACTTTTTCTGTAGCGTAATTACATTTTTCAAACACCTGTTATTTGTTATTCATTCAATTTATTTATTTTTATTTTGATGTTCGTACGTGCATTAACCTTTGTTATGTTTTTTATTTTTATTTTTCACATTAAATAAATATTAGTTAAATAGGTACTCCACTGCTACTAAGTATCCGTAAGAAATATTTTATTCAAAGTGTTTTGGTGAAAATGTTATAGAAAACATAATATTTTTTAAGTCTCCCTCAACAAACCTCTGACTTTTAAATCAACCAAGACAATCTAAACGAATATCTAACTTCAATAAATCCGCACTTCGCAAAACAAACATAAAAAAAACAAATCGCATGAGCAGTTATTCGCATGATAAGAAAACCAAAACAATAATAATCGGCGCATACACACACCTGCGTTAGATGCTCAACCCTCCCCTGCGACACTTAGCATCGCATCACTCTTGTCACGGTCGCAGGAGCAGGAGAGGGGCCCGTTAATAAAAACCAGCGCAAACGCAGCATCGTCAGTCGCGGCGGACATCATACCAAAATGAGGACGCTGACTATTACGGTGGGTGCAGTGTGTGACAGTGACTTTATATCGTGTTCTTTTTACAAAATATACAAGTGTAATTTTTTCGATGTATTGATAAAAGTGTTCGATTATTCGCGGCATTATAAACAAAAAATCGCGATTTTATTAATGTTAAAATTTTATGATTTTAAATCAGATTTCTAATTGTACGTTGACTTAATGTATCGATCGTGAAAATATATCAAAATATTTCAGTGATCGATCTGCGGACTATAAAATCGGGCCATACATTCGTATTTTAATAAATATTTATACAAAAGTTATGTGATCCGTTAATAATTGCAATAATCCGATTAATTGTTCCGAGCCTCGTGAAATAACATTTACCTTCATACGTAACAGCCTATCATTCATGTTCGATGCGCCCGCGCCGCAACTACAACTTATGAAAGCTCAATACCGATTTCTAAAGTTACCAATAACATGCATAAAAACCACATTAACATAAGAATTCTATCATTTTAATTAATAAATATTATTTGTTGTGTACAACATTCTTCATAGTATGAAGATTTGCATCAAATATTGTATTCCGGTGCCTGACGTAAATTATAATTAATGAATGCATAATAAGCCTTTACATTTAGATACTTACATAACACGTGCAACAAAATAAAGTCCGCAAATTAATTCCGTAAAAGTGAAACCAGTAAAAATACATTGACCGTTTAAAACGAGGCTTAAATGTTAACTGTTGGAAAGTAAATTATCATTGTGGAAATTAAAACTAGTTTGTTTGTTGCAGATATGGGTGGTGCTGGCGTGTGCCGCATCGCTTGCCGTGCCTATCCAGGAGACGGCCAAGGGCACTGAGTTATCTCGGGATAAACGCTCCCCTGGAGGCTGGCACTCTCCGCCGCCGGAGGGAGTGTGGAAGAAGAAACTCGTATGGAAGGAGGAGTGGAAACAAATCTGGAAAACAGAAAAGAAACTCGTCTGGAAAACTGAATGGAAAAAAGAAAAAGTACCAGAATGGAAAACTGAGAAAATACAACAGTGGAAAGAAGAACAAGTGCCTGCATGGAAAGTAGTTCAGAAACCTATCTGGAAGGAAGTGCAGGTGCCCATCTGGAAAGAAGTTCAGGTTCCGGATTGGAAAAAAGTATGGAAACCAGTTTGGAAAGAAATCCAAGTCCCACATACCAAGGAAGTACAGGTCCCAGCATGGAAACAAATTCACGTCCCAGAGTGGGTGAAGGAAGGCGTACCCGGAGAGAAGTTCCTCGGCAAGGATGACCACGGTTGGGAGTACACCAGCCACGACTTGTGGAGGAAGAAGATGATCTGGAAGCCAGTATGGAAGAAAATCTGGAAGACCGAGCACAAACAAGTGTGGGTGACCGAGAAGAAGCTCGAATGGAAAGAAGAGTGGAAGCAGATCTGGAGGACAGAGAAGAAACAAGCGTGGGTCACCGAGAAGAAGCAAGAGTGGGTAGACGAGAAGGTCCAAATCTGGAAGACCGTTAAGAAAGAAGTCTGGGTACCAGTCCAGAAAAAGATCTGGGTAGAGAAATGGAAGCAGATCCAGGTACCTGACTGGAAGTCGATCGAAGTGCCCGCATGGAACAAGGTATGGAAGCCAGTCTGGCAGAAAGTCTGGGTACCGATCCACCACGAACACCATGAAGAACACCACGGATGGGACTAAGCTTAGGTAAAGAAACCTTCCTTGTACATATTTTTTAGTCATTTGTTAACTATTTGTTACCGTCATATACCAATTTATGTAAATATTTGTATGTCGTTAAGTGCCAGGCGTACGCGAAGTTAAATGCTTTCCTCCAGCGAGTGTCCAAAAAATGTTTTCTTTTCCAAAATTGCAAATGCGAAATGTATTTAGCTTTGCGTGCGCCTTCGGAAGTGATTTTTATGTAATAGTTTCATACATTTTAACGCAGTTCACTTCCTCCTCGGAGTCTATTGTTTGTGGACCGACAATGGGCCTGATCCCATGGCCGATTCACTCATGTATACATCTAAGTTCTACACTCTCGAAACAATATAAACTGCGTAATCTAAAATAACGTACACTTTTACAAGAAACTTTTTCCTCGTTTATATTATTTCAAAAGTGGTTAATGAGGCTTTATGTTAATATTTGTTATGTTATGTCTGTTGAAAGACATGTTTTTTATCGACTGACTTTTTTACTGATATAAATTGTTAATAATTTTTCTCCTGAAATTGTTACTTATCATCAAATTGAAAATTCAAATGTTCGTATCAAATTATTCAATGTTTATCAGTGAGAAAGTGTACTTGAACTAACATTAGATGTTTTTTTTTTATAACAAAAAATGTTATCAAAACCGTTTTTCTATTGTGAAAAATAATCAAAATTGAAATAGTTTTGTGAACATAGTAATGCTAGTTCAATGCTAAAACAGTCTCGACCGATGTAAAGTACAAGTTTGTTTTGTTTTAAGTTTTAGTAATACACGAGTTATGAATAATGAGTTCCTAGTTTATTTTTATTCCCCCTTATTATTTTGTACAACACGAAAACTGAGATAGCAAGACTATCTAACACAATTCAAATGAACAAAGACCTCAAGTCACAACAGTCACACTAATTGAACGAAACAAAAGTTCTTGCACTATTACAGACGAAAACAATGTATATTTTACACCCTACTCTCATCTCATTAAATTAATTAAATTCATCCCTTTAGAACCATCAGTAACGCTCATCAAGCGTCTATACATTTTCTGTAAATTGTCTGGAAATAAATGATTCTTATCCATGAAGCCTAGATAGGCTATTTACCGTTCTAAAAAGTGAAAACACCTACATTATACATTATCCAAGACGCGGCACTACGGCTATTTATAGCCAATTGGCTACGACATTACGTTGGCGGTCGAGAGGTCGTGAGTTCGAGCCCCACCATTGCACTACGGACGTGAACGGACTACTAGAACAAAGTATTACGTGAGTATGTAGGAAATGTAGGAATACCAAAGTACGCTCTAGTTCGTTGGTCTAGTGGGTGCAAGCGCTACTAATAATTCTCAGGCCGGGCAAAGTGATATTGGGCTGTCTACATTTGACCTCAATGATGTGGTCCTTCTGGGGGACAAAGGGGTCCGTCAGACACTTACAGACTAAAGACCATCCCGCTGTTCCATCTCATACTTACGCCAGGGGTCGTGCACTTACGATACTTCCATAACCCCCGACTGGACGTGGATATTCTAAACGTTTGCTCTGTCTAACAACAAAGCGTATGTAATGTGTAAAAAAATTGTCTTTAGCTAATGTTATTCGCTATTGGCCTGTTATATAAAAAAACACAAATTAGGGCTGCAGAAGGATGGACATAATTCTGATTCTATTGCTCCACAGCTGGGCAAAGAGAGCGGGAGCAGTCATTGGATGATTTCCCAGCCTTAAAAAAAAAAAAAAAAAAAAAGCCCCCTCTTTATTTAACACACTTCTGCTAATATGGGTCTAAGTTATTCGAGTCAATCATATCAGCTTAGCATAGGGCATTATGTAAATAACACACAACACGAAAGACTGATCAACATGACAGCTGTCAAATAGATTGATGGTCAACTCTTTTGTTAAATGTATGTGTAGGTAAGTATAAGCTACATAATACAATACGCTGAGGTAAGCATTAACAAAGTGTAGAACTATCCGTAAGTTGATGTTCATGCAAATAAGCTTCATTAAAAATAACATGAGATCTGGGGTTCGATTCTTTGGTCGGTCAAAGAGTTATTGGGTTTTTCCATCTGGAATTTTTAGTAGCTTCGGCGGTGTCTGGATTTGTGCCCGATTGTTGGCAATAGGCTCACCCCTAAAACACACTAAAAACATAACTGGCGAAATATGGGTGTACTATAATAGGCCCGGTACACCTCTACCTAGCCCGTCGTGAAATACAAGCTTTACATTATTTATGTGTTAAAATAACGCAAAGGTACTTAATTACTTATTTTACTTGACAATGTTTACTTAACTTGGCTTTCCGGCGTCATGAGTTAGAAGTTCCTAGTTGCACCTACTAAGGCCCACTTGCACAATAAATATACGTTTAACTCTAAACATAAATAAAACATCATTTTGTTTCTATCACTTTCAAACTAAACGATATTTCAAGTTTCCCTTTCAGGAACACAATTCCTTCTAACTTATGTTTTAAGCCCAAGACAAACTTTTGAGACTTAAACCTTGAAACTGACCTTCCTGGAGGTTCCTTTAACTCTTAAAGACTCACAAAGAGGAGGCCTGTGCCCAAGCAGACCGAATTTTATAAGAAGATAAAGTTTATTATGTTTAATTTTGACGTTTTTTTATTAAATTGAATATTCTCTCCTCATTAACTTGAACGTGACAAGCAAGCGCATGCCCTGTACGCCAACTACACAAATATGTGACAATGTGGGTTACACTATAACACGTAATAAACAATTAAATTATTAATTTTGTGTGTGTTTAAATAGATATCTTAAAAATTGTACGTATTTAATGACATGAATCAAATTAAAAGACAACATGGATATTGGGAAATTCATGATAACAAGAAGAAATAAATTTGTAGCTTGGCGTGGAGGGCACGCGCGAGCGTCCGCGTTACTGCTCTGGCGATCAAAAGGTTTAATTAAATTCCTAAAGTAACGGGTTAATCATAAATGTCCATAATAATTAAATCATAATTATGCTGACATGACGACGCAATTTCCTAATGGCAAATAATCCACTATAAGTAATAAAATACCTACCTAACCTAACCTAACCTCTCTAATGTCCAACAGTATTAGATTCAAAATAAACGTTTATTCCAATCGTGCCTAAATAACGTCCAAGCTAATAACGTCTCTCCGTCTAATTGAGACAGCTGTACTGACAGCTGTTTCTAAAATTGTCTTCCAACTGCACTTAGTCGAATTTAGGTCCAAATATTAATAATTGAGCATATCCCAAACCGTCCCGTTAAACTTGCAAATGGAAAACTACATGGAAGTGCTCTTTAAAACCTTTTAATTCATTACAAAATCTATCGATCTGCCTAGCTTTTCCGAACCACGTCGGAGCCGGCCTCGAGTCTAATTCTGGCTTGTATTTTACATGAAGCCTGCCTGACTGACATCCGTTAACCAGTTACTGGGCACCGAATGCCATTTGGTTAGACTGGCTGCCAGACTAACTGTCAGGCTGTCAGGCTCTAATTCAAAATTAGATGTTACGAATGAAAACATTTTAAAGCTCTTTTAAGTCGAATAAATTTCTAGCTTTTCGTGGATACGAGGAAATGGAATCAGTTCTGTGAATTTGAATTTCAAGTTAATTGCAATTAGTAAGGGATCGTTGTAGAATTGTAGAGCGGATAAGTTTTCACCTTCAATTAAAATGCTATTAGTTAACTGGAGTTTAAACTTAGCTGCTAGGGTAACTTTAGATCTAACCATCAATTACGGCCTGTCTTGCAGCTGGAGTGAGGGTTGCTTAGGCTGAGAAATCATCCAATGACTTCTCCCGCTCTGGGTCTCAGGAAGGGAGTGTCAGACTCTTACTGACTAAAACCCATCCATGTTCCTTCCTTAGCCCTTTGTGTTCCGAGATAGCGGTAACCCTTTCGGACAATCCCGCTTAAGAATCTAATGACTTGCTGCGAGACAATAGCAAGGGAACAATCTAGTGTCACAGGACAATCTAGTGTCTAGACAAAATCAAGCTGGTTGCTAAGTAAACTAAGTAATCATTTATAATTTGTACCACATTATTTTAACATTTTGGTATAACTTTATCTCACACATTGATTGATTTATTATTATTAACTTTTTAGAATGTTTGTAAATATGCGAGCACTATTTATGACAAAATTAATTTAACGTGCCATTGTTATATGTGTTTTTCTTTTCACCTTTTGTCGTGTCGTTATTTTATTCTAGGTTCATCGTGTTCACATATCATTTTATAATTCATGTATACAAAACATTTTAAAAGAGTAACGGTGGAGTTTTTGCCCATTCTTTTCCACACGAAACTATAATGTAAGTGGTGACCGGAATTAATTCCATTTCCTTCATGTTGACGTTCAAAATTGCCCTTTTTTGTGTATTTGAAATAAAGGATTTGACTTTGTCTTTTGACTTAGAACTGACGGCATGTCTTTATCTCCATAAATGATGGGTAGGACTATAAAGTTGCTAACCCACTAGCAATGTGTTCACCGATGATGGTGCTTTGTGCTTTCATTTTTCCCACTACTCACTAAGTGAGAGTGTTTGTTGGCACGTCATGACCACATTAACATTTATTACGGAAAAATGGCACGTAGATGTGTCCAAGCACCCGTGATGTACATGCATGTGACTTATATAGATGGAGAAGCTTAGAACAGTCTTGGCATGTTACAACTAGCGACACTTTACAAAACAAAAGCTACACGAAACAAATTAAATTACAACGATGAAAACATGTAAGTGTGTTATGGGATACGTAAATTGTCAACATTTGACATAACAGCGGCGACAAAAAAGAGACAAATAATCGCGAAATACTTAAGTTTCAGTCAGCAAGATAATAAAAAAGTTACTTAACACGTGTCATGGCACCACGGATCAATAAATTGGCGAAAACGTAAATCGATTTGCAGTATAAGGTGATATAGTATTATATAAATATCATTGCCGTCTCATAAAGTTACCGCGTTAATGTTTACAACGAGTTTTTTCATATGTCAATGGTCAATGTCTCAATGATTATATTCTTTAAGTAAAAATAATACAACAAGTCCCAGAATTATGTGGTCCAAAACGCATATCGAAGATATCATGAATCATAATTAATTTATAGCGATGTGTGTAGGTATCTAAGTTTCATTGATAAAATACGAGTATTTAATTCTCATTCATACGAATCATTCCTAATTAAAGCTAATAAAAAGCGACGTTTTCATATTCCACATAAGGGTGTTTTCCATTAATAATCGTGACTTTAACGAATTATTTTGTATGAAAAATTAAAATAAAAAAAGATAATTGAAAAATAATTCACATTATTATGTCAATTAATTCTTTGTTAAGGTCTTATTCATACCCTTTTTTTTTTTTTTTTTTTTTTTTTTTTAAGGCTGGGAAATCATCCAATGACTGCTCCCGCTCTGGGTGGAGCGGAAGGGAGTGTCAGACTCTTACTGACTAAAACCCATCCATGTTCCTTCCGTAGCCCTTTATGTTCCGGGGTAGCGGTAACCCTTTCGGACAATCCCGCTTACCCGGCAGGCTTGGCCCTGGGGGGCCCCTTCATATGCTGACATCTCTTTGAGGCGCGCGTGGAACATATACGCGCCGTACGGCACGGGTCTGGTGCTGATCGGACGGTGAGTCACCCATTACTCACCGTCCGCAGGCCCGCGCCTACGGTGGCCGGGAGTCGTCACGTGGCTCCCGACGCCCGGAGCGTCTCCCGCGGCGGCTGGGACGGGAGGACCTTTCCCTCTCCCATCCCGCCACCTCCTTCGCGAGCATTACTTTTTCGCAGAAGGAGGTGACTGCCTGCCACTCCCTCTCGCCCCGGACCATGGCTTGCACCAGGGCCGGGCGCGAGAGGTCGCCGCCGCCGATCGCCTCTACGAGGACACGGCGGTGCTCCGCCCAAGCGGGGCAGGTTTGCACCGTGTGCTCTACCGTGTCCTCTGGGCGATCCTCGCAGTGGTGACACCCGGGCGTTTCCTCCCGCCTGATGATGTGCAGGAACCTCCCGAAACATCCATGTCCGGTGAGGACCTGCGTCAGGCGGAAGGTGAGGTCGCCGTGACGCCTCTCTAGCCACTCCTCAAAGAGGGGCCTTACCGCCACTATCGTGGCGTGCCCTCTTATTCATACCCTACAGTTATGTTATCAAATAAATCACCTTGTATACCTAAATATTACGTGTAAGTGGTTCACAAAATGGGTTAAGAAACCCGCCCTCGACTCCTTACTCCACAGAAGTCAGTCTGGATTAAGTTAGGCACAATCTATGTGAGTTTTCAGTGATTCACCCAGGAGGTAGATTCGGGAAACCGAATAGAAACCACCTGAAACTATCAGTACAAGAAAAAACAAAAGAAAATTCGATAATTGTGGCAACCATGACGCACTAAAAACAAGTTGAAGGAAAATATGCGTCACATCCGCGCAAAACGGCTATCACTTAGCATAATATTTCGAACCTATGCGAGACCGAGTCTCAGCGCCGATTTTCAGCAACAGCCAGCGATGACGTGATGACGTCAATCCTTGAAGCATGTGACAAAAATAAGGAATACAATAAATAACCTAGTATTAAACTCGATAATAATTTATAAGAATAACATTTCAGTAGGTATCAAACTTAATTTATAGATTAACCAGCTAATACACCTGCCCAAATTTCAAATATAACCTTAGAAAAAGGGCCATTCAGTTTTGCCCGAATTCAAACTGAATCGATCCACCCATTCTCATCTTAAAGTCGCTTTAAGGCGATCGTTTCACCTTTCGTGAAACGGTCGGGCATATCGCGAAATTCCCATTTTAACGATCGAACTGCGACATGTAATGTTTTAAAGGAGGGTCCTTCATTGTTAAATTAATCTGGGATAGGCACTACGATTGCCGCCCCCTCTGTCTATCCCTCTCTATTAGGGGTGGCCCCTTTAGGCCCACTGATTACACAGACTTGCCAGGATGATATTCAGAACCCTATTTTAGGGAGCATTGCGGGATAATTTTTTTCCGCGCACGGTTGTGTTTTGCTTAAATAAATAAATCCAAATCTCTTAAATAATCTATAATATTTAATCTTTCGTGTGTCGTCGTTATAAGTGGTGAACAGTTGTTTAAGACTCCTGATAGAAGAAGCCTGTAAAAAATCACGTAAGTAATTAGCTACTGTTAGTGATACTAGTGTATTTTTGTTTTGTTTGCTTGTAACTTTATTGTTTCTTGTCAGTATGAAGTGTATACGGGTACACGTTGACGGGTAATATCACCAATAAAAATACCGCGATCGGTCTCAGGGACAATAACACTGAAAATGTCCTACAAACTCTTGCCTCTAATAAGAACACAATTTAATGTTCGGTACGCTTATAATAACTACTATTAAATCGTGTTAAGCACACTACGAAAATGGTTTTCAATCCTTTAAAAAGCCCGGGTTATTGTGGAAAGGTTTGAAATACGTCAACCGTACGTGTGATCCGAACTACCTTCCATATTATTATGTAAATTATTCTTTTATAATATTTAGTCAAGTTTTTAATTATTGAAATAAAATATATTTCGTCACCGAGTCTAATACACCTCGTTTTTAAAGTATAAATATTTTTTTCTCATGTTTTGACATTTCCAACGTTTATCAAATTAATTTTATTTCATAAGCATTCCCAATGTATTTGAGGTCGTAGCAATGCCTAGTAGTTATATTTTCTTAATATTAAATTGAACTGTTGTGCATCAATTATTTCAAAGTCAAGTCAAAGTCAAAGTCAAATCATTTATTTCAAATAGGCACAAGTAAGGCACTTTTGAACGTCAAAATGAACAAGAAATAGAATTGATTCTAGTCGCCCCTTCCAAAAGGTAGTTTCGTGTGGAGAAGAATGGGCAAGAAACTCCACCGTTACTCTTTTAAAATGTTTTACAATGTTTTGTATACATGAATTATAACATTATATGTGAAGACGATGCACCCAGAATAAAAACACTACACCACAAAAGGTGAAAAGAAAAACACATATAGTAATGGTAGGTAACTTAAGTATGTCAAAAGTACATGGTGCTTACATATTTACAAACATTCTAAAAGTTAATATATAATAAATCAATCAATGTGTGAGAAGTTATTTCAACATGTTAAAATAGTATTGTATAAATAATAAATTATTACCTAATTTACTTAGCAACCAGTTTGATTTTGTCTAGACACTAGATTGCCCTGTGGAGCAGGACCAGCATGTTTCCAAGCATCCTTATCCTTTATATAATCCTCTAATTTGTAATATGTTTGTTTACAAAGTGTATTTTTAATGTGAGTTTTAAATTTTCTTTCATTTAATTGCAGAATGTCACAAGGTATTTTGTTGTAACATTTAACACAGAACCCCATAAAAGATGTATGTACTTTTGATAATCTAAAAAAGGGTTGATCTATTTTATCTTTATTTCTAGTATTAAAGTTATGCCTATCACTTATTTTGTTAAAAAGATGTCGATTTTTTCTTACATACATAATGTTTTCATAAATGAATTGGCATGGTACCGTCATAATATTAATACTTTTAAATAGTTCCCTAAGCGATTCGCGGCGACGTAGATTGTAAATAGCTCTGATAGCTCGCTTTTGCAGAATAAAAATGGATTCAATGTCAGCAGCCCGACCCCACAGTAAAATGCCATACGACATAATGCTGTGGAAGTAACTAAAGTAGACCAAGCGCGCGGTTTCTACGTCTGTCAACTGCCTTATCTTTCTAACAGCATAAGCGGCCGAGCTTAGCCGTCCCGCAAGAGTTGTTATGTGGGGACCCCATTGTAACTTGTCGTCTAGCGTGATTCCCAGGAAAACCGTCTGCTTAGTAAATTCTAGCTTTTCTCCGTTCAATATGATGTCACAATCGCTACTTTTAACATTAGGTAATTTAAATCTAATGCATTTGGTTTTTTTTTCATTTAGTACCAAATTATTTACCGTAAACCAATCTTGGACCTGAAGAATAGAGTTATTCACGTCGTCAAGATTTTGTGAGCGTCGATCAATTTTAAAAATTAATGACGTGTCATCTGCTAATAACACCATCTTCGGTTGATTTTGAAGTAATTGGGGTAAATCGTTAATGTAAACTAAAAATAGGAATGGACCCAATATCGAACCCTGAGGAACGCCCATTGTCATTTCCGACCCCAGCGAGTTCACACCATTTACTTGAACTTTAACCTTTCTATCTTTCAGGTACGATCTAAGTAAATCAAGGGCTGTATTTCTAATCCCATAGTGCTCTAGTTTCAGCAGAAGCGTCTCATGTTCTACGCAATCGAACGCCTTAGAGAGATCGCAAAAGATTCCAATGGCATCTTGTGCTTCTTCCCAGGCGTTAAAAATGTTCTTTATTAGGGTGACACCAGCGTCAGTAGTACAACGCCCTTTGGTGAAACCAAACTGTTGTTCATGCAAGATGGAATTTTTATTAAAGTGACGTAACATTTGATTGAGCATCAACTTTTCAAACACTTTACTGAGAACTGGCAGAATTGACACAGGCCTATAATTGTTGGGTTCTTTACTATCACCGGATTTGAACAATGGCACTACTTTACTGTGTTTCATAAGATCCGGAAAGACTCCTTGGTCCACACTAGTATTAAATATGAAAGCTAAATAGGGCGCAATGGTTTCGATGATAGAACTACAGACTTTAACAGACATTCCCCAGAGATCCTCTGTTGATTTAATTTTAAGATCTTTAAAAGCTTTTATGACAGCCTGGGGGGTTTGTATGCTGAAATGTAAATTCCATAGGACATGCCTTTACATTTTTTCTAAGTAAAGCAGCAGAAAGCGCTGCTGAGGAATTTAAAGATGCAGTAGTTTTAAGAGGAATATTAGCAAAAAAGTTTTCAAATTCCTGAGCTATTTCTATATCTGAGTTGATGCAGCCATGAGCAGTCTCTAAATTAAACTCAGTATTACGCTGCTTTTTCCTACCTGTTTCATTATTTATTATTTGCCAGGTAGTTTTTATTCTATCATCAGCTGATTTTATTTTGTTGCTTATATAAAGAGATTTAGCTAATTTGCACACACTTTTAAAAGTTTTAGAATATTTTGCAACATACTGATGAAAATTTGTATGATTCATATGTTGCTTGAGGCCATAAAGTTCAAAAAGTTTTGCCCTGCTTTTGCGAATACCTGGAGTAGCCCAATCGCTAAATAAAAACTTTGTGAAAATACTTTTAGTTCGTAGTGGAAAAGAGTCATTAAATTGCTTATTTAATAGTAAAAAGAACTCTGTGTAGAACTCACTTGGGTCAGATATGTTATTAAAATTGTGAACACCTAAATTACTGGCCAAAGAGTTATTGAATTTGTTTAAATTTGTACATGTAATTGGCCTAAATCTTATTTGAATTTTTTGTAAAGGTATATAGGAACAAAATGTTATTGTTTGTCCACTGTGGTCAGATGGCAACTTATTTAAAATGTCTTTGTGTAAGTATTCACAGTTACAAAAAATATTATCTATACAAGTGGCAGAAGAAGCAGTGACTCGGGTTGGTTCCATAAAAACATTGGATAAATCAAATGACCTAAAAAGACTTAATAATCTGACAGTATTCGAGTTATTTTCTAGTAAATTAATATTAAAATCTCCACATATGATTATTGACTTGCTACTAGTACTAAGTTTCTTTAACACATCTTCCAATACAGAATCAAACACAGATAGATTCTAGTAATTTGGAGGTCTGTACACACATACTATAACATGCTTATCTAGCTCAACACAGGACAATTCAATGGTGTGTTCAACAGACAGTGTGATGATATCTTTTCGTTCTTTGGATTTTATTGAATTTTTAACTAATATTAATGACCCACCATGTATCATTAGTTTTCGGCTGAAATGGCTAACTACACAATAATTTTCATAATTAATTGATATTTTGCCTAGTAACGCCTAGCAGTTATATTTAGTTAATATTAAATTGAACTGTTATGCATCAATTATTTTAATTCACGGATTCAAGCAAAACTAATTATGAATATCGATAAAAAACTTTATGGTATAGACTTCTCTTTCTGGAAGGCCAGTTTTTTTGCTACCCTCGTCTTCCACCAATAGTCACAGACATTTTTGTTGAGAATTTAGTGCGGTTATTATGCTGTACAAGATCTCTCAATTCCCTCAACGATTAGCACATCTGAACACAGTTAAAAGTTGTTGATGATTTATTGTTAAAATTAACCATAATTATAATAAACCTTCAATGATTAACAATAAATGGCTATTTGACGCGGCCAAAAATAAAATATGAAATCACAGAAAAAGACCGCTATTTCTAAAAACTTCCATCACCGCGCAGACAATAAGTATTATGCGAGGATATAATTTTAAAATCGGATTTAATGTTAAAAGATTTGATTTAAAAAATCTGAGACGTCACATTTTATTATTTCATACAAATGACGTACAAACTCCGCGCTTTGACAATTCATAAAAAGTAATGTTATTGGCCAAATATCAAATACCCAATGGGTTATATTTTTTTTTTTTTATAAATTCACATACCCTTTTACACGTCAATAATTTAAGTCCTCAGTTTCACAATAGCTAAAATACTAATAATATTTCTCAAGTAAATAATTCTGTCATTGTGTAACACTGTGTATAAAATAATGAAATAAGGCTTGGGATTGAGCTGCTCAAATATTATGTAAACAATTTGAGCAACTCAATCCCAAGCCATTTTGTCCTCAATATAATCTTTAACTGTAAGCCGTTTTGGTACAACTTGCGTTTAGTGAACGATTTGAATTTATTTACATGAAGATCTTGAACTTGGCTTGACAGTTTAATATAAAAGGACTTTGGGCATATAATTAATTGAGTACACTTTACACTGTACTCATAAAACAGTCTTATTAAAAATAGCATCATTTCCATGGGATCGCTTATATTGTAATAAATTACCTGAGAATTTAAAAGACCTGCCCATAAAATGTTTAAAAAACAATTAACAAAACTATTACTAGATAAATGTTATTACACAATTGATTATTTGACACGCTCAAAAATAAAATATAAAAACACAAAGAAAAAAGACCGCTCGTCTTAAAAACTTTCTTCACAGAAATCAAATATTATGCGAAGATATAATTGTAAAATTGCATTTAATGCTAATAACTATTCCATTTCATTCTAAAAATCTGTGACGTCACTTTGTTATATTTCACACTAGCTTCTGCCCGCGACTTCGTCCGCGGAAAATTTCTTGTTTTAACATTAAATATATCCTATGATACTCGGCAATACTGCAAATAATTCTGTTTTCGGAGGTATTTCTTTCCGACTTGCTAGACGAAAATTGCGATAGCTCGGCTAATGTGTATGATATAAATATAATTTATAGCCTATAGCACTCAGGAATAATGTAGCTTTCTATCAGTGAAAAAATTTTTGAAATTGGAACATTAGTTCCCGAGATTGGGGGTAATCTATATACATACAAACTTACAAATTTTACCTCTTTATAGTATTAGTATAGATAGACAAATCCCGTACAAATTACGCGTTTTGACAATTCATAAAAAGTAACGTTATTGACTACCCTTTCAAATACCCAATACTTAAACCAAACAACGCTAAAAATACGATGACATTAAACGAACGGAAAAACGTGAGTGACTTAATTCATTTTAATACAGTAAGTAAGTAAGAAAGAAATCATTTAATACCCAATTATAGACATTTTAAATGACAAAACTAAAGAGGAAAATGTAATTATTGAGAAATGAACGTTGTCTTTTCAAATTCGTTTGTTTTAGATTATAAAAATGACATTTATTCATGATTTTATTATTATTGTTGCTATATTAATATTTGACATAACAGATTTTGACATTACCGATAATGAATTACCAAATTATCTCAATTATTATGTAATTATACCTAATAAAAATTGTGATGGTTGCCAATGTTTTGGAATATTTTGACATTAAGCTTTTTGATATGACACATTACGACATAATATATTATTCATTATATGATCAACGAGAGATTTATATTTTATTCATTAATTATTTTTATTTCTTTAGTCTGATCTGTAACTACTTATTAAATTCGACTATGGCTCATAATACTCGTAATCTGTATTACTACTTAATTTAATTCAAACGTATTAGTTTCTACACCGTAAGGTAAAATGTGTCGGGAACTCGGGACAGTTAATAAATATTCCGAACTTATTATGTACACCCACATTATCAGTTAATAAATAATTTCTTGCTTACTTACTGTATTAGAACGAATTAGGTAACTCATGTTTTTCCGTTCGTTTATTGTCATCGTATTTTAAACAGACGATTTTTTATGTCTCCTTTAATGGTATGTATAATTAGGTATTAGAAAGGGAAGTCAATAACGTTACTTCTTACAAAACGCGGAATTTGTACGTGATTTGTATGAAATATAACAATGTGACGTCACAGATTTTTAGAATTGAATGGAATACCTATTAGCATTAAATGCAATTTTACAATTACATCCTCGCATAATACTTAATTTCTGTACGGTGACGGGAGTTTTTAAGACGAGCGGTCTTCTATCTATTATGTGATTTCATATTTTATTTTTGACAGTTTTAAATAGTCAATTAGTACTTTCCCTGTAAGTAGCATACCATTCTAAAGTCTCATTCTTTTGTTTTAGTATGGCTGGAAATAACAATATTACGCCAGAAGCAGCAGAAGAGCCAGTGGCAGGACCATCAGGTCTGCAGTCAGCGAGAAGCATGATCTTCAATATTGATAGCGAGCGGTCGAGCAGCGAACCGGAGCAGGTACGTGATTGACGTGATTCAGCCTCCCGTTAGATCTTATGACCAATTTGATAGATCGAGTGCCCACCGCGTTGCTATGGGTAACGGAAAGGGTAGTTGTAGTATCATCATCATTCTCTTGCCCTTATCCCAATTTATTTGGCGTCGGCGCAACATGTCTTTTTCTTCCATACTTCTCTATTTGTCGTCATCTCGGTAGTCACTCCCTTTCTAGCCATATCATTCTTCACACAATCCATCCATCGTTTCTAGTAGTAGTTGTAGTATCCACTTCATAATATTAAATTTATTTCGAGTGGCAATAGACCATAGAAACCTTAACCTTGGCATTTTTTTTATTTTGGGTTTTAAGCCATTTATTTCTCAAACAACGAAAATATATCCGTTCACTTAAAGAGAAACTTAACTTCATTTAAAAAAGGTTGTAGTTTTCATTTATTCTCCATGTCTTTATTTATTTATAATAATAAAGAAGAAATTACCGGGGTTTGGAAAATTAAGAAACTAATTTTAGCCCCCAAAGTAGTATCAACGACTGGTATCGTCCCAAAACCACTATTTATCAGTTTAAATACAATCAATCTCTCCAAATATAAATATCTTACACTACAGAAAGTAACTATAACATGCCGCATAGTACAAAAATGCCTACAATAAAATTAGATTTAGACAAAAAATTCAGTGCAGTACAAAAAACATAATCTATCTTCTCAAACTTAAAATCTCACCCTGGTATACACCCGTGAGTTTTAAATAAAACACCAGGTCCTAAAACCTGAGAAAATAAATTAAAAGCAAATAATACTAACAACTAACTTTGTTTGGAACAAAAGCACATTTTACAAATTAATAGCCACATTAGTTACATGACTGTGTCGCAGCTATTAAAACCAACACTTGGAGGAAGACGACACCGTTCCAGTAGATAAAAAACAAATAAAATAGTATAAAATTAAAATAAAAACAATTAAATAGTTATTAGGCTCTTCAGTTATTAGTACTACACTACACTACAGTAACTATAACTTTACAATTCATAAATTACAAACTTAAGTCTAAGCGCCACCTAAAAGGGATGAAAAGGGGTTTTTATTGAATTCAAATCATAACGAACGTGTCGCCTTATCACGATATTATTTTATCATTCAATCGACGCCGACGGGATCAAATGAGCCTACAGTGCAGCGATGGAGCGCGAGTTGGTTGCGAGTATTGAAAACTCTCATGCATTCGTAACTTGTAGTTAAAGGATTTATAAAATCTCTACCACAAGGTGTATTAATCATTTATTCATTTGTTTCACATATGTACAATAATATTGGTATATCAAGATAGTAAAGAGTGCGCTATGTTATGCCAAAGGGCGTACAAATGTTTGTAATTAGGAAATCAAGCCAGACTAGTCTCAATAGGTAATTAAATAAACGAAACCTGAACACTAATTTTTTTTTATGAAAAACTGCACAATACAAATTGATTAATTAATAATAAATCGCAATAGAAATTGCGTCAATGTCAATAAAAAAGAGAAAAATAAATGATAATAATATAAAAATAAATTGTCAATATTATTAGGGCAATATCAATGTACAATAATCATCGATCACTAATAAAGAACACAATAATTAAATTATTATCTTCAAAAGAAGTCGTGCACTTGATATTATATAAGGTGACTTGTTATTTGATGTATTCCTTCCAGTAGGTACGAGATAGTGAGATTCATTTTCAATAAATAAGCACCTCAGAAAGCTTAGACGAAAATAGATGGGATTTGAGATAAGCCGTATTTTTTGAAAATTACCCGAAGAATCTGTTCCAAATTTATAAATTTTCTCTGTACTCCCTAATTGATAATCCGAAAAGCCTTTACTGATAATCCGTTTTGTACCTAATACTTTAACAAACATTTCGCTGAAAACAGATTTTCTATAAAAAAGATTACCTATAGGAAGGATTTTATCATCCATTTTCTAGGATCATCTACATGAACTTTGAGAAAAATTCTCTTCTTTTTCTTGTCTCCGTCTTCATTTAATCAGGTTTCTAACGAGGTACATACAAAAGAAAGAAAAAAAATTACCGGTGCCGACGAAACAACCGACGAAACAGTCGATAATGCTGGCAAAAGTTGACTTTTCACATGGTTGAAGTAATTAATAACATATAGTATAAATACGGTTATCACACAGATAACAGAATTATATGGTTTATCCACTACCTTATAATATGTTTTTACAAGAGCTCAAGTAAAAGGCAATAAATAATTCGTCTAGTCGAGTGCTAGGCCCCTGGAGCTTGCATCCAGACCGGGGCCCCCTTTTCCAAGATATTAACGTTAAAACATATTAAAGTGACCGCTCTCGACGCTGCTTTAAGCCTACATTTAGTATTCCCCATCTATTAGCAAATCGTTTGTCTAGACAGAAGATTATGGCCGTCCGTGGTGCGTCTCTCGTACGGAGGGAGTACGACTTTAAACTGTAAATTCATATTTCATAATAAGTACAATCCCTCTGCCATCAAGGGAAATAAAACAGTATTGTGTTTTTAAAAAGGAGCAAGTATTCCTTGTTTCCTTACGATTTTTAGTGACTCGGAGCTGAAGGTATTAAAATATGACTTTGAAAATATCATGTTACAATAATAAGTTTAGGCCTATAGTAGTACTTTAATAATCTGGATAAACACTATAGTAAAACAAATATAAGATTACAGTTGCAATAAAAATTATAATTCTGAAGGTTGGAGTGCGTTGCCCGATCTAAGTTTATTTAAACCTGTGTTTCAGGTCATATCTCTATGACAGTAGTTTTCAGAAGTCATTGAGTTTAATTAACATATTTTTAATTCTAAGCAGGAGCGGTCTTTTGTGTTACCTTATTATAAACTATTATAACATTAGGCTGGGCAAATTATAGTTTAGTCAGCTACTTTATTTCAGCACCTCTAGTAGTTTTTCAGTTTGTAAGTTTTGCTAAACAATCAGATAAAATTATACTACACCTATTATAACTTACATTGTTGTTATACCTTAAACAGTTTGTTAAGTTTATTATACAAGAAAGAAGCTTTTGAGTGAAAGCATGTTTAGTGTGAGGATCTGTGCAGACCAAAATCGTTCGTGCACTAGTATTAGGTGGGTAGTGCCTAGTAGCTGAAAACCCTGTGATTTATACTGATTGTACTGTCAAATATGGCATCTTAACCACATTCTTTTTCGATTTATTCTATACTAGCTTCCGCCCGCGGCTTCGCCCGCAAAATATGTCGACAAATTAGACACATAAACCTTCCTCTTGAATCACTCTATCTATTAAAAAAAACCGCATCAAAATCCGTTGCGTAGTTTTAAAGATTTAAGCATAGGTACATAGGGATATAGGGACAGAGAAAGCGACTTTGTTTTATACTATGTAGTGATTAGTGATAAGGACGTTACTCTACCCAAATACAGACTGAGTGTGAATTATAGTTTGTGTAAACCCTGCTACCGATTATCAAAATACTTTAACAGACGGAGTTTACAAACAAATGAAGCAATGGTTTAGGAATTTCCTTCAAAATCCTTTCGGTTTGCGAAAGTAATTGCGTTATGCGGATGCTGATGGTAGAAAAACCGTTGACCAATTGAGTTAAGTAGGTAAACAAGAAGGTCTAATATATCTGCATACATCATTAACTGGTTATCGTAAGGATATCGTATGTCCTTGCAGTACGTAATATTGTGCACAGCATTGCGCAGTGATTGGGTAACTAATGACAAGCAGGCTTTCACAATTATATGATTAGCTTTTAGACCCGACATTTGCATTTACTTAGGTTTATTATTTGATGAGTCACTTTGAAGGCGAAAACAATGAACCAATCAGTTTTTTTATGTTAGAAATCATCAACAAAATTCACTTTTAAATAAAAACGACTTGCTGAGAAAATATAGCAGTGTGTTAAACATTGAACTGCTTGAGCGGCCGGTAGCAGTTTCTTTCTAGAATTGACTATTTGACACGGTCAAAAATAAAATTTGAAATCACGTAGAAAAAAGACCGCTCGTCTTAAAAACTTCCTTCACGGTACAGAAAATATTATGCGAAGATATAATTGTAAAATTACATTTAATACTAATAAGTATTCCATTTGATTCTAAAAATCTGTGACGTCACATTGTTATATTTCATACAAATCACGCACCAATTCCGCGTTTTGACAGTTCATAAAAAGTAACGTTATTGACTACCCATTTAAATATCCAATTCTAATTAATTTGAACATCATTTCCATATTTTCACGCTTGCAATATGCTTATTCTTGTTTAAAGATAATAAATTAGTAACTTATAGAAGTAACAACTTTTTATTCTTTAGCGAAAATAATTTTCAATGTTTTTCCTATTAATGGAAAATGGAGCTCTGGGTCTCATTATTTAAACTAATTTAAACTATTTGGTACAGAAATAAACATTTTGTATTTGTTTAAAGCACAGAAATATTAAAAACAGGTTTAAAGTAATCTCTGCCTGTTTATATAAACTCTCAGGTAGTTATTAAAGAAAGACAACAATATCGATAAACGAAAATCAAGTTATCCAATTGGCTGTAAATAATTCAGTCAATCAATCACAATAAAGATGATGACAAAGCAAAATGAAATTATATTTAGTCATTCAGTGAAATAATAAAAAATAGAAGCGTATTTTGCTTTATCATATTAATAAAAAAAGGACTTTGATAAAACGCATTAAGTTGGGGAGTGAGGGCGCGCTACGTCGCAACTCAGTATAAAATCTACAAAGGAATGATGTCATGCCACATTTTAACACGATGTATGGACGTAATCTTTTGATTACGTGAAAAAAAGAAATGTCCAATATTTTTTAATAATCTAGCTGACGCGGGGCAATTTTAGTCATCATCCCTGTTATACTCAATTCATTATTGCATTCCACAATGTAGGCGTAGGTAGTAAACATTTGCCAAAAGGTCAATGGTGGACCCTATCTGGCACAGCAAAATACAGATAGGTATGTAGAGATGAGGAAACTTATTCTTAAAGCATAAAACATTAACATTATTATAGGTGACCCTTGCTTGACAATTTTTAAAGCTATTTTTTCGCGCTAATCCGATACACCGACATCTTTGTGAACTTACATGGGACGGATATTACAACACAAACGCGTCTTACCTCACGGGATGAAAGATTGTATCCATTAAATAATCACCTTTCGCATAAACTTAAGGGTCATAGGCCAACCTAGACGTGTTGCCGACTGGTTTCCACAGGAAATCCTGCTTTTACACAACGGCTGACCCCCTTTATATGCCAGCGTGATGTTCAACCAGGAAGGAGTAGTGATCAAGTGAAAGTCTCATCGAAATCAGTGAAGCAGTTTTGTAGATTCCGTCGATTATGTGAATACTGACATGATTGTTTATTATAATACAGTGTTCAAGTTGAACATTTAAAATAACATCACGCTCGTAATCCCCGAAGGGTTGGGCAGAGGTGTCTACTTATAGGACTCCCACGTTTCACTAGTTAAAGTATCGAGTAATAGGGGGCCCAGCGCCATCTACCAGGCAGAAATCCAAAGTCCGGGCTGCTATTGGCAACTTACTGGTGGAAGAACCTAATAACTCTTCGACAGACCCGGGAAGCGATTCCAGTATCTTCAGCCTTTGTAAGCGCTAGACCAACGAGTCAGTCTTTGGAAAAGATTCTGATGATTACAATTCTTCTTTAAATTGTTGCGATCGCGGTTCATTTTATTTGAAACTAAGAATCCGGTGACAGGATGGTCCTTGAGATATATGAATTGTTTTAGGTTGGTCATTTAGGAACCAAACTTGAAAACACATAATTAATAATTATTAGAAAGTAAATAAACCTATGAAGCTCTGTCTTCGATGGATCAGAAACAACGCACAATATTCCATTACTTAGTTGTTAATTGAATAAGTTGTACGCACACAATTTAAAGAGAATTTTCCGCGATATTTCGAAACTAAATATTTGTTTCCAAAGCTTCTATGATTTAGTTTAATACTCTACAAGACTTGTAAAAGGTCTAAGCTGTATAAACTAAAGCTTTGGCCAAGCAGAAACGAATCGCACGCGGGATGCGGGATTATATTCGCTCGCAAGTGCTGATTATGTCTACTAGATTGTCCAAATGAAATAAAAAAAAACTAACTTCTTTGGAGGTGTTCTTCAAGCGGGAAGTTGCGTGACTTCCATATCATTAAACAATCGACACGCTTTGTCGGGTTCCGCGTCCCGCGCGGGATTGGCCTCACTGTAACCAGCTCCGAGGAAACCGCAACTGCATGTTTTGGGGCATAGAATGCAGGATACGAGAGTAGTATGTTTACGACACCGCTTCACGTCCAAACCTGCCTGGTGAAGCCAGTTTGCGGGAAACTGGCTGACTTAGTAGATTGACAAAGTTAAATAATTTATTTTAATGACTTAGCTCTTAATACCCTAAGCGGGATTGTCCGAAAGGGTTACCGCTACCTCGGAACATAAAGGGCTACGGAAGGAACATGGATGGGTTTTAGTCAGTAAGAGTCTGACACTCCCTTCCGCTCCACCCAGAGCGGGAGCAGTCATTGGATGATTGCCCAGCCTTAAAAAAAAAAAAGCTCTTAATACCCTCATTATCAAGGTAATAGAATCTATTCAATCGAGTATTGAGTATTGAGAAGCATGGGCAAAAAACTCCGTAGTGAGTGAATGAAGAATAATAATTTAAATATAATGGTTTAACTAAGTAATTATGTTTTATTTCCTCTTAAATTTCGGTAGAGTCACTATTTCCACTTTCCATATAGCTTATTTAAAATGAAATAGGGACTTTCAAATTGATTAACCTCATTCATTCTGCCTTCAACCTGATATTGTGAGTGCACTAGCACTTTAGTAGCGCAGCACGCTTTCAAACACAATCCGAATGATTTTGATGTAAGTATACGATTTTCAATCCTTCATATGTATTCGGCAAACTTGTCTGCTCAATAGCGTGGGTAACGCAATTAATGTTGTTGAACTGCCAAAATGAATTCCATAGCTGTGTTACACAAATACCCCCCTGCGCTATCCAAGGGTTCAACTAAACGTAAAGTTATTAAAGAGAAATGTTTCATTCAGTTGCAGCAATTGAAAAGAACCAGAGCGGCTTAACCATTGAAACACGGTAGCTTATAAAACGCGTTTAGTAACCCCTCTACAGGACTAGTTCAGACCAGTCGTAATCCTCGATGCGAATTGCGTTGTGTGGTGAGGGGTCTTTATTTTCTAGTTACAACGTTTCTAATCACCGACGCAAATTAAGTCATGTGTTGCATTCACCAAATGAAAACCCTTTCATTTGATGTAGGTATATGTACAGAAGAATGATGGATGAAAATCTATTATTCATTTTCAAGCAAGGACTTTTAGGGATATTTTATTCAGTTTAACTAACATTCAACGCTTATTAGCGTTTGATTTGAAACAATTGATTACTTAAATCGGTCAAAAACAAAATATGAAATCACATGGAAAAAAGCCCGCTCGTCATAAAAACTTTCATCACCGTACAGAAATTAAATATTATGCGAAGATATTGTAAAATTACTTTTCAGTCAGGTCTTACTAATAAGTATTCCATTTGATTCTAAAAATCTGTGACGTCACATTGTTATATTTCATACAAATCGCGTACAAATTCCTCGTTTTGACAGTTCATAAAAAGTAACGTTATTGACTACCCTTTCAAATACCCTCTTTTATCTGTTCTGTGCAAATACCCAATTATGTTAATATCTAGACATCACAGAGCAATATCAATGTTCAAGGTACGTAAATACTGTCTCATCAAACTCTACGAGGATCCGTCAAATAAATAAATAAACAAACACAAAACTAACAATAAATAGGAATAGTAACTTACCTGTCTTCATATATTACCTGAGTTATCAGTAATCACAAATCATCTTAGTGTTTAAGTAATTAAAACAGTCATCATTGTCCATTGTTCTCTTGTTAAATAAATGATTTTATCTAACTGTGGAGATAAATTATTGTCTGCGGTTTTTGGCACCTACTTACTGTTACATGTGGTTTAAATGAGGGTTATCATTGACGTAATTATTTAATATTAGCTTCCGCCCGTGGCTTCGCCCGCATAATATGTCGACAAATTATACACATAAACCTTCCTCTTGAACCACTCTATCTATTAAAAAAAACTGCATCAAAATCCGTTGCGTAGTTTTAAAGATTTAAGCATACATAGGGATATAGGGACAGAGAAAGTGACTTTGTTTTATACTATGTAGTGATTACAGCATAATTATATGGTTTGACTCGCTAGTCTTGTGGTCGCAGAGCTACGGCTGAGCCTGAAGTCCTGGGTCGATTCTCGGGTCGGCTAAAGTGTTGGATTTCAGGTTTTCATTGTCAGGATTCAGTGTTTCCACCTGAAATTATTTATTAGCAGTCCGGAATCTGGATTTGTGCCCGGTTGATGACATATGTTCGCCCCCTGGTTTTGTTGTATGAGGTGATATTTAACTATTTTACGTAATAAATAAACTTGTAGCTTCCGTGTTTCCCATACGACGGGTTCCGGGCTAATTGTATTAAGCGACACTTTGAGCGATATAGACTTATATACATATTTGGAATCAGCGAATTTTTCTGCGTCATTTGAGCTGGGTTTGGTGACGATCGGGGCACTTTTTTGTCGCTTAATACAACCGCATTTTTGGGCCCATTTTGGACTGCAATGTATGAAGCGACACAAAATATTGACAAGTTTAGGAACTGTGTACTTAAGCTGACTACCAAATACCAGGCAGTCGTTTAAACGTTTTTTCCTGGAGCAACAATTAACAGGCAACGTACGTTAAAGCATTTAGCCTGACTTTATAAATATATAGAAATGTCGCTTCATACAATTAGCCTCTTTGTTAAATTCTTATCCAGTGTCGCTTAATACAATTAGCTTTACCTTGTAAATATACAAGAATGTCGTTTAATACATTTAGCCTCTTTGTCAAATTCATACCTAGTGTCGATCCATACATTTAGCTCTGTACTTGAAATGTTAGATGTTGTCACTTCAACCATTTAGCTTGCAATAGATAATGATATGTCGGTCGCATGAACTATTTAGTATTCCAACAGTAAACATTTAAAGATTATGTTTAAACCTATTTTTTTATTCAATGTTTGATTTGCAGTGTCGTTTCAGTTGTAACAAAAGTAAAGTTCTAGTACTTCAAACAGTTTTTCTTAAACGGAATAAGAATAGTATACACATTAATACGATCAAAATGTTATATGGATTGACTATTATGACGTTGGTTAAAACAATGATTTTGGCGCCATCGCGATAAACCGCGCGAGTTTAAATGCCCCCGCCACCCCGCGCGGGCGCTTCACGCGTCTGCCACCTCGTTTTAGTTGACGCAAATCGTGAGCAACTTGCTCACGATTTGCGTCAACACGTACGTGTTTTAGAGTTTTGTGGGAGCTGCGCAGAGCATTTGTCGTCAATTTTGGATTTCGGGTAAGTTTATTACATTTTGTTTTTTTACATTTTGAAGAAAAACATTGAATATTAAGTAACTAGGAGTCATTACACTTTACTTGTACGATGATAATAATTATTAACGGATGAAGTAAGAAAGGCAGTTCAAAGTATGAAGAATGGAAAGGCCTTGGGCCCAGATGATATACCGGTAGAAGTATGGAAGTGTTTAATAGAAGATGGATGTATGTGGCTGACTTTATTCTTCAATAAGTGGTTGTAAGAAGGAGTGATCCCACAAGAATGGTGCAATAGTTCACTAGTGCCCATCTTCAAGAATAAAGGTGATGTACAAGACTGCAAAAACTATAGAGGGATAAAGCTCATGTCCCATAGTATGAAGGTATGGGAGAAAATAATAGAGAAAAGATTGCGAGAGGAGAGTGAGATTACCCCAAACCAGTTTGGGTTTATGCCAGGTCGAGGAACAGTGGACGCCACTTTTTCACTCCGCCAATTGTGCGAGAAGTACAGACGTGCACGCAAAAACTTGCACATGGTGTTCATTGATCTAGAGAAAGCTTATGATAGGGTACCTCGGGATGTCGTGTGGTGGGCCTTGAAAGAGAAAGGTGTGCCCGGGAAGTATGTAGAGTTAATTCGTGCTATGTACAGCCAATACCGTACCTACGTTCGGTCGGCTGCTGGCAACACCGACAAGTTCAATGTGGCGGTAGGCTTGCATCAGGGGTCGGCTTTAAGCCTTTACCTCTTCCTTTTGATTATGGATGCTCTAACGGCGGACATACAGGAAGAGGCACCATGGTGCATGTTATTCGCCGATGACATCGTTCTTGTCGGTGAAGATGGACCTGAGATCCAGAGCAGACTGGAGAAATGGCAACGGAAACTGGAGATTGTTGGCCTGAAAATCAGCAGAACCAAAACTGAGTACACGTTCTGCGATTTCGGCGGTCTCTCCAGTTCTGGGGTCATAGCGCTTGATGGCGCGCTTCTCCCAGTTTGCTCCGACTTTCGGTATCTCGGTTCACTTGTGCAAAGCGATGGCGAAATAGATCGGACTGTTAAGCATAGAATTAACACTGGGTGGATGAAATGGCGGCATGTCACGGGAACAATTTGTGACTCCCGCATTCCCCTTAAACTTAAGGGGAAGATTTATAAAAGCATGATTAGACCTGCCGTCTTGTATGGATCAGAGTGTTGGGCCACAAAAGGAATGAATGAAAGACAATTGCATGCAGCTGAGATGAGAATGTTAAGAGGGATGTGTGGTGTTACGCGAATGGATAGAATACGTAATGAGTATATAAGAGGTAGTCTGAAAGTGACACCGGTGACCGAAAAGTTGTGTGGAAATCGGTTGTCATGGTATGGGCATGTTATGCGGAGGAATGAGGAAAATGTTGTCAGGAGAGTTGTGAGTATGAATGTGGATGGCTATACAAGTAGAGGGAGACCAAAGAAACGATGGGTGGATTGTGTGGAAGATGATATGGCTAGAAAGGGAGTGACTATCGAGATGACGACTAATAGAGAAGTATGGAAGAAGAAGACATGTTGCGCCGACCCCAAATAAATTGGGATAAGGGCAGGAGAATGATGACTTACTGAAGAATTAAAACTCGGAAAGATCCGAAAGTCTATTAAATAGATGCAAGTGACAGGTGCAAGTTTTATGGATTATAGGGTAAATTTGCCGGTTTTGAAAAGAATTACCCCATTTCTTTCCTGTAAAAGTATTTCTAACATTTATGAGTAGAATTGACCTAGAAATTTTGCAAACGGGTAATAAAATGACTCCTAATTTAACAGGTTACCTAATTTTATTTTATTAAATTTAATATCATCCTAAATATTTTACAGTTTGACACCTAATAATGGAACCAGAACGACGGAAATTATTTAAAAATACAATTAAAAATTATTCGGATCACGAAAAATTATTTTTGTTATTGAAGAGAAACTAGGAATAGTATTTAAAGGGTTATTTTTCAATAACCGGCCAAATTTTCGCAGGGTGTTCTACCCATAAATATGAACAACTTTCACTATGCGACCAACTCTGAAATCACGAAAAAAAAATCAGCTGTTTCATACATTTTAGTCGAGTAGGTATTGATATTTTGTCCGTTTGTTCTATACAGAGAAGTGTAGAACAAATGATGGGGAGAGAGCTCCTCTCCGCCGATTATTAGAAACGTACAACTCACATTTTATAAATTTAGATATTTTCGCTCTTAATCAGAACAAATTTAGAAAAATGGCTATTGATTCACTTTCTGGACGTCCTTAAAATTTGGTCGGTCATTGAAAAATAACCCCGTATTATAAAAAACTTCAAAACTTTTTTAAACGAGATGTTTTTGATTTTGATTACTGAGAAAGTTAGAAAAAAATATAGAAGAAAATAAGTAAAGAAATGAAAACCAAAGAAACGCTCGTAAATATTTTATTATTTTGTGTGATTATTTTTAAAAGAAATTATTTTATAGATAAACCTTTTTTGTAATTAAACAGACTTTTCTTTTGTTTTTTAAAAAGGAGTACCTAGTACCTACTTTTTAAAAAACAAAAGAAAACATTTCAAAATAAAAGTTTTTCTATACTTAGATGTTAAAGTTTAGGAATGAAGAAGAATGAGAATAATTATTTCAGGTAATAAGACTGAAGGCTACGTAATAAAAAGACTGTTAAACTTCTGATTCCTATACAATTGTGATAAAAACTTTAGTTGTTACCTTGGTAAGCTAAGAAGTTACTGCTGTTCCTAGGTGATTATTATTTTAAATAAAAAACTTATCTTTTATCAACTTATAATGTGTTTTATTTCTCATTTCATAATTATTAAAAAGATAGGTAGGTAAACCCTATGTATGTACACCTTAATTTATTAATGTTTTAACCGCCAATTTCTGCAAACTTCATTATTCAAGTATGATTACAAACAATTTATTAAAAAAAAAACAGTCGCATAAACTAATTAGCCATACATTAATAAGTTTAAGATATGGTATTTAAATCAATTAGCTTAGGTTTGAAATATGACCAACTCTTTGATTAAAGCACTTAGCTTAGAGCCATTATTTGCATGCCTAGGCGGTTAAGTCATTCTTCTTCTTCTTAGCGTGTCGATGGCAAAAATTGTAAAAATAGTTTAAATAAATATATTTATATTTTAAATTATATTGGCCCAAAATTCAGCAACGCGAATACCGTTCACTGACGCAGCCTCACGTTAGGTCCTCACGTGTGCATGTGACGGGGCATGCGGTGCAAGATGGGAGGTGAGCCATTGTCTGTGGGGAGACGCCACACACACATCGGAGATCTAAGCCATCCATGAACCCCCACTTATGGAGGTTGTCCTTACTGCGACCTACTTGGGTACGGAGTCTGTTTAGGGTTTTCCAAGTAGGCCACGGTAGCTTGTGCCCAGATGGGAGGCTTTCTGATAGTTCAGCGAAGAAATCAGGCGGCTTAAGCAATTCTTGCCAGAGGTCGCATCTACCTGTGGAGGGGTTGCCTTCGGCTGGACTCACGCACCCAATGAAATTTTTTCGGCTTTTAAGCCTCTGTGGCGCTGGGTTAAAGTTGTGCATTGGATGGCGTGGGTCATCCCGTAACTTCGCCCTCTCGATACGGCCAGCTATGGTCCTACGAATTTCTGGAGGCGCGATGCCAGTCAGTGGATACAGCATCCGCAGCGGGGTCGGTTTTAAGCAACCAGTAATAATCCGGCAGGTCTCATTTAGAGCTGCATCCACTAACTTAGCATGGGCAGATCGGCTCCATACTGGACACGCATATTCACCAGCGGAGAAACAAAGTGCCATACCAGTTGTCCGCAGAACTAGAGGACATGCTCCCCATCTAGTGGACGTTAGGCGACGGAGTAGATTATTTCTGGTATGCACTTTCTGTTTGACATTTTCGCAGTTTTGCCGGAAGTTAAGGGACCTATCCAGTGTGATGCCGAGATACTTTGGGTGGGTGCTGTGGATGATAGGAACCCCAAGCCATGATATGTTGAGTGTTCGACCAGCTTGTCTGTTACGGAGGTGGAAGGCGCATGCTAGTGTTTTTGAGGGGTTTGGTTTTAGGGCGTTCTCAGCATAGTATTGACTAAGATCTGAGAGAGCGTTGGAAAGGTTAGCTTCAATCTCCTCAAAGTCAGTGGCTTGGCTAGTTAAAGCCAGGTCATCTGCATACAGAAAGCGGGTCGTATTTGAGCTCACTGGTTGGTCATTGGTGTAGATGTTAAACAACAGAGGGGCCAGTACACTACCCTGAGGTAAACCGTTCTTTTGGGTTCGCCACCTACTTTTCTCATCAAGTAGATTCACTTGAAAACGACGGTTACTGAGGAGTTCTCGTAGAATTCGAGTAAACTTTGAGTCTTCTGTTAAGTTGGTAACCTTCCATAATAAGCGCTGAATGTTAACAGTGTCGTAGGCTGCCGACAGATCTACAAATACTGCGCCCGTCACTTTTCTTGTTTCAAACCCATCCTCAATATATTGTGTGAGGTTAAGGACCTGGCCACAGCAAGACTTGCCTGGTCTGAAACCAGCTTGCTCTGGAATAAGTTTGGGGTCAACAAGGTTTGTGAGACGAGCTAGTAGCAGTCTTTCGAACAATTTGTAGGTGTGGCACAGGAGAGATATAGGGCGGAAGTTTTTGGGGTCGTCATGTGTTTTACCTGGTTTGGGTATAGCGATAACCTTTGATTTCCTCCAAAGGCGAGGTATGTTTGCCGACTCCAGACAGTGGTTAAAGAGTTCTAGTAACCACATCACAGATACCGGGTTAAGTCATTTAGCTTGGAACAAGAAATAATAAACCTAGGCGGTTTAGTCATTTAGCCTGGAATAAGAAACAATAATCAAAGGCGGTTAAGTCATTTAGCCTGGAACAAAAAAAAGGAAAATATGGGTCATTTTGTATTAAGCGACATTTATCTTCGTTAAAAATAGGAATATTAGAAAACAAAATAATTTGATTATGGGGAATATGTTATAAAAACAGTAATATCCTTCTTTTTAAAAAAATCATGCGATTTGCTAAAGTTATTAATTTTTTTCAAAAAATCGAAACTTTAAACTGCTCTGGTGTAAAGTTTCAAAAATGTCGGTTAATACAAATAGCCCGGAACCCGTCGCATAGGTATATAAAACTGCAAGGGTTTGGTTGTTATTGCTCAGAGCTGTTAACGGAGTTTAACGTTTTCGGTTTTATAAATAAAAGTAACTTGAAAAGCGAAATAATCGTACTCTATTCAGTTTCTTTGTCATGGAATGATGACGGTGTGTTTAACAACTGTCATGGTTTTATCATATTTGTTTCGGTAAATGTAGATAAACTACTTATAATTTTTTTGGAAATAAGATAATATGTATGCATAAAGTTGTTTCGTCGTTTTCGCGGACTAGTAGGTACCTGTGAACAACTCAAGAGCAAGCTAGCGAAGTATCAGTGCTGTTTTATAGTAAAAATTTTCTATGGGTGTCGCCTGATATAAATAAATAAATATATAAAGTGTGTAATTAAAAAAGGGTCTAAAACTCGCCCTTTTTATTAATTTTTGGCAAGTAGCCTGTTTAGAGGCGAAATAAAAAAAAATGGCATTATTACAGTCGTAAAATAATTTGATTAATATCCAACACCATGTTTCCTTTAACTGTGAAGATCCAAAGTAGATAAGCATCTCATACCGATTTCAAAATCAAATAGAAAAATCTAAAACCTTTTATTCAAACTTACCCAAGTTCGTCGATTCCCAGTGCTTTAGGAAGACCTGGCTCAACCAAGGTTGGTTGCACCAGCAGCACAGCTATCTGTTCAGTTTGAAGAACTTGATTCCACATAATAATAATTTATAATTACCATTACGGTAAGACAAAAACATACACAACGCCTGCAATTTAAAATATAGCAATCGGTACAACGACTACTTATTGCCTCTCATATTTTTCAATTTATCTTTAACAAACAGCCGTGGATTCGACGTTTGTGGGTGTTCCCTTGCACTAGACTTTCAATACATCACTCCTCAAACAGAGGTATTCCATGAAGCACACCCAAACGAAGCACACCCAGACGAAGCACACTATGCTGATCCAAATATGCTTGGCACCTTTCGCTCCGCCAATGAGGAAGCCAAGAAAGAATACATGGGAGTTGTTTTGTTAGTATCGACATTTTTATTTCTTAGTCTTCGCAATATGCGAGTGATATTCGTAGGTGTGCTTCATGGAATAGGAAATTAATTATTTTAAATTTTATTTCAAGCCTACATACGGGTGTGCTTAGTGGAATACTTTAGGTGTGCTTCGTCTGGGTGTGCTTCGTTTGGGTGTGCTTCTTGTTGACGGATGTTTGAGCATCGCCAAGAGGGTCGAAGCGATAGTTTTTAATTTCATTTCATTTTGTCAAATTTATTTTTATCGTGTTTTATTTATTTACCGGCAGGGTAACACGATAAGCGTAACAACGCGCTATTTCGATTTGATAAGTAAAGGTACAATCGCAAAGTAATTCTAATTACAACATGACCGACTCGAGTAAGCTCCGAAAAGATTCAAATTCAAATTCAAATAATTTATTGTGGATCATAGGTTCATAGGATGTTAAGTTGGTTACAGGTAAATCTGCTATGTCCCGCCGTTTAGGCATACAAAATTCAGCACATTAATCTAATTAAAAAAAAAAACATACATATCAAATTGTCATGCAATATTAATTTAAATAAGTAAAATAATAGGTAATGTCAAATTATTAATTATACATGCTATAGAATAGTAATAAAAACAATTAGACAATGTCACTTTACAGTTTGTGAGTATCTATACCTAATAGTTTGTTATAATAAACCGGCTGTTTCAGTGTCTTGTCATCTAGAAATTCTGTAACAGAGTAATAACATTTACTTATCAATAATTCATGGAGTTTTTTTTTAAGATATTTATATTGCTCATAGTTCTTAAAGGTGGCGGAAGATTATTATAGATATAGATACGTGGGCCCATACAAAAGATGCTTTGGTGCATAAGCTTTGTTTTACTGGCAACTGTGCGTAGCATATCTTTGTGTCTGGCCCTTTTTTTTTTAAGGCTGGGAAATCATCCAATGACTGCTCCCGCTCTGAAGGAGCGGAAGGGGGTGTAAGACTCTTACTGACTAAAACCCATCCATGTTCCTTCCGTAGCCCTTTATGTTCCGGGGTAGCGGTAACCCTTTCGGACAATCCCGCTTACCCGAGTGTAAAATTTAAATAAGTTGGGGTTCAATTTTATGAGCATAATAATTTCCTGTATGTAAACACTAGGGAGAGTTAATATTTTTAAACTTATAAAGTGTGGCCTACATGAATCAGTTTGGTGTATGTTGCACATCGATCTAATACAGCGTTTTTGAGCTCTAAAGGCACGCTCTTTTTCTACTGAGTTACCCCAGAAAATTATTCCGTAGCGTATGATTGAAGCAGCATATCCATGATAGGCAGTTAATAGTACAGACTGGTTGACAGTGCTTCTTAATCTGTATAGAGCATAAGCGCTCTGACTAAGCCTTTTGCAAACTTGTTCTGTATGTGACTTCCAATTTACTTTGCTATCAATATTAAGACCTAGAAATTTAGTTACTTCGATTTCTTCTATGTTTTTTCCACAGAACAGATAAGCAACATGGGCTTAAATGTCATAGATAAATTCCTTAACCTTCTTCTTCTTTTCGTGTAGTGAGTTACTAACCTGGTGTTAGAATTTTTATGCTGCCCATGGGCCTCTGACTTAGCTTCTGGTTATGCTGGTTTCCTCACGATGTTTTTCTTCGCCGTTTTTAAAGCAAGTAATAATTATACAATACATAAATTAGGTATAATATTTTTTTGGCATAATGCACTACTAGACAAAATCAAACTAGTTGCTAAGTAAATTAGGTAATAATTTATAATTTGTACCATATTATTTTATTGTATTGGAACAACTTCTCACACATTGATTAATTTATTATTATTAACTTTTAGAACGTTTGTAAATAATGTGAGCATCATGTACTAAGTTTACCTGCCATTGCTGTATGTGTTTTTCTTTTCACCTTTTGTGGTGTATTGTTTTTTATTCTGATGCATCTTCTTCACATATAATGTTATAATTTAATGTATACAAAACATTGTAAAACATTCTAAAAGAGTAACGGTGGAGTTTCTTACTAATTCTTCTCCACACGAAACTACCTTTTGGAAGGGGGGCGACTGGAATCAATTCCATTTCTTGTTCATTTTTGACGTTCAAAAATGCCTTTCTTGTGCCTATTTGAAATAAATTATTTGACTTTGACTTTGACTTTACTGAAGTGGAAAATTGGCACTTTGACGGACGACACTACTTTCCACCTCCCTGTTTCCCTGGGCCTGGGAGCTCGTAGTTGTTCTCGCCATCGCTGTCACTGTGGAGATTTTTTTTTAAATATGGCTTCCTGATCCCCAATCCTCTTCACCATAGTCGAAGATCCATTACCACAAAGAGATCCTTAAACGTGTTGGGACAACATGGTAGTTTGTTATTTAAAAAAAAAAATTTTTTTTATCATATTGTCATTGGCGGTAGGTTCCATTCCTGGGTGGCCTATAGTAGGGTTCCGCTCTCAGTGGTAGTGTGAGTGTAGTGGAGGTGCCAATTAAAATAGTATGTGATCATAACTTGGGGCTGCAAAGGCGGGAAGTAACTTGACTGCGTACCTACCGTAGTCGGATGCATGTTCCGCTTATGTGGTTGAGTTAAGTTTGAGTAGACCTGAGCTGTCAGAGCAAGCATCGTCAATCGTGTAGCTCAACTTAAGACTCGATGAACAATACCAAAGAAAGGACATTCGTGAAGCCGCACCACCCACGTGTGCCAGTGATTACTTTCGGATATTTATTTAATTTGTTTTTGATATCTTTAAGGTTAAAATTGCAAGAAAAAAAACAGTTTTAGTTAACCATTACTTGCATTACACTCTCATTGTGTAACTGCTACAATGAGTTAAACGCGAACAATGGTTTCTTTTCAAATTTTCAGACACCAGTTAGAGAGCCTTCTGGAGAACCAGCTGCAGAATCTGCTGCAGAGCCTGCTGCTGACGTGTCAAAGCGGCGTGTCTTGACTCCGCAGCCCGTTCGCTCGTACAAACCCGCACCCCGTTCCCGTCGTCAAAGGACTAGGACGGTCACAATCATGCCGCCACATCATGACACTCCGCCACAGGATGACTCTCCGCGACAGGATAACACTGTAAGTAACACGGGTGCGACTATTAAAATTTTTGTAGTTTTTTATAGCCTAATTTACGGTATGCTGTGATGATAGGTTTTAAATACGTCCCCAAATCAAATATCCAATCCAGCCTGTCCTTTTATGAGGTCCGTACCCCACAGGGGCTGCCCTTAACATACCACGCCGCGACAATTTACCGCCACGCGATAGGCTACCGCATCGCGATAGGCTACCACGACGCTATAGTCTACCACAACGCGATAGTCTACAACGAGCTTTGGCATAATTCCTCGCCAGAGCCAAAAACTGCGCCGTGGCTGGTTTCCCCCGCGTGACACGTCTCCGCGTCATGCATTACCAAGACGCCACCGTACACTCATTGTGTAAATGCTGCAATTAGTTTAAAATGCGCACCATGGTTATTTCTTTTAATTTTCAGACACAAGCACGAAAGACTGAAGACCGCAAGTCTCTTGTGCCAAGGCTGCAACAGTATCTGCGGCTACCGCGACGGCGGCACTACGTGCTGCCACGCGCCGATAGTTCCCAGCGTGACAGCACGCCACGCCGCGACAATCCAACGCCACGCGGTAGCTGCGACAGGCGTAGCTATTCGCGGCGTGGTAGTGCGCCCCGGTCTCCTAGCCCCACAACGCAGAACCACATGCAGCGTGACAACACGCCCAGTACCGTTGAATCAAAAAAGCGCGACGATGTACGGCGCCACCACAAAGTACGCCGCGTAAGCTCGCCGCGCAATGATAGTTTAAGTCGTGGCTGTTCGTGGCCTGGGTATACACCGCGCAGCGCCGACACTTTACGAGAGCAAAAAGTGAGAGTGCCACGAGGCAGGCCTGACTCATCGCCGCGTAATCCATCGCAAAGGCGCCATCGCAAACGCCAAACTACAACAAGTGAAGATGAAGGGCCAGTGGTCTGTAACACTTTCTTTAACATAAAATTTTTGAGTGTACACCACGGACCCTTTATCAGACGTATCTATCAAAATTAGTACCCTGATAGGTCACGGTACTGTTTTTACATATTATGTACACATTTTTGTACATATTAAAAAAGAAGGAATGAAAGATTTTTTTTAGAAATGTGCGTTTTGTTTGTGCGTAATAAATAAATGTGCGTTTTGTTTGTGCGTAATAAATAAATGTGCGTTTTGTTTGTGCGTAATAAATAAATGTGCGTTTTGTTTGTGCGTAATAAATAAATGTGCGTTTTGTTTGTGCGTAATAAATAAATGTGCGTTTTGTTTGTGCGTAATAAATAAATGTGCGTTTTGTTTGTGCGTAATAAATAAATGTGCGTTTTGTTTGTGCGTAATAAATAAATGTGCGTTTTGTTTGTGCGTAATAAAATTTATTTTTCTTTTCTTTCTTCTTTCTATATTATTATAATGACTTCTTTCTATATGAATGATGTGTTTAGCTTTTAAATATAAATACGATTAGAGTACTATTGTATCAATTTAGCAGTGAATAAAAATTAATTAAATAAATAAACTTTGTCAAAGTATAATATTATTTTGTTTTTTTACACACTTCTTAGGACTTTAGGTTTCCCAATCATGCTGAATCGGCAAATAACTGAAGAGAAATAACCTCTGACATATGGACTCAAAGTTCACACGTCACACTTTGATAACGATATAACAAGCAAGTTTTTCTCAATCACCTGGTAAAACTTCACAGACCTGATTTAATCCTTGAAGCAATAATAATAATAATTCCATTTTATTTCAGACAACATAAAGATCCATAAATTGTTAGTAATAGGATTTTACTTAAACATTTTAGTTAGTAACTTAAATGAAGACAAATGCATGAGAAGACCACATCACCCAGACCAGCGAAATACTACGGCATAAGTCTCTTCACAAATTGCCATATTATGGTGGAGGAAGTATCAGCCGCCACAGACTTCAGGATAAGAACTTTAGTTCCTAATAAGTGATTATTATCTATCAGGTTATTATGCAAATCCTAACTTAATCATTTACGTGATAGATTTTGATATATTATCTTAGAATAGTTTTATTTACGAACCCGTCAAGTTTAGGCTCATATGATTCGTTGATGGATGTTCTGATGATGGATCCGGGGAGTGGATAGTGGAACTCTTCAGGCTACTCACAAGTAAACCGGTCGAGTCATAACTTTGTGTCACTTAATAAATAAATGAAAAATATACTTACTAGAATAAAAAATAAAATAAAATCATGTAGGTACTTAGGTACCCTTTTCCACGCGCACTAAAAATTATAAAATAAGTACCTACTTATGCCGCGTTTCAAAAAGCTTTATACTGAATTAATTAAAAGTACACACATTTCTTTGGCGCTAAACCATAATTTTATAAGACTAGTAACATCTAGAAAGAAGAGAGTACCTAGGTAAGTACTTATTTACTTCTAAATATGTAGGTATCGTAAAATCTAAATTATCATAGATATTTTCAAAACTTGTGACCAATCATCATCAATCAGCATAAACTATACCTACAACGCATATTTCTATGTTTTATAAAAAATAATTACCTGCATCTATTTACTTTATAATTAGTTCTAGACCATGGTATATAATAACAAAACCACGATAGGTACCGCGAGCAATAGTCTGTTGTGTAGGTATAATATTTCCATAAATAAACATTAAAACACTTTATTACTCAAAGCACTAAAATTAGGCTTCTGCCTTCAACTCAGCCGATCGCAGTCTATTGCTGGATATAGGCCTATACCACAATGATGCTGACATCTCTTTGAGCGGCCCGTTAGGGCCGATGCCTGCCGGTTCATATTGCCTGGAACACAAAGGGCTAAGGAAGGAACATGGACGGGTTTCAGTCAGTAAGAGTCTGATACTCATATGTCGCAGCCATCTTTTCAAGCTCGTCGAAGCATCTAACTGGGGGTCACACTACGCTTGCCGATACGCGGTCACCGCATCGGGAATTCATCTGCGTCTGTTCTGCCGGCCATCGGTCTTTCGACAAACATGGTCAGCCAACTGCCACTTCAACGTGCTAACTCTTCAAACTATCTCGATAGTTAATAATTAAGAACCTACCTGTATTTAAAATGTAATTATAAATAAAAAAACAAACAATAATAAGTAACTGTAAGTACACGATAAAACAAAACACAACCCAAAATTCAGGGTGAATAGAATTGATCGCAAGAAACTCACCCTTGACCTTGGCCCCTAAAATTGAAAGGTAACCCCCACCTACCTTGGCATACTTGGGTGATCAAAGTCAAAAGACTGGTTAGGGAGCGACCCTTCTGTTGACGTCTCGTCGGAACACCCTAATAAAGCAGCCGGGTTCCCGAACCCGGCAGCTGTATTTTGATGTTTTGCCGAAAACCCCGACAAACTTGAAAGCAGTATTGGGAGAGACGGGGGGGCAGGGGTGGGGATTTAGGACGATGAATGGAATAATACAAAACGAATTTATTTGTTCGTTTGGTTTTATCGGTTGAAGGACACTACGAGACAATAGAAGTGTTGTTGTTATAACACGAATGGACGTTTGAAATTATAAATAAAATTATTTGTTTTGGACATCTAAGAGCTCCATAAGCTGTTAGTGACAGGTCTGCACTTAAAACATTATTGTTAGTAACTTAAACTAAAGACGGATAATGATGAGAAAATCACCCATCATCTAGATACAAAGAGAACTGGAAACCAGGAAGTCTTCTCACCACCTGCCTTATTTTGGTGGCGGAAGTATCTGCCGCCACAGCCTTCAGGATGCTATGCCCATTACTTATTCCTGAAGTTGTCGATTGGACCATAAATTAACTTCGTACGAATCGCCTATAGGAAGCCCTGGCTGGAGGCTGCCATTCTTTTGTGTTGAACTGCGAGATGCCATTACCAAAAAAAAAGAATCGCCTATAGGAAAAATTATATTAGGTACTCAATAGTGTCAATTCGCCGCTACGGGCGAGTATATTATCATAAAGTAACTAACGCTACAAAATCATTCAAGATTCCAAAAGTGCGAAAGCTAATTAACAATCTCCTCAATGTAACAAGGGTGTAAATTAAATATTTGAATTATTACCAGTCAGTGAAAACCTCCCCCTCGCTCCACAAAAATGCAGACAGGTTGGAATTCGCGCAGCCATTAAACTTATCAAGGTATGAAATGTATGGTGGAGGTGGAGTGTATGTTTTGAATACGATCTCATTCTGAAATCAGTCTAATTAATACTCAAATTAAAATGAAATTCGTTCATTCGAACGTTTAACGCACCATCGCCTTTATTTTTTGCCAGGTACTAGCTATTAACGAGTGGAGGCAAAATGAGCGCCTTCAACACGCATTCCAAACGTAACCACTTAATTTGTGTTGAAGGCACTGAGCTTAAATTTGATGGAAATGTATTCAGAATGTAGGTATGCGTGGACGGGGCAATATGAGATGGAACAGAAAACAGCTTCATGGCTGCACATTATGTGTTCAGCAAAAGACTTATACGTCTTATTTTTGTTTCAACTACACATAAAACAAACTTAACTAAAAACGTTGCCTTCAGCGCCATCTAGCGGGAAAATGGCTGGTAGCTGACAGTATGTTTCATCTTAGGGAGTGCTTTCTGAAAATGCATGAATTATCTATCATTAATAACACCCTAAATAAGAATAAAACAATTATGTTTCATACTGTTTTCAATATCAATAGAAACGTTTTTAAAAGGTTAAGGCTGCATAACAATTGGAATTTTTCACCCACGATGATCTCACACCCCAAAATAATATCTAAAATTAAAAAAAAAGTGGTAATAACTAAACACATACCCGAAAAATAATACACTAAGTAACGTTTACACAGGATTTTGCAAATAAAAACTTTATTAATCGCACATTTATGATGTCACCGGTTATATGAAATCCGTAATTAATTATTTTCGCATTGTGCATGAAATTACTTAGGGTGAGGGCAGTCCTTCGCTGAGGGCTTAAATTATAAATTCACGATTGACTCAACTGCGCTTCGTATCGTAATTAAAAACTCTTAACCTTGGAAGGAATTTTCGAAAATGAAGAAAGTACTACTACTTTTTAATGAAGTCATATTACTTTTGTTTTTTATATATTATAATAATAAATAATCTTTAAACCAAATTCAATGGGGTCAATTAGCATGGTAGAAATTAGGCTAGCTAGCTAGGTGGACCCAAGGACCACCACCTATTTACCTGCCTACCGTAGTAATAGCCTCTCATAAACGTTTCATTCGTTGTTTAGAAATATACATTTGGAAGGAATATTGACGCATGCATAGTATAATAAAAGGATTTTTATTACCTTAAGTTGTACAATAAAACACTTATCTAAACACTATGCAGCATTGCAACTAGAAAGAAAAAGGAGTGTTTTCTATAAACTCTGGATGAAGTATGGATTTTATAACATAACTTCACACCTATTTTCCCCGAAGAGTTAGACGGAAGTGTGTACCTATAGTTCACCCACAATCAATCAGAAAGAAAACAATATAGATTTATCGACAACAAAACAAGTTTGTATTTCAAAGAATTTCTATAACAATATTAAGTGGTGGTCCGAATATGAGAACATAATTGTTGTGACCATTGCTCAGCGGTGCGCAAAAATACACTTTATTTGCTCAACGTTGGAACGAAATCTCCGAGTGAAATGGGTGCGTAACATCCAGACGGACAGTTGGAAAAGACGGAGTTATAAAGGATGTTAATGGAAAAGGAATCATTTGCAAGGTTTCCATCAATTTCTCATTTGAATGCGAATATTATTTCTCAAATGAGGGATCGGCAACCTACGCTTTATATTATATGAAAAGTTACCAATATATAAATATCGGTTTCCTAATAAGTCAGGCAATTATCCTGTCTGCTGGTATCGGATTATACCAATTAGAGTTCCCTCGTAAACATCAGGCGAGACGGTAGGTACTAGACGCGTGTGTTCACCTACGAAAGATAATTTGATACCTGCCAATTCGTTTTAGTCTGACCCTTTGTTTGGCATACTACCATTTTAATTTCAGCTGTATGTCTTCACGATAAGGTGTGTTGTCGTCAGCAGCTGTGGGTTACTTACGACTTTTCGTGTATAGTGAAAACAATTACGGGCTTTTGGAAACATCAGTCGGAGGGGCTGCACTGGTTTTCAACTGATATATTTGCTAATTAACTATCGATATTACTTAGAATATGTTTCTATTGTTGTCTGCCAATCAAAGCGTGCGATATCCATTACTACGGACATGTTGGATGGTGTTTTGTTTCGAGTATTTTCTTGTTCTATTTTCGTTTTCAATATTAGAAATATTTGGTTTAATTTCGTGATTTTGTTTTCTGTGAGTACTACTCGTATGTACCTACTGTAAAGCTACCATTTACTGAGTACGTCTTACATTGACTTGAATCTGCCCCTGGCGGCTGAGAGCATGTCATGCTCCCTGTAATGTCGCACTGATGGTGGTGCGTATGTTGGATCATTTTGCTCCCATCAAAATGGTTGAGCTGAATGGTGCTAATCCATGCGTCATGTTCATGAACGGGCGCCGTCAGTAGGGACTGGCCACATCTCAGCTACCACGGTTGTTTTAAAATTTAAAATAATTTTGAATTGTTTTTTTTTAATCTTGTAATTATGGACGCTTTTATTAAGTTCTGCATCGTTCTCACGTGTATATTTCAACATGAATGATGTAACCCAGTTTTTGTAAACATATTTTGATTTAAAAGAGTGTCCATGGAGTTTCTTGTCCGTTCTTCTCCATAGGTACCTACTGCCTTGGAATGGGCAACTAGCTTCATCTTTCTGACTGACCGACCCCTTGACAATTCAAAAGTGCCTGTAATTGGTTTATTTGAAATAAATGCTTTGAGTTTGAGTTTGAACTTCATTTACCGTTGACGTGTTAAATATTAAAAAGACTGCAGATCTATGGGGTACACTGGACGATTATTACTAACTAGCACTTTGCCCGCGGCTGCGCTCCCGTGGTCTTTCCCGTGGGACCCGTTATTTTTCCTGGGATAAAAAGTAGCCTATGTTACTCCTAGAAAACTAAGCTTTCCAACGGTGAAAGAATTTTTAAAATCGGTCCAGTAGTTTTTGAGCCTATTCTTTACAACCAAACAAACAAAGTTATCCTCTTTATAATATTAGTATAGATAAGTAAATACTAATCAGTGTATCAAGTGCAGGGTAGGCCTAGGACAAGGTAGTAAATCCTACGGACGCTTTGTAGAATATGAAACATAGTCCAATAATTATAATTAAGTACTCTCAATAATATAGCGATGAAATAATCAACCTGTGCGGTATCGATCCCGAGCTCAGAAACGCCCTCCACCGAACTCGATCCCAGCAGAGAAATTCTGAGTATTTAACATTACATTCAAGTAATAATCCGCTTAAACACAAAGCTGCAGTTCATTGAAGTTTGTGCGATGCAACCACCTATGAGAGCCGCGCAGCTCAAATAATTGAAGTTTGTGCGATGCAACCACCTATGAGAGCCGCGCAGCTCAAATAATTGAAGTTTGTGCGATGCAACCACCTATGAGAGCCGCGCAGCTCAAATAATTGAACCCCCCTTTCCTGGTACCCGCCCGGGCGAGCAGGCAGCTCGGATTTCAGTCTATATGTAGAATCAACAAAAAAATTCGGTCGTTCAGATAATAAGTAAAAATCATTGCAGAAGGAACGCAATTCTCTCAATTATTAAGTAAAACACATGAACCGGACGATCGTGAGCAATAAATTTCAAAGGCATTATATCCGATGAATTGCTACAAACGCGTAAGGATTGCTTTGACTTGGTTCGGGACATATTACACAGGATTGCGTGTGGCTTCGGTCTAGACGGAAATATCAACGAGGATTTTCTAACAAAACAAACATTAATAAGAAAATTGTTACTACTACTCCTTTGGAATGGGCAACTAGCTTCATTTCTCGGACTGACCGACACCTTGACAATTCAAAAGTGCCTGTAATTGGTTTATTTGAAATAAATACTTTGAGTTTGAGTTGAGTTTTTGAGTTTGAGTTTGAGTTACATCGTAATATATTTTTGTAGACCGTACACGTAATGATGCTTTTCATTCAAACATACATCAGTAAATTCCATATTTCAGTTTTGTGAAATTAGTGGAGATAAAACAAAGGATTGTTGCAGCGCCATGTTTCGTGTTTCCCTTTGACAAGCTCCGATTGAAATAGACATGGAATGTTTTGGTGCTAAATAATATAAGTGCGACTGTCCTTTGATGTTTTATTGTGCAAATGCTATGTCCATTCTGTATGCAGGTATTATTGACAGGGAGTGTTAGTGGTTTATACGCGAATGAAATATGTTCATGTATTTAGCTGTAAATGATGAAAACGCGAGTTTATGTATGTAGTTTATAATCACCAAATTTTAATACCTACGTATTATTTACTTTAGACTACAGTACGACAGGTTTTCGTGGTTCTTGGAATGAAACAACACAAAAGCTCAGCGTGTTAAAAGATTTCAGTGGGAAAAATTATAACAATAACAAACATTGTAAACTTCGTGTTTACAATGTTTGTTATTGTTATAATTTTTGAAAGAAAAAAGCAAAGAAAAACAAAAGAATAACATCCAAATAAAGAAATCTTTTGGCGACTGCCGCAAGGAACTCTCCGGTTCGAAACAACGCACTTTTCATTGAACAGGCAATTAAGTATCGAGGAGCTCCTGGCTAAGTACTAACAGCCGTACAGGTCGATCCACTGGGTTAAGCTACGCTTGCCGGGGTTGGCCATGGATGGGTGACCATCTTTACATACCGAGACTCCTCCGTGCCTCGGAAAGCACGTTAAGCCGTTGGTCCCGGCTGTCATTTGTGCACCTTTGACAGTCGTTACGGGTGGTCAGAAGCTCGAAAATCCGACAGCCAGTCTTACCAAGGGTTATATATTGCCCAGTTACTGGGTTGTGGAGGTCAGATAGGCAGTCGCTCCATGTAAAATACTGGTAGTAAGCTGCATCCGGTTAGACTGGAAGCCGACCCCAACATAGTTGGGAAAAGGGAGATGTTGAAGTAATTAAGTATCCGCACATCTGTGGTAGTACTTCGATAAAAGTGCTGTCGGTATTCAAATTGTTACCACAGAGGTGTTGAGTTAGCAACAACATCTCGTTCGTAGTTTTGATCTCCTTATCTTTATCCTCGCAAAATCAAACGTTTAACATCAAAGTGAGCACAAAATAGACGTTTGTCGACTCCGGCTTATTTACCTTGGTTACTTTTCCCCGAAATATTGAAACAGCTAGATTCGGTTTTATACTTTCACATTCCGAAGAATTCGGGAAGAATGCTTTGTGCTCATTTTTTTTTCTATTTATACCGAACAACGCCTTGGAAGTTCTTCTGAAATGTTGTGTATGTATGTACTTTAAATAAATAAATAAAACAAATAAATGTTTGAAACCTTTGTCTGCTTCTCAACGTATAGGTATATAATATACATAAAATAAAGATTTTTTGTATTTTTGTATTTTTTTTTTGTATAGATGATATGGCTAGGAAGGGAGTAACTACCGAGATGACGACTAATAGAGAAGTATGGAAGAAAGAGACATGTTGCGCTGACCCCAAATAAATTGGGATAAGGGCAGGAGAATGATGATATATAGGTATGTAACTAATAATGTTTTCGCACCTAGCGTAAAATTATTAGTAAGGTTCGCAATTAACCGGTGTGGTGAAGGGAAATTGTATTAATATAAACTTATATTAATTATGTATTGTACAGTAGGTATGTTTTTGCCTTTACGTATAATTTTCACTACTGCTGTATCGTCTTCGAAGTATGCACTACTGTCCGGTTTTATGGAAATAAACTATGCTATACTGCTTACTACTACCTGTCCTCAAAGAAACGTAGATTATGAAAATCTTCATCTGGATGAGAAAAACAACTTTCCTATACCTAACATCGTGTTGTAGATCGGACCCAAAATTGCCCTCGCTCAATAACCGAACAACTGACCAACAATAGTGTTCAAAAGGTCCTTTTTTGGGTGGGAAATCATAAAAACTTCTCCCACTCTGGGCGGAGTGGGGGGCATGACAAACTTCTTCTTAGACCCACCCTTATTCCTTCAGTTACCTACAGGCAACTGAAGGAATACAGGTACACCAGAAGCCACGGTTAGAAGGGTACTACATATTATTTGGTCATAGTATGTAAAGCTAATTAGATAATGTAATACACCAATCAGTGTTACAGTTCAATGAATTCTGTGCGCATAATAACAATACAGCCATCTGCCACGCAACAACAATATAGGTACAAAAAGACATTAACGGGCACGCTCTCGGTCCGGCACAAGCCAATTACTTAATGCGTCTGTATAATCCAGTTTATCCATCCAGTCCATTCTAAAAGGGGGACTAGAGGGGGAACTGTGTTCGCCAGCCATCAACCAGATCACGTCACCCTTGATCCCAGAAATCCTGCTGATCTCGTTAACAATGATGCGCCCGGCGACGGGCCGGAGCCGGCGAGGAGGTGTGCATTTCACGCCTCATCCACATGAAAGGATTTTCAGAATCTCCTGGGACATTGCAGCTGGATGTGGCCGACACATCAGATAATTTAGTTAGTCACGGTTGCGGCGCGGCGTGTGTCAATGCATTTACGAGGATTTATACAGAATAAGATTCTGACCGTACCATGTTATACACGGAGATCTTTAATTCACTTTTAACATTTTCAGCTAGATTTTAAAAGGTATTTTTCCTGCCGCTAATGGACTTTGAGTAATACAGTTTCAATGTTTATTTTATCGAGGGGTGAAATTAAAAGAATTTAAGTATACAGGGTGGAATTTTGTAATGCCACCTGGAGGGAAAGTACTCTTAATACTGTAGATAGAAAATTTAACTCAAAGAAAACATTCCTTTATTTTTGAATAGAAAGAAAACTGCATTCAAAGATTTTCGCTTGCTGCACCCGGGAATCAAACCGACTAAAATCTGTAGAAATGGTACCCTGTACTTTTATTGCATCGATCGTTAGGATCAATTATATAAAATCTCTCTTGAAAAAACTTGATAAATTAAATGATAGGAAAACCATAAATCTTGAATTATTTACAAAAAATGGTAATTAAAAACTAATTCGTTGCTCGAAATAGGCTCCATTTTCTTGGATGCACAAATGTATTTTGGTAAGGAATTCATTTCTAGTAACCTTTAATAACGTGTTGTGGTGAATATTATAAATCGTATTCTGAATTTCAACCCTCAACTCGTTTACTTTCGCATAAGATTAAATTAAAATTTGATTTTGCACATAGCCCCACAAAAAGTCTAAAGGGGTGAGATCTGGTGATCTCGTAGGCCATCTGATTGTACCGTTTGTACCAATCTTCAATCGTCTTATCTTAATAGTAACTCGTCATTTTGATGTATAAATGATCTCAATGATAATGATCTGTCAGGTCGTATTCCTATTATAAATTATAATCCTGTAACGGATTTGAGGCCAAATCAGTAAAAAACTGCTGCGTGGAATCAATAATTAGTAAAGAACGTTGTTATGGAGAAACTTATCAGAAAAAATTTGCCTGCTTCTCGAAAACCAAATTCTTTTCGAAGACAAGACCATTGCAGTCAGCATTTATATCAAATTATCTTAAATGTAGCCGCACTGCAGTCACCATGCAAGTATTGATACATCTGTGTATGTGATTCATTATTGATTTTCCGCCGGATGAACAGACACAAAACGAATTAATAAAAATCAAAGGAAGCACGCCGTTGAGTAACTAGGGACATTAATTAAAGGATTCATGAAGAAAAGGCCAATAAGGACTAATGCGACGACAATTTAATCCAGTTAAAAGAAAATGTTTTGTGTAGCTTACATAAAAATATTATGGCAAATCCTCTGCTGCTTACTTTGCAAGCTTTATCGGAAAGTCTGGTTCTTCTACTTCAACTTCATTTTTTTTTTAATAATTCGTACATCTTTGAAAATACAGATGTGAACATTGTTTACACGACCGTCAAATAATTTTACAACAAACTACATAATATTATACTAACTAGCTTTTGTCCGCGGCTTCGCTCGAGTTAATTTAAATTTATTTAACAATTTGGGTTACAATACTCTGTTTTTAAATTGAAATCATGAGATTGCGACTGCCAAACAACTCAGTACGGAACGTTCAGTACATGTGGCGCCATCTATTATCGTAAGAACGCAATTGTTGTTGTCCTCGGGCACAGTACTTTTTTACGAAATGATAGTCACCTAAGTTTACACCGAGGGGTTTTTACAGAATAGATCGGCAGTCAGTCAAATAACTTTAAAGCTGAATGTGATATTTGGTTCCTTCACAAGTAACAATGCACGAAGTAAGTAGTTACATTTTACTCCGTCAAAAAAAACATGGGTTGAGTTTTCAAGCTCCTTCAAAGCCCTTCTCTCATAATTTCGTTTTCTTTCAATCTTGTGCAATGATTACAAAATTTCCTGTACATTTCTTGGTATGTCGAGGACTGAAAATGGCAAACATATTCAAAGATTTACTTCCGTTTTCAAAATTCAATAGCAGTTCTATTGCCTGACAAGAGAAATAGTATGCATTTTCAGGCGAAAAGTCTGCGAAATTTTGTTTATGGACTTTATTTTCTTCTTCGTAACGTTTAGTTAAATCAATGTATTTTCTTTCTGTTTTTGTGGAATTATAGAGTTGATTAAACATACATTTCTAAAGCGTATTGCATAGACGTTTACCAGGCAGTTCTAATCAGTGGTCGGCTTTTGGTCACATACAGAATCCATCCCAATCGTGACGCAGGGAGAGCCGGATCGGCTCCGATATCTCCATTAACTAAACCAACGTCCATTATTCTAATTCCTTGACTAGGGAGCACAGCGCTGTGAGCCTTTGTGGATATCTCTGACGGGTATCGAACAACAAAGCTTTGGTGTATTGATGTAACGGCTTGGAGTTGCATTGGACGGCTTGCCTTTGCATTGGTCACTGAAAGGAATTATTCTCGCTTTGCGTTCACATAGGCTCAAGACTAATGAAAATGTTGGGCGGAAGATTCTATGGTTATATGTACCTATAGAAATGAGTGTTGTGAGGTGTTGTATACCGAGATATTTCTCATTTTCAACAGATTTTTTGGAACGAAGTTCCTTATCGCGCGTTGCGAAAGGGGGCTAAACGGAAATTAAGACCAAAAGTTGTAACGACACTTTTTTTGGAGTAAAAATAATTATGATGTCTTTTTAATCAATATTTTTATTGGTTAATATTATATCAAAAATAAAATAAAATAAATATTTATTTAGTTTAAAAAAAAAAAATATTACAATTCCTACACTAATTAATCGAAAGGAACTTCGTTCCATCCGGGTGTCCCTTGTTTTGTGCTTATTAGTTAACCTGCCACTCTTAACTAATGTGAATTCAATGGTAACCTAATTCCGGGTAAGCGGGATTGTCCGAAAGGGTTACCGCTACCCCGGAACATAAATGGCTACGGAAGGAACATGGATGGGTTTTAGTCAGTAAGAGTCTGACACTCCCTTCCACTCCACCCAGAGCGGGAGCAGTCATTGGATGATTTCCCAGCCTTAAAAAAAACCTAAGTGGTTTTTATTTTCTACTTATTTGTATAGTTAGTATGATAGTGGTTTAATTTGTACCTAGTGTAAATAGCATGCATTTGTCATTAATAAGAAGGTCAGCGGTTCAACAAAGCTTCCAGACTATCATGAGAACTGGGAAAGAAAAAAGAAAAAAAATTACCCACACATAGTCCTCCCTCAATGAGGTCGAGTGCAGAGAACAATGGCAATATAGGTTGCCACCAGAGAACGAATCATTGAAGACATTCTGTTACTACATTAGAATATAGTTATGTCAAGTCACTCATTTCGAATGGCTTAGTTTGAACACGCCTCTTCAGTTCATCTCCTAAGTGCTGAATTAGATTTATATCAGAGCAGATCTATTACTGCGATACGTTGGTATCGCAGTAATAGATCTGCTTTAATTATTCGAGAATACCTGCATGACGTTGGTCATGCAGGTATTCTCGAATAATTTATCCAGTGTGCACCATTACAATATTATGATGCATACGAATCAAATCCAAGTCAGAAAAACTTAGCATGTCACACATTACATTACATCCATAATTTAAATGTCAGAATGAATTAAAAACTAGGAAATACCATTTGGATACTCTAATAATAGGCTCTAATCAAAACTTCATGTTGCTTTAAGAGCGATTTTATTATTTTTTTCATATTCTTGAATTCAAATTAGGAACAATCCAAAATCGAAATGATGACCAGCTTCAAAACTGCATAGAAACTTTTTCTGAAACTTGTCATTAGGTATATTGATGTTTTAAGCCAATTAGGTAAAATAAAAACTGTTTTTACATCCTCTCCCGGACTACTGTTCAGTAGAGTAGTTGATAGCCACACTATGGAATTAGGTGTAAGATCTGTCAAGAGGTAAAAATAAACAAATAGACAAACTGTGGCGTAACGTCAAAATAAAATGATAAACAACAGCCCATCTCTAAAACAGAATAAGAATAAAACATAACTGATAAGGTGTGTACCTACTTGAAATAACATTGATAACAATAATGGCGCTTATCACTCGCTATTGATATCAGTTACCTCCTCACAAGCAAACCAGTCACTCATTTAAAATGCCTTGTTTAAAGATATTAACCAATTTGCCACGGGCTAAAATCCCTAATGATTTTGTTAATAAAATTATCCCACTGCTGTCGCAAGTTGTAAGGAAGCCAGAAGATGTGAGTGTATTTAAAATACTACAATCATTATATAATATTATTCTGTGGTTGACTTATTTCTGTTTTTTTTATCTATATCAACATCATTATTCTCTTGTCCTAGCCTCAATTTATTTGTGGTCGGCGCTACGCGACTTTTTCGTCCATACTTTTCTATTAATCGTCTCGGTAGTCACCGCTTTTCTAGCTAAATAATGTTGCTCATAGTCTATCCCTCGTTTCATTGGTCTTCTCCTACTCTTAAAGTCATTAATTAAGTTCAGTAATATACCATCATTAAGTTAAGTAAATGGCTAGTCGTCCCAGTTTTTACTGTCACTTTTATATTGTTGTAGTTTTAACTTTTAACTGTAATGTAACACTAATATGAAACCACGTCACACGACACTCATGACTTAAGGGAAATATCACACAAAAATAATGATATTTTGTGATTTAAATAAAAATCATAAACACCGAGATGAACAAAGTTTAACCAAATCGAATCAATTATGAATTTATTCAGTCACCCTTCGTCGCTTCCCCACGTCTGCGCCGGTGCTAAACGCAATATGTCACCCTAGCAGACCCCTCACAGCCTCCGAAACTCTTTTATAAAAATTCAATTACTTACTAGTACTAAGTAAACTTATGATGTTTTTTATCTTTAATAGCCATGCAAATGTATGTATGAACAGTGCACCTACTAATGCCTATCGATCCGAAATGTTTGGTACAGAGGCCAGCACATCAAGTTACCACAATCTGTCAATTAAAAATGAACCTTATATCTTTGCAATAAAGTTGAAATACTATATTTCAACTTTATTGCAAAGACATAAGGTTCATTTTTAATTGAGAAAATTTGACAGTTAGGGATAGCTTGATGCGCCGGCGTCTGTACCAACATTGGCAATTGCAATTTATTGAGGGGTAACCTTTTTTTGTTTTTTTTAACCTAACCTAACCTAAAGTTTGTGTTTAAACTTTCCTTTTGCGATATTATTTAGGTCTGAATTCCTTTTACGCTTCTGTCGGTCGTATATGGTTGCTCACGTGCCTAGTGTACAATGTACATACACGTGACGGAAATCAGCGTAGGAGTTATGCAGATCTTAAAAGAAAAAGAAAGATGGAAGGGAAAACTGAGATGATAGTTGTTGAAAAAGAAAGACATATTTTTGCACCGACCCGATTTCATTCAATCACTTACGTAATCAATCGTCAGATTCATACACAACGGTATATCACTTGCTCATCATACTTCGACAGAAATTTATCTGCGTGGTGTCAGGTGATTGTGCGATATCATTCGGCGGCCAGTCGACCATCCCCGGCGCAGTGGCGACACTGGAGTCCATCGGCAACTTAGGATTGGAAGAAAACAAGATTATCACGAAGGAAGTCTCCGCTTTTATTGAAAGGGAACTTGGGATCGCACAAGATTTGTAAGTATTGTGACCACTTTTACCCTAATTTAACTAGCACCATACCACAAGTTGAAATAGACCTAGGGGTCTATGCAAGTCTTATCCGGAGATCTAGTCCATTTGAAGAAAGGTACGGACATATTTAAACTGGTAATCAGTTTCCATAACCTATTTTTATGTCCTTGGCTTTGTGTTGAGCGGAACCAAAACGCCCCGCTACACGCTCCGCCATTCTGAATCCACAGTTCCATTGATGAAAGGGGGAGCGAGAAACCAAAGGCTTAATAATTAAAGCTACACCTAAGCCTTGCAACATCCGTGTGGAATTCCAGACCCATTTGACTATTATTTGTGTGTTTCACTAAGGACGAACCAATCCAGATACATGTATATATTTCTATTGTATTCATGTGTTGTTTTTTACTCGCCAGGTACAAAGTAAATGGAATATGTTTTGAAGTGCACTTAGCATGATTGTATACTATCGATCAATAGTGAATGGATATCCTTAATTATAATGTGTATAAGTACTTAAGCTACTCCTCGTCATTATCGACAGCCTGACCTTCCCCACTGATGAATACAGTGGGCTTAAAGACTTCTTTTTCAGCCGCTTCTCTAGGTATACTGAAAGAAAGTCGATCAACTTGCATTACTATATCATTCACTAAAAGCTGCTTTTTTAATATACTGCCTGCATAAGTCCACTAATGGGAAAACGCCTCTCCCCACTTTAAACTCTTCGGATCCTGGGCTAATCTACTAAGGAGTCCCCGACGATGCCTTCGAACTGTCTCAGGGCTCCACGTTCCAAGTGACTATTTTAGCCCACAGCTCAGTGGGCATAGCCCCCACTATGAAGAGAACGTAGACAAACAGAGTGGCAGTTACTGTTACCGTTTTGGGGAATAGGGACATGTTTTAATTTTAGATATGAACTGCCTTTTAAGACACGGACGAGAGTAAAGAAATAGTAGCTATTTCAAGGACTTTTATCCCTTTCCATACTTTCTTAGGATAATTAATAGTATTGATTGATGAGTTAATTTCTTTTGTTTCAGCTTCTTCCTATCGTTCTACGATCTCGCGGCTCAAGACATTGGCAAGGGAGGAGTGACGATGGCTTGAAACTCCACATAACATACGTATCAACAACGCCTTCTGTTCAGATTATACATAAGTATCTACTTGTATTAATCACATAAATAAGCATGACAATATTGGACTTCTTGACTAGATTATTTTTTAAGAGTTATTACACTATCTACAATGATAAAAGTATTAAATAACTCGCATGTGTATAATAATGATATAGCGTTTTTTTTTATTACTAACCTACCTCATAAATTATAAAATTATTATATTTTTAATGACGACGAGGAGCTCGTGGCTAAGTACTAACAGCCGCACAGGTCGATCCATCAGGTTATGCTACGCTTGCCAGGGTTGACCGTGGATGGGTGACCATCTTTACATACCGAGACTCCTCCGTGCCTCGGAAAGTACGTTAAGCCGTTGGTCCCGGCTATCATTTGTGCATCTTTGACAGTCGTTACGGGTCGTCAGAAGCCCGAAAATCTGAAAGTAGTCTTACCGAGGGGTATCGTATTACCCAGTTACTGACTGGGTTGTGGAGGTAAGATAGGCAGTCGCTCCTTGTAAAATACTGGTATTCAGCTGCATCCGGTTAGACTGGAAGCCGACCACCAACAGTCTCCGTTTCAACCGCGTGCCCACCTCATAATATTTGATGAAACTTTGCCAGGAATTAGTGCTAATTTGTTACTTTACACACCTCTTTCCGTGAATTTGTTACAAAAAAAACTAAGACGCTATGACAACGAATAGTTGGCCGCTAGAACCGCCACTTGCCGTAGTCATCGCCCGTGATAACACAGAAACTATATAAAGCAGATAGACGAATGATGCATCAAAGAAAGGTCTTAATTTGTTGTATTTGTTACAAAAATAAAAAACGTCAAAGCGTAAATAAACAAAAAGTTATACAATATTTCGTTTTCAGGTTATGAGTAGGTAGGTATGTCACCATGAATATCAAATAAATAGAGGCTAATGTGTACGGACAATTTGTTACTAATTTGTTACAGCGAATAAACAGAAAAAAATACTAGAAAGTAGGTTCAACAATTTGTTAGAGTCGATTTTAGTTGGCCGCTCGGACGGCAATATGCCTTAAAATACAATGGCGTTTATCTCGTTCTGAAAAGTAGGTTTAAGCTTAATTAGAGTACTAATAGACGGCTAACGTAACCTAGTTTGGATAAATATGGCGAATATAACTGCAGCATCCATATTTTAGAAGATATTTACAAAAACACAGTAGTATGAAACCGTATGAGAGTAGGGTGACTATGAATTTTCACAATGAAGTGAGACTGAATAGTGATTATTGGAATGTTCGAAAAATTCATATCTTATTTTTTTAGGGCGAGTGCTTATAAAAATACATTTTAAGTTATGACATCCTGTAGCATACTTTATAAAAGTAAATACCTACACAAATCGATTAAAATTTCTTTATTCAAAATCAACACAAAGGCAAAAAAATCAAGTAATAAAAGTCAACAAGATAAACATAAAATCTGTTTAAACTAACATAATACTTATAAATTAACTTACACGAATATATGACACAGAATGTAGACATATCCTTTTAGAGGTACTTATTTCAATTTTAAACGAATTGTCGTCGTAACAAAAAAATTTTTTGTTATTTAAAAAATGACATTTATAGTGGCCTATTTTAGTGCCTGGTATAAATTCTATAGTACCAAATAAGAAGTAATAATTATCTTTAATGTTAATAGTAATCGGAATTTCAATGAGTAAAACTGAGTCTGCAGCTCCGTTTAAATCAAATGTTATGATCTCGCCTAACTTAAGTTCACCTTTCAACTGCGTGTCACATTTTTTACACATTGTGTTATTTATTTCATCAAAACATATTGCTTCTGCTAAACTTGTTATTCCAAATAACTTTAAAATATCAAGGTTAATTAAAATAAATACATGGCCTCTTTTCAATTGTATGTAATTACAATTTGTACAGGTTTTCAAAAATTGAGCACTTGTAAAATATTTTATAAATATTTCTTCAAATAAGTAAGCCACATTGCAACTGCAGTCTTTATTTTGGAAAAAAGGTTTTTGTTATTTCTGATCTACAGTTGTAAATTTGCTGCATATCATGTGCTCCGTTCAAAAGCATAAAAATGTAATTAATTACACAATCTCCTTTTAATTTACTCAAAAAGCTTTTGAGAGCCGTACTTTTAATACAGGCTTGACCTATCAAATAAAATGCCGAATCGAAGGCACATGTATTGAAATAACCAGAGCTTTCCTTCATAGCTAAATTCCCGTTTCTTAGAAATACTATTTTATCATCTTTTCTCAGGTGATTATGTGTATTCGATTCTTCTCGCCAGTTCTCCAAATAGGACGGTCTATCACTACTCTTTTTGTTTTTGTTGGATTTGTTTTTTTGGATTTACCTTTTCTTTTTTGTAAATATTTTTAGTCATGGCACGCCTAGTTCGGCTTAATTTTGATTTTAGTAAAGTAGTGGAACCTAAGTTTTTTAATTGAATTAATGCCAAATGCAATTCTTCTTTGATATAATCGTAATGATGCTGCAAATATTCGTCAATTCTTGGTCTCGCTGTTCTTGTTTTTAAAACTAACTGTTTTAAAGTGCGAAAATAGCTTTCTACGCATGAAGACGATGGGCTAAAGGATTCCGATTTGAAATAAGAGCACATAACGTTGCTCCACAAAGGAAGTTTTATAAATAATCTTTTTAAAGTAGGGATAAAATGTGGCAAATAATATGGACTACTTTTACCAACATAGGCATTTGCAGGGTTGCTTTTTTTTCGTTTTCTACCAACAGATCGAACCATGCGACAATGTCTCGAACGTCGGCATCATCCAAGACAATTTGATCATATTCAAATTCTTTATTTTGATCAACGTTTTTAAAATCAGCACACTTATGGCTGTTTAACAAATTGTCAAGGTTTTGCTTGCTCTCTTTCAAACTTGAATCATCGTTTTCAAAATCATTTTGATAAAGGAAAAGTTTTATCATTTTAGTAATAATTCCCTTTACAAGTGCAAAGTCTTGTCGTTATCATCTGACATAAAGGTACACACACATCAACTCGATTTATTAATATTATTACGTATAAGAAAAGTCTCTTACTGAATTCATAACCATTTGGTAATTTAAGAGGTTGAAAGATTGATCCTGTAGCATCCAAAGTGATAGTTAATCTTTGAAAACAAGATTGATATTCACGGCAGTATTGTTGTTGTTCATCAGTCCAGTAATAAATGTGAATTCGAGGAAAAATATATATATCACGTAAAAAAATTGGTTTGGTCACAGCCATCGTAAGAATGCTCAGAATAACGTTATTGTGTAACCACATTCTTTTTCGTTCTTCGTACTTAATTTTTCGCAATGCATTGAGTGTTGGGATTACTGGTGCAGTATCTGTAATTCCTTGTTTAGAAATTTTTGCTGCCAGTTGTTTATGAACCAAAGAAGCTGAGTCGTGTTTGAGCTTTTTAGCTAATTTTCGTCTAACCAATGAATTCATTCTATATTTTTTTCTCGGATCATGTTTTTTGTTTTTTTCGCCAACTGTGATTTGGCATTGTCCTTCAATAATATTATCTGTTATTTTTTGACACGCTATTATTGTAAGAGCGCTACATTGACTGCATTGACCTTTTATTAAAATATGATGCTCAGACTCCACTTTGTAACTTCTGAAATTCCATTGCATGGTAATCTAGTAATGAGCCAAATCTTTTCTCTTAAAATATCCACCCATTTGTACTTAGGCAGTATTTTATATTTTTTAAATGGAGTAGTAGTATAGTAGTACATGTTCTCAAGTCATTTCTTTTATACAAGACATTTAAAGGCTGCAGTTTTTTCCAGACATAGATTTTTAATTCAAACTTGTATTTTTTTGTGTCATTTTCACTGTACTGATTGGACTCGACATGAGAATGTGATATTATGGATGAGGTTCTCGGGCTATTGCTTGAGGATGATGATAAAGATGACGAAGATGGATATACAGTTTGCTGCTTATATTCAGGGTTTAGAATCTCCCTGAAATTTCTTTTCAGTGACATGTAAAGAGCTGCCGGTGTCATAAGATTATCCAAATCACTTGCAATTGTATCAAATATAGGGTCTCTCCATTTAACATCCAGTAGTTTGTCGGCATATTTCATAAATACTTCTCTCTGTTTTGATTTCTCAACAATAGATTTTCGTCCAGCTTTACCCATTTTTGCTGCAATAAAATCAATTGATAAAATGAATACAAAGGTCAAACATCCGTTGACTGCATCACACACAAAGTATACATACTACAAATTATTGCTATATAAGTACATACTACAAGAACTTTTCTTAATTAATTATTCTATAATTAAGAAAAGTCGTCGTTATTTGACAGACAAAGATGAAGCGAGTTATTTTAAAAAGATTTCTCCGATTTTTGTAAATATTAACGATATCATTTTTTTTTTCATTCCCACATTCATTTAACAGCGACAATACATTCAAAAGGAGATTTTTTTTCATTCGGAGGCAGCTACCGTATTATACAGTTATAGCGCTTAAGAATCTGTCCCTAAGGCAGGAATCCTTACATTGGATATTACGCTCGTCACTAGGGGTTGCCTGGGTCTAGGTCTCGAGATGCAAGATGCACGCCGCCACCGTGCGCTTTCACACAGAATGTTCACAGTTAAGTGAAATAACAGTTAATTCTTCCCTAGGGAATCACTGTAGAAGTTTATAATACACATGCGTTATTAAGTTTGCTAATTCAAATTTTTCGTATTTAATTTACAGTTTGAAAACACGAAACGTGTGTGGGCTGGATTGTCACGCTTTTCTATAGATAATTGGCGGGAAACGCATGTAAGTATGTATAAAAGCAGGCTTGGACGGAACGTAAGATTTGAATGGAGCTCTGCCATTGGTTTAGAAAAAAGAATACTTAAACGCCGTGATTTATCCTGTTCTATTGTATTCGATTTGAAATTGGCGCCGAATATTACTGTTTAAATAATGAACGGAGTGTGGTTACGACACAATTATGTTATAAAGGTAAATTAAAAGCTAATGTAAGTTATTAAGCTAAGAATATTTTTAAGACTTCGAGATGACTGCACTTGATGCGAAATCACATTAAAATGTGGCAAAGATGAATTTCATGTCTTTTTATAGATACTTAATAACTATTAATAATAATATAACTATTACTTATCACCGAAGATATCATAATACGTACCTACTACAGTTTATTACTTTATTCAAGTCATTATAAACTTGTAAAACACAACTCATAGCTAAGCACTTTTAGACACTTCTTGATTTAGCGGTAATTGTCTCAGTAACTTAATAGTATGAAAATCACGGGAATTAAATACGTACGAGCACACACTTCAAAATTCCGCACAGTAATGAAAATATTCACTACATAAAATAAAGGCTTTTTAAACCTTTAGCGACCAATATTTTATACAATAGTTTGGAAACAAAAGAGATTCTTTTTCTGGAATCGTTCCCAATAAAACACCTGCGGAAAGTCAATGAAACGAAAATCTTATCAGTAAATAGGAACTTTAAAGAATTAAGAACAATAGACATCATTATGGCCGCAAAATGAACCGCATATTCGTTCGGAGTACAACATTAAAAACATGCCTTTGTACTAATGTAATCATGGACACCCTACTCTCATACGGTTTCATACTACTGTTTTTTTGTAAATATCTTCTAAAATATGGATGCTGCAGTTATATTCGCCATATTTATCCAAACTAGGTTACGTTAGCCGTTGATTAGTACTCTAATTCAGCTTAAACCTACTGTTCAGAACGAGATAAACGCCATTGTATTTTAAGGCATATTATAATAATAATAATAATAAAATAATTTATTTGCGTAAAACATGGTATACAAATGGTGTTAAGGGGTTGGTCAGAGTAGCACAAGCATGTTTCGCTAGGATAAAACATAGCATGCAAAAATTTAATGTTACAGGGTAATTATAATTAAGTAGGTACAATATTGTTAGAATTATAATGTCAATATTTTTTATCCATAAATTCTTTTAAACTATAAAAGCTACATTCATTTAGCCATTTGTATAATTTGCTTTTAAATAATCTTACATTTAATAGTTTGAGATTGTTTGGTATTTTATTATAAATACGCACACACATTGCTAGACAGCTTTTATTATATTTGGTTAGCTTTGGTAAATCATTTAATACTAGTCCATAAGGATCACGTCTGCTCCGAGGATATACATCGCTTGCTGTCTTGAATAACTGTTTATTCTTGGTTACAAACACACATATTTCGTAGATATAGAGAGAAGGAAGCGGTAACAAACCAAGCTTTTTAAATATTGGCGGACATGTATCATCCGGCTGAAGTCCATAAATTGATCTTAGGCATTTCTTTTGAGCGATGAACGCTCTATTTAGGTCAGTGCTATTACCCCACATTATAAGACCGTAGCGTAGTAACGATTCCACATATGCATGGTAAGATATAATAGCAGTTTTTATGTTTGTTACATTTTTGACTTGCTTCAAGGCGTATACGAATTTATTAATTCTACCACTGACATTATTTACGTGTTCCTTCCAGTTCATATTTTGATCAATTATTACTCCTAAAAATTTTGTATGCGGTACTTGTTTAATTTTATTTATATTAAGTTTGATATTAAATTTATTGTTATTAGATTGATTAAATTGTATATATACGGATTTGTCTAAATTTATTTTCAAATGGTGTATGTCAAGCCAGTGTAGTAATATATCAATAGTATTATTAATGTCAGTCTCGTGATCTATAACGGTATTTTGTTTTTTATCAGATGTCACAATTATGGATATATCGTCAGCGAATAAGATGCATTTATGATTGGTTATTTTTATAATATCATTTATATATAATAGGAATAATACTGGGCCTAGAACGCTACCTTGGGGGACGCCATATTTATTATTTTTATATTCCGATGAGTATGATGTGATGTCTTTGGTTTTGTTCATTTTACTGATAATAACACATTGTTGCCTATTACTTAAGTAGGATGATATCCACTGGAGTGCAGGTCCCCTAATCCCTATTGTTTCCAACTTTTGAAGCAGTATGTCATGTGAAACCAAATCGAAGGCTTTAGACATATCAAAGAATAGAGCTGTAGTTAAATAGTTATTATTAATATTTGTGAGTATAATTTTCATAAGAGAATAAATAGCTAACGTAGTGGATTTATCTTTTTGGAAACCAAACTGTACGCTACTTATAATTTGAAATTTGTTGCAGTAGTCAATCAGTCTTTTAAACATACATTTTTCGTATATTTTTGATAGAATAGGAATTAAAGTAATGGGACGGTAATTGTTGATATCATATATATCACCCTTTTTGAATAAGGGCTTTACTATTGATAATTTTAATTTATCGGGAAAAACTCCGGTCAAAAACGACAGATTAATTAAGTGAGTTAAGACACCAGTCAGCTCATTACAGCAAGCCTTTATGATTTTCGTGTTAATTTCATCGTAGCCTTCCGCTTTGGTGTTGCGTAGTGACATTATTTCCCGGCTCACCTCACTTTCCAACATTGGTTTCAGAAACATTGAGTTAACACTATTATTTTTCCTTAAGCATGGGTCGACACTTTTTTGTGTAGGTAAGGGCGATAGGTTTACGTAATGGTCATTAAATATCGAAGCTATCTCTACAGGGTCTGTAACCATAGTATCGTTTATCTTTATACTTTTAATATTGTTTTTAGGGTTAGTGTTATTTATTTCGTTTTGTATGACGCTCCATGTCGCTTTACACTTGTTTTCATGCTTTTTGATGTAGCTTATATTCGCGTTCTTTTTAGACCTGTAGATACATTTTTTTAGTAGATTTGAATAATTTTTATATTTAGTTTTATTAGTTAAGTTTTTGTTTTTGTAGTACTGGTAGCGCAAATTACGTTTAGTTTTGCAACTTTGTTTTAAACCTTTGCTTATCCACTTTTGTGTATTCTTATTATTACTATTGACCTTGACTCTATTCACAGGAATTCACAGATAGTAAAGTATGCAGAACAATTCATGAAAATCATTGAATGCATGATTTGCGTCAGTGGTGTTTGCATAGACATCGGACCAAGAAAGACTTTGCAAGCATTCTTTGAATTTCCGGATGTTGTCCGTGTTGAAATCTCTTTTATAAATGTAGTGTCCTGGCGATTTCAACAGTTGATGTTTACTAGGAACAGTCAACATTTGTGCGGTGTCATGGTCTGAAAGATGCAGAGGTAGTACGGTTGCAGTTGCATTGTCAATGTTGCTTAATATGTGGTCGATACAAGATAGTTTGCGCGTAGGGACATTGATGTGAATTTTTAAATTATAATTTTTACACAAGTCCTGTAACGTATTTGTGATGTTGCCTTCTTTGAGGGTATTTATATTAAAATCTCCCGCTATAACTATATTTAATTTAAATTTGTATTTCTTAAGCAAATCATGTAAAAGTGTTTCCAATTTTGTTAGAAACTGAATTGGGTCAGACTGAGGCGTTCTGTACACACATATAATTACTAATTTATTACTCAACTCTAAGCCACATACTTCAAATGTGTTCTGTGTTGCATAGGATTTTATGAATGTCAATTCTTTGTAATTTAATCCTTTTTTTACTAGTATACAAGTGCCTCCTCTTTGTTTCTCTCGACAGAAGTTGGTAGCCATTTCGTAGTTGTATACTTTAATATAGTTTTCACAGCCTTTTTTTACGAAAGTTTCTGATAGGCAAATTACATCAGGATCATTATTTGCTACCTTTAATTCCTGGATCGTAATTTCTAGTATCTCCTGTTTAGATAGTATACTAGCGATATTCTGGTGAAGTATTTTTAGATGATGCATTTTAGTGAGTTTGGACGCGAAAAAATGAGTTATGCTTTTCTAACACGTCGCCCATGTTTAAAGCAGGGAAGTAATAGGGTATAGTCCCTCTATGACCTGTCTTGAGTTGTATAGGGGTGCTACATTCTTGAGGCTCTACTATTTCACGACGTTTAAAATAGTACGGAATTGTCCCTTTTTTGGGTTTTATCAAACTGTCGTTTACTTTAAAACCTGATTTGCTACTCGCTATCCTTTTTCTAATTTCATTAGGGTTCAAGTATTTATCATTGTAATCACTACAATCTATAATGTAATTCAATGACTTACAAATATGTACTAATTTAGTGTGCGCTTGATTTACAAAGTGACATTTTTTATACCTGTTACACATATTTTTTAACGAATAATTTAATTTGTTGACATTCTGATATGAGTTAGTTAGGACATTTAATACAATTACAGTGTTATTTTTAAATGTATCCAATATAACTTGCAATTCAGACAAGACTAAGTTTAAGCTCTGGTCATTCTCTCCTATGCATATTACAAGTTTGTCGTCAGTTGTCAATCTAACATTTCTACATTTCGCTACTACTTCATTGCACGGCGCATTTGGCATTGTTTCGGCTACACTTCTGTATTTTTCATATTGTGTATTAGTTCTCGAATGTGAGATAGCAGCAGCAAGTCCAACGCAACGCTGAGTGCCAAAAACATATATTTTCTTCTCGAGAGTCTTATTTTGCACATTTTCGACAGCACAAGCCTGAACACAGGCGGTCACAGATTCCCGTTTTAGTTCCTGAATTTTTGGTTCATAGGTAGTGCGCTTCTGTTGCGTTAATACTCCTATACGCTGCGTGAGCATAGCAATCTCCTGTTCAGCGATCTTTAGTTGTTCTTGTAGTGTTATAATTTCTTGTTTCAAGTTTGATATATTTACATCCTCTTTGGTTTCGCCGCTCAACCTGGACGATAATAGGGTGGACGGCGTAGGACGCATGTCAGTTTTATGTGTAAGAGCTGGTTTTTTTTTCTTGCTGCTACCAGGAGTTCCAAGTATTGAGGAGGAAAGGCATAAAGATTTAAGAGTTTTGTTTTCTATGGTTAGCTTATTGAGTTGTTTATAAAGGTCACTGTTTTCCAATAATGTATTATCTAGCTCTTTCTCAGTACTTTCAAGCTTAAGTGTAAGCTGAGCAATCGTCTCCTTCATCTCTGAGGCTGATACGAGGTCAGATACTGTTCTGTCAATGCTTCTTGATAATTTATTGGGAGTACTAGATGAAACATCTGATGTTTCGAGGTCAGTTAGTATATGGGAATCCGGTAAGTTTGCAGTATTTCGAGCTGAGGTTTGATAACCCAGTGCTCCATAATCTATGATTTTCATTGCATCTTGTGTTACTTTTGTTTGCGAAGGTGTTGCTAATGACATTTGTTTTTTCCTTATGGTTATGTTAGATGTTTCGTCCGTATTACTAAATTTTTTATTCCTGATACACCTCGTACATCTCCATTTCCTTTTCTCTTCTGCATTCTTGAGTCGATAAGTTGGTTCTGGATAACCGACGCAATCAAATTCGTACCATTTATCGCAGGCGGAGCACAGAGCAGTGTTTTTTATGTTAACTGATTTTTTACATTCATGACATGTAACTATTGGTGCCATCTTGCGGATATTGCTGGAAATACTTATTGGTTGATGATACTGGTATTTTTTACGAGTATTCTATACATCCAGTGACATGTCCAGTGACGACTCCTCATATAATTCACAAACATGAAATTTTAAATTTTCTAAAAGTGGTTTGTGTTAAAACTGAGGTTTGAACTAGCGACCACTCATTGAAGCTAGTTATATATGCAAAAGAATGACAATACTTTACGAACTGCGCCACCCGTACATGTATTGTACATATTGCCGTCCGAGCGGCCAACTAAAATCGACTCTAACAAATTGTTGAACCTACTTTCTATCATTTTTTTCTGTTTATTCGCTGTAACAAATTAGTAACTAATTGTACGTACACATTAGCCTCTATTAATTTGATATTCATGGTGACATACCTACCTACTCATAACTTGAAAACTAAATATTGCATAACTTTTTGTTTGTTTACGCTTTGACGTTTTTTTTTATTTTTGTAACAAATAGAACAAGTTAAGAGCTTTCTTTTGATGCATCATTCGTCTATCTGCATTATATAATTTCTGTGTTATCACGGGCGATGACTACGGCAAGTAGCGGTTCTAGCGGCCAACTATTCTTTGTCATAGCGTCTTAGTTTTTTTTGTAACAAATTCACGAAAAGAGGTGTGTAAAGTAACAATTTAGCACTAATTCCTGGCAAAGTTTCATCAAATATTATGAGGTGGCCGCGCGGTTGCAACGGAGACTCCCATTTTAGCTTGGCATTCTTTTTATATAATAATAATATCCTTGGACATTTCACACAACGCCATTATCGTCCCAAGCTAAGCAACCTAATGCTTGTGTTATGGTAACGAGATGGCTGATAAACTACTTATATACATTTTTTTATTGTAAATACATACATATTATAGAAAGAAAAACACCCAGACCCGTAACAAATACTTGCAGGTCGTACAAATATTTGTTCCGTGCGGGAATCGAACCCGCGACATCCTGCGCAGCAGTCAATCGCTCAACCACTGCGCCAAGCGTGTCGTCAAAAACCTTTTTACCTACTAGGATCCCCGTTTTGGAGCGCAGCGTGGGGTTTTGTGTTCTGTCAATTCGTATAACGCCCCAACTACTTAAGAAATTCTTTACCTAAATAAGTTCACCTACATAAACCTCATACCTAACGTTACCGAAGTCTACAAATCTATTTCAGTTGAAAATCGTAAGTTTCACTCACGACACTAAAAATGCCTGATCATCAAATTGTTTTTTTAATGATAAGTATTTTTTTGCTCAGTCACAGTTTATTTTCACAAATATAATATAAAGCAACAGTGGCTGTGTATTGTTTCGCTTCTGAACACCCATTCAGTTCAGGGTGACTTGTAATTTGTACTATTCTTTATATGTTGCAATACAATGGTTATGAAGACCATACACACCACACACACACTACACACACATCCCTCGAAGATTATAACATACACACATATGACACATAAGTACCTAAAATCACCTCTCTAATCTTTATTCTGGAATGGTTACCTCAAGCCCCAAGATGCAGACTAACCGTCTAGTTCAGGGCTCACTGGTACTTCATATTATTTTACCTAACTAGGTATAGTTAATATTTTTAAGCCGCTCTTCTACTTACTGTATAAGCCCCATTAATTATTTTCGTATTTTCTCTAAAAAAATCTGTTTACTGCCAACATTTTCAAGAAATTCGTGATTCATCATTCGTTGCTAGGTAGCAGTGTTTATTATTAACTAAATAAAAAGCAGCTTAAAACCTGATTCTACGAAAAAGGTAGCTCTCCCGTACATGTTGCTAGGGAGGGAACGGGAGTGGGTGGGAGGGTGGAGGCGAATTGTATAGTGAGCTTTTACAAAAAGATTCCACTGAATTCAATTTTGTTGGCGCTTTAGCATAGGTACCCACCGTTTCCAATATTTTGAACGGAATATTTTGAATATTTTTATTTGGCGTATTGCTAAATTCACACAAATGTATTCGCCCGAAATGTGTGAATCGACTTTTTTAAATAATATTATTTTCCTATGGCAATTTACACACGGCACCGCGCTCGGCCGCGGCAGGTGGTGAAGCGGATCTCATGTCGCATTGGTCTCTAAGAAATCCATTGGTGCCTAACACACGTATACCGCCCGACCGCGCGGTCGAGCGGTGCTCGTTTCTACCGCAAACTGCTACGCCGCGGTTGAGCGGTGTCGTGTGTGTTAATCGCCTAAAGGCAACGTGCACGAAGTGAATTTGTTTGTGGGCGAATAGACGACTTTAGAAATACGAATTAGGCAATTGGCACATAATGAATTTTACTACTACTATTTTATTGTGTACTTTTTTAACTTTATTGCATAGAATACACAATGTGAATGTGACGCCTGCAGAAAAAATAATAATGTTGATTCGCACATTTCGGGCGAATATAATCATGCAAATCGACTATAAGCCTTCATTCATAGGAATTTCGTTTTAATGATCAACAAAATTAATTGAGAATTCAATTTATTCAACTACAATTATTATCAGTAAACATTAATTTTCACGTAATGGCTCTGCTATGTTTGTCAACTGAACTATGAAATTTAATCAATATCATCGATTAGGTACTGTTACTACTTGTATTTATTGAATATAATGTATTTGAGATAATGACAATAACTTTCATGATGTTACAGTACACACGCTCACGTGAAATTACAATAAACACTACACACAATACAATAATCACACAATAAATTCAAAAGAGAGAGTCTCAGGGTTGATTTTTCAATTGTCATATAAATTTTATCTGTATAATAAAATGTCAATTTGACATATTACAAAGGTTGTCAAACCGCCATATTAAAATTATATTTATAAATTTAAATGTGTAGAATCAAGTTCTTCCAACTAAACAGACAGCTGTGCCACTTCTTCCCAGCTAAAGCACTAGGAAGTGGTGAAGGGTGGGCGTTTTTGGGGGACTGTCTTATGTAACTTTGACTTTCAAAAAGTGCTGATTTTCAGATAAATGACTTTCGATTTTTTGTTATACAGATGAAAGTTATAATCACTATTAAAAAATCGGCCCTTAATCTTATAAACTAACACAGCTACGTATAACACTACACATTACAACATTAAATTACTACAAGTAATTTAATGTTGTAATGTGTCTAATTATGTAATCTACGCTCCGTGCCTTTAGTGACGCGGCTCATCTACATGCTCTGCCGGCTTGCTTCTTTGACACAGACAATTACTACCGTCGGAGCGTAGTGCCTCATGCTTACTCCCCAGTACCTCGCACTCTGGCCGCACTTAATTATCTCTTAAATTGTAATCCAACAAACAATACGTTTGCGATCAAATGGATAAATGATGAACGAATGAATGCAGCTTATTTTAACGAGAATGGATGTGGATTGCTCCCTTAATGGAGCATTGGACAACACTATATGTACGAATCAATGTTGTCGTTGTTGTCTGTCTATTTCGCTATTATTTTATTTATGTTATTTAACGAATGACCAAGATTTTATTGGCATGTCTTATAGAAGTAGGTACTGCGAGAGGGATTCATGAACATGTTGTTAATTTTAAAAGTTTTTGTTTACTGTTTTTTATTTGTTAGGTTATAATATGAAAGTTACAGTTTTCTTTTGTATCTCTGTCTGTGTCTTTAGTTAGTGTAAATGCTGTTTATAATTTTAATCCACACTCTTGCTATCTCATAATTTGAGAACAATATCTTCGGGTCTACTGCTTTCATTTTGCCTTCATTACAAAGCCACGGACAGATCGACTAACTACTTATCGAATTATAATTCGTTTTCTTCTTAAAATCTACAAGATCCGGGGAACTTCGTAATATGTGGGAAATTCCCTAGAAAAATTAATAACTTACGGCAATTGATTTTTATATACCTAAATAGATTAATAAATTAATTGACCTGACGGTCTATAAGTGAAAATCTTACCGTAAATACGGTGAAGTGATCTGTACTCAGATGACAGTGAGTGACATTATTGACAGTTTACTTCAAGATCACTTCACCTACGTTTCAAGAACCGTTACAGAGACAGGCATGTTCATAATTTATCACTAAATTACTATCTCGCGACATGTATTACATATATATACAGAGTTGATATGACAGAGGGGCATTAAATTACACTACGTATACTATACGTGTTTAGTATTAACTCGGTACGGTATAAAAATAAAAAGCACCAAAAATGAGGTTTTTTTTTCAAACAAACTAAATAGCTTACAAATCAGAGTAAAACGCAACCATCCTTTGTAAATAAAAACTGACCTTGTAACAAAGCGGCACCGACGCGCGCGCGCCGTAGCGCTGTTAGGAAAGATAAAAGCAAGCAAAAACTTAAAAAATCATTTGCGACTAAACTACTGCTCCTATTTAATTCATTTTTGGTACAGAGTTTGAACATGGTTCCTAGTATAAGCTGTTTAAAGGAAAGCCCCTCTGTCATATCAACTCTGTATACATGTCGATCATCAAAGCACTAATTCTAACTTTGGTATAAACTTGAATCCTCGAGCCAGTTACAGTATTATAGAACTTATCCTGACCGAGGTAAAGTTCTTAATACAAAATCGACTTGGCTATACTTAAAATGTTTTTTTTTTCAAACTACAACTATGACTGAGTCAGAATCTAATCTGAAAAACTTGAGAATACTTAACTAGACTTTGGTATAAAGAAAAACCTCGTTTTGTTATACCCAATACAGTTTGGTAAAACGTGACATGAAATATATCGCACATTGAAATCAATTTCGCATAGTTAAATAAGGTGTTAAAAAATTAACTCTAAGAATTTCGTGGGAGCATTGTACTCATCGTTACGAACAACTTTTACTTTAGAAAGAACCCTGAAATCGCGAAAAGAATATGAGCTCCATACATTAATGCACACGTAACTCAATAAACTGTATGGAGCTCATGTTCTTTGCGCGATTTCAGGGTTCTTTCCATAGTATAAGTTGTTCGTAACGATGAGTACAATGCTCCCACGAAATTCTTAGAGTTAATTTTTTAACACCTTATATGTTGCCTTTCATGTTGCATTGCGTTAGTTTGGATGGCTGATTTTTGATTCATTTTACGATTCATCAATCTGTACCAGGCATAACAAGGCCGAATGGATTTGCAGTTATCAGATCATAAACTTTCGATTCGATGTTTATTTTTTCTCTTCCTTTCTCTTAGGAGAAATAGTCAGCAAGCCAACATTAGGTACTTCCTCATCTTCGATCCACTTATCTCCTTCCATATCTTCCCAGATCACCGACTTAGCCCTCTCAATAGACAGCAGAGAACTTGTTATCTCTGACATTTCTTCCCAGGAGAGGGTCTCGTGCACCACGTCAGCTTGGGCTGCTTCCTCACTTATCATAATTTGAGGCAGTGCCTCTGCTAGCAGTTCCATGTCACCAGGAGCTTCCAAATAGTCATTGGAGTCTGTCTCAGATTCAAGAGCCGCTTGGTTCAGGTTTCGATGGACCCTGTCAGCCCTGGCCTTCCACCTCTCCAGGTTCTTCAAAGCCATCATATACATAGGCTTAGTGTTTGGCAGGATGCGGTGCAGCATGCTATAGCACGCAATACAGATCTGGCTCAGAAAACCGACCTGCAAAAAACCGAGCATAATACGTAAAAGAAATATTTGATGACAAACATTATTCTAACATTCGTTTAAATTGCATCGCTTCCAAATATTATATGCCCGTAATAATATGACGTGTTCAGGAAATACTCATTAACAAAATTGTTTACGAATGTAGGAACTAACACAATTTGTAAACAATTGAGATACCTTAAAGGCTTAAAACCAATAAACAAACATTTTAAACAAGATTTTATGAGCTTGCATTGAGTATAAGGGGCGTTGTTTTTTTATGCCATAATCCCACCCAATTAGCCAGATTGTTGCATCATGTTCGCCTTTCCAAATAGAACATAATCAGCCGATAACATTTCCACTGTTGGACACAGGCCTCCCCTCTGTAAGAGGGAGCGAGCCATAATATATTAAAACCAATTGGAGATTCTCTGATGACCGTCACGGGCGTATGCGAAATTGCGATGCAATTCGATAACGTATGTTGCTTAGCTGTGGCGGCGGCCACATGCTCGAAATTCAAACATAATGAATAATTATTTGTTATGCAAGGCTGCAAAGTTATTTTTTGGCACGAGTACTTGCAAAACTTTGCTGCCGAGCGAAACACGCAACTGTTCACCTCACTACAGCGAGGAAAAAGCTAGGTGCAAGAAAATAGCTGTTATATATTGAGTTTTATTTTATTCGATCGTCTCAGATACATTGACTCGTGTGAAGAAAATAACAGATACTTGACAATGTATCTTATGAGATACAGACAATATCTCCAAAATTAGATACCCTGTATATTTTTCTGAATCCTCAAAAGAGAAAAAACTAATTTAAAACAAGTAACTAATTTAATTTAATAAATATAAATTTTTGCCAAGACAAGAGTTAAATAACATACTTATTACATTAGTAGATATTTATTTTATTTTAAAAATTAAACTTAAATTACTTGAATTGAGTATTTGTCAGAGTGGTCAATAAGGTTACTTTTAGGAATTGTCAGAACGCATTTTTACTTGATTTTTAGAAAATATTTTAATGTGACGTCACAGATTTTTGTAATCAAATGGAACGCTAGAAAAGTTCGGATTTTAAAAGCTCTTTCCACGTTAACACGCAAAATGCACTTTTGCACTCAGATTTCGAATGACAAACACTCTTCCCGAGCCTGTGAGGTGAAAAGAAAATTATCTGTCAACAAAAGTAAATTTCATGGATATAAAAAACTCTGTTTTATTTCACTTGAAAGCTGTCCGCGTCCAAAAAAACAACCGTTAATTTATGTTATAGGTACATACGAAACACGTACCTACCTTTTTTTTTTTTTTTTTAAGGCTGGGAAATCATCCAATTACTGCTCCCGCTCTGGGTGGAGCGGAAGGGAGTGTCAGACTCTTACTGACTAAAACCCATCCATGTTCCTTCCGTAGCCCTTTATGTTCCGGGGTAGCGGTAACCCTTTCGGACAATCCCGCTTACCCGGCAGGCTTGGCCCTGGGGGGCCCCTTCATATGCTGACATCTCTTTGAGGCGCGCGTGGAACATATACGCGCCGTCCGGCACGGGTCTGGTGCTGATCGGACGGTGAGTCACCCATTACTCACCGCCCGCAGGCCCGCGCCTACGGTGGCCGGGAGTCGTCACGTGGCTCCCAACGCCCGGGGCGTCTCCTGCGGCGGCTGGGACGGGAGGACCTTTGTCTCTCCCATCCCGCCACCTCCTTCGCGAGCATAACTTTTTCGCAGAAGGAGGTGACTGCCTCCCACTCCCTCTCGCCCCGGACCATGGCTTGCACCAGAGCCGGGCGCGAGAGGTCGCCGCCGCCGATCGCCTCTACGAGGACACGGCGGTGCTCTGCCCATGCTGGGCAGGTTTGCACCGTGTGCTCTACCGTGTCCTCTGGACACGTACCTACCTACTAACGAAGTTTTTAACCAAAAGTTTTTACACTCTTCGCATTAAAGTTAGCTGCATATTGGTCGCTGAAACGCTTTATTTCGTTATTGTCCGTACTATAAAATGATTTTGTACTCCAGAACCAATCAATTTAATGGAACGGGAGGTTGCAATATTGATATTGTTACACAGAGGTTTCTCTGTCCATGTTAATAAAAAAAACATTGTTCGCTGATTTTACTGTTGCAGTTCTTGTTTTCCTAACAATTGCGTGGTCGGCTGAAACTGATATTCAATTATTTCGATTCTACCAGTACGTAATAATTGGCTAGAAATTGGTTTGTGTTCATTTTGTTCCCTGTCCGCTGGCGAGGGTTAATTAAATATCATTTGAGGGTTCTAAAAGCGCAAGTTTATAAGTGGTCTATCCGTTGCCGACATAAGGGTAATTTTCTTCTTGAATTTCAGAGCTTCCGCTCTGCTAATTTGCTCTGCCCGCCTTGCACGGCCACAATCATAATTATCTTTGTAAATCCAACCAACGAAGTCTACATTGTGGAATGTAAATAAAAACTGAGTATTGAATCCTAAAGAGGTTTCTCAAAAATGAATCAACATCATTATCCTACCACAGATGTTATAAAAATAAAGTTAAATTTTAGGCGATCTATGGCACTAACAGTGCATATTTAATTACGAGTAATAATACTACTGCAGTTTTGGAATTCCTATCTTAGTTTTTTTTTTCTACCCGATAATAACCTGACAATGAGAATAGACATTAAGTTGAATCGATATTGTATTAACAGCTAGCTATTTTGTAAAATAATCTGTGGACGTCGATAGTAGTGTTACTACTCCTATTGACTAAGTGCTGAGATTATTTAAATATATATTATTTACTGCTCTGCGTGGTTCCTATTAAAAAAAAGATTGAAAAGATGTTCAAGATTCTATCATGCCAGTGACAATGCATATTATCTACTGCTGTTTGTTGTTCCTATTACAAAAATATATATTAAAAAGATAGAAGATTCAAGATTGTATCATGCTAGCGACAATGCCTGTTCGGTAAACAAAACCTCATTTTTCGAGGCCCCATCGCGATCGGATCATAGACTCTCACTGCATTTAGTAATTTAGCGTTCTGTTTGGCGCCCTTCGGGAACGGAACTCGAGTGACTAGAACTTCGAATCGCTTTTCGTTTCTATCTTTGTAGCCGCTTAATTACCCTTGCACAGTTGAACTTCGACGAGGTTTTCACCGGTGTCCTGCCTTTTCGCAGAAAATTGTTTGCCAAATTTTCACTTGCCAACCAACGCTTCGCCGATGTTTCACTTTGACAACTAACGATTAGCAAATTTTTGTATGACAACGTTTCATTTGGTAGAATTATTGTTAAGCCGATTATTATAATGACACAAAACGTTTGGGACATTTATCATTTGTCAACCATTTCACTAGGCCACACAACTATTACAATAGAAGTCTAAGGTTGTTAGGTTAGGTTAGGTTAGAGTATGACAAACAACGCACGAGCTGAGCGAGCGAAGCAAGCGTGACGCGGCAGCGTCCGGCGATGTGCCAGAAGCGAATCGCTTTTGTAAAAAGAAACAGTTAAGTTAGGTTAGGTTAGAGTATGACAAACAACGCACGAGCCGAGCGAGCGAAGCGAGCGTGCCGCGGCAGCGGCCGGCGATGTGCCAGAAGCGAATCGCTTTTGTAAAAGGAAACAGTTAAGTTAGGTTAGGTTAGAGTATGACAAACAACGGACGAGCCGAGCGAGCGAAGCGAGCGTGCCGCGGCAGCGGCCGGCGATGTGCCAGAAGCGAATCGCTTTTGTAAAAGGAAACAGTTAGGTTATGTCATATTAAAGATAAAGTAAAAAAAAATAATAATTACAATAACTAATTGCAAAAAATTCTGCTAAATGAAAGTTGGCATTTTAAAAAGTGTCATTATGAAAAGCAGACCAAACGTACAGTTGGTAACTGTGAGGTTGGGAAATAAAACAAAATTATATGATAAGTTGGCAAATGATTATTCGGCGGAATAAAATTCTGCGAAACGTTGGTTGGCAAGTGAAAATTTTGGCAAACAATTTTCGGCGAACAGGCAGAGAACCGTTTTCACCATCATGGGGAGAATTTATAGCAGACTTATGTCGCTATTTGACATTGTCATCGCATTGGAACTTAACCTATATATCTATACATACATATAAATAAAATTGGAGTGTCTGCTTGCGATTTCAGGTTCGGTCCCATAGTAAAAGTTGCTTGTTATAATGAGTACAATGACCCCTTAAGGGGATTAAAACGACTAAAATTTAACCGTGTATAATACGGTACACAAAAATAGCATTTTTTTACAATTTTTCCATCTGTCTGCCTGTCTGTCTGTTCCGGCTAATCTCTGAAATGGCTGGAGCGATTTTGACGGGACTTTTTCTGGCAGGTAGCTGATGTAATAAAGAGTAACTTGGGTTACGTTTATTTTAGAAAAATAACTGTTCGCTGGGTCAGCTAGAAATGTATGTATTTATTTATAGTCAGTACATAGCACTAGTGCAAATATTGATGATGCATACCTGGCATGAAGGCTGTTCCTCCGGTTTGAATCTATCCATCATAGGTATCGGCTCCTTGCCCGCAGCTCTCTCCCTGTCGCCCTGGTCGTAGAACTCCTCGAAGATGACCTTCACGGTCTTGATCTGAATTTCCCAGGGTTTAGCTGACGCTGAGAGGTCAGCCGCAGTCATGGATATTGCCATGGCTAGTTCCCTAATTAAAAAGAAAAAAACGTTTTTATTATGGTTAAGATACATACCTATTTATTTAACGCATCACTGTGTACATACATCAGTTCTATTTTAAACGAAACATAATATTTAAGCTTAACAGTTTATCCACGTCAGATATGCAATAGTATTAAAAGGCAATCAAATTACTCATTACTTTTTTTTTAAGTTTGAACATATTTTGATTTAATTGCTTAGTAGCTAGTAACCATAAAAATACGAAAAACAATTCTGTTTTATACCTATGGCAGTAACTCGTACTTTTAATCAATCATAATATTACTAATAACAGATGAATTAATGCATTAATTATTTTTGAATAAAATAAAGTTAAGAAGGGAATAAAGTGTTTGATACAATGTATAATTATAAAAAGAATATTTGGTGACAAGCACACACAATGAAGGGCTCTGTAAGCCCTTGACCGTGTTTTTTAGAATTATGTTATTCTATCTCAAATAAACTCACGTATGACTATGCAGATCCCAGTTAAACTGAACAGTTTCGCCTTCATGGAGCTGCGTGATCTTCGCCAGGTTAGGGAAGAAGACTGCCAGGTCAGTGGCCAGGATGCAGTGGCGGATGTAGCCCAGGATCTCCTTGTAGGCCTCGCTCGACATGTGAGAGAAAATGTTGTGACCGTCCTACGGAACAAAACTACTTGTATTACCAACATACATACACTCATCCCTTCTTCTCATGAGGGTAAGCAGAACCTAAAAAACGCCGCCTGCTGTGACCCTTACATACTCCTTTTATTCATTTACTTCAAAGTGAAAGTCAAAGTTAAATCATTTGTTCAAATAGGAACAAGTAAGGCACTTTCGAACGTCAAAATGAACAAGAAATAGAATTGATTCTAGTCCAAAAGGTAGTTTCGTGTGGAGAAGAATAGGCAAGAAACTCCACCGTTACTCTTTAAAAATGGTTCACAATGTTTTGTATAGGTACATGAATTATAACATCATATGTGAAGACGATGCACCCAGAATAAGACTTGTAAACATTTGCATTGATATTCTGTAAATATCACACCGTGAAAGTAAAGGTGATGTGTCAATCAGCGGTATTGTCCGAACGTGTACCGCTATCATAATCATAATCATAATCATTTATTGCATTCATGTAGTTTATAAGTTGTTACATTTAAAGGTAGGTTTCATACATGAACCCTGCTAGGGCACAGCAATATACTTAATCTAGTTTAAAGTGCTACATTGTGACAATAATTTAGCAAACCACTGTACTTACACGAAAATACTTAAGTTAAAAAATTAAATTCAATCAAAATAATAGTAATCACAAAACAGGTACTTAGTCAAAATTTAAATCAAAATAATAATAATCACAAAAAACGTAGTCAAATTTAATATAATATGTCGAAATTGTATTGTATGAATTTGAATGTCAAAATTTACTTATCGTCAAAGAATTCCTTTAGAGTGTAGTATGATTTTAGTATAAGGTGTTTTTGGAGACTGTTTTTAAATTTATTTTCATTTTCTATGTCTTTAATTGGATTTGGACGCTTATTATATATTTTCACGCACAAAGCTAAAGGTCCTGAATGGAACATAGTTAATTTTGAGCTTGGTAAGGCTAATTCATTTTTGTTTTGGCGTCTAGCACTGCGATGTTGTGGGCGAATGTCCTTAGTGAGTGGAAATAGTGGCTGGTGTTTTCTCACAAATTTGCTAACTTCTAGGATGTAGATACCAGTTAGTGTGAGGATCTCGTAATTTATAAAGAATGGTTTGCAGCTTTCTGTGTTATCTATATTGGCAAGGATTCGTATACATTTCTTTTGTAGAATAAAAAGTCTATCCTTTTCTACACCATTTCCCCACACCACGATTCCATAAATTAGCCAGGAGTATGCGTAGGCATAATAAGCTGTTAGAGCAGTTTTAAAGTCCGTAGCTCTTTTAAGCTCCCCCAAAGCGTATGTAAAACTGGCTAGTTTATTTGTCACTGTATCTATATGGGCTTTCCAGTTTATGTTGGTATCTATAGTCAAACCCAATAGTTTAAACTCGTTTATGCATTGCAGCTTTATGTTGTTGTAGGAGTAGTTTATATCCAATTTGCGTTTTTGGTATGGTCTATATTGCATCAGTTTTGTTTTGTCAAAATTTAATTCTAAGTTATGATCTTTCAACCATGTTATTATTTTTGAGAGCTTATCGTCTAGGCTTGAGTTTAGGCTTTCGTTATTAGTGCAAGGAAAGATTATAGAGATATCGTCAGCAAATAAAATACTTTGAGCGTCAATTTCTTTAGGGAGGTCATTAATATAAACTAGAAAATCGGCAGCGGTAATCCCTTTCGGACGAATCCGTACCCAGCATAGCCCTTGCCTCAATAACACGTTTTATAAGTCGCCACTCATTCACCCTCGTAACGTAATCCAACCGTTTAAGCATACTCTTTCTTTTTTCAGTACCTTTTTTTTCTGGAGGATGGGATTCTTTACCTCACTAAAGCCACCCTGGTGGTCACTATCAGAACGTGGAACCCCCAACACCACTCCGCGACCGCCCCCCTGCCTACAACTACGTATTTCTATCGCATAAAATAGAAAACATTGTGATAAAACCAGTGTATGCTATGGAATTAAATGTATGCATATATACGTGGGTACATACATACATCTATTACATATTGTGCAAGTACAGGAAACCTGGCAACGGTATTGATTCGCTCTCGCTAGCCAGCTAATTCTTGGAATTTAATGCGCTGGGATCGAGGGGTGGATTTATTTGCGTTCAACAAGATAGAACAGATGCTGTTAAAAGGCACATAGTAAACTTAAATATATAAATAATAGTCTTTTCAATATTCCCAATGCTGGGAGATAAGCGTCCTCTCCGAGAGGGTCGTTTCCGAAGACAACCTCAGCTCTCAAGAAATAAAAACACAAATTAAGATTTGTTTCGAAAATGAAACTCAGTTTGTGGTGGTTTCATGTAATTTTAATGCTAAGCTAAGATTCAAACACGACAACAAAGCAAAGACCCTCTTGTCTTTGCTTGTATGAGGAGAACTTCATAATGCAACCGTACCCGCCACTTGCTCCACACATTTACCTTCGTTTATCGCCAAGTTTTCCATTTTCCATAACTTACTATGTTATTATCGTATTTTATGGCTGACATAGAGGTAATTTTCAAGAACTGAGCATTCATATTGTCAGTGTGTTGTCTGTTTGTTATGAATTCATTTGCCTGTTGTTAGCACACTTTGTTTTATACATGTAACTTTTCAATGCACGTTACGTTAAAGTTTAAATGATTCGTTTGAGTTTAGCATATAATAAAATTGACTGTTTACAAACCAGTCAACAATTTTAACCAAATCACATACGTATAGTATATCTTTTGCGACTCACTAAAGTTTAATCAATAATTTAGCCGGAAAACTGAAAAACTGTTTAATCGTTCAATAGCAGTAGATTTACCAACTCAAATGCATATTTAGATTTACACAGCAACAGTAAATCAAAGGCCGTACCATACCCGGCGTACCAAAGGATATGTAAGGTGAGCTAGAAATTAGTTCATGCACATTCGAGCGCCACAAGTCAGCAAAATAGAATATATTGACAGGAAATACGCCGGTTCGGGTTTGTTCTCCACCGAATACTGCCGAATGCTTACATCCGAACAAGCCTTAGTGTGTAACATTTTTTGAGATTTTAGTGCATTTTGAATACACCTATGCTCGAGAATTTTACCACTATGTGGCTATACATACAATCCTTCCAATTTCGTTGTAGTAAAAAGCTGGTAGGATACACTCTTAAGAAGGACACCTTCTTTCTCACTCGTTTTTCTATGATTCTGAAGCCTGTCACTTCCTTCATCCTTCATGAATTTTATGACAACATATTTTCAAGATTAACAATTCTACATATATAAATATAATATGTAGTTGTGCCACGATTGGATGCGTGTTATTGATTCTCCTTCCGACTCCCGGTGCCACATACGCCAACCAACTATAAGACTTAGTAATAAACATTCAATATTCCAATTAGTTGTCAGACTTGCTAATTGAAACAAAGGGACCGACTGAATAATACGATAACGTACTAAACTTGAATAGATACGTTAATTGGCGGGCGACGCGACGTAGACGTGGCAAGTTACGGATCAAATAATCTTAGGAGCAGTGATGCTCGAACAAACGGAAATTCGTAGGGACCTGCGCCTGCTCCACACTTTGTTTTTAAATAATTAGTTCCCTTCCATTATATAAACTTGTACATAGTTATTATTAATAAATTAAGTCTTTTTAGATAATATGTAAATATCATGTGTGTAAATCAGAGAAATAATTGAATTCCAATAAAACTAGAATAAATTGAAACTTGTAATTGGATATCTTCTTCATAATCAACATACTCAATTATACTAACCGTCAGTTTTCCCAAAATAAGAGGAATAAAATTGAATTAAATAAATGAAAAATTAACTCAATATTAATGTGTGTGTTTATTCTTAAACTGTGTTGGTCACTGTATGAAACTTGCAGGCTTTGTAGTTTGGGGTTTAATTAATTTCACGACTATTTTATGCCCGTTGTTATATTTTATGTCCTACAAATTACATCAACTGCCGTTTCAATTTTAAACTGATTCGAGTTCCTATTTCCCATTGTCCAGGATATTTTTTAGATTCTTGTCCAGCGTTTGCCATCCCTTCGTAGTTTTGCTATAAAGTACAATAAATAATAAAAATAGACGAGTATAACTAACCTGTTGCAGTATGGTGACGGTGATGTTGAAGTGATGGTGCTCGAGGGTCGAGGTGGTATACATAGCGGCGAGGGGGGACGCGATCTCGCTCATGTACTTGTTGGTGTAGCCACGATGGTCCAGGTCGTGGCAGAGGCAGGCCACGAATAGGGCAAGGCGCTGGAAGATATATGACTTTTAGTAAATTGTCGGATTTATTTTGATAAAGTATTGAAGTTGCAGAAAAGTTACAGAAAAAGAACGGAAGAATCAGAAGGGGTTTTTGGTAATCGCATAGGACAACAATGGTATTAAAAAGAAAATAAAAGAAAGTCGAACGAGACCAAAATGCCACTTTGTAGATGCACTGGTTTTGGTCGCTTTTGATGATTGAGTCAAAACATGATGATGATGATGCAAATTGAATTAAACTTAGGTCTTAACCCATTCAAGGAAACTGAACGAGACACAATAGAAGTTTTATTGTTATAGCGGAATGGGCGTTTGGTGTCCCTCAAAGTATTTATGTTAAACTTATTACAGGGATCATGCATTACATAGAGAAATTGTTATCAATCACTGAAAGAAGAAAAAAACGGTATCTCACCATATTGAAATTGAAGCGCTTTTCAGTATCATTCATCAGCATGACATACATCGAATGAGCAACCGTCCATCCATGATCAAAGTTATGGTAGGGCACAGTCCGGTAGTTCTTCTTCACAGTGAGCACAAAGCGCGTCAAAGTGCTGAGATCGAATTTGGTGAGGCCAAACAAGTTGCTGAACATCTTGATGACGCATTTGCTTTTTTCATACTCATTAAGCATGTACGGGTCCAGGTAGTAATCGTTCAGCTCTACCAGGACCGGTTCCTGGTCGCCCAATATGGCAGTCACCTCATGCTCTCTGCAGGTATTATGGTAGCTGAGGACTTCTATGGCCACCCTATACTTCTGTTCCTTTTTCATGATCCTGTCGTACAACCTCGCGTGGTGGAGGGCGAGACCAAAGAATGTGGAGAAGATTCCGAAGTGTACTTCGTCTTCATGACCGAAGCTTTGTTCGTCGCGTTTGTTCACCATCTGGACGACTCCAATCACTCGACCTTGGACCTTGACCGGCATACAGAGGATGCTAACTGTCTTGTAGCCCGTGGCTTCATCCACTTCTCTGAATATGAAAATATTTTTATTTCAACTGAGAGACCTTCACCACCGGTCATAGGTACCAGTGGTGCAGCTCTTTTCGCATCCAGCTGGTACCTGCGACCGGTTATTGACCTGTCAATGATGCACCGTTCAGTACTGAGTAACCTCACATACAAAGTTACACAAGCAAGAACTTTCCTTAGATGATTGATCGATTTACGATGATCAACAATAGAAGTAGTACCTATATGTGAACCTTTAATATTAAGGATCAAAGTTGGCATTGTTTCATAGGAACGATTAATGCTGCTGATCAACAATAGAAGTAAGTAGGTGTGAACCTTGAATCGTAAGGATCAAAGCTGGAATTGTTTGATAGGAACGATAAATGCCAAATTTGTTAGTGAATACTAGGTTCTTTCCTAAGAATTATGAAAACATTTTTTTAAAGAGCACCAAGGCAGTTGAATGCTGTCTAATGCAACAATATTCATAGGGTTATTAAAATTCTGGAGCAGTAGATTTTTTAAATATGCATAATTTGGAACAATAATAGAATGATTTAATGTGTGTTACGCAGTCAAGATCTAGAGTGTTCAACAGTCACAATTAGGATAGTCGTTTATTGTAACAACAAGACAAAAACAAGCATCTTCACGAGCTTTAAAACAAAGGAAAATAAAAGAAACATACTGAGATCTTACCTATTAAACCGGTAATCCGAATACGCATCAGGGATGTTCATAGTTTCGCCGGACAATGCCACGTAGCCAGCTATCCCTCTATTGATTGGCATCCTGATCTCCTTCTTCTCCATGTCTCTGTCATATCCTGGCTCGTACTTGAGGTCGAAGACTGTGGAGACCAGCTCGAAGTTCCTGTAGTCCACCAGGAATAGGGAAGCCCGGTCAGCGTTGACCAGGCGCTGGGCGAACTCCAGGATTCTCTTGATCAGCTGGTCAAGGGACACCATCTCTTCGAATATTGCTCTAAACGGTATAGGATGTTTGTAAAAACTGCTAAGTTATAATAACGCAATTAGTCTCATTGCCTGTTTTATCGGAAACAGAAATATTCTGCGAGAAAGATAAATAAAAATTACGGATAGCAAGAACGGTGTATTCAAGACTATACTAGTTAAATTCATTATAACTTAGACAAATAAAGGTTTTCAAATGATCGTTATTTCGATATAAAACGTATAATATACTCCGTAATTTTACGTTAAGTACAAAGCAATGTAATTTATTTAACATTTACATAAAAAAATAACTTTTAAGTGACGTAATTTCAACAATATTATACAATAACTGTCATTATTTTGCCGCTATTTATCCAATGCTAAAATCAATGAAGTATGGCTTTGGTTTCCCCTGAAAGCGCTAAAAGGTCATACAATGTGAATCCAAATACAAAGCCTTTTTGACACGGTCAAGTACTGTAAGGAATGAAAGATTTCTATTTCCATTAGGCTAGTCAATAAGTTCAAAAACGTGGTAATTAAAGATGAAGGTCGTAAAAATATGAGCGATGGCTCATTCAATTCGGAATGACGTTTAGAAAAAATGTTTCGAAGCATTTATTAGCATTTTAAAAAATTGCAATTGCTAAAACAACAATCAACTACAATTTTATTAAAAAATAGATATCATTTAGTTTTTAGTTAATAATTAAAAAAATATTAATGCCTAATTCTGTAATTCTTTTTAGCGCTAGAAAAAAAATATAGGGGTTTTTAGAATTTGTTTATAACAAATTCTTAAGTTAACAATGAAATTATTTATTTAAATAAAAATGTTTTGTAAATCTTTGAAGAATATTCTTTATAATATTGTGAGTTTTAAAGAGAAATAATTATTTAAACAGACAAAAAAATAGAAAACGATTATAAATAGTAAAAAAAATATTCGTAACATTTATAATTATTCATAATATAATAATCATAACATTTTATTTATCTGTCAAGAATGTATCTTCATAGAGGAAGCTCTGTGTTAATTAAAGGAAAATGGTGGTCGTCGGAAGATTAACGCGTTCCGTCTGTCGCATAACGCCAGAATCCAAAAGTAGATCTTACTAATATTATACACTAGCTTCCGCCCGCGGCTTCGCCCGCATAATATGTCGACAAATTATACATATAAACCTTCCGCTTCAATCACTCTATCTATTAAAAAAACCGTGTCAAAATCCGTTGCGTAGTTTTAAAGATTTAAGCATACATGGGGATATAGGGATAGAGAAAGCGACTTTGTTTTATACTATGTAGTATTGATGTGAAAGTTTATGAAGATTTAATGCTATCTCAATATTGCAAGGACGAGACTTACCCGCATAACAGTGCAAAATGATGAAGTACGTTGTTTAATACAGGCACGGATTACATTACAAACTGCAAGTATTGAGATTCCCTAGTTATCTTGCCTAATTATTTTCTGATTGTGTTTGTAATTATGGCATACGAAAGGTTAATTTTTACTCATGACTTAACCTAGATGTTAAAAGAAATGTTTGAAACGAACTTCTTCTTCTTCTTCTTGACAAGATTTGTTGTGCCCACTTGTAATATTAATTATTATGCTCGAAGGTGTAGAAGTTTTTAGTCCCAACTATTTTAAATAATCTTCCAGTCGATATAAACAAATGTATTACAAAAACTGCCTTTAAAAATAAAATACATAAGTACCTCTTTAATATATATTTTTTTAATTTAGGAATTGAAAAAGTGAAGAAGAAGAAGTGTCAATAAATATAAAAATTGTTATGTACAAATCAAAAAACGAGCTACGTCTGCCAACAAACTGCTTTGCAGTTTGACAGAGATATGTCTTTTGAAAAAAATGTTTCTGTGAATAAACGCTTTTTCATTTATTTTTATTTTTTTTCCTAGTTTTTTGTAAATTATTGAAATTGTAACGGGTTTCCTAAGATTTATAATATAATTCAGCGTATATTTCATTGTTGTTCATTTCTGGCATTTTTTTGTATGGCTGATGGTACAGATGGCTGGGCTGATGGCCCTTTGGCACAGAGATATAGTCTGGAATAGTACTTAAACTTTTAATCCCGGAAAAAATTAAGGTACCTATTCGTGGAATAATTTCCTAAATACACGCAGCTGCTGGCAAAAGCTAGTCACACTAATATTATGAAGGGGAAAATTTGTGAGAGCATGGGTGTGTTTGTATGATTGTTACATCGTCACCCTGAAAGACTGAACGAATCTGGATGAAATTTGGCACAGATATCGTTTATAAATCGGATTAACACCTAGGATACAATTTATCCCGGTAAAACGTTCCCGTGGGATAATTTCCTACATACAAGCGAGCGAAGTCGCTCGTAAAAGCTAACTATATAATGATAATAATAACTTACTTAACAACATCCAGAAGGAAGTCCGACATGTCCCTCTCCCTCTTCTTGTCCAAATACAGGTTGCAGTAGTACATCGCCAGACTGCCGAGGACCATGAAATTGGAGCAGGTCGCCTCATCCACGTCCTTGAACGGATCCCGAATGCGCCACATCTCAATCACGTAGGCGGTCCTTCCGTTCTTCGTTAATATCGGTTGGTACATCACGTGGTTAGCTTGTTTCTAAACGAAAAAAGTTAACTAGCGACTAATTCCAAGCCTATTTGTTGTAAGCGGGATTGTCCGAAAGGGTTACCGCTACCCCAAAACACAAGGGCTAAGGAAGGAACATGGATGGGTTTTAGTCAGTAAGAGTCTGACACTCCCTTCCGCTCCACACAGAGCGGGAGAAGTAATTTGATGATTTCCCACCCTCAAAAAAAAGGGTGTTTGATACCTGTACATACTTATTGCATGCATACGCCCCTATTTTTATAGTTCTGATAACATATGGAAAGATATTATATGAATATCGATAAAAAAAGAAAAATGTAACGTAAATAATATAATAACTTCTAATTCTATCTTAACGACATCTATACAACTATCTGAAGTATCCGAAAAAAAGGAACGCTACAGTTTCGCGAAGTCCGTCAATCGGCCTATCTGTGTGTCTATACGCGGTTAAATGTCCGAAATTAAATTGTTTTTGAGATATATATTTACCCAAAATTTTACATTTAATTCCAAATTTTAAAAAAATGAAATGAATCAAAAACATACATATTTTTTTAAATACTGTTTAGAAATTGTTTTTTTTTGTTGCCATATACCTATATTTTTTTAGATAATTACAATGGTGTTTTGTGATTAATGCAGTGTACACCTATAATAAACGTACATACCAGCACTTTTATTATTTTAAGAGATGATACACACGAAAATCAAGCAAGCTATAGTACCACAAATGAGAAAAATGGTCATCCGAAAACTTCCTGTGACACCTGCCAACGATATCCAATAGACAGAAATGAAGATACTGACAACAATTCCTTTCGAAAACACAGACCAACTATTTAAAATTCTATTTCAAAATGTTCAAAGTCTCTACAATAAACAACACATACTTGAAACCTTCATCGTAGAAAACCCGATTTATAATGCAATATGTATATCAGAGTCTTGGTTGTCGAGAGAAAAATTAAGTATGATACAATTTAGTGGATACAAATTAGCAGCGTCATACTGCCGCAGCACGCGAGGTGGAGGCGGCGTCTGCATCTTCCTGCAGGATCATGTCGACTTCAAAGAGAGGAATGATATAACGAATATGTCTATAGAATATATTTTAGAAGTTTGTGCAATCGAGTTGCCCAAAGAAAACATATTATTAGTAACAATATATTGGAATAGAAGAGAGGAAGAAATATTTATAAGCCAGTTAAAATGTATCGCAAATTATATAAATAATAAGTATTTTAAATTTAATATAATTATAGGTGGAGACTTTAATATTAATATCTTAGAGAGAAACGTAAAAACTAGTCAATTCCTAGATATAATGTTAGAATATAAACTTACACAACACATAAAAACACCCACACGTATTACACAAACTACATCTACTTGTTTAGACTTAATATTTACAAATACTAACACCAATAAAATATATACAACAGTAGAGGAACTAGGTTTTTCAGACCACAGCGGAACAATTATACACATTACCATACCAACACCGCATTTAGATAAACAAACAACTTGGTATGTTAAAAAAAGATTATTTAACAACTCGAACATTTTAAAGTTTAAGTCTAAATTAAATGAACAGGATTGGGAAAAAATTCTACCTGAAAACCAAAATTTAAACGATAATTATAAAGCATTTCATGATATATTAACAAATATCCTTAATCTTTGTATACCAATATGTAAAGTCAAACTAAAAACCAAATTAAAAAAACACTGGTTAACGACGGGCATCAAGATCTCCTGTAAAAATAAAAGATTGTTAAAAATACTCACACTTAAAACAAAAAATCCTATCATTAGAAATTATTATAAAAACTATGAAAAAATATTAAAAAATCTGGTTACTGCATCAAGAAAGATACAATATATAAATAAAATAAAAAAATCTAACAATAAGGTTAAAACCATGTGGAGTATCATAAATGAGAGAACAAACCAAAAACATAAAAAGGAGCATAATAATATTAATTTGCAAATAGATAACGACCTTATATCCGAACCTAAACAAGTTGCCAATATTTTAAATAATTTCTTTGCGTCCATTGGAGAAAACAGTGCCAATTCATCTAGAAGTAAACTGGGAAGCACCTCGGTACTAAACCCCACAGAGAACACGATGTTTCTTGGCCCAATAGACGCTTGGGAAGTAAACAAAATAATTAAAAACCTAAAAAACAAAAGTAGTCACGGGATTGACGAAATACCACCTATGCTTTTAAGACAATGCGCAGATGAACTTACCTTACCGTTTTATCTGCTACTGAACCAGTCATTTGATGAAGGTATTTTCCCTGATTTATTAAAAAAATCTGTAATAAAACCAATCCACAAAAAGAATATGAAAACGGATCCAAACAACTATCGTCCAATAGCTCTCTTACCATCAGCATCGAAGATCTTTGAAAAAGCCATGTGTACCCGCATTTATAGGTTTTGTGAAAAATACAATATTTTTGATGAATGCCAGAACGGCTTTCGAAAAAACCGTTCCACCACCTTAGCAGTCTATAAGTATATCCAAGAAGCCCTTAATATTATTAACAATAAAAAATACGCAATAGGAATATTATTAGACATGACTAAAGCGTACGACAAAGTACAATTTGATATATTGCTAAACAAACTATACGGAATAGGTATACGCGGAAAGGCTCACGAATGGCTAACATCTTATCTAAAGAACAGGGAACAATTAGTTGAAATAGAATACTTTAACCATAAAAATAATGAAATCGAAAAAATCCAATCTCATAGTAAAACAATTAACGCCTCAATTCCTCAAGGAAGCGTCATAGGATGCCTTTTATTTTTAATTTATATTAATGACCTACCTAAGACCATAGAAGGGCCATGTGTCTTATTCGCGGACGATATATCTATATTAGTCTCTTGCCAAAACAATGAAAATATAGGAGAAACTCTCAATTCCATACTTACTAAAACATGCAACTGGATGAACGACCATAACCTCGAGATCAACTACCCAAAAACCAAATTAATAACTTTCCACCCTTACCAAAAACCCCCTTTACCTTTAGATTTAATTTTTAACGACTCAAAATTAGAAACCGTTAACGAATTTACCTTACTTGGACTAGTTATAGACACACATATAAACTGGAAATCACACATACAGATAACTCACTCAAAAATTTCGAAATTCTCTTACGCCCTTCGTGAAATAAAAAAGACCACTAATTTGCAAACAGCTCTCACCACCTATTATGCTTATGCCTATGCATGGCTTAGCTATGGTGTCACCCTTTGGGGAAACAGCACAGATGCACAAAGACTTTTTACCCTGCAAAAGAAATTGCTTCGAATCCTAGTAAACATTGAGCAAACAGATAGTTGCAAATCTTTCTTTCAAAAACACAATATTTTAACCCTTCCCTGTATATACATTTTCGAAACATGCAAATTTGTCCGAAAACATCAAGAATTTTATTCAAAACGTGAAGACATTCAGACACGCTATCTACTCAGACACCGATCTAGGCTAAACTTACCAAGTTCTCGATTAAAAATGCACTCTACTAGCCCCTATGTAATGTCCATAAAATTATATAATAAACTACCCGCACTAATAAAAAAAGAAGAGAAAATTAACATATTTTTAAAAAAACTTAAACAATTTTTGATAAATAAAAGCTACTACTCGGTAAATGAATATCTAAATGATAAACTTATAAAGTCATAACTTAATAATTTAACAAATGCTTCCTCTCTCCTAACTCACTTATTTTGCTGTGCCCGACAGGGTCCATATGATCTAATTATAAGTTTACCACCTAAGGATACCTACATGTGGAATGCAATAAAAGTATTGAGTATTGAGTATTGAGTATTATGTTTTCTTTTTTGTATGTAGGTACGGCTATTGGTGTACCATATAAATAAAAAAAAAACCTTGCATTGCTGTCGCATAGGACTATGAGACTGAGGGAAGATAGCGCACAGACTGGTGCACTATACTAATGTACGTAACATCTCCCGCGCCAAAATTCGGTCCGTACAACTCTTATTATTAGAATCTTAAATCTTTCTATCGAGCATTTACCACGTATTTTCCCAAAGTGTTGAAGAGCGCAACAGGTGTCTCCGGGAATGTGACGTCATCATCACCTCTGGACACGCGGCGACATTTCCCGTTACGGGCCACTTCCAGCACTAGCTCCACTTGGTCGGTGTATGCTCGAACTAAATTCTTTATTAGGTCTCGAGATGGCTACAACACAGAAGATGAGATGAGACAGGCCCCGAAATACTCCTATATTCAATTATGCCAATATGCACTGTGTTTTCAAAGTGGTGACACGAGATTTCTATAATAATGAACTTTAATTTAATGTGATAAATTGGTATGTTTACATTTACATATCGAGATATGTAAATGTAAACATACCATTTTGGGCCTGAGGTACCGGACCTTTGGAAAACGTACGAGGGGCCGAAGCCAACTCGCAGAGGCCCCTTAGCCCATTCTAAATTTTGGCACCAACCGACGATTATCCCTGTAAGCACTATGCAAGTGTGCCCAAGAACAACCCCCGGTTGGCGCAGGACTATTGCAGAACGACTGGGTGCTGAGGGGTGAGCTCCAGCCGGGCGTGCAGCTGACGTGTTACGCTGACGACACGTTAGTCACGGCCCGGGGGAGCTCGCACAGGGAAGCAGCGTTGCTGGCGACGGCGGCGGTCTCACAAGTTGTGAGCCGCATTCGGCGCCTCGGCCTGGAGGTGGCCCTCAACAAGTCGGAGGCCATGGTGTTCCATGGTCCCCGACGGGCGCCGCCGCCGGGATCACACATTGTGGTCGGGGGGGTCCGGATCGCTGTCGAGCCTACCATGAAGTACCTAGGATTGGTGCTCGACAGCCGGTGGGACTTTGGCCCCCACTTCCAGCGGCTTGCGCCCAAGTTGTTGGGCGCGGCCGGGGCGCTATCAACGCTGCTTCCCAATCTGGGGGGCCCGAGCGCCACTGTAGGCGGCTCTACGTGGGGATCGTGCGATCGATCGCCCTATACGGGGCCCCGATCTGGGCGGCTGACCTGACGGCCGGGAGCATCTCTGTCTTGCGTAAGCCACAGAGAGCTATGGCCGTCAGAGTCATAAGGGGATATCGCACGATCTCCTACGAGGCGGCATGCGCACTGGCCGGATCCCCACCCTGGGACCTGGAGGCGAAGGTCCTCGCGTCACTGTTCCGGTGGCGCGAGGAAATGCGGGCGCGGGGCGTACGACCGATGCAGCAACAATTGGAGCTGCGTCGGTCTCAGCTCCGCGAGGTCCTGGTGGCGGACTGGCGGGACAGGCTCTCACGCCCTACCCTCAACACCATCGAGGCGATCCGACCAGTGCTCAGCGAGTGGCTCGGTAGAAGGCACGGCTCCCTGACCTTTCGGGCGACACAGGTTCTCTCGGGGCATGGTTGCTTCGGGAAGTTCCTGTGTCGCATAACCAGGGAGCCAGACGCTCGGTGTCACCACTGCGTCGACTGTCGGGAGGACACGGCACGGCATACGCTGGCAGAATGTGCCGCATGGCTGGAGCCGCGCCGTGCCCTCATCTCAGAAGTAGGCAGCGACCTGTCGCTGCCGGCCGTCGTTAACGCCATGGTCGACAGTGAACAGGCCTGGGACGCGGTGGTATCCTTCTGCGAGGAAGTCATTTCGCAGAAGGAGGCTGCGGAGCGGGCGCGGGAGATCACCTCCCTCAACCCGGCCCGCAGCAGGCGCACCGGGCGTTGGAGGAGGGCAGACAATGCCCTCTTCCAGCCCCCCTAAATGGGTCCAGGGGCGACGGACGCGGGGCTAGTCCGTCGCCCCCCACAACAACATCTGGACCCGAGGCGGCGGCGCGTAGTGTTCCACGCGCGCCCCTCCAAGACGGTACGAGGGAAGTGTCGTACACCTCACTCCCGCTCGGCCGAGACGAGGCCCACTGCGGCGGGCCGGCACCACGGGGGTTGCGGAAGTATTTTTGGTTCCCGCGACCCCCGGCGCAGGTGTGAGAGGGAACACCCGGGGTGGTTTTTAGTCAGTAAGAGTCTGACAGACCCCTCCGCCCTCCCCGGGGCGGGGGACATCCATGAGGATTTTCCCCCCGGATCAAAAAATAAAAATAAAAATAAGATGTTGTAAAACACATGAGAACTGCAATAAAAAAATTGAATTTCAACATGAACCTGTTTTTCTACCACGAAGAACTGCACAAAACTGGGATGATCAGGGTACAGCTTGTAGACCCGATGCGCGTCCACCCCCACTGAGCTGGTGATGTAGTTGGCTAGCTCCCAGAGGACAGAGTGCTCGCTAGGCTCCTCTTGAAGAACACGCAAAAGCTCCTAGGAACGTAAATGTACGGTAACAGCAGTGACAGCCTAGTGGTGTGTCTCGAGTTTGAACCCACGATACGTACCTCTGACTTGTCGGGCTCATATGTGTATTTTTTTTTTATCGTTTTGTTTAAAAGACGGTGAAAGTAAGCATCTTGAAGAAACCGGCTTGTCTGAAAGATATTTCCCAACAGAATGTGAAGCTAAGTCAAAGGCCCATAGGCACCATAAAAACTCTGACACCAGGTCAGTCACTAACCACACGAAAAAAAAAAGTCATAAGTAAAAGAAGATCATTTTTCGGATCAATAGATTTATGAAAATGACAATTAATCGTATTTGTATGCCTTGTCTGAGAGCAATCCTAAAAGTTGGCAGCCAAAAATTTGTCATTGCTCAAATGACTTGTACTAAGTTACTAACCACACGTACCATTTTTTTTCGTTAGCAGGCTTTCTGGTTCAGAAATGTATGGAACCCGAATGTTCTTCTTTCAATTACACTGACTTTCAATGCACTCTAGAAAGATATCATTGTCGTGCTTACCATAAACATCTCCTTTTGGCATGGCTCGTCTGTCTTCTTGCTTGTCTTTGCCTTTTTTCTATTCTTTGATGTTGAAGGAGCCACCTGAAAGAACACCGGCATTTCAGTTTTTGGGCCGACGAATGAACTCTCCTTGAATAAACATTTATGAAGTACAGAAGTAATCGACCTATTAGTAATTTTAGAAGGGAAAAAGACTGTCAGATAAAACAATTTGTCGGCTATGCCACCTTTTTTGTGGTTCACAAATTAAATTTTGCCCACTGGACCTGGCGGCGCGCAAAAACTTAAAATTTAAAGCTACATCTCCAGGATAATAGATATTAGCCTTTTGAACGCCATAGCATACATCTTTCACGTTTCTTCTTGTTATCATGAATTTCCCAATATCCATGGTGTCTTTTAATTTGTTACATGTCATTAAATACGTACGAGAGCTGTAATTTTTAAGATATCTACATAAATATATAAACACTCACAAAAGTAATGTTTTAACTGTTTATTTCGTGTTATGTATTTTTGCAGTTGTCACATATTTGTGTCATTCGCGTACAGTACAGTGTCATGCGCTTGCTTGTCACGTATATGTGACTATGGCGTTCAAAGGTTAACATAGTTGGAGCAGATTTTCATGCCATTAAAAATGTTGTGGAGGTAACAAACAGACACAGCATCACCAGAACGAGCTGCTACATTTTGTACTCTGTGATATCTCCTACGAAGCACATGTCTTACCTTGAGATTAGACATTGCCCAAATTGATTTTCTCCGGCTACTTACATAAATCTTCTTAGTCTTGCATTGCATCCATTTCTCAAGTACCTCAACAGGTACTCGCTCCGATACGTAAGCTTCCAGGAAATCCTTATTGTGGTCCAAATAGATAGCCACTTGTTGACCTTCTGCATCTGATATAAACATTTAAGTTATTAAGGCATCATAAAAAACCTGTTGAGGAAACCGCCATGTCTTTTTTTATTTTTTTAAGGCTGGGAAATCATCCAATGACTTCTCCCGCTCTGGGTGGAGCGGAACGTAGTGTCAGACTCTTACTGACTAAAACCCATCCATGTTCCTTCCTTAGCCTTTATGTTCCGGGGTAGCGGTAACCCTTTCGGACAATCCCGCTAACCCGGCAGGCTTGGCCCTAAGGGGCCCCTTCATATGCTGACATCTCTTAGAGGCGCGCGTGGAAAATACAGGGTGGAATTTTGTAATGCCCCCTGAAAGGAAAGTACTCTTAATACTGTAGATAGCAAATTTTACACAAAGGAAATATTCCTTTATTTTAGAATAGAAAGACAACTGCATTCAAAGATTTTCAAAAATCCGCTTGCCACACCCGGGAATCGAACCGACTATAATCTGTAAAAATGACACCCTGTACTTTATTGCATCGATCGTCAGGATCAATTATAAGGATGAAATCTTTCTAAGAAACTTGATAAATTAAATGAAAGGAAATTTTCCATCTACAGTATTAAGAGTACTTTCCCTCCAGGTGGCATTACAAAATTCCACCCTTTATACGCGCCGTCCGAAACCGCCATGTCTAAGAACCGAAAATTGCAAGAACTGTGACATCCACCAACCCGCGTTGGGCCCGCGCAGTGGTTCTCAGGTGTTCCTTTCTGTATCTTCTATATCTAGATAATAATAATGAAATATTCCACCTTTAGGTAACAAAACCATTCAGCGGTAGTGTGCGAAAGAGTTACCGCTGCCCCGGAACACAAAAGGTGAAGGAAGGACTACGGATGGTCAGTTAAAACCATCTCAAAAAATAAAATCATATTTTAGGAGTCAGTTTTCAATTTCCGTAGAATTAAAATGCATGCTACAAAAATTGCAACCTGAAAAGTTTTTATATTAAATTGTTTGTCTATGTGTATGTAGGTAGGCAGAGATCTCACTAACTATTTTCCTCTGAAAACAAAGACAGGGATCCAATGAGGCAGTTTTTCATATCTAAGTTTACTCGACATACAACGTGGCGCTACTCGTACAATGCTTCCATTAATTTAACACACGGGTAGGGCTAATGCCCAAATTTTGATAGGTTAAAATAAATCGCATATCGATTTTTTTTTAACAAAAATCATCAACATCAATCATTTTTAAATCATAAAATCAATTCGCCTACTTTTTACAGTTGTTTCATCCTAATAGTATTGCTTATTCGTTTTAATTTCATTGATGCGAATGTTATGTTCCGAACCCGGCAAATGACCGCTGCGCGACAGTTCTTTAAGTACAGGTTGCTCTAAGATGCTATTTAAATAAATCCGTAAATAATAACGTTTAATGGAAATATCATGTTTTCATGAAACGAAAATGTGAAAACGTATGTGTGTTAAATTAATATCACCATGTACCGCCACGTTGTATTTTCGGATTAATGCCTTGCATTTAAAAAGGTGGTAATATTAAGTGAGGCCGCTGAATTTGCATCCCGAAACTTTTATGATTTTATTTTTGTAAATAGGTTTCACAAAAATGTTTACATGTAATTTTCTTTTTTTAACTAGTGACACCGGTGACTGAAAACTTGTGTGGAAATTGATTGTCATGATATGGGTATGTTATGCGGAGGAATGAGGAAAATGTTGTCAGGAAAGTTGTGAGCATGAATGTGGATGGCTATACAAGAGAAACGATGGATGGATTTTGTGAGAGATGATATGGCTAGAAAGGGAGTGGCTACCGAGATGAAGACTAATAGAGAAGTATGGAAGAAGGAAACATGTTGCGTTGACCCCAAATAAATCAGGATAAGGGCAGAAGAATTATGTTGATTTTTTTTTAACTAGATGAGTTGGGCGTTTCCTAACCGACTAGATACTCGTAGAAGAAAGGTCTCTTTTAAAGCTTTTAAGTTTAATACTCAATATCTTTATTGCTTTCCACAATGTTTGCTTAGGTGGTAAGTAAAATAAAAGTAACAATCGTGGACCCTGTCGGGCACAGCATAGAATATTTAAATAAAATAATAGGACAGATAGATAGATAGGTATATCTAGGATAGGTTTATGGCAAGTCTATACTTTAAAATTACCTGAGAAATAAAGAGCATCTCGATTACACTGGCTAGCTTCACCCGAGCGCGTGGGTGAGTGGCGGTTCCATCTGCCGCGGTCGGCAGCCACGGCGCCTGCCCCAGACTTATCTATTCCAGTGACCAAAAGTTACTTAGAATTAAATTTTACTTTCTTCTTTTGAATAATGCTTGGGTCAATGCTAGTTTTGCTACAAAAGAGCGCATCAACTAATTGATTCGACTTTTGAAAAAACTGTTGGAGCTGCTGAAGATTGAACAAAATAAAAGAAAACCTATCTTTGCATTGTATAAATTCAATCTCTTAATATTGTATAATTGCTTAGCACATCATATGTCAGTACCATGTACCGTAAAGCTACCATTTACTGAGTACGTCTTTCATTGACTTGAATGAACCCTGGTGGCTGAGAGCATGCTCGCTTTAATGTCTCGCTGATCTGAATGGTGCTAATCCATGCGTCATGTTCGTGAACGGACGCTGTCAGTAGGGACGGGTGATCTCTTAGCGGCTATGGCTTATTTTAATTTAATTTTTGCATTGTTTTCGTATATTTATAACGGATGCTTTTAACGTTCTGCATAGTTCTCGCATGTATAGTAATAATGCATATGAAAATATGAACGATGTAACCAATATTTGTACCTACTGCTTTGGAATGGGCAATTAGCCTCATTTTTCTGACTGATTTATCCTACTACTATTATAAAGGCGAAAGTTTGTAAGTATGGATGTATGGATGTTTGTTACTCTTTCACGTAAAAACTACTGTATAGATTTGGATGAAATTTGACACAGAGATGGTTTATATCCTGGATTAACACATAGGATATTTTTTATCCCGGTAGAACATTCCTGTGGGATAATTTCCGACCTCCACGCGAGCGAAGCCGCGGGCAGAAGCTAGTTTGAAATAAATGCTTTGAGTTTTCTTAGCATGAGCCTTGGCTAAGTATTATTCTTTTCACAACTGACAAAATAAATGTGCGAGATAAAGACGAAAAAATATGTGCTAAATAAAGTTAATATCTCGTTCTATGAAATTGTTCCTATAGTCCCTGCTCATAGACTAATAGACTAACCTGAGCTCTTCTTCTTAGTCTTCAAGGATGCCCAGTCCAGATAGATGGATTCTTTTTGGTGGCATCCACTGTGGAACCGTGACCGGCCCCTCTCTTCCTTAGAAGATAAGTTGTATCCTGTTCAGAGGCATGTCAAAATTAATAAATGGGTACCGTGCCAGCCAGCACATTAAGTTGCCAAATAGTCAAATTGATTTTAAACCATAATACGTTGAATGCTAAGTTCAAATTTCTTGAATAAAATTGATAGTTGTGGTTCTTGAATAAGATTGATAGTTGTAGTTGTGGTAACTTGATTTGCTGCTGAGTGTACAATAAACTTTTTAAGTAGAAATCAAATCACATTGAGAGTTTCACCGTCTGGTTTTTTAATTATGGTATTATGTCTCATGGATACCTTGTACATTTTCAGTATTAATGTAGGTAGACGGTTATAAAAGTAAGGGAAGAGTATTTATAAAAAAAAAAATCTAAGGCTGCACCCAGGACGCGAACCTGAAAACTCTCGGGCAGGGCAGTAGGCAATGATGACCTATGGTTACCTGAATGGCTGCCATGGATGGGAGGCAGCTGGCGAGGCGAGCGATGGCCCAGAGACCTCGCCCTCACCGACGAGCGACTTCTTGATGATGACGGCTGTAACAAATCAAAAAAGCAGATTAAGTGTTTTAAAGATAGGTAATGTTGACATCTTTTATGGGGAATGTACGCGTGCTGTTAATTATTATCGCCGTAAGATATTTTATAAATAGATTTTTACAAACACTTTTACACGTAATGATATTTTTATAATCCATACTATTTTTTTTTTATATTATAAATGCGAAAGTAACTCTGTCTGTCTGTCTGTTACCTTTTCACGCCTAAACCACCCAACCGATTTTGCTGAAATTTGGTATGTAGATAGTTTGCATTCATGAGAAGGACATAGGCATATTATTTTTTGGAAATTCAACCCCTAAAAGGGTTACAAGGGTGGCAAAGTTTGTATGAGAAAAATTTTTTTATTGCACATTATAGGTAGGGTAGGTAGGGTAGGTAGGGTAGGTAGGGTAGGTAGGGTAGGTAGGGTAGGTAGGGTAGGTAGGGTAGGTAGGGTAGGTAGGGTAGGTAGGGTAGGTAGGGTAGGTAGGGTAGGTAGGGTAGGTAGGGTAGGTAGGGTAGGTAGGGTAGGTAGGGTAGGTAGGGTAGTTAGGGTAGGTAGGGTAGGTAGGGTAGGTAGGGTAGGTAGGGTAGGTAGGGTAGGTAGGGTAGGTAGGGTAGGTAGGGTAGGTAGGGTAGGTAAGGTAGGTATCATAGTTAAGACAGGACAACGTCTGTCGGGTCAGCTATCCTACTACTATTATAAAGGCGAAAGTTTGTAAGTATGGATGTATGGATGTTTGTTACTCTTTCACGTAAAAACTACTGTATAGATTTGGATGAAATTTGACACAGAGATGGTTTATATCCTGGATTAACACATAGGATATTTTTTATCCCGGTAGAACATTCCTGTGGGATAATTTCCGACCTCCACGCGAGCGAAGCCGCGGGCAGAAGCTAGTAATTTATAAATATAACACCTGCATACTTGTACGAAAAATAATTCATAGAGACATACATACACAAATAACATTCACAAAAAGAATGCAAATTCAAAAACGCATGACGAGGCAAGCTAACCATATAATTTTAAGAGCACCAAGGACAAACTACGGTAGAAAGACTATTGTATATGAGGGGGCTGAACTCTATAACTCTATACTTAAAGAAATTAAGGAATCAAAATCACTTCCAACTTTTAAAAGATTATTAAAGCACCACCTGACTAATGTTTTATCATTGTAAGTTTTTTATTTGTTTTTTCTAGTTTTAGCCGATTTTGTTACAATCTAATTTTAGTTTATTCGAAGCGAAACCGTCGCTTATCTTAATTGTGATGTTTTTCCTCAAAGAAGTGAATAATTGTATTCTTTTTGAGCGAAATAAATTTTCTTAAACCTATACGGTTTAAGAAAATTTACTACTAGATGAGGCTCCATAAACCCACTGAAGCTTAGCATCCCAAGAATACTGTGCTATCTTCAGGTTTTAGTCTCGCTCTTAATTATCACGTTCGTTTTCTCCCGCCTAACGTGGGAAACGTAGCCGTAGCGTAAACTTAATGCATTTAGTTTTTTAAATAATAAAGTAAATTATTAACATTGAACCAGTGAACTACTTTTGAGATCGCTCTATTTACATCGTCAGTGACCAGCTGCTGACGTTTTTATTAAGGTTAAACAAAAGCGAAGTGTCATTAGCGAACAACAATATATCATAATTATCCTTTACTAGCTTCCGCCCGCGGCTTTGCCCGCATAATATCTCGACAAATTATACACATAAACCTTCCTCTTGAATCACTCTATCTATTAAAAAAAATCCGCATCAAAATCCGTTGCGTAGTTTTAAAGATTTAGTCATACATAGGGATATAGGGACAGAGAAAGCAACTTTGTTTTATACTATCTAGTGACTAGTGATGAGGTAAGGCAAGTCATTGATATAAATGAGAAACAAGAAAGGACCAAGTATTGAGCCCTGCGGGATTGCCATTGTTACTTTAAATCCGTAATATCTTTTTCTTTATTAAACGGATTAAGAACAGGCATGTAGAAGTAAAGTAGAAACAGCTACATTACGCCAGCTATGTCCTGTCCTATGATATTATGAGAAGCAAGCTTGTTGCGGACATGGGAACTGAACTTAATTAAGACTTCACGCTCAGCCGTCAGGGTAACAATCACCGAACCAACAAGGAGAAAAGAATAGGAGCGGATAATTAAGTTACAATAATATAAATATTAGGTAGGTATGTAGTTTGAGCACTAAGCAGCAATACGTTTTATAATGTAATGCTACTATCATTCTGTCAGGCGTGCACTATCACTGTTTCTCCTGCATCAAAACGACTTCGTAATAGTAGCTTACTTAAGCTCTTCAGTATATAGTTTAAGTTAAACCTGGTGGAACTTAAAGAGGCTGGTTGGTTAGAATATAACTAACAGCATTCGACCTTTCAAATTAATAGAATAGTTTGATAGGTTTGTATAAAAGAAAAGATGATTCCGTCACCAGCCGTGCTGCATGAGGGATGTATTCGCTATGGCAATAGAATTCTATAGCTGCTACCCCGTGTGTTTGTATTTTTAGCTTTACCACTGAGTTCCCTATGTCCCCCTCACCTTCGCAGTACCTACTATTGGAGTTTGCCTAACGGAGTATGATCTCTTCAAAAGAAACACCGTTACCATGGAGATTTTTCCTAACAGTATGTCATGTTTGTTATTATTTTCTATCGATTGTTTTGTGTAACGTGTCATATGACGTATTCATTAAAAACGATATAATTTGCGTTCAATTAATGTATTATTAACACCGTACGCCTACTGTACCTAACCAGGTACCAAACTTGCACCTACTTATGTGACCATAAAAATAATAAAGCAGATCAGTGATCATAATGACTACAGACAATCTGCATAGCCTTTACACAACTATATTGGGGTCAGCTTCCAGTCTTACCGAATGCAATTAAACGCCACTGTTATTTTACACAGCACGGCTAACTCAATTACTAGGTAACACGATACCCCTTGGGAAGACTAGTTGTCAGACTTTGAGCTTCTGACTACCCGTAACGACTGCCAAAGATCTACGCATGACAGCCGGGACAAACGGATCCACGAGCTTTTTGAGGGACGGGGTTGTCTCGATGATAATTGATAGCATCATTAATTTGTAAGGAAAGCCATCGGCCTGTGCAGCTGATATTATTAAGCATCGTCGATCATGCATGCACCGGAAGCCTCCATCACTTGTACAAATGATGCAGTTGACAACTTGCAGAGGTGATGAATGAAGAACATTAATATATCAGTGGACATTGTAATTTGATAGTCGTTAGGGTTAGCTTCGTCTATATTTTGCAAAGGCTATCACGAGAATTATTCGGTTATGTAATTAAATAAATTGGATGTTGTTGGTATTGATATTCTTGGCTGTGGCTTTAGTTTCACTGACTGGAAATTATGTCGACCTGTACTGTGGCATCCTGTCTTTGAAATTACTGATATCCTACTAAATTCTTTCTTTAAAGTACTTACGGAGATTATTATGAAATACGCGCATTGACGTGGGGTTACGGACGCTAGCCTCTGTTAACTACCTAGTATGGAATCTGAGAGGATCTCAATTGGTCACTTTTGGGATAGGTAGGGTACCCACCACAAGTCTTCTCTTTTTACGATTTTTAAGACTTTTTTTCTCTCCTTCAAAGTTCTTACGTCGGAATGATTTCCGAAAAAACATAGAAGGAGCCAGGAGCCAATAACCAGCAGGTTACAGAATATTGAGAACAAGACCTGGACGATAGACACAGACCAGGGAAACATGACACAAAAGGAAGAAGGCTAAGTAAACCTAGCAGTGGTGAAATGACTGATTGACTAACTCACTGATATACCAACATACCCGTATTATGCCACCATTAAAGAAGCAATCATTAATGCAAATAGCATTTATATAACCTCATAACCTACTCACCCAAAAATGTTCCACCGTAATTACGAGTCGAACCAAGTTCATACGCACATCTTCCTGCTAGTCTTAAGCTAGACGAAACAAATGACAATTACTTGCCATAACTCTTTGGTTGATCGTTGAACAGGCCAAAATGGTTCGACAATCTATTTGAAGTAATGAATACAGTCGCATGGCTGGTAGTAGTCTTTTCATATAGTGTAGTTATGGACTAGGAATTTGCGGACCGTGAATTAATGTGTTTACCCCTGCTAAAGTTTTCGAATTTGCCTGTTTTAGAATAAATTTATAAAAAGTTAATCTGGCGAGCCTTTTCCCAACTATATTGGGGTCGGCTTCCAGTCTAACCGGATGCAGCTGAATACCAGTATTTTACATGAAGCGACTGCCTATATGACCTCCACAACCCTGTCACTAACCGGGTAATACGATAATCCTTGGTAAGACTAGCTGTCAGAATTTCGGGCTTCTGACTACCCGTACTGACTGTGAAAGGTCCACGAATAACAGCCGGGCCCAAACGTGCTTTCCGTGACACGGAGGAGTCTCGTTATCTGAAGATGGTCACCCATCCACAGACCAACCCAGGCAAGCGTAGTTTAACCTGATGGATCGATCCGATCTGTTATGACTTAGCCACGAGCTTTTCAATTTATAAAAAATATAGAAACAAATAGTCGAATATTATTTAGGTCCACAATACGCCATTTGAAACATGAATTTTCATTACACCAAATAATGGAATGAAAATAATTTCACAACTACCCAAATTTTGTAGTAGTTTGTTTTTTTTTATAATAGTTTATAATGTTTTGTTCCTATCGGTACTGATAGCAAATAAACTTAACAAGAATTAAAATCCTTAGGTAAGTAGAGAAATCCTTAGGTAATCTGAATTACTTGAAGTATTTAATTACTAATCAATTCATTACTTTTATCATGAATATTTTGTGTTCGTTATTAGTTTTCATTTTAATTTTTGTTGAAATATCCAATTATCACGAGTAGTCAAGGGTTACATTCTGAATGCAGTCTGAAACAGTTATAATGATTCATAATTTCAATATTCTTTACCAAATTTTGCTTAATAGACGGTCGGACCGCTCACCGTGTTCATTATCAGCCTATAATCCCACTGCCGAAACATCATCCTAGGCATCCTATCTGTGAGAGGGAGAAGGCCATAAACCACCACGCGGGCGAAATGCGGGTCGGTGGATCACATGTCTTCGAATTTTGCTTCTCGGACATTCTGACTTAAGCGTTTTGAGCAGTGGTGATGAAATTAAATAATTAAGTGACACTACTGCAACGGAGAGAATAGCTGTTATCATACACCGAGCACAAATTCAGACTTCAAGCTGCGACTGAGAAATTACCCATGGAAAAGCCCAATAACAAACAAAGAACCAATAGTAACTAATTCATTATCATCATCGATAAATATTTCGGATATCCGATTTTCTAATGTTGTTTTCTTTTGCAGATCAGAATCAGGATTTGGTTGATCGAAGAAAAATTCATGACCGAAACCAGAAAAGCACTAATAACTGGTTTATTTGAAATGAATCTTTGAGTTTGTACTCTACTATAATGCCTAAAACTAACAGAAAAATAAAATAGTGGGATTTAAAAATTCGCCCGTATCTCTATCAGTGGGAAAAGAGGTCAAATAATCTTTTTAAACCAGTTAGAAGTGACGTACAACAGCGATCGTCGCTCAGCGTAGTATTAGGAACCCAAATCTAGACATTAATAAAGATAGGAATATCGCTCAGCCTCTAACATTAATAACTGTCATGTGTTATTGTCTTTACAACTCAAACGGTTTGGTCCGTTTTGTTCCTCGATTTATATCATTCTTCAGGGGGAGGTTTCGTAATACATTTAAATGCTTATTCATAAAAGCCGTCATACATTGAACAACCGTTCAAATTAAGCAATTAAGCTGGGTCTTCATGGTAAAATAATTACCAAACGACGCTGTATCGTTTACTGAACGTCAATATCGTAGAAGGGGCTGTCTGTTCTATTGTAGCCATACTAATATTATTGGACAAAATTAGAATTTTACCTAATTGACGGACAATAGGTACAAAGGAAACATCGTAAAGAAAGTTTTGAATATAAGAATGACTTTAGAATAGAGGAAGACCAAAGAAACGATGGATGAACGGTGTGAATTCTTTTAAGGTTTGAAAACGATGATTTTCGAAATGACGTCTAACAGACAATCATGAAAGAAAATTACATGATGCACAGCCGTGACACGCTCTATTTTGTTGTCACATAGTGAGTCCAAAATAAGTATTATTCTTTCTTTTTTTAAAGAGTCGAGTGGTAATATATAAATGGTTGAGATTCTTCAGAGAAACTAAAGTAGGTATTGTACTACTTAATAGTAACGTACTAATCTAGAATAATTAGTGGTTTGTTTGGCACTACGTTTTATTGCCTTAGTTTAATAAGACTAGTCGCTGAAGAAGACGTTGCGAGTGTACGCCTTCTGTTTGATGTTCTTGCTTTCACCTGTCCGGAGTAAAAGAGTTGTTGTGCTGGGTGGACACGCCACCCTAAACGATGTTTCGCTTGCGACCCGCCTCTCTATGGCTTTGTTTTGAGTCACCGAACTCAAGGTCACGGTCAATTCCCGCTTCAGAACTAGGTGTATGGCCTACGCGTGTTTGGACCTTGTATGAGTGTTTATCTACGTGAGTTGCATACGCGAGTTGCGTAATTGTACGAATAGGAAGTGTGTGGATATCCCAATGGCCTACTTTAATTACATTTATAAAATAAACGTAAGTCAGAGAACGACACTTAAAATTGAAGTGTTTTGTCTTATTTTCTTGTTACCAGGGAAAAGTGATTTTTCGTACTCACACTTCAACCTGACTGGGTAAACTTGTGCTTAGTTTAGTAATATCATATTTGAATGTCAGAGTTCCAATAAACAGTGTGATTTCATTGGGTTTAAAAGTCGTAATGGGTGTACCACAGGGCTCAATAATGGGTCCGTTGTTTTTTAGTAAGTGTAAAATGATTTACGTCAACTACTGAAAAACCAACTGGCCTATTTCAGTTACTTTCATAGCATTATGCCATTCGGTATTTTGCTGTGAGGACCAGCTACTGATATTGACTCTGTCTTTGTTTTACAGAAGAGGCCTGGAATAGTAGATTGTTACACAAAGGATGAAAGGGACCTTTGTAGGCACGAGATGGCTTGGCGCAAGAGCGTAGCGAGGGCGCTCATAGTTCGAGTGCCTAGGTGTTATATCCGAGGTAAACACTCTGATTTTCATTTCGAATTTTAGGAAAGGAAATAAAACCCGATAACATAAACAATATTATTTTATCGGTAAACGTAAATAATGAATAAGCACTCGACAAAACAACTGAAGACCGATTTCCCAACTGTTACTTTTTCTGTGACATTCTACCAGCCAGTATTTTTTATTACAGATAATAGTAAATATTTTGCACAAATCTATGTAAATTAACTAATAATTTATTGAACACTTAATTAATTATACCTGGGTAAGTATAAAGTCATGTTACAAAATTGCTTATTAGATGTTTTAATTACAATTTTACACCCTTTTTTTTTTAAGGCTGGGAAATCATCCAATGACTGCTCCCGCTCTGGGTGGAGCGGAAGGGAGTGTCAGACTCTTACTGACTAAAACCCATCCATGTTCCAGTCAGTAAGAGTCTGATGTAACATATGTGTGTATTAGCATGGCTGTATAGTTTTTAATTATTTTGACAGCAGCGTTTCCCCGGGACGAATATAGCCATATTGTTATGTTTAATGTAATAGCTATGTTCAACTAAATAAATGATCGATTGATTGAAAAGTACTACTTTTGTTCCCTCTAGTCAGGTAACTTCAAGCACACTTTCCAAGTATGAAAAATTAAAAAGCCATCTATAACCTCCGCAGACGCGAGGAAGATCCGCAGATCTCTAAGGAAACTGTTTTAATAAATGAACATCTTGATGGTACCTTGTCAATATTACGAAAACATTATGCATGTTTTCCTAACATACAGCTTTCAGTAATATAAGTAGGTAAATCCACCACATCTCAGATGGTCTTAAGTAAGTTCATATATTATAAGCTCTATGCTACAAGTACGCTACGCTACATGCTACAATGTAATAATGCTGGTCTTGCTCCACAACCACTTGTAAACTAACGTTCTCATATACTTAGAGATCAAAATATGAGCTGTTCCATACATTTTATTGAGTTACGTGTGCATAAATGTATGGAACAACTTATTATTATTTCGCGATTTCAGGGTTCATGCCATTGTAAAAGTTGTTCGTAACGATGAGTACAATGCTCCCACGAAATTCTTAGAGTTAATTTTTAACACCTCATAGAAGCAACAAGAATTTAGGATTTTGTATGAAAACCGTGTCCAAAGAGTTTCTAGCCCGTTATACTTACTCGTACGTTTTGGAATGGGCAACTAACTAGCTTCAACTGTCTGACTAACTGACCAACTCCTTGACAGTTTGAAAGTGCCTGTAATTGTTTTAATTGAAACAAATGCTTTTAAGTTTTAGTTCTGAGCTTAAGAAGAAAAGTTTTAGGTGGGGTAGGAGAGTAGGTAGCAACGGTAGGTAGGGTAGATAGGTAGCGTAAGTATCATAGTTAAGACAAGACAACGTTTGATGGGTCAGCGAGTTTGCTAATAAAAATACATATCCTAAAATCATTAATCTGTCATACGATTCTAATGGTACCTAAGTAATAAAAAGATAAAGTATGGCAAATAATGTATTTATTAGTATTAATGAAGCTGGTTTTGAAAAATTAAAAGTTTCCGATTCGGCACAACAAAGCGTCACAAAAATCACTGAAATCGTATTTCAGCGGAACCTATTATTTTCTAGTTCCCTGCGAATTGTTTTGTTGGAAATACAGTGTAAAATAAAACTAGCTGCAACAAAAAAAACATTCCCGGGGTTTTTCGAACGAAACCCAGCTACAATTACTTTTTTCGAGAATGTTTCATGAACGTAGACAACACAAAAGCGTTTCGAATTGTATATTGATCGTGCAGGTGGCGTTCTGATCTCTGCCCATCCCTTAATGAAGGGGGTGTGAGTATTTTAATTAGGCAATTCAGGTATATTCATTCGTTTTAAAGCTAATTGTCAATAGTTACTATTTTAATGCAATTGGTGATGACAGAAGCGCAGTGCGACTGCGTGAAAGAATTACATAGAATTGACAAATTTATTTTAGGTTTAAATGTAAACTATGAAATGGTTAGAAAAATTGATGATTTTGTTAAGTATTTTTTTAGCGACCACGACTTTATTAGCGTGTTTTAACATTAAACATTTTCTATAGCACCCGGCAACCATAACTTTCTTTAGGGGATTTTAAAAAAATCATTTAAACGGTTTCGGATATTGTCTCCTACATACAAACTCACAGAAACATATAGTATAGGGCTTATGATATGCTTAGTGCCCACTATGTTTTTCGAGACATCGCCAAACGGTTGGTTGCCTCTTCACGTGACCAGAGGGATGGCTTATTTTTTTGTCAAAAAATCGGCATTGCATACAACGTGGCAATTCTGAAAGCCTTTAGGGAACTTTTCCTGTTGACAGCGACGTAGACGAATTTTTTGATACTGTTTGATTTTCCTCCCGTTTTATACACTTGTTCACAGTTAATATTTATATTTTACGTCTTTGTAGGTATTTCAATATTATTTGTGCATAAAAAAATAAACAAAAATATAGTAAAGATAAAAGAGCAAAATGAAACAAAAATAATATAATGTCGCTTCACTTCATCGGACAAAATACGACGCATCGATACAATAACAAAAGATTAGGAAACTCAGTCTTGAAACAATAATAAATTGAAATAAATAATAAAATACACATCTACCTAACCCTTTGGGGTTTTCAGGCGTGATGTACGCGCGGCATGTTGCACACGCAAGCTTTGCAACCAAGTCAAAAGTTTTAACTGCTTGGCGATTAGCAAAGCCTTGAATAGATTTTATATAATTCACTAAAAAACAGTTTTTTTTTTTACAAAATAACAAAAATTAAGTGTCGTGACGTTCAAAATATTTGTCTTTTTGAAATATAACTCTCATTCTCATAGTGAGCAGAGCCACAGACAAGAAACTTTGATACAAAAAAGAAGAACGTGTTAAATCTATTCAAAACACTTTTTTATCCTTCAATTAATCAAAAGTGAAGCTAAACATAAACATACCCAGTCATAGGGACTTCAGGCAAAAGTTAAAATAAAAAATATAAACTCACAAATCAAAAAATAAAAATAAATTATTTATAAATTAAATTAATCTTAAATTAAAACATACCAGTAACATTAGCTATCACTGCAGTCCGAACACATTGCGCACATAGTCACAGATTCGTTTATTGGACGTCGCTGCCGCGAAAAACTAAGATTTTCCAATAAAAATCGCTTATCGCGACAAAAAAAGTTTTCACAAAACAAAACAAATAATCCTACCTTATCCGACATGGCACTATCTTCAGAAGCCTGGTCCATGATGAATTTAATAACACTTGATATTATTGAATGATCCTACAGGTAGACGACGTGCGTTATGGAACACGGCTGAGGGACAATGAAGTGTTGGCCGAAACGACGGCGACGACGGAGAGCCGGCAACTGCTCCACGCACACATTGGACATCAGTCGTTCAGAAAATTGTCCAGGCACTAGTGATAACGGAAAATTGGGCTTTGTTGATGCTGATTAATCTATACTAATATTATAAAGAGGTAAAATTTGTAAGTTTGTATGTAGGGGGTAATCTCCGGGACTAATGATCCAATTTCAAAAAAAATTTCACTGATATAAAGCTACATTATTCCTGAGTGCTATAGGCTATAAATTATATTTATATCATACATATTAGCCGAGCTATCGCAATTTTCGTCTAGCAAGTCGGAAAAAAATACCTCCGAAAACAGAATTATTTGCATGCGCTGCGTAAACAGTTACAGTATATCGCAATTTTCCGCGGACGAAGTCGCGGGCAAAAGCTAGTTTTAATATAAAATTAAATTATAAACGAAAATATTTTTTTATTTAATTAAAAACAAATAAAAGTAAACATAATAAATACTGAAAAGTATAAAAAAAAATCATTCGTTATATAGAAAATACCATCAGTAGGTAATTGTGCTGCAATTATGTTACTGTTAACCTCAACAACCGCTTTGATCTGATCGCATTCTAAACAAGAAACCTCATCAAATTAATTTGCAATCTATTAATGGCCTCTCGGTACATTAATAGATTAAATTGTGTAATGTATAGCCTATATATTACTTCATCGTTCAGTGACGCGGCTATACACCAATTTGTATACAAATTCATTTGTTTTATTCGCCAAATGAATGCATTTGGTGAATAAACAATTGAAGGCAGGTTTTGGATGATTCTGTGTTCTGTGTGTGTAACACACATAAAATAACTAACAGTCGCAAATCCTGTCAGTTCTATTGCTTCTTATACGTTGTTGCGCAGACAACCTTTTCAATCCTATGAAGCAATGAATTAGGAATTTCCTTCAAAAGATTGAAGGAGTATTCAACGAGAGTTACCGTTAAATATTTGAGCTTTCATTCAATTGCCCTGCCAATTCAGTACTTTCATGTCATGTTTTGACCACCTTTCCAGTTTAGTTACTTTTCACTTAGGTATAGGTATAGGTTCTTTGTTTTGTTGTGTCGGCCGATGAATAAAGTAGCCGTATAACAGTTCAACAATAATCTTTTCGTGCTTGAGTGACAATTATAATTATGGCGCCATTGTTTGTCAGCGCTACAAGCTTATTGTGCCTAAAATTTGAATTAACGCCGCCATATTGTTTTTTTGAATATACACATATTAATTTCACTATTGTTTATCAACATCACACCCCTGTCAACGTTATTCGAGCTTCGAAAGAAGGATATTTTATAAGGATTTAACATTTGTTAAACTGGTTAAAAGGATGGTGGGGTTTACTTCCGATCTTAGCCACACTCCAAGAGATCCTAGTACCGTAATCCTTGTACGGTATCTTGCCGTAAACAATATTACGTTTTAGAGAAAGGCAGTATTTTAAAATGACTGACATAGGTATGGTAACCATACTCATTATTATGGCGGATTGACGTAGAAATATTAAATCCAGACTTAAACGATTATTGAACTAATTAGCGAAATAAGGAAAATAATTTCTGAAAATAACTCCTAGGTAATCCTTCGAACAAGAGGTTTTTATTTTCACTTTCGTATTTTATGGTCGATGAATTTTACTATTCGCTGATAATGATTTATCATGAAAACAAACTCACTGATTGATAACTTATCAATCAGTTATCAGGGCCATTTTCACGAAATCGGACTAAACAGTAGAAATTGATATTCATTATGATTTTGAGGGTTCCCACCTAATGAAGTATCATTTATTTGTTAGCAAACACATTTATCATAACTATTGATCCTCTGACTAAAAACAATATAATAGATTGAGGTAGGACTGGAAATAAAAATATTAGTAAATAATGATTATAATACTAGCCTACCTAGTCATTGCAGTGGTCGCAAGCGCTACCGCGGAGCATAAGGTTCGATTCCCGGCTCGGGCAAGGTGTCACTGGATTTTCCATCTGGAATTTATCAGTGGCAGCCAAGAGCCTGGATGTACAGTCACGAACAAAACTATGAATACACTTAGCTAATTTCATAAGCGGTTTGCTCCTTAATTTTGGAATGTATTTGTATTTTGTCACACACATTGCATTTTCGAATCCATTGGTTTACATGTCGTATCTCAATGTTGAAATTGTTGTTTTACGAGAAAATCGGTTCTGAAAATTGGTGTATTGGTGCTCGTGACTATATCCGGTTAATTGCAATAGGCTTGCCACGGGAATTAAACGTAACTAGCGAAATGTGGGTGTTCCCTACTATAGGTACACAAGCCTCTGTATCCTATCCCACAAACGTAATTAAAGCTGAGCCTGACGGTCTAAACTCGTGTGGGTGCGCTACGTGTTTGATCCTAGCGAGAATCCTTTTTTATAGAACATTAAATACCCACCTTACCATGTCGTATCTATCTATGTCCTAGAAATGAGCAAATTTGTAAGAAAATTAAAGTTTTTTTTACACCGTGGGTTGTAAAAAAACTTTAATTTTCTATAACTTTAATCTGTCAGATATAAAAATATGTTAATGTGTCTCTTCGCGTATGAAGTTAAAGTTAGTCCCTACGTAATGTCAATAAAAATATTTAATAAACTACCAGATACAGTAAAAAATGAAACTAGCGATACAAATAATTTTATGTAATTTACTGAGTACGTCCTACATTGCCTTTGAATGGTCCCTGGCGGCTGAGAGCATGTCATGCTCACCCTAATGTCTCGCTGATGGTGGCGCGTGTGTTGGATCATTTAGCTCCCTTCAAAATGGTTGAGGTGAATAGTGTAAATCCATGCGTCATGTTCACAAACGGGCGCCGTCAATACGGACCAGTCAGCTCTTAGCTGCCACGGCTCTTTTAAAATTTAATTTAATTTTGAATTGCTTTTTTTAATGTTGTAATTATGGACGCTTTTTTACGTTCTGTATCGTTCTCACATGTATTTTTCAACATGAATGATGTAAACACCAGTTTTTGTAAACACATTTTGATTTAAAAGTGTTCATGGAGTTTATTGCCCGTTTTTCTCCATAGATACCTACTGCTTTGGAATGGCAACTAGCTTCATCTTTCTGACTGACCCGCCCCTTGACAATTTAAAAGTACCTGTAGATAATTGGTTTATTTGAAATAAATGCTTTGAGTTTGAGTTTGTTGTACCTTATCTCAAATAATTTATTTCTAAGTAAATGTTTTAATTATAATTAAGTTAATTAATACTAAGAACATGTTTTAAAATTGTTAATTTATTATGTATTAATTTTATTTTATTACAAACTTACTTTTATATTTTTTGCTGTGCCTTACGGAGCCTCCGTAGTTGTACCTTAGCTTTAAGCCTATCATCACACTTTATGGATTGCAATTAAAAATATGAATATGGGAATCGAACCCGTACCTAGTGGAGAAATATTCTCGTCTGGCGCCGTGATGAAGCGTATATCTCTATTGTGTAAATGCTGATTGCTGATGTGCCTAAACAATAACTCGGGCCGCGAAATCACCGGCTACTCCCGTACCGTCAGCACGCACAGTTTCACGAGCTAATTCGCCTCTCGTTCGGGGGCTTACCATGCTTAATGCTCATCAACACCGGAGTGTGACTTGTTTGCCGGAAGATGGATGTATGAATTGTAGTGCAAGTTTATAATGGACGTAAGATAAATTTAATATAAGTTCGGATTATTGAACTTTTGTATCACGTTTTCGTTTGATTTTTGTTTACTAATAATAAATATTTCACTATACTGTAAAACGCCTTAGATATTACTTATTATGTAATGTTGTGAATGTACATTTAAATAAATAAATAAAACATTTAAAATTCTTTACAGAAAGTTTTCAAGACAAGGATGGCACCTACAAATTATGAATAAGTACTTACTAAAATACCGAAACCCGTGAGGCAAACACACGAACTAAATTATTTAAAATAAGTTAATTATTTCCTAACCTGAAAAATCATATTATTGCGCCTACAAGATAATGCAAGCTTTAAGGATAAATGGGTGCGTTAACAATTAATTATTAAAATGCGCAGCATTTCACCCGTGGTTATGTACAGAGGCCAGCACATCAAGTTTCCACAATCTGTCAAATTTCTTTGATAGTATTTCAACTTTATTGCAAAGACATAAGGTTCATTTTTAATTGAGAAAATTTGACAGTTAGGGATAGCTTGATGTGCTGGCGTCTGTACTTTGTCATAAGTAATTTAATATTTATACTGCTAAATTTTACTTACAATATTGTTATTTTTGTTTCAGTATAATATGTAATAATATTGAAATTTATAAGCCTACCATTTTCATGGTTGTACGACGTTAATAGCGAAACAGCGTACCTGTTTTATTACGCGTTGCGTGTTGCGCGTTGCGTGTTGCCCATTGCGTTGCGTTGCATTTTGTTTTATTTATTACACCTATTTTTTATTTATTTATTATTACACCTCTTCTTAACAAATGAAAACTTTGAATTTTACTTCACTTTCCATGCATTGCTTCAATGCTTTTATCATGCATTTTATTCTTCTTATCTCGTGGCACCATGTGCATACCATGCTCATATCGTAGTTTTTCAGGGCGGTAAGCAAGTTAGGCTCCTGGGCTGACTTTCGTTATTCCTACATGTCCAACCAGCTATTTGGTATACAGGCATTTGCTACTACTTTTAAACAATGTTGTGATGTCGGGTCAATTCTTCGCATGTTAGAAAGTTATAACACACTGATTAAAAATAAATACTGACTGAATACCGAACAGAGTCGATAATTTTTGAAATGAAAAAAAAATAGTAGAATGAAAACATTTGATAAGGAAGAGAATACAACAAAAATAAAAATTCTAATTGTGTAAAAAAAAATAGTTATTTTTTATGCAAGGCTGCAAATTTGAATTATGGCGCAAGTACCTGTATTGAATCCTGAGCGTAGCGAAGGTTTCAAAGCTACGAGACGCTGAAAAGCTTTGCTGCCGAGCGCTACACACAACTTTTCCCCTCACTACAGCGAGAAAACTGCTAGGTGCAAGAAAACTGCTAGGTGCAAGAAAACTGCTAGGTGCAAGAAAACTGCTAGGTGCAAGAAAACTGCTAGGTGCAAGAAAACTGCTAGGTGCAAGAAAACTGCTAGGTGCAAGAAAACTGCTAGGTGCAAGAAAACTGCTAGGTGCAAGAAAACTGCTAGGTGCAAGAAAACTGCTAGGTGCAAGAAAACTGCTAGGTGCAAGAAAACTGCTAGGTGCAAGAAAACTGCTAGGTGCAAGAAAACTGCTAGGTGCAAGAAAACTGCTAGGTGCAAGAAAACTGCTAGGTGCAAGAAAACTGCTAGGTGCAAGAAAACTGCTAGGTGCAAGAAAACTGCTAGGTGCAAGAAAACAGGTGTTATATGTTGAGTTTTATTTTGTTCGAGCATCTCAGATACATTGACCCATGTGAAGAAAATAACAGATACTTGGCAATGTATCTTATGAAATACAAAGAATATCTCCAAAAGTAGATACCCTGTATTTTTTTCTATATCCTACTTGTCCTCCAAGGAGAATGAAAGAAAAAAAACTAATTAAATACAAATAACTAACTAATTAAATTTAATACATATTTATTTTTGCCAAGCAAAGGGTACATATTATATAAGTATTTATTTTATTTAAAAAATTAAACTTAAATTACTACACAATTTTGATTGGGTAGTATTTTTATGGAATATTCAAAGGTGACGTCACAGGTTTTTTTTAAATCGAATGGAATACTTATTAACATTAATTCCAATTTTACAATTACATCCTGGCAAAATATTTAATTCCTGTACTGTGATGGAAGTTTTTAAGTATTTTTCACCTCACAGACTCTTTCCGAACCTGTGAGGTGAAAAATATATTACTATAATAAATGTTCTCAGAAAATGCGAAGAAACGAAAAAGACTCGTATCCACGACATTACAATATTTTGAGAAATTTGTAGAATCTTCTTTAAATTATACGCGTATAATTACTATTTACTGCTATTTTAAGATAACTAATATACCTGCGTGACCTACGAAAAATTTTAGCCCATCAAAAGCTATTTCATCGAGAGGGGCTTTTGTACCTGTTATTTCATAGCAGTTTCCATCCATTTCCTAAGTAGTTTTACCGGTAATCGTTTTTTACCCATAAAAAAGCTCCCCCATCCACTTCCAGATCTCAGATCGCCCGTGAATTAGTTTTCCTTTCATTTTTGCTATTTCTTTTTCCTTTTCCAATACGTTCCATCCGCCTATTTATTTTCTCACTTTTTTCTAATTTTCAAAGGCTTTTCCGCCCTGGTGAATAGACTTAGGGCTGATTTTTCAATCGTCACAACAGTTTTATTGGAGGAATAAATATGGCAGTTTGAAAGGTTTTGCATAGAAAATATGTTTAACCGCCATTTTTATTCTTCAGGTAAAACTTTTCTGACTATTGAAAAATTAGCCCTTAGACATGGTTTTTAGACTATCGAATGTCCGCATGGATAAACAGAATCCTTAAAGGATCATTCGTGTGTCTGTCTGTCCGCCTGTCAGCCAATTTGCTCTGAATCTAATTAAACCAATAAGCTTAATTACAACATGACCAAAGATACATGAACCCCATGTCCCTAAACGATGCGATTTTGTCCAAAACCTACCACAGTGCTGGATTTATAGGCAATACCAACAAAATTTTGTAAATATTCATCTTTTTAATGTAATAAGCAATTTTTAATATTAAATTTTATAGCAAAAAAACTTTTCCGAGCACATTGCTTATTCGTTACAGTACAAACATCCACTGATTGATTGCAAATCATTTTCTGTCAGGCGTTTTATATAATTAGTTTACCTTCCTAGTAGGAATTGACTAGATTAAACAACATAACAGGTCGATCCATCAGGTTAAGCTACGCTTACCAAGGTTGGTCCGTGGTTAGGTGACCCCATCTTTCAAATTTATTTCAAGTAGGCACAAGAAAGGCACTTTTGAACGTCAAAATAAACAAGAAATAGAATTGATTCTAGTCGCCCCTTCCTAAAGTAGTTTCGTGTGGAGAAAAATGGGCAAGAGACTTGTTCTTGTCAATGTTTGTATACCTGAATTATAATGTGTGAAGACAAAGCACCCAGAATAAAAACACTACACCACAAAAGGTGAAAAGAAACAAATATGACAATGGCAGGAAAAATTAATTATGTCATAAATACATGGTGCTCACATATTTACAAACATTCTAAAAGTTTATAATAATAAATCAATCAATATGTGAGTTAAAGTTATTACAAAATGTTAGACCAGTGTGGTACATATTACAAATTATTACCTAATTTTCTTAGCAACCTGTTTGTTTTTTTCTAGACTCTAGATTGTCCTGTGGAGCAGGACCAGTATGTTGCCAAGCATCCCTATCTTTGATATAATCCTCTAATTTGTAATAAGCTTGTTTCCAAAGTGCTTGTTTACTCATTTAAAATTTTATTTTGTTAGGTAATTGCAATATGTCACTAGGTATTTTGCTGTAACATTTAACACAGAACCCAATAAAAGATGTATGCGCTTGTGATCTATTTTATCGTTCTAGTATTAAAGTTATATGCCTATCACTTATTTTTTTTAAAGAATTTTGCAACATTCATGATATTTTCACTAATTAATAGGAAAGGTACCGTCATAATGCTAATTCTTTCCAATAGTTCCCTAAGAGATTGCACTTCACATGCTGAGACTCCTTCTTTCCTCAGAAAGCACGTTAATAGACCAGTGCCGAATCCTTTGAAAATGGTAAAAAGTGAAAAAAAAATATAGTAGGATGAAACCCATTGGAAAAGGAAGAGAAAATATCAAAAATTAAAGGAAAAATAATTTACGGGCGATGGGAGTGCGTTTTTAAGGGTAAAAATGGTTTATCTCGATTTCTGGCAAAACTACAAGTCCTATGGAAAAAAAATAAATAGCAAAGATGTAGGTAATAAAAAGATCTACAAATTTCGTATTCACACTTTTTTCACATAACCTCAAAATTTATGTGAAAAGTTCAAATAACCAAGTTTTTGGTTTTTTAATTTTATCTTTTACAAAAAATATTTTTGTTCCACGAAATTTGGTGAAAACTTACCTTTTTGTATTCCAAACACACTGTAATTTTTTTGATTTAAAATATTTATTTGATCACCTTATTTTGACTTAATATCGAAAAATCACCCTAATTTTCGATCGAAAATTCTCCGGTCAAAACATCAGATTTTTAAAAAAAGTTGGTAGGCTTTATGTTCGTTGACATCTCTACTTTTTGATGGTGTAAAAAAAATATACATTACCATAGTAAATGTTGTCAGAAAATGCAAAATTTGTAGATCTTTTTATTACCTACATCTTTGCTATTTAACTTTTTTCCATAGGACTTGTACAAGGTGTCCAAAAAGAGTATCGGGTATTTGTTTTAGCGCTGGAGTTGACTCGAAGCGGCGGTCCAGCCGTCGGAGGGCATTGTCAAATCCGCCATTTTGTGCAATTTTAGTTGCAATGGAGCAGTACGCGGGGACGCACCGCGCATTTTGCATACGAGCTTTTTATCGTAATGGTGATTCAATTGTGACTGCTCAACGTTTGTATCGTGCGGAGTACCGTACACGCCAACTTTCACCTGAATGGTCATGTTAATAAGCAGAATTGTCGATACTGGGCAGAAGAGAATCCGAGACGAAAGCATGAACGACCCCTGCACAGCCCAAAGGCATAACTGGTCCTTATTTTCATGAAGATCGACGAGGCCGAGCGCTTAATGTGAATAGTGACCGTTATTGCGATATGCTGCGAAACTTTTTGGGCCCAGAGTTGCAGGAGTTTCAAGGTTCAACTCAAGAACGTGGTTCCAACAAGACGGGGCCACTTGCCATACATCAAATTAATTAATTGAAGCTGTTAATGAATTATTCCCTAATAAGGTCATTTGGCGTAGAGGTAACATCAACTGGCCTCCCAGAAGCCCCGACCTTAGCCCACTTGACTATTTCGTATGGGGATACCTTAAAAGTAAGGTTTATGAGAATAATCCGACGAACCTAACGCAATTGAAACAAAACATCAGGTCAGAAATGGCTGGCGGTAAGGCCCCTCTTTGAGGAGTGGCTAGAGAGACGTCACGGCGCCCTCACCTACCGCCTGACGCAGGTCCTCACCGGACATGGATGTTTCGGGAGGTTCCTGCACATCATCAGTCGGGAGGAAACGCCCGGGTGTGGTGGTTGGTGACACCCGCCGTGTCCTCGTAGAGGCGATCGGTGGCGGCGACCTCTCGCACCCGGCCCTGGTGCAAGCCATGGTCCGGGGCGAGAGGGAGTGGGAGGCAGTCACCTCCTTCTGCGAAAAAGTTATGCTCGCGAAGGAGGTGGCGGGATGGGAGAGAGAAAGGTCCTCCCGTCCCAGCCGCCGCAGGAGACGCCCCGGGCGTCGGGAGCCACGTGACGACTCCCAGCCACCATAGGCGCGGAACTGCGGACGGTGAGTAATGGGTGACTCACCGTCCGATCAGCACCAGACCCGTACCGGACGGCGCGTATATGTTCCACGCGCGCCTCAAAGAAATGTCAGCATATGAAGGGGCCCCTCAGGGCCAAGCCTGCCGGGTAAGCGGGATTGCCCGAAAGGGTTACCGCTACCCCGGAACATAAAAGGCTACGGAAGGAACATGGATGGGTTTTAGTCAGTAAGAGTCTGACACTCCCTTCCGCTCCACCCAGAGCGGGAGCAGTTATTGGATGATTTCCCAGCCTTAAAAAAAAAAAAAGGGCAGAAATGGCAACACAATCGAGGGCTATGTGTCGGCGTGTTATCACCAATCTTCATTTCAGATTAGAAGAGCGCCAGCAGCGTAACGGTCACCATTTGGATAACATTATCTTTACGAAATAATTTTCCATTTTGTATTCTAATAATGAACAATAAAAAAAACTTGATTACTAATAGTTTTTGTTTTATTGAACAAACAAATACCCGATGCTCTTTTTGGACACCTTGTAGTTTTGCCAGAAATCGAGATAAACCATTTTTTACCCTTAAAAACGCACTCCCATCCACTTCCCGACCTCAGATCGCCCTTAAATTATTTTTCCTTTAATTTTTGATATATTCTCTTCCTTTTCCAATGGGTTTCACCCTACTATAATTTTTTTTTGTTTTCAAAAATTATCGACACTTGCTCGCGCAAGTTTTTATTTATAAGTTTTTTCCGCTTACAATTTCAAAACGCAGAATTGAGCTAATCATTCCTTCTTCCTACCCATACATTCCTTATCAAACGGAACGAGATTGGAAGATCATCGCGCACGACCAATCAGAGGCGCGCTTTTTCCGCCGCTGCGAACCAATCGCAGCCCACTTCAGCTATGATTTAAAAATGCTCTAGACAACAGTTTAAGTTCAAAGTCCAGTGTGAATACTGAACCGCGCCGCTCCATAATCATACCGCTTACCCAACCCGCAACCGCATCAAAACTGTATAACTATTAATAAATAAGTGTTGGCCGACACAAGTGTGACATTTAAAGAAGTGAAAGTGCACCACATTGAAAAAGGAAGAAAACCAGATAGCACGTGTGACGTCTGCTAAGCTAGCTGTCCTTGAATCCACGTGTTTTGTCCAGAAGGTTCTCAAGTAAGTCCATCAAGTTCCTATTTCTCATAACCTCATATCCCTCAAGCTCAATTCTGTGTGTCGTCCAACAATTCACCACGCTAAAATCTACATCCCTGCAAAAATTATTTACACGCATTTATGGTCCTTCGAAAGCCGCATAGACTTATTCACCAACACTGGTCTATAAGCCGGTTCCAGCTGTCCTTCGTGGTAATGTTTGTCGTTACGAGTCGTCAGAATCCCGAAAACCTGACAGCTTGTCTTACCAATAATATTACTCACTTTCTAACTGGGTTGCGGAGGTCGGATAGGAAGTCGCTCAATGCAAAATACTGATATTCAGCTGCACCCGGCTAAACTGGAAGCCAACTCCAACGTAGTTGGAAATAGGCAAGGCAGATTGATTGAAATAACGAAATATTGTGGCACATCTCGCCACTAGGTCTAGCTGCGACTAGAATCAGCTTAAAATGCACCAAGACTGGGGGAGAATTATGTATACATATTTTTAAAGCTGAGAATCAGACTGCCTTTCCATCAGAAACGTGTGGCGCTAAACAAAGGAGCTTAGCTAGGAAAACTTCGTTTCGTTTTACCCTTCTTTCTTTTTCGTTTATTTAGTGACTAACCTGGTGTCAGTTTTTTTGTGCTGTTTTTCAAACAGAATCAAACCAAACTACGCTATGAAAAACAATTGATCCTATTGGATACTATTGGAAAGACTGCCTTAGGATAGTTATACGCGTAGGGAGTGAGCCTGCTAGATTCTTACATATGACTTATAGGAGAATCCCACATACCTACCAGTAAGGCGATCAAGACCGTGTAGAGAACAATACCGTGCTGCAACATCTCCACCAAAACCACGAAACTTAAACCAAAGAAAAACTTAACCACCTCTTTTAAACTTGCTACCATCCTCCAGTAATTATAAAAGTAAAAAAAAACGTGTATAATCTGTAAAATTTAATTGCCAAATGCAAATATCCAGGCAAATCTCAAACGCTTTCAAACGAAATGTCAAAGAGACTAACTAACTGTACTGAACACGGACCGTGTTCAGTACATTTTATTATAAAATTTTCCGTAGTACCTTGCCCTCTTGCCTAGATTAAGTAATGGCAAGATGGTAATAATTCTGAGCGACCCTAATTAAATCCCCATACTGGATCTGCCCATCATGCTACACTTAATATGGTCGGGTATAGAGAAAATGATACAATGACATCAAAGCAGAAGTTGTTCGTTGGTTGTTTGTCCGGTGTTACAACGAAGTTTTTCACACAACCAATGGACGTGATCAAGATCAGGTCACAGCTTCTGAGGGAGCCTAGACAGAAATTTGCGACTTACCAAGTAGCGAAGCGGATTTTGTTTGAGGAAGGCATCACCGCTTTCTGGCACGGACATTGCTTAGGGCAGGTATGGCACGTCTACAGGGCGACGCCCAAACTGCTATCACGAATTCAGTGTTTGATTGCACACACTTTTCAACCACAGTGCTGCAGACCCACAGGCTTGTGCGCATCGACATCCATCGAGGATCGTCGCTCTGCTGCGTGTAGATCAGACATTTCATGCTGTTATTACCCTGATGCGCGCCAGTGTGTTGGTCAGATGGCGGATACTGCTTGGATATTCTGTAAAAATCTTACCTTTACCATTTAGGTGAAGTGAGTTGCGCATAGTGTCATTGTCCTAGCATAGGACTTGCATCTGAGTGTTCAGGTGAGAATTTTAAAGAATAGATTGGCAGGGCCGTTAGGCTCCGTTCAGATGCGATGATCACTTCGATATTTTACGATAAATAGTTGGGATTATGTTAATACTCCATTATACGATTGTGTTCCCTTGCTGACCATGGTTTATTTTCCGTTGGCAGTATCTATGACATGAGTAACAATAAATTATTTTTCAATAGCCCTTAATCCATGGTGGCAGTTGTAACCTTTCTTATAACTACGTTGTAGCTGTTTTTGTTTGACATGATCCGACTTATTTGCGTTACAATCTGTTTTTTTTTTGAGGATGGGAAATCATCCAATGACTTTTTCCGCTCTGGGGAGAGCGGAAGGAAGTGTCAGACTCTTACTGATTAAAACCCATCCATGTGCCTTCCTTAGCCCTTCATGTGCCGGGGTAGCGGTAACCCTTTCGGACAATCCCGCTTAATCTGACTTATTTTTTAGATTTTCTCAGTATTGGGAACGAGCAGTCTATTCTACGTGTACGAGATGAGCACAAAGGTGACCGCCTCTATAGTTCCTCGTCGGTACCAGTAAGTAAAAGTAGCAATATGGTTCGTAGATAAGATAATAATAAGATGATCAGGTATCCACTAATCGTAAAAATGAAACCGATGGCAATTTAAACTGTTTCGAGATAATTGTTTTAATGAACCTATAGGGTTCATACGCCATTTGAGGGGTTCATTTAGGATCTTAACTAGACTACAAAGGTTTATTTTATTTTTCGGTTTCCATTTCTTTTTTCGTTACATAGTTTCGGTAGCCTTTCGTCCCCATCATCAGACGCCAGCTGGGGTATAACTATAAACGAGTGCCTGGTGAAAGAAATAAAAAACTTTTTTGCAAAAAATAAATAGATTACAAATTAAACTGCCCAAATAAATGGGTGTGTAACGATTGACAAAATAACAAAAGTTATAATGATCATAAGACCTAATTTCATTTTACCTAATTTCATATGATATAATGAACAGTTTATATAATGCACATTTGAAATAATATTCAATTAATATAATATTCAGTTGCTATAATATTCAAAATCCATAAGTAACTTATAATATAATTTAGAAAATCTACTAAAGATCCACCTGCCACCCTCAACTTATGTTACCGGGAGAAATTAGATATAATCTGGAATTTAGGGCACACCGACTCGGACAGGTTAGGTTAGAAGGGGATGGCGGCTTTTAACAAAATAAGTGATAGGCATAACTTTAATACTAGAAATAAAGATAAAATAGATCAACCCTTTTTTAGATTATCAAAAGTACATACATCTTTTATGGGGTTCTGTGTTAAATGTTACAACAAAATACCTTGTGCCATTCTGCAATTAAATGAAAGAAAATTTAAAACTCACATTAAAAATACACTTTGTAAACAAGCATATTACAAATTAGAGGATTATATAAAGGATAAGGATGCTTGGAAACATGCTGGTCCTGCTCCACAGGGCAATCTAGTGTCTAGACAAAATCAAACTGGTTGCTAAGTAAATTAGGTAATAATTTATTATTTATAAAATACTATTTTAACATGTTGAAATAACTTCTCACACATTGATTGATTTATTATATATTAACTTTTAGAATGTTTGTAAATATGTGAGCACCATGTACTTTTGACATACTTAAGTTACCTACCATTACTATATGTGTTTTTCTTTTCACCTTTTGTGGTGTAGTGTTTTTATTCTGGGTGCATCGTCTTCACATATAATGTTATAATTCATGTATACAAAACATTGTAAAACATTTTAAAAGAGTAACGGTGGAGTTTCTTGCCCATTCTTCTCCACACGAAACTACCTTTTGGAAGGGGCGACTAGAATCAATTCTATTTCTTGTTCATTTTGACGTTCAAAAGTGCCTTACTTGTGCCTATTTGAAATAAATGATTTGACTTTGACTTTGACTTTGGCGGGCTCGTGTGAGCGAGCGAACCGAGCGAATAGACCTCGCCATCCCCTACGTGGTTAGATTTTTATAAACCACCCAGAAGTAGGACCCCCGCGAAGCGAGGCTCCGTCGACCAAGCCCACCCTCAACGTTGCATAGAATATTTTAAGGTTTGTTTAGGTGCCATTTCAGTTAGGTTAGAACTGTGAGCATTAAACATGAAAATTAGGTCAAAAGAACATTAGGTCAAATGAAATTAGGTTAAATGTTTTTATAGCATATGAAAATTATGTCATAATGTGTAAGTTATGTCAAATGAAATTAGACTATCTGATATTATAGCAAACATTACACACCCCAAATAAATATAGCCCAGCTGCGGTCTATAGTTCTCATCAAGACAGCAGTGACATATTGTTTGGTCTTCCAAACAATATGTCACTGCTGTATACTATTGAGGAGCGCTCTCGACTGTCCTCCATTTCCATCGTTAGATAATTCCAGGTCGTCGTGTCACGTGCCACGTTGCAAGTGCCACGTTTTCGTGCCTTACATCAGTGTGAATTTGATGAGCAATCTGTCAATTACCGACATTTTATTGCAATCGTAGTTTTCAAAGGCGCCTAACATAATCCTGTTAGGTTCACACTGCGGGACATAGAGCTCCTTTCGGTGCGAGGGAGTGGATAATTATCAATTCAAACAATAAAAATAAAGTCATTGTGACAAATAATAAATAAATTCACACATATTACATAACCTAAATAAATATGTACTATAATAATCAAGAAGCAAGTGCAAAGCACAAAAAAATATGTTAAAGAAGGGATATTTTAACTAATGAATAAAGATTGAGGACAACTTTTCGACCCGGGTAAGGCATTCCCTAACCGCCGTACTGCTTGAATTGTAAAAGTTTTATCATAGAAACTAGTGTGAAATCTTCCATGGGTTTATCTATTCTGTAAAAATCTCATCGTGACAACTTAGGGTCAGCACACACCGAGACGCTGCGCCCACCTTTTAGAAGAGCGACTTAAAATATAACTTTATTTACTACACGAAAATATACTCATTTCGTGCGCTGCGCTGCGTGCACTGCGTCACGCGAAGCATTGCGTGGAGGCGCAGTAAGGCGCAACCTGAGGCCGCCGTGGCGACTTGTCTCTACTATTTCCATTCAGACTTCGTGTAGAATAAATACAGTTAGGGCAGGTGCACGCGGCGAATGTAGTCACGCTCAGCCCGGCCGCGTCGCGTCTCGCTGCGCCGCCACGTAGCGCACCGCGAAATGACTGACCTTTTCCAGTATCGTCGCGTCGCGTCTCGGTATGAACTGACCCTTAGGTTGGATCGACACTACGTACCCTTGCTGATTATATCAATTTATTTAATCACAATTAATGCCTAACAAACGTTTTCTAGGCACATTGAACATTTCGTTTGCGGTGTGTTGGCGGGCTGCGCTTCTACCACACTAGTTATACCACTGGAAGTCATCCGCGTTCGTCAGATGTTGGTGAAGGACCAATACAAGAGCATTTTCCATGGAGCCCAGACTGTGTATCGATATGGAGGAATCAGCGCTTTCTACGAAGGGCTTAGCGCCTCGCTATGCCAGGTCAGCTGCAACTTTATGCAAGATTTTACTGAGCTTCACATGAGATGAAAAACACGATTCTAAAACTAATCTCTATTCAGTTTGAAACGAAGCAAACTTGCTATATTGTCACACTATTACTTCAAACAATGCATTTAACAAAGCTGAGTGATGAGCTGAATGGCGTGCTACTGGAGAGGCCTATGTGGACATGGGCGCCTCCATTAGCAGCCCATACCCAGTGTACTGCTATGGGCTGCTAATGAGGATGATGATGATGATTGAACAAAATACAAAATACGATTCAGCAACCGTTCTCCTAAGACCGATTCGCCATTGGACTGTTCGTCGACAGGATGATTCATTTATTGCCATTTACCCAGCAGAGTCTTTCATCTACGGACATTTCACCGACAGAACCTTTCATATGCGTCACTGTCGACGACAGCCCTTTCCAGCTACTAAATGTTTCACCGACACGACGATAAACCTGTAACTCTTTTAACTACAGACCTATCCATCTACGACGGAGAATTCACCGTCTATCTTAAGACAAGCGATATTACAAAAAAAACGCATATCTGTATACAGCTTATTGTGTCTTTACTTAGCAATCCGGGCCGGCTACTTGCAGTAAAAAAATCTAACTTTGCTTACAACACACAACTTAATATTTAAAAAAAGTTAGTCTCACCTATCACTCTGTACATAGGTTTATTTTCATAGAATAGAATATGATGTAAGTAATTAAAATTACATAAATAAGTAGGTACTTAATGCTTTTTTTTATATGTGAGACTAACTTTTTTTTAATATTATGTTGTGTGTAGTAAGCAAAGTTAGATTTTTTTACTGCAAGTAGCCGGCCCTGATTGCTAAGTAAAGACACAATAAGCTGTATACTATACAGATATGCGTTTTTTTTGTAATATCGCTTGTCTTAAGATAGACGGTGAATTCTCCGTCGTAGATGGATAGGTCTGTAGTTAAAAGAGTTATAGGTTTATCGTCGTGTCGGTGAAACATTTTGTAGCTGGAAAGGGCTGTCGTCGACAGTGACGCATATGAAAGGTTCTGTCGGTGAAATGTCCGTAGATGAAAGACTCTGCTGGGTAAATGGCAATAAATGAATCATCCTGTCGACGAACAGTCCAATGGCGAATCGGTCTTAGGAGAACGGTTGCTAAATCACAAAATACTGAGTAACTAGTTTGTTGAGATATGCGTCCTTGAGTTAGTTTCTGTTTTCAGATGGGGCCACAGATAGGCATCCAGTTCGCTACCTTCAGCTGCATGCAGCCCCTCTTATTGAAAGCGCTAACCAAAACGTGTGCTGAGAAAGACTGTGAATCGCACAATCGCAAAATAGCGAACCTCGCTATTGCCAGCTCTGTAGCGGGCTCCTTCTCCGGTTTCCTCGCCAAGACAATCACTTATCCATTTGACTTAGCTAAAAGAAGACAGCAAATCAGTGTATGTACCTACTCAATACTATTTCTAATCATAATTTAAGGCATTTTAAGGGGTATCGTGATACCCGGTAACTGCGGGTTTTGGAGGTCAGATAAGCCATTGATCCATGTATAATATATTCGGTAAAGGCTGGAAGCCAACCCCAACATACCTATTTGGGGAAGAATATATTCTTAGTAGTGTGCGCGTCTCGATCGCTCGCTGTGATTAAATTGCGCTTGCTCCGGTCAGCTCCGATTGCTGACTGTAGTAAGTTATTACTTATTGCGCTTAGATCCTTACCTTTTTGTTAAGTGTTAAGATTTCAGATCCCTCAGTAAGTACTTACCTGGGACAGTAAATATTCTCATTGCACCATCTTATACACCCGTATCTAGTTGGAATCCTTTGTACCCACAAAATTAAAGGATACACAAAATCTTGTAAGCTCGGAAAATCGACGTATCTTCAGAAGTGAATAGTCAGTAACAGTTGCAGAACTATTGTTACGACTACTGCAGTATTATATACAACGTGGCGCTGCAATGGCAACATTGTTTTTACACACATATACGTTTTCACATTTTCGTTTCATGCAGACATTATATTTCCAATCAATCTGCCTAGCCTCCCAACTATGTTAGGGTCGGCTTCCAGTCTAACTGGATGCAGCTGAATACCAGTATTTTACATGGAGCGACTGCCTGTCTCACCTCCACAACTCAGTACCTGGGTAATACGAAACCCCTTGGTAAGACTGGCTGTCAAACTTTTGGGCTTCTGACGACCCATAACGACTGGTCGGATTCGGGTTTATTTAAAATGTTAGAAATTAGCATCTTAAAGCAACCTGTACTTAAAAAACTGTCGCTTAGCGGTCTTTTACCGGGGTGAAAGGATCCACTAACAAGTGTAATCTTCATTCATCCTAGTAGCTTTGTTTCAATTCCAGAGTAAATGGGATCCAAAGTTTTCGTGTCTGATATCTTTATTTTAGCGAATTATGGATTTTTGTAATACTATTAGGATGAAACAACTGCAAAAAGTAGGCGAATTGATTTTACAATTACTTAGTTTTTTTTTTCAATTTGCGATTTATTTTATATTATCGACATTTATGTGATTAATGGCCACTATAATTCACTTTTGCGTGGCAATAGCGGTCATTGCCCTTTGCCTAATATCTGTCCGTAGGAACCCAATGATTAAACTATGCATGGTTTTTAGTTATTTGAACATGTTGAATATCACAATAGATATTGCTTCAGGATGTTAACGGACTTTATTTCAGTTTTTGGAATAAAGAATGCTAGAAAATGTAGGTGGGTAAATGACCGCTTTTGCCACGCTAAAGTGAATTGGTTATAGCCCTAACCGTGTGTTAAATTAAGGTCACCATTGTAGCGCCACGTTGTAGATATGCACCTTCTTTCTCATTTAAAGCAATAACATAAAATCTAGTCAACTTTTTCCAATCCGTTAAACGGCAATTCTCCCACATTTCTGGTCTCTCGATCATAAGAACATTCTATAACGTTTTTTCCCGAAGCAGGAAAACGTGTGATGCAACGAGGAGGTTGGGTAGTCGACTTGATTATATATGTTGTATTGGCTGTCATACGAACATAGTATTTACTTCTAATGCCGGAAAACTTCCGGACTTCCTCGGCTTTAATCATTATGTATGACCAAGTGTTAAGAGTTACCTTTTATCTTAGTACTGTGTATTCCGCCTTGTGTTTTCCGTTTGTAAATTAAGGTGAAACACATTTTTTTAAGGTTTGTTTTGCAATTTTTTATTTTATTAGAAATATTATTCGCGGTCGCAAGGACGTATTTACAGAATTGTAATTGTAAGAAATAATCATCAAATGGCATGATGTCATAGAATAGTAATTCCGTAAGGTAAACTGCGTTCAAGGGCTGTCAGGGTCGCTAATATAGTGACACTGACAGCCTCTGAACTTAGATATGCTGATCGCGTTCAGCTTCATCGTGAAATTGGCACTTGATATCACATTGTCGTAAAGCAAAAATGGACCTTGTTTTATGATGTGCCAGTGACATTTGCCCCTCTAACAGATATGAGACCTGTGCATTGTAATAAAGGTATATCAATCTTCCTAGCCTTTTCCAAACTACGTTGGGTTCGGCTTCCAGTCTAACCGGATGCAGCTGAATACCGCTATTTTACATGGAGCGACTGCCTCTCTGACCTCCACAACCCAGTCAGTAACTGGGTAATACGATACCCCTTGTTAAGACTGGTTGTCCGACCGTAACGACTGTCAAAGATCCACGAATGACAGCTGGGACAGCGTAGCTTAAACTGATGGACTGACCCGTGCGACTGTTATAACTTAGCCACGAGATCCTCGTTTTGTAATAAACAGATATAACCTAAAAAAAAATTAAACTGAAATTAAACTTAACTGAAACAACAAACAAACAAATTTAACTTTTTTTTATACTAGGCATTTTATAACATTGTGCCCCGTGGATTAACAAAATAATAAATTTTTGCAGACCCACAGGACCAGTATGAAGTACAAGACTCCGACGCAAGCTCAAAAGCTTATTAGGTGTGACAGACTTCTTGAATGCCTTCTACTTGCGTATCAGAAGGAAGGCCTCATAGGTCTGTATCGCGGATGGGCAGTGACCGTGTACAAGGCGCAATTGACCAGTCTAGCCGCATTCACGTCCTACGAACTGATGTGCTTCGCAGCCAGAGAACTAAATGAGGCGGCAATATGAGATCTCCACTCCGTTATTGTTGGATTACAAAATAAGCTGTGATATAGACATTGTGTGTGCTGTACATTTTATTATCACGTGAAATTTTTTTGATGTATCACAGATAATTAACCAGTGTTGTTGTGTACACGGTAGCATATGCTAAGATGTATCCAACTGTAACTGAAGCGTCAATACTACATGTTTTCTATTTATTATTCCTCCGTTCCACGTTCTCACTCATAAGACATATTATGCCTACTACATGTTTTTTATTTATTATTCCTTCGTTCCACGTTCTCTCGTTATTATGCCTTCTACACATAAGACTATTAATTTCCATTAAAAGTGGACCACTCGTTGTAAGTGTATAGGTTGAGCCGTCGAGTAGTGTAAAAATATCAGGACGAAAAGATTTATTTTTATTGTTATGAAGGTTTTTGTTTTCGCTACCTACGTTACCTTTCCTTTGTAGGTATCGCATACAAATGAAACAAACCTTTTGGTAAAAAAAACTATAAACACATCATTTTTATTCTCTTTGGTTCTTAATAATAACATGGTTTACAACTATGGTAACTATTATAATTGTTGCTGTACAATTTCAAGTTTAATTGGCTGCCTGATAAAATGTTTTTCATCTTTCAGTTTTATTTATTACGGGAATACATAGAACTTCTAACTCTTCTTAACTTCACTATATTTACAAAAAATTGTAAGTAATTGTTATTTTAGCAGAGGCAGTTTATGTTTAATTCCTTTGCCTACATAGTAATTACAATTCAAAACAAGAATTCAGGTGACGGTTATTTAATCTAGTGAGGTCTAACAAGTTGATATTTGTCAGCATACGTTATGTTACGAGGCATTTATAATGAGTAAGTACTTATTCTTAAAATTTTCATGTGTTGATAAAATCACAAATTTTTACTTTTTTTTATGTCACGTTGCACAAATGTACAAATACATTTTCACCAACTCTTGACGTACTTAAAATTTATATAATTGCCACTTGGGGTGGCCGCACATTAGGCGGAAGATGCGTCGCGTATCGTAGTTCGCGAACTTACGACCCGACGTTTCTTCCGTCAGATATATTATGCGACCACCCTTATGTTTGTCGCCGAGAATGAAATCTTTTCATCACTTAATGTAACGTATGCTAAACACGTATTTTCCGATTTCCTCGTCCAAACTTTTGTGATGTTCGGTTACTTTGGGTAACTTCAGAACTAGATGAACTTCGGTTGACTTGGTGAACTTCGGTGAACATGGTGAACTTGGTGAACTTCGGTTAACTTGGTGAACTTCGGTGAACTTGGCGAACTTCGATGAACTTGGTGAATTTTGGTTAACTTGTTGAACTTCGGTTAACTTGGTGAACTTCAGTTAACTTGGGTGTACTTCGGTTAACTTGCTGAACTTCGGTTAACTTAGTGAACTTCGGTTAACTTAGTGAACTTCGGTGAACTTGGTGAACTTCGGTTAACTTGGTGAACTTCGCTGAACTTCGGGGGAGTTCGGATGACTTCGATAACTAACGGTAGCTTCAGTTTAATACGATGTGTGGTTTTATCCTAAGTATCCTGGGAACAAAATTAATAATTCGTTATGTCAGTAGGAACAAAATCAAAATTATTTCGAGTTAAATTTTTTCTTGAAAGTAAAGTTGTGTTGGTATAACGTGTACGCTGAAAACCTCAAATTTAAAAGACAACAAAATCTAATTATTACATAATTTACAAAAACAAAACCTCACTATTTCGCAACTTCTGATAATTTTCATATTCCAAATTCAGAAGACAGCTAACAATGTATTTCGCTTCAGAAGTTTACTAAATGTCTACATATTTTTTTCCTTCAAAGACGGGTGACGTCATTGAGGCAGCCCTAAGAAACTCTTGCGTGCCGGAGTAGGCACAACACTAAGAAAAATTGGAAAAGTATGGAAGCGGCGTTAATTGCCTACCGTAGGACGTCATTGGGCACCAATAAATAGAATATATCCTCACCTTAACTCTACAATAAATACAATAAATACTCACCTTAACTCTAAAATAATGAACTGTCATCAGTGCCAGCCATGTGACAACGACTCGCTCTCCCATCCGTGGTGGTCCTCATGAACGGGCAGGTAGACCTTCTTCTCGACCTCAACGTGCTTCACCACGGGGACGGGCACGTGCTTGTAGACCGGTACCGGCACATGCTGGATCACGGGCACCTCCTTAATGACCTGGACCTCTTTGACGACAGGCACGTGCACCGGGACGTGGACCTTGGAGACGTGGTGGTGGTGGATCGTGTGGACCTTGTAGGGCACGTGGATGGTGACGTGCTTGTGGCTGCGGAAGGAATTGAGGGTCAGTTATGCTTCGTAGGGCTTAAAAAAAAAAGTTATATTTGGACGATAAAGAAGTGACATAAACATTCCCTTTTTTTTTGAGGCTGAGAAATCATCCAATGAGTTCTCACGCTCTGGGTGGAGCGGAAAGGAGTATCAGACTTTTACTGACTAAAACCCGTCCATGTTCCTTCCTTAGCCCTTTATGTTCCGGGGTAGCGGTAACCCTTTCGGACAATCCCGCTTACCCGGATGAATATTCCCTAAAGGGGTGAATGGTATCCACATATGTATGTATCAGGGAGAGAGAATCTTAATCAACCTATATTCCCACAGTTGGGATACAGGCCGGAACATAACAGACCATTTCATCATTGAAATAGAAATCAAACAATACCTAAGTTAATTCCAAACACAAATCGTTTCTATTCCAATCCAAAATGGACACCAAAATTAAATTCCATACAAGTAAAGACATAAACACACGTTTCGCATAAAATTGAACAAAGAATTCAGTTGCAACACAGAAATCAATTCACGATGCGGCAAATTAGCCAATAGCACGCGCACACTGTGTCCTATGCTTACAAATGGTGCGCTTTCCCTGTACTCGACGCAAAGTGTATAATACGGGGGAAACGCACCGGTTGTCGGTGATGCAACCAGTAATTGGGGTGCGACGACTTTGTATGTCTGACGTAAACCACGTAAATGTACACTGGGGTTTACCAGTCTTGTAATCAAATGATGCTAGAACTGCCATAACTTGTGATGACGTGTCGTAACTAGTTCTAGGAATTCCTGTACGCTGGTAGGCAATTTTAGTTCTAGATCTGGACAATGTAGGTTGAAGTCTAGAAATTACTAACAATAAGTGCCAGTTTCACCAATTATACTGAACGCGATCAGCACATCTTAAACCGTTCAAGATCTGTCAGACAATGACACTGACATTTCTTAATAGATGGCGATCAGTTCTATATTGATTTATTTATTTATTTTACCATTATGTACACTTAAACAGACAAGAAGAGAGGAACAGAAAATACGAACTAAGGCGATGCTTATTTCTAAAGAAATCTCTTCCAGCTTACCTTTGATAGGAAAGTAGATAAAAGAAATGTAGACAAAGTGTGCAAAATTTAAAAGGTAAAACATAATACATAAATATAAAGAAACAATTAACTAATTTAAATATAATAATACACTACACACTAAGAGAATATACATAGGTACTTACATTCAACTAAAATAAATGTGTAATACCATTTATGTGAAATTCGAGTTTAAATGTAAATTGAAGACCTATAATATAATAAATAACCTAATTATTCCGGTAATGAGATTTGGACCAATGACCAATTGTACTACTGAACTCAACCCATAAAATTTCTCTGATTCCACATAATCATAACTTCGCCAAAAATGCTCCCATAAGACTAACAAACAAAACAAAACAACGTTACGTCCGTAGTAATAACAATATAAAGGAGATTGTTCTAGACCGCCCTATAACCAACAAACATTTGACGTGTACGTTAATTTTAATTATATTTTAATATGCTTTTTAAAAATAATAAATTCAAGCGGACACTGTTTAATTCTTAATAGGTTTTTAAAATTGACCTCATTGATTTTATTACCAACTGAACTCGCCATCTTTCAAGGAATTGTCAATGTGAATGTCACAGAAGATTTGACAGTGTCGCTCTCGCTCATCTTACATAAATATCGATATCGACGACGATGTCCATAATATCTAGTGATAAATAATGGATGTTCGATATTTATCACTTCCAAAACATTGAAAATGTGCAACATAAAAGTTTTTCATCCATATTTTTTTCATGGAATTAGTTCCGTGAACATTTTAATGGAACTTATGATGAATATGGCCTAGCACGATTATGATGAAAATATAATGAACAAAACAAACTCACAAAAGTACTTACTAGTCGAATGAGGGATTTTCTCACAAGTGAGAAAATATTAGTTCAAAAGAGGCGTTGGTAAAAAATACGTCACTGTCTCAGGTTTTTGACATCAAATAAGCTTTCTTATTTAGGGATCTTATTTTTGTTATCAGTAGCCAGTAAAACAAAGACGTATTTTTTACCCACGCCATCTATTGAACTATGTTTTTTCACTTGTCAGAAAATCTCTCATTTAACGATTGAAATGTCATTTACGACGCAACTCTAGTGAATTGTTCTCATAACCATTTCACGACTTCAATAGCCATATTTTTACTTTTTAAGTACTTAAACTCTATTTTTAAATGTCGCAAACTAAAACGTTACACATTGTTCGTTGGGAAGAAAATATCTTATTTTAGCAATAATTTAATTGAAGTAGAATCATAGCAACAACGTGTTTATGTTTGAAACGGAACAAATTAATTGACATTTGACATATTGATCTGTCATTTTGGCCTACTAAATTAAAACCTCAGATTATATAGGTGGTCATTGATAATCGATATAGAATGATTGATCTTCGAGAGAGCATCTCTATTCTCTACGTCACTACGTCAGTCGGTTCGTCTCACCGAGTCTTGTGTTGCATTGTATTTGGTGATTTCTTTTTGCGTTTTTGATTTGGTTTCTGTTTGTAATACAACTGTATTTACAGTAATATTTTACTGTATTTGAAGTTTAATGCTTTGTAGAAACCTGAAATAGCGATTTTAGAAGGAATTACTTAAGTTTTCTTTTATTAAAAATAACCTCAAAATCGGTTCCTTTTTTTTAAATAAATCTGTTCTCAAAAGTGTCCGTCAAGAAACTTTGTTCTTATGGGCTACTAAGGGCAGTTTACAAATAGAAAATGATTTTTTCTATGCTGTTGGCTCCAGGGCGAACAATGTATGGGCGTAGAACAATCTCCTTTTATAACATGCATAATCATCATTGAAACTATCTTTCACTCGAGTTACGGTGAAGAAACACGTATAATTGCGGACCAACATAATAATTGTTATTGTAACAATTTCAAAGTCGGCTGCAGCGAATGTTTGCAACCGAAATAAATTAGTGACTGCCTCGTTCTACTAGTGGTTACAAGTTCTACTGTTCAGCATGAGGTGCTAAGTTCGATTCCCCGGCCGGGCCAAGTGCTATTTGATTGGTGTCAACGGGCTCGCCTCCCTATTAAATCGGACTTAAACATTACTGGCAAAGTTCTTTTTCCCCCCCAACCCCCACCTCATCACTCGCGCATATCAAAATACTTTAGAAAAGATCTTAGAATTTTACTAGGAAATAATGTTATATTGAACATTAAAGAATTCTGCAACACAATTTCTATCTGCAGGTAGTCTGAGCCATGCAACAACAGACATTCCCCCATTTACTAGCGTAGCGTTACTTTGTGTTACGTGGAAAGGGGGAAATATCTTTCGCTTCAAACAAATAATAAATAAATAAGCATGCCTCGGGCAGGTTCGCTTCTTGAGCAAGAATTCTATTTAAGCTCCTCGTTCTCCATAAAAACTTGGAGTGGAGGCAAACTAAACAATATTGGATCTATAAGCCGTAGCATAATATTATTAAGTATTTCCACCGAAGTCCTCTCTTATAAGAATCTTATTGAGCTCAATACGTATTTGCCCGTAACTATTTGTCTGCACTTGTGAATATTGTTTTCATGCATAAACTCAAGCCTTCTTTCCATGGGGGTGGGCACAGACTACAGTGCGCCACCTCCTTCGCCCCTTTCATATTTCTTTTGTTTCGTTCATTTCCATGCATCTGGTCATTTCATGTACTTATGGCATAATTAAGTTTACCTGCCATTACTATACTTACGTTTTTTTCTTTTCACCTTTTGTGGTGGAGTGTTTTTATTCTGGGTGCATCGTCTTCACATATAATAAAATTAATGTATACAAAACATTGTAAAACATTTTAAAAGAGTAACGATGGAGAAGAATGGGCGTTTCCTGCCCATTCTTCTCCACCCGAAACTACCTTTTGGAAGGGCCGACTAGAATCAATTCAAAACTGCCATTCTTGTGTCTATATGAAATAAATGATTTGACTTGACTACAAACAATTTAGTATCAATCATACTAATTAATTGACTAAGTATTCGTTGAAGTCATAACATAAAATCATGCCTTGTTTTCCCAAAGTTATTGGCAGAGTTGTACCTATAATAGGTACACCCACATTTGGCCACTTGTATACGCTGTCTAAAAATCCAATTATATCTTCGTTCGATGATAGGATTCTCACACGAGAATATTTTGCTGCACGCCAAGGCGAGCCTATACAGAGTGAAACTGAATTCATGGGCATCATTTTAAGGGGTCATTGTACTTATCATTATGAACAATATTATTACGGGAACAAACCTGAAATCGCGAAAATAAATCAGCTGTTCCATACATGATGCTCGCATGACTCGTCAAAATGTAGACAGCTGATTTTTTTTCGCGTATAGTTATCAACCGGGCCAGACTCCGGTCTGTTACTGAGACATTCTAGACGGAATAACCCAATGACACTTTCCACGCCCTGAGAATTGAACCTAAGACCCCATGCTCAGCAGAATACGTAAAAAAATATAAAACATTGCAAAATATTTAAACACAGAAATGTTTTTAAAAATTCCATCATGTTTTTAATTTTTTTTTAGCATTTCTAAGGTATTGATACAATTAAAAACTTCAAAAAGAACCACAGATGTTTGTTACACAAGCAAAGTGCGTCACGTAAAAGTTTAAAACAATCAACAATCGTACGTTTTCCCCAACCTGTTCCTTTTGATTCACATCCACGAATTTTCTCACTCATTGTAATGTTACCTGTAGAAACAACGTGTTTTGGCTTATTTCCCAATAAAAAAATATTTTAAAGATTTTTGGCTTCTTAAGAAATTCAAAGACTTGGATGACGTACAAAGTCCAAGTAAACTCAGAGAATGGAATTTTTACCCCTCATTTCTGGTGTATTTTTGATTGCACGTTGCTTGCCACGTAACTTAAAACGTGGAGAAATATTTCGTGGAAGCTTAGCTTCAAGTCACATTGTTGGCAACGTTGATCGAAATTCAGAACAAAATAATTATTACGTAACTTTGCCAAAAAAAATACTGAACGCCTATGCAGTCTGACTTAACAGAACGCCTGTAGTCCTTGAGAGTTTAGGCACAGGCGTACCTATAGTAAATCCACAGTTAGCATAATTCCTGATGTATAGTAAAATACTGGCAATATTGGCTTAGGTGAATTTGGAAAATTTGGAAATTTAAAAGGAGATTTTTCTAACAAACTAAATAGTAGTATTGGGCAAACTGGCAGCTTGGAGTCTGGATTTTGATGGAAATATGTATGCTCACCACACACATATCTACATAATTATCCATGAAGATGTGTACCTATAGTAGATACACCCAGTATCTTCTATAGGTACACCTCTGCCTAACCATTCGTAGAAACAAAGCGTTATGCTATGTGTGTTACGAATTAATTAATCGTATTCTTGTATCAATTGTTCGCGGTATTGACAATCAATCTGCCTGCCTTTTCCCTCCTCCTTTTTGTTGGCTTCCAGTCTAACCGGATGCAGCTGAATACCATTATACTGTATTGACATTAATTATAAACCTATATATAATTATGGCTCACAGTATTGACATGGTATTGACATTGATTATACAACTCATTTTATGCTGTCGGTACTAACACCCAAACGATTGATTAGAAACCTTTCACTCTGATCAAATGCGGAAGAAAACGTTATTGAATGGAACATCGACTTAGTAGCCATAAGCCATTAGCCAGATATTTGTTATTGCAGTAGCCATCGATAAGGCGTCAATTAATGTCACTATACGCTGTGATACAATTAAGGAATTCCTAATGACTTTCTAGAGCGTGGGGCTCTGACTAAGGTCCCTTCAATGGTTAGACAGATATTTTAGACCATATTGAAAATTCCAGCAATGACGGAGAATAAAGATTTTCCTGTTATGTACAATAATTCCGATGTATTGTTATGAATGATGTTACCCAGTTTTGTAAACATATTTTGATTTAAAAGTGTGTCCATGGAGTTTCTTGCCCGTTCTTCTCCATAGGTACCTACTGCTTTGGAATGGGCAACTTGCTTCATCTTTCTGACTGACCGACCAAAAAAGTCAAAAGTGCCTGTAATTGGTTTATTTGAGATAAATGCTTTGAGTTTAGTTTGAATTTGAGTGTAATGGTTAAATAAGCAGATCCTAACTGTACACTTTAAGTATTAAAACATCACATTTTGACCTTTATACCATTCCCGTTTTTTTTAGACTTTCCACTATATCTACAGCTACTAACAGCTGTTCAAAATAATCCTTCCAAAGTGCACCGTGAGACGAAAAAGGACGCCAACACGAAATCAAACCAAGTGACAAAGGCAAAATTATTGTCTAAGTAAATGAAAGCTTCAAAACGTAGCCACAACGAAGCCTGACAATTCTAGAGATTAATTGAATTCTTAAAAAGCTATTAAGGTATGGCCACACTGTTAGTACAACACTACAACGGGGGACTATTGGACAAAATATTATTAACTAACATAACATGGCCTGTTATCCCCGAACCCTTGATCGGGCAAAACTGAACACAGTATACCCTACGTAAGTCCCATTAAAATGAGGGACGTGTCTATTGTCATCAGCTGGGCACAAATCCAGACTCCGGGCACAGACCGGGCGGCCACTAGACCAACGACGGGTCATAAACGATATTGAGTCATTGATCTGGTGGTCTGGTGGTGAGATTTTCAAGCTGCTTATACCTACAAAGGTATTTACAGGAGCGTAAATGCGTGGCGCCTCAAACTTATCCAAACCAGTCTGTCCCTTGCTAGCCTCCCCAAGTGCCGTCCTAAGCCAAGGCCGTACCCCACAGGCCTTAGCATGGAGTCGTTTACTTTGTTAGCCCTGGCTAGAGGCCTTAATTTCATTGACGTATCAGAAGGTAAGCCCAGTTAAGCAGTAGACAATGTCTTAGCTTGAACTGCGAGATGCCATGAAAAAAGTGGTGCCATAAGCTGCGTAGTGCCGCTACAGTACAGCTCAGTGTGTTCTTACCTTAACAAATATGGCCGGTATGAACTACGATTTGTACGGAGCGTAAGCCTGTCTTTGTTGTCCGCTCGTATTCAATTTAATAAAGAGTGCTGTTTGCTGTTCGCTCATGCCGACAACGGGGGTGGTTCTAGTATTATTTTTAACGTCCAGAAAAATTAAGTATAATTTTCTATTTTTAACAATGTTCGAAAATTATAGTGACTGTTTTTAATTTTATTGAAACTGAATCTCGTGATACGATGAGATTAGGAAGCGAAATACATCTACGAAACAGGTTTTTGCAATACAGCGCAAAGTAAACATACTTATTAACTTTTGCTTTTATTTGTCTCATTGAAATATATAACATAAAACATTACGACCATTTTGACCTCGTATTTTTTGTCGGCGAAGTTTCGTTTTTAGCGGTCAATCACACCACTACATAATTTGTACCGATTAGATTGAGTCAAAACATTGCAAAGTTATCTAGACATCTTAATTTGCTTTGACTATACATAACAATATTTTGTGTGCATTTTGGGGTCATAGTTATTATGCTGCTTTTTTTTAATTGCCTAAAATATGGTTAGATGTCAATATAAACCGGATCTAATTAGCATTCTACACTATAAATGATTGATTTTCCATAATCACAAGGAATTTTAACATCGTGAAAAACGCTCATTGCAAAACGAAAGTAATGTTTGTCGGTAACAATCAGCTTGCAGGCAACAACTTTTTACAAACAACTTTACTGCATACATAGTTATAACTTATAACGAACGAGATCTGCCGAAGTTTTGATTGGCTACGAGTTGAGTTTTAAATAGGCGATACAGGATCAACACCATTCCAGCTCGTAATAGAGCACGCCGCACGTTTTTGTAAAAGAGGTTATATTTTACGTTAATACTTTTTTAGGCATTAATTTGAAAGGTGTAGGATAAGAGATAGTGCAGTCTAAGGTGCGTTGCCACAAGAGGTATTGGGCATTATTGCTTAGTTTTACGCAAATTAGTTTTACACATCATTATCTGTAACCATACTTTGTTTAGCAATATAAATGATTAACTGACACATTATTTTCAACACTGGCTATGAGAATTAAGTGATCGTATTAATGGACTTTTTCATCGCAAACTGCACCAATGGCACCAATTACGCCACCTATCGATAGTCAGTCATAAGAATCAAATCTCTCTAGCAAACATAACAAAGTTAAATGATATGAAAATGCCCGTATTTATACAACTATCCCTCCACATGCCCCAAAAATTCCACCCAGTGTAATTATGATTCAATAAATATGTACCTCTATCATAGTTAACATTTTCGGGCAGCACCACAAATGAAAAACGGAAAATATGCAGACTATTAGAGCACAGTTAATTTAATAAAATAACTGCGAGCTTCCATGATACGCGTTGGTCGAACCCTTTGTTTGGTAGAGGAATGGCTGGCAGCATTCACGTACCTACAAATAATTTGCACTCACCACGTACATTCTTATCCGCATTCATTATCGATCGATGTTACACGGGGAATTTTACACATTTCATATGGTAATTAAATTAAAGTTGTGTACTATCCCATTTGGGTTGTTAAAAACACGCTCTCCGAGCGAAGCTGATCTTATTATAATGAAAAATAAACCAGAATGTTTTTTATTTTTGGCAAGACTGACGGTGCATCAGTAATGCTATTCTATAAAGTCTCAGGTGAAGTGTGCTGTCATCCACCTGGATCCTGATGCTAGGGACTGTCACTATTGATGACTCACTTTAAGCTCACTTCATCTGCGTTTTCACGGTGAGGTATATACAATTTATCGCTACTGCCCTGTTTAAACCCGGTGGGTGGACACACTTATTGCGGATTCAAAGAAATTGTTCTGATAGTCAAGGATGCATGTGAGCCTGAGCGGACAGTTGGGACACTAATATTGACACACAAAAAGAAGAAATTATAAAAAGGAAATCAATTATAATATTAGTGGGACAGTTATTACATACTTCTATTATTAATCTTAGAGTTGGGCAAGAAATCAAAGTCAAAGACAGACTTCTTTTGTAATTATAGAGGACTTGAATCTATTTGCTTCTTTCAAGAGGTAAATAGTTTCGTAAGGAAAAGAATGGTCAAGAAACTCCATAGTTATTCTTTAAAAAGTGATTTTACAATACAAAGGAATGGTTGGAAACTCTTCGATCACCCAAGACTTGAAGAGTGTTATGTAACGACACTGGAATAACCGGTCGTGCTAAGTGATACAGATACTAAGCTTAAACGCCTTGGTCTGGGCACAAACATCGCGCCTTACAGCCATGGGCATAGGCAGGACTGCAGGAATGTTGATTTTAAGGACAGTGTCGCAGTCATAGTAGTATAAAAATAATGAGGAAGTCTTAAAGTGACACCGGTGACTGAAAAGTTATGTGGAAATCGGTTGCCGTAGTATGGTTATGCGGAAGAATGAGGAAAAGGAGATTGTTCTAGACCGCCCTATAACCAACAAACATTTGACGTGTACGTTAATTTTAATTATATTTTAATATGCTTTTTAAAAATAATAAATTCAAGCGGACACTGTTTAATTCTTAATAGGTTTTTAAAAGTGACCTCATTGATTTTATTACCAACTGAACTCGCCATCTTTCAAGGAATTGTCAATGTGAATGTCACAAAAGATTTGACAGTGTCGCTCTCGCTCATATTACATAAATATCGATATCGACGACGATGTCCATAATATCTAGTGATAAATAATGGATGTTCGATATTTATCACTTCCAAAACATTGAAAATGTGCAACATAAAAGTTTTTCATGCATATTTTTTTCATGGAATTCGTTCCGTGAACATTTTAATGGAACTTATGATGAATATGGCCTAGCATGATTATGATGAAAATATAATGAACAAAACAAACTCACAAAATGTACTTACTAGTCGAATGAGGGATTTTCTCACAAGTGAGAAAATATTAGTCGAAAAGAGGCGTTGGTAAAAAATACGTCACTGTCTCAGGTTTTTGACATCAAATAAGCTTTCTTATTTACGGATCTTGTTTTTGTGCCTGTGCCTGGCTATCAGTAGCCAGTAAAACAAAGACGCATTTTTTACCCACGCCATCTATTGAACTATGTTTTTTCACTTGTCAGAAAATCTCTCATTTAACGATTGAAATGTCATTTACGACGCAACTCTAGTGAATTGTTCTCATAACCATTTCACGACTTCAATAGCCATATTTTTACTTTTTAAGTACTTAAACTCTATTTTTAAATGTCGCAAACTAAAACGTTACACATTGGTCGTTGGGAACAAAATATTTTATTTTAGCATTAATTTAATCGAAGTAGAATCGTAGCAACAACGTGTTTATGTTTAAAACGAAACAAATTAATTTACTTTTGACATATTGATCTGTTATTTTGGTCTACTAAATTAAAACCACAGATTAAATAGGTGGTCATTGATAATCGATATACAATCATTGATCTTCGAGAGAGCATCTCTACGTCACTACGTCAGTCGGAGCGTCTCACCGAGACGAACCTGTGGCTGTGTTGTGTTGTTGTGACTACGTACCTATTTGGCGATTTCTTTTGGCGTTTTTGATTTTGTTTCTGTTTAATAGACTACAATTTGGATTGCTTTCAACGTGACCTGGCTTCGAATAACTGATTCTGTGATCTGCTTAAACGACACCTTAGCATTTTAACAACGGATAACGGACTTCGCTTAAAGTAAACTTCAACCAATAAATAATAACTGTACCTAAAAGGCATAATACAACTGTATGTACGGTAATATTTTACTGTATTTGAAGTTTAATGCTTTGTAGAAACCAGAAATAGCGATTTTAGAAGGAATTACTTACGTTTTCTTTTATTAGAAATAACCTCAAAATCGGTTCCTTTTCTTTAAATAAATCTTTTCTCTAAAGTGTCCGTCAAGAAACTTTGTTCTTATGGGCTACTAAGGGCAGTTTACAAATAGAAAATGATTTTTTCTATGCTGTTGGCTCCAGGGCGAACAATGTATGGGCGTAGAACAATCTCCTTTAGTTAGGAAAGTTGTGAGTATGAATGTGGACGGCTATACAGTAGAGAAAGACCAAAGAAACAATGGAAGGATTGTGTGATAGATGATATGGCTAGAAAGGGAGTGACTTCTGTAAAAAATATGAGTTTATGTATAGACGCCAGCACATTAAGCTACTCCAAACGTTACTTACGAAACGAACCTTATACTTTTGTAATAAAGTTGGAAATCAAGAATATTTTACAGATAGGGGTAGATTGATGCGCTAGGGTCTCGCTCCACCCAGAGCGGGAGCAGTAATTGGATGATTTCCCAGCCTTAAAAAAAAAGGGTCTGCAATATGTTCTGTTTGAGGAATACAAGATACGTGAAGATTTGTTTTTTACTACCCTAATAATCAATACAGTCATTCGAAGGGCTATGCGGTTCAAGACTAACGATCCAACCAAGAAATAATTTTAGAACACGAAGGGATTATTATTTACAAAAAATCTGTTGTTGCAGTTTGTGGAATATCAGCATAGTCTGTGGTGTAGGTCTACTCTATTACGTAGGCCATGAAGTCTGGAATGTTCGGCCTACCCGGATATCACTACGAAAGAGTCGAACAAGACCTTCGCAAACAGAATGGGCATTACATGTGCAGTTGAACTCTTATGTCCATGTAAGTACTTATTAATACTTATGTATTAAAAATCTTTTTTTCATGAACTATTAAGTCAGTATTACACAATCAAGTTGAGAACATCTTAATAATATTATGGTGAAAAAATTACGTATTTACTTTATATTATGTAAGTGGTTGGTACCTTTTACTACTGCATTGGTATGTCACCTTTCTTACCAGTTGTAATGGCTATTAATTAGTCAGCTTGTTTTCATTTACAAGTTTACATGACGCAAGAAACAAAATTTTCTTTTTCTTATTTATTCAATCTAGGCCAAAAATCAGTTAAAGTTGTAATTATTAATTTATGTAATAATAAACTCTATTTACACCCGATGTTTACACCCTAATAAAAGCGATAATTAATAATTAGCACTACTTTTTACTAATCGGATTGAACACGTGAAATATGTCTTATTATTTTGAAGAGGCCCGTCAGGGCCGACCCTGCCGGGTAAGCGGGATTGTTCGAAAGGGTTACCGCTACCCCGGAACATAAAGGGCTAAGGAAGGAACACGAATGGGTTTGAAGCTAAAAAAAAAAGGCCGTTTGTATAAACACCTTTTTCTTTCCGTGAAAAACTACGGTTGTCAGTGATGTATGGATGGAAGTTTGTTGACAAGCACGTTTCTTTCTACGGCGAGGTTGATACGTGTGTGTAGGCTCGGTTGTATAAAGTTGAGCCATTGACTAAGTTGAGATGAGTAAGCGATTTGGAATCTAAGTTAATAACGAAATAAGGAGTTATTCACTGGTGCTCTAGATTGACTTCCACTAAATTATCTTCATGTAATTTACATTTTGAACACACATATCTAAACCGAAGAGAAGACAAGAACCAAAAAGCACTGAGTTTCAGTGTTCGGTGCGGGGTTCAGCGGGTTCAGTGCGGGTCGGTAGATTTCCGCCCGCTCACTCTCACAGAGAAACAGTCCCAACAGTGGGAACATGATTATGTAATGAGAGGCTAGGTTACCTGATTAGCAGCATAGTTGAATGGCGTGCAACTGGGGAGGCCTATGTCCAACACTGGACTTCTATAGGCTAATAATGGTGAAAGTAGTGTTTGCTTTTAGCTTTACCGGCCATCTAATCTTCGCCTCATCTACACCTACTAGCTACTAAGGTCTACGCTTGAGTGATTATCGGAAACAGTCATAAACATAGCAGATTACAAGCTACTTACACTTCCCTAATTACTGTCATATTATATAACAAACAAGACTCAACAGCACATAATGTAATGAGATTATTTATCGATCGCCGCTTAATCTGCAGATGCGCTGATTCCTTGGTTACGTCATAACATGCATCGCTAGATAACATCTGAAGGCTGTGTTTCGTCACGACTCATTTTGGCAGAGTTAGAAAAAAAACATTAATGAGGAAAATGTTTTAAGGAAAGTTTTTAGCATTAATGGTAGTGAGTAGGGATAGGCTAAAGAATCGATGGGTGGGCTGTCTGAAAGATGATATGGCTAGAAAGGGAGTGACTACCGAAATTACGACTAATTATTGAGAAGTGTGGATGGAAAATTCATGTTGCGTCGACCCCAAATACTTTGAGATAAGGGGAGGAGAATTATGAGTTATCAAAAAACAAATTCTGGAAAAAACTGTACCTACAACATGGAGCAAGGAAAATAAATCTTCTGAAGAAATATGTGGTTAAAATCAAATGTTACTAAGATGATAAGAGAAATTAATAATTAACAATGTTTGTGAATTAATCTTTTAAGTAATAATTTTCATAAAATTATAATTTTGCTAATAAAGAAGTATGGCTAAAATCAGGAGTCTTATAAACTGACAAAACTACTACTAAACATTTATATTTATCGAAGCACAGTTTCGTTGTGCTCACTAAGTACTACAGAATGTGTTTAGTTACTCTTGTCCCTCGAGAATTCAAAAGTGCATGTGCCTCATTGGTTTAATTGAAATTTGAAATTAATACATACTTTCAACCTTTTATAGTGTGACCATAGACAAGATTTTTTGGCGCACATCATATTTATTTTATCAATGTCATTATACCCTGGACGCCTGAGGGAGGACATCGCAAAAATGGAGAGTCCCAGCAGTGGGACACAAAATAGGCCAAAAAGAACACACATTATTGTTGAAACTATTTATCGTTCCTAGTCTTGTCAAACAGTAAGGTTTTTAGGTTATTTATAATACTTCATGTTCATTAATATGCTGTTTAATTAACTCCAACACATATGACCTTGCAACGTAACGTTATGTCAACGTAATCTAAAAACTGCATTCAACTTCTAATTCTACTTCATGAATGAACGGTGTTTTTTTCCTAAAAGGAACAACGGATTCGAAATATGAATGAACTTTTTTGTTCATAAAAAGAACAACGCTCACATCATTATTCTATTTTATTGCATTTGCGCTGAACTTGAGACAGTTCTGTTGCGTCATTGTACTACAATTGGTTGTACTTCTATGTTTTTTTGTTTGGAAGTAAATAACGGAGTATTATAGTAATGTTTGCGGTTTCTTTTGTTAGCGGTTTCTTTTGTTTGGCCTTTTTTTGTTAATGAATGAGACGAGTTTGCATCAGTTTTATAGCAACAAAAACTAAAACCAACAATTCAGGTTCATGAACGAACAAGAATTATGACGTAATTTTTAAACCTAGTGTGCCGCAGAATTCTTCAAACTATTTTGTACAAAAGTGGGTAGGTAGGTACTTACTGTCCACCGCCACCGGGAGTTGGGGAAGCGACGACCACGGCTACCACGAGGGAGATAAGCTGTCAATTAAAAAGTTTTTGGTTAGTTCGTTCTTAGTATTACACAAAATTGTCACAGTAATGTTATGATGGTCTTCTCTGTATGAGAGGAAGCCTTTTCCCTGCAGTGGGACAATATAAGGCTCTTATTATTATTTTTATTGATATACAAAATAAAAGGTGGTTTAATTAAAAAAAAAAGAATTGGTAATAAATTGTCAACAACACATGATACACAGCGATTTTTTTGAGGCAGGAATTTGGCACGGAAGGATTTTTTAAATATGTTATGAACTGCCTCACACTAAAAAATATTTGTTTGTTTATGATTATATTAAATAGATTTAGATGAGAAAAATTAACACAATTCCAATATTAAAAAAAACACAACTTTACGCACGCACTAAGAAAAGAAAAAAAAACTTTGACAGCAAAATTGGCGCCAGAACTATTTTGACAGATAAAAAAAAATATTTTTGGAGAACTCACAGCGAGTTTCGCGTACATCTTGCTTGGTTAGCTGGACTGATTCTGTATTACACTTTGCCTGACAACACTGGCTTACTTTCTATTCCTCTGAGCGTACCACAAGCTTATATACTGGTCGGCTTGCGAGTCCAATAATTGCATAATCTAGCCCCTGGTCCATCCCTACTAGCCCGTTTTACCCGGAGAATTTAGAAAGGTAGCACACACGTTCAGATTGGGCGTAGAAAGGCTACTTTTCAATTGAGTGGGGTATCACAGGTGGGGTGAAACATCGAGAGCGGCCACCGGCTACTTTTCTTTAGTTCCAAGTTTTTTGAAGTGACAAAGTGAAGTTATCAGTGTCGGCAAAGTGATTTAGAAGAAAAAAAATCTTTTTGGATGACCTGTTCAAAGTTCTAGCCTATAACTTAGTTTTAAGCGTGTAATTGTGTAGATAGCACTCAATACTTTAATTGCCTTAACTAATTAGGTATGTAATAAAATTATGTACGTTGTTTATCTATTTCAAATATTACTAACCAGAAAATTTCTAGAGCGATTTTGTAATGTCCTTATTCAATTCAACGATTTACCTTTGTAGTATTAAAAGATAATTGGAGATGTTATGGCATCTCTATTTCTACTTCTAAGTCGTCCGTCTAGACTGCAAATGGTTGTTATAAAATTTAATTAAAATAAGCGTAAGTAGAATTAGTTTGATATCTTAAAAATAATCGTGTATTGCTTGCATTATTATTTACACCAATATTATGCTTTATGTTTATTCACATCCATGTGTTGCCATAGATAAAAAAAAAATATTAATTTCTTTGTACCAGGCTGAATAATTTATGTAAAATTAGATTCAAAATTTAAATGTGTTTTAGTAGGAATCTGCCTTTTTTTCAACAACAATGTATGATTTTAATTATTATCTAAATGGAGTGTGATTAAAAATTATTGATTAATTATAATTATTTTATTTCCAAAAACTGTCTAAGTATTACTTGTGAATTATCTTATATCCAAAATTGTCATATCGTTATCGTTCTGTTTGTAATGTTCCATAAATTATGCATGGCGATTAATAATGAGCTGTAAGCGACTGTGTTTTTTTATTATAGTGATGTGTAACTATGGTTTGTCTTTTTTTTATTTTGGTCATTACTCTTTGAGCGTTCGCTTTCGTTTTTGTGTAAGCCTATTTTAACTGCTTAACGAAACATGTACCTAAGGTCGTCAGCACATCAAGTTATAGCAAAGTGTCAAATTTCTCCAATTAATTTTAAACCTTTCAACATTGACCGTTAAGTTGAGAATCGATTGAGAAAATTTGACAGTTTGTGTTAACTTGATGTATTGGCAACTGTACCTATTACGCTAATGGTACAAGGCGAGCGTTTGAGTTGATTATCTACCAGCCTAGTATCTAGGACTATTTTCTTTTATGATTGATCGGTGTTAGTAAACCTTCCGGGATCGTTAAAAATATAGCACTTTCTTTAAATTGATAGGTACAGACATCACATTCAACTATTCCAAACCGTCAAATATTCACAATTGAACATGAACCTTATTCTTTTGTCATAAAGTTGAAAATCTATCAAAGAAATTTGACAGATTGGGGTAGGTTACTGTACAATTGTATGCACTAAGCACTTCCTTATTATTGTGCATAGTCTTCAGTTATAGCCCCCATTAGGTTCTCACTAAGTACCTACCTACTTATAACTAATTTGATGTTTGAGTTAACTGCATTTGATGTATTATGTAATGTTAATTAGTTTGTCAGGTTGAAGGTCCGGAATCAATAAAAAAAATTGGGAATAATTGAGTGGCCCTTCCAGTATAATTAAGAATGTATTCTTTGTTATAATATTTATGAGAAAAATATATCATTTTTTTGACAATTTTTTGTTCCTTAGATGAGATACTGCGAGATTTAAAGAAAGATGGCCACCCATCCACGGACCAACCCCGGCAATTGTAGCTTAACCTGATTTATCGCCCCTCCGAGTCTCGGTACATAAAGATGGCCACCCATCCACGGAGCAACCCCGACAAGTGTAGCTTAACCTGATTTATCGCCCCTCCGTGTTTCAGTACATAAAGATGGCCACCCATCCACGGACCAACCCCGGCAAGTGTAACTTAACCTAATTTATCGGTCCGTCCGGCTGTTAGTACTTAGCCACAAACTCTTTCAAAACAAATAGATAGTGTTTAAACATTCGATGACTGATAAATCATGTGCGTTACATCATTTTGTTTATGTAATAGGAAACTATATATTTAGGTACTTACCTATGTAGGTAAGTTGTTAGTGTTGCCATCCTTCCTTCAGTCTCTCATTCTGACTATCTGTAAAACTTGAGTTTAATAGGAAGCGCTACCGTCATTTTATAACGGCCGTAATGAAAACCTGTTATTTTTCCCTGTAGTGTACGTGTTTTTTTCACATTATGGTGTTAACACTTTCAGTATTTGGACAGAAAAAAGAAAGAGTTTTTATTGATCCACATAGGAAAATTAAAAACACTAATTAAAAATAAACATACGTTTTCATTGTGAAATTTTCACAGAATATCTGTCGGTCGATACTGTAAAGATTCACTGTGAATAGTTTAGTGAAGTGAACTGTCGCGATAATCATAGGAATTGACACTATTGACAGCTCTCTTTAAACTCACTTCACATTCGTTTTCACGTATATCCTGTAAAAATCACAGTATTTTTACAGAATACTGTGATTTTTACAGGATAACACTACTGTGATGCTATTCTGTAAATATCACAGCGTGAAAACGTAAGGTGAATTGAGTTTAAAATGAGCTGTCAAAAGTGGCAATACCTACCCAGCAGTAGGTGGAATGATAAGTCACTTCACCCATGTTTCTATGGTGAGTTTTTTTACAGAATCGACTGACTGAAATCGTAGCTGTCCACTAGTCCAATATGTCAGACCGGATACAGTGCCTAAATCCACGGAGTAGATAACAAGGTTACGCCCAATTTCGCTAATACTAGCGTAATAAAATCCTACCTAAAAGTGCGCCATTGTATTTTCAACGCTCGCACCGAAAGTTTAGGCATTATTTTTGAGTTGTCTACTGTGAATGGAAATTAAATTAACAGCCTAAGAAAATCCTATCATTAAAATGCCGACTAACTCTGCGGCTTGACACGCGCCGTGCCTTCCTGATGATTACGTCATCAGCGATCAGCTGATTACCATGGACGTCTCACTAGAGACGGACAGTCGCCGGCTGACCTGCCAACGAATTGAAACGGTACATACATCATTTATAAGCTAAGCTCAGTACAGTCTGCCGAATTTACATTGTTAGGGTGACGGATTAACACCAAGCTATGCGATGCTCTATTCATTTAAAGCTCGGTCACACTGCGGCGATACCGACAAGGCCCGTGTCGATATGAATAGGAATTTAATCCACACAACCCCTATACAAGTTAGTTGACAAAATCTGTGGCAGATTTCGTCCCGCATCCCCAGGGTATGGGCGCTCACCGCCGTGTCCTCGTAGAGGCGATCGGCGGCGGCGACCTCTCGCGCCCGGCCCTGGTGCAAGCCATGGTCCGGGGCGAGAGGGAGTGGGAGGCAGTCACCTCCTTCTGCGAAAAAGTCATGCTCGCGAAGGAGGTGGCGGGATGGGAGAGAGAAAGGTCCTCCCGTCCCAGCCGCCGCAGGAGACGCCCCGGGCGTCGGGAGCCACATGACGACTCCCGGCCACCGTAGGCGCGGGCCTGCGGACGGTGAGTAATGGGTGACTCACCGTCCGATCAGCACCAGACCCGTGTTGTACGGCGCGTATATGTTCCACGCGCGCCTCAAAGAGATGTCAGCATATGAAGGGGCCCCCCAGGGCCAAGCCTGCCGGGTAAGCGGGATTGTCCGAAAGGGTTACCGTTACCCCGGAACATAAAGGGCTACGGAAGGAACATGGATGGGTTTTAGTCAGTAAGAGTCTGACACTCCCTTCCGCTCCACCCAGAGCGGGAGCAGTCATTGGATGATTTCCCAGCCTTAAAAAACAAAAAAAAAAAAAAAAAAAGGGTATGGTCGCTAGCGCTTAATGCGCTATACCAAACTGTAAAATTTCTCCAAATGATTTTAAACCTTAAATAGTTGGGCGTTAAGTTCAAAATCGTACACCACTTAGCTCTCTGGCACATAAATGATTTATTTATTATTAGGCTCTTCAACACTGTAAAACAACACAACTTTTAATGCTTCACTATTTGTTTTAATTTCTTGTTATTTACCAAATTGTCTCATTGTTTATCTGTGTAGAACGTGGTTCATTTCATAAAAAACACTGAGTCACTTTATAATATGTACATCGCAAACATAAATCTAAGTGACTCATTACATTATAACACAAGCTAAATTGTAAATTACAATAAATCACGCAAATTCAATAAAAAATTTACATAAATTCAATGACAATAATGAATACATATCATACCTATACAATGTGGCGCTACAATGGTGACATTAATTTACCACACATATACGTTTTCACATTTTCGTTTCATGAAGGCATTATATTTCCATTATACGTTAGAAAATAGCATCTTAGAGCAACCTGTACTTATAGAATTGTCGCGCAGCGGTCATTTGCCGGGGTCACGGATCATAACATTCGCATCAATGAAATTAAAAACGAATAAGCAATACTATTAGGATGAAACAACTGCAAAAAGTAGGCGAATTGATTTTATTATTTAGTTTGTTTGAAAATAATTGTTTTGTCAATTAGTGTTTTATTTTAATCAACATTTACATGATTAATGGGCACTAGCCCTACCCGTGTGTTAAATTGATGTAGCGCCACGTTGTATACATTCAGTCAAAAAAGTATCGGGAATTCATGATTTGTTTATGGTTCCAAATTCAAATTTTTGGTTTTTTTGTAGTTGTTAGATTGGCACAACTGTTTTCCATTTTGGCGCGGAGTTTGAGTTGCATCTGTTATTTATATTAAATACAGTGCTGGTTTTAGTAATATCATATATAGTGTGTATTGCGAATTTCATAATGGACAAAAATATCGAACAAAGAGTTTGTCTTAAATTTTGCATCGCCAATGGAATTTCGTGTTCGGAGTCACTGAAAATGTTACAGAAGGCTTACGGTGAATCGACTTTATCAAAAACTCGTGCTTATGAGTGGTTCAAAGCGTTCAAAAGCGGTCGAGATGTGATGGAAGATTTGCCTCGCTCTGGTAGGCCGTCAACGTCTGCAACTGAAGTTAACATCGCAAAAGTGAAGAAAATAGTGACTGAAAATCCCCATTCAACTCTGAGAGAGATAGCCGCCGAACTTTCTGTATCTCACGAGTCGATCCGTACCATTTTAACTAATCATTTGGGTATGAAACATGTTGCTGCTCGGCTAGTCCCAAAAGATCTGAATTTTCTCCAAAAACTCAATCGCATGAAAGTCGCTGAGGACATGCTAGAACGAGTCAGTTCGGACCCAACATTCATGAAACGCATTGTTACTGGTGACGAGACGTGGGTTTACGAGTTTGACATGCAAACTAGTCAACAAGCTTCGGAGTGGCGCCTTCCAACTGAACCGAAACCGAAAAAACCGGCGATTCGCGGCGAGAACTGATCTCAATTCCGGAAGCAGCGTTTAAAAAATGTTTTGATTATTCGTTGGCGCAAGTGTATCGTTTCTAAAGGAGCATACTTTGAAGGTGATAAAATAAATTTGGATGAATAACAGACATTTTGTGTATTATTGATCTTTTCCCGGTACTTTCTTGACAGAGTAGTATATAAAACTATGGTGTTTAAAGTTCCGTGTTAAAATTATTATTATTGAGAAGAGGAAGTGTATTATATATACTGGTTCCTAATAGATAGGTAGCCGTCTAACATATACTATGTTACCGAGTGTTAATCTGCTTGTAGTTTATATGATCACGGGGTCTCAGCTGCCTGGGTACTGCGTCGTACTTAGCAATTAACGCACGTAGCACGTAGGTACAGAGGCCAGCACATCAAGTTACCACAATCTGTCAAATTTCTTTGATAGTATTTCAACTTTATTGCAAAGATATAAGGTTTATTTGTAATTGAGAATATTTGACAGTTAGGGATAGCTTGATGTGCTGGCGTCTGTACAATTCCCTCGCGTGAACAAGGCTTCAGAGGATGATGTGTATGTTGTATTTTTGATTGAATCTTTGACATTTTATTTTTTTGATATTTCAGGACTTACCTATTAGATAGAAAAAGTGCATATGAGGTTTGTCCGTATAAACGCGCCCGCGTTAAGAAAAAAAAAAACTAGACCTCAAGTCCTAAAAGCTTTGCGGAAACCTGCTACGGTGATGATTTTGACGGTATTTCTATAGAATCTACCGGCTCATTCGCCAAGTGTGCAGAGACTAATGCTGATAAGAACGTGATAAGGAACGTTCCAAAACTAACAAAGTACAAATCAATGTAATGCAATGTGTCCAGTGCAAGCGGCTCCGTGCAAAATGAGTCCCTGAGTCCACGATGCCTGCTTACGCGAAAGCGATAAAGTTACTTTCACTGCTCGCCGATTCAAAATGCCTCGAATCTTGGTCATTTAGATTTGGCCTGGACTTTGTTACGACCACGTAATTTCCCAAACCACGTAGTAACATAAAGTTACGTATGAATCGGCATTGTCAGGTTTGCCACCCAAATACACAGGTCATGTCATAAATTCGTCAAGAGGTGCTACATATTTTACTAAATTATGATGACAAAACTTTTCGATAGTTTTACGATTATGCAACAAAAACAATCACAACATTCAGGACATTGAGTCTCCTAAATTCCACTCGGTCCAACTGACCGTGTCTGAGGTCTTAACATCTTTAGCCCACACTCGTAAATCATCTGCCTAGCCTTTTGCAACTACGTTGGGGTCGGCTTCCAGTCTAACCGGATGCAGCTGAATACCAGTATTTTACATGGAGCGACTCCCTATCTGACCTCCACAACCCAGTAACACTAACAGATACCCCTTGGTAGGACTGACTGTCAGATTTTTGGGCTTCTGACGATCCGTAACGACTGTCAAAGATCCATAAATGACAACCGGGACCAACGACTTAACGTGCTTTCCGAGGCACGGGGGAGACTCGGTATGTAAAGGTGGTCACCCATACACGGCCATCAGGCAAGTGTAGCTTAACCTGATGGACTCTAGTAAATAAACCTATAAAACACGATCTACCGCAGATTGCAGTTCACAGATAGCTTCTCATCAATTGCTTAGCTTATGTTTCGTTCGATTATTAAACTTTCTCTAGCTTTTGTTAGATTTTATCCCGGTCACTGTGATAATCTGTACAGGTCTCCCAAAGTGATAATGCGCACAGAAATCGTCGCCACTGTTCGGCAACGGTCGTATTCCCCGAGCGTCGGAAGACGATATGTATATAGAGTGGTAAAGTGCATTTTCTTCGTGCATAATTTAGTAAGATTATGTGTTTTGTCCTAAAAGAGATTGATTTATCAGTAACGAAATTTGATTCAATAATTTCATGTAAGTAAATAGCGAGCTATAATTTATATAAGCCTAAATCTGATTTTTAATATGTTTTTCTAGTACTTAATAATTATGTATTTAACGTAGGTATTTTTAATTTTTTTATATTGAAAAAACGTTAGTGAAAAATGTTAGTATAATTAAATATTTTACAAAATTAACTATTTAAATTTGAATAAGATAATTAAAGTTGAAATTAAATTCACCTTTGAAAACAAAACCAAGAAGGGTGTGTAATAGCAGCTCTATATAATTCCAGACAAAGAGAACACATGCAATCACCACCAATATAACAAGACGACTGACGGATCTTTGACTGACCGCCGACCCCCCGAATTGTTTTCGATTGTGTACACATGATATTGACTCCTATTTCTTTCGAACAAGGTGCAAAATGCAAGTGCATTGTTTAGGACTCGAACGTTTCAATGGTTCTGGTGTTTCCGGGAATACGACAATTAGCGAAGATTTGCATGTGCATTATTAATTTGGGAGTACTGTACGCTCTTCCTAGATTCTCATTATTTTAACATCACCGTACTATATTGCCATCACCCTATCTTTATTCCTGTTGTGTTGAGTTTTCTTCCATGCATCCCTATTTCTTGACATTATCCTTTCAGCCATAATTATGATATTTTGCGCTTTTGAAGTTCAAATGATTACAAAGTTACAAAACATTTTGCAAAAATTGCAAAAACCTTTAATTCTATAATAGCTACGCTTTCTTTATTCCTTACCTTGCTACAATAGTTCAGTGGGTTGGACTCTGTCTGAACCAACGACCTTTAGTACTACTTACTTAAATGTCAGTCACTTCGAACTCTATAATGTATTCCTTAACATAGTTTCCTCATCAAAATAATAGGATTCATTTTGCACAATGATTTAGAATTCTGAGATTTAAACTCTTCCTTAACTAATATGTAGTATATCAATTTGAACACTACATTTTATTGAACATACATTTGAACTGTTGGTAATATTGTAAGGGGTCATTGTACTTATTATTATAAACAACTTTTACTATGAGGACAAATCTGAAATCGCGCAAATCAAAAAATCTGGTGTTCCATACATTATGCTCGCATAACTTGTCAAAATGTATGGAACAGCAGATTTTTTTATTTGCGCGATTTCAGGTATGTTCCCATAGTAAAAGTTGTTCATAATGATGAGTACAATGACCTCTTAAAATGTTGCCCGTGAATTCAATTTCACTCTGTATATGAAGCCATTCATATTTAGAACTGTAGAGGGTATGTATTATTAGTGTACTCGAATCTTAATAAAGGGATTAGGCTGTATAGCATAGCTTTACTATTACCTACTATGGGTGTGGAACGACATGTGAATTTCCATCGAAAAAAATAGAGGAAAACAAATGTGTATTATCTACATATATTATTTATTCTGTAGCTAAATTTAAAGCTGTTAGTTGGTAAACCTTCAGCCTCTTCAGATCGGCTGAACCGATTTGTTTTGTTTTAGAATGTTCGTAATAGTTCGAATCGGGTTTTTACGGAAATAAATAATTTTATAATTTGCCGGGAAAATCAAAAACGTTGGCCGAGACAATCGCAAAAAAAATTAAATCCGTTTTTTAAGAGACTTCTGTATCAACTGAGAGATCATATTAAAAACAACATCTGTTGAGTCAGCTATTTACAAATAAAAATGCAAATAAATACTTTATATTATTCAGATGACCAAATAAATTACTAACAAGACACACATGACAAAGTTTCCAAACTCCAAAATATTTAATTTCGCAAAATTTGTTTACAAACTAATTTTGAAAATGTAACGTAATAAGTGTTTTAACAAGCGGTGGGTTTCGAAAATGTGTAAGATATCAGGCGATGACGTCCGTATTTCATAATATTAGAACAAAATGGGACCGGTTTAGTCTTCGACGCTTCCTTGTGGCCTGCAAAGAGGCTAGCCGGCTGAAGGCAACTGGTTCTTAGCACATTAACATTAAAGCCTTATAAGGTAAGCAGAGAAGAGGGAGCCACCTGTTTGCACTTAATTATTTCATTTTCTTTAAATATACCCTAAATTTTTAGTTTCTAGAGGTTTCAATGTTTTCTTCTGATGACCAAATCCAAAACCCAATCGGAAGCAGTTCGTTTTTTATAGAAAACTATAAAAAACTAACTGCTTCCGCGCGGTTTCACCCGCTGCTGCACGTAGCCTATATATAGCCTTTCTCGATAAATGGACTATCCAACGCAAAAATATTTTTTAAATTCGACCAGTAGTTCCAGAGATAAGCGCGTCCAAACTAACAAACTCTTCAGCTATATCATATTAGTATAGATTCACCGCGTTAATTTAACTGAAGTGAGCTGTCATTATCATCAGGTGGAATCACAGTTCATTTCACCAGACTTTCCACGGTCAGATTATTACAGAATAGAGCAGCATCCCAACTGCGTAACAAACTTTCTTTTGCAATCCGAAGGATTTAGAAGGAATTTCCCAATCCATTGCTTCTTACGTTGGAAAAATTCGTCAGCTCAACAGCATAAATAACGCAATGAATATTGTAGAACAGTCATAATGGAAGGCATTGCAATGGTTACTGTGTTACGCAATTACCCTGCGTCTGTTGTCAATTAATGTTAAATAAGAAAGAATATTTCATAATTAATATAAGAGCCTGGCATTATGGCACTTTGGTACACTTTATTTGTGTGTAGATACAACTAGTTCCACATTCATTAGGGAGCAAGCCATCAACGGGCTCAAATCCAGAATCCTCCGTGCAGCTAAGAAATTCCTGTTAAAATTAAGTTAAATGTAAAAACTAAATTACATTTTCTCCGACCTGAGAATCGAACCCAGGACTTTATGCTCAGGAGTACCTACTGTAATATTAAATCTAGGTAATAAGGAAATAATAGTAAAAATCAGTAGCGCTTGCGACCACTAGGCCAACGAGACAATGTGGTGAGAATACTAGTTCATCAACATAGTATATGACCACAAAGATGTGTAAATTATTCCATTTACGTGATATTTCGTTACGATTTCACTTCGTCGGACCTAAATTTGTGTTATTTATTGCAGTCTGAGATCTTAATCTGACCGAAATGAGCATAACGCGTGGTGTAGTGTTTATGTATTTATTAACATTACATACTTAGTGTCTGCTTTGAAAGTCTAGTAGCCGCAAACCACATGAGGACCTGGGTTCAATTCCCAGGTCAGGCAAGATGTTGTTTATTTATTTATTGGATCGCCAACGGAGGCTATACAGTTACATGCCTGTTAACATACAAGTGTGCGCTTCCAATTATAGGAGACCACATTATTCACTTAACACTTAGTTTTATTTTATTTTATTTTATTTTATTTATTTGGCTCACCAACAATTGAATACACGAAATCAAAGATATGAGATACATACATTATAATCACAGACAAATGTATCAACCTCTTACAGGTAAGCACAACATGCACAACTTATTCGTCGTTGAGTGCCTACTTATAAACTGGTGAGTAACATACTACTCACCGCAAATAACTATCGATTTTAAATATATAGTTAAACTGTACTAAAACTAATTGAAACTAAACATAAAACTAAAACTAAATTTACAAACAATCCTTAGCACTAAAATTATTTTACAAGTTATGCTTAATTATACTTTTAAACGTGCTAAGTGAGTCGGAGTACACATCCACAAGATCACTGCAGCTGTTTAATAGTTTACATAGACGAGGGATAGGCGAATTAGCACCAAGTACGGTTCTGCGAAGTGGAGGACGCAAGGGGGTTATAGGAGCTCGTGGGCTCTTCGTGGGCACACGGAATTTGAACCTACGCAATAATTGGGGACAGTCAATCTTATTTCTCAATATTTTATATAAGAATACTGAATCTAATAAATCTCTCCTCTTCTGTAGGGATATCATCTTAAAGTGCATAAGTCTGTCTTTATATGAAAATTTCTTTTAAGCTATCCCGGAAGAGTATGCTAAATGCCACATAAATCGTTTTTGAACCCTTTCCAGTCTTAGTGTGTGGGTTGCGTAGTGAGGTCTCCATACAGTGCTGCAGTATTCCAACGAGCTACGCACTAAACAGTTATAAAGTAGAATTTTAGTCTTGGTGTGTCGAAAACAGGTTACATTTCTTATGACAAACCCAAGCATTCTCGAGGCTTTTTTAATTACATTTTCAATGTGGGGTACAAATGTTAACTGCCTATCGAACAGAACTCCCAAGTCTCTTAACACTTAGTTAGGTACAATAAGTTTGAAAAAGTAGATACACATTAAAATTATTCACAATATAGTACACCAAAATCATAGAAAGGAAAACAAAATTAAAAGCTAAAGCAAAACAGTACCTATGGGTACAAAGTAAAAAATAGAAAAAAAAAAACAATTTCAAATAAAATAAACTACTAATAAACACAAAGGACAACTGTAAAAAAAATGTTACTTGAATACAATGACTTTTAGGTTTTTTAACTTTAAAGATAGTTTGCATGTAATACCTAATTAGCTTTTTCAACTAGAATTTCTCTTCTTCTCTACATTGTCAGTCCGGAACCTGGATTTATGCCCTGTTGCCTGGCAATAGGCTCGCCCATTACATGGTAATTAAGCATAAGTGGCGAAGTGTAATTACCCGTCCCTCTCTTCCTAACTCTTTATAACGTTACTATAAGGCATCATATCAGAGTAATCAAAGCCTGAATTAATTATTGAAACATCGCTCTAATAATACTTCTTTTCAAGGTCATGGTTGCCTTCATTATGTGGAAAAAAGCGCGAATGGAAGTGGCAACCGTGTGCCGGAAGACGTCGCCAGCCCACTGCCACTCAAGTTCGGCAATTCTTCGGGCGTCTTTCTCCTACGTATGTCCTCATTTCTGATTCGATCACGAAGAGAAACTCCCAGCACAGCCTTCTCCATTGCCCTTTGGGTGACCTAAACGTCACCCTACCGTTCTAATAAGGTCGATTTTGAGCAACCACATTTCAGCGCTATGCGTCATCACGGGCAACACGCTATGGTCAAGGACATCTTGAGACATTGCATTATGTGGCACAATAAGATATTGTAGCTTCCGGAACGTGGCCCAGCTGAGAACGAGAGAGCTGGTGACGATTGACCCCTTCCGCGTACCTACCGGAAGACATAGAGTTGGAAGTCCTTCCTCAAGCTGGACCAATTAACTAGTAAAAGCATCTCCTCAACGCGAGAAGCAAAAAAGGGCTGAAGTGGCGGTGCTTGGACCAGTTTTGTGCTGGCCAATGCCCAGCACTGGACATCTTTCGACTGAAATGTAAGTAAAGGCTCGATGTTCTCACTCATATTTAGATATTTCCGGAAATCTTGCTTCCCATACAAACCTAACTGAAAAATTATGAAGAAAAAACAGAAAACAAACCTGAGAGAATTGGAATAACTAACCTTTGTATGATATAACCCTATTAAAACAATATTTTGCAATTACTTAATCAATTCTTTATGAAACAAACATTATTAGTTCATTCTTACAAAATAACATTGCTTAACAATATTGCATTAATAACTTATCTAACATAACATCTATCACGGCCTAGGTTTCTCCAAAGGGTTGGGCGGAGGTGCCTCGTGCCTCGCATTAGACTAGTTATGGTTAAGTCCCACGTAAAGGCCCTACGGCTTTACGTTTACGTCTCATATTATCAACTAAGCAGTACTCCAGGACTCCGGGCTGCTACTTAGAAATCCCTAACGAAAAAACCCAATAACATTTTCTTCGACCTGAGAATCGAACCCAGAGTCTCATGCTCAGCAGAACTATAGTACCTAGGGAGTAAGGAAATAAAAGAAAGATAATACGTTCATTTTGTTCTTTGAGATTAAAATAAGCTGACCGTTAAAATTCATTCATCGCAACTGATTGATGAACATGAAAAGACGACCGCGTGTTGTGTTCTACTGAATGGACTGGAAACGCTTTAGCATAGGGTAGACGTGTTTAAAAAAAAAGCAATAGTGGAATTTCTTGCCCATTTTTTTCCATACGAAACTACTTTTTGGAAAGGGCAACTACTCGTACAAACTTTCTCTCTTCAAGTGCCATTCATTCATGTAACTATTTATTCTTCGATTTAACTTAGACTTGGGTATACCGAAAGACAATTAAGAAAAATTACTTCACCCTACTAATTGCTAAAAAAAGTAAATATATACGCACATAATAAAGACGGAAATAATTACTGAAATAACTTTAGAAAAGTGCTGATTAAAAAAATGTTTCGTTACACATAACGGTCGGTATAAGTAGATCCGTCATATTTATTGAGCTACGATGTTAATCTTAATAATAAATGGTGTTACGTGAAATAATGTTTGGCGTAAAGGTGTCTTCACACTGCCTTGATAATAGCTGTGCGTTTATTATGTTTACCGTTCAAACATCTGGATTTTTTTTTTGACAGTTCGACAAACGTCATCGCTTTATTTACGTTGCAAAGCAGACCAATTTTTTTAACATAATAATTATGAAACAATGGATTAGCAATGATTGCTGGTTTTTCTACCACAAACAGGCTCCCTACTGATATTATCTTAATCAAAAATACGTCGACAGCTGTGACTCTTGTTAGTCGAAGATGCAAATACAAAAATTAACTTTAAACAATCCAACGTTTGCTTTGCTGATACATAATTGAACCAGCAATAATTTACATTTAGCGCCCCCAAAAATATTATTGAACACTATTACAATGATTGCGCACCTCACCGAACCTTTTTGTGAACTTCAAATAATTCCCATTTTTGGAGTCTAAAAAGCACCCATTAATTAGCTAAGAACCTGATCAACTTGGTGGCTCTCGCGTGGTTTGTCACAGTTCTGACCAAACTCATTTATTTGGGATGCCCTAGTCTAACTGGGACTAACAACTGTGAGAAATGAGAAAAGGCTCAATTATTCAAAAACAGGATACAACAATAGAACCCATATATTTTTTAGATTCTTATCTTTAAAAAATGGGCTCATCCTTAGAAGGCTTATTTTTTGAAGATGGGAAATCATCAAATGACTTCTCCCGCTCTGGGTCGAGCGGAAGGGAGTGTCAGACTCTTACTGACTAAAACCCATCCATGTTCCTTCATTAGCCCTTTATGTTCCGGGGTAGCGGTAGGTAACCCTTTCGGACAACCCCACTTACCCGGAATAAAGGATTACCTAAAGATTTCCGAATACGTATTATCTGTAGAACTCATAGCGTGTCAGTGTGTAGACACCTTAATGCTTTATGAAAGAATAATGTTACTAGCACTAAGTAATTAGAATAAGTCAAAACATTAATTAACTTAATTGCTTGTTGGGTCTTGCGATCGCCAACGCTAGCTGAGCAAGCGGTCTTGGGTTTGATTCCCAGGTCGGGCAAAATACCTATGGGTTCTCCACCAGGAATTTCTTAGCAGCAACCAGGAGTCAGGATCTGTGCAGGTTTAATGGCAAGAGGCCCGCCTTAATATAATAACATTTAAAATGGTCTAAGGGGCCTCTGGGAGTTGGCTTCGGCTCTCGGCCATGTGCTCTCTTTTAAAGCCCAAACATTATATTATAAATATTTATATTATACATATTTAAATTATAAATATTTATAATATAATATTTATATTTATAATGTAAATATGTATATTTATAATATTTGTTCTGACTATCGACAAAGTTTTCTCAGAAAATGTCTCGTACATAAATCCTTAACAAGCACATTTTCTCTTCTCGGATTCAACTAATGGAAAGAACCTTGAAGAGTTTCTTGCCCGTTCTTCTCCATAGGTACCTACTGCTTTGGAATGGGCAACTAGCTTCATCTTTCTGACTGACCGACCCCTTGACAATTCAAAAGTGCCTGTAATTGGTTTATTTGAAATAAATGCTTTGAGTTTGAGTTTGAGTTTGAGTTTGAAGTAAAATTCCATGTAATATAACAAGAAGCTCCCACCCCCTCGCACCCGTTTCCAGCAATATTCATGAAGGTGTGTTCGTTACTGATTGTTGCAAATACAAAGGTATCCCACAGAAATATATCAATAAAAAAAACTTGAGAGGTGTCAAGGGACACCCGGATGGAACGAAGTTCCTTTCGATTAATTAGAAGAGAGGTTATAGTGCGTACTTGCTAAAAATAGAAAAGCATTTATTATTATCTGTATATAATCTCTACTTACCTAACTCCATCAGCAATATCCGGAACTTGTGCAGAAACACTGTCAGGATTCATTATTATTATTTTTTTTTATTATTTACAAAAAACCTGTATACACTCAACAAAAGTAATCGTCGCGACACCACACTGTTCAATGCGAAATAGAAATGAAAATATCTGGCTTGCTTTCTATAAGAGAGAGAGAGAGACAGACAGAGAAACATGCGACGCCGCACAGCTTACAATAGCTTACTATAGCAAAAAGTGTCGTGACAACTTTTCGTAAGAATTTTTTCCGTCTAGCCCCCTTTCACAACGCGCGATAAGGAACTACGTCACCGAAACCTACGTCACCGAAACCTACGTCACCGAAACCTACGTCACCGAAACCTACGTCACCGAAACCTACGTCACCAAAACCTACGTCACCGAAACCTACGTCACCGAAACCTACGTCACCGAAACCTACGTCACCGAAACCTACGTCACCGAAACCTACGTCACCGAAACCTACGTCACCGAAACCTACGTCACCGAAACCTACGTCACCGAAACCTACGTCACCGAAACCTACGTCACCGAAACCTACGTCACCAAAACCTACGTCACCTAAACCTACGTCACCATAACCTACGTCACTAAAACCTACGTCACCAAAACCTACGTCACCGAAACCTACGTCACCAAAACCTACGTCACCAAAACCTACGTCACCAAAACCTTCGTCACCAAAACCTACGTCACCAAAACCTACGTCACCAAAACCTACGTCACCGAAACCTACGTCACCGAAACCTACGTCAACAAAACCTACGTCACCGAAACCTACGTCACCGAAACCAACGTCACCAAAACTCTGTACACAAAATATCTGGCTTGCTTTCTATAAGAGAGAGAGAGACAGACAGAGAAACATGCGACGCCGCACAGCTTACAATAGCTTACTATAGCAAAAAGTGTCGTGACAACTTTTTGTAAGAATTTTTTCCGTCTAGCCCCCTTTCACAACGCGCGATAAGGAACTTCGTTCCAATAAGCCTGCTTATTGAATTCTTAGCAACAACAAGTTCGTCAAAACCTTTGATCTTTAACAAAATTGGACATTAAAATAACCTGAGTAAAATTCTCCATCCAAAACTTAATGATCAAATAAATGCCCACAAATCTTCTCCGACTAGAATCAATACTATTTCATGTTCATTTTGACGTTCTAAACTGCTTTTCTTGTGCCTATTTGAAATAAATGATTTGACTTTGACTTTAAAATGTATAATAGTGAAAGTCTTTATGTAACACTTTCTAGATTTATTAATAACAACACATACATAACAATACTTGCCTGTAATCCTCAATGGTTCAAGCAGAAGATTACCTAGTATAACCACAATTTGGCAGTAATGTTTAAGTTCCATGTCAAAAGGATAAGCCTATTGCCATTATATCCGCACAACTCCAGACTCCCTGCTGCTACTGAGAAATTCCAGATGTACTATTAGTACACCTCTCCCCAACACTTCAGGGAAACATGTTGTACATGAAGCTCACATAATACTTACAAATATTGCAAACACGATTTTTCGTAAAATAGTGTAACAAATAATAAATCAGTAAGTATGTTATTTGACGTTCTCAAAAAATGTAGAAATAATGACATTAAAAATGATAAATTATGTAATAAAATTAGCAACCAGTTTGATTTTGTGTAGATTAACAATCAATCACTTTCGGCCATTTTTATTACGTAAGGATATATTATGTACAGAGGCCAGCGCATCAAGTTACCACAATCTGTCAAATTTCATTGACAGTATTTCAACTTTATTGCAAAGACATAAGGTTCATTTTTAATTTAGAAAATTTGACAGTTAGGGATAGCTTGATGTGCTGGTGTCTGTACTAATATTAAATAAGGTACCTTCATGACCTAAGACCACTTTTGATGTTCAGTGTAGTGTATTTCTAGGGCGTCCCCTCCCATAATCAGCGTTTAATGTTCCCACGGCTGGGGCACAGGGCTCCTCTCTAAGAGAGGGAGGATGACTTGATCATCGTCCCCTCCCACTTGCACGTAAACGAAACAAAAGAACGACCATAGTTCATGGTTCCTGATTCAGGGTTCCTGTAGTGTCCACCTCCATGGAAAACGGCTTGAGTTTATGTATGTATGTTTTAAGGAACTAATCCCAATGACACAATGTCTTAATAATTGAGTATTTGTACGGTACAAGCTATCCCCAACTAACAAAATCTCCCAAATAAAAATGCACCTTATGCTTTTGTCACAAAGTTGAAAAACTATCAAAGAAATTTGACAGATTGGGGTAACTTGATGTGCTGGCCTGATCTGTACCTATAGCACGATCTACATGGATGTAGTTTTAAAAAGCCGTGTCTCATAGAAGTAAAATTAAATCATCAGAGTTTGACGACACGGTAGGCGCACAGTGGTTGAGCGATTGACTGCTGCGCACTATGTCGCGGGTTCGATTCCCGCACGGAACAAATATTTGTACGACCTGCAAGTATTTGTTACGAGTCTGGGTGTTTTCTATCTATAATATGTATGTATTATAATATAAAATTAATTCTATCTATAATATACAAAAAAAAATGTATATAAGTAGTATATCAGCCATCTCGTTACCATAACACAAGCATTAGGTTGCTTAGCTTGGGACGATATGGCGTTGTGTGAAATGTCCAAGGATATTTATTATTATTATTATTAATGTTTCTGCGACATGCACGGGCGGTGAATCAGTATTACTGAATCATGTCCGTTTGTTTATTTTCAATAATACCTGTGATGGGATTCAGACTTGTGACGGATGGAAAACTTCACTCGCTAATACAGGACTTGCTTTTAAATCGGTGAAGGAAAACATCGTGACCACTAGTCACTAACCACACGAAAAGAAGAAGAATACAGAACTCAAACTCAACTCAAAGCAATTATTTCAAATAAACAAATTACGGGCACTTTCAAATTGTCAAGGGTCGGACACTTTCTTCCGCTCCACCCAGAACGCGAGGTTTTTTAAATGATTTCCCAGCATCAAAAAAAGGTGTCAGTTAGTCAGAAAGATGAAGCTAGTTACCCATTCCCAAGCAGTGGAGAAAAACGGGCAGGAAACTCCACGGACACTCTTTTAAATCAGAATATCGTTACAAAATATGGCTGTTTTTAATATTTCTGTGGTTACATCATTCATGTTGAAATTATACATGTGAGAACGACGCAGAACGTAAAAAGCGTCCGTATTGAAAGATTAAATAAGTAATAAAAAACAATAAAAATTACATTCGATTTTAAAAGATCCGTGGCAGCTAAGAAATGACCTGTATTACTGACGGCGCCCTTGCTTGTTTTGCAACTTCAGGATAGCTTAGCAACTTAACTTATTTGAGGAATAGCGTTCTCACATTGTCTGGATTTGTGTAAGGATCGTAGCGGGTTCTGTAGTTTGTGTCTACCCCGTTGGGAAAAAAGGGTGAGGTTATGTATTGGCTAAAATCAGCCATCAATCTCTCTGGAAAAGTTATCAGTTTTGGTCAGCGGGTAACAGGAAGGAAAATATGACATGTACCAACTACTTAATGCGTATTCGTATTTTGCGTACAAATTAATTAATTTCGTGCGAGTTGCCTATTGAGAAAATACCATTATTCAAAAGTGTCGATTCTCCCTTCTCGAAACTTTGGTTGGTAACTGTTAGTTTGGTTTATCGAAACTAAACTATGTGACGGTGGCAATCAAAGTTTCGTGTCGGTAAAAGAGTTTCGTGTCAAACTTAGTATGTAACTAAAACTTCGTATATCTATTACTTATTAATTGGGATAGTCTCTATCACAATAAATGTCACAGAAAAGCATTGATCGCCTTCTACAATATTACAGCAAAATATCTTATTATTAACTGCCATTATTTTTGCGATTTTTACTTCTCTGTGTAAGGAGAGGCTATTTATAACACCCATTTTTATACCTATGTTTTACAAATAAATATTTGACTTTGACTTTGTTTTACAATGAAAAAACAGAGCTGCTTTCGGAGAGGTTAGTAAAAATGAGGTTACAGCGAATATTTTTTGGCAAACTTGCCTCTATTTAGGAAAAATATGATAGAAACGGCACAATAATGAATAGTTTAGCCACTTAATGTCTATTATCAATTTAATATTATGTTCCGGCCAACAAGCGTGCAGATAACGCCATGTCCTCTGAAATTACAGATTAGTTTTGGTAGTCGACTGTCAGCTTCCATAGTAATAGATAGATAATACGGAATTATCTAGCTTTAAATAAATACATTTCTATTTAATAGCCGTTCGTTATAACATTTTATACTATACGTTACGTCTCATCTCAGTATGAACTTATGACGTGAGAACAAGGTAACATTAATACTACCCAATTCATATTATGTGTTTTAACATAAAGGGTGTAACCGAAAGGGTATATACATACAAAAGCATATGCTAGGGACCACCAAACTCAAAAACTTTTACTATGGGACCAACTCCGAAATCGTGAAAAAAAATCAGCTGTTTTTTCCTCCTATCCTACATTTCGACGAGTCACGTGACCAAAAATGTAAAGAACAGCTGATTTTTTTTTCACTGGCAGGCAGTTACCCTGTGTAAATTATTTCATCATCACAGCTCTCAAAACAATGAAGGGTTAAATGAGGTAACTAGGGAAGTCCTAGACACAATAATTGGAAGGCATGTGTCATATACTAACCCACATTAAGCCCACGGCCTGTGTCCTGTGTCCCAGTCGTGGGAACATTATAGGCTGATTAACTAGTTTATTAGAATCAATCTATACTGTATATCTACTATTATAAAGAGTAATAGTGACTTGAAACTTGAAGGTATTCTTCGGAAGTCGTTCTTTGCCAACATACTTACAGAATTTCGTAGAATCTATTTTACGTTAAAACAAGTTTCAAGTTACAAAGAAGAGAACGTTATGCAGTAAATTGAACTTCGCCAACTTAATATTACAAAGTTATGACAATATCAAAAGCACGTCACATTGTTTTCATGTACGTGTGGTTGGCTGAAGCGAAGTTCTACAGCATAATTTCAGAATTTCGTTCAAAAACTAAGACAGGGAATCTTGTTCTACGTCTAAAGTATTTATAGCTCTTATGTACGGAACATCGGTTTATATAGATTTATGTCTCACACAGTGCATCATTCAATAATATGAATGTATACTGCCGTATCCAGGGTTTGGCCTTACATGGAACTATAGGCAAAGGATTTCAGAAATTCCAATTCGGTGCTGTAACCACAAAGCCTTTGACAATAACGTTACTTTTTATGAATTGTGTAAACGCGGAATTTGTACGTGATTTGTATGAAGTATAACAATGTGACGTCACAGATTTTTAGAATCAAATGGAATACTTATTAACATTAAGAACAATTTTACAATTATATCTTCACGTAATATGTAATTTCTGTACGTTGATGGAAGTTTTTAAGACGAGCGGTCTTTTATATACCTAAGTGATTTCATATTTTATTTTTGAATGTTTCAAACAGTCAATTGTGAAATTGTATTCTTATCTGCATACATACATAATGAGCTATATTTATATAGGAGATGCAAATTAGACGGTGAATAACATGACATTGATCGTGGCTTATTAGCACCACACGCTTGACTTTATTCACTTTTTTTTCTTTTAAATGATTGCTCCACTCTCTATGGAATAATATTACTCCTGTAGGAACCATCATGTATTGTAAGCGAGTTTAATGGCTTTAAATCTTACCAGACAAAAGCACTTTGTCACAGAAAATGTAATTTGAAGCCGTGTGCGTACTAAACAATGCAGTCTACGTCTTCAAAGAATATAGCCATGTTGTTATAAGTAGTCATTTTATTTGAATATCCAAAGAGTGCGCAGGTCTAAACACGACGGCCATCTTGATTTTTGAATGAGAAGATAGACGCAGCCTTAGAATTTTCTATTCAACTTTCCAGACAGCGAACGGAAAAACTTAGACGAGCTGAGGGGAACATGAGCTTTGCCATTTAATTTGATTTATTACTAACTTCTACTCCTACCTTCGTTTGTGCGTCTTAATAACTTTATTATGCATGCAAAAATCAGCCCAATCCGTTGAGTCATTAGAGCTGTGTGTTGACAGATCCGTCAGTCAATAGGTATAGAGTAGCAACACGTTGCGGTTTCGTGCATGTAGCAGAGTATACCTAGTATATTAATATTATGCCATTTTTTAGCAGAGAAAACTTCTTTAGCGGAGTTGTGCACTTTTTTAGTGGGAGGATTAGTGGATGGGTAAAACTCGCGTCAGGACACGTGACCTGATCGAAAATTCGTAAGACGGAGGGAGAGTAGACCTATCCATTCCAAAATATCAAAAATGCACAACGATAATATTTAAGAATAAACAGCAAACAACTAAGATAAAAAAATATATATCTTAGTAGTATCTAGTTTTGTAGTAAAAGCCGAGTAAAAGGTCATTAACTCCAAGTTTACTCCTGACCTAGCACTTCGCCGCCATCAACCATAATTATTTTGTTACGAGTCATTTTGAATCTGTGATATCTTTTAAAGATACATTTAAATGATTTATGATGTCATATTTTCAGTTAAATTAAATGCCCAATTTAAATAACATATTTCATTGCCCGAGTATTAATAATTATACCGATTAAAATGACTTTGGAAATGCAATTAAAGTTTTATAGTACAAATATCATGTTAATTTCACAATCTCATTTTATTTATTTATTTTTATTTCAATAAAAACCGCATAAGTGATAAATGCCTTACAATTTTGTTTCTTTCTTAGCCCGTGTTGTCCCACTGCTGGGCAAAGTCCCCTTTTATCCTTTCGACTTATCTCTGTATTAAACAAGTGTGGTCCAATCCTATCCGCAGTAGACAAGCCCATCTCGCCATTCTTCCCCGGGGCTACCTCGCGCCGTCAGACGATTTCAAAACAAAACGTTCTAGAAAAAAACGTCTAGCTATTACAGTAGTTTCACTGACCTTCAGTTACCCAAATTATCCAACACTTAATACTGCGTTAGTCGCAATATAAAAATTATGAATGCGATGTGTTGAAACGAGAGAAATAAGTAAATCATTTCATAACTAAGTATGCATTCAGATTTCGTACAAAGGTCACGGGTACGATTTTATTTGGCCTGAATTGTAATCATCGACTCTCTGTGAATGAATGTGTAAAATTTCGTTTTCAACACTCTTCATGCAAACGTTGATTTACAATACACATAAATAGGATGGCGGGGATATCAACTCTAGGCGCGGGCCTAGGGACGCGACGGTAAGTAATGAGTGGCTCACCGTCCGATCAGCTAGGCCCGTGCCTGACGGCGCGTACGTGTTCCACGCGCGCCTCAAAGAGATGTCAGCATTTGAAGGGGGTTAGGGCCGTAGCCTGCCGGGTAAGCGGGATTGCCCGGAAGGGTTATCGCTACCCCGGTACATAAAGGGCTAAGGAAGGGACATGGATGGGTTTTAGTCAGTAAAATATCAACTCAAACAATCTGCCTAAGCCTTTTCCCAACTATGTTGGGGTCGGCTTCCAGTCTAACCGGATGCAGCTGGAAACCAATATTTTACATGGACCAACTGCCTATCTGACCTCCACAACCCAGTAACAGGGCAATACGATATCCCTTGGTAAGACTGACTGTCAGACTTTCAGGCTTCTGACTACCCGTAACGACTGTCAAAGATCCACGAATGACAACCGGGACCAGCGGCTTAACGTGCTTTGCGAGGCACGGAGGAGTCTCGATATGTAAGGATGGCCACCCATCTACAAATCAACCCGATGGATCGATCCATGCGACTGTTATTATTTGGCCACAAGCGGTCAACTCGTCGGTTATTAATCAACCTTCTGCTCCTGAAAAACAGCTAACGACTTACAGAAACAGTAACTAGTAAATAAAACCTATTACAGTACTTGTGTCTAAATGCTTCTAATCTTCTTGTACGTGTCGCTGGCACGACAGTGAATTAAAGGCACTAACGCTTCCATTACCTCGTACTGCCAACCAACTACATTTTTTTACACTCTTAGAAAATATTTATTTTTACTACTCATATAGCTCAGGCAATTTACAAGAAGGAAAAGTGCCTTTTAAAGATTCAGTTTTTATTCCTAAGGACAGATCTAACTAATTAATACAGTGAAACCTGGTTAAGTAAGACATCAAGGGACCTGCAAATTTGTCTCACTTATAGAGGTATACCACTTACCCAGTGTCTCAGATATCCAGGTATAAATTAATATCTGTCTCATTTAGAGGTCAGAATACAGGTTATTTCAGTTATAGAGGTGCGAGTATTAAATAAAATAAAGTATTATGTAAATATTATACATAATTTTTTATCTTTATTATTTAGAGGTTAAATGCATATAAAATTCACTCGCAGTCGGTAACTATGACGATAAAATGGAAGGAACAAATCCCAGATATAGAGGTTTGCTTCGTCTCACTAAGAGAGGCCAGTGCCAAAGTGTTGGGACCTCAGCATGAGTTCCAGTTATGGAGGTTTCTCACTTATCCAGGTCCCACTTAACCAAGTTTCACTGTAATACAGACAACTAGGTACTATAATAATAATCTTTATTTTTCTCTCTACACTACAGTTTTAGCGTTAGCGTTTTTACAAAAAAAAATATACAATATAATCGTAGCCGTTGGTAAGAAACTGGCGTCCATAGATACCCTGTGTGACGGACCACCAAGCTCTCACCCCGAATTTAATCGAACTAACATAGTGAAACCGTGAAGGTTGTCTGCTAAAACGAACCTCAAATCATGCAGCCTAGAAAAAAAATGACACTGGTTGGTTGCATTCGATTTCTCTAGCGAATTTGAACTAGTTTTGAAAATGGAATATGTGAAAACTGATAGATAAAAACAGTATTGTTATAGGCGCGTAATTAGTTTGCACATCCTTTTGCATGAAATAAATAGAGAACACTTTTTCGTATTAGCTATGAAATTTACCTCGTATAAAATCCGATAAAGTTAGCACGCCCAGCGCTCAAAATACTGAGATCAACCATTTTATAATAATAATATCCTTGGAAATTTACACAACGCCATATAGTCCCAAGCTAGCAACCTAATGCTTGTGTTATGTTAACGAGATGGCTGATAAACTACTTATATAATTTTTTTTTGTAAATATGTACATACATATTATAGACAAAAAAACACCCAGACCCGTAACAAATACTTACTTGCAGGTCGTGCGGGAATGGAACCCGCGACATGCTGCGCAGCAGTCAATCGCTCAACCACTGCGCCAACCGTGTCGTCAAAAATGTAATCATTACGACAATATTACTCTCAATATTATATTACAGTGAAACTTGGTTAAGTGGGACCTGGATAAGTGAGAAACCTCCATAACTGGAACTCATGCTGAGGTCCCAACACTTTGGCACTGAATTGCCTCTCTTAGTGAGACGAAGCAAACCTCTATATCTGGGATTTGTTCCTTCCATTTTATCGTCATAGTTACCGACTGCGAGTGAATTTTATATGCATTTAACCTCTAAATAATAAAGATAAAAAATTATGTATAATATTTACATAATACTTTATTTTATTTAATACTCGCACCTCTATAACTGAAATAACCTGTATTCTGACCTCTAAATGAGACAGATATTTATTTATACCTGGATATCTGAGACACTGGGTAAGTGGTATACCTCTATAAGTGAGACAAATTTGCAGGTCCCTTGATGTCTTACTTAACCAGGTTTCACTGTACTATCAAATCGAGTCGAGCTTAGGAACAAACTGCAATGAGCTCAATCCATTGATTGATGATGACTGACATTTAATAAAAAAAAACTGCTTTATTCCGATTTTGCTAGCCGCGATGTCATCATAAAGTCAACGTTAAACAACTTACACAAGTAATTTAATTCTAGGAACGTTTGGGGAAAATGGCCGTTTATATTGAAATCAACTTCGCGGTGAAGATGATGTAAGGGTCGATAGGTTTTTACGATGTAAAAGCAGAACACGCATCGGTCAACTAAACTCAAGGATACAACTATCATGCAGAATACCTGAAATTTTGCGTACTTTGTGAGGTATACGAAAAACGCAAACAACCGGTTCTGTACTGAGAATTTGAAGTGGAAAACTTGTCCAACTCTACTTTGCTCTTCAGCAATCAGCGTCCCATATGAACTAGGGCATTCACGAACCGGTAATCGAATGGCTCTGGTAAGTATGACACTAATCTGTGACCACAGTTTCGTCACACGACACACGTTTCTCGATATATCATTACGCTCTAGTAACACAATCAGCGCAACTGACCGACATACGTAATCATTATGTCATTGCAGTAATTTGTTTATCGTACGCAGATATGCTTTATATGTAAATAAAGTAATAGGGATGATGCCTGGGTAAATAAAAATATACATTTAGTCCGTCAATCAGATATTAGTCTCGATTTTTTTTTGCTAAATCATATTAACAAACACCTATAAGGGTTCCTTGTTGACTACCGAACCCTTAAAATTACTCAGATAACATGCGTTAAAGTTGGGGAGTGGGGGCTCACTCCGTCACAAGAAAGTATAAAATCTACATACCCGTGACGTCATACCATATTTTAAGAAAATGTCTCTGTCGACGTACTATTTTGATTACGTAAAAAAAGAAGAATAAAACTTTTCAATGTTTTTTTTTAGTCTGTCAAAAGTAGAAAAAAAATCAAGTCATCATCCTTATTAGGGGGTTAATTATTTGAAATTGGATAACAATATTTTCCGGACCAAACTCAAGGCTTGATTCGCAGACATTATCATTATTCTCCTGCATTTATCCCAATTTATTTGTGGTCGGCGCAACATATTTTCTTTCATACTTCGATAACCACTCTCTTTCTATCATCTGTCACTCAAATCCATCTATCGTTGCTTTGGTCTTCCCCTACTCGTATACATCATTCTCATATAGTTAATCGACAAAACAGACATAACAAATAGTAATACACAGATACCAGTATATTGATGTGAGAAACTGCGTTTCGTGCATCAAATACTTATACAAAGATAAGCTGTAAGTAGGTGGAATATTGCCTGAAGACTTATTGCCATATAAGAGCCGTTGTTTTATGAAAATATCCGTACGTTACATTCCCAGTCAATAAGCGACTCCTTTGATTTACGTGAAGGAATCTTACTATTTAATACTAGCTTTTACCAGCGGCTTCGCCCGCGTGTACGTAGGAAATGATCCCACGGGAACCTTACATTTTCCGGGATAAGTAGCTTATATATTATATGCTATTCCAGACCTATATTATCCTATATAATCTATCTTTGTGCCAAGTTTCACCCAGATCCGTAAAGTAGTTTTTGAGTTTATTCGTTACAAACATACCCACTTACAAATCTTTCCTCTTTATAATATTAGTATAGAAGTCGCAGCATTAATACCAGTAAAGGAAAGATCTTCAAACAAATTCTGTGAGCACATTATTTCATGTTTTCATTTTTTTTCACAGTAAGTACGCTTATAATTTGTAAAGCACGTTTGCGAAAAGTACCAGGCATCCAGAAGCGAACAGGAGGGTAAAGATATGGCGCCATAAAGTGTATGGTCTCGATGTTACCGTGCGCTGTTCCGGTGTTGCGCAACAGTGGCAAGGTTACCGCACTCTCCGTGCGCACAATCTACGCACCCTGCACTGGTGAAACACAAACTTTGTGTAATGTGTTTTTGTATGCAGAAGCTGCTTTCAATTCGAAGTTTTTCGAACTCACTAATTCATATGTTACATAAACAAGACTTTGTAAAGATAAAGAAAGGCCTGCGTATGAAGGTATTTACGTAAGTACCTACTTACTGGTAGACCAGAGATTGTCAGGGCCCATAGACAGAATATACGAAACGAGAAAATAATCATTGATATCGAATAAGTTTGCGAGTCATTAATTAGTACCAACTAATTACTTACTGAGGTCCGGGGTTCGATTCCCAGGTCAGGTAAAGCTGCCCGAAGAATTCCTTTCTGTCTCCTATTACTATTATTACATGGGAATTAACGTCACTGGCTATATGTGGCTGTACCTGCCCTAAAGCCTCACAGAGAGATGTAGTGTTTAATAAGTATAACCATACTTGTATACTGTGTTGTGTGTATAAGTGCTCGTAACTGTAAACCTACAGTTACGAGCACTTAGCCAGATTCACTAGCAATTAAAATTGTCTGTTCGAAATACAATTGCAACTTTGAGGATAAGGATCTATTTCATAATAATTAAAGAAGAGTAATTAACTAATAGTATACATAATAGCGCTCGCTACAGTACACCAGCACTTTTTGGCTCAAGTTGGGTCATCATCAGCCTACAGCAGTCCACTTCAGGACATAGACCTCTTCTATGGAACGCCATTCAACCCGAATTTCAGCAACACTCATCCAGCTACTTATTACCAGCCACCCTGCGAAGATCGTTGCTCCACTTTACTTAACTTAAGTTTGCCGATTCGCCGTCTCCCAAAGACACCTCCGCCCCGACGGTCATCGGTTCTACGGGTAAAATGGCCGACCCGTTTCCACTACAAGTAACTTATTCTGTGAGCTATGTAAACAATTTTAGTTCTTTACCGGATCACCTCCAGTCGGGTAATACATAGATTTCTAAAACTTATCTATGCAGTTGACACCTCGGCTCACATTATGGAGTCAATTTGCATCCAACTTGGATTTGTGTTCGGCATCACTACTTAGTAACAGGCCTGAACACATGCTGCCACGTACTGTTAGTGAGAGTTAATAACCATAGTGATTTTCACACCAATCAGGCTGGCAAGAGGAGTAGTTATGGAGAGCAGTAAGTTCTATAGTCTGCCCACAGCATAGGAAGCAAAGAGGGAGCAGTGGTCTCGGATCTGACTTACGAGGTGAAGGTCGAGGGACGAGGACGAACCCAGGCAGGCATGAATGATGTAACTCAGTTTTTGTAAACATATTTTGATTCAAAAGAGTGTCCATGAATTTTCTTGCCCGCTCTTCTCCTCAGGTATCTACTGCTTTGGAATGGGCAACTAGCTTCATCTTTCTGACTGACCGACCCCTTGACTATTCAAAAGTGCCCATTGGTTTATTTGAAATAAATGCTTTGAGTTTGAGCCGCCTACTTTTTGTTAATTAGTTCATCAATGCTGATTATGAGCTTCTTCCATCAGGAAGTTCTCAGACTCGATTATGCTTGGTCGATGTGGGTGCATCTCTGCCTAACTCTTCGCACAATGCAAGCACGGAGATTTTGTTTTTTAACTTAGCATATCAGTTATATTTATGGCTCCTGTTTTTAGTTTATTAATATAATTTTATCGACGTTTACCAGCAGCTACATTATGCAAATATAATTATGTAGAGATAGCGCAGTTATAAGAATATCAAATAAAAATAATAATAATAAACTTTATTAATAATTACACCGTCAAAGATATTGGAGCGTTAATGAGCAAAGCCTGAATGACAATACTGCCCGTCATCATATTTTTAATAATTTACCCATTTCTTTAATTTAATCTATGCAGATTATGCCACCCTCGTCGTTAGAAATGGAGTTGACATACTATTACTAGTTAATTCAAGACGTCTGACACTATCCGTCTCTGCTGGAGTAGAAGAAGCTCGGACGCTGTTACACACCCCAGTCTCGCACATAATTATCATTAAATTCAATTAATAACTTTCGTCTTTCCGACTCGCTCCGGACACACTTCATGATGATTATGATAGACATCTTCAATGAAGTTATATTCTGCACAAGTTGGTGACTCAGCTTCACCCATTACGAATGCTAATTTATTTAAGAGTACGTGTCCAGAGCAAAGTCTTAAGGGCTATTATGATTAATTGCCTTACCATGTAGCATTGTGTATCCCTGCACTTTTGAAAACATTCGGTTCTAATCGACATTCTTAAAAAATCTGTTATTTCTACATACCATCGTTTTAATTCTAGTGGCTAAGTAGGACGCCCTTCCGCTCCACCCAGAGCGGGCGAAGTCATTTGAAGATTTCCCACCGTCAAAAAAAATTAAATATAATAATGGGCGCTAGGGCGTGACGACTTATAAAAAACCTCGATATTTATTTTCTTTGCAAATTTCTCAATTTTATTGCAGTATCTGGCTGTCCCTGACTATAAAACTTATTAAGGTTCTGAGAAGCATGGCCCTATGACGCACTATTTACGAGTTAAGAACCTTCAAATAAAGTTTCCTTTTTTTTCAAAACGCTCTATATTTTCAAAATGGAAACTCAGATGAAAATATTTTCTGAACAGAAATTGTTGCTCTAGTCGAATACCATGAGGTGATATAAAAATCCCGCGAAATATTAAGAAAAATAAAAATATAGTAAAAAACTTCTAAGTGTCGGTCGGTCAAACTCCAGCGAGGGGAGAGGACTTAGTAAAATTCTCGGAGATTTCTTTTTCAACCGATTTGGGCCATTTTTTACAGCATCTTATTATTCTTGGCCATAGAAACCATTTAGGTCCTCACACACATGGTCCTAAAACGCACCGTTTTCGAATTATGAACCTCCGATCTTTTTGTTAATTTATATAAAACGCTCCTATATTTGCTCTGATGAAAATCTTTTCCGGACAGCAATTGTTGCTCTAGCAGAAAGCCATGAGATGATGTAAAAATCCCGCAAAATATAAAAAAAATAAAAATAGTGAAAAAAAATTCTAAGTGTCGGACGATCTTTAGGGGAGAGGACTTAGTCAAATTTTCGGAGATTTTTTTTTCTTCCGATTTGGTCAATATTTTTGCAGCACCTTATTAAACTTGGTCATCGAAACTATTTAGGTTCGGACACACATGGTCTTATGACGCACCGTTTCCGAATTATGGGCCTCCAGTTTTTTATTTCAATTTATGTAAAACACTCCTATATTTCCAAAACGGTAGCTCGGATGAAAATCTTTACTGGACAGAAATTGTTGCTCTAGTCAAAAGCCATGATATGAAATAAAAATCCCGCGGAATGTTAAGAAAATAAAAAATATTGAAATTAGTTTCTAAGTGTCGGTCGATCTTCAGCGAGGGGAGAGGACTTAGTAAAATTTTTAAGAGTTTTTTTTTTTCAACCGAATTTGTCCATTTTTTTACAGCACCTTATCCTTGGCCATAAAAACCATTTAGGTTCTGACACACATGGTCCTAAAACGCACCGTGTCTGAATTATGGGCCTCTGATTTTTTATTTTTTATTTATCTAAAACGCTGCTATATTTCTAAAGTGGTATCTTGGAAGAAAATCGTTTCTGGACAGAAATTGTTGCTCTTGTCAACAGCCATGAAATGATGTAATAATCCCGCGAAATATTAAGAAAAAGAAAAATACTGAAAAAAAATCTAAGTGTCGGGCGATCTACAGGGAAGAGGACTTAGTCAAATTTTCATATATTGTTTTTTCAACCGATTTCGTCCATTCTTTTTAAGCACCTTATTAATCGAGTTCATAGAAACCATTTAGGTTCTGACCCACATGGTCCTCCGACGCACCTTTTCCGAATTATGGGCCTCCGAATTTTATTTTATTTACTAAACGCTTTATATTTCCAAAATAGTAGATTTTTGCATCATCTCATGGCTTTCGACTATGACAATAATTTCTTTCCAGAAAATATTCCATTTCGGAAAAATGAGCGTTTTATAAAAAAAGGAATAATTATTTGAAAGCTTCTTATTCGGAAACGGTGCGTCATAGAGTCATGTTTATAATAACCTAAATGGATTTTAATCGTCAAGGAGAATTCGATACTGCAAAAAAAATTTGAGATTCTTTTGAAAAAATTGTTCCAAAACTTGTCGAATTTTTTTCACCTTTTTTTTTGGTTTTCTTTGCTGCACCTAGTGCCCTATCCCTAAGCTCTACTCCATGTACTAAAACTCCGCCCCTAAAACGACCCACTGGCTAATAACAGCCGCACGGATCGATCCATCTAGTTAAGATACGCTTGCCGGGGTTGGTCGGTAGATGGGTGACCATCTTTACATACTGAGACTCCTCCGTGCCTCGGAAAGCACGGTAAGACGTTGGTACCTGCTGTCATTCGTGCATCTTTACGATAGAAACGGGTCATTTGATGCCCGACACCCAGTCATACCATGGGGTATCGTATTATACTAGTAACTGGGTTGTGGAGGACAGATAGGCAGTTGCTCTATGCAAAATACTGGTATTCAGCTGCATCCGCTTAGACTGGAAGCCGACCCCAACATAGTTGAGAGGCGAAGCATTATAGTTCACAGCTTTTGTGCTAACAAAACCAGTATTTAAAGCCTCCATTCTATTGAAACTCCGGACTACGCTAGGCCAGCTCGAGGTCATGGTGTTTGCCTTCGCCAGAGTGGCTGACTATACAGGGTAGATGGATAATGTGCCTGTCATCACTGTTCCATCTTCAAAATCCACCCAAGTCGTATGAAGGTGCGGAGGTAAATCCCGCATTGGTCATTATGCGAAAGGTACTTCCAAGCTAACTTTTGGTATGTGGTTGCTAACCAGTTATCCAATGGTTGTCAGAGCGGTGTTTCGGTAACAGCCAGCAGAAACCGTATGCATTCAATATGAATGATATAATGAGATCAAGGGACCGCATCGCAATGTGACGTGACTTTTTAAAAAGGGTCTTGACACAGCGTGAAGCGGAATGATTAGCGAGAAACGAAAACGCTCGCTTTTAAGACACAACTTTTTCTTTATCTACGCCACTTTTTCAGAGCAGCCGGGACATGGCTAACGGCCAATGTCAGATAATCAGTCTTTGATATTGGCATAAAGATCGGTACTTGTACATTTCAGTAAAGCATTAAGTTTGACTTGAATTGGTTAAGAGCATGCCACAAGCGATGCGATTGACGAAAACCGGTGACGCTGGTCGACGTTTGTCGCAAGTCGCATCGCTCGGGGCTGTGATCAAAGCCTTATGAACGCATCACATTACCAATCTCTATTCCTCACCAAAAACTCAGTACCTTGAACAGTACTCCGTAACAGTGTTACGTAAATTCGTACCATCGGTGAATCAAGCCAGGAGCTACATGTGCAAGAAGGGGGTCTCCCTTGTTTTACCGAAAAGAAATTGCCAAATTATCACCTCCCAAACAAATTTTCGCATAATTTCATTTGCCAAATTATTACTTGCCAAAAAATCTCTTTACAAATAATTGTTACGAAAACCATATTTTTGGCAAGTGAACGTTTGAACAATAACTTGTTCACCAACTAGTACTTTTACCATTTTTTATCTAGTCAAATATTTCAGTTGGTAAAACAAGTTTTACGCAAAATTAAATAAGCCAAATATTTGGTGTCGTCAATTTTAAACTTAATAAGATCTAACGTTGAAGACGTTTTATTACAAGGGTGCTTTTTCCACTTGGGACAAATTCTAAACAGGTAATAATAATGTTATTATAATTATATTATTTCTCTCGATAGCCTCCTGAAAATAATCACTTTTTTCCATATTTTTTTCTATATAATCTAGTCGTTTCTGGCACTCGCCGGCCGCTACCGCGGCACCGCTCGCTTCGCTCGCTCGGCTCGTGCGTAGGTGGTCACAGTTTTAACCTAACCTAACCTAACCATTTTTTTTAAATTAATAACCTACTGTAACTAGTTCCATAAATAACCTAATGTCTAGTAACCATAAATTTGACTTGTTTCAGACAAATTCAAGCACATAAGCTTACAAAGAAATACGCAAATGACATCAAATTTAACAAACAAATAAAATGTTTATTTTTGCCTTTATATTTTTTGTCATAACAAATCATTTGACTAAACGTTTATTGTCTAAATATTGTTTGCTGTAATAAATCATTTGATTAAAGACCAAAAGCCTTAATGACATTATCCTTGGTAATAATCTGCCAAGTAAACATTTGACCAAATGAAAATGTGCGTACTAAAATTATTCCAAATATTACATTGGTATAAAAAAAGGTTGCTAAAATTTGTTTGGGTAATGAAAATTTGGCAAAATCTTTTCGGCAAAACGGCAGGATCCCGCAAGAAGGTGACCATTTCGCATGTTAATGAAATTAGATGAAAATACGATTCCCATTCGAACCGTGTGACGGAGTGTCGCGAGGGATTATGTATTGTAGGTGTGTCTGTATGTGTGACTAATATTATACACGACTAACTTTTGCCCGCAACGTCGCGTCGTCCGCATGGAGTAGGAGTAGATTTTCAATAAGCCTTGAAAATCTACCCTTGGGGTAGTCAATTTTAAAGGGGATTTTGCTGCGTGTCTTGGTTTACTAGAATTGATACCTAAAACACTGAGTTTCGAGTTTATTGGAACGCGCGTTAAAATTCTTCCATACAAACTAAGACACTCCCAATCCTTCTTTAGGGGGTAGTTTAGATAACCAAAAAATGGGAAACTAAAACATTTAAGAATTTGTGCCAAGATTCAAGTTTATTAACACAAGGAATAAGATTTTACATTCATACAAACTTTCATTCCCTATTTTACGCCCTTAGGGGTAGAATTTGCAAAAATCCTGATTTATGTGCAAAATTATCTATGGTAGAGACTTGAAATTTTGCACTTAGATAGTGCAAAATTTCAAGTACGTCTACGTCCAGCAGTTTGGGCTATGCGTTGAAATATCACCCAGCCAGTCAGTCAGTCAGATTACCATTTTATATTGATGCATGTCTACAAGTACCTACGTTAATTAGTAGTAGGCTGGTGAGTTTTGAACTAAAAAATAAATTATCGTGTAAGGTGCAGGTAAATTAAGCGGGATTGTCCGAAAGGGTTACCGCTACCCCGGAACATAAAGGGCTACGGAAGGAACATGGATGGGTTTTAGTCAGTAAGAGTCTGACACTCCCTTCCGCTCCACCCAGAGCGGGAGCAGTCATTGGATGATTTCCCAGACTTAAAAAAAAAAAGGTGCAGGTAAATGATGTTTCAATAGCTCAATTTTATGACCGTCGAAAACCAGAAACATTTCAACCGCTAATTAGGTACCTACTACGAGAATCGGCGAAACTTTATTTCGTAAGAAAATAAGGAGCACAATAAGCCTAAAAAGTCTCGTTCTAACGAAATGTCATACTAATTTTTATGAGCGAATACAAAACCAAGGATAGCACCGGAATAATAATTGACACTAAGATTTAATTTAGAAGAATTCAAGGTTCAGCCTATAACGTATGCAAGAGCCTTCGGTTGAAAACAAGTCAAAGGAGAACTGTTGGCATAGGTTATTAAAGTCTTCACTCGCTCGCACTAAATATGAGTTTTGACTGTAGTTGGAAGAAGACAACGGAATAGCGATAGGTGAATTAAATCTGAGTTTATACTTATGCAAAAACTGTGGACAGTCCACCTCATTGGATAAAATTTTGAGCAAAAATATTTGCTAATTGACGACAAAATCAACATCACGAAAGCAAGAACATTTCCATGAAACTACCAGCGGCATCTAGCGCGTGCGTATAATGATTATAATGTGTACTTGTACTTTTTTTGTTAGAATAGATACCTAAGTAAGTACGTATAATTAAATTGAAATATACATGACATGGTTATCTTTGTTTTTAAGGTTGTAAATTTTGTAATTTAGCAGTCATCTAATGTAACTGCTTCTGCTTTCAAAATAATATTTACTTACTAACTTCTGCGACTTCGTACGCGTATCCTGTTGCTTATGCCAGCGACAACGGGGTCGTCAAAATCGAAGATCTGAATCACGATCAGCGGTCAGTCGCGCATCACGTTCCCCACTTGTCTAGACCTAGAAGTCGATGCGTAGATACGCTTGGAACTCAAGCCTAATTCTCTATCCATGAACGTATCCGATTCGCGAGACAATGCATGACTTTCACGATCAGCGGTCAGTCGCGCATCACGTTCCGCACTTGTCTCTAGAGACCTCGAAGTCGATGTGGATATACGCTTGGAACTCGAGCGTAATTCTCTTTCCGTGAACGTCTCCGACTCGCGAGACAATGCATGACGATCGATCAGCGGTCAGTCGCGCATCATATTCTTCACTGGTCTTTAGAGACCTGAATGAAGATGCGTAACGCTGAGAACGCAGGCGTGCTTCGCGATCCGAAGAGGTTTAAACGGAGTGAGTTGCAGCCGGATGTTCTCGAACAGCATCAAGTCTCTCATGACGCTCTGTGGTAGATTCTTGGGATCTTATGATCTTCAATCTTTTAGCCCTTTTGGAACATTGGGAAAGATTTGACCTCTTTCTAGGCATGGTTATAGTTTTATTGTGAATATACCTGATCAATTAAAATCTAAGTGACTGCTCCCCTGCGTTATCGGATAGGCTACTGTGTCACGAAGATAAATAGAAAAGGAAATTAAACACTCAAATAACATAAGTCCGAAGGCATATTTATTCGATAAAATAAAAAAAATAAATGGGAGTTTTGGCCAGTACAGTCAAATTTTCAATGATATACCATCGTCATCGAAAATGAGTCCTAAACTGTTACTGCCTTTACCGCGTGGAAGTACTCCCAGCTTATGTTATTTTATAATTATACAGTGAAATTAGTGATAGCTTTGATTTCCACATCAGATGTTTCTGATCTTTGATTTTGTCAATAGGAAATGACCATCAGACCGAACAACTTTTGCTTAGACGTCATTCCAATATGTGTTATGGTGTAGCTGGGCTCTTGGAGTTCTACAACAGGTGTTCCAGATATTCAGATTTATTCTCTCAGCAGAAAATGCTCATCACGCGAAACAATTTTTGATATGGTACTATTTTTGTATCTCTTATAGTTTAGCTGGTCTGTTGCGGTTCTGCATCAGGTGTTCAAGTTTCCAAGATAAATTATAGTCTATATGTTGCCCAGACTTAATACCTTCACATCAAAAATCATTCAAATCCGTCTAGTAGTTCCGAAGATTAGTGTGTACAAACAAACAGACAAACAGATTTTTTTTTTTGGATTCGTGCTTTATTACTGTTTCTAAACCCCCCTCATTTTTTTTTAATTAATTGGATGTTTTTTGACTGTTTTATTATATTATAGATAGATTTTAAAGAAAATTAAGGTAAAGAACCTAACCTACAAACCCTAAAATATAAATAAATGAAATATGCAAACAGTCAGTATTCAAGTGAATCGCAATAATCAAATGCAACTATACGCCTATACTCTCCAGGATACCTGCTTTTGCTACGAATAACTGAATCCTTATGGCAGCGGCGCGTTTTTTTTTATAACGGCAACTCGTAGTTCAACCATAGGGTTGGCTACTACTTAGCCGGACTTGCCTGTGGATGCCACAAAAGAATTGTAGCCTCCAACCAGGGCTTATAAAAACTTAGATACAAACTAAGCGACGACGTTAAGGGCACCCCCTGTGGGGTACGAACCTCGGCTTAGGGCGTCGCTGGGGGAGGACAGCAAGGGACAGCTGGATCGGGGGTAACAGCGGCGTGGCTCTCATTGCGCTTTATATAGCCACGGACGCGCAGGCGCGAGGCGTATACGTACTCTTATAGAATACCTTAACAAAATGTTCGCCGTGATTCTTTAAATTGACATAACTTTTTTATTTATGAACCGATTGACATGAAATAAACACTAAATGTTAAGTGAAGCTTACTACAATATATTGGTGAAAACCGCATCTAAATCGAATAAGCCGTTTCTGATATTAGCGTGTACAAACACACAGACAAACAGACAAAAAAAAAGTTAATTACAATTCCGGGTTCGGCATCGATATAATAACAACCACTGCTAAGTACTTTTTTTTATATATTTCTATTGTACAGACGCCACTTTTCTACAAATTTATTATATGTATAGATCAGTCAAATTAGTAAGTATATTAAGTAAGTCACTATTATTTGCAATTATCCTCAGATTCAAGATTAGCAAAAACTACGATTTATTTATCGTTTTTTTTTAATATTGAGGGTTCTGCCTTATTACGATTTCAGATTTATAACATACTTTACTATCTTAACTCGTAACCATTTCGTTCATAAGTAAGAGAGCCGGGTGATCTGTAATTCGGGTCCGTGTAACATCAGACACCACTTTCTCATTTAAGGTTGGGCATTTAAGGCGAAATGGTATCGTCGTCACGTAGGTATTGAGGGGGTGAAGCAGACGCGGGTGGCTGAGAGGCGCGCGGGGCCCCCCGCTCTGCCGCACGCCACTGGCTAGCTAGCGGTAACTTGTAGAACTAGTTTGTATTAGTTGTGTAGTAGATAGAGAATGTACCTATTTATTTATTTATATATTTTTAAATTGGTGCAATAAATAAAAGAAACGTGCCTACGAGAAAGAATGCGGCCCCTTAGAATAAATAACTATAACAATAAATAATATTTGAACAGGACATCTCCGCCTATTATGAATTGACTTCAAAAAATGGAGGTTCTGTTTTCAAACTCTATGTATGTATGTAATTCGAAAATCGCGGACAGACAAACAAACTGGTTGTTTGTCTGTCCGCGATTTTCTCAAAAACGAATGAAACAATGTTGATGATTCTTTCACGGTCGTAATGTACAGAGGTCCAGATGATATCAAGTTATCAACGCAAATAAAAATATTTAATTCCATTCTACCCTAATCTGTCAAATTTCTTTGAAGGATTTTCAACTTTATTCCAAACACATAAGGTTCATTTTCAATTGGAAAAAATTTAGTTCGGAATAGTCTGTTGTGCTGGCGTCTGTACAGCATATCAAGTTACCAACGCAAATAGAAGTATTCTTCCATTCTACCCTAATCTGTCAAACTTTGATGGATTTTAAACTTTATTTCAAACAGATAAGGTTCATTTTCAATTGGGAAAATTTTAGTTAGGAATAGTCTGTTGTGCTGGCGTCTGTACAACATATCAAGTTACCAACGCAAACAAAAATATTCTATTTCATTCTACCCTAATCTGTCAAATTTCTTTGAAGGATTTTCAACTTTATTCCAAACGTATAAGGTTCAGTTTCCATTGGAAATTTTTTAGTTCGTATTAGTCTGTTACCAACGCAAACAAAAATATTCTATTCCATTCTACCCTAATCTGTCAAATTTCTTTGACGGATTTTCAACTTTATTCTTACTGACGACACGGTTGGCGCAGTGGTTGAGCGATTGACTGCTGCGCACTATGTCATGGGTTCGATTCCCGCACGGAACAAATATTTGTACGACCTGCAAGTATTTGTTACGAGTCTGGGTGTTTTTCTATCTATAATATGTATGTATTTACAAAAAAAAAATGTATATAAGTAGTTTATCAGCCATCTCGTTACCATAACACAAGCATTAGGCTGCTTAGCTTGGGACGATATGGCGTTGTGTGAAATACGTATATTTACTACGTTTATACTTTATTCACCATTTTTGTGGCTTAGGTATCACTTTACGCTTCAATATTCTCTTAGATAGTCGACGACAGCGGGCGCAATAAAGATGTACGCGGGTGCTCTGTAAGGCGCGCTGCGGCCGACTGACGGGGTGCGGGCGCCGTGGTATCGCCGACCCGCGCGCAAATTCAATGCTCGCTTTTAATAAATACTTCTTTTTAAAAATAAATTTGCTCTATTTATGAAAAATAAGACCATAATCCCCTAATGTAGTTAATAGTAAACGTGTAGACGAAATTTTATTAAAATTAGTCTAATAACAATCGAATAAAACTGGTTTTTCTCTTCATAAACGTGTATAAAAACGCTATTTTGGGGAAACTTTGCGATTTTTTTGTGTGTCGAGCCAAATTGTGTCAATCGTGTTTTGGCCCTCATAATTCACTAAAGAATATCTTTAATTTTGATAATCACGAAAAAAAAAACTGAAAATTTGTTGTTTTTGAGGCCAAAAATTGATTTTGCGAGCAGCCTAAATGTGTCAAAGCATCATTTTTGGGTCGCATGTCACCTTCATTAACAGTGCCTATAACATGCCTAATCCGCATAATCTTCCTATAATGTTCCCCATGCTGGGATTCAGGCCTCCCCTCTACGAGATTGAGTCGTCTGTAATTTATTTGGCTTATTGGACGATTCGCACGAATTTAACTCGCACAAACCGTGCGAATCGACTCCTTTAAAATTTTTTTTTTTCTGTAGTCGATTCGCACAAAGTTTATTTAATGGGGTGCGAATCGACACCTTCACAAATATGTAGTAGGCTATTCGCACACATAATGTTTTTTTATGAAATGCAGTTAAGATAAAGTACACTTGAGTACAGAAGTAGTAAGGTCAAATGTGTTTTACTCGTAATAGATAGATGATAAAAACACAATCTATAATATAAAATATCTGTATTAAAATTAAAACTAAGGACTAAACAAATCAATACAAATAATATAATAATAATACAGATCTATCTTACTTTCAAGTAAATATCAGCAGTGCGATTCTGTTACCATCTCACCGTGAAAACTTAGGTGAAGTGAGCGTGGAGTGGGCTGTCAGTGTCATCCCACTTGATTTTAGGGATGTACCACTTACAATCAAAATCGAGATTTTTATGATATTTTTATGCTATTTTTAATAAGTAATTATTTTATTTTATTTCAAAGCTAGCTAGTACCTACTTTGGTAGTTACTTACTTACAACATAATTAGTCATAAACTCAATTTCGTTTTTATTTCTTTTTTCCTAGACTAGCCTTTGTATTTTAACTAAAGGCGCGAGCGGGTCACGCATGTTCGCCAGCATATCAAGTTACCCCAATCTGTCAAATTTCAAAGTGCACACTTCGCGCAAGCACGTTTTTCGGTTGACTAAACGTCTAGTCGTAGATACCTATTCGAGTTTACAGACAATAATTGATTTTAAACCTTAAAACGTGTACAGTAAGGTTCAGAATCGATTGAGAGATTGGTCTGAATCCCGCGCGGCGTTCACTTCACCGCGCTGCCTGCAGGGAATTTGCAGAATCCCGTGCTCGTGAAGTGGTCACTTCACGCAAGCACGTTATGCGTTGTCATAGTTACTAATATGAATACCTATATCGTTGACGGGTGTACATCCGGTTGACAGGGTGTAAGTTACAAAACGGTGATTCTTTACAAAATTAAATTCGGCACGAGTTCTCTTTTGTTTTTAAACTCAAAGTATTTATTTCAAATAAACCAATTACAGGTCGTTTTGATTTGTCAAGGGGTCGGTCAGTCAGAAAGATGAAGCTAGTTGCCCATTCCAAAGCAGTAGGTACCTATGGAGAAGAACGAGCATTTCAGCAGATTTATATGCGACTGTACCAAGATGGTTCTATTTTTCATTCCTGACAAGGCAACATGCATATCAAATTCAGCATCGGAATCATCCTCTGAGGAACTTTCAATTAGATCTAAACGCAGTGCTCTTCTTGAATTCCTTTGGGTACCTAGATTGATTATAGTGTTATTTCAAAATTAGTATTTTTAGGTAGGTATTTATAGGTAGGTAACTAAAGGTATGTCCCAAAAAGCCGCACACATATTTATACCGAATGTTATATAATAAATACACAAAGTACCGCATCTTAATAATGATGTTTCCGCGAAGTGATCGCTCCACGCACTTTCAAGGCGGGCGGCGGTGAGCCAAAGCCGAAGAACGAATAGTTGGAACAATAAAATATATTTTGTACTTATTGGACGTTGGTATTGCATTTTCGTAATGTTCTTGGTGTGTCCACGTAGGTATGCGCACGTGACGAATTTTTGGTAAATTGTAGTTGCAGTCACATCATATTAATGACTGCAAGGAGACAAATTTTCTCAATCGATTTAGAGCCTTACCGGTAATATTTAAGGTTTAAAATCATTTGGAGAAATTTGACTGTTTGTTCAAAAACGTTTGGCTTTAGTCATAAAAACATCTAAAAGCACATTGCTTTAAGTTTTACACACATTCCTCACATTGCTAGAACATTGCAGCAATTTGTAAAGAATCACCGTTTTGTAACTTACACCCTGTCAACCGGATGTACACCCGTCAACGATATAGGTATTCATATTAGTAACTATGACAACGCATAACGTGCTTGCGTGAAGTGACCACTTCACGAGCACGGGATTCTGCAAATTCCCTGCAGGCAGCGCGGTGAAGTGAACGCCGCGCGGGATTCAGACCAATCTCTCAATCGATTCTGAACCTTACTGTACACGTTTTAAGGTTTAAAATCAATTATTGTCTGTAAACTCGAATAGGTATCTACGACTAGACGTTTAGTCAACCGAAAAACGTGCTTGCGCGAAGTGTGCACTTTGAAATTTGACAGATTGGGGTAACTTGATATGCTGGCGAACATGCGTGACCCGCTCGCGCCTTTAGTTAAAATACAAAGGCTAGTCTAGGAAAAAAAGAAATAAAAACGAAATTGAGTTTATGACTAATTATGTTGTAAGTAAGTAACTACCAAAGTAGGTACTAGCTAGCTTTGAAATAAAATAAAATAATTACTTATTAAAAATAGCATAAAAATATCATTAAAATCTCGATTTTGATTGTAATGTATTAGCTTGGTCAATCCCTAGCATCAGTTGAATGACACTGACAGCTCACTCCACGCAAGTATTCACGGTGAGATTTTTACAGAATCGACCGGCTGTTGTTTAAACTTCGATTATTTTTTAGTTTTATTTCAGTGATGGCTGAATACGACTGTACTTTATTTTTTTTATTCCTTAAAATGAAATGTGTGCGAATAGCCTACTACATTTTTGTGAGGGTGTCGATTCGCACGCCAATAAATAAAATTTGTGCGAATGGACTACAGAAAAAATAATATGTTTTAAAGGAGTCGATTCGCACGTTTTGTGCGAGTTAAATTCGTGCGAATCGTCCAATAAGGCATTTATTTCACGGGCTCAGTGCGGGTTGGTAGGTGTCACATGTCTTCGAATTCTTGGTTCTTTAACATGCCAGTTTCCTCACGATGTTTTCCTTCACCGTTTTGAGAACAGTAATCACGAAATTATTTACACAGAGTAAAGCGCCTGCTTGGGTTTGAACCGACGACCTACAATTTGTAAGTAGGGGCCGCCACCACTGGGCGTACCATAACATGTCATGATGTCGAGAAAAATAAAGATTTGTGATCATGTTTTACATACCATCCAAAATAATGCTTGGTCATTATCTTACGTAATAGGCCTGGACATTATGACCAACTACCGTGCACGCTGGCATAGTTAATAATTAAACCATTTCAGATACTTTGTTATTACAAAATATTTCATTCGCGATGAAGATTTATGTTCCGATTGAAACCCCAGCGCCATCTTGTAGTGATGCGGGAGAACCTCACGTCCTTTAGCTACTTAGTTATTTGAATATATTTTGTACTGACTACTTGTACTTTCTTATTGGATATCGTGTAGGATAACGATTGTTCTTTATCATTATTTTATTTAGTCAATCAATCTGTTTGCCTTTGGCTAACTTTGTCGGGTCGGCTTCTAGTCTGCCAGGATGCAGTTAAATATCTGTATTTTACATGAAGCGAGCGTCTAGTATTTGACCGCTACAACCCAGTTACTGGGTAACACGATCGTTTGTTCCCACTAGTTCTTTTGAACAGTTCTACGGTAGAACTAATGTGATTTTTTTTGCTCACTAGTACTACGATATTAGATAAGTATAAAAAAAACGAAAACGAACGAACTCCCCTTGGTAAGACTGTCTTTTGGGTTTCCAACTAGTTACCGTAACAACTGCCAAAAGTCTACGAAAGACCTCCGAGATCAACGGCTTAACGTGCTTTCCGAGGCACGGAGGGGTCCCGGTATGTAATGGATGATCAACCATTTAGGTACTTCTGACCTCGGCAAGCGTTGTTTAATCTGGAAGATCCAACCGTGCAGCTTTTATTACTTGGCTGTCACAAGACTGGATACGAGACCAAGGTGCACGATTCAATTCAATTCGACACTTCACGAAAAAATTCAACTTTCGATTAAGTTAAAAGCCACAAATGAACTAGCAGTTATGTATTTGAATTATATTGAGTGTTTGTATTTTTTATTGGATAGGCTTAGTACCATAAAAGATTATCATTGGTTTACATAATATGCCATGATATTATGAACTGGTATTCAGCAGCATCCGGTTAGACTGGAAGCCGACTCCAACATAGTTGGGAAAAGGCAAGGCAGATGATGATTACTTAGGATGGACCGAAATGTACACTAGCTCAGTAGCTATAGGACACTGAGTAGCCAACGCCATCTATACCGTTATAATACGAACTACGTAGTCAACCAGCAAACTGTAGGCTGCATAAGACAAAGTTCCATCACGGGATCCGGAACGAATGTTTTTTCAATTAAGAACAACGCCATCTACGACTACTAGAAAAAACTTCTTCCGTAGGATCTTTCCCTCGTTTCGCCACTATTATTCCTTCACCGAGTTAAATAAGTGATAGTTAATATAATTATTATGCACGTGTGCGTATTGAATCCGAAAAATCAGAGGTGCGTGCTTTGCGTTTCTATGACCTATGACTTGGCAGTCCGACGGTCACACGACTAGGCTAGCACTCATAGGACCGTGGTTCCGTAGAATGAAAACTAAAAGGCTATGCTGACGGAGACAAATCAGAGGTGCGTGCTTTGCGATTCTATGACCTATGACTTGGCAGTCCGACAGTCACACGACTTGGCCATCACTGCTAGGATAGACCGTGGTTCCGTAGAATGAAACTAAGAGGCTATGATGACGGAGACAGAAAACTGGAGGGACCAGAAGGCCGCACAGGGGAATCGTGAGAGGCCCGATCCCGCTCGTAGAAGAAGCGTAACACTCCTGAAACCATCATCATTAAATGCAGGAGGGATTTTAAAACCTCGGGCGCTCGTATTGGGGACTTTGAAGGCCCACAGAGTGTTTTCAGGAAATACGACGGCACTGTGGTCACGCGCTGCTGTGAGGCAGAGCGAGGCTCAGGAAATCCCCTTTATAGTCTTCGGGATGTGCCCTAACAAGCGTTGCATAGAGGGAGTCTTAGTGGTAGTTTAAGACGCTCCACGTGTTGATGGTGAACACTTTTTTTTTTTTTTTTTTAAGGTTGGGAAATCATCCAATGACTGCTCCCGCTCTGGGTGGAGCGGAAGGGAGTGTCAGACTCTTACTGACTAAAACCCATCCATGTTCCTTCCGTAGCCCTTTATGTTCCGGGGTAGCGGTAACCCTTTCGGACAATCCCGCTTACCCGGCAGGCTTGGCCCTGAGGGGCCCCTTCATATGCTGACATCCCTTTGAGGCGCGCGTGGAACATATACGCGCCGTACGGCACGGGTCTGGTGCTGATCGGACGGTGAGTCACCCATTACTCACCGCCCGCAGGCCCGCGCCTACGGTGGCCGGGAGTCGTCACGTGGCTCCCGACGCCCGGAGCGTCTCCCGCGGCGGCTGGGACGGGAGGACCTTTCTCTCTCCCATCCCGCCACCTCCTTCGCGAGCATAACTTTTTCGCAGAAGGAGGTGACTGCCTCCCACTCCCTCTCGCCCCGGACCATGGCTTGCACCAGGGCCGGGCGCGAGAGGTCGCCGCCGCCGATCGCCTCTACGAGGACACGGCGGTGCTCCGCCCAAGCGGGGCAGGTTTGCACCGTGTGCTCTACCGTGTCCTCTGGGCGATCCTCGCAGTGGTGACACCCGGGCGTTTCCTCCCGCCTGATGATGTGCAGGAACCTCCCGAAACATCCATGTCCGGTGAGGACCTGCGTCAGGCGGAAAGTGAGGGCGCCGTGACGCCTCTCTAGCCACTCCTCAAAGAGGGGCCTTACCGCCACTATCGTGGCGTGCCCTGCGCTGGGTTGCGACAGTCGCTGATTCCAGGCCGCCATGAGATCGCGCCGGAGGTCCGTCCGCTCCGCCGCAATTTGCTGCGGAAACGGAGTTTCCCCCCGGCTTAGTACCTCCGCGCGCCACTCGTACAGGCGCGCGAGGACTATCGCCTCCAGATCCCACGGCGGCAGTCCGGCAAGGAGGCTCGCCGCCTCGCCCGAGATCGTGCGGTACCCCCGGATTAGCCGAATGGCTACCACCTTTTGGGGCGCGTTCAGGTAGTGGGCGGCTCGCCGCCGCAATGAACGCGCCCACACCGGGGCCCCGTATAGGGCCATGGACCGCACGACCCCCGCGTAAAGCCTCCGACAGGAGGCGTTTGGCCCCCTCAGATTGGGCAAGAGCCGCTTGAAGGCGGCCCCAGTCCGTTCCAGCTTGGGGGCCAAACGTCGGAAATGCTCCACGAAATTCCATCGGCTGTCGAGGACCAGACCCAGGTATTTCATCGTGGTCTCGACGCCGATGTGAACCCCTCCTACCGTAAGTTGGGATCCCGATGGTGGCCTATTCCGAGGCCCATGAAAGGACATGGCCTCGGATTTGTGCAGTGCCACCTCGAGACCCAACTGCCGGATCCTCTCAACGACTGTCGCAACCCCGCGTGTCATCGCGTCGGCCGCCGCCTGATGCGACCTCCCCTGCGCCAGGACCAGCGTGTCGTCAGCGTAGCAAACTACGCTGACGCCGTCAGGGAGGTCGGCCCGCAGCACCCAGTCGTAACCGATGTCCCACAGGAACGGCCCCAGAACCGATCCCTGCGGGACACCGCACGACGATGGTGAACACTGGGGTGGTTTCTAGTGAGGTAATAATCCCACTCTCCCTGGTCTTTTCCCGGAAAGTCCAGGCTCCTTAGGAAGGATCCATCCGTAAAAAAAAATATAGTTCAAAACTATTCATCTACTCACTCTGTCGTGGAATAATGCTAAAATTGATATCAATAACCTAATATTATATTTTTTTTAAATTTGATACTTTTTCTGCTGCTTTTGCTTTGGTTTGTATAACCCGAACATTGGAGAGTGCAATACTAAGGATAGGAATAACAATATTTATTGATTGCTTAATTAGGGTTCCGTACCCAAAAGGATAGGTACTACGACCATGCCTACACCTTTATGAAATAAATTATGAAAAAAATCTAATTAGTTAACCAGGCGAACGCAGCCAATTTAATTATTTTGCTCCAAAAAGGCTTAGCGTCATGTCGGTAAGCCTAAAAACCGATCAAGCTAGTCGGTCTCGCGCACGTAGGGTTCCGTACCGTTCCATGCCATCTATAAAAACGGCAAAAATATCACGTTTGTTGTTCGGCAGCCCCCTAAAATATTTATTCTGTTTTTTAGTATTTGTTGTTATAGCGGCAACAGAAATACATCATCTGTGAAAATTTCAACTGTCTAACTATCACGGTTCATGGGATACAGCCTGGTGACTGACGGACAGACGGACAGCGGAATCTTAGTAATAGGGTCGCGTTTTAGCCTTTGGGCACGGAACCCTTAAAATGATAGAAGCTAAAGAGGTCGTAACTTTATACTAGGTGCTTTTTTTTAAGGGTATCTCGTAGTTCATTCTTGGAGGTTATTTACTGCTTAGCATATGGCATCCAGCCAGGACTTAAAATCTTTATATCTACACGCTTAGGGATCCCCTGTGGGGTACAGACCCCGGCTTAGGGCGTCACCTGGGGAGGACAGCAAGGGTCAGGCTGGACCGGTGAGGGTCGGATGACTATGCTCTCTACACACTCTTACCACTGCTTTGAAACTTTTAAATCATTGGTAGGTACCCAAAACCCCCTTTCAATTATATCAAGCTTCTTGTAAATTAACGTATATTGATACAATGTTAAAAATAGAAAAGCGAATTGTCAATTGACCCTAATATAAGCCAAAATAAAATTAATTACATAAAAATGTCGATTCGTCCGTTTCGTGCGAATAACGAAAAGCAAATTGCTTTTCGTTATTCCAGTCAATATTAAAATTCGATGTTTAGGTAAGTTTTATTTTCTACTTTTAAAAATGATAGATCCTTTATTTTTATCGGAGAGTATAAAAGCAAAACTGCGCGAGGCGTAGGTGGAAACCTTTCTCATTCAATCCGCGCAGGCCAAAAGCGCGGGAATGGCTATCGATTACCTCTCTAGGTTGCTAACGTTGCTTGGTTTGCCGTCCGCCCATACTTAAAGTATGATGGCCTGGTAGTATCAACCGTTCACGAGTTGACATTCCAGGGCATCACAACCCTTTGGAGAAATCACTAAAAAGTTGCCAATCTTCGGCACGGCACGTCAACCAATATTTATTTTTATGTAATTTACGTTTATTAATGAATTACAGAAAACATTTAACTACTTGAAAGTAGGTTGACATGTTTTATAAACATCTTGTAATGCTTTTTGGGTAATTTTTTGACAACATATCGAAGCAGAAAATTGAATTTCCAGTGTTGGTTTCGCTTTAGCATAATTTTACTGAAGATTTCAAGGAATGGGACATAAACTAATAGGACTAAATATATAATTTAGGACTTAAGTACACCAGAAACACAGAAACATACAACTTATAACTTATAAAGGCATACAAAATAACAGTGATACTAGACATTATTTTTTTTGTGACCATGTTTTTAATCATGTGCTGTCAACAAAGTATTTTAAAAGTTCTAAATAGGCTGTTGAAGTACCTACTCTGAAGTACATATTATTATTATCAGAAAAGTTACGTTTATTCCCAAATTTTTCAGAAACTCGTCACGATTAGTCGTATGCAAACATTCAGCAAATCGTATCGTATAAAACTATGGGGTGGAGCTTACTGAGCTTGTAGCGACACAACCACGACTCAACACATACGCAGAGTTTGCCATGTGTGCCTCAGATACACTTCATTGCAAAAAAAGGGATGCATTTTTATTATTACGAAGCCGTGAGGAACAGATCTTAATCATAATACTCGTATTTAGCACATATTATAATTTTACTTTAGTTTACTTATATATTTCAGATTTACAAAATCTGTAGTCCGGATTTATTTACTCGTCGATACTTATTACACTTTTTCTAAGGCTAAGTATTTGTGAATACCTTGCGGGCTGTGATGGATTCGTTGAAACCTTTTTTAAGGCCTACATAGTATAAAACAAAATCGCTCCAAGCTGTCTGTCTCTTTTAACTACGCAACGAATTTTAATGTGGTTTTCATAGATAGAGTGACACAGTGGCTTCGCGTCTAGTGTCTCCGATGTCTAGGCGTGTTACTAGTTATTCACCTAGAATGCCTAAACATCAGTGTTGAGCTAAGTCCAGGGTATCACAGAGGTAGTTATTGATCAGTCCATTTAAATCTACAAAATATGAAAAATCATTGCCATTATCTTTGTACCTATGCATTTTCAATGTATAAAATATTATTCCGCTGAGAGAGTATCAGCAAGTATCTTTTAAAGATTCCATAGCACTGAATGTCGCAATAGTTTGGGGAGATCATATAAAGTAAGTAGGTATTTCTTTAATTTATTTTTTCCTCTGTTTATATTTTGTTTAACTTTTTAATACTTAAAAGACAAGATCTCTACAAATCAATTCAAATGTGTCAGTTTTTATGCACGCTACTGCAATTCGGTTAGGGGTGGAGGGTGCCGTAAGTCGACCCTGACCAAAATACATCTTTCTCTTTTCCTCTTACTATAAAATACAAAATATTTCCCTTTTCAGTGACGCACACTTAGACGATTATTACGAACTACATGTACCGAGCACCTTTTAAAGCTCAACCACACTGATATGAGAGTGAGCCAGTGCTGTAGTGTGCAGAACTTGTTGAGTGAGCTTAAGAACCACCTCCTGGATGATTTGCGTTCCTAGTACTTGTACGTCCGCCCGTGTCCATTCAAGACGGGAAAATTGCGTACTGTGCAGTAGGATCATTGCCGGACGTTAGATCTTTCTTAAAATAAAGTAGTGAGTACTTAGATACCGTCTCACAAGAGAAGTCCGGCAGCATAACGTAGAACTAAATACTAAAAATATTTCATAACAAATAAGCCAGCAAATTTAAAATAATAAAAGTTTGTATTTATTTTATTTTATTTGTCTTTACAACATCTACAGGCAAAAGGATGGGATAGAATCGTAAATAGGTACCAAAACAATTTGTAGATTATTGGGGAACATTGCATGAATCTCACACGGGTGTGCGAGATGGACTTTAATCATTATTAGTGACGCAGCTAGGCCAAAAAAGAGCCCAGTAGCAAGCACAGTAAGTATGTTGGGGCCTTTTTTTTTAATATGTTTAAAAATATAAGTACACACATATTAATTACTTACTCAAGTTAATTATCTAACTATTTGAATTACTTATAAAATTATAGTGATCTTCCGGATATCCGTGGGAAAAAAGATCCGATTTCATGTCTTGTATTACATTTTTAACGGATCTTTTACCTTATGAATTTTTAATACATAGATTCAATTATTCTTTAGGTACTCGTAGGTGAGTAGGTAGCAATAAAATACTATTAAAGAAGATATTTTTTTCTCAAACTTAACAGTAAGCGATTTGCTGTAGGTACAGCTTACAGCATATTATGCGGCAATGGGACGAATGCCGCTGTCCTTCTTACGCAAGGCACACAGGTTGGCCCCGTATAAGACATCGACGACGGCCTCTTTCACACCGCCGGTGACCACGAGGTTAATTAGGACCGCAAGCTCCTTCAAAAGCGACTCACCAGCTTCCCCGGCGCCTGAACTCAAAAGATCCTTGAGATGTTGAGAAGTCAGGCCTCCGAGGCCGCCAGACCACTTCGGAAAAAGCTTATGGCTGCAATCAACTGGGGAGCCGAAACGTAAAGGAAAGTTGAATTTAGGTCGGAAGAATCGGGGGTCGGGAAAGGTGAGACCATCCGCAGGCGCTGGATGTTTACTCTCTAGAGCTGTTAGCGTTTCTGGAGAGTAAGGCGTCACGACATCGCTACTGAACAGCATCCTGGCTGCTCCCATATTGTCACCTTCACTTAAATTGGATTCCACATGTGAACATAAGCTTTTTTGTGAAATGTTATTGAATGCAGGTAATTTAGGATCTAAAATTAGGGTCGAATTATAAAAATAGCCTTAGATTTCGTTTGTTAATGTTTTTTTAGTTGCCAATTTTTTTTCACATGCAGTATCCTATAATGGGGAGGTAAGTGAGTTCTCCTGGGTCGCAAGACGGGGAGATTGCGCCAAACTCAGCGCAACAGATCTTTTTAACTACGGAACGGATTTTGATGCAGTTTTCATCGATGGATACAGTGATTTAAAAGGAAGGCAATTTATGTAATTAGCATTCGCCCGCGCGATAGTATTTACAGTGCAGCCGTGCGAAGCTCGGGCGAAAGTTATTTAATTGTAGGTACTTATAACAACTAAAACTACACACTACTACACTACACTACATTAAGACTACATGCTATTAGTGGGTGTCAAAATCACCTAACTACTAGGCCAGCTTACGCAATTAGCAAGTCACAGAATTTTCCGTGTGTTACACAATTTTCTCTCAAGCCTATTCCCGCGACGGCGGCGACCTCACGCAGTCAGGCCCTGGTTCAATCCATGGTCCGGAGCGTAGGGGAGTGGGAGGCAGTTCCTTCCTTTTGTGGAGCATTGCTGGAGTGGAGCAGATTGTTGAGGGATAGAACCTCACGTCCCGGCCGCTGCGGAAGACGGTCGGGACCTCGGAAGCCGCGCGACGACTCCCGGCCGTAGGCGCGGTCCTGCGGACGGTGAGTAACGGTATGTTCACACGGAGTTAGGTTTTGACGTATCGGATTTTTACCATAAACAGGAGAAACGAATGCTCTATTCACACGACATTCGACGTTGCTTTTCTGCAAAAAAAAACAAATGAGTGTGTCACCATAAATATGAACAGGCAATTAGGTTTTTTGCAGAAAACCGCTAAGTGTCTCACTACCATTTGGTCTTTCCCCGCCCGCGAACCCACCGGCCCAATGCATACGCCCCCCTACATAAACGGCGTCGCGACGTTCGGTTTTTTGCGGCATTCAGTAAAAAACGAATCTGCGCTCGTGTTTATTAAAATCGTGTAATGCATGTATTAAGACGTGTAATTGAATGTAATCGTATGTAATGTAATCGTATCGTACTGTTTCATGAAATAAATCTTATCTTATTAAAATGCCTTTGCCACTGAACCGTATTCGGTATTCTACCGTGCGACCGAATCAGATTGCAGTCGCAAAATCGGATGGTAAGTTATGTCTGTTTCGGTTATTTGTCGGATCATAAAACCTACTGCACATGTGAACTCATACTAATAAAATATTGTGAATTTGTGACTAAAGCGTATTCTGGAAAAATCAGATCATGCCAGGTTCCGTTTAATGGATAGCTCACCGTCCGCTCTGCTGGACATCGCCGGACCGGACTTGCTGGCGCGTTATCTCCCCGAGAAATGTCAGCATTAAGGATGGTTTTAAGTCAATAGGAGAAAAGAAAAAAGGTAGATTTTCGAAAAACCCTGATACCTACATTACACTCTTTATTTTTGGTTTATCCCCGCTCTGCAAGCCGCCGACTCATAGTAGGCATTAATGGCGCTCCACTCAGGTCAATCCAATCGTGATAACTTTTCTAGTCTATCTACATTAAAATAATACTGAAAGTGAGAAAAGTATTGTATTGTAAATGTATGTATAAGAATTAATTATGTACCTACTCTAAAATGTGCATTGTATAAAAGTATCCAATTTTAATGTATTAAATGGCTCACTATTTTAGGTATAATGGCTTCCACATAAAAAGTAAATAGTTATGCTGTCGCGGACTTTTATAATAGTACTGTTTAAGACAAACAGTCCCACAATACATTGTCTTAGTGTAACTTTAACGGTTTAGACAGCGCACGCCAAGACAACTTCCAGAGAGTAGGATTTTTTCCGACTTTCTTGATACTTCTCGTTATATTAGGCCAAATCACACAAAATCTTTTAAATTGTAGCAGTGTTATTCTGATGCGCTATATTTCTGGTAAGTTTCGTCGATATCCGTTCAGTACTTTATGCGTGAAAGAGGAACAAACATCCATCCATCTATCCTTAGAAACATTCGCGCTTTATAATATTAGTACCTACCTACCTAGGATTAGTAGGATTTAATTCCCCTGTGGTTGCCTGCCAGCTGATGATCAGTCTTATTATATTACTCTTTGCAGCTGATGCCAGCCTGCCAGTGTGTCACGTCATTTGGCGTGTCTTACACTGACACTAATAAAATGTGCTCCTGTCGCCGCTCGGCTCAGAGGTGGTAACGTAATAAAAGTATCTTACACAATCGGCCTTACCAATTACCATGGTATAATATTCTTCCGAGCTGGAACACTAACTACATAGATATTTGAAACTGTGTGAGCTTATTTGTAACATAAGCGAGTAGAGGAGACCAGTTCATGGAAATGAGAAAACTGAGTGCGATTATTCACATGATGAGCGACTAGAATTTCGGTCACGCTATAATATGTTTGTCGGTTCTGCATAGAATTAGTATGTATAGAGACCAGCACAGCTAGCTACCCCAATCTGTATTTTTTTTTTATAGATTATCAACTCTATTACAAACGGGTAAGATTCATGTTTAATTGGGAATATTTGACAGGCTGCGATAGCTTGATGTGCTGGCGTAGGTACTATATCGGTCCAGTTTTAAATGCTCTAAGGTTTTGTCTGAGGCAATAACCACTAGCTACTGCATCAGACTGGTTAATTTTCTATCCTCTTTGTGTTCAAAAAGCTTCAACTTAGTCGTCGACTACAATTTTTATTATTCGTCAGCGTATCAGAAATACATTCGTCAACCATATTGCGAGAATGCCTACCTTTGCCATAGACAAAAAATTGAATAGAATAGAGAATGCCCACCGCCATTTTTGATAAAATGTCACCCTGACAAAAGTCAATGGCCATTCATGGCATCCATTTGAGCAGATTGGGCCATAGAGTATAGATTGGGTATTTCAGGGCTGTGACGCTGTGTTAGTGTTTGCTTGCTATAATCGTGCTTCAATCAGTGTTTTTGTTTGAAATACTACAATTATTACAGTACAAAATGCCTAAGAATATCACGACTGACGTTAGGGAGATAATTTTGAAAGTAAAGGAATTTATGGACGAGGAAAAACGAATGCAAGTGCCAATAATACCACTGAGTAAAGTTTATGTTCGAGTATCTGCCGCTACAGGTTTGTAGACATGTTATTTTTTATAATATTATGCCGTATGCTAGTAAATCTTATACTCTGGAACGTATAAATGTTCTTTTGTTAATTTAAAGGTTCAAAAATAGCGTATGCATTTGAATACATTTCATACAACATACCTTAGCATTTTATCGTCTTTGTTATATGAAAGTTACCATAAATATCTTATAACATGTTTACGTAAGTACGCATTAAGCCAGTACATTAAGTGTATTGGAAATTGGAGCCCTATAGCGGCAATCATTGGTTATCCAAAGAATTCGATAAATAATTGTGTACCTACGTACGAAAGAATCGAAATAGGGCCATGATTAAACTTCCTCAGTCATAGTAGGTTACTACCGCAACCTAGCAACTGCTTCATAGTAATTTAGAATAATCTTTTGTTGGCCAGATACACATCATTATTCATTGACTGGGGTGTAAGGAACATAAATATCTAAACAGCACATCCATAGCTATAGTATTGTTTGCTTTACTATATGTAATATTTATCGCAATAATTTTTAACTGATTTGACACTGAGATCCTTCATTGATGCTTAAAATTAAAACGGTACCACAGCAAACACAATAACACAATTTTTCATATCATTTTAGCTTTATAGAATACTACCTGACCCGACAGACGTTGTCCTGTCTTAACTATGATACCTACCTTACCTACCCTACCTAACCTACCTACCCTACCTACCCTACCTACCTACCCTACCTAACCTACCTACCCTACCTAACCTACCTACCCTACCTTCCCTACCTACCCTACTTACCCTACCTATCCTAGCAAAAATGTGCAATAAAAATATTTTTCTCATACAAACTTTGCCACCCCTTGTAACCCTTTTAGGGGTTGAATTTCCAAAAAATAATATGCCTATGTCCTTCTCATGAATGCAAACTATCTACATACCAAATTTCAGCAAAATCGGTTGGGTGGTTTAGGCGTGAAAAGGTAACAGACAGACAGACAGAAAGACAGAGTTACTTTCGCATTTATAATATTATACTTTCGCATTTATAATATTAGTGTGGATGTATTATTCAGAAAATCAAGCATCAAGTCCTTAAAAATAGATAACCTTAGCAGTAGCTTTTATAATACTTTATTACCCTGACTATTGTCAAGAAATGCCTTGTTAAAATTATGGGTAATTGTTTATTATGGTCCATAAGGATTGAGAAGCCACTTTTTGTATCTTAACGAAATTAATATACTTATTTTGTGGCCCGACACTGTAGTACATACAAGATGGCAATTTTAACCATGCTTTAATAGATCTTCAAACTCAAACTCAAAGTATTTATTTCAAATAAACCAATTACAGGCACTTTTGAATTGTCAAGGTGTCGGTCAGTCAGAGAGATGAAGCTAGTTGCCCATTCCAAAGCAGTAGGTACCTATGGAGAAGAACGGGCAAGAAACTCCATGGACACTCTTTTAAACAAAATATGGTTACAAAATATTGGTTACATAGTTCATATTAATATTATACATGTGAGAACGATGCAGAACGTTAAAAGTATCCCCTTTAAGTGTAAGTTTACTTGTCCAAACTTATTATTCAACCTAGAGCTTTAAAATATAGTTTAGCATTAAGCGTGTTTTTGGAATTTCAACCTTTAAGGCGCTAAAAATGGGGGACTTAATTTGTATGACAAATTTTATTTCTCGAGTCAATATGACATGAAACTTACTTAAATACTTATTTAAGTAAGTTATAAAGTTTATTGGTAATTAATGTAAACCAACAAACAGTCAAGGGTAAATATTAGGTGATAAACACAGCATGCAATAACAATCAAATCAATGAAAATAATAATGTTTGACAACTTTTTATATCTTAATGAAATTAATATACACTCACAGGCACAATTAACCGCCCACCCATATTTTTCATCACCCTGTTTATTTATGTTAACTGTGGTTTATCTACTGTTTTATTTTTTATTAAATGGGTGCTTTAGCAATACACTAAACACTTATACTCTTATTTCGATCCCAAAAACTTGTATCACTGTAGCGTTTTTGGAATTTAGTCGTTGTTTGACATTGTTGCAGTTGCGTTACCGTGCTTACATTTCCTGATTCTTTGTGCCATAGTGTGTAAATATTGTTCGATTTAAGTTTGTAGTGTTCAATTGTTCTTTGTGACTCTAAAAAATGCCACTCGATGCAACTGGTGCTGCTAGGGCAGTGGCTTTAGCTGACGCTGGGTACAGCCAACGTCACATTGCCCGGACACTTGGTGTACCTCGAACAAACGTACGGGCTGCTATCAGGCGCTTTCGGGAGACTGGTTCGTACAAAAGGAGACCAGGTCAATGGCGGCATCGACGGTCGAGGGATGGAAGGACGTACTGTTCTCCGATGAGACCAGAATAGCTTTAAGGGGTCCAGGTAGACGTCAGCGTGTCTACAGACGACAAAATTAACGGTTTGTTCCGTGCGCGTTCGAGGCAATGTGAACGGTGACAGATACGTGGAAAAGGTTTTACAAGACCATGTCATACCATTCATTGGTGATAAATTTCATTTCATCATGTCATACCATTCATTGGTCTTATGCACGACATTGCGAGTTGCCATACCGCAAAATCCGTCGCTAATTATCTCAATGAGGTCGGGATTCAAGTTTTACCTTGGCCAGCATGTAGTCTTGATCTTAACCTAATTAAATTCATTTGGGATAACCTAAAAAGACGTGTTCGAGCAAGAGTACCAGCCCCTGCGACTTTAAGAGAGCTCAATACGGCTGCGGTAGAGGAGTGGCCCAATATCCCCTAGTCAGATATCCAAGACATAATGGATGGATTGCCATACCGGCTCCAAGAACGCATTAGAGCCCGAGCAAGTAATACCCATTATTAAAATTTTAATTCTAAAAATACCTACGGGAACTGTTTTTTTCAAAATTAAAGCTCATTTAAATTTCATTAACAATTTTCGCGAATCCGTTATTTTTAATTTTTTTTTACTAAACGCAGTTTTTCAATACTGTTATGTTTTTTGTTATCTTGATTCCTTTTGACATAATTTTCATCAAATGTGGTCTTAATTTGACGATCACTGTAAATTGAAAGAAATTCAAAGTGGGCGGTTAATTGTGCCTGTGAGTGTACTTATTTATAGTTGTATATAGCCATCTTTATGTTCATATAACTATTTAACTATATTAATAAATAGTTATATGAACATAAAGGTGGCTCCTCAATCCAAATGTTTGGACTGAGGAGCACACATCAGAACTAAGAACATCATGGATTAATATACTTATCATAATTTGGTATGATTTTGTAGCATTTGAGAGTAGTTAGTAGACAAAGCTTGGTAGTGTTCAAATGAAATAAGTTACCATACATTATATCTGGCTCCTCAGACCATACACATACATGTACTACAAATTCGAAAACACTTAATAATAGGTAGGTACATGTTTTTTGGAGTTGCATTTAAATTGACCAATTACTTTCATGAAAATTCACACTCTTATACAGTATTGATTGAGGAGCCACATTAAAAGTATTGTATATTTTAATTTTGAATATCAACAGTTCTGGACTCAGATTTTCAGTAGGCACTATACACAATTACTACTAAACGATACAAAATTGTCAAAAATATTCATTAAGTACTGTACTGTCAGTGTTTGGATTGAGGATTGTGTTGATTGGCCTTTGTGTTTCTATAAGTATTGAACTATAGGTACTACAAATTCGAGGATTGATCCTACAACATTTTTAAACTTACCACTAAATAAGTATATTAATTTCGTTAAGATATAAAAAGTGGCTCCTCAATCCTTACGAACATTACTATTTTCATTGATTTGATTGTTATTGCATGCTGTGTCTATCACTTAATATTTTGTCCTTGGCTGTTCTGTTGGCTTACGTTCACAGATATAGATAGACATAGATAACGCAAGAGCAACTAGGTACTTCGCGTGTCTAGCTTACGTACAAAAATCGTAAGTGGTCACTTTCGCGCTCAGTCTGCATCGGTATACAGCGCTAGTCGGATCATCATACATCACTAAATAGTGCTTGTGACGTCATAATAGGTAGTCAAAAAATGGCACGCTTGGTTTTCGATCATCATACATCAATAAATAGTGCTTGTGACGTCATAATAGGTAGTTAAAAAATGGCACGCTTGGTTTTCATACAGATCGTGATACTTGCGTTATCTATGTCTATCTATATCTGTGTTACGTTAATTGCGAACAAACATCATTTACATAAATAAGTATTTGTATCAAGTTTCATGTCTTATTGACTCAAGGAATAAAATTTGTCATACAAATGAAATCCCCTATAAAGCACCTTAAAGGTGGAAATTCCAAAAACACTTTCTTAGTGCTGACCTACATTATAAAATTTACCTTACATTATAAAGCTGTGAGAAATAATTCACATGCCCAGCTGTCTTGGCTCTGCATTGATTAATAAGTTAAGACATGTAAACTTAAACTTAACAGGAAGATCTATAACGGCCTGCTGTCTTGTATGTACCATAGTGTTGGGCCACAAGAGGAATGAATGAAAGGCAGTAGCAGCTGAGATGAGAATGCTAAAGGGATGTGTGGTGTTATGCGAATGGATAGAATAAGGAATAAGTAATTAAGTATATACTTAATTACTTATTCCTTATTAGATGTGCTAGTGCTCTTATATAAGAGCACTAGCACATCTGAAAGTTACACCGGTGACTAAAAAGTAGTGTGGAAATCGGTTGTCACAGTATGGACATGTTATGTGGAGGAATGAGGAAAATGTTGTCAGGATAGTTTTGAGTATCAATGTGGATGGCTTTACAAGAAGAGGAAGACCAAAGAAACAACGGATAGACTGTGTGAAAGATGATATGGCTGAGATGATGTCTAATAAAGAAGTGTGAATGAGTTGAGTCTGATAGAGCATAAAAACATTAATTACAAATATGAGTAAGACAAAGGTCATGGTGTCAAAAAAATGAGTGTGGATCAATTATAAGTTTAGATACTTGGAGGTTCTTCTATGATGTCCACCATAGAAGAACATAAAGTGATGAGATGTTCTTGAGGAAGGTCAATTGCTTAGTACTCACAATGTGCTTGTGAATGTAAACGAAACAAATGGAGTATGTACGGATCATGGCAGGTGGCAGTCTGTAGTTTCTGCCTACCCCTTTAGGGAAGGAGGTTTGAGTTTATGTAAGATATTGATAATTCTAAATGAATGTTTAGGATAGGTTTGGTATGCACTTATGATTTTTGCTGCTCTAGCACATCACCACCAAAACAAAAAGCAAAATAGTGCAATACATTTCAACAAAATCAGTTTTTATTAAAATATACATACACATTGTGTGAATTTTATGGTGGCAACTAATTACCAAACTAGTTTAAATAGAACAATTGATTTAAAACAGCATTACGCCTAGAATCTTAGACAAATTTGTCCTATAGGACACCCACATTTCGTCAATTGTGTTAGTCTAGTGTCATAAGAGGGCGAGCCTATAGCGATCAAGCAGGCACATCATCCAGACCCTGACCCGCTACTGAGAGATAGAAAACCCCAATAACATTGATACAATTATAATTTTATTGATATTGAATATAATAAATTAGTATTATGTTGTATAATTTTTTAAACCTTACAAACATGCATATTGTATTTTACTATGAACTCCTTAATTCAAGCGCTGTATCTTTGAAATTTTCAGGTGTATCTGAACGCACCGTATTGAACATAGTTAAGGAAGCAAGACTCGTTGAACAGGGCCTGCTAGACCCTGAAACTCTAAAGAAATCACCAAAGAAACGTGTAAGGACCAAGGGCAAGATCGAAGTTGATGAATATGACCTACAAGTGATTCGCAGAAAAATCCACGAGTTCTACGCTTTCAAGAAAGAAGTGCCTACTATCAACAAACTCCTCCAGATTTTAAAAGAAGAGATTAACTTCAAAGGCTCAAGGGAAACGCTGAGGAAGATACTCAGGAAACATGGTTTTCAATTTAGAAAGACAAAGAACACCAAAGAGAAGGAACAGGCTCCGGAATCAACGTCGTCCGTCCCGCCCATGGTGCCGCCGTACATACACACTATGTTCAGTCACAAAAATATACAATCATAGATTTTATGCATAGATTGTAGAGGCATAGATTTAGACTGGTAGGTTGTCGTTAGTTTCTCCTCATGAAACTGAAGAATGCTCCTCTAGAGATTTAAGTGCATCATTCAACGGCAGTTATATGCAACTGCAGTTATTGCTGCGCTAAAAATAGAATTCTAGATCTTTATATTGAGTGACGGTTGGGGGCCGTCTGCTTCATCTTCCAATCGTAATCTTCGAGCAATTGGTCTAACAAACTATACATGGAAAATTGGATCATGGAACTGCTCCTGACCACCAGACATTTTATTCTACTTTGATTTGCTATGTAGGATATATATATGCGAGAAGTAACTGCACTGTGTTTACCCTACTGCGGTAATGTCGTGTTTAATACTGACAGAAGCTCATCTTTTTTACATAATGTGTGTATCAGGTGATGTATGTGTGTCGGTAGGTTTTAACCTAACACTCATGGTCAGTTATATGTACACAGTATTATATCCCTATATATTAAGTAAGTTTCAATTGAGGCTATGATCTAAATCTCATGTTAAAATAACTCAAAAGTTTTGACTCTCAGAATGCCTAACTATAAACTGGGCGCGCTGCCGAACGGCACACCACTGTGTGGATACGGTGGGCGTGCTGAGCTGCAGATTATAGTGTATCCAAGGCCTTATAAGGTGTATTGTAATATGTATGTATATTGTATGAGCAATGTGCATTTGTAATAGTTATTGATCTATATGGTAGGCAATAGGTTGATGTATCTGTCACCACGAGGCGAGTATCTCGTGGCGTATTAAATTATGTAACACTCGATTGCTTGTGTAGTTGAAAGGTAGAACCGCTATATGTGACATGCGGCGGACTTGTCGTTCTAGATGTAAATAAGATCATAGTATGTGGTGGTTTGATATTAAATTATGTAGGTAGTAGTTTTAACTTTAAAACAATATTATATGGCAGCTTATGCAAATATTTATAAGATAGCTTATCCTGTAATCAATATTATAATTTGCCTATTAGTATTTCTAAGTGATATTTAATTTTATTTGTTCTTCAACTAGACTAGTGCCAATATCCGTTGATTCGATTTAATTCTTGTTTCTCCACCCGTTATCATACCGAAAACCTTTTGACTGAGTGACGCCTGTGAAAAAAAACAGTTTTTCATATAAATAATTATGAATCCTGTGGGAAATTTAAAATCGAATTCTACATTATGTACAGCTGGATCTCGTAGTAAGAAAGTTGTAGTCGATTTAGGCCTAAGTGAATGTGTAAATTACTAATGGAATAGTTGGCAAAGGAATATGTGAATATAGCCTCTCCTAGTAGGTTACTGTAGTTAATATTGTACGTCACGTAAACTTAAGTTCTATGTCATTTGTGTAGGTCCCACACGCGACGTCCAGCAACGGTGGCGCAGTGGTAACGGCCGCGGCTTTCGCGCGTAGCTCGTGGAATGCAATGGAAATTATTTCATCACTGATCTCAAAGGAAAACATCCGATTTTAACCCGCACTGGGCCCGCGTAGTAGATAACAGCCCACCCCCATTCATAGAGAGGAGACCGCTGTCAGGGTACATTATGGCTTGAGTTTCAACCTGAAGAATGTGAATATAACCTACGTCATTATGTTTAAAATTCATTCGTAACACACTTCACTATGTGCTGCCTCGCTATGTGCATAAATATAGCTATAATATCAAAATTAACGAAACGAAACGCACATTTATTTCTTCGTATAGTGTACGTATAGTTTGCACGCAACGTTTGTGCAAACTTTTTAATTTGATATGCGCACATACTGCTTGAACATGCAAGATCCTGTAGTTGGGCCTTTAAGGTCACAGCTCATTAAAGCCACCCGGCACCCACCCCGCACCGCCTCGTCCCACGGCGTCCAATCGTTGTCGACAGGTAGTACACGGGTGGACGCCGCGTTATCACCAATGTCGCTCGGCCAACCAGTGAACCTCGCAACTCGCAGTGGAGTGAACGCAAGGCAAGTATGCGAGCGGCTAGTTGTCACCGAGTAGTCCGCCAGCCCTCCGCGCGTAGAGGGCTTACGACTGAGGCGATCCCATACAAGTCCATATAAAGAATACTAGCCGCAGGAGGCGAGGCGGTGCGGAGTGGGTGCCGGGTGGCTCCCAAATTCAACACCTTTAGTGTTGACAATAACTTAAGTTAACTTTACAAAAATGTAAGCAGAACAATTGACAATTCGAGTCTGAATATGTCAGTGCGTTTGACACAGACGTGTTCCGACATGACACGTTGTATCACAACTTGCGTAAACGTAGGGACCTATTTTTCTATGTATCTAGCTTGTATTGTCTCACAGCAGGGCAAAGCGTTCTTCCCTGTGTGCGATAACTAACACACACACACATCTGTCCATTTGTTTCTATTCTTTTGGCAACGAACACACTACATGTGCGACATCGATGTACGAAATTCCTATTATTAAAATTATTCCTATAATATAAATAGAAAATAACGTATAATTTTGTATTATTATTGAATTCACTAAATTTATAATAAAACCACTACAATTAATTAAATTTTACATTTATTTAATTCATCATAAACAATTTTACATATACGTGACACGTCTTTCTTTAGTATTCACTACGAAATTACGAGAAAAGTTCGTTCGTTTATTTTACTTTTACCCGTGTTAATTATGTCTAAGAAAGAAGCATTATGGTGTGCTAATTGTGCGCATATAAGATAAAGGACACTTCGCTTTTCCGCCTTCGCAATGCAGTCCATATAACAGCTGAAAGCCCAATATCACAAATGAATTTCTCATTTATATTACAATCCCGGCCATTATTCCTAACTTGAAAATTGAGATAAGTGATTGTTTCCTTCCAAAATCAACTGTTGTTTTCTCGTATCATCGTAGTGAATTAGAACCTTGATCCTTACGCACTGTTGATTAGAAGAATCTAAGCAGGCAAAAGATAAAGTACACAGGCAATTTAGCAAAAGTATTTTTAAATATACCGAGCCAGTACAGTTTAATCGGAAATCATCAACTTACAGTTGAACTGCCCAAAGTCATATAATTAGCAACGCTTCCAATTAATCAACAGTGCATTCCCAAATGTTACCTCCAACGATATAAACTAAACTAAGAAAAATAACTGACAAAGATCCACAACAACAATTATATAAATATAGTGCCTTATCATTAAATAAACCGTACAACCAAAATATATATTACTTAAACATAAGGTTACATAGAAAAACCTAGCGAAATCCTAATTAACAAGCGTTTACTTGAGCCAGAATGAACTCCCTAACTAATAACTTCTAATAGTGACGCTCTAACACTTATATCACTAGTTCTCACTACATTGATTTGATATAACAGTACGTTATATTATTATATAATAATGGTTATCAATATAAGCACAAAATAGGCACAGGTCTACTTTATGCAGTGTGATCACAAACTCACGGGTCATCAAGAAAATCGTTAGTGAAGTACACACCCGTTCTTGAAGGCATTGCAAAAAGGACTTCTGTACTCTAGCTGTTGAGCGATAGTTTATCAAGATGATGGTCGAAGATCTTCGCCGTGAAAACTTTAACAGACACTGACTGAATATTGCAGCAAGTTTGTTGTCACACACCGCATAAAATTTACCTCCGATGTGTATACACGTTGATAGAAGTGCACAGCTTTAAAAGGGTTCTTCAGTTTTACAGATTATTTAGCCGAGTAAATGTCTCTGGAATATAAGAGTAGTGCAGTAAACAGAATACGAGAATATAGAATATTTTGACGATTCTGTAGGTACAAACATTTTGATAAAATATGTTATTTTTTATACACGAAACTGTATAACACTATTGTGTATGAATCCCTTTAAATTGATTTGGGCCTTACTAGGGATTGAACATAACCTCAAAAACGAAGTGCAGGCTTATCGGACACATAATTTGTGAGTATAGCTAGCAGTACTTAATACCTAAGCGTGCGTTATTAGGAATAAATGCGCCACGTAATAGTAAATTGACTGGCTTAATATACATTTAGCATAATAATAATCTTTCAAAATTAGTTTTGACACAATATAATATTAAATCTCTAAAAATCTAGAAGATGGGGCTTACATGAACATTACAAAGGCGAGATATTAAAATTTGACAAAAGGTGCCACATGTCAGCGTAGGTATTAAAAATAACGTTTGGAACATCGCTATAAAATAATGTGGGGTCTAAACTAAAAACTAAATCTTACATACATTTTATTATTTATATAATAATATATAAAATTATCTTCATCAAATTTCTTTCATTTCGTATCAAAATTTCTTCAACGCTTATGGCCGGCTGACCTCAAACGGAAGCGGGTCAGCTGCTAATTTATATGAAGGAAACAGTAAACGATGGCGCAGAATACAGGCAATACATATTAAAATCATTAAGTATATTATATTGCCTACTCCTTTTTATATTTATGAAATTTTGTATTAGATATACAGTATCATAAATATGAGTGAGCATGTTGATTTTAATTTTATTTTTGTTTCTCGTCTAAAGATCTGTCTCAGTTGCCACAGAAAATTAGCCGTCACAGAATCAGCTCTGGTGGAGATCAGATAGGTAGTGCTGTAGTTCCATGTAAAATACTGGGATTCAGCTGCATCCGGGCCCACCCCAATTGATTTTTTTTAATCAATCTGTTTCTCATAAGCATCAAAATCTTTATGGGTCTAACTGAGTTTGAACTACTAGAAAGGTATTCGCACAAAAAAAACCGTATCGCTACTCCATGGAACACTTCTCACACAAATTTGCCCAGCGTCCTGTGTAAACTTTGTTGATTATTTATATTCTTGTGTAGGTATATATGGGTTTGTCTGATTAATATTGGAATAAATTAAGTATTTTTTACTAAGGTGATAAGCAGAAATGTACGTCTCGTGCTTGATACTTCGCCCACATGTCTGTACAAAGAAATTATTTTGATATTACAGTACTGGTGATAGTACTGTAATCGACGGGGTAGGCAACTAAACACGTTAACTAAAGCTAATGAAAATTTAACATAAGCCGTCTTCGTCGTCAGATTTCTTCACGTATGTCACCGGCGCGTACGGGGACTCTTCTATTTGCTCGTTCGATACATCCTGGAAAAGAGAAAACAATATGTAAGTATATTGTATACGAGCTACTGCCCGCGTCTTCGGCCGAGTGTATGTAGAAAATTAAACAAAGGAAATCTTCTACCGGGATAGAACCCGTTCAGTTCGCGATTGCCTGACTACCAGTGTCACAAACGGATATCGTATAACCTAACAACGGGGTTGAGTTGTCACATATTTTGTGTCGTTCGCGTACAGGACATGCGCTTGCTTGTCACGTATGTGCCAATGGCGTTCAAAAGGTTAAGTAAGAAAATTGTCGATATATATTCGCTACTTCGTCGACGTTGGCCCAGATGCCGCTGTGGTTGTGTGTCAGTGAATGAATGAATGAAAGTTTTTAATTAAATAGAATAGAGCTAACCGCTGTGGTAGTAGACTGCGCATTGGGGCTGACGTAGGAGGGCGCCGCGTTTTCCCTGACGGCGGCCCTGGGAGCCGGCTCCATGGCCTCTGGCAGCGGCACCGTGGCCGCCAGCCGCGCGTACTCCACGTCCATGTTGCGGATGAAGGGGCTGGCCAGCGCGCGCTTGGCCGACTCGCGGTCTTCCTCGTCATAAGCTTGAAGAATTTGCTCGAGGGTCTGCATCTCCGCCACCTCGCAGTTACTGCCCCATTCCTGGCAATTATTATTATTTCTGTAGGTACATCTAGTCAGAAAAGGCAGATGGTTGTATTGATCAGTTTCATCATTATAAGACTGATAATATGTACTATCAGTCTACTATGGTAGCGAATAATATTGCTGGTACTTACTAACATTACAAACTGCACAAGTTTTGTTGAATACAAGTATCGCACTTTGTTGTGTGTTGTGTTCACTGCCTTCTTGTTCTAGCGCTACCGCTGAGGCTGAAGGCTTGGGTTCGGTGCCCGGTTTGAGGAAAATGTTATTGGGTTTTTCCATTTGGAACTTTTCAGTAGGAGCACGTAGTCTGGATTTGTGCCCGGTTAGTGGCAATGGGCTCGCCCCCTTACATGGGACTCAAACATTACACGCTAATTGTGGGTGAACTACAAGTGCACCTCTCCTAACCCTTACAACTCGTACGGGGATGTCAACGCGGGGTTACAGCAAACCCACCTTGTACGCTTTTTCAGCGGCCACAGTGTCGCCCCTAGCGAGTTGGACAAGCACTATGGCGACAGTGAGCCTCCCAATCGCGCCGGTGTTACCAGACTCTTGGTGGAAGCCTATCTCGCGACGGAGGCTATCCACGGCTTGGTCATACCTGGAAACAGTGCACGTGTTTCATTAGTTTTGGCGTGCATTTTTGGGTGTCTATCTGTCAGAAAGATGAATCTATTTGCCCAAACCAAAGTGCAGTAGGTAGCAGAACGGGTAAGAAACTCCACAGACTTTTAAAACAAAATATGTTTACAAAAGAAAACAGTGGAATGCGTATGTAAGAAGAAAGTCCCAATAGAGTTACCCCTTATAAGCCTAACGGACGCTTTTTTATTGAAAATTTAAATAAAAAGATAAAACAAAAAATGAATTACAATAAGTCATGTGAGAGATGGCTACTTCTAATGACAGCCCCTTCACGAATATGACGCATGAATTAGCACAATTGGATATTTGTAAGTAACGTAACTTTTTATGAATTGTCAAAACGCGCAATTTGTACGTACCTAAATTGTATTAAATATAACAATGTGACGTAACAGATTTTTAGAATCAAATGGAATATTTATTAGCATTAAAGTAATTTTACAATTACATTTAATTTCTGTACGCTGATGGAAGTTTTTAAGACGAGCGGTCTTTTGTCTATGTGATTTCATATTTTATTTTTGACCGATTTAAATAGACAATTCAAAATCATCAACATCATCATCGTCATTTTAATAGTCAATTTTGAAGGGAACTAAACGATCCAACGCAAAAATGTCGCCTAAAGATCTGTGGGGAAAATTTTTACTACGGCGTTTCTTACCTATTCTTTTAACGTTCAACAGTACCTGTTTACGGCTCACTTATTTGAAATGAATGATCTGACTTTGATTGAGCTTGAATGGCTGTAACACCTCATGAACCTGTGAATGGACCCTTAAACAAAACCAGAACACGAGAGCTACCGAGTTGTAGGTCGCAGATTCGAACCTACAGACGATTCACTTTGTATAAATTATTCCATCACCACTGCTCCCAAAACGGTGAACGAAAATATCGTGAGAAAACGGGCTGAAATGTCCCAGAACTAAAATTTCAAAGTCGTTTCGAAGTCACTACCAAGTCGCTAGGCCAGGGTCTTCTTCTTCTTTTCGTGTGGTTAGTGACTAACCTGGTGTCAGAGTTTTAATGCTGCCCATGGGCCTCTGACTTAGCATCACATGCTGTTGAGAAATATCTCGCAGGCATGCCGGTTTCCTCACTATGATTTCCTTCACCGATTTTGAAGCAAGTGATAATTATACAATACGCACATGAATCTGAAAAGTCAGAGGTGCGTGGCTTGGGTTCGATCTCGACACCTGAGAATTGGCAGTCCGACGGTCATACCCACTAGGCTATCACGGCTTTTTTTGGGCCAGAGTGATTACAGCCCTCGCCGAGAGACCGGAACATTCTAGGGTGATTATGCGTTACCATCGCTTAGACGCTTGGATGAGGATCGAAGGATGAGCGATACAAAACGTTAATACCATTGTAGCTTCACGAGAATGCGGGACGCCTTGCTGATGTACTCAGAGCCCTGGTGCTGACTGCTCTCGGTCTGCAAAACAAATGACAAACGGTCTATCAGTCAGCTGTAGATCAGTTAGTATTTGGTTGGATCCTTACTTTGGCCAGCTTGAACTGTTCAACTCGTGATTCGGAGTGTAGCACTGTATGAATTTCACAACACCAGGGGCTACAACAGCAGCTCTTATAGTAGTATTATTTTAATTTTGCTTCAGTGTGAGAAAGTGATAGACCCATATCTCCATCTCTCTCTAAGTGACGTAATATTCAAATAATACTACTGAGGTGATGGTTGGCCCCCTTGCAGTCTTTCGCGTGGCTTCAATGTAATGTAAGGTCTGCACTACATGTATCAGAGATGAAGGCATAGTACTATGGCAAAAAATATGTATGCAAATATATAACCTTTCTCAAATATACTAAACTGATTTTAGGCAACCAAACTATGTGATTATTGGGGGTTTTCTATTAGACAGTGTGTCAAATAGAAAAACAACAACATTAATTTATTTTTCTTTATTTAATAAAGGCTTACTACATAGCACAATATTAGTTATTTAATATTAAGTATACATAGATTCTAATTCTAAGTTTAAGAATAACTTATTTGCTAAAATACAGGTTACACAAATAGCAAAAATTAAAATCGGTGGGTTTACACACAGTTCATCTTTTGGCATGAGACTCTAGTTTTACATTAAAAATAGCTGCATATTTTAGAGAAATGCACAACTAGTACATAGTTAATATAAATTACGAGACATCCTACGAAATTATAACACAGTAATTAATACTTGTATTTAAATTACTCAAATCCTAAACATAACATTTTTGAGTTACACTTGCTTTCAATTATATCCAATTCAATTTCAATTATATCAAAGAGTCATAAAAAGTCTAAGCAACACGATTTCGCGTTGCTTAGACTTTTACAGATTTAGATACAGATTAGATTACATTTTTTTCATAACAAAGTAGGTATACAATATTTTTGTTACATACATAATACTGGCTGATTTTAAACATAGAAACTTTTCGATTATCTTTTGTTTTCATTAAAATAAAAGCTATATTTTTTCCCCGTTTTCATGTGTTTTCGTTGCTTGATACATTCGGTATTTATGTCTCTTTTATCATTTTGAGATATACAGTTTTTGAAAAAAAAATAGCGGTGAGCCATATTTTATGTCATGGAGCAACGCCATTAGACTGCTGATGCAGAAAGCTGTAGGAATGCTACAAGCGGAAAGAAATCAGTCCCAGGTATCTCGGCATTTTGGTGTCAATAGGAGCGTGATTGATGATGTAATACAGGGGATCCTGCTGAGCCGCACCCAGGACGTGGAAGGAGTACAAAACTCGACAGGACCGATACATACAACTGACTGCAAAACGTCAGCCGATGTTAACCGCCCGTGAGACATGTTTAGAGCTACCAGTCTCAATCAGTGTTGTTGTTTGCCACAAAACCGTGAGAAATTGGCTGCATGAATACGGCCTACGAGCACGATGCCCAATTAAGTGCCCGCCATGGGAATCCCGGTCGTCGAAACGAATGATGCAGGGAATACTTGACATGGACCCAGTAGCAATGGGATGAAAACCGGCACAGACATATATTATAACCTGGGATAACACATAAAAAACACATAGGATACATTCTATTAAATAGACATAATGAGACCAAAACTTTGTCTTACATAGTTAAAATTTAATTGCTAACTTAAATTATACATTAGCCTCATTGGGCTCCGCTTAGGCTAGTCTCAGAAGATTCGTAAGTCTAATATTATATGCATATTTATGAGAAAAATCCTTAACGTTACATGCTTAAAATTTAATTGATTAAAGATTTAATTATTTTATTGGGTAGCCCAATAAGGATAGCTTAGACTCTAGTCTAAGAAGATTCGTAATTCTAAGATTCAATACATATTTATGCGAAAAAAACATTAATGTTACATGCTTAAAATTTAATCGATTAAAGATTAAATTATCGTCATTGGGCTACGCCCAGACAAGTGACTAAATTAAACAGTGATGAGTACAAAACTTTATCTTAAAATGCTTAAAATTTAATTGAGATTGACTTTGTCTCTTGTTTTATATACCCAGCGGGGATTTTTTTTAAATGCGTTACAAAAACGTGTTAACCGAGGGGTGACCAATCAGTTCACCAAGATGTAATTTACCAAATTTTGAATTAATTTACAAAATACATGTTTTGTCATTTCATCAATAAACAACGGCAAGTTTGCGAGCAGAAACAACTAGATTATACCGGGTGTAACCGAAAGGGTATACACATACAAAAGGATATGCTACAGACCACCAAACTGAACAACTTTTTATATCGAACCGACGCCGAAATCGTGAAAAAAAAATCAGCTGTTCCCTACATTTCGACGACCAAAAATGTATAAAACAGCTGTTTTTTAACAATATAGAACAAAATACTTTGAAATATTTGACCAACTGGAAATTGAAACCATGTAGTTTAGAAAATGTAAGTACCAGTTCTAAAACGTGCATTAGATTATAAAATAAACGTGAATTTTCAAAATCATCTAAATATTGCATGAAAAAAGAATAAATTATGTAATATCATCCTAATATATCATTCAATCACAATCCTAATATATAATTTGTAAAGAGAAGCATTTGCCAAATCAAAGTTTCAAAAGCGAGTGTTTGAGAAATAAATTATTGGCGGAAAAAGTTGTTTGTGAAATAAATAGTATACGAAAAAATAGACAATGTAGTTTTCAAAGTCAAATCATTTATATTTCAAATAGACACAAGAAAGGCACTTAAAATTTGAACGTCAAAAATGAATAAGAAATAGAATTGATTCTAGTCGCCCCTTCCAAAAGGTAGTTTCGTGTGGAGAAGAATGGGCTAGAAACTCCACCGTTTTCTTTGACACACAAGTGGAACCACTTTGATCTCCTAAAGTTAAAAAAGTGTTACTTATATCTGTTCACCAATGTATAATTAACCTAATCTAACTGGTTCAATACCGGGAGGCCTATTTAAAAAAAACTCTTCTGCGCAAGTTTGGGTCCTGAATTTAAATTTCTAGTAAAATTGCGTAATAATAATTCAATAGGTATATAACAAGTTAATATTCCAAACGTGGTTTTCAAAAAAATTGTTTGACAAATAATACATTATAAAAAAAAAGTTTATTGAATAATTATTTTCTTTGTTAAACTTGTTGTTGTATAACGATGAAATGACAAATCATGTATGAAATAAATACATTTTGGTGAACAAACCGATCACCGATCACGAGAGAATTTTGTGTCTTTATTTAGTTATCACGCGGTCTCCTCATCTCCATATCAGCTATCGTCCTCCTAATTGTTCTGCTAACTGTAACAAAATGATACAACTTTAGGATAAACTTATAGAAAGTGAAAACACATTATTTGTGTTGCGATTTCTAGCAATAAAATATTTGAATGTTAAATGGTGAATTCTCCAACCTTCACATTTAGGAAAATGCTTATTGATTTATTATCCAACAGAGTACCGCAACTTTTGTAGTTCAAGTGATGAAAAGATGTCTTGTAAATTACAGTAGTGAATGGTAAAGCAAATTTATATTTTTTTAATTCAATCGCCTTCGGCAATGTCGGTGCATAAAGTTTTTACAGTAGCACTAGCTAGAGTCGATTCTAGAACGTCTCAAAACATCATGGGACTATTACTTACTTTTCGCGAAGCTTTTTGCGTGATAAATTTCTGTTTCTTTTCAAGACACGTTTTCTAGATCTTTCCTTTTCTATTCGTTTTTCCTTTACTGCATTCATTTTGTTATGAAAATATTCTATTAATGCCACGTTGAAGCCTCCTGAAATAATATTAACAGTTAACCACCACCACGATCGTAAAAGCACAGAAATGATAAAATTAGGCTCAAGAAGTAGCCTACCCTTCTTGACCGCAGCAAACGCCTCTGCCAATTCTGAGTCTTCGGAGTCTGACGAGCTTGTGGAGCTTGTAGAGCTTGTAGAGTCCGAGGAGTCCGAGCTCTCGGATGTAGACGAGTCGAGCTGAAAAAAAAACGTCGTACTGGTCAATTCTAACAAGCATTACATAATTAATTTTGTGTATACTGGAATAACCACGGCAGGTACCGCAGAAAATAGTGTTTATTCCTTCCCTCAAAGCCCGTGTGACAATATTGTGATAATATCACTTGTGCAATTAATACCAAATCGTGATTGTCATGGTAGGTTGGTAGCCGTTCAAGCGGAGAAGTCCACGACCAAATAGGTCTTTGATTTTTTTAAAGCCAGGAGTCATACCGGCGTGTTATCCTTCACAAAAGCGGTCGCATTTAGTCCTACATGCGAGTTAATTAAATAGATGTTTCAAGCCCGTGTTCAGTTGGGAACAAAGTTGCAAAATTGTTTCAGCAACTTTTAATTTGTGTCGCGGAATGTTGTAGTGAGCAATATTTGATGTCAAACGTGTTTGTATGTGTGATGCAGGAAACATAATGGCACATCTGCTGGTTTGTTTAGTAAAAATCTAACGAAACGGTTGGAAGAAGGCTACATGAACATTCTGTCTATATCATAATGCAATAAGTGGCTACATTTATCTTTTTCGTTCAAAATACGTGATTTATGAGTGTAAATAGATAAATTAACAATATACAAGAAGTTTTTATTTTTACAAATCTTACTTCCGCCAATATCTGTCGTTTAGTGATTTCCATTGATGGTATACTGGTTACCTGTGCTGCCATCTATTTAATTTATTCAAGACTAATTATAATTCGTTCTAGTTGAGACCCTTTGTCAAAGATTTCACGGTTACATGTTTACCTGACAGGTTGTTACCTGACAGGTTGTTACCTGACAGGTTGTTTCTCAACTTGGTGACCTATGAATACGCAGCACAATCACAGTGTGTACCTCGGACGCGTCGTCCTCGTCCGCTGGCACTGCGGCCAACTTGTCAGCTTGCTTATTGCGGACCTCGCCCTCTGGGGCCTTCTTAACCTCCGGGGCATCTGCGTTTTTCGGGGCCTCCGAGACCCCCGAGGCCTCCTGGACCACCGAGGACCCCGTCGCTACTTGGTCCTCCACGACCACTGTGGACCTCATGGCTACCTTGTCCTCCATGTTCTTCGAAGCCTCCGTGTCTATGGAGACTGTCGCGTCGCGTGCTTCTCCTTCTCGCTCTTTGAGTTCCAACTGCTAAAATAAATAGGCATTATAGAAATTAAATCATCAATTTTTATTAACTAGTATCAGGAAAATTTGCCCACCACTAGACATAATTCCTCTGTGATTTCCTTTGGGGCCGAATGGACGTTCGTTATAAGAGCCCAGTCTTCTGCTGCATCCGGCGTCAGATTTCGCAGGATTTTTGGAGGATTCGAAACGTACCTCAATAAATACTGTAACTGCTACAGAGAAGACTCGCAATACCGACCCTATAATACAAATTGAATTACACAGACAAAGTTACAACTTCAATTACATACTACACACACTGGCAAAGAGAGTGATCTGTGAGTCGAGCTAGACCCGACAGGAATGAGACCAATGCCAGAATTGTTGTCATCTGAAGTGTAAAAAAAAAACTCAAATACTACAAAAGTGCAAAAAACTTTTGTTTAAATAAATTTCGGTGACTAACTCGTAACTACTTCATGAGGCTAACTATGGCAATGTTTTTTTTTCTACCCGTTGTGTGTAGGCTCATTAAATTAAAATTATCGAGAGAAGTCCAACTCATAGCAGCTGTTACCAGGGTCCAATGAGGGCGAGGTGGATACCGCTCAAAGTGAGACCAGTATATCCATTGTGTTTGTGCTCATTGTTGTGGTCCTGATGGGTGCTATCTATTGTATCGGTATCCAGGGTCAGATTGTGAAGAGCTGAAAGAAAAACGAGGCCTGCGATTTGTCCCAACCAACAAACACTTTCGCATTTATCATGTTGCCTTTTAAATAATGGACATAATAACAATGAAACCGCTTTGTTGAGCATTAAAACATGTTTTTGTTAATAAATTTACAAGCCCTGTTTTGGTTAACTTTCTTTCATCACATCATTCGATGTGGCAACGTACTTTACATTTTGTGCAATCTGCAGATCAGTGTCAAGTTGTATGACGATCAAAATATGATTCGCGGCCACAACCATATTATATTTAACAAGCTTCGATATTTATAATAAGTAACAAGATATCCCATAAACAAATCATCCACCGAGATGACGACCAATGGATGGAAAAAAATAGATATGTTGCGCCGACCGCAAATAAATTGGGATAAGGGCAGGAGAATGAGTCTGCTAGCAAAATTACTTTAACATATCTTGAAAATACCTTTTAAATATTTTCTTTGAACGAATTGACCAACGCTGGCTTTTCCCCAATGTTGTCCATTGCTTGTTTTAAAAAGGCTTACATATTAAAGCAGCTACATGTTCACACTTACCGCTCCAGTCATAAACTCTGGTCATTGACTCCAATCACAACACGAGAATCATTGAACTGTATTTTTTAAAATTTATTCCAAATTAGTATTATAAAATCTTAAGCGCTAATAAACGACTTTTAATTATTTTAATCTAAAGACTTCGTCTAAACGAGTAGTGATTATGATTTGGAAAAAGTATATGTTAAATTAGAACATTCTTTAAATAAATTAATATGTGAAAATCTTAGATTATGTATCAATTAAATAGTTTAATTAATTTGTAGACTTATGTCCAACGCGGATAAGAAACTGAGAAGCCCGTAAAAACTATTAAGCGCATTTTTATGAAACGTTGACCATATTAAAGACTATTTAATGATTTATCTGAAAGAGTTGAACTGATGATTTATTGATTTTAATTCTATAAATACATTCTTGTATACAGTCGCGACCAAATCATAAATTTTGATCAGCATTCATTCTAACACTGACCTGCAAATAGCAAAATACGCATGAAAATTGAAATTACTGATACAACTGCAAATAAAAAAATGTAGTTACTGCAAATTGAATTTCGTGGGCGACGCGACACGGGCGCATTCCCCTAAAGCGGATGAAAAATGACAAATTACATGATAAAAAACATAATAATATGTATAGTATAATTATGAACGAATTCAGCAGATGAATGCCCTTCCTCCTGCCTCCTGCCGTCCTCGACACGGGTCCACAATGACCACCAACTCTTAAAACCTCACACGTTCACGTTGTGAAATGCAAATAAATATTGAATACAATTGGTATTATTTATTAAATAAAATATTTATATTGTGGGGTTTTGTTGTTTTTAGATTTTCAATTTGGTTTCAGATTAGTTTTGCAACAAACCCTTCTTTATAAAAGCAGTTCTTAACAACTATATGATTTGAGTCACATAAAACTGTCGTTGGTCTAGTGGTCGCCAGCGCTACTACTGACAAGGAGTCCTTGGGTTCGATTTCCAGGTCGGGCAAAGATTCCGGAGACTAGACTCTTATTTACATGGGACACACATAACTGGCGAAATGTGGGTGTACTACTGGGTCATCTCTGCCCTCTCCTTCGATCATTAACTTTATTAAATGCAGTGATTAATGCAAATTACATAAATAATAATATCCTTGTACACTTCACACAACCCCATATAGTCCCAAGCTAAGCAACCTAATGCTTGTGTTATGGTAACAAGATGGCTGATAAACTACTTAGATGACTGGTAATAATTAGTGACCGATATTTAAACATGTGATTGTACTCATGATTACAATCAACTTTCCCAAAGAAACTTTTTTTGTATACTCAATAGCTGCTAACAGCTGGCCGGCGCGAAGGTCATTGAACTTTGCGCGCGACAGTTAATATAATATAATAATAATAATAAAATTTATTTAGGTCCTTTTACAAAGAAATACATTTTTTACAAACAAGCATGAACAAAGCATGATGTTTTATGTATAAAGGTATGTCATGCTAAATGAAAAAAAAAATGCTTAAATACTAGAATGAAATATTTTATTGGTCCATAATATCATCACATTCATAAATAGAAGAGGCTTGAAGCCTTTGAAAATGGTAGAAAGTGAAAAAAAACATAGTAGGATGAAACCCATTGGAAAAAGAAGGGAATATAATAAAAATAATTTACGGGCGATTTGAGGTTGGGAAGTGGATGGGAGTGAGTTTTAAAGGGTAAAAATAGTTTATCTCGATTTCCGGCAAAACTACCAAGTTCCATGAAAAAAAAGTTTAATGGCAAAGTTCTACAGATCTACAATAACCTCAAGATTTATGTGAAAATTTCAAATAACCAAGTTTTTGTTTTTTTTATTTTTATCCATCCACTTCCCGACCTCAGATCGCCCGTAAATTATTTTTCATTTCATTTTTGTTATATCCTTTTCCAATGACTTTCATCCTACAATTATTTTGTTTGGTGTCAAAAATTAGGGACCCTGGTCTAAAAATATGTCATCTGAAAACGAAACCAGCGGCTTAACAAACCTAATGCCGGTCGCAGATCAAGAGCTAAGTTAAGTTAGTTAAGCTTAGCTTTAGCCGACACAGTTTTTCATACTTGTGTGCAGACTGCAAACTATGTAAAAAAAAGTATGAAAATCTGTGTCAGCTATGCGAGCTAAGCTAACTAAGCTTATTGGTCTGCAATCGGCATAAATCGAGCCCAACTAAGATACCACAAAATAGTCGTAACGTGCGCACAACATTCCACTGCTGGAAAAGCTAGTGAGGAGGGAACCTTCTAAATACAGACTGATGCGTGATGTCAGTGATGAGTGATTAATTCCCACAAGTGAGAAAAACTTAACCAGAACAAGGAGTATTTATACTTTCGCCAGATACTTTTGAAACTGACATTAAGTTAAACTTAAACTAATATTAAATTCAACACTTTCTTTAGAAATTACTGAAGAATGAATACTAGAATCACTAATATTAAGTATAATTATTATGAAAATGTACTTATCTTGTTAACACCGCAGCGTTGACTTACAAATAGTTACACCCAGGAAACAAAAAAAAAACAAAAATAAGTAATAAAACAAAAATCGAAGCAAAATAATATATACCGAAGCATAATAAATAAAACGAAAACAATAATCTAAAAACCAATCATGCAAACAAATTATTAAAATCAACTTAACCTTAAAATTAAAAGGGGTCGGCTACTAACAACCAAAAATAAAAATTAAAGAATAATAATAATCCATTCGATGCTCACTGCGATGCGACAGATAGATGCTGGAAATGGAGGCAAACATTGCATTCTCAAAACGAACTAGGTTTAAGTCTTACTTACAGAGGATACATCAGCGGCCTGTTGGAACAGCTTCACGGCTAGTTCCGGAGACGTCCCTTCTATGATCTTGGCTCCCTTGTCGAGCACGCTGGCACCGCTGTCGCCCGAGCCATGCTGCTGGTACAGAGTTGCAGACTCCACAGCTAGTTTGTAAATCTGGAAGGAAAATTATGTTTCTTAAATATATTTTCTTAGAATCGTAGTATTTCTTTTTCGTGCAGAAATATCGTTTTAACAACGCTTTCACATATTTCTAACATGATAGACCAAGATCTGGACAATTGCTCCAATGTATATATTGATGTTCCAGCACTATAGTTACTTCTAGAATATTCTTTTTGATTTCTACACTCAAAGAAGACTGCGCCAAGAGAGTTCATAAATATGTACAACATTACTACCTACTATCTCTCCGAGGCAAACAACAGTGAGAGCCCTGAGTAATACGGTTCTTTACATGTTAATATCATCAAAAACTCTAGACGATAAATTATTCGATAGGTACAAAAAATTATTCGTCAAATCTATCAAAGTTTGGATAAAGGTTCTATACAAATTTTACATCTTTACGGATTCAAGTAATTAATTATGATATCAAAATTTACTTTTTTGTCTCCCATACCAACATGATACTCCGAAAATAGAATTAACAAAGCAGTGTCCAATTAATCTGTGTATTTATTGAGCCGTGATGTAAATTGGCCGGCGGGAGGCATCCGCCCACGCCAACACGCGCGGCCCCCACTTTCGTGTTACCCTAGCAACGTGTCCAGACCCCCACGTGACTGTACATATACTGTATAATGCTTATAAAGGGCATTCATTACTAATTAATTAATTCATTTATTTAAAAGTATCAAAGACTCAATTTGTTAGTAAATATATTCCTTAACGACTATGTTAGTAACTTATTCTACACAACACATCAAGGTATGTGAACCCCTGCTACAAACCCAACACCGAGGTAGAAAGCTTGCAGCAGCGGTTCACACACAAACAATCCAGTCTGCTCGCGACACACCGCAGAATAATGTTGGGGCTGGCCCGCACCCGGCGCACCAGGGAGGCGCATCTTTTACGCATCACTGCGTAGAAGCAGTCAATGCGAGCTTCAGCAAACATCCCTGATGCGCTACAGAAGCGGAACAGCCCCATCAACACCCGGAACGCATTATTATATTGAACACGAAAGAACATTACTAATGAACTTCAATCTCACCTAAAGGGCATCTAGTTCTAAACTGAATTAATTACATTTAATAATTAGACATGCACGACTGATCGATCAACCCATGCATAAATCTTCTGTAATTAACTTTTGGTTTCAAAACTTTCCCGCAATGTTTGATAATCAAGTCAACCATTAGGTATGTAAAAACAAAAACATATTAACTACCCATTTTTATTCACTCATATTATAAAGAAGTAAAGTTTTGATGTAGGAGATAATCACTGAAACACCTCATCCGATTTAAAAAAAAGATGGAGAAGGAAGTTGCCCTATATACTGTATGGTACAATTAGGCTTCCATGCGTACCTACTCCCGGGCAGTAGCTACTTACGTGTAATAAAATATGTATTACTAACTCCGAGTCAACAAATTCATTGATTTCACCCACAGAACAGATAAGTAGTAAGTAACCATTCTGTGATTTTACCCGAATAAACGTGTCGTGTATGTGCCGAAGACCATTATTTAAATACTCGGTACATTATAAAATTGTAACAAAAAGTGTCCAGCCATTTTATTACTAGGTAGTTTGCAATACCGCAATGTACAATTCGTTATAATTATTCCCTTTGGCACGCGACCTGTCATGTGGGATCGTACTTATGACACGAGAAGTAGAACTAAAACAAATTATTCGAGGTGCAACCTGTAGCAGTAGATTTTGTGTCAAAAGTAATTGTTCAAAATAAAATTCTAAGATATTGTTTTGTTGGAAACAATCCATGATGAGTGTTCAAAGTGTATTTTATAATAGTAAGTGTCATTGCAAAGTTCATTTTAATTTTCCAACCGTTGTGACTGTATTGCCGCCCACGTACTACCGATCGGTCTATAACAGTCTGCGAGGGTGAGGGATGAGGCAACTCCATAACTCCATATATACGAATTGCGCATTGCACCTGATGCTAACATAAGTACAGGTATCGACAACAACCGCACCACCCACCACCCGTCTGGTCGCTCCCTCCCTTTTCAAATAAGGATCAGGAACTGTTGGAATGAGTGAAAATATTGATTGTTACACAAAGTATACATTTGATCTTCAGCAACAATTCAGTTAACTCTCTATGTTTTGCCATATTATACAAAATAACTCATAAATAAATTACTTAGTCATCATTAACTGTCCACGCTTTTCCTCATACCTTAAATGTTTATGCATGCGAGCGGCAAGCGTCTGCACAGGCAAACTGCAGCCATGGAGCTCGTACTAAAATACATGATTTCTTTGTAAATTTTTCGATTCTTTGTAAGATTTGTAACTGAATTTTGTTTCTTATTTAACCTAACAAGAGGATTGTTATATTTTTGAATAACATATGCTAAGAGCAGCATATGCAAGCTCAGTGGTAACTGCCTCGACTTACGAGTTGTAGGGTCGTGGGTTTGAACCCAAGCAGGCGCTCTACTTTGGGTAAATAATATCATTACCACTGCTCTCAAATTGGTGAAGGAAAACATTATGTGGAAACCGGCATGTCCTAGAACCAAAAATTCAAAGACTTGTGACACCCACCAGCTCGCACTGGACCCGCGTGGTGTATTACGGCCGCCTACTCCCTCTCGAAGAGGAAAGGCCCGTGTCCCAACGTGAATCTGGACTAAAAGTTCAAGCTGATTTGCATGGATACAGTATTTCAATTCAGCAAATAGAGCAAAATAAAAACCTATATGAAAAATAACGAGGGATATTGTGTAGAGCGATCGCGCACCTTGTTGCTCAGTGAATAGTGTGAATACGCGTCGAGGGCGTATCCAAGGTGACCATAGGATGGCTGGTACCAGTAATTGAGCTGTCTGGACTTGATAAATATAACAGAAAATCGATCCTTCATTGGAGGTGTATGTACCTTTACTGATAGCTACATAGAAGATAAACTCTATCCGGTGATAATTGTACAGTTTATGACACGACACCTATTTTATATCACAATTGGCTATTTGAAAGGGTAGTCAATAACGTTACTTTTTATGAACTGTCAAAACGCAGTATTTGTACGTGATTTGTATCGTAACAGATTTTTAGAATGAAATTGAATACTTATTAGCATTAAATGCAATTTAGCTAATTATATCTTATTATTATATCTCGGTGATGGAAGTTTTTCTGACGAGCGGTCTTTTTTCCATGTGATTTTATATACGTATTTTATTTTTGAGAATCGCAGCATTAAGGCCGTTGCTTGTACCTACCCATGAAAATTCGATAAATCAGAGGAGCAATTCCCGCATTTTTACACGTCTTATTATCATTATTTTTTAAATAAGCAATATGGACTCGGTAGAGTCGAGTGTTCCTTCCACCCCTGCCAGGTAAATGGTTGTTTTTGTAATATGTGAAAAAATAACGGTATATACATTTTACAAAGTTCAAAGGAAAGCTATCACAGCGAAGGCTTTACAAGTTTACGAGTAAATAGTCAACCAACTTACAATTTCAGTGAGGATGTATGTTAAATTTGTTCTTGTTATAATTCATTCCAACTACGGAACCCTTCATTGTGCGTGGTCCGACACGCACTTGGTCGGGTTTTCTTATCAAAAGATAGGGAAAAAAAGCTAGAATGCCTACAGTTGGAACCAGTGTTAGCAAACAATCTGATTAAGGATTCAAAATTGCGATTCAATAATTAATCGTGGCTTTTTCGATTAAAATTTTTCAATACAGTGATTGTGCTTCTTAACTCTCCCAAAATATAAAGGCTTCGTAATTTTTTTCTTGTAATGAAAAATAATTTAATGTATTTAATCAAATTAACGATTCATTATTAATTTTATTAATCGCGATTACGATTATTATTTTAATTGATATTAATTTAGTTACGACCAAGTTTAATCCGATTAAAATTAATCAAATTAAGTATTCGATTGAAAAATTAATCCAACATTTTTGATTAAGGCCAACACTGGTTGGAACTACGTCTACCATGGAAGTTACTAGAAGAATATAATCTTAACCTTATCCTCTTACCAACATAATCCACATCCTCACCAAAGGCCTGACACTGGATATTAAGTAGGACGGACTTACCTCCTCGGCCGGAGCAGTTTCTTTACAGACAATCATGGCATTTTCCAAGGCCTTAGCGGCGTGGAAGAACGCATTGTTCTTCTTGAAACACTCCGATGCCTTCAGGTGGCAGTCTTTAGCGTTCACCAGATCTCTAGCAATACGGTAGCATTGAGCTGAAAAAAAGCAGCTATAAGAATCTAGATTTTTCTAGAAAAAAAAGGTGACTGTACAATTGTCGCACCTTTAAGATGAAAAGGACACAATTCAAGAAAATCAAAAATTTAGTTATCGTCATAAAATTATTCAAAACTAAAATAGTGGAATGACTTTTTTATAATTTGCAGCACAAACATTGTCACAGACGTAAATAAAAGACGTAATAATGCGGAGGTGTAAGAATTTCAAAACTTGTTTTGCTGTAAAAGTCACTTTTTTGAGTCACGTCGTTTTCATCCTAAAGGTGCGTTGTGTTGTCGAGCGCTTTACGTCGTCATGTTGAACTGCACATCATAATACAAAAAAGTCTATTTGGAAATGTGACAGTTATAGTTATATCCGTCATACACTTCGCCCTCGGCATCGTCCTTTATTTTCAGTGCCTCAAACCGGTCCCAATTCCCTTAAGACTAGTCCACTGTATGTAGCCCTCACCCTCATTAACAACATTTTGCTATTTGACGATACATTAGATATCTTTGCAACTGCTGAGCTGAGATTTCTGGACACTGCTACTCGTTACCTGGAGTCCATTGCTACCCCTAGCACTATCACTCTGCACTAATGTTACTTATTTTTACTATTTAATTTTATATAATTGTTAACTTATTATTATTTTATATTTCTTATTTCAATTGATTTTTATTTCTATTTAATTTGATATGTTTTTATTATTTATGGTTAATTTCATTACATTCCAAATATTGTTAATTTAATTATTATAATTCCTAATAATTTCTTATAGTCTAAGCTTTTGTTTATATTTCTAGTTTTTCTTTTATCATTTTTTACAGACCAATAACTTGTTTGTGTGGTTGTTAGACTGTTAATGCAAGTTGGTTATAAAAATAAATAAATAAATAAAAAAAAATAAAAAAGTTCTTTTTGTATCCCACGAAGCGACGCGCGTGTTGCTAACACGGTGTGTGTGTTTGACTCGATTTCGAAGTTCGTCTCGAATCGAAGAATTCGAACTCAAAATCAAAGTTTTAGAATTATCTTTTGAATACTGATTGTATTTTTGTACCATAAATGATACTAAATAAAGCAATTAATTACATTATAATATGTATTATCTTTTAATCCGATATTCGGGGGAGAGACGCCATAAATCCGGTATTCGGCCAGATAATATCCAGGTCGTCAGATAAGCCGGATACCGGATAGTTACCGGATATCCTTTTCATCTCTACTTATAACACCCATTATTGTCGTCGGGGATTAAATGTGGCTATTCGGCGGAAAATTCCTTACTTTACGTGATATACTCGCACTCATACACACACACACACACGAATACAATAATAAGAAACAGAAATAGAAAATTGCTTGCTTTTTCTTTATGTGACGACATGTACCAGTAAACTCCTACCATAAGCCGCTTTAACGCACGCGCGTACCCTCAACGCCAAGCTACAGATTGAATTTCTTCTTGTTATCATGAATTTCCCACTATCCACTATGTCTTTTAATTTGTTTCATGTCATTAAATACGTACGAGAGCTTCAATGTTTAAGATATATAGATAAACACTCACAAAAGTAATGTTTTCATTGTTTATTTCGTGTTATAGTGTTGTTGCCACTGTCACATATTTGTGACGTTGGCGTACAGGGCACGCGCTTGCTTGTCACGCATATGGGACAATGGCGTTCAAAAGGTTAAGGAACTTCGTTGTCGACAAGACAGTACTTGTGTAACCACCAGGCATCGTTAATGATTTCGTGTAGGTACGATATAGAACCCACAACCCAATAAATAGGAACTTATTTGGTATTCAAAAGACTTACCAGCCTGGACATATTCGTCGGCTGCGCAATCATAGTCCGGCTTCCAACGGAAAACGCCTGTCTTCAGCCTGCCAAAGACATATGCATTAGATGCTTTTAACCAAAACAGTAATAAAACGCACGTCTATTAATATAGTAAAACAAAAGAAACAAAATAACGGCATAACTACGCAAATAAATAAAACGCATCATTCTGGTATAGCTTTTTTGTTGTGACGTCATACGGGATGATGGAATCCAACGTCATAAGGTAAATGTGAACCAAAGTCGTTTAGCAATTTAAAAAAACAAATTCAAATTTATTTAAAGCCAAGTAGCAATTGTTTCATAGGTCTATGGTCGCGTAGCGTGAGGTCCTCCTGGGTTGCATTCCCAGGTCGGGTAAGTGTTATTGGGTTTTTCCTTCAGGAATTGCTCAGTAACAGTTGAATTGTCCGAGCATTGTTGATGACAATAGGCTCGCCCCCCGGTAATAGGTAATACGGGCTGGTGTCCGCAACTCCACGACAAAGCGTGCATTTTGTATACGAGTAGGAAAATCCATTCAAGCGATCTACCCCAGCTCGCCTCTTTTACATGGGACTTAACATAACTGGCGACATGTGGATGTACTGTAGGTACACTCCACCTGCCTAACAATTCGGGAGAACCTAAACCAGGCGCGACGTCATGTAATGAATAATTGATACTTAAGTTATTTATGTAGTGTTAATATATCTATCTATAATATAAAAATGAATCGCTGAATGTGTTGCTAAGCGCAAATCTCAAGAGCAGCTGAACCGATTTCTCTAATTCTTTTTTGGAACGCAGTTCCTTATCGCGCGTTGTGAAAGGGGGCTAGACGGAAAAAATTCTTACGAAAAAGTTGTCACGACACTTTTTGCTATAGCGGTAATGCTGGCGGCTTCTACAAAGGCAAGCAATTCGAACAGAAAAATGAATCGTTTCGTCGGTCGAATAGAGTTCATTATTATTTGGACGAGCTTTTCTCTATGAAAATATTGGACCGAATTAAGACCTTATTTTTATTAAGTTAACCGCGTAATTCGGTTGTGCATCTTTGTAGAGTCGGGTCCGACACGAGACAATAGGTTTCTCAGAATAATTTTAGTAAACTGCGTATTTAGGTACCTAGTTTGGTATTTCTAAATTTTACCGTTTACTGTTAATAAATAAGGCTGAATTCGCTTTTCGTGTTTTTATTTGTGTAGTTGTGTACTGTAGAGGATGGAAGATCCTCTACTGAGGGGGCTCAGTGGTAGAGCGTGTAATGTGTGTATAGGGCTTCTATACCATGAAGAGAAACACGGATGGACACACATGTATTATATTTTCACTTGGTTATAACGAATACATCAGTTTAGCTTCGCTGCCTGCGGTCAAGTCTAGAATATGTAAAAACCTAACTATCTTATAAAACATTTGAAAGGTTCGAATGCCGTCAGGTAATTTCCAGCCTTGTACAACATAAGGTTTTACTCTAAGGCTCTACAGTACCTAACCTATTTATCTTTCGCGTAAAATCGCGTATGTATTTTTATATATAACTAAACTGTAAACAAAATTTTATTTTTTTTACGTTATATACTAACGTAAAAAAAATAAAATTTTATTACAATTCCTTCACTAATAATTAATCGAAAGGAACTTCGTTCCATCCGGGTGTCCCTTGACACCTCTTAATTTTTTTTTTATTTGTTGTTTGTTATTGTCAGGCGAGGGTTCTTACAAAAAAAATTAGGTAGGTAGGGAAGGTATGGTAGTTACCCTACCTACCTACACTACCTACCTACATACCCTACCTACCTTACCTACATACCCTACCTGCCTACCCACCTACCCTACCTACCCTTGCCACCCTACCTTCCCTAGCTACCCTACCTTCCATACCTACCCTTTTTTTTAAGCCCTGGATGATTTCCCAGGCTCGTACTGACTAAAACCCATCCATGTTCCTTCCTTAGCCCTTTATGTTCCGGGGTAGCGGTAATCCTTTCGGACAATCCCGCTTAATCCTACCTACCCTACCTTCCCCTTTACGTAGGGTAGTAAACACTATGACCCACCCTGTAGGTAGGGTACCTAAGTAGGGTAGGTAGGGTATCTAGGTAGGGTTGGTAGGTATCGCTAGCAAGGTAGTAACGCAGAGCGGTAACTCAACATAAAACAATTAAAGCATCCCTCACTGTATTGAAGCACCGTTGCCTCCCCTTAATTGTGAAATCAATAAAATTTTGATACTGGGTCGATTTTCCAGACCGCGACAGCAAAGAGTTAAAATTTATAAGTTATATTTGCTGTGCATGTGCTCTTTCATTCGAGTGGACGCCAGCAACTAACGCTTAGCATGATGTTAATGGGTTTTTCCATGGGAATTTCGCGGTTGAACCGGGTTGTCTACTGCTTAACCGGGCTTGCCCGTGGATGCCACAATGAAATAGTAGCCTCCAGCCAGGGCTTAATAAAAGACTTTCAATCTAAGCGACTACACGCTAAGGGCACCCCCTGTGAGGTACGGACCTCGGCTTAGAGCGTCGCTGGGGGAGGATAGCAAGGGACAGGCTCGATCGGGCGTTTTTAAAACTACAGGCACAGCGGCAACGCGGGCTGGCTCGAGCAAGAGTCGGGGGGCCGGGGATGGACAGGGACATCGCGACGGGTCTCGATGGCGAGTACGGAAGGACGGCAATCGGTGCCTGTAGGGTTTTCTAACAGTGCTAGTTGCCGAGTTACTCTCTTGAAAGAGAGTAATGACATCGTCGGGAGCTATGGTGGTATGCTTTGGACGGCGAACCTTATAACGGGAGGCAGCCCCGAAAACAGGGGATTGCGGTGCTTTATAGCAGTGTCAAAGAAACGCTTTGAGAGGCGTTCCCTAAACTGCTGAACGGTGGGGAGTTTGAAGTCGACGTGGAGGTCCATGTTACGGACGTAGAAGGGGGCACCCGCGACCTTTCCAAGAAGCGGTTTTGACAGGTCCGCCCCGTACTACAAGGGTCTTTAATTTAACGTAACTGGCGAGATATAGACGCTCTTCAACACAAAGATGTATGTTAATTTGAAAGTTTCAAAGCCGAGCCATTATCTATATAAATGTATAATTAGACTTAACAGAACTTTAGATATTACTGGGTATTAGCGCACAGCTTCAAGACGAAGATTTATAATTAATTCTTCTTCAGATGTGCCAAAGTACCAAGAAGTACCCTTCTTGGAAAAGCTTTGTCTATTAATAGTTGTGGCTTACGGCACACTCCCTATCACAGAGAGGAGGGCTGTGGCCCAGCAGTGAGAATATCAATAGTTTGGTTATGCTATGCACATTAAACTAATTTAGTTGTAAGTTTTCTGAGAACCTAATTAAGGCTTAAAATTGTGTAACATATTCTTTTTAAACATAAAAATCTAAAAATATTAACAAAACAAATTCAATTAGGCATTGGCATTACTTATACTGTATTTTGTGGCTAATGGTTCTTCCATTAGCCACAAAATACAGTATAAGTATTTTACAAAAATAAAAATCATCAAAAGGTATTTTTGTAAGATCTGAATATTTAATGAATTCATAAACTAGGTTAAGAGCTTCTTTTATAAAATAAAACATATTTTCGCGTAACTGAAGCAGATTCCACAAACATTTTTTATTCTAAGAAAAAATATACTTTGATTCGTTCCATGAATCTTCATTAAATATTCCCATGGAAATCGAGAGGATCATAAAAATTGTGAAGGCAGATTATTATTTGTGAAAGCAATATCCCTGAGAAGTGAGCTAGTACATAACAACTGCTAAATGTATCATTAGACGTTTCATAAGAAATACTTTTATTTGAAGACAGCTTTCGTTATTATAATCGAAATACTTGGAAATCAATTATTTGATTTCCTAGAAGCCAACTTTTATATATAACAGAACCATAAAACTCCTTTTTGAAACATTTTGTCTAAGCTAAGCTTTATTTTTTACTTTTAGGCAAACTACGTTCTGGTGGAGTATAGTAGCCTCATATTTAAGGTAACAAAACTTGGAACATCAAATGTTGCTAGGTACTGCCAGCCAGTGCTAAGATATGACTAGAGTAATTGAGTTCAATATTGCAGTATTCCTAATTTTTTTATTATATGTACAGACGCCAGCACATCAAGCTATCCCTAACTGTAAAATTTTCTCAATTAAAAATGAACCTTATGTCTTTGCTATAAAGTTGAAATACCAACAAAGAAATTTGACAGATTGTGGTAACTTGATGTGCTGGCCTCTGTACTTCAATGTTGAACTAAAGTATTTTTGTTTTGCCTTCTTCCATTCATGTTCCAATATTGTGTTGTTTTTATGTGTTAACCAAATATTTGTTGTGTAGGTATCAATAGATGTCACCACTGCTAACACCATTTGTATTATAATATTGTTAATTGTAAATCAACCAATACTATTTCATGCTCTGACATTGGCAAAATCATTGGCCATTGAACAATGGAGCCATCATTTTAACAGCAAACTGTGACAAATTTGGAACTAAGTTATTTGTTTTCTAAAACGTATCTCTAACACAATGTCTGTGCTGGATTTTGCACTCATTCTTATACCAAGAATCTGTTTACCAAAGGTAGTACAAGTGGCACCACTACAGGTGCATGTGTGGTGATACTATGACGATATTACTTTTAAATACCAAAAATTACTGACGTAGGTACATCCTTTGGTACCCAAGCTAAGATAAAATTTGTGTTTGAGTGCTCAGATCTCTCTCTATTCATAGATTTTCCTATTTATACAGGCTATCATTGACAAACAAAACAAATAAAGAAAAATGTAGCCTGTCTGTTGTGTGAATCTCTCTCTATTCATAGATTTTCCTATTTATACAGGCTATCATTGACAAACAAAACAAATAAAGAAAAATGTAGCCTGTCTGTTGTGTGAATTTGGTAAGTGTATGTCGCGTTTATAAGTGTGTGTCAGAGTGTGAGACGTATGTGTGTGGTGTCAAAAAAATCTAGAACTGCCAAAAAACCTTTCCAAGTAACTTTAAGTGACTAAACTGTTTTGTTTTGCAGATACTTTTGCATTTGTGTCGTCCGCAAAAATAAGTTAATATTTTTTTTGATGTACAGAAAATTGAACCCAGAATAGAGCCACGAGGGATACCACAGGATACAGTAACAAAATTAGATTGGAAAAAAATTCTTTTCCTTTGGCCACAGACCTGATCTCTATACTATAATAGTTGTCTCTTATGCAAATAACGAGCTTCAAGACATTTTCCCAAATGCCGTTCCCACTTGGCCAAAAGAATATTATATCCACTGCAGAAAAATGCCCCCTTTGAAGCAAAAGGTTTTCTGCACAAGCATACAGAAAACCTTAACAATTAAAGACTCAATAGCGTTGGTGGTTCTCATTGATTTTTAGTATCTTAACTGCTGATCATTCAATATACTGCAAGTGTTTTCTGCACAAGCATACAGAAAACCTTATCTATTAATGACTCAATAGCGTTGGTAGTTCTCGTTGATTCCTAGCGTCTTAACTACTGATCATTCCAAATACTGCAAGTGTTTTCTGCACAAGCATACAGAAAACCTTATCTATTAATGACTCAATAGTGTTGGTAGTTTTCATTGATTTTTAGTATCTTATTGTTATTGTAGTAGTGTTATTGTTCAATATACTGCAAGTGTTTTAAGTGTTTCATTATCCGATCCTTTTTTATTCTTCCAAAGATTACAGATAATACACGTAGCACGGAAATTCGCCTGATATTCAAAAAACATATCGCCAGAGATCCAAATTTATGGATGCATCTCAAAATATATGTTACTTATGTTTAAGCATAGTTCCCAACTTGAACACACTAATTCAAATGTAAAAGTAATAATGAGCGCAATAAATAGAAACTACTTAGATCATTTTTATTTTATCTTTACTTCATAATTTGTTCTTCGTAACTGCCGCGATTTTCGCTCCACACATGCCATCAAAATAATTTTTAATGCCCTTGTACGTAGCAAACTAGAATCAAGCTGCTGTGTGTGGAATCCACACGAACGTGCCTACTCGCTTTTATTGGAAAAGGTGCAAAAAGCGTTCCTTAGGTTTTTATATAAGCATAAATTCCAGTATTATCCGTTCCTATATCCTACCAAATTTCTATTGGGCTGCCTCGGATATAACTCTCTAGAGGTAAGGCGAGCACGAGGTCAGCTCACCATAGCCTGCAAAACGCTCTGTGGCTCTATTGACGCCCCTGATCTTCATGCTGTGCTGGCTCGCTTCTTTGTCCCAGACAGTTACTGCCGCGGCAGGAAGCACAGGTTGTTTGCTGTACCCCCATGTCGTACTGTTGCGCGAGCTAAGTCTCCAGTACCACGCACTCTGACCGCACTTAATGATCTCTTAGATTCTAATCCAACAATTGATCTGTTTGCGGATGAATGGATGAAGATTTTAATGGCATGTCAGAAGTTCTGTGAGAGGGATTCATGAAAGCATTGCAAATTTTTATTTTATTTTTGTGTTTTATTGAATTTTTATATTTTCTTTTCTTTTGTACCTTTAATTATTGTAATTGGTTAACCGTTATAATTAAAGTTAAATAAATAAATAAATAAATAAATAATGTTGTAGGTTTGGAACAAAGACATTTAAAATTTGAATTGAATTAATTCCCCGCATTATTAATGGCTATCTTTTTCAATTACAACTGCCATGTAGCTTTTTTGATAAGCGTTGTAAATTAATATTGCTACAACCAGTTAGACTAGAAGAGGTTGGCAGGATATACATCAATAAATCGGAACAATTTTAGTGTGTTGTGCAGAAACAGTAAAAATAAAACCATTTCAATTGGTGGTATCCATTCAATGATAAACCGTTGTTTAAAATTGAATGTTAATACTCGCAGAAGACCTTTTAAAAAGTTGCCAGTGACATGTTTACCGCAATACAAAATTAGTCGCTGAAAAAATATTGTGCCACCTTTTTTTTTTTTTTAAGTCTGGGAAATCATCCAATGACTGCTCCCGCTCTGGGTGGAGCGGAAGGGAGTGTCAAACTCTTACTGACTAAAACCCATCCATGTTCCTTTCGTAGCCCTTTATGTTCCGGGGTAGCGGTAACCCTTTCGGACAATCCCGCTTACCCGGCAGGCTTGGCCCTAAGGGGCCCCTTCATATGCTGACATCTCTTTGAGGCGCGCGTGGAACATATACGCGCCGTACGGCACGGGTCTGGTGCTGATCGGACGGTGAGCCACCCATTACTCACCGTCCGCAGGCCCGCGCCTACGGTGGCCGGAAATCAACACGTGGCTCCCGACGCCCGGGGCGTCTCCCGTGGTGGCTGGGACGGGAGGACCTTTCTCTCTCCCATCCCGCCACCTCCTTCGCGAGCATATTGTGCCGCCTTGATTTGCCATAAAAACGAGGTGAATGTTTTAAGAGTTTTCCAATAGGAATTCCAATGAGGTAAAGTGTCTTGATTAAAAAATCTGCTGGCAATCAGCTCTCTCACCACAATTGAGAGGAACTTAATGACGTGTGGGCGTTATCATGTGGCCATACACCTGAGCTTTTGCCTCTAAGGAGTATAGCAGAATAATGTTATTTGTATCTAAATTCTCAACATGAATAATTCTGATTTCTCATAATCAGAATTATTCATGTTGAGACGGCTATGATTACCAATAATTTTGTCTGATTTGCTCATTCGATACAAAATCTCTTTCAAAAATGATTGTTTAAATTGAATCCAAAACAAGATGATTTAATTTTAATCACCAAACTTTGAAATAAAAGAAGCTGAATCTATATAATATTTGCTTTAAAAAAGTGTTGCTTTGTAATATTCAGATGTTGGATAAACTTATTCAAAGGCGTACAGAACCATAGTTTGATTGTCTGGCCAAGTATTTGATACACAGTACCTGAAGTTAAAATAAATAAACATAAGTTTTAACAAAACAAAGCATTAAAAAAAAATTAACAATAGTGAATTTCGACTTACGCTTTATCCGCTGACTTGCAGTGCTCTTTCGCCTCGAAAACTTTAGCCGACATTATAAAATAAGCGTAGTGAAATACTAGATGTTTATTTAATTCGGATGTATTTATCACTGTGATAGATGAAAAATCAATAAAGACTGGAGAAAAGTTAACACACAAACTACAAGCAGCTCGCCATTTGCATTTGTGATATGTCAGACGTCTGTTTGACTTTTTGAGGAAATTTAACAATGTTGCAAACTACCAAAGTCAAAACTCTACCCTATTCTACCATTTTGGCGCTTAAACTTAAGTTTTTGTAGTAAACACTTACTTAAGTATAATTTTTCTGGTAAAGAGGTGTTTAGTAACACTATCATATTGGTATCTGCATTTACAATACATTATCTTCGCGCAAACATCCAGGAATCATGAAATTAATTAAGTTTTTGTAGTTGTGGGCGTGCATGTAAATTATGATAATTGCCACCCGCTACCCAGCTCCGGTAATCTAATGTCAATATTTCCAATTGCAGCGCTCTTTGTAAGATATTGGTTCAAGATGATGGTGACTAAGAAATCACACTAACAAATTATTCGCTATCTATACTAATATTATAAAGAGGAAAGATTAGATTTTTTGTTTGTTTGTTTGAAATGAATAGGCTCCAAAACTACTGGATCGATTTAAAAAATTCTTTCACCGTTGGAAAGCTTAGTTTTTTAGGAGTAACATACTACTTTTTATCCCTGGAAAAATAACGGGTCCCACGGGAGTGAAGCCGCGGGCAAAGTACTAGTTTACCTATATACATTCAGTCAAAAAAGTATCGGGAATGGATGATTTGTTTATGGTTCCAAATTCAACTTTTTGTTTTTTTGTAGTTGTGAGATTGGCACAACTGTTTTCCATTTTGGCGCGGAGTTTGAGTTGCATCTGTTATTTATATTAAATACAGTGCTGGTTTTAGTAATATCATATATTATAGTGTGTATTGCGAATTTCATAATGGACAAAAATATCGAACAAAGAGTTTGTCTTAAATTTTGCAGAGCCAATGGAATTTCATGTTCGGAGTCACTGATAATGTTACAGAAGGCTTACGGTGAATCGACTTTATCAAAAACTCGTGCTTATGAGTGGTTCAAAGCGTTCAAAAGCGGTCGAGATGTGATGGAAGATTTGCCTCGTTCTGGTAGGCCGTCAACGTCTGCAACTGAAGTTTAACATCGCAAAAGTGAAGAAAATAGTGACTGAAAATCCCCATTCAACTCTGAGCGAGATAGCCGCCGAACTTTCTGTATCTCACGAGTCGATCCGTACCATTTTAACTAATCATTTGGGTATGAAACATGTTGCTGCTCGGCTAGTCCCAAAAGATCTGAATTTTCGAGACGTGGGTTTACGAGTTTGACATGCAAACTAGTCAACAAGCTTCGGAGTGGCGCCTTCCAACTGAACCGAAACCGAAAAAACCACGCCAAAGTCGATCAAAAGTCAAAGTCATGTTGACTGTTTTCTTTGACTATCGCGGTGTTGTGCACTCTGAATTCTTACCGGAAGGTCTAACGGTAAATAAAGAATATTATTTCAGCGTTATGCGGCGTTTAAGAGAGCAAATTCGACGAAAAAGGCCAGATTTGTGGAAAGAAAATTCTTGGATTTTGCACCACGACAATGCGCCTTCGCACAAGGCTATCATTGTGAACGAATTTTTGACCAAACACTCAACAAATACCATCCAGCAACCACCATATTCACCAAATAATGGCTCCTGCTGACTTTTTTCTTTTTCCTAAACTCAAATTACCACTTCGTGGCACCCGTTTTCAATCGATAGAAGACATAAAGGAGAATTCGCGGCGAGAACTGAACTCAATTCCGGAAGCAGCGTTTAAAAAATGTTTTGATGAATGGATTATTCGTTGGCGCAAGTGTATCGTTTCTAAAGGAGCATACTTTGAAGGTGATAAAATAAATTTGGATGAATAACAGACATTTTGTGTATTATTGATCTTTTCCCGGTACTTTCTTGACAGAGTAGTATGTATTAAAAGTCGGTAAAATGGAAAACCTAACCCGATAAGTGACAATAATGCAATTATCTTATCAATGCCGTTAAGAATAGACAGATAAAACCATAGAAGCAGATGCAGGTTAGAGGGTCATCGCGTGACCGCGAACAATAGTTTTTAAATATAGTAGCAGACTATATTTAAAAACCGTGGCATTCAATGACGAATATAAAGGAAATTCTAATTATTGATCTCCGTCAAACTAAACATTGTTATAATCAACAGGACATGCGGTATTGTGAATGAGAGAAGTCCGAGGGTGAAAATATTATTATTTTATAGTAGATAGTAGAGTACCTATGTACCAAAATAAATACAGATCTTTAAAATATGAAAAAACCAGCATTGAAAAACAAACTGTAATAGTAAAAAATTCAAAATTTCTACAGTAGCACTTTGGTTAATCTTGAATGACTTTAATTAAAAAATTAACAGGAAATTCATATTTAATGATAAAGTAGTGTGATATTTATACATATAGTATTACAAGCGTAGTGCCCGATAGACGGACAGGCATGTGCGGTTTATGTTTAGATCCGGCGCAGACGCAATAATAAGTGCAAAAAGTGCTCTATATTTAGGGTTGTCGACTGAGCTTAATATTATTTTCTTAAAGGCATTGATTTCACATGTGTATAATCAAATAACTTTACTGGCACTTGACAAGGGTAGCATGTGTGGTTCTGAGACTGACAGAGCGTATCGTGTCATGGATAGAATTCTACTTTATGATAATATTTTGGTTCAGAACTATTTAGACTGAGTCAGTACTAAGGATTGCTTTTTTTCTTTGTCCAGCTTATCCAGCCATCTCAGTTCCATCAAGATCAGATGAACATGGTTCATTGATCGTATATTGTAACAAATTCACCTTTTTAAGTGTAGGTACAACTATTACACTGGTAAACTTAAAAATGTGATTTTTAGTTTTTGTCACTCTGTAGCTGTACCATTGATTTTTACCTCTCATGAGAAATAGGTATGCAAAGAATGCATATTTTGTGAACCCTGTGTGCCACTGCGGTACTTAAAAGAACGAAATAGACTGGTGTTCATAAGCACACTGTGTAGGTGGAATGAAGTTTGCATGATGCATATATCGCGCCTAGCTAAGTATATTCTGTATAAACTTTGTTTATACAATAAACAGAAGTATGCGGATATAGGTAACTACAGAATTTTTATTGTTGGTGAATGCTTCTGTCTATGACGCGTATCTATAATATTCTAAAGAGGAAATATTTGTATGTATGTTTGTAACAAATAAACTCAAAAACTACTTAACGGATCTGGTTGAAACTTTTCCTACATACACGCGGGTGAAGCCGCTGGCAAAAGCTAGTTGTGAATTAAATTTAAGAACTAGAAAAACAAAACCAGTCACTTACACTGTTGTTAAATATTCTCACGTTTTGTGTTCCGATATTTGTTGTTGTATAAAAATACTACTTCTGCGACAGTACTTGAATATACTCAATCCTCCCAATGGCCCCAATATCCTGATAGTTGCCGCTATTATTGTATTTGATGGTAACTATAAAGTGTTTCGGGTCATTAGCGAGTCCAGCATACAAGTATTACCGTAGATAATGAATATGATACATATTTGCTTGAAAGCATAAATGTCAACCGTGCCGTATGTGTTTATCATCAATACTTTGTCTATTATAAAATTGTACGTAGGTAGGTAGGTACAGTTATACAAATCTTCGGCTTATCACACGAGATCCCCGTAACGTAGTTGGAATACGGATATTGAAAAGTAAATACACCTAGACAAGGATGAAGGATGAGCCTCTTGAAGTTATATACATTCAGTCAAAAAAGTATCGGGAATGGATGATTTGTTTATGGTTCCAAATTCAAATTTTTGGTTTTTTTGTAGTTGATAGATTGGCACAACTGTTTTCCATTTTGGCGCGGAGTTTGAGTTGCATCTGTTATTTATATTAAATACAGTGCTGGTTTTAGTAATATCATATATAGTGTGTATTGCGAATTTCATAATGGACAAAAATATCGAACAAAGAGTTTGTCTTAAATTTTGCATCGCCAATGGAATTTCGTGTTCGGAGTCACTGAAAATGTTACAGAAGGCTTACGGTGAATCGACTTTATCAAAAACTCGTGCTTATGAGTGGTTCAAAGCGTTCAAAAGCGGTCGAGATGTGATGGAAGATTTGCCTCGCTCTGGTAGGCCGTCAACGTCTGCAACTGAAGTTAACATCGCAAAAGAGAAGAAAATAGTGACTGAAAATCCCCATTCAACTCTGAGAGAGATAGCCGCCGAACTTTCTGTATCTCACGAGTCGATCCGTACCATTTTAACTAATCATTTGGGTATGAAACATGTTGCTGCTCGGCTAGTCCCAAAAGATCTGAATTTTCTCCAAAAACTCAATCGCATGAAAGTCGCTGAGGACATGCTAGAACGAGTCAGTTCGGACCCAACATTCATGAAACGCATTGTTACTGGTGACGAGACGTGGGTTTACGAGTTTAACATGCAAACTAGTCAACAAGCTTCGGAGTGGCGCCTTCCAACTGAACCGAAACCGAAAAAACCACGCCAAAGTCGAATTCGCGGCGAGAACTGAACTCAATTCCGGAAACAGCGTTTAAAAAATGTTTTGATGAATGGATTATTCGTTGGCGCAAGTGTATCGTTTGGAGCATACTTTGAAGGCGATAAAATAAATTTGGATGAATAACAGACATTTTGTGTATTATTGATCTTTTCCCGGTACTTTCTTGACAGAGTAGTATGTGTTCATTTTTATCCAAATTTAAGTAAACTTTGGCTTGCAATATTGTCAACGTTGATTTAGCATACTTAGTTACAATTTTTGTAATTGCAAATTCTATTTGATATTTGTACGCCGTTAACGGCAAAGCAGAGATCTCTGTACCTATTTTAAAACACCCATTTTTATAGGTACCTATGTTTTACAAATAAATATTTGACTTTGACTTTAATCATTGATCTGGTCAATTGATTGGTATAAAATTACACTGCGAAGCAGGTAGGTATGTTGATAGTCTGTCTGATCAATTACCAAGAGAACAATTTAGATGATATGTAGAAGGTATTACGATGACTTGCATGACAAACTCTTTTGTTTCTGTACCTACTACTACCTTTTTCCTCGACGAACCGCCTTTTATCACCCTACAATTAAAAATACAAGTAATGACTCATACCTTCTTCGCAACAATAAAATGAAAGAGAAACCCTGTCACTGTCGTTCTTTAATGTCAAATACCCGCAAAAACGCATAACACAGCGTACTCCAGCTACAGTTACTTGCAGGTGTACCAAACGACGCGTGGTAGAAAATGGTAATAATTTTGTATAGTAACACTGTCGTGGGATTGCGCCAGATTGCGCACGCACCCTACTCTGTCTATTTTAACCCCTGCAGAAAAACGAGGGGGACTAGTATTGATGCTATAGAAATAACGGTTCTTTATTTTACTCGTTTCTCAAAGACGCCGTTGCCCTTGAAGTGCTTCGGTACTTCGGTACTTTCGGTAAAGCTGAATAGATTTCAGATTCTTCAGTTTAAAGAGATCCTTTACTTTCCTCTAGATCTTTCTGTCGCTTGACTGGAGATGAAAGTCTTACTTGCTCATCTGCTTTCAATTCAACATTTGAAAAGTTGTTCGTGAGAAAGAATTGTCGGCATTGAATAGTGACGAATGTATCTACATACCTACTTTCTTACTTTTTAATATTAACAGCAGTAGGTAGGTATTCGAAGCAGTGCCTACCTAGTGTTACGATTATATAAATGATAGATAATACAAATCTTAATTTCACTGACAAACAACGTAGGTACCTAGGTAACTAAAGCCGAAACCGCTGAGACTATAGATGCATTAAAGAATATTATTGGGCCTTTTCTGAAAGTGGAAACATTTTTTTCACTACGGAATTAGCCATTTGGAGCTATAGTTCCTATGCCACAAAAGTTGTAGGATTACTCTGAGTCAATTTATTCAAGGTATCGAAGTGTTGTTCATTATTCACGTGGGTGAAACCGCGGGGCACAGCTAGTACTAAATAAACGGTAATAATAGACCTATATCTACCAAGTTACTTGTATGCAAATTAATTCCGAATTATGTTGTGGGACATACCGCTGTTAAACCCTCTATGGTTCGTATTTATAAACTAGTGATGTTCCGGATACGTATCCGTATTTGCGGATACCCGCGGGAAAGCGAAATCTGTATCTGTTACATTTTTGCCCGACCTTTTACCTTTACGTATTAATTTTTAATAAATAGATTTAATTCTTTGTAGGTGATTATTAGGTAGCAATAAAATAGGTATTATTAAACAATTCGTTTGTGCAGAATAAAAAATAAATCTTTCTTTCTAAATAATACTTACGTATACAGGGTTATTTGTAAAACACCAGAAACCTCTTAAGAAGTCATTGTACTCATCATTATGAACAACTTTTACAATGGGACAAAACCTGAAATCGCGAAAAAAATATCAGCTGTTCCCTACATTTATGTTCGTATAACTCGTCAAAATGTAAGGAACAGCTGATTTTTTTTTCGCGATTTCATGTTTGGTCCACATAGTAAAAGTTGTTCATAATGATGAGTACAATGACCTCTTAAGAGGTTTCTGGTGTTTTACAAATAACCCTGTATATTTATTTTTAAAATTTGTTTAGCTCAAAATTTAGCAACGCGAATACCGTTCTCTGACGCAGCCATGCCCATTAGGTCCTCACGTGTGCATGTGACGGGCATGCGGTGGATGGGAGGTGAGCCATTGTGTATGGGGAGACGCTGTATAGACATCGGAGATCTGAACCGTCTATGAACCCCCACTTGTGGAGGTTGTCCTTACTGCGACCTACTTGGGTACGAAGTCTGTTTATGGTTTTCCAAGTAGGCCACAGTCGCTTGAGCCCAGACGTGAGGCATTCTGATGGTTCAGCGAAGAAATCAGGAGGCTTAAGCATACTTATATTATAAAGAGGTAAAGTTTGTGAGGTTGTAGGCGGTAATCTCTGGATCTACTGAACCGATTTTGGAATGAAACACTAATGGGAAGCTACTTTATCTCTGAGTGGTGACAATGGTGACATTTATTTAACACACGGATAGAGCTAGTGCCCATTAATCATATAAATGTTGATAATTCTAAATAAAAAGCAAATGGACGAAAAAAAATTCAAATAAACTAAATTATAAAATCTATTTGCCTACTTATTGCCGTTGTTTCATCCTAATAGTATTGCTTATTCGTTTTAATTTCATTGATGCGAATGTTATGATCCGTGACACCGACAAATGAACGTAGCGCGACAGATCTTTTAGTACAGGTTGCTTTAAGATGCTATTTTCTAACATTTCAAATAAATCCGTAAATAATAAAAAACGTTTAATGCAAATGTAACGTCTTCATGAAACGGTATGTGTGTGATAAATTAATGTCACCGCTGAAGCGCCACGTTGAATAAAAAAACCACACGATGGAAGTCGCGGGCGTAATGCTAGTCATTAATAATTAAAGAAACAGATTCTTTCGCTTAGTAGATACCTACGACAGATAAAAAAAAACAAAAAAAAAACGAAAGTGTCACCCGTCTCACACAGAATGATGTCACTCGGTCTTTTCTTTAACAATGTCAGCGTGAAAACGAAGTGATCTGTCATTCTACGCTGGTAGGGAAGACAGCTCACCTCACCTAATTTTTCACGCGTAGATATTTGCAGAATTGATCGGCAGATTGTCACGTTATCAACACAGTAGATACATAAGTACTCCCTACAATTGAACAACTGTTTACAATTACAACATCGATATAATGTGGATGTACAAGGTACACTGGCTACTATTACATACCTACCTACTCCAAACTGTTTGCACAGCCAAGTTTTTTCCCACGAGACTATGGCGCTAACTCCCGCCTTGATTCAGATAAGCGAAACTGAAAAATGTATTCTTAAAATTTTTATAGCCGACATGAAATTACGAAGCTTTTTGTGAACGAACTCGAAGTTAAAGAAACATCGATTGTTAACAGTACAGAGTTTTAGTGGATGTGCTACTTTACCTACTCTTTTTTAAGAGTAAAATGCATTTTCTATACATTTCCTTATCTTCTTTAATTTTCTTAGGGTTTTACTGTATTTTTTTGTTTCCCAAATCAATACATAGTATAAAACAAAGTCGCTTTCTCTGTCCCTATATCCCTATGTATGCTTAAATATTTAAAACTACGCAACGGATTTTGATGCGGTTTTTTTTAATAGATAGAGTGATTCAAGAGGAAGGTTTATGTGTATAATTTGTCGACATACTATGCGGGCGAAGCCGCGGGCGGAAGCTAGTAAAGTATAATTAATATCTAATAAAGAAATAAAGCCCCTTTGTATTCTCACTTACCAATTCTACCTATACTAAGTAGAAGGTAAAATATTGCATTAAAATAAAACAAAGGATTTTTTTTACACTTTTCGTGTTCGCCACTATGTTTTACAGGTGCGGATCGGTCATAAACTTTATCGTGTTCCTGGCTGCAAATATTTGCGCATACGCACGCTATGCGCGCAAAAAAGGTAGACCAGAGTTCGTCGCACTTCAACCCCCTTGCTGTAGGTAGGGAGCAGATTAGTGTCTGAGGTACATGTAGTGACGTCATTCGAGGGTAAATTGGGATGCAATGAGGGCCATTGCTCTTTTATAAAATCATAGCTAGTCTATAAAAAATAAAGTTAAATAGGGATGATGCCTAAAATTCACATATTATAATACATGTATACAAAACATTGTGAAACATTTTAAAAGAGTAACGGTGGAGTTTCTTGCCCATTCTTCTCCACACGAAACTACCTTTTGGAAGGGGCGACTAGAATCAATTCTATTTCTTGTTAATTTTTGACGTTCAAAAGTGCCTTTCTTGTGCCTATTTGAAATAAATGTTTTGACTTTGACTTTGACTTTGAATTTACTTTTTGTCCGTCAGCTAGATTATTATAAAATATTGGACACGTATTTTTTGCTTTTTTCATCAAACAATGTAGCACACCCCCACTCCCCAAATATGCGTTTTGTCCAAGTAATTTTTTAAAAACATGAAACGTATTTTTTGCTTTACTGACGAACTAAATATTGTAATTTCTCTTTTTTACGCTGTTGTAATCATCCCTTTTAAGATTTCCATGCTTTTTTTTATTTACCCTACACTGTCCCACTGCTGAGCAAAGGCCTCCCCCAAACCCTTGTAGACACCTTTCTCTTGAGCCACCTCGGTCCATCCCTTGTGGTATGCGTCTAGGTCATCTCGCCACCTCTTCCTGGGCCGGCCTCGACGGCGCCGTCCATCCTCAGGCACCCACCTTGTAGCGACTATTGCCCAGCGGTCACTCGGCATGCGGCTAACGAAACCCGTGATTTCCATGCCAACTCTAGAAACCTACGGCCTGAATATACCGTTTTATTGTTCCTAAGTTCAGACTTGTCTGGTTTAAATGTTTTGTATCAGCTGCATTTTCACTAACCATTCTTTGTTCGCAAGGTAATAAAGCTGAGCGAGCGAAATTGTTTCTTCAGTTATGATCGGTTAGGTTCGGCGAACGAATACTCGCTCGCTAATTATTTCAGTGAAGACGACGTCACGGCGAGCGAACATTTGCTTGACGTTAGAAGTACTCGGTTGGCACTCTATTTTAGAAATCTACGTGAACATGGAGTGGACTCTAAGATAATCTTTGCAACTATTTGATAATTATAGATCCCATCCATGCTTAGGAGATCCGCAAACCAAAGATTAGGAAAAATAATGTCGACACGGCACGTTTGACGACACGGTTGGCGCAGCGGTTGAGCGATTGACTGCTGCGTAGCATGTCGCGGGTTCGATTCCCGCACGGAACAAATGTTCTGTGTCTGGGTGTATGTTATAATATGTATGTATTTACAAAAAAAAATGAATATAAGTAGTTTATCAGCCATCTCGTTACCATAACACAAGCATTAGGACTTAGCTTGGGACTATATGGCGTTGTGTGAAATGTCCAAGGATATTATTATTAAAGTCATGATCGTCCATTGGATAACTGATGATTGAGGCTTTATATTAAAGATTCTAGATTTCAAAAACAAAATCAGCATTCTATTCTGAAAGTAACTGATTGAACAGTTCCACAAAACATATTTGAATAGCTATAAAATACATACAGTACTTGCACCAGACGCAGCGGGGTCATTGTTGTGCCGAGTAGAACCGAAGTCTGACGACTAAACCCGAACTACATTCGTTTAAAATCGTCAGGTATCGATTCCAGTCTCAGTAAAATTAGATTGATAAATTAAAAAGTAGCGTCGTAGCAGCGTAGCGCTGTGCCGTAGTACTAAGTGGCTGAAGGCTACGCCGCTACGAGGGCTACGGAAAAAGCGGGCAGTACTTTTTTAGGTACTTGCGAATGTGGCCCCGAAGAAATAATTGATATGAATGAGTAATACACTACTTATTAATTCAGGCTTTTTATCTCTTTTCATCTTATTTGTTAGGTAGGTACATTAGTAAGATTGAGAAGTGTCTGCGGATGTACATAGGTTTACAATTAAGTAAGTACTTAGTACTTCTTAAGTTTTGAGTTGAGCTGCACGATTTGTGACCAATGCGTGCTATGACTGGGCCGGCCCACTCAATCTGTAGGCCATTTCAGACACCAACCTACATGGTCTTCGCATGATTTAACCAAGATTATGTCTCTGAGTTTGTTTCAGCCTTTCTTGTCAGAGTAGTCAGGAAACACGGACCACATCTGGTTTAAAAAAATACTATTGACTTCTTCAATTTATCATTATCATTCACTAACAATGAATCGAGAGCGTCATCTGTTACGAACGTTATACTAAAAAAAAACCTGACAGGTACATTTTTCAAAAGGCCAGTCCGTTTGCTACCCTGCATTTCTACACACGATATTTTTTAATATTTAAATGCCTAGATTACAAAAGATAGTTTGACCATTGTGTTTGTTTCGCCATTACTTTTTAGATAGTAAAATTGACTCCATCTAGTTTTTTTTATATTTTTATATGACGTTTAAAAGTGATTTCAGTATCTATTTACAGAATAAACCGTTTATGTGCGGTACATAAAGGCACATCAATCAGTCAAACAATCTGCTAGCCTTTCCCAACTACGTTGGGATCGGCTTCCAGTCTAACCAGATGCTGCCGAATACCAGTATTTTACATGGAGTGACTGACTTTCTGACCTCTACAACCCAGTCAGGAACTGGGTAATACGATACCCCTTGGTAAGACTGGCTGTCAGGCTTCCGGGCTTCTGACTAGTAACGACCCACAAATGACAGCCGGGACAAACGGCTTAACGTGCTTTCCGAGACACGGGGGAGTCGTCATCTGCCTAACCTTTTCCCAACTATGTTGGGGTCGGCTTCCAGTCTAACCGGATGCTGCTGAATACCAGTATTTTACAGGGAGCGACTGCCTATCTGACCCACACAACCCAGTATCTAGGCATTACGATACCCCTTGGTAAGACGGGCTGTCAGATTTGATTTGATTGATTGGATTTGATCACTGATTGTCAATCATCCATTCTGTCTAGTCACCGGGGAGTCTCGATATGTAAAGATGGTTATTTATGCATCTATCCACGGACCGACCCCAGCAAGCGTAGCGTTGTTACATAAAACCCCATTGCTGCGTAAATTGGGGATTGAGCGTAGGTAGTAGGTAAACCAAATAAATGTAACAACCAGTAAAACACAACAGTGTAAATTACCTGTGAAAATTAAAACAATATCAACTCTATTTCTCTTGAAATAAGGTTATAAATCCACCTGCGAATGTAAAGGCCAGTGGCGATAATATTATTTATTACAGCGACGGGGGGTTGCTAAGTACGCACGTGTATTGCAAAACTCTTTTCTCTCAACTCAAACTTTTACAACTCTCAGGGAGTTTTGCAATACACGTGCGTGGTTACATGACGTCGTAGCCCCTTTTCCTGCTAAACTTTTCTTTGTTAAGAAGAGGGTGGCAAGTCCGGAGAACTATGCTATTTTAAACCTGATGTGACGCAAAAACGTGACAACTTTTAGTTTTTGTTTCTTGTACGGTGATGGCTTTGGTGAAATAAACAATTTATTATTATTATTGTATTGATTTCTTAATTTTTCTTCTCTATTAAGAGAGTTTATGACCTTACACACGGGCCGGAACCAAGTGTGTAAGGGAAAATTTAAATTGAAAATGTGGATGATACTGTAGAAGAAGTCAGGAACTTTCGGGTGATGCGACAGGTGTTGAGAATGGTAGCTTTTTGGAGCATGTAAAGTGTATGAGAAGGCATGTGTAGAGTATCAAGGCTTTGTGTGAGAGCCTTCGGTACAACACCGGTAGATGAAAGTACTATGGGGACGATATGAACGGTTTGAGCTTTCTTATTATTATTTTATTATAGTCAGCGGATTCTGTAAAACTCTCCCCGTGACAACTTTGGTGAAGTGACCGTTAAGTGAGCTGTCGTTCTATCTAATGCTAAGAGGGATTGACACTTATAGCTCACTTTAAACTTACTTCACCTAAATTTTCACGTTGAGCTTTTAACAAAATATTGTCTGTAATACAATATTAATTCTGGCGCAGGAGCCAGGGAATTCTTTATTATAGTTTGCATAGCTTGTATCAGTACCTAAATATTGTAATTAAGGTCTTAGACATAATCTCAGAACCCTGGGTATCGGCCCTTCAGAAGGCGTACGCAAATCATTGATTCTAAACCGTTGACACTGTATGAAATATATTTTATTCGTCATGAAGACTTTTGAGTTTACCATGCAGTTATAGCTATAATTATTTCAGCTGCTAAAGCAATAAATTCAATAGGTTATCAATCAACTTCCAAATAGCTCTAGATATTTCTTAACGGTACATGTAGGTGACCAACTTACAATAGGACCCCACAACGTACAATCTAAAGCTAAACAATGGGGTACCTTGACTTAAGCTACCAAGCTACCGATAGTTAACGGCGTGGGAATCAAACCCACTCCCTCGTGCTAGGGGAGTGCGTTCTCACGTGAGGCAACACCTGCGCGTCACTCCGCCCGGTAATAATATTGTGCGAGCTACAACTTGAGGGTTGTATTGCGATATTGGAGGAGAAATTACGTAAGTAGCCTTAGGTTCGTATTTATTCGTTGTTATTTTATACATCACTAGCTTTGCCATGGGTCCGCTTTGGAACTATAAAATTCACAATGACGGACACATTAAATGCATGTAAGTACCTACAGAATAGAGTACATAATTCCATGCGGGTATAGGCATACATATATTGACTGACGAGCCAAAGTGTCTGTGTCAAAGAAATAAGTTATATAATTTTATTTAAAAAAAACGTTTTTAAACTTTAAAAGCATCGTTAAAAAGTCAAAGAAAAATGTTACCTTCTTTAGGTTACATTTTTATTTTGATCTGTCTTTCAAAAATGGAATGTTCGCGAATTAAAATACCTCCAAAAGGCGCTTGGACTTTTGGGAGGCAAAGACCAGGGAGAGTTCCGACACTCCCGTGATCACTCCGGTGATCACCAACTGATAGCCTATGTAGTAGGTTTAAGAACTAAGTCAGTGAGCATAATTATATTAAAGTTTCTTTTTTTTTTAAACTCTTTCAATGCTTCTCGACGTCTCACATGTATAATACTAATATGAACTATGTAACCAATATTTTGTTACCATTTTTTGTTTAAAAGAGTGTCCATGGAGTTTTTTTGCCCGTTCTTCTCTATAGGTACCTACTGCTTTGGGATGGGCAACTAGCTTCATCTCTCTGACTGACCGACACCTTGACAATTCAAAAGTGCCTGTAATTGGTTTATTTGAAATAAATACTTTGAGTTTGAGGAAATGAGAATTCTGTTCAAATCTTACCGTTTCGGTGATCCGAGCATCTTCTCTCACTTCACCTACATACGTATTTATGGTGAGATTTATACCTACAGAATAGACCGACTGGCCTTCGAACTTACGAAAGAAACTCACACAGGTGGTATAGAATCTCACTACTTATATAGGAGGGGTTCGATTCCCAGATCGGGTAAAGTGTGATTGGGTTTTTTGATGGTGATTAGGAATTTCCTAGTAGCAGTTCGGTGTCTGCATATTGCTAATAGCAATAAGCTAGGTTACACCTATGCCTAAACCCTCGCAGAAACAAGGCGTGATGTTAGGTATATACAAGCTTTTTTTAAATTATTCAGACGAATATCTACAAACCACTCAAACTTCTTTGTGAGATAAAATGTTTCGCATTTAAAATGGAAAGTGAATAAGCCGCTTACACTAAGTAGATACATTTAGCCTATTTACAGCCACGGTTTATTTAAGTCTGTAATATAATTGATCTTTAAGGTATATGAATATTTAAAAGCCTACTCAATTTTGGTACAGTTTATTTTCAAAGTTTTACATAATTTTTATTATTTACCTAATGCCGAACGAAATAAACGCAAGTATAATGTAGATAAGTTTTTTTAAATTGTTCCAATGCTGAGCAAAGGCCTCCTCTAAATCTTTCCAGTCTTCTTTTTCTAGAGTCACCTGGATCTGTCTCTTCGGAAGGCGTCCAGGTCTTCCCGTCACCTTTTCCTAGGCCGACCTTGACGGCGTTGTCCATCCTGAAGTTTCGAAGAAAAATACATGTCGCTCGACCATAAAATTAGGGTAAGAGCAGGGGTGATGACAAATGATGAGTGTTCTAATTAATCGCATTGATGTCGCTTAACTTCTTAAATCTTGTAAAGATTTATGCATTTTCATTTAATATGTATTTTGAGTGTTTTCCATGAAATTTTCGATCGATTCTTTAGATGAAATCATATACCGCGAACTATACATACCAAAACGAAACAAGTTCCATCACAATACACGCTTAAATGCAAGAAAAAAAAAGAAGGAACAATAGATGGTCTTGCACCGCCACACTTCGGGCAGCATACGACCGAACGATACTCACTGCTTGTAGTTGCGTACAACTAAGTACAGCGCTCTTTTAAATTGTTGATTTCTCTATCTTTCCGTACGGTCCGTACGAAACAATGTAGTAATGAATTATTATTAAAATAGCCTTTGACCGCGGTTTCGAACGCGACTGTCGGAAAATATGTAATGTGATCGTACTACCGGAATTAAAAGTGCTCTAAGTGTTAATCTAGGTAAAGAATAATGTGTTAGCTTCGTAATACTTTGATTTCACATAACAATACTCAATACTTTTATACCATTCCACATGCATTCTTAGGTGGTAAATCTTATAATTAGATCACATGGACCCTGTCGGGCACAGCAAATTAAGTGAGCTTAGAAGAGAGGAAGCATTTATTAACTCTATCGGTATTCTTACAAATCCAGTTATATTTCAGTAAAGACCTTAACTTTCGGACCAAGTTTTGTAGAATACTTTATGGGTTGTAACACAAAAAAAAAAAACACTTACACATTATCAAGTATTCAATTATATTCTATCCATCACATATTTCAAGTTTTGCTAGCTATTTTAATTTGACCCTATATACTGGAAATGTAGGTATACTTTTATTTGTGTCGTCATTTGTAGATTCATTGATTTAATTAAAGTATAGGAAGAGTCAAATTTAAAATGAGATAATCTATGTACAGAGGCCAACACATCAAGTTACCCCAATCTGTCAAGTTTCTTTGGTAGTTTTTCAACTTTATTACAAAAGCATAAGGTTCATTTTCAATTTCAATTTTGACAGTTTGGGATAGCTTGATGTGCTGGCGTCTGTACCTGAAGGTTGGTTGGTAGGTTGACAGTTTGTTTGGTTTGGCCCAAACCTACTCACAGAGATGACGCCTTCGTCCCAGCAGTGGGAGAACATTATAAGCTAATTAAGGCAGTTTCCGAACACGTTGCCTTTAACTACTTTAATGCAAACTTTAAAGGTATGTAAGATTGTTCCATAAATAATTCTGTAGGTATTAAAATGTTAACGAGTCAAAAACCACATTTTACAAGTTTTGCAACGTTGCTGTTGCGTGGGTATGACAGCCGGTACGTATGCGTAAGTTTTATGTATGGTATCACTAGCTGACCATATCAAAGATGAGCAAACCAAAGAAAGATGTAAAGTATACCTATTTCCTTTTGGAAGGGGCGATTAGAATCAATTATTCTGTTTCTTGTTCATTGTTGACGTTCAAAATTGCCTTTCCTGTACCTATTAGAAATAAATGGTTTGACTTTATACGTTACTTAGTTACTAAATGTAAATTAAAATCAGCTATTTTTTTAAATACTTTTCAGTACTTTCACTACCTATACTTTGTAGGTAAAAGAAATGCCACGAAGCTGTCTTAACAAGTTTTATGCGGCTGGTCGAAGTATCAGATGTGCGTATTCTTACTAATATTCATATATTACGTCTTTATAAAATAAATCCCCTAGCAACTACGCCAGCTCTATTAATTATCCGTACCACCCTCGAACACCCTCCAAGCAAACGTACAACACAATAACTGTATTACAAGCCATTCAAGAAACTAACAGTAAACACAAAGACGTACGAAATAATAATACTTGAATATTGTGTGTGCGCCACCCGCCGCAGCCGTGTGTCCCCCACGTCTCGAGGTTCCCACGAGCGGCGCGGGCGCAGCTGCCCGCGCGCCGCCACCGCCGCCCCTAAGGTGTCGCTAATTGATCCGAGTATAGAAAGTATGACGTAACGCTGTGACGTCAAAGTTGTTGTGAAGTTTTTTGAACAGCGCGTGGCGGGATGCCGTTAGGATGCGTGTAGGCACGTAGTAAGATGCTGCGCACGGAGAGTCGGGTATTCATTTGCGCAGTTGTTTTTTTTTTAATTTCATCTGCAAAGTTGCAGAGAATTTTTCCGCTAACTAGTCCTTGATAAAAGGATTGATGGTTTGATCTATGCTATTATTATAAATAGAAAAGAATTGTATGTATGTTTGTAACGAATAAACTCAAAAACTACTAAACGGATCTGGATGAAACTTGGCCCAAATATAGATTATAGTCTGCAATAGCATATAAGCTATCTATATATACTTTGTATCCCGTTAAAATGTATGGTTCCTATGGGATAAATTCCTACATACTTACACGCGGGTGAAGCCGCTGACAAAAGCTAGTGTTCAATAAAAACACCTTGCAAGTGCAAGTTGTGATTTTGTAGATGATATCATTTCTGATGATTACAGAACATAACGTTACGCTTGTATACCCGGAACGGTAAGGCAGAGGTGTACCTTTATTTCGCCAGTTATGTTTAAGTCCCATGTAAATAATAGGGGGCGAGCCTATTGCCAATATATTTTATAGATAGATAGTATCAAAATCAAAATAATCAAATCAAAATATTTATTTGCTAGAATACGGTACATAAGGTGTTACAGTAAATTTGTTTCAGCATATCCTGCCATAATATGGCGTGCAAATGTATTCACACTCAGCGATGTCAATTTATCTAATTTACAGATACTATTGATTTGTCTTCTAGATAGTCCTTAATGGTATAATATCTTTTAAATATCAATAGTTTGAAAAGTATATTTTTAAATTTGGTCAGCGGTAAGTCTTGAAAACTATTTGGTAAATGATTGTAAATAATAATCGACATGCAGTATACATTTTTCTTAAATAATTTTAGTTTTATCGGTGGCAGCCGAAGTCTATCTTTATGCCGTGTTCGGCAATTTGGTCTGTCAGTTTTGGTTTCAAATAAATTATAGTTCCTCTTAACAAAAACACATATTTCAAAGATATATAAACATGGCAGAGGTACAATATTAAGTTTTTGAAATAGTGGCTTACAGCTGTCTAAAAAGTGAGCTCCACAAATTGCTCGGATACATTTTTTTTGAGCTTTAAAAACTCTGTCAAAATCTACTGAGTTACCCCATATTACAATGCCGTATCTAAGTATGGATGATACATAACCATGGTAAGCTAGCATTGCAGTTTCACAGTTTACTGTTTGTCTAATTCTTTTTAATACATATATAAAACGATCTATTTTTGCAAGAATTTTATCTATGTGTGTTTTCCAATTGCAATTTTTATCGACTGTTATACCCAAGAATACACAATTATCGACAGTGGTCAAGTGAGAATCTTTATAATGAATGTCTATTGTATTTATGTTGGAATTGTATGTCTGAAATTGTATTATGTTCGTTTTAGTCATATTTATTTTTAAGTTATTTTTTTCTAGCCAATCGATTGCATTATCAAGAACTAGGACGATTTCATGTTCAAAATTTTTATTAGGTATTGTCACTTTTAGTCATTATAGTAGTGTCACCAGCGAATAATATGCAATCTTTGCCTATCGCGTCCGATATGTCGTTGATGTAAACCATCAGTCTGATCTGCTAAACATTTAATTATTCTGACTGTCCGTTGAGCATTCGTGTCACCTTGCCGAGAAATCGAGGCTATCTTAACTTCTGAGCGGTCATTATTTTCCGTATAATACGGCTCGGACAGTTCGCCCTAATACTGTGAAGGTTTCATGCAAAAGGCGACCTAATGTCGCAGCTGGCTGGTAGGTAAATTACTCTGGCTGCAATCGATCTTTATTCAAAGTTTAAATACGAATTATTAAGTTTTTTGTAATGAATAACAGTGTTAGAATAAGCGCACGCACGTTGTCGATCTGATCTGACCTGATCTGAAGAAATAAAATAAAGACTTTTAAATTGTTTTAAATTTGACTTTGATAGTTTTATTGTATGTATATTATAGACACAGAATAAAGGGAGCAGTCGTGGCCCATTGGTCTCTGCCTCGACTTACGAATTGTAGGTGGCGAGTTCGAACCCAAGCAGGCGCTTTACTTTGTGTATTTAATTTTCATCAAGTCACAAGACATGCGACATCCGCCAACCCGCACTGGGCCCGCATGGTAGATTATGGCCCAATACCTCAGCCCTCTCTTAGAGAGCAGGCCTGTGTTCCAGCAACGGGAATATTATAGGCTGATTATGTTTATGTACACTTTGGCCAAACAGATGATCAAGTAGATGGTTACTTAATTAGAAGCACCGTGTGAACTATTACTTAGCAAAACTTCATGGGGAACCTATCAATCGATAAGGTTAGTGTATTAATACCGTACATGGTGGTAGGTGTAACGACTTCCGGCCACCGGTGACTTTTCGTTGATAAAAATGTGATTCTAGCATTGATTTTGGACATCCCTAACCTTCCAAGTGAGTCCCGAAACAACAAAAAAAAAACTCAACGGAGTCACGGGACCGATTATGACATAAACTAAGTCAACATTAATCCGATTTTTGAAACATTGATTCACGTTTTCGGAAATCGTAACCGTTGATTCAGGCACACACACCCTGTATATCACACCAGCCAATAGATCAATATTAATTATTTTATATTCGGTCAAAACGAATAATTTATTTACGCAAAAAAGCGTAGCGATCGTAGTCCGTAGCACTCGTAGCTCGTAGCACGTTACATCTACGCTCGTAGCATTTCGTAGCTATTGAATAGATTAATAATTATAATATCAATAGCGGATTTAACAGATTTTTTATAAGATTCCTCGAAAGCAGGAAAATATTAGTAGATAAACAAGAGTTTAAAAAAATCAAGACAGGTTTCCGAATTAGACTAAATACTGAGCAGGGTTTAGGCAATTACTACCATAGATAGTTACTATAATACTATAAACAATAAAACAAATAATAAAATTCCCTTTCTCACTAACTTAAGATGCTTATCTCACGCAAACGGGCCGGGAGTATGAAATAAATAAAAAACGTGTTGCGCCGGCCACATGGTACATTGGTATATGGCTGAAAAATGACTGTTTCCACATGATCATGTTGCAAATATTATGCAATATTATAATTGTTTTTTATGTACCTATTTGTTTTTTAATTTTTGGACCTATGATCGATTGATGGTCGATATAAACGTTTTTATTGTTATTATTATAGTTCAGAAACAATGCAGTCACTTAGTACCTGCACACTAGAGCGGCTACTCATACATATTTACGCAAAAGTAATTGAATTGTGGAGGAGCTAAGACAGACCCCAGAGGTCTAATTGTGTGTTTTGTGTCAGTGTATGTAAAAATAAATAAGTAAGTAAATAAATAAATATAGGATTCCTTTATTACTGTATAAACTCAACCATTCCGAAGCGCTCCTACCTCCTCCTATAAATAAATGTCTGTGACGCCTACTAACAAAGTCTATTTTTCATTTCTTTTACAAAAAGCGACCAGACGGAATGACTTTGTTGCCTTGGAAGGTGGGTAGGCCTCTGGTGTGGGACGCAACCTGTGTCGACATCCTTGCGCCATCTCATGTTCTTAGCACGGCGGGCTGTGCTGGCGCCGCTGCTGCCGCTGCTGAGACCCTCAAGCGGCGTAAATACAGTAACCTGATGTGTAACTACAGATTTGAGCCGTTTGGGGTCGAAATTCTAGGGTCATGGGGCCCGAAATGCGCAACTCCTTTTTAAGGAAATTTCCCGCCGATTGGTCGACACTTCGCGTGACCAGAGGGCTGGATTGTTCTTTGGCCAAAGAATTAGCATTGCCATTCAACGTGGCAATGCTGCCAGTCTTCTGGGCACGTTTCCTGATGACAGCGATGCGGATGAGTACTTCGACGCCTAAGTATCCTTTTTGTCTTTTTTTGGATTTATTTGTATATATAGTTAGTTAGATAGTCGTTTAATTTAAGTATGTATAAGTTTTTATTGTATTTGAATAATTGGATTGGCATCGGATTAAAAGAAATTTTACAAAAACCTATCAAATTATTTCGAATAATTTTTAAAGCTCGAATGCAGCCAGTTATTTTCTAACCAGCCAGCTACATACTATATGAGGTTGCATCTAGGCTCTGCACTCCACATAAAATACAATCTAACTAAAATTGAAGTACCTAACTAGACAAAAAGCTCGCCGTCTAGCCCATACTAACGACATAAACAGAGCTGCAGATTTAAAATAACCAGACAGTAGACACACCCACATAACTCGCATACAGGCATGCAGTTTCCTATCGTCTGCTTGCCGATCGATAGTGGCAATATTCATTGCGCCGCCGCGGGCCGCCCACCTCTCCTAAATTAATAAACCAAATGGAGTTGCACTGTTCTGTCTGAGGATTGCCGACAGGAGCGAAAGCGTATGACTATGAAATGACAGGTGGTTTTTCTTTAATCTTAAATTAGTCGCAGTACCGAAAATTATAATTTGTCGAATCAATCTCCTTTACCCAACTATGTTGGGGTCGGCTTCCAGTCTAACCGGATGCAGCTGAATACCAGTATTTCACATGAAGCGACTGCCTAGCTGACCGTGGAGCCAGATAGGATATCCCAATTATCTGGTATAATTTGTCGAATAAAATTATTAATTATAAAATTACTGCTTTCATTGCTGGCCAAGAACAACACGTCGTCGTCTCAGTTAAAGATTAATTATTAAGATTTGTATGTCGGCGACAAGAAATATTGTCCCCAAAAATAGATCCACGCACACAGCAGGTTAGCACGAGAATCGATTGAGAAGCGTTTTGTCGACGGGAGAGTAGACATAAATACCGTTTCTGTGTACCTAGACAGTAGAAAGTGTTTGGTGATTATAAAACCAAATGTGTAGAGAAGTGTCTACACTACTCTAGACTAGTTGTCTACAACGTCAAGCATGTCGTACATTTATTTCATTCTCTGATTTTGTCAGTTTGGAATAGAAAACTATTTTCTGCAATAATCCACGTAAAATGGCATCAGCAGTACCTCCCGCCTACTACGATTTTGCTACGCCACGCTGCGCCGCCGCCGCCCCGCGCCCTAGCAAACTATTTATATCATTGAAAATATTTGAAAGAGTCACGATTTCGTTGAATTTTTTTCAGTTTTGTTCAATCTGAACTTTTCTGTTAATCATATTAACGAGCATTAAAAGTTAAATATCTTTAAAACCTGATTTAAGATATTTAACAAGAAATTATAATTAATTAATCACTTCTTAATTAAACTACTACTGCTAAATATCATCATCTGCCTAGCCTTTTCCCAGCTACGTTGGGGTCGGCTTCCGCTCTAACCGGATGTAGCTGAATACCAGTATTTAATTTAGTCAGTGGACTCATTTTACAAATTTGCGACTCTTGAACTATTTGCAGTCGTCTGACAAAATGGCGGACGCGGCACGCTACAACTGCAAGTGTCGCTATAGGTAGACTGCTGCCGTCGATGCGTCGTAGGTTGTCGCCGACACGTGTCGACGGATGCAGTTGCCTCTGCCGTTAGCAATATGCCGCTCGTGTGTAAGAGCTCTTACATGGAGTGACTGCCTATCTGACCTCCACAACCCAGTAACTGGGCAATACGATACCCCTTGGTAAGACTGGCAGTCAGAATTTCGGGCTTCTGACGACCCGTAACGACTGCTATCATGTGCAGACTGTGCAAAAAATAAACATAGGTCATCAAAATGCTCGCCCAGCATTGCCGCGTTGTATGTCAATTGGCAATACTTATTCCTTGACCACTTCTTTAGTAGGTAATATTTTGGGATAGATTTTGAATTTTTGTCAAGATCTGGCAATCTTAGCCTATCGAGTAGATTTTGTATGTTATTTCTTTGATTTTTTTAAGCTTTTCTAATAAAGAAATTAAAATTGCAAGGTTGTCAAAACAGTGTTTTCTATTACTGAATTTGTTTTGAAATCAATTATGTTTTTTTAATTACGTTTCATAATTCAATTTTTATGTTTGCCATACTTCAATGGACTAGTATTACTTGTGGTTTCATTTTGTGCAATGTATTCTCGCGGTCGTAGCCGGCGATTGCACCCGGGCGAAGCCGGGGCGTGCTTGACGCGCGCTTTTGCGCTTATATCTTTCGATAGTTCTACCCACAGAACAGATAAAGAGGTTAGAATGGAAGTAGTTCCTGATTTGTATTAGCACGCGTGTCGCCGCATGTCTCCCACTCTTGTCTCTCCACTACAAGCAAGAGATAATACGTACGCGCATTACGCACACAAATAAACCACACGCACTTAGATCGCGTGTTTACTATTGGTTGTCACACTAACGCAAATACTGCTCTGGACGTACACTCACACACGTGTAAAAGCAATTTATTTCTCATATATGTTACGGCTATCAAAAGGTCGATTAATCATATCGATAAAATTACAGTAGTTTAGTTAATTAAAGTTTTGCATTTTTTCAAGTTGCGGATACGGTACGAATAACTTCCTAATTACATATAAATAAACTTAAATCAAAGACAAATTAAGGGGGAACATCCGATACTGCCGGGAAATTTAAATTTTCTTTAGTTTTATGCTAGTTGCAGCTCTGTTTTACGGCATAGTAATAGAAAGAAAGAAAAATAGCATTTTGAATAACATAAAACGTAAAACAATGCTACAATATGCAAAAAAACTATAAAGAAATTTTCAAATTTCACGTCCATATCGAATGCTAAGTCGAATTAACATAATATAATCTAATTAATTTATTGTGAACTACTCGTGAAAGTACACACATCAAAAGTGTCTAGGGATCAACATATATTTTTGCAATAACTTTTCTCTTGATTGATATTAATTTAAATTTTCTTTAAGGATTCATCAAATAAAGTGTTTTCGTTTGTCACAGTAACGATAAACCAAGTCACCTTTGCATTAATAAAGAAATTTGCCATTTTCCTAATAAAGGGATTTTTGACATTTGAACCACTAACATTAAAGTTCGAAAAAAAGACTGAAATAACAGTTTTCTTTAAAATTTTATTGGGTAACTTAAACAATTAATAATCCGTGTTTCTACCGCGAACACTAACAACACAAGAACATCGGTTTGGCATACTCAAAATGAGTTCATCCAAATCACGCTGTGGAATGGCCGCCCATGTTCGTTGCAACAACAAAAAAAGGTCTTCTTGCAACTGGATACCCTCCATATTCGGCAGAGCTCTTCTCTGTAGCATATCCCATGCATGCTCAATCAGGTTCAAGTCTGGCGACTGAGCAGGCCAGGGCAGGACATTGATGTTAGCTGCGGCGAGAGTCTGTCTTACAACTCTTGCGGTGTGCGGTCGTGCATTATCATGCATTAACTGAAATAAGGGACCGATTTGCACTTGTAGAGGAACGATGACGTCAGATACAATCGTCTCAGCATAAATTTGAGCGTTGAGGTTGCCTCTGATCCAAATCAACTCAGTTCTTCCGCCGATCCAAATACCCGCCCATACCATGATGGTTCCACCACTATAAGGATGGACTTCCTGGCAGGATTTTAATCGCTGTTGGCGTCCAGGGGTTCTCCAGTGTCGTATACGTCTTGTATCCGGTCTCATACCAAAACGAGACTCATCAGAAAAGCACACGAAACGCCATTGTTCTTCTGCCCAATTTCTGTGTTCAAGAGCCCATTGATATCGAATCCTACGATTGTGCATTGCTATAGGTGGTACCCGTAGCGGTCTTCGGGAATGAAGGTTCACTTCATGCAAGCGGTTTCTGACTGTTTGGTCGCTAATTAAGTTCCCTGAAGAGTGATGAAGCCTCACGGCTAACATCATGGCGGTTATTGTTGGAGCTCTTCGAGTTAAGATTTGAATGTATCGGTCTTGTCTCCGTGTGGTGCAGCGATACCGTCCTTCATGGCGCTCAGCCACGGTACCAGTGCTTCGGTAACGTGTCCAAAGTCGACTGATAACACTCTGACTTGTATTCAGAGCTAAAGCCACAGTACGTTGCCGGGAACCAGCTTCTATCATTCCCACGGCTCTGAGCATTTCTTCCCTGCTTAAATGACGTCGCCGCTCCATAATAACGTTGGTTTTAATCAGTAGTAGGGAAACAGTAGCACTAATAATGTCTTCAATGCGTTGTATGTTTTTATAGGGAAAATATTGACAGCTGATTTTCATCTTTTACTCGAATTTGATTGACAGTTCCTGTTTCAAATTATGAAATGCACCAAAAAGGATCCATATAAATTTATAAAATCATAAATTTATTACAAAGCCACATCTCAATCTCAAGAAATCCGCATAAAAATGCTTGATCCCTAGACACTTTTGATGTGTGTATTTATTAATTTTATCATGTTAATTTATGAATAATATCTGCCCGCCGGTTTCACCCGCGTTACATAATCATTTTCTGCAAAATGTTGCCAACAGAAATTTTATTGTGCTACATTTAGTACCTATCCATTCAATTCTACCAGTTGCTTCAAACCACAGTTTTCTTGTAGCAGGATCTTTTGGAAAATTAAAAAAAAAAGTGTTTGCATCGTAAATTAGATTTTAGACGAAAAACCAACTAAGAAACTAAATTAATAATCCACATTATACAATAATTGGTGTTAATATAAACAAAGTTATTTTCATTGTTATATTACTGACAATAATCATTCGTATACACATCTTAATATCGACATTGTTTACAACTTGGTACAACACTATCGACGCGCATAGATTTCCCAGAATTGAAGCTTTGGATCGACGCACGCGACGTTCGTAGTGAACGCAATACATTGCGCGACCGCTCACGTCGTGCAAGATCGTACCAATGTAATGCAAGCAATGTATAATTTAGTATCTGAATGCGATTTTATCGTTTTTGTCTACAAACTACATAATACTTTTGTAATAATTACAAATATCACTCGTATTTTAAGGTTTTTGGAGTTACCGGTGAAAAGAAATCCCTCCTCGGGCCACATTACACTCCTGACTTCTTTTCCGACACGTTATAATTGGGCAAGACGGCAAAATTCTTTTTTTCCGCGGAGAATTGAACGCTTTCACCATAAGAGCGTGACTGTTGACCGGTGATTCTAATTTCGGTTGGGTTTTGAGCGCCCGCGCAAACGTGGCGCGCCTGTCCCGCCCACAAGGCCCTTCTAACCTCTTTAACTGTTCTGTGGTTCTACCGGTATACTAATCGGTCAACTTTAACTACCCAAACCAATCCAATACTTTTTTTCATGTTCTGCAATAGTCCTACAACAATCGGGGGTGGTCCATGGGCACACCCTGTTTGCACTATGCAGCAAACAGAAATAATCTATCGACTGATGCTTCATTTTATTAAAACGTCAAATGGGCCGCTTTGAGTTGTCTTCGGCCCTTGATTCGATCCCAGCAGGGTCCTGAGGGAAGCCAAGACGTAAAATGGCAGGTAGCGGAGATGTACCACAAAAAATAAACATCGATTTGAATTTTTAATGGCTAACCAGCCTACTGTTGCCAGCCACCGCATGCGCAACTAACTTTACGAAATAGGTATATATTTTTTCTCACACCGTAAGTACCTCACATTAAACTTCTCAAGAAAACAAGTGTCCATTTTTTTACAGTAAATTAGATACATGTTTGTGCCATTGAACCCAAAGTTTAAAAATAAATAAAACAATGCCGTATGGAAACAAAACCGAATCTTAAAAATGCCCAACTTGAGAACGTTAGTGGGAGGTGTCGACTAAGAAAGGGCGACACCTACTCACGTGGCCGCGTCGCACGCGCACCCCTATATTCCCACGAGTCCCACATCTGTCCACTCCCTTACATCTTAAGAATTGAATGCATACCTCCCTACACTGATTTCGCTAGACCCCAGTTCCATTCGCTAGCAAGTTTTCAAAGGAGACACATCTCGCTCCACCAGTTTTGGTCTAGCTCGGGGACAAGTTTGGGTCCCGACACGGAACTTAAAAAGTGTCGTGTGCGCATGTTTTGAGACATCAGTGACAAAGATATTAGAATGTTTTCTTCCGTAAAAATGGAAAGGCAGAATTTTGTGAACTTTGACATGGATCTCAAAACAAGTGAGTTTTAGAATAATCACCCAATCATTTTTTTTTTGTTGTACTAAATTTCTTCCTCGAAGTTCTTGTGATAATGACTCGATTGTTTTTAGTGAAAAAAATTGTGATTACATAGTCAGTATAATTAACTAATTTATCTTTTTTTAAAATTACTTTATTTAAGTGTTAATTGTTGGTATTGTTGGTAATTCAAAATAAAATCATAAAAATAAGATGACTAGTCAATTTTGCGTAGGTCATTTTGATATTGTTTTTTTTTTATATTATTAAAACCAAAAGCGGTCACACTTATTCGTTGTAATTTAAGTTTAGTCATTTCAATATAGGGTCACCGGTACCAGCTTACCATTGTTCTTTAAGGTGAAAGCTACAGGGTATTGATGATTATTAATCCTATAATATAAATACAATATAGGTACTTGCTAAGGCCGCGAATCACACTTCAATCAACACAAGCAGACACTGATTTGACACTGAACTAAAAATTCGTCCGCTTTGAACGTTATTTGAATGTACTACGACGGACTTAACGGATACGTATAACTGTACAACTTCATTTTTTTTTTTCAAAAAACTGGTGAACTTAACTTTCAGAATCAAATCAAAAGTCATTAGTCAAACTAGGCTGAAAATCAGCACTATTGAAGGTCAAAGTTACATAAGACAGTCCCCAAAAAACGCCCGCCCTACACCACTTCCTAGTGCTTTAGCTTAGAAGAAGAAGTGGCGCAACAAATACCCCAGCAGCACAGCTGTCTGTTTAGTTGGAAGGACTTGATTCTATACATTTAGGAAGTAAGTATAAGTTATCAATAATACCTACTTACTATGGTACCGTAAAACGGGGTGAATGTGGATGCAGACGTGAATCGGGACAAAACTTTAAAAGCAATTTAAGCATTAAATAATATACTTTGTGGCAAAAAAGGATTCGTAATGTAACTACTACTACTGTACTAATTAATGATCAATTGTTCTGGTTGCCAACAAACTATATTATTTCAATGTTAAAATCCATTTATAAGTTTCATTCCGATTCACCCCTGTATCCCTATTCACCCCGTTTTACCTAAATTATAGGATTTAATAGCTAGTCAGCTGGCCTCTTTATGCATTTATATTTTGTGAGACTATAAATATTTAACACCTTGTTAGTTTTATTCTATACTAGCTTCCGCCCGCGGCTTCGCCCGCAAAATATGTCGACAAATTATACATATAAACCTTCCTCTTGAATCACTCTATCTATTAAAAAAAACCGCATAAAAATCCGTTGCGTAGTTTTAAAGATTTAAGCATACAGACAAACAAACAGAAAAAAATAGCGACTTTGTTTTATACTATGTAGTGAAGTAACCACCAAGATAACAAAGGAAACATTTTGCAAAAATAGTTTGAGACGTGGGTGATGGCGCGCGAGGTAAACATAGATTATAGTCTGGTCTGGGCTATTTTATTGTTGAACAATGTACTGTTATAGTGGGATCATTTCCGACACCCACGCGGCCGAAGCTACTGGTAGAAGCAAGTAATATCTATTTTAAAGGACCGACTGCCTATTTGTCCTCCACAACTTTACAGTCATTTTATAACCCCGCTTCTTACTTTTTCGAGTCGTTAATTATTATTTCCAAGCCATTTTTATTTGGTGATTCACATTATGTTACATACCTAACCATTTGGAAGGGGCGACTAGAATCAATTCTATTTCTTGTTCATTTTAACGTTCAAAAGTGCCTTACATGTGCCTGTTTGAAATAAATGGTTTGACTTTGACTTTGATTATTCGGGGCTAGTACTAGAGTTCTAGTACCTACTACCTTTTTTTTTTAAGGCTTGGAAATCATCCAATGACTGCTCCCGCTCTGGGTGGAGCGGAATGGAGTGTCAGACTCTTACTGACTAAAACCCATCCATGTTCCTTCCGTAGCCCTTTATGTACCTGTATTGTAAATAAATAACCACAAACTGCCAAATTTTCTCAATCGATATTTTGAACTTAACGTTCAACGTATTAAGGTTTAAAATCATTTAGCAATTTTTAACAATTTGGTGTAACTTGATGCTCTGGCGACCGTACATCGTGCTCATCAAACTGAATAACTTTCACTGTACGAGCAATCCTGAAATCACGAATATTTTTAACATAACGCTCAACTGCTTGAGTGTGAGACGAATAATTCGAGAACTCCATGATGAGATGCATAGAACTGCATAGGTCACTGTCAGGAATTTTGGTTAGCATGAGAGAGGGCGACTGTGATTGTGACTCGCTCCAAATACTTAATCTTAGTAGGTTGTAATACCATTCAAAGGCAAAGAAAGAAACAAATATTTTATTAAGAATTTAAACGAGATGTGCATTCAAAAAAAATTAAGTTGATATAATCTGTTAACCTTAGCATAAATACTTAGTCAATACAAAAGTACATGATTTTATTTACTTAAAGTCTCGAAGATGTGAAAGGTCGTCGTGGTGAACCGGTGACTCGTGAGTGGGACTGGGAATACAGAGGGAACACCAGATGTATTCTGTAAAAATCTCACCGTGACGCTGAAGCTGACAATAGTATCACTCTTTCATATCAATTGGAATGACGGCATACCTACATCATGCATAGCATATGCAACATCTTGCATACCCTCCGTCTGGAGAGAACGGGAAACGTATCTATGTCGGGCTCACTGAGTAAATCACCACACTTCTCACATCGTGTCGGGGCCCTGGGAGGTACTGTATATCCGCCCCCAAGCTCACTAAACCTAAGTTTTAACGGTGAGCTTTCAACAAAATAGACCGGCGCGTTTCAGTATCACGCGGGCAATACTTGCGCTGGCGCACTGATTAGATGCTTGAATTGTCGTACGTCAGCTACCCGAACAGTAATGGTCAACTGAGTTGGACCTCTCTCGATGCCTGATGAGACCTACGTTGTCATCTGACTACGTCGTAAGTCGTGTTGTGTGACAAACGAAAAACTTGTACCTTGTAGTTACTTTACCACCCTAAGATTGAAAGTCTCTTGCACGTTATAAAACTATTATATAGGTCTTGCTAACATGTAAAAACTTTTGTTGGTACTCTAGGCATGCACTACAATTTAATGACACGGTATTAAGACATGCACCCAAATAAGTACTACATTGTTTTACCCTAAGTGAAATTTTAATTTACTGTGAATTATTGTCAATGCGATAATTATCGTCAAATAAGCCGAAGTACTTATTGTCGCGCTACTAAGATATCAGTCTATCCCTTACAAAAGTGTAGAGGCGGACCGCGCGTAAGTAGTTGAACTTAGTATTAGCTTTCTACCGGAATCGACACCTTGACTGTGTGTTAAGTTACAATAACCCGGTAATTAAGCACTTCGAGTTTCAGGATGGGATTACCGTATAGCGCTAGTGTAGTGTTCTACTATTGTTTACCAGCCACTTACAAATTCATCATTCGCCGAATCACCGCTGCGTTCGCCAGCGAGGTATAATCAAGACTAATATGTTTATTAGTTAACGGATGTCGGTACGTACGCGCATGCGTTTGCGTGGATGCATCGCAATGTTTTCGCTGCTGCGCGCGCGCAGGTGTGCGGGGGTGGGAGCGCGGGAGCGGCAGTCGGCCCGGCGGTGTGCAGGACGGCAGACGTGTGTCGCGTGTCAATGCTCCGTGTCCGCGAGCGCGGGGGCGGTTGGACCGGTCGCACGACCCGACGACCTTACGTACCGTTCACTCACGCACCTCTTGTGCTAAAACTAAGTGCATCAAAAAAATACACACCAAAGGATTGTATCAATTTGCCCGTTTTGGATAGATGCATCTGATTTTCAACGTTGGAAACTGCATTCAAGACATCTTGAGATATGTACGTATATTTTTTTATTAGACCAGGTATGGGTGGCTAATAACCGGTAGTAGCCATAATAACTGTTTTAATAGATGACTTTGGATATTCTTACATGTTTATGATAGTGGTTAGCAGCTCGTTTTATGCGCTTCTGTTAGTTAGGGAAGGTGTTCGGTGTGCAGATGCATTTTGCACAACATATTTTGTTAAACAAACATAGAGCATAGATGACTACTTACCATGCGTTGTTGCCAACTTTAGCAGTACTTATGATTTTCTAACAAATGTCAATTAACTCCGCGGGTTTGTAATCATTAAAAGACCTCCAAAAACAACAACATTGAAAAGTATCATCACTGTAAAAAATTACTTTTTTGAAAACACGGTACTAAGTAGTTGCATACTTGGTTTACCTACCCACATTAAAAGTCAGTTAAATTAACATGGCGAATCTTTCAGTCAGGAAGCAAAGAGCATACCATTATAAGTTGATAACTCTTATTTATGTAATGTGGGTATTATAGGCTTAAGAAAATTGCAGCACTTAATTACAATGCTTAAAAGTGTAAAGTGAGGTATATAATTTACTTAGAAAACCACTTAAAATAATTCCTATAATATTAGCGGTATTGACTTTCCATCTGGCAGATCTCAGTAGCAGTCCGGATTCTGGATTTGCGCCTGTATGAGTTATAAGCTCGCCTCTTATTACATGGCGGAATGTGGGTAAACGTACTGCCCAACTCTTCGGGAAATAAGGCGTGAAGCTATGTAAGTTAGAAAAAATCTTATGTCCATGAAAACAAAACGTAAATGAGGAAAACGAAAATGTACCTAGTTAAATGTTTCTCCATTTTGAAATGCCATTTGAAAATAGAGAAAATCCGTCAAAAAAAAGTTTAGGTAGATTTAATTAAGGTTCTACCTACCTATTATAATAATATTATAAAATTATTATTATTTTGCACGTCAGAGAGCAATAAAATACCTATTACAATTAAGATTCTCATGTTTTTCATGCATTTCAGTTTATAAACCTTAGCGGAACTTAAAACTCAAGCGTAAAACCCCATAACAAAATTAATTGCCGATCTGTATTAACTTTAGAGATTTTTAGATTTGTTTCGCTAAACTATAGACATTAAACACGTCTAAATACTTAACACGTTGAACGCCAACGCGGTCACCGTGTGTCCGACAAACAATAGTTTTTCTATTGTGTCTGCTGCGTGGCAGTCAATGCCTTAATATTGATCTATCGTTTTCATATTTCTCCTGCAAATGCCTATTGACTTCAATGAAATCTTCCTTACCTGATACCACTTCCAAAGAAGAAGAATGGAAGTCCAGTCGTGTTACCCATTAAAGCATTCATTGATCGTCACGTCAGGCCTTACATAGTCCCAAGATTTATTACTAACATACTATATAGACTAATAACTATAACTATAACATTAATTTTTTAATTATGCTTTTACTAATACATAGTTACACAAAAAATCGACTTCGCATATACATAAATGAATAAGTCTATACTATAATATTATAAAGAGGAAAGATAAGATTTTTTGTTTGTTTGTCTGAAATGAATAGAATCCGAAACTACTGGACCGATTTAAAAAATTCTTTCACCGTTGGAAAGCTTAGTTTTCCCAGGAAAAATAACGGGACCCACGGGAAAGACCACGGGAGCGAAGCCGCGGGCAAAGTGCTAGTAATTGATGTAGGTGATGTGCATATAACGCAGATTAAATGGGAAAACGACATTATCAATCTATATGTAAAAGATCCTGGTTCATAGCCATCTTTTCTATTAGCCACTCTGGGTGCCCAGAGCCGCGCTATCCATGAGTCCCCTAGTTCCTGCCAGCGTCGTAATTACCCTAGGCGAGGTCTTCACCATTTTCTTAATTCTCAAACTTCTTCAGAAGTCGACAAAGTGCTTACTTCCTGAATCTTGATAAATGGTCTAAGGAAAACGCAACGTAGCCGAGGCGGGGTGCAAAACATTTTAGAGCTCACTTCGCTAGCTCTTGCATCCTTCATTCTCCAATCCTTTACGCTTAGAAAACAACGCGCTCACTTCGTCAGACACGAAAAGCGACGCTTATTTGTATGTACAGATATAGAAAACTACCCTGTTCATAACGTAATATTGACCACTTCCACGGTGTCGTCGGAGGCCGATGTCACAGTTTTCCGAAACTCCCGCCTTAACATTCCTCTGTTTTCAAGCAGAACCGGTAGGTAATCTTTCTAAATAAGTTTCTCATACATTTGAATCATATTCTAATTTTTACTTTACAAATATTTGCAAACATAATTTCAAAAGCTAAACATACATAGGTATTAATATGCACAAAAACAATACCTATGTATAATAATTAAAAGGCATCCAAAAATTCGTCCACATCGCTGTCAACAGAAAAAGTTTCCAAAAGGCTGGAAGTATGCCGCGTTGTATGGCAATGATGATTCTTTGACAGAAAATAGGCCAGCACTCTGGCCACGTGAACACTTGACCAACAGTTTGACGATGTCTAGAAAAACAAAGTGGGCACGCGGATCCCATATCAATTTAGATATTGCGTACCTTTTGATTTAGACCGGTATTAACATCAACATTTGCAACGCAGCACCTCCCCAAACGGATAATAATATCTTGAACGCCTCTTACAACAAAAACTACAAGAAAAAAATCTGTTGTACCAGTGTTCGTTCCTCTATTTGGGGTTCTTTTATGACCCTTCCGACACGTGATTGGTCTAAAATTTCTTACCTAGTACCAATGGAAGGTGCGGGATAAGATTAGCCATTTACACAAAGACAGATGCGTTAAAGCTGCATATGGTCTACTATCGTTATTTGCGTGAGTTTAAATTCCGTTTAAAAAACGTCACCTGCCCTTTAGCGAAGCATATCGCGAAGCTTGTTTTAAAGGGAAGATCATTATGAAATTAATTCTGCCTGTACCTTAATTGTTTCTATATAATAACCGTGTATAGAATGAGGACAGGAATGGGCAGCTCCAGTCCTGCTTTTCATACGAACGCACCGATTAATTATATTGCTAGAAATGAATAGATTCAATGTTTTTTAATTAATTTGGGTCCTAAAGCAAATCGCCTTTGATCTGTGAGTTGACAGTCGTGAGGGTGGAACGGTTCTGTATGCATTTTATATGACTTCATTAGCTGGAATAATTCTATAATTTTTCGTAGGGTTGGAAGCTAGAGCGATCAATATTTATTCGAATTATTATTCATTAAATAGGAATAGCTAATACGAAATAGGTACTTAATCCAAAAGTATCATATCTATAATGATATCCATGCGAAGAGTAAACCAGAACCCAAAAAAAAGTTCTCTCCCAGGAAAGAGAAAATTTTAGTTTCCTTCCCCGAAAGTTCGCTACATGTTAATGCGGTGGATCACAGAAGTGCACAGCCCGACCCTCGACTGCCGAACAGGCATGAAAAGATTTCTATCGTCGATAGAGTTCTCTATGTACCTGCTGGCTCCTAGCTCTTACAGGAGAAACTTAGTATCTATATACGCAGAGGAATCGACTTACTATAGGAACGGTAATGAGTTAAAAAACTTGGCACTACCTACCAATATGTTGGTATTATGACAAATTACCCTTCAGTCACCACACACGGCTTAGTCGTTATAAACATGCCTTTTAGAGGATACACGTAGGACGTTTTGAATTCTGTATAAAGCTTTACTACATTGATGTTCCTTTTTATATAACAGCTAACTTTGCCCGCGACTTGATTCGCGTGGCAACCGTAAGACTCCATAGAAAATACTTTTAAACTAAAGCATCTCATATGTGTTAAAGTATTTCTCTGCCGAACGGTTTGGCATTTAAAAAGCCAAGTTTGAAGTTATACCTACACGACAGACGGTTACGGTTTTTAAAGTAACATAATTATTCATAATAAATATTCTCCAAAAGCCCTTTGTTTTATACTATGTAGTGATATGTATTGCGTTCCTTTTCCGCAGGTTGGCAACCAGCCCCCTTCCGGGTGTCGGGCGCGGGGCCCAGCATGCCGCCGACGCGTGCAGGTAGCATGGAGCCGCTGCCGCCCGCGCACACCCCCATTTTCGAGCACAAAAAGCACCGGCTGTCGCGCCTGCTGGATAAGCTGGCAGTTCAGCTCAACAACAACAATAACTACCCCACGCCATCCTGGCTAGTCCACGACGCGCCCCAAGGGGGAGACGAGGACGCCCCCTTGGACCTCAGCGTGAAGTCGCCTCGCGAGACAACTGGGCTTTTCAGCTGCCACGCTTGTGGGCAAGAGTTCTCGACCTACGACCGGCTGGTGAAGCACATCGCGTCTCGCCACCGGAGCAAGCCCGAGGGCGTGCGCGCCTACGAGTGCGAGGTGTGCTACCGCAAGTTCGCGAGGTCCGACATGCTGACGCGGCACGCGCGCCTGCACAGCGGCGTGAAGCCGTACTCGTGTGCGTCCTGCGGGCAGGTGTTCTCGCGCTCTGACCACCTGGCTACGCACCAGCGCACGCACACGGGCGAGAAGCCCTACCGCTGCCCGTCGTGCCCGTACGCCGCGTGCCGCCGCGATATGATCACACGCCACATGCGCACGCACAACCGCCGCCCACAGCCTGCCTGAATCTACTACTCCATCATTACTCTACATATTTGAGACTGATTTTTCATTCCAAAGTTTAAACTATTGTTTTAATTGGTGTTTCGTTAGAAAGAGCCTTCCAGGGGTGACTTTCTTTAGTAGCTAAGACAAGACATATCACATTGCTCCGCGGAGTTGACTTGACTGCGATTGTGTGTTGCCAGTTTGCGATTTTATTTCATATGCCGCAGCGATGTCAAACGAATCTGCCGAGCGCAATGCGATGTGTCTCCTACAGACCTCTGAAGTATAAATATCGGTACTGTTGTTTGACTTTTAACAGACTTCGAAAAAGGAGGGGGTTCTATGTTCGCCGGTATGTTTTTTTTATTGATAAAAAAAAAACAATTGACGGGGAAATCGGTGAACTTACATTAGGAAAATAAAAACATACATACAGTCAAACATAAAACCTCCTTTTTTCGAAGTTGGGTAAAAATAGCAGATAATGCATCAAGGGTTTTATTTATAAAAACTAAAGTTTGACTTGTTTAATCCAATATGCACAGATGATTGAAAAGTCTATGTTTCGGAATTCTTTTGTACAATGATGTTGTAATGTTCTGTGCCATTGATTTTATCGCTTTGTAATATTTGCGCTGTTATGTAATTTATGTATCTTTAGATTAATTGATGTTGACGCTTTTGACCACTTATTTAAAAAAACATGTTCAAAAAAGTTTGTATTTATTAGTAAAGACCACACTTGCCTTGCCTACACTGCTGGTGGAGACTCGCTGTTGGTCAAGAAGCTAGTCAGCGGTAACTCTTTTGCCGGTTGCAGACCAAGAGCTAAGCTAAGTTAGTTTAGCTTAGCTCGCATAGCTGACACAGTTTTTCATACTTTTTTTACATAGTCTGCACACAAGCTAGCTAAACTAACTTAGCTTAGCTCTTGCAACCGGCATTAGACAGAGAGCTGGCTTAGCGTAGCCAGAGTTTCAATGGATTAGGACGCCAGTTGGTTTTGTTACTACTGACATAGGTACGGCCTATCTATGTCACTTAGTCCTGACTTCGCTTGTGATTTAACAGTATGTTTGATAGTTAAGTTTATTAACAGAATGTCGGGAAGGTTACAAAAAGCATTAAACTACCGTTATTAGATGTTGTAGGATCGCAGCGATATCTCCACCAGGGTTAGGAAAATCTTAAAGTATGTTTAGAATAAGTATCTTTCTAATGAAAGAAATCATACAAAGTTAAAGTTTCATCCTAGTTATAAGATTGTTGTGAACCAATGGCTCTATTTATACTTAGGAAGTATTTTAGTCAAACTTAATTTTCATTTTTATTAAGAATCGCGTTATTAAGTCAAAATATTTAAAAAAATCTTTTAGTGGCTATTCTTGTTATTTGGTGTTGTACATTCCATTTTCTAAAATATCAACGATTCGATTTTTATTCTGTTTTGTCATTTAAATTGTTATGTAGGTTGTAATGATTTTGTATCACATTAAGACGATTCGGATGTTACTTATATCGTATAACGTTGGTCGCGATCGTTGTTCCATTTAGGGCAAAGGGCTTAAAACAATGTCATACACCTTTGAGGAATCCGTATTGATTACTTCCCTGTAGGTACTTATTGTAAAATATCCTTCACAAAAATAAATACCTAGTTAAATAATTTTTATATTTCAATAATTTAAGTAAATTAATCAGAGATGATGGCGGAGTATGTTGCGCTACTTCATGCATGGGGCTTTTGTGGACAGGCGCATAAGCCTGTGCACAAAAGCATCGAAACGTTATTAATGATGATTAATTAATTGAACAACTACTGATTCTCACGCTATTTTGAATAAGACATAGGTAATAATGGGATGTGAGGAAATGTTTACACTCGTGAAATTTCCGTAGATGCTAAACCTTTTTTTTAAATCGATCTGTTGTAGCCCTAATGCAAACCCGATTATTTTTGTTATTTTGATTCGTTTGTTTAGTTAAACTTTTCCGTGTCCGTAAGTTTTTGCATTGGTTTTGGCGTGCCTACCTGTACATAAGTGTTTAGATATATTTATTGACCGTTGATGTGTGTATTTTTGTGTAATTATTCCTCCTTATTGCCTCGGTGTATTCGATACACATTCGATGATTTATTTATATATATAGACTATAAGGGAAAGGGTGTAGTGGTGTGTGTGTTTTGGTGGTGCTGCGTCTGTTGTACAACACATTTCCATTAATTGTTTCATACTTTGATTAGTCTGACTTGAAATCAGCATATCGATGGGCGCATTCAGTGTACAGCACACGTGAGGGGTGTCAGCAAGGGTGCTACCTACCTCGTCCCTGCAGTCAGCCTCGCGCCCGCGCGGCTGCGCTGTAGTGACGTAACGGCCACACAGAATAAGTTTTGCGCGCAATCAACGCGCCGTTTCAAAGTAAACAATAACTGTGTTTTATATTAATAAGACATACCAAAACAAACATGGGGATTATTGAAATTCGTCTAAGTTTATTATGTCAAAATTTGCTCACTGCTTTAATATTCCTGAAACTTATCATTGTCTATTCTTAATATTTTTAAAGCAATTTAAATCAAGCTTTGTTTTTGGATTCTGCTTTATGGCAATCTGTTTAGAAAACAATACCAATGTTCGATTTCTCATCGGTTAATATTTTTTATTTTTTTAAGAGTCTCTTTCCTTTTCCCAAACCTCTTTCTCTTTATGCCAATCTGCTGCTCAAACTGGGGATGTCACTTCGCTTCAAACACATGTGACGCAAGCCGCTGTCTCCACTTACAGTCGTGGCAAGTTCATTCACGTGGTTTGGTATTTCATGCTGTTGATATTTAATTTTCTGCTTAATGTCCTCATGTTAAGATCTAGTTACATGTATCTATGACTAATACATTTTGAGATGTTGAACATAGTCCGTAAAGTTTTGCTCTGGAACCTTTCAAGTATTTCTATGTTGTTGTTACTGGCTGTACCCCATAATTGGATGCCGTATGTCCATATTGGTTTAACGATAGCTTTGTACACCATCATCTTGCTATAGTTGTTCACCTGAGCATGGAGTGCGGTTAGCCAGTAGAGGCTGCGAAGTTTGCTGACTACGTTTGGACCAAATATGATGCCATGTAAGTCTCCTGTCAAGGTTGATTCCTAGGTATTTGACATGATCTTCTTAAAGGATGTTCTGGTTACTTAGTTTTACTAATGGGCAAGTTCCTTTCCTAAGACTATGGGATCATGTGTGGATTTACTTTGGTTGGTTTATATCCTATAAAAACTATCTTTTCCGACCGTTTCCCGGTAGGCGGTGGTAGACTTGCTGTTCCTTGGAGTTACCTTATTTCCCGTGGGATTTCTTTGGGGGTTGTGTTTTTCTAAGTAGGTACATTGTATAATTACGCATACGCATAGCACGTTTGTGAGTACTATATGTACTTACTATAAAGCTACCATTTACTGAGTACGTCTTACATTGACTTGAATGTGCTCTGGCGGCTGAGAGCATGCCATGCGCATTCTAATGACTCGCTGTTGGTGGCGCGTATGTTGGATTATTTAGCTCCCTTCAAAATGGTTGAGCTGAATAGTGCTAATCCATGCGTCATGTTCGTGAACGGGCGCCGTCAGTAGCGACAGGTCATTTCTTAGCTGCCACGGATCATTTTAAATTTAATTTAATTTTTGAATTGTTTTTGATTACTTTTTTTAAATCTTTTATTACGGACGCTTTTTACGTTCTGCATCGTTCTCACATGTATAATTTCAACATGAATGATGTACCCCATATTTTGTAAACATATACTGATATAGAAGAGTGTCCGTGGAGTTTCTTGCCACTGCTTTGGAATGGGCAACTACCTTCATCTTTCTGACAGACCCCTTGACTATTCGAAAGTGCCTGTAATTGGTTTATTTGAAATAAATCCATTGAGTGTGAGTTCAAAGTCAAACACATTTGTGTAGCTGACTCTAAATACTATGTTATTGCTTTAGTATACAGTTCCTTACAGGAATCTGGTAAAGGTTGGAAATCACCACTGAGGTGTTCGGCGAAGGGTAGCCTTTTCCAGGTCGGATCATGCTCAACTTCCATGATTGTTTCTTATGGCGGCATTTGAGTAGGCGTATGTTTCTAGGTTTTTCAATTCCTCGGAGCAATTGTTGTAGATTTTTTTATCTTTCGGATAGATTGGATTTAGTATTTTAAATCTGTTGTGTATTTGCGTTTAGTTAACATTATTATTTATTGGGCTTGTTTCTTTTCTTTTAGCTCTCTTAGCATGTGCTCTGTGTTTTTGCCAATCATCTTGTGTGTCCACCTCGACCTTGACGCTTGTTATCTGGCTTGTTGGTACTGGTTTCTTGTTCGCATATTGTTGAATGGTTTGATGCCATCGAGTTGGCTCTTTGTCTAATGAATGTGCAGCGTTTGTTGTACCATGTTGTTTGGGTTTGCTTTGAAGTTTATATTTTGTTCATTATTCTGTTTCCACGAGTAGAGTCGATCTAAAAAGTCCGCCGAGAGGTAAGGCCCATTCCCTCAGCAACAAACGACAACGTTGAAGTGGACGCTAAGAAGTTTTTCTTCCGCAAGCCATGCATCCTTTCAGCGCGCTTCTCATCTTGGGATTTGAGTCTTTTTAAATAGGATTGCTAACTCATGACCGGCTGGTCATGTCAAGGCCCCGGTTCTGCTACACCGTCCGCAGAGTTGCGGGTCAAAAATGCTGATTGCATAAATATAATTAAGAAGTTTTTTATAATATGTCTATGGATGATTGTCAGCATCATAGACTTCTTTGTTATATCTATGGTCAGCCAAGTTATTTCCCATAGGTACAGTTACTTTTTGATTTGGTACACAATTTCTAGAAACTAATAGAAAGGTACGAACGATTCCTTTACAATAACAAAAATACTTTTATTAACTACCTACTACTTTATTTATACATTTACTATTTTATGGATTACAGTACTGTGTGCTACATATTTTTTTGTTTTCTCTGCGTGCCTACTATAAATAAAATTGCAAAGTTCAAACGGATTATTTGAAGTTTGACGTTTAATCTTCAGTGCCTATACCCAGTGTTAAAACATTTTCAAAATATTTTGATCATAATTCGGTACTACTAGGGTATTATTCTATAAGAAAAATATAACAAAAAGTCTCAGAATAAGTGGTCTAAAACTGCAGTTTCGAAGATATCATCAATCATAATTAATTTATCTCGATGTGTATGTATCTAAGTTTCATTAATTTATACGAGTAATTAATTTTCATTCATACCAATAATTGATAAGAAAATGCGAAGTTATCAAAAATTTCATGTTTAGGGTGATTCTGCCTGCCTAGCCTTTTGTTACTATGTTGGGGTCGGCTTCCAGTCTAACCGGATGCAGCTGAATACCAGTATTTTACATGGAGCGACTGCCTATCTGACCCCCAGAACCACCTAGTAACTAGGCAATACGATGTTTAGGGTGATTAAATCGTCGAATTATTTTGTATGAAAAGAATAAATAAAAACATCATAGTAGAAATAAAATTGTTAATATGCCATTAGATTCTTTGACATGGGCATAAAAATATTTTCTATTACCTATATTGTATCGGTTGTTTAGTTTTAAGACTTCTAATTATATGAGTCTTAGTTGTATTAGAAAACATAGCTACTGCAGGGTATAATTATACTTACATTATAATGCCCTATAGGTCACATACACAGACGGGATGCGTGAGAGAAAAAAGAGTTTGTCTCAGATTCCGCTGGCATTCTGCGGTTAAATATGCTTAGGTGCAGACTTACTCTATTTTACAATTGAAAGTTAGTAGGTACCTACACAATTAGTATGTTTGATCTAGACATTGTTGGAACATGGACATTGGGCACGTTTTGAATTTTATGCAATGCTTTTAGTTTTTTTCTGAATAGATACCTAAGTATTAATAGTTTCTAGTGTACTTTTAGTGTAATTGCCTATTATATACGTATTTCTGAGTTGTGGATTCCCCTATAAGCAAATTAACTTCGTGCAAGTCGCGTATACAAAAAATAAAGTGTCGATTCGCCCGTTTGCGGCGATTACATTCAAGAATCGACCAATAAGCCAACCTACTTATTACATTTTTATTGACAAAGTAGGTATATGAAGCATCAAGCCAGTGGTGTAAAAAAAGTGATTCTACGATGACATTTTTAACGTTCAAAACGGCTATTGACTGAAATGACATATGATTCTAGACTTGTTAAATACCTGAGCATTAAAGCCATTTATTAGGACAAAATATGTTAGTTGTTATAATAAATATTAAAAAAGTGTGTTAGTTGTTATATTAAATTTTAAAATAGTGTGTTAGTTGTTATTACAAATGAAATACTGACTGGCTCGTTGTTCTAGTGGTCGCAAGCGCTACTGATGAGCACGAGGTCCTGGGTTCGGTTCCCAGGTCGGGCAAAGTGTTGGGTTTTTCATTAGGAATTTCTCACAGCCCGGAGTCTGGATGTGTGCCCGGTTTTTGGGCTCAATGGGCTCGCGTCCTATTACATGGGACTTATACATATCTGGCGCAATTTGGGTGTTCCTACTTTGAGTACACCCTGATTAACTCTTAGGGGAAACAAGGCGTGATAATATGTTCTAAATATTAAATAGAATTACAAAATAAGTTTTACTGTGATAAATAAATATTTTTGTTTTCAAACTACTGATAGGTAGTATTTATTGTCGTATGATGAAATAATATAAATAAACATAAAAATGTGTCGTTTTATTTTTTAAGATTTAAGAACCTCACCTATGACTACAATGTGAACGCTCTGGCTGTACCTAATTAGCGCAGACTTATTTCAAGTATTTTTATTTCTTAACTAGCGATATGTGGATAAGCTATAGGTACCCCTCTGCCTAATCATACGAGGATTACAGGCGTGATGCTATGAAATTTCGTTAGATATACACCGTGCAATTTTAGTCGTCTTACAAAAGTGGTCCACTTAAAATACATATAAACTCAAACTCAAAGTATTTATTTCAAATAAACCAATTACAGGCACTTTTGAATTGTCAAGGGGTCGGTCAGTCAGAGAGATGAAGCAAGTTGCCCATTCCAAAGCAGTAGGTACTTAGGGAGAAGAACGGGCAAGAAACATAATTAGGGGCAAATAGGGGTAATTAAAAAGTTGTTACCATTAATTAAGACAACAGGTACTAAAAAAAAATGCATTGCAATAAGAAACATCCTGTTAGTTACTGTAAAACACCGTTCGATACGTGAACATTATTATACCAGTTATAATACCTACCCAGCGCACGAGTCGAGCAGATCATTCCATCCCTCTTTTCTATGAGATAAAATTTCTTTAGCCAATCTAAAACAGCCCACGTGGACTTTCATCCAATGAAAGGCTCTTTTCATGTTCATATAATAAGCTACCGAAAGCTTTTACAACACACAAATTTAAACTTGCAACTTAGTCGCTCAAGAGACAAGATTCAACTAAAAATTTAAAGTTGCACCATAGTGCACTCAAACATAATGAATTACCCTCTTGAACTAAAAGTAAACATTTTTTTGACCTACCCTCATAAGAAATAATCAATAGAAACACTTAAAGTTTTTTTTATGGCGAGTATTTGCGGGATAAGCGCTTGGCCAAGATTCCGTGCCGCTGAGTGTATATACATTTTTTAAATTAATGTTTAGTAGACAATGGAAACCTACATGAATTGGGCTGCCGTTGTAAGACGACTAAAATTGCACGGTGTATTTGTACATTATTTGAGGTTCTCGTATCTATCACCTCGTTCAATATTCCTAAACTTTTACCAACTACGTTGGATTCCGCTTCCAGTCTAACTGGATGCAGCAGTAGGGGAGGTAGGGGCTGCAAGTGCCGTTTTTTCAATAACATGGAATTTCATTATGAAAGTGATAGGTTGAATTTTTGATATGTGGAAATATTAAAGAGTTGTCTATTGGTTTTTGTAATAGTATAGTGATTTGGGCCAATATCTCAGTAGTTATTTTTTTACCGATTTTTTTTTGACAAATTTCGGAGTGGAATTTCGTGGTGGATGGGGTGAGTTGTTCCACCCGTGAGGCAAATTGTTCCGCTTAGATTATGAAAATATAATGTTAGAATAAAATGGGTATTTGTAAATAAAACAATCATTAAATAGATTTATAATATGTTTTATATTATAATTTCTCTAAGATGCATAACTGAACTTAAGAAATAACAAAAAAAAACCGGAAAACCTCCAAATAACCATCCCTTTAAAATTTTAAGTCATATTTGACATTCATCAGGTTATAAATCTTATGAATCTTGAATGTTGGATGGTTCTTGCTGGTCATCACTTGGTACCGGAATTGAACTGCTAGAGGGCTGAGCAGGTTCAACATTTGATACAGTTTGAGATGAAGCAGCTTTTGACAAAGGTCGATCTGTCACGAAAGATGGAGCATATTCTTCATCAGTGTTGTAAGGACATATTCCAGCCATTTTAAATGCGGTCATTATGGTTTTAGGGTTTGCTGTTAAAGGCCATGCTGATTTGACAAGCCCGGGAATTTCATATATTGACATTGTTTTTCGGGGTTGTTCCGGAGCCAGTGGTCTTGATCTTTAGCACAGTAAGATTTAAAAGGCCCATTGATGCCATAAATACCATAAAAGGCCTGTGGGTGCAGTGAAGTGGAAAAGATATCATTATCATTGAGTTTGATTTGGCTCTCTCTACTACTCGGATGTCAATGTGTGATGAGTAATAGTAATAGCAACACCGGATCTTCTGGTGTGAGTTTCGTGTGCTTGATGAAGTGGTCCATATATGCGAGGAGTTCAGTGGTAGTCATTCATCCTGAGATATTTCCAGCCCCAATAGACTCAGGGGGGCGATCTCGTAAAAACAAGACTTTATAATTTAAACGGGGCAACAAACATTGGCGGAATCGTATTGCCCGCGCCATTAGCTGCTAGCTCCACAGTTACATAAGTTCGGCAGACACTAGCACCGACCTGCTTTGCGCCTTTTTGAGCTACTATCTTATTTGGCTTCAATACCGTCATGACTCCAGTCTCGTCCAAGTTCCAGATTCTGGACGGAGTCAACATAATATGTTTCAGTAGAACATCATCCAGCTTAGCAAAAAAATCATTCACGTATGTTTATTGAATGCCGATGCACGTCTAAGACTGGTCGCTTCTGGTGTTCTTAACGCTAATAATGGGTTCCTCTTTATAAATCCAGTGAACCAGTCAGCACCAGCTTCATGATTCTTGTGCCACGCAGAGGGAATATTGTTCGAATTAAATTTTACAGCACACTCATATGCGAGTTTTCGCACCTCTCCTGGCAGCAAGCCGAAGTATATTGAGGAACACCTTAAAATGTAGTCCACTAGCTGTTTTCCACAATAAATACTGTCTTGCATTTTTATCCTGTAGTAGGATCTTTACCGGCTTTCAATTTATTAACAAATCGACGTAGCGTCATGTGGCAAATATCCAGTTCACTGGCAACTGCTTTTACTTTTTTCCCCTCATTAATGACAGCATTTGCAGCTCTACGCAGTAATGTTGCCGAGGTTTTCCCTCTAATCTGACTTTCGTTTGAAGGTACGCATCCTAAAAAAAATAAAAATGGTCTTAAAAATTAAAGGTAACATTGAAAGTTCGTTGGGGTAAATTGTTCCGCGGAACAAGCAGCCCCTTCGGGAGGGAACATCCAACTCCAAATTTCATATTTTACAAATACTGCCTAACCACCAATTCAATAGAATGAATCCAAAAAACACTTGAACTCAAGACACCTTACTAATGTCACTACAAAATAGGAAAGTTACATGTAAATCGGGCCATAATAAACAAAAATAGACCAAAAAGTTTAAACACAAAAATATTTACTCACGTGGTGTTTTACGAGATCCGTGCACACCGCCACTCATCCGTCGGCGCTGGAGTAACTATGACGACTGCCGGCGCGGCGCGTCACCCGTTGCTCAAACGGCACACTTCACACGTATTCCTATCTCTTTTCTTTACAAAGTTATTGCCATCGGAACAACCTACCCTGGGAACTTGCAGCCCCGTCCTCCCCTACCTAGCTATTATACGTGGAGCTACTGCCTACTTGACCTCCACAACAATTAGGTAACACGATACCCTCTGGTAAGTTATTGGTTAATTATAAAATAACAAGCTTTTTGGGTTCTGAATACCACTAACAAGTTTCATAGATTTACGGATGACAGCCTAGACTAACATGTTTTCCGTCACACAGAGGGGTCCCTACATAATAATGTCACCCATCAACAGACCAACCTCGCTAGGCGTAGCTTAACGCGCTGCTGGTGTCATTTAGGGACGAGTCAATAAATCGATCTGCCCAGCCTCTTTCCAACGTTGTTGGGTTCGGCTTCCAGTCCGACCGGATGCAGCTGAATACAAGTATTTTACATGCAGCGACTGTCTATCTGACCTCTACAACCCAGTAACTAGGTGACACGATACCCCTTGTCTAGACTGGTTGTAAAATTTCACGAATAACAGCGGGGACCAACGGCTTAACGTGCTTTCCGAGACATGAAGGAGTCTCAGTATGTAAAGATCACACGTCCACGGACTAACCCCGGCAAGCGTTGCTTAACCTGAAAGATCGACCCTAGCGACTGTCTTTTAGTAAAGACGAGCCACGAGTTCTCTATGGTGCGAGTATTCTAAGTGTTATAATTAGTCAGGGGGTGGGCAGCGTTCACCATAAATTCTTCTAAAAGCCGCAACCGCGTCTGCTTGTCAAGCCGCCCAGTGTATTTTTAGTTTACCTGTTGTCTGGTAAAACTAACTATATTATTAATTATATTTATTTTTAGGTACATCTCGAGATCCCGGCGTTTCGGCCCTTTAGAAAGCGTACAAGGGGCCGTAACCAACTCACAGAGGCCTCTTAGAGCATTCTAAATGTTGAGGAGGCACCAAATTAATCATAATTTAAACTTAAACATTAACCATGCGCCAAACGCCACCGATGGCACTAACCTCCGATTATGAGTCTCACGATGGAAATGTGCGTAAGAAAGATATTATTACATAGGTATATAAATAACTAAGCATAACTAACATAACTAACATACCTAACGCGTCAGCAGCGTGGAACGATTGACAAGTCATCATTCCGAGCATGGACAGTTCTACTATTAACTAAAGGTTGCATTAACTGAAAAGTTAGATATCTAAATAATTGCATGATTAGACTGGTCAATACGTCTAGACGAACGCGGTCTACTGTTAAATAAAGATATAATTTTATATATAACTGGAGCAGCTGGTCCCGCGCGGTTTTATCCGCTGCTGCGGCTCCTATTGGTCGTAGCGATGATGCCTTCCTCGGCAAATGGACTATCCAACAAAAAAAGATTTTTTCAATTCGGACTACTAGTTCCAGAGATTAGCGTGTTCAAACAAACAAACTCTTCAGCTTGATAATATTAGTATAGATTAACTATCAGATAAATAGGTAGGTACGTTTTTACTGGTGGGCACCCAATACAAAAATGTAGTATTTCCACACTCAAGGGTCACCCAAAAAACAAACAAACACCACCACTGACGAAATCGAAATGTTTTTAAACGATCTTTGTAACCTGTCAAATAAAGTAGATGACTACTTAATTAATAACTGCCAAGTAACGACTCTGAGTACCTACCGGCACAATTCATACAGATGACAAAATGTTATGTAATTAGCATACACCCTCTGTATCTCAACCATAATTAATACACACCTACCAAAGTACCAAGTAACCTCAACTCAGCCTATCTCAGTCAGTTCACTACTAGTTATTTATGTCTCTCGTGAGCTGCGCCACAACGAAGTGTCCTCCGACATCGCCATCGGTCCTTCCACAAACGTTGCGTGCTCTGCAAGCTATATCGGGCGTTAGCTGCTTGATTAAAAACCCAAGTTAATCCTCCAAGCGGGACAGGTCTTACCTAAATAGTTTAGGAATTCCATTCTGCATAATCGTTCCCTAACCAACGATGGATCCAGGAATTATTACTAGGAGGGCGCCGTAGGATAGTCAGGTAAGAAGTGTCGTGTGTTCCAATGTGCTGTTTGTGGGATTCATTTTTCAATGAAAATGTAGGAAGGTATAACATGATATGCAACGATAACGTGGCCCGCCTCTCCAAAATTCAAAACGTTTATTTGTGAAAGCGCCACCAAGACTCACAACGCATGTTGCTGAAGACAAAAACTTACAACTGGGTTAGTACCTAATATAATAAATATGATATAACAAAAAAATCCATAATTTTATTTAATATAATCATCAATTAACATAACTTTAAATTATTTATTAAGTATAAAAAAGTTACTGTTTTTTTAATAATAATTAGACTTCGTTATAATGTGTTTATATGCAATTTTGCTTTGTTTTTAACCAGGCGTTTTTATCATATTATACTACTGAAATAAGTTTTATATGTCTTTATGTAATGACGGGATGTGTGGTGTTACGCGAATGGATAGAATACGTAATGAGTATATAAGAGGAAGTCTGAAAGTGACACCGGTGACCGAAAAGTTGTGTGGAAATCGGTTGTCATGGTATGGGCATGTTATGCGGAGGAATGCTGAAAATGTTGTCAGGAAAGTTGTGAGTATGAATGTGGATGGCTATACAAGTAGAGGGCGACCAAAGAAACGATGGATGGATTGTGTGAAAGATGATATGGCTAGAAAGGGAGTGACTATAGAGATGACGACTAATAGAGAAGTATGGAAGAAGAAGACATGTTGCGCCGACCCCAAATAAATTGGGATAAGGGCAGGAGAATGATGATGTCTTTATGTAATGATCTTTAAATTTCTAAAATCAAATACAATAAAAACTTATACATCCTTAAATTAAAAGACTATCTAACTAACTATATATACAAATAAATCCAAAAAAAGACAAAAAGGACACTTAGGCGTCGAAGTACTCATCCGCATCGCTGTCATCAGGAAACGTGCCCAGAAGACTGGCAGCATCGCCACGTTGAATGGCAATGCTAATTCTTTGGCCAAAGAACAATCCAGCCCTCTGGTCACGCGAAGTGTCGACCAATCGGCGAGAAATTTCCTTAAAAAGGAGTTGCGCACTCGGGCCCCATGACCCTAGAGTTTCGACCCCAAACGGCTCAAATCTGTAGTTACACATCAGGTTACTGTATTTACGCCGCTTGAGGATCTCAGCAGCGGCATCAGCGGCGCCAGCACAGCCCGCCGTGCTAAGAACATGAGATGGCGCAAGGGTGTCGACACAGGTTGCGTCCCACACCAGAGGCCTACCCACCTTCCAAGGCAACAAAGTCATTCCGTCTGGTCGCTTACCATCGTCACGTACCAAGCCGTTTGGTTCTAATACCGCTGGTACGCCGGCGGCGTGTGTTCCCGTTCGTCCCCTCGACTTCGTCCCCCGAGGGGGACGAACGGGAATTCGTTATTTATTTTCCCGATGGTCCCTCTAAATTTTTTGGGGGGACGAATGGGAATAATCTATTAATTCTTTTTTTTAGGTCTATTGCTCCCACCAAATAATATAAGACTGTTGGTTTTAATTGGTAAAAAAAACAAATTTGAAATAAAAATCAAAACACAACAACTGCGGATTAGGCAAATCATGTAAGGTTCTCTTGGCGTAAGTGTTATGATTTTTAAATACCTAGAAAAACAAATAAAAATATAAAAGAACCGTGTAGTTTATTTCTTTATATAAAAAATTAGACGTTCGACAACCTCTTTAGTGGACGAATGGCACTAATCGAAGATCATATTCCCATTCGTCCCCTCTTGAATTAGGATTGGGACGATCGGGAACAAATGAAATATTATTTTTGTAAATTCCCGTTCGTCCCCCTCGGGGGACGAAGTCGAGGGGACGAACGGGAATACACCGCGGTGGCAAGGGCTCGACGAATAATGTCGTTGATGCTAGCGTGACGTGATATGCGACCTGCACTCCTGCCGCAGGACAGGCCATGGTGCCCGAGACTGTCAACAGCTTCACCGCAGTGACACCGATGCGGAGCAACACAAGGTGCGCCCAAGCGGAGACACGTAGCGAGCCGAAACGATGAGTCATCCATCATAGTGCCTATGGTGGATGACGGGAGCGCCTGAAGCCACAAGCCTGACTCCCATTCTCCCACAGCCAGCAGACGGGCACGCTCAACAGTATTAGGTGACGTGCAATACTGCAGAGCGGCACGTCCCACTGTCTCTGGGAGGACAGGTTGTCGGGCAAATCCGTATTGGGACAAGCCATTTTCCAAGCGTTCAACGCATCGGAAAAACACGGTACTTCAAAATTTACCAGTGAGGATGATAAAATATTCCTGGTTAATTTATCGGTACTGTGGACCGAGGAGAGGAAGGCCGGTAAACTTATACTTGAAATTTTGCGGACACCGAGACCACCCAGGCGAATAGGGAGTGTGGCTTGCTGCCACGCTCGGTCGTCCAGGGCCACATTTAGCATCGAAGTTAGAGTATTTCTAATAATTTGGTCTACTTTTTCTAAAAGTTGTGGATGCTTCCAAAGAGGGGAGGAACGAAGGCTATATGTAAATTTTGGACCAAAACAACAGTATCGAAGGAGTGTGAAGGCTGAATGGATGTTAATTTTGAAAAGTCTTTCCGACACGTTATTAAAATTTTGAATATTTTCTTCAATGAAAGTTGGAAAAGATTCGTCAAAAATTGGGGACCCCAGGAGATGAAGAGAGTTCTTTTCCGTTATTTTAATATTTGGAGCTATGGAATTAAATTTTGTAATGGTAGTCTGTCTGTCAGTAGTTTGGGGAAGGTAAATTTCACATTTAGAAAGGTTAAGGACTGTTTTAAAATTTAATGAGATTAAATTTTAAAACAGTGTCTACATCACCTCCCAGGGTTCCATCATCCAAATACCATACGTTGAATTTAGAATTTAGTTGTCGAATAATTGGATTTATTCCCAAACTGAAAATGACTGGCCCAAGAGGGTCACCCTGTTGACATCCAACAGCTGATTCCAGAAGATTGTCTTTGTAAAGTAATTTAGTTGGGTTTCTATAACATTGATAAAGAAAACTGTAAATTTTGGGTATTTCTTTTTGAGCCTCTGTCAACAAAGTATCCCTTTACGGAATTGAAGGCGTTTTTAATGTCAACCTTAAGGATGACCTCACCTTTATCACTATTGAGATAGGTGGATAAAGCATGTACCGCAGCTTCACAGCCCCCTTTAGATCCGAAGCCCAGCTGTAGGGGCTGGAATTTGCTGGCCAAAGTTTCTTTGTAGAAAGCGCAGCAAATTTTAGCTGCGATACGTCGGTAAGTGGACCCTACGGCAATGGGACGAATGCCGCCATCCTTCTTGCGTAAAGCACACAAATTTGCACCATACAAGATATCGATGACGGCTTCGTTCACATTACCAGAGGGCATGAGATTGATGAGGGCCGTCAGCTCCTTCAAAAGGGACTCACCAGCCGCCCCGGTGCCTGAACACATTAAGTCCTTAAGGTGTTGAGGAGACAGGCCGTCGAGGCCGCCGGCAGAGCCACTTCGAAAAGAGCACACGGCCGCACGTACTTGATGACCTGTAATTTGGAGTGAGTTACAATCAGGATCGGGTGCGTCAGGGAAGGAGAGGTCATCTGCCGGAGAAGGGTGTTTGCTTTCCAGAGCCGTAAGAGTCTCTGGAGAGTACGGCGCAACCACATCGCTGCTAAAGATGATCCTAGCTGCACCTCTGATATCACCCTCGCCTAGTTTAGACTCCACATAGTGCAATAGATCTCTTTGAGGAAGATGTGTTGTGAATTTTGGGTCAAAACTGTGGGCCGAAATATTACAATTATCCTTAATTTGCGCTGTTAAAGTTTTTTTATTTGCCAAATTTTTTTGCACATGTAGAATTCTAAAAGGGAAGGTGAGTAATTGCTTAAGGTGAGTATGTCTTTTGAGTGGTAAACCAAACGTTTTTATATTCAATGTACTTATGTTATGCTTATAAGAATTAGTTCCTTTGAAATTATATCAACTTTTGGTATCATCATCTGGCTAGCCTTTGTCCAGCTATGCTGACCCCAGCATAGCTGGGAAAAGGCTAGCCAGGCTTCCAGTCTAACCGGATGCAGCTGAATACCAGTATTTTACATGGAGCGACTGCCGATCTGACCTCCACAACCCAGTAACTGGGCAATACGATAACCCTTGGTAAGACTGGCTGTCAGATTTTCAGGCTTCTGACGACCTGTAACGACTGTCAAAGATGCACAAATGTCAGCCGGGACCAACGGTTGAACGTGCTTTCCGAGGCACGGAGGAGTCTCGTTATGTAAAGATGGTCACTCATCCACGGCCAACCCCAGCAAGCGTAGCTTAACCTGATGGATCGATCTGTGCGGGTGTTAGTACTTAATATATCTCACGTTTACTACTCTGTCAAGAAAGTACCGGGAAAAGATCAATAATACACAAAATGTCTGTTATTCATCCAAATTTATTTTATCACCTTCAAAGTATGCTCCTATAGAAACGATACACTTGCGCCAACGAATAATCCATTCATCAAAACATTTTTTAAACGCTGCTTCCGGAATTAAGTTCAGTTCGAAGTGGTAATTTGAGTTTAGGAAAAAGAAAAAGTCAGCAGGAGCCATATCTGGTGAATATGGTGGTTGCTGGATGGTATTTGTTGAGTGTTTGGTCAAAAATTCGTTCACAATGATAGCCTTGTGAGAAGGCGCATTGTCGTGGTGCAAAATCCAAGAATTTTCTTTCCACAAATCTGGCCTTTTTCGTCGAATTTGCTCTCTTAAACGCCGCATAACGCTCAAATAATATTCTTTATTTACCGTTAGACCTTCCGGTAAGAATCCAGAGTGCACAACACCGCGATAGTCAAAGAAAACAGTCAACATGACTTTGACTTTTGATCGACTTTGGCGTGGTTTTTTCGGTTTCGGTTCAGTTGGAAGGCGCCACTCCGAAGCTTGTTGACTAGTTTGCATGTCAAACTCGTAAACCCACGTCTCGTCACCAGTAACAATGCGTTTCATGAATGTTGGGTCCGAACTGACTCGTTCTAGCATGTCCTCAGCGACTTTCATGCGATTGAGTTTTTGGAGAAAATTCAGATCTTTTGGGACTAGCCTTTCAGCAACATGTTTCATACCCAAATGATTAGTTAAAATGGTACGGATCGACTCGTGAGATACAGAAAGTTCGGCGGCTATCTCTCTCAGAGTTGAATGGGGATTTTCAGTCACTATTTTCTTCACTTTTGCGATGTTGACTTCAGTTGCAGACGTTGACGGCCTACCAGAGCGAGGCAAATCTTCCATCACATCTCGACCGCTTTTGAACGCTTTGAACCACTCATAAGCACGAGTTTTTGATAAAGTCGATTCACCGTAAGCCTTCTGTAACATTTTCAGTGACTCCGAACACGAAATTCCATTGGCGATGCAAAATTTAAGACAAACTCTTTGTTCGATATTTTTGTCCATTATGAAATTCGCAATACACACTATTACTAAAACCAGCACTGTATTTAATATAAATAACAGATGCAACTCAAACTCCGCGCCAAAATGGAAAACAGTTGTGCCAATCTAACAACTACAAAAAAACAAAAGTTTGAATTTGGAACCATATACAAATCATCCATTCCCGATACTTTTTTGATTGAATGTATATCTCGTGAACGTTTTTGAAATGAAAATATACCAAATGAGTTTATATCAGACTAGCTTCCGCCCGCGGCTTCGCCCGCATAATATGTCGATAAATTATACACATAAATCTTCCTCTTCAATCACTCTATCTATTAAAAAAATCGCATCAAAATCCGTTGCGTAGTTTTAATGATTTAAGCATACATAGTGATATAGGGACAGAGAAAGCGACTTTGTTTTATACTATGTAGTGATGATGATGGGCGCGCCAAGTTATCGTAGTTTACCTTTAATTGAATTGAATATTTACAAAAAATAATACAATTTTTCACTCCGCCTACCTTTTTACCATTATCATCTGCCCAGCCTTTTCCCAACTTATTTCAAATAGTGTGCTTATTTGAAATAAATGATGACGAAAAAGGTATTTTTGAACTTCAAAATGACCAAGAAATAGAATTGATTCTAGTTGCCCCTTCCAAAAGGTAGTTTCGTTGGAGAAGAATGGGCAACTAACTCCACCGTTACCTACCTAACTACTATTTTTTTTTTTTTACAATGTTTTGTATGCATGAATTATAAAGTTATATGTGAAGACGATACACCCACAATAAAAATTTTACACCATAAAAGGTGAAAAGAAAAACACATATATAACAATGGCAGGTAATAGTTATTTGTTATGCAAGGCAGCAAAGTTGATTTTTGGCGCGAGTACTTGTATTGAAACTTGAGTAAGCGAAGGATTCTAGGGTTGAACCATGAGCGAAGCGAGTGGTTCAAATATAGAATCCTGAGCGTAGCGAAGGTTTCAAAGGTACGAGACGCAGAAAAGCTTTGCTGCCGAGCGCAACACACAATTTTTCACCTCACTACAGCGAGGAAACTGAGCGTGCAAGAAAACAGGTGTTATATGTTGAGTTTTATTTTGTTCGAGCGTCTCAGATGACACTCATGAGACTCATGTGAAGAAAATAACAGATACTTGGCAATGTATCTCATGAGATACATAGAATATCTCCTAAATTAAATACCCTGTATTTTTTTCTACATCCTACTTGTCCTCTAAGGAGAATGAAAGAAAAAAACAAATTTAATACAAATAACTAACTAATTTAATTTAATACATATTTATTTTTGCCAAGCAAAGGGTTAAATAACATATTATATTAGTATTTTTTTTTTAATTATACTTAAACTACTACACAATTGGGTATTTGACAGGGTAGTATTTTCATGGAATATTCAAATGTGACGTCACAGATTTTTTTAATCAAATGGAATAGGTACTTATTAACATTAATTCCAATTTCACAATGATACCCTCGCAAAATATTTGCTTTTCTGTACCGTGGTGGAAGTTTTTAAGGTGAGTGGTATTTATTTTAGACCGTGTCATGCATTTTCAGTGGATTGGCAGTATAGAAAATTATTAAATAGAAAGGTTCGAATTTTAAAAACTCTTTCCACGCTAGAGAGCAAAATCCAATTTTGGGCTCAGATTTCGAATGACAAACAGGCTCTTTCCGAGACTGTGGCACTCATGAGGCACCCTCAACCACCCTCTGCAAAATTTGAAATTTTTAATATTTTTTTATTTTATTGAATTGACGCAAATTAAACAATATTGGTAAGGTAACGTTAAATCATGTCACTAATTCCTGGGTAGTTTGGCTCGGATCGGCTTCCACCATCTCTTTCAATTCATTGTTATTCACCTGTGTGGGCGGTCTTCCACATGGTTCGTTCTTCAAATCAAAGTTTCCATCACGAAAACGTTTAAACCAAAATCGCACGTTGCGTTCATTAGAAGTCCCCTCTGCAAACGCAACATTGACATTGTGACCTGTTTCACTCAAAAATCTCAAACCATGAAGGTTCCATGTCAATTCGAAGTAGGTACCTACTTAGGTAATACAATAAAATGGCAATTTCATACTTTAACCCCTATTATTACATTATCTATTCATTAAATGTGACTGACAATAAAAATAAATCTAGAAGCTTGCTTATCTACTTTCTTTGTTTATTCTAACAAAATAGGGTACTTACTGTCAAAGTCATAGGGGGCCATTATCCTAATATGCCCAGAGCCTCCAATAAGTTAAAGACGGCTTTGGTCCTGAAGGATATGCTTTAAGGCCAGTTCATTAAATATTAACACAAAAGACCTTCCCTGCTTATAATTAAACATATGTTAATTTAACTCAATGACTTCAGAAAACTATTGTAGTAGAGATATGAACTGAAACACAGGTTTATATAAACATAGATCGGGCAATGCTATTCATAACATTCAGAATATTTATATTGCAACTGTATCTTATATTTGTTTTACTGTATTTTTATCCAGATTATTATAGTAGGTACTATTATAGGCCTAGATTAACCTTTTGACCGCCACAGTCGTGTATAGACGACAAACCAAAATGTGCCCAGCACGCCACGGTCGCGACTGGGCGACAAAATTAAAGGATAAATTCGGAGCTTGGCGCTGAGGGCACGCTCTTTCATTTTTGACGTGGCGGTCAAAAGGTTAATATATACATACTACTGAACCATATGTACCACACTTTTACAAAAAGTATTATTTCAATAAATTGTATTTATTTTAGTTAAGCTGCTTCAAGCAAACGCCGAACTAAGAAGTGGTGGGACGGCGACATTACATCTCCCTCCTGGATCATCTCTTGCTCTAAGCTTAACTTGACTGACAGGTCTACCATTAACTAGCTGAACATTCCAGTAGGTAATACCAACCTAGTCAGTTGCATAATAAAGTACACTCTGGTTAATAATTATGCTGCTGTAAGTATTATGTACCATCCAAGTTAGCTGTTAGGTTCTGGAAAATACTCCAAGCCAAACTGGACAGGTCTTCATTAGGCTGCTGAAAAAAAGGGGAAAACCATCCTCCCGCTCTGGGTAGAGCGGAAGGGAGTGTCAGACTCTTACTAACTAAAACCCATCCATGTTCCTTCCTTAGCCCTTTATGTTCCTGGGTAGCCCTTTCAGACAATCCCGCTTACATGGTTAGACCCTCGTTAATCTTTGGAACTGCTGAGCTGAGATTCCTAAACAGTGCTGCTTGTTACCTAGAGTCCATTGCTGCCCCTAGTACTATCACTGTTGTGATATCCTATAATTGTTTACGTTTGTTTTATTTCAGATTTATTTTTTATTTTTTTATATATAGGTATTGTTAATTTGATTATAATTTGTAATATTATTAATTTCATAATAATTTCTTATTTCATAAGTCAGGGTTTTTGTTCATATTTATAATTTTTTAAATAATTTATTTACCATTTTAACTTTGTTTTTTGTTGTTTTAACTGTAAATGCAAGATGGTTTTAACAAATATAAAAAAAAAATAATGAAATACTCCAAACTAAACTGAACAGGTCTTCATTATGCTGTTGAAGTACCTATCCCTTCAACAGCATAATGAAGACTTGTTCAGTTCAGTTGATACCATGTTTAGATCCTGGTCATTACTCCAAGCTAAATGTGACAGGGTTGCAGTCGTTAGCCACTGAAGAGTTGAGTAATTCCGATAATGTGACTGGATCATCAAACCTTGATCAGTATGTCAATGGGTACACTAAATCCAAAACAAAAATTTCACCACAGGACTTACCTTTCTGCTGAGAATCTGGACACTTGGCAACTGCTTATCTAACAACAATTACTGGGTAGCATGGTACTTTAGTAAGTCTGATTGTAAAGTAATACCATTATTAACTACATGATTCGAGAGTGATCTGGTCCATACCTCCGCTAGCCTTATTATGGTGTCTATTTTTAGCGCAAGTAAAACCTACTTCTTTTGTCATACCTTAGTTTCACTATTCTATGAGCCTGTACCTTGACTGCCTCACTTTCAGCTATTGAGGAGACCCAGATGGTTAGTATTACCTTCTGTTTCATCATGAGAATGTCTTGTTAGGTCTGTAAAAGGTGACAAAATAAAAAACTGCTTTTTCACTACTACATATATTTAAAACAACAAGAATATAATTATAATATTTTAAATTAAATACTAGAAATGGTTACACACACATTATTATTGACCCTTATTGGGTCCATTAGAATAGTTCAATGGTACTGGTAGTTACATGCCACTTAGTGTAATCAATCGTTCAGCTACACATCAATAGATTTTCATTAAAAATAGTTTACCCCTACAGGCAACATACAATGAAAGTGTATTTAACATCGAAATCTGATACATTAACAGTTAAAACTATTCCTGCATTAGGGACTAATCTTACATTAAAGGATTATAAATGTATACTGATTACCCTACAAAGAAGTTCTGTAAATCTTACCTATGCATACAAATCAGGCCTTGGCTATAAACAATAATAATAAGGGCTGATAAATGCTAAAATCACATACCTACCTTAACAGCAATAGTAATAAATACACATTATTTCACAATTGTTGCTATTTGCTGATAATATGCACTCAACAAACTAATACAATTCTTTGTTTTTACATAATGTAAGCATTGCAGCATTTTCAATTAAGTAGGAACACTTATTGTACGGAGTGAGTGACACTGACAGCTAAAGTACCTATAGGCACCTAAACATTTAAATATTTTTATGTAGCAAATATCAGTAACTTTACAATTTTCCATGAAACTACTCCCATTCTCACTTACTTACTCCTCGTCACAAAAGTTTTAACCAAGTTCAAAAATTTTAACCAAATGAGAATGTTTGCTTCATACTTATCCTATGCTTAGTACGTACTTACTTGTAACAATAATTACCATCTATTGTTTTAAATATCACCAAAAGGTATTTTTTATAAAAATCCGGATAGACTTATTTGCAATTTGCAATAATTTATATAGACATCCACAATTTTTTCCAAAAATTTTGTTTGTTAGTAAGAACTTACCTACTTACACTTACACTTTACTTTACTTATTTTACTGTATCAATGTTGATCATTAGTATATTAGTAATCACAATCAGTAACCCATTCAACTCAACTGAGGGCTGATTTTTCAATCGCCTGATAACCTATAGCATTTAAGATAACTTTTATCTGTAGAATAAAAATGGCGGTTTGCTATTTATATTCTATGCAAAAGCTGTCAAATTGCCATTTCTGACCAATAAAAAATCAGCCGATCAGTCTTATTATATTACTCTTTGAATCAGCCTATATCAAAGAGTACAATAATAAGACTTATTATGCAAAAGGAGTGGGTCGTTGACAATAGTAAAATGGGCGTGTACACTAAAAATAATTCTTAAATTTAGTTCTATCAGTCTTTGATTTCGAATATGCCATCAGAGGCCTGAATTTTAATTACACAGTAATTTCAGTCCTCACTTTTATTCACAACACTTAAAAACTAAACAGAAGGTCATCGAACAACATTGGTTCAATTGAAAATTTATTATTATCCTGCACAAGCGCAATTCTCTCAAGGACCAGAGATAGCTCTAGTGGAACAGGACTGTTAATCATGGTCCTTTCTAAAAATCTCCTTGTAAAAACTGCTGGAACAAAGTCAGTTTTGTAGCTCTTGGTCTCAAGTACTTTCCCAGCACTTGGCAGGGAAATCCAAAAGTCTGATTTAAGACCCCGGGCAAGTCCCGGGGGCAGATTCTTAAAAAAACGTTGTCCAGTAACAGATGCAGCAAGTACTTTTGCAGCATTAACCAGCAGTGACTTTTGCCACGAAAAAGCATAAGTCAGCCGCATGGAGGACATAGCCGCAGTAGAGCTAATCATAGGAAACAAAATCTTCTGACGTCGAAGATCAGTGGATGATATGCCTTGCGGCTCTCGATTCAAATAAAATTCCAGTGTGCCATGAAACATATCCACCATAACACCAATAATGGTTCCCTTACAAAAGCCTGGGCAGTTCTGAATTACTTTTCCACCATAGCAAATAGCGCCAGTATATGACAATCCATATGAGTTATCATCAGCACCGAGACAAGTTGTGTAGTCACGTAAGGTCTCAATAACGGACGTGGTACCAAGGCCCACCATAATATCAGTGCCAAATGGTTGGGTCATCATCTTAATTTCCCAGTAATAGCACATATTGTGCTTTAAGCCAATATTTCCTCTTGCTACAGCAGTTCCCATGCTATAGCGTGGATGAAAAACGACCTGCTTTTTATCTTGATACAAATCCATCCAATGAGGGGAGCACCGACGTACCTGCCAACGCCATTTAACAATGTCAAGTTCTTCACCACAGCCACAGTCTGGATTCCCGGGCTCCATCATGTTGTAGGCGTTCCAACAACCGCAAAATGGAGCTGGCATACTATTTCAGCAGATTATCGATGCTCGATTAAATCGATTTTCAGCTCTTTTGATGTACTTGGAGACACAAGTTGTTAATCGCCTCTTGCACAAGAGGCACCGGGCTTGACTAGACTCCTATAAAAAGGTTCTCTGTGACCAGGAGAAGCGTGGGGAGAGGGGCAAGACGACGCATGCGTCGTCTGTAGGGGTGTAAGGTAGAAAATCAATAGTCCAACGGCAACGACTAAGAGCTAGCGCGCACGGGTAGCTTTTGTCACCGTGACTGTTTCGTCACTCTTATCAAGTCCGTGGATATGTAGGAAGATGGGCGCACGTTACGACGTGACCTGGGTGACGTTTGTTCTACGCTGACCAGCAACCAAGACCGTGAAATTTTTGTATTTTTTTTTTTAAGTAATAACGGGTAAAAGGTACATCTATAACTAAAGTGAAACAATAAATTGACTAGCCCTTTTCACCTCCATAGTGAAAGATTTTCAATAAACTTTGATACACGTTATTCTTTAAGTTTCTAGTTAATCGGACGGCGCGTTAAAATTCTTCCATACAAACTTTCAACACCCCCATTACCCCTGTATAGGGTTTTATAGATAAACAAAAAATGGGAAACTATCATTTACTTAGATAAGAGTTTTTGCTAAGTTTCGAGTTTATTAACTCAAGGAATAAGATTTTTCATTCAAACTTTCATGCCCTCTTTTCATCCCCTTATTTTCAAATAACTCTGATACGTTATTCTTTACTTTTGGTTATGGACATAAATACTGAGTTTCGAGTTAATCGGACCGCACGTTGCCTTCTTCCATACAAACTTTGACATCCTCCTTTAAGTTTAGAACAATAAAACATGATAAACATTTTAATTTACCTGGATAAATATTTACGATAAGTAACTCAACGAATTACATTTTTCATACAATATTATTTTCATCCTCTATTTTACCCCCTTAAGGGTGGGAAATCCAAAAATCCCGCCTTAATAGGTGCCTACATTATATAAGTGCAAAGAACAATGCAAATTGGTTCAAAACTTAAAAGATGTTGGTTGCCCAGTATTGAAACCAATGGTAATTGACAGGTTACTTTAAAACTGAGACCGACTGAGAACGACTTTCTCTACGAAACCCATTTAGGCAAACGACGCTTCGATTTCAAAAAAGTGTTGTCACAGCCTCGTTTTGTCAGCACATTCAACATTGGAAACGTGACGTGACAATGAAAAACACTTCAACGTCACGGTTACAAAAATCACCCATGCGCGCTAGCCCTTAAAAGTTCGGGGTTCACATTTGACATTCAGATGAAATTCACCTCGCTGCAACGTCGAGTTGTGAACTACAATGCACGCAGAAGTTAAAAAAATGCCATATATGCATACTAATATTATAAAGAGGAAAGATTTGATATATAAATATTTGATTGAGTGGAATATTATGGCAAGTCCCATGTAATAGGGGGCGCGCCCATTGCCATCAATCGGGAACAAATCCAGACTCCGTGACTGTTACTGAGATATTCGAAGCAGTGTAAATGTCGCTTATTAGTCTTGAATAATAAAAATATCAAGGCCGTTTATGCAGCGTATAGCCAATGTTGGCAGCTCTTGATTTTTTAAAATTGCCGCCTTTTTTCTTGGACAGGTTTCGTTGGCCAGACTCTAGTGCTATAGAAAAAGAACGATTGTTTTTAACTATTTTTCTAGTCAATTTTTTTTCTTATTTCTCAATAATATTATATTGATTGCCTATCATTCTGCATTTAGGGTTCGCAATTCGGAATTCATACCCCATTCTTTAAAACGGGCTTTCAATTTATATACACGTGTCAAAAAGTAAGAAAGGGGACAATATCACTACATACCAAGTATAAAACAAAGTCGCTTTCTCTGTCCCTATATCCCTATATGTATGCTTAAATCTTTAAAGCTACGCAACGGATTTTGATGCGGATTTTTTATTAGATAGTGATTCAAGAGAAAGGTTTATGTGTACAATTTGTCGACATATTTTGCGGCCGAAGCCGCGGGCGGAAGCTAGTAAATAATAAAATAAGACAATCAATCAGATGTACTCTTATTATTTGTTATGAATAACAGTTTTACACGTCCGTTTTATTGTTTTGCAGTCCGGTGTTGCAAAGCTATGATGTCAAAGTTACAGTCACATGATTTATGTCAAATAGGCACAAGAAAGGCACTTTTGAACGTGCTCTTATATTTACAAACATTCTAAAAGTTAAAAATAAAAAATCAATCAATTGGAGATATATTGGAGTATGGTAAAATAAGTCGAAATTAATTAGTCATTTTCACTAAATTATTCTGGTAAAAATTAAAACATTTACTTACTGAATTTTAATCTGGATTTAGTTACTTTATTGCTAGGGGGATTTTAGAAAAGTTTAGGAATTGGTAACCCTGCCTAAATTTAAAGTAGGTGCTCTCACCCTTTATTTAAAGTAAAAGCCTCAGGATGGCCCTCAAATTTAATCTTTCGTTTTTTTGCAATTAAAATATCAGTTTGTATGTTGATCAAAATATGATTAAATTCGACCGCAACAACTATGTATTTAAAGAATTGGTGAATGTAACAGCAATGGGTAAGGCAGTCTCATTATACCCTTAATACAAACTACTATGAATTACATTTACGCCACTTTCATTTAAACCTGAACAGACTCTTCGCACCATAACCATTATAGTTGAGAAGGAAATATAATTATGGAATGTTATATGAAGTCAATATAACATTAATTAATATGAAGTCGGTTCAACTACAATATTATCCTAAGCACATCATTTCTATGAGACTCATATGAAAACACACTTACATACTATGTGATGTAAGTCTTGCACAACTCATAGCAAATTCAAACGCTCTTAGTGGGATGCCCTAAGTTAGCCCGCGAAAATCAACTTCACAAAAATTGTTTGCCTAATATATTATAATCAACCAATATACCTAATCCCAAAATGATTTATCGTTGATTAATTTTATTATATTTCCCTAACGTTATTAATAATAGTTTAGGCACATCAGTGGTAATAATTTGTAATTAATTTATGAACTTTTTGGAAAAGTTCATAGCGGTGATGTTTTCATAGTTCTAGCACTGATGTGCAGTTACCACACCTAATTCCAAGATTATATAGAAAATAATGAATAAGGCCAGCCGCCTATACTTTATATTGCCATTATGTGGACATTATCTGCCTGCTAAAAGTTTGCTGAAGGCTTTTGTAGTTTAAGTTTGCAGTGTTATTATTTCAGATATGTTTAGTATGTTATAATGTTAATCATTATGTAAAGAAAACGTACACAGGTTATTTAAAGAAATAATTTTAATTTATAAAATGGTTTGTTTTGTCAAAATCTACTAATCCTCTGTATACCGCCACCTAGTTACAAAGATCCACAGTTATAATTTTAACATAGCAACACCTAGCGCTAGTTTCCTTTGGATTTCTCAGAAATTCTCAGTCAGTTTGTAGTTCTCGCAGCCGCCATTTTGGCGTCACTATCGCACGGTGAATTAGATTGATTGAAACGCCCTCATTGAGGAAATATAGAAGCTCTACCAAGTTACAGGTTTGATGTGTGCTGTTTCCTTTTCTATATTATGACTTTCATTAGGTATAGAATTACTTTTCATGGGATTATTAATCATTCGGAATAGATGCGAATGTATTGATCAGTTTCTTTGTGAAATCAAATAGTTTCAACTTGAGTATCGACTGACGCTAGCGCCGTCTATCTCTTGGTTATACTTGGTTTTCAATATGTCGGTGGTGGTGCTTTTCATGTAATTGTACATTGTGTTATGTTTTATCGTTAGATAACTATTAAAACGTATAGGTAAGACCAGTGAATATGATTGAAAGTGTCCAGCACGTAGATAAAATGGCGGACTAATACTCTCACGATGACTTTTTGTATTACTTCTATTCAATGTACGTATCAATTTTATTCCAGTAGAAAGCAATGTTTGTTGTATTTGAATTTTTAGAGTAAGCTGCGTAGTATTTGTGTTATGTCGCGTTCTCTAATTCTCTTTGTTGTGAAAACTTATACCACACGTTCTATTTAGAACCAAAACGTACTGGGTACTAAAATGTAAACGTAAATACAAATAACAACAAATTCTAGGATCTCTTTAGTATTACACGTAAAAATGATTACACACTACACAATTAAGCACACTTACACTAAATTCAGTTATCTTTTAATCGCATCCCAAAAAAATCGGCAAGTATTATCATTGATTATTTTTGAGATGTGTTTTAGATATATTGTTAGGTTACTTCGCAATTTCCTTATTGACATAGCACGGATTTTGAAAATGTAGGTAAATATGATTACCATATAACAATGACAAAGTATGTTGATCAATGCCTAGGTTCTCTGTTTGTAGAAGAAGTGGCCTTTGTATTGGAGAATGGCTGGTACTTACTATAAAAAAAAAAAATATGTGAAGCCTAATTTGGAAAAAAAACAATCATTATTCCAACAAGTATGTTCTGTGACTGGTAAAATACTGCTGAGATTAGATTTAATTCATACCATTTAAACTTAACCATTTTATTTAAAAGTATTGTTTTTCTAACTGCTTGTTTAGTAGGTACAAACAGTTAAAAAAATAAACACTGTGATTTGCCTACCTTCCTACTGACTTGAGTACCTTTTAACGGTCTACAAATTTAAAGAGATATGCATGTTTATAAAAACAGTAAATAAAATAGAAAATAACAGATATTGCATAAAATCATTAATCAATTTAGATGTTATTGTCAAATTTCCTCTATTTAGGGTTATATTTGAACTAAAGTTTACAGTCTGTACATATATTATAAATGAAAGCCACTTACAGTGCGTGTATGTGTGACCGGATTGATCTTCTAAACAAAACAATCTATTTTGATGTTCTTCTTTTCGTGTAGTTAATGACTAACCTGGTGTAAGAGGTTTCTCTCAGTCATACTGGTTTCCTCACAATGTTTTCCTTCACCAATTTTAAGCAAGTGATAATATTATACAATATGCACATGAATCCCTAAAATCAGAGGGGTGTGCCTCGGGTACCAACATGAGACCAATGACTTGGCAGTCCGTCCGTCATACCACTAGGCTATCACTGCTGCATAACAACATTTTGATGTTGTTTTCACTTTAATCTAGAAAACAAATGAACAATTAGTAATAGTGGTGTTTCCTTGGTCATACAACTGTTTATGTAGGCTGTAGATTTCTTCCACAATGTCAGTCTCATTCAATTTTGCTTACTATTCAAAACAGAATCTATATCATTTTCTATACAAAACAGAGTAGTTTTCTGTTGTAGGTACTTTTCTTAAAAAACAATGTTACTTCTGGCTAGGACTCACTCAAGAGGTAGGCACGTGTGAATAGTATGTCACATTGATCCATTTGACTTATATATAATAGGGGCCAGCCAGACTTACCGAGCCAGACTCGCCACAAAAGAACCAAAACATATTTGGATCATTGACACAACTTTTTGTGATGTAGACATGATAATCAAAGAATCATCAACACTCTTGCTCTCAAATGACAGGATTTCATTCATTTTCTAGGGTGTTCTGTAAATGTAAATACAAGTCGGTTATAATAATAAATAAACACAAAAATAATTGAAATACTCCAAACTAAACTGAACAGGTCCTGATTATGCTGTTGAAGAGATAGGTAATACCGTCCTAGTTACTTCCTAGGCTCTGGAAAATATGCCAAACTAAACTGAACAGGTCTTCATTATGCTGTTGAAGAGATAGGTAATACCATCCTAGTTAGCTGCTAGGCTCTGGAAACTATTCCAAACTAAACTGAACAGGTCTTCACTATGCTGTTGAAGAGATAGGTAATACCATCCTAGTTAGCTGCTAGGCTCTGGAAAATATTCCAAACTAAACTGAACAGGTCTTCACTATGCTGTTGAAGAGATAGGTAATACCATCCTAGTTAGCTGCTAGGCTCTGGAAAATATTCCAAACTAAACTGAACAGGTCTTCATTAAGCTGTTGAAGAGATAGGTAATACCATCCTAGTTAGCTGCTAGGCTCTGGAAAATATTCCAAACTAAACTGAACAGGTCTTCATTAAGCTGTTGAAGAGATAGGTAATACCATCCTAGTTAGCTGAATGGTTAGATCCTGGTCATTACTCCATGATAAATGTGACAGGGTTGCAGTAGTTAGCCACTGAAGAGTTAAGTAATTCCGATAATGTGACCGCATCCTCAAACCTTGATCAGTATGTCAATGGGTACACTAAATCCAAAACAAAAATTTCACCACAGGACTTACCTTTCTGCTGAGAATCTGGACACTTGGCGACTGCTTATCTAACAACAGTTACTGGGTAGCATGATACTTTAGTAAGTCTGATTGTAAAGAAATACCATTATTAACTACATGATTCTATTCTACAATGCAATCTACCCATGATCACTGTCTCAAGTCTCCATTGCACATTTTACAAACAATCCTAAGGCTACCCACTGACCAATTTGGGGTATGCAAGACTTCTATTACAGACTAAAAGTAGGAAATATACGCACTTTTTATGAAATCTGTTATTGGTGTTTGGACATTTTAACTGTGAATTCACCACAAATGTAACAAAACATATTTGGATCATTGAGACAAGTTCTTTGTGATGAAGACATTATATAAAACTCCATTTATAGATAACATAACAAATCATGCCCAAGAAAGTATCATTACAGCCAATATTCAAAACTGAGGGTAGATCAACAATTAAATTTAGCAAAAATAAAAGGATATTTTGCAATCCACATGCAATATATAACTACTATAAAAAACTCCACACCATTTTTTTTAAATTTGTTAATTTGCGATAAGAAGGGCTCCAGATTTCCCATTCTTAAAATAAAGAAGGGTAGCCCTCCAAATTCAAATTTTCGTAGGTTTTTTTTGCAATTAGCAGGACAGTAATAGGTTTCATGTTAATTCGCGGCCGTGGGAAGTTCGTATTTACGGATCGCTGTAATCATTAAAATCACTGATATACCTAACCCTCTAAGCTCATACGTGTGCGTTTCGACCGCGCGACCATGGCGTCATATTAAAAAAAAAACCATGCTAAGATTTTGTAAAAATTTGTCAAAGTTGATTCCCAAAACCATAAATTTGTCAAAGTTATGGTTAAAAAGTTATAAGGGTTTGAACGTGGCCGCGCCATCGAAACGCAGAGAACCGCGCGGCCACGGAGATCTCTAAAACTAAACGTTGCAGAGACCTGAAATTCAGGTAAATAACAGATTGAATTTGTAAAAAATTTGTAAAAATATAGAAAAAATTCCCAGGTCAATATTTTAGGAGCTATAAGACTAAAACTCCATGGCCGCGCCATTGAAACGGTGAAGAACACGTTATCGCCGATATCTCGCTGAAAAAGCTTCGCAGAGGTCTGAAGTTTTTTGTAAAACCTAGATCTGAATTTGTCAAATAGTGTAAAAATGCACAAAAAAATCCTAGGTTAATATTTTAGGAGCTATAAGACTAAAACGGTGAAAAACACGTTATCGCCGATATCTCGCTGAAAAAGCATCGCAGAGGTCTGAGGTTTTTTGTAAAACCTAGATTTGAATTTGTCAAATAGTGTAAAAATGCACAAAAAAATCCTAGGTTAATATTTCAGGAGCTGTAGTACGGTATCGCGTAGAAATATGTCGTGATTATCTACCGAAGAAAGTAAGAGTAAAGCGAGTTTTTTATTGTAAACAACACCTATTAATATGTAAAACTATATAAAACCAGGCAAAATGATTTTTTTTTCGGTTTTTATAACTTTTGATACGTCTTGAATATTTCAATAGGGTGACCATGGCTTTTTGTTTACAGAAAACTTTCCACCTATCGTTTTAGAAATCACTAACTGTTCCTCGCAGTTTCACCCGCTTAATGCAAAATTCGAATGAATACTATGCAGTAGTTTTTGTGTTTATCCCGGACAAATAAACAGACAGACCAAATTCTAAAAACTATATTTTTGACGATTTTATTATATACTAGATTATTTGATGAATTATTGTGTACTCAAACACATAAGTTTTGTATAAGACTAAAATCCGTTCATTCCCATTAGTTCGATTCATTAGTTCGATCGTCGAACTAGTGAGAAATTTTTTTCTCATCTGTTCGACCGTCGAACTAGTGAGAACTTTTTTTCTCATTTGTTCGACCGTCGAATTAATTAGATTTAAAGATAGTTCTACTACATTTAAATGTTTTACTAATTTCGTAATAAAATAAAAAACGCTTGCTTCGTAAAAAAATATATATTCGTGTACTATTTGTACATCTATAGCATATCTTTGATCAAATAAACAGTTGAAAAACTTATAAATTATAAGCTGGCTTCCTCACCTATCAAAAAATATTGTAATAATGAAATATTAAACGTAATCTAATATTTTTCTGTCTTGCTTATCTCAACAAGCTTAACCAGAAAGAACAAAAATTAGTTTATATGTACGTATAATAAATAATCAAAAATCAAATGAGCGTTTTTTATTTTATTACGAAATTAGTAAAACATTTAAATGTAGTAGAACTATTTTTAAATCTAATTAATTCGACGGTCGAACAAATGAGAAAAAAAGTTCTCACTAGTTCGACGGTCGAACAGATGAGAAAAAAAAATCTCACTAGTTCGACGGTCGAACTAATGAATCGAACTAATGGGAATGAACGCTAAAATCTGCCAGAAATAACACCCTATAAATACCCCATTAGCAGGGTTATATCAGAAATATTTAACTCATGCTTTTCAACATTCACAGTCGTCGTTTTACTTCCTTACCAACAGGAAGTAAAACGACGGAAGAATGGGAATTTATAGGGTGTTATTTCTAGCAGATTTTAGTCTTATACAAAACTTATGTGTTTGAGTACACAATAATTCATCTTCTATTAATCTTACAGAAATTACGAATGTTGTGTAAAGTTATTTGTTATGGTTCTCGTACTTTTACTCAAAACCACAGTATTTTCAGCATCAAGCAATGATTTAAGTGATTTTAAAAGAAATCTATAATATCTAAATCCATACTAATATTATCTATAAATGCGAAAGTAACTCTGTCTGTCTGTCTCGCGTTCACGGCAAAACTACTGAACCGATTTAAATGAAATTTGGTACAGAAATAGTCCATAGCCTGAGAAAGGACAAGAAGGAAAGTTTTTATCCCAAAAATCCCACAGGAACGGGCACTACGCGGGTAAAACCGCTGGGGACAGCTAGTATATAATAAAATCGTCAAAAATATAGTTTTTAGAATTTGGTCTGTCTGTTTATTTGTCCGGGATAAACACAAAAACTACTGCATAGTATTCATTCGAATTTTGCATTAAGCGGGTGAAACTGCGAGGAACAGTTAGTGATTTCTAAAACGATAGGTGGAAAGTTTTCCGTAGACAAAAAGCCATAGTCACCCTATTGAAATATTCAAGACGTATCAAAAGTTATAAAAACCGAAAAAAAATCATTTTGTCTGGTTTTATATAGTTTTACATATTAATAGGTGTTGTTTACAATAAAAAACTCGCTTTACTCTTACTTTCTTCGGTAGATAATCACGACATATTTCTACGCGATACCGTACTACAGCTCCTGAAATATTAACCTAGGATTTTTTTGTGCATTTTTACACTATTTGACAAATTCAAATCTAGGTTTTACAAAAAACCTCAGACCTCTGCGATGCTTTTTCAGCGAGATATTGGCGATAACGTGTTTTTCACCGTTTTAGTCTTATAGCTCCTAAAATATTAACCTAGGATTTTTTTGTGCATTTTTACACTATTTGACAAATTCAGATCTAGGTTCTACAAAAAACTTCAGACCTCTGCGAAGCTTTTTCAGCGAGATATCGGCGATAACGTGTTCTTCACCGTTTCAATGGCGCGGCCATGGAGTTTTAGTCTTATAGCTCCTAAAATATTGACCTGGGAATTTTTTCTATATTTTTACAAATTTTTTACAAATTCAATCTGTTATTTACCTGAATTTCAGGTCTCTGCAACGTTTAGTTTTAGAGATCTCTGTGGCCGCGCGGTTCTCCGCGTTTCGATGGCGCGGCCACGTTCAAACCCTTAGAACTTTTTAACCATAACTTTGACAAATTTATGGTTTTGGGAATCAACTTTTACAAATTTTTACAAAATCTTGGCATGGTTTTTTTTTTAATATGACGCCATGGTCGCGCGGTCGAAACGCACACAGCTCATACAACACCTTAAAGAAAGAATGTTTCACGAAATCATGTCATTTGAGAGCCAGAGTATTGATGATTCTTTGACCATAATTCTGTAAACGCGATCACTAACTGTAGCTTCAATTCGTAACCATCAATTTTAACCCTAAACGGTCATAATACATATATAAACATTGCGCAATTCGTTGTATTGTGCAATATAACCGTTTAGGCTCCACCTTACTTGTACTACACTGTTACTGGGGCTGTATTTTTAAATGAGATCTGGTTTTCAAATAAAAGATTATGCAAATTGAAGTCTCGGTGTAGCACTGTGAACTTTGCATAAAGCTGCACTGTTGCAAGTACTTCGTTGGATTGACCTTCACGCACCCTCCCATGTATTGATCCATAAAGCTGTAGCCAATCAAAAGGTGAGATTAAATCTGTCATTCGACAATTCATCGCGCTACCCTTGAATATAGCAACAGACCGGCGTTCTCCCTATGTTCGTTAAATATGCGTCGATCAGTATCCCGTGGCGCGTTAGTGGACGGTAGTGTTACCAATGATGGGTATGTATACTGTCAATAAGGAACCATACCGTCGATTTCTCTCGCTTTTTTTTATTAAACACACTATCTAAATGTTATAAAATAACTTGATTGACTTGTATTAGCTACGATATAAGGCGTGAAACACACAGAAACGGCGTAAGGTGAAGGCGCGGCAAAGGCACGTACATTTTGTACACAGGCATGATGCCGCTTCTAATCGTTTTCATACAAAATGTGAGCGCCTGTGTCGCGCCTTCACCTTACGCCGTTTCTGTGTTTCACGCCTAAGAGGTCCCGGCTGTCATTAAGGCATCTTTGTGAGTCGTTACGAATCGTCAGAAGCCCGAAGCCAGTCTCAGTTACTGGGTTGTGAAGGTCAGATAGGCAGTCGCTCCATGTAAGGTACTGGTATTCACCAGCATCCGGTTAGACTGAAAGCAGACGCCAACACACTTGGAAAAGGGCTAGGCAGATTGATAAGAAGTACCTATGCATTTTACCGTTGCCAAAGTTTTAACTGTAATGTAGTATAATGGAATACGCTAACCCGCCCCTAAGGCTACCCACTGACCCTAACTTTTATTATTTTCAATAATACAATGTCATGGGTGATTGAATTTGATTGAATCTACCATTTTGTCATCAATATGAAAGTGTTGTTACTTTTGGAAATTAGTATACCACCTATAATTTTGTTTTCTATAAGTCTTTATCGGGGTCGCGAGTTCGATCCCCAGACAAATTCAGATTGGAATATACTATTCGCAACAGTGGATTCAAATCCCAAGACTTTCGTACTAGCGTACGTGTTCGCGACAACGTCATTCGATATAGCGGTTTTCGACTTAATGTGTTTTCGAAATGGCGTACCACTCTGAATTTTTTTCGAAATAGCGTGCGTCGCAATAACGTCATTCGAATCTTCATATCACTCCCACCTTCGGTAGTTATTTGTAAGCTTGACACTTCTTGTATATCCATCAGGTAATTCAAAAAGTACACACAACCCAAAAGCGCTCTACGCCTTTGAACCGCATTTACAAACATGTTTGAAATTGTGTCCTTTAACCAAAATTTTTGTGGTCCCACTCTGCACGTGTGCGGTCCGTAGCGACCTCGAACTGTTCTGGTAGTAGAATCGAAATGCAGTCCTTTGCTGCCCTGCACTACTATAGTTGGACAGAATTCGTAGTAACTGATCTATTAAGTCTGGAATTTGTTTGTTTTGAGTTTTACTCACTACTCCTCAAGCAACTGTACTACTTAATTGTTAACTTTAAGTCGAATTTTTTATTAAAAGAAAACGAAAAAAATGTACAAGGACAACAAAATTTTTTTCATAAAAACGGCCAACTATATATATTATGTAGCGATAAGTTCGTAAAAGAGGTATAATGTTGCTTAATAAATAGTGAATGTATATCATGCCGATGTTATGGTCAATCGGCCTGAAGATTAGAATAAAGGGTCACTTATACACTTACCACTGACAGTTATACACAATTTATATTTTCTTTGTTGTAGCCTGGCTGGAAGGCCAGACCCGTCGGGTTATAGACAACCCTGAGGAAGTTTTAGCGGGCCAGGAACACCCGGCAAGCTTAAACAGCGAGGACGAGTCACCCCCAACCAACATAATTCAGGGTGAAGTCGTTTGGGACGTGCCTGCGAGCCAGGCGAGCCTGGCAAACCCAGGCAGTGTGGCAGGTCCAAGCAAGGAGACAGTATCTAAGTCGAAATCTTATATTGTAATTACCCCTCAGGGGGATTTAATTGAAAAAACTCTTGACAAGCCACCCAGCCACAATAAGGATAATGTTCAGATAAAAGACGTTTTGGTCATTCCACCGAAGCAAATAGTTGAAGCAGCAACAGTAAGCGAGGAGTCCCTGCCAAACCAATTCAAAATAGTTGAAACAAGTGACGTAAGCCAGGATAGCCCGGATAGTCAAGATTGCCCGGATAGTCAAGATTGCACGGATAGTCAAGATTGCCCGGATAGTCAAGATTGCCCGGATAGTCAAGATTGCTTGGATAGTCAAGATTACCCGGCTAGTCAAGATTACGCAGAGAGAAAAAGCCCAAAAAAGGTCGCAAAATTAATAACCATGCCTCCAGATAAAAAGGAGAAGAGCAAGGAAGCGCTCATTCAATCATACTTGAACCAAGACGCAGTCATCACAGGTGAGTTTCTTGCAAATAAAATATTTTAGTGTTGGAAATAAGTGGTTGAATAGGCAGTCGCTCCTTGTAATATGCTGTAATTCAGCTGCATCTGGTTACACTAGAAGGATTGTTGAAGGACATCAAAGTCAGTTGATGAGTTAGATATAAATATTTCGTTTTAAGTTCTATACTTGGAACAAGAGACCCTTATTAAATAAAGCATAATGTTAGTCCAGTCTGTATTGTACGCTGTCCAGCTATCTGTCTCACCAGGTCACAATCTATATGCCTGAATGTTATATCATGCCGATATTATGGAAAAGCCTAGGCGTGAAATTCGTACGTCGTACATTACCTGTAGTAAAATGTCAGTTTTATTACGTAAAAAAGTTTTTTTTTCCTCAAAAAAATAGGCTTTTTAACACCGACGTTTTGCGAAGGACATTATAGTAAAAATACAGTGGGGCAGACCTTAGCCGCGGGAGTCCAGAAATTAACAAAAATAGAATTATATTGTCGTTGTAATTTGAAATGAGATTTGACAACTGATGTCAATAGCGTTCAGAACTAGAAAGAAGGTTAGCCATTATTTTCTCTTGCCGAGTAGGATGATAAAATATTTTTTTTATTTCTGCAGTCAATGCCGCATCGGATGAAAAAGGCATGCCCTCGGGACTGGTCGAGTACTACGTAGACGAAAATGGCAAGTACTACTACAAGTCAACAGTGGACGGAGAAGCTTTGGCTGTGGATGATTCCGAAGGCAACCAAGAGGCTGAGGTAAGTGACCTCAGGGATAACAATATTTTAGTTTTAATATGGATTGTTCTTGGCGTGCCTGCAGTAAAAATAAGAAGAATAAATAAATAAACTTGTGTGGGGCAACACAAGTTATTGTTCTTTATTTATTGTTCTTCTTTCATTGGTATACATACCCAGGTTGTTACTAAAAAACACACAGGAATTATTAAAAAAGAATTATCTTAAATGCATTGCTAATAATTGGGAAGTTTTTATATTTGATAGTCTCGCAGACAAAACATCAAGACTTCAGTGCAAGCATTAATTGCAGGTTGCCGCTGAAGGTTCCGACGCGATACTAACTGATCAGGAGGAAACATACCAAACGGTAACGTTGGTCCCTTCTGAGACCAATGGGGAGGTTAGCTATGTGCTGGTAGTACAAGACGAGACCCAGGGGGTCGTCAATATTGATCTCAAGATGGACCAGGTACGGGGACAGGTGAAGGTGCTTAAACATTTTTTTTACTATTCCTTACTAATAATATATTTGTTAATAAGTGTTATTTAAGTAGTAAATATGAATTTAAAATCTATTAAATCAATTAAGATTAGGAGCTCACTAAAACGACAAAATTATCGGTTTTTGCATTTGTGAACAGTGTTTGCTGTTTACAATCGCTTAGCTGGTCATATATATTATTTCGAAAACAGTTAATGAAATATATCCTAATCTTCTTGGTAAGTGAAACCGTAATAAGTGATGACATTGTTTTAGTCTGAAGTGGAGGAGAAAGGCAACGACGATGTGTACAACTTCGAAGATGAGGAGGCTGGCGAGGAAGATGAGGAAGAGGAAGTGGAGGTGCCTGATGGCAGGCCCAGGACCACGCAGAAGCGAAGCCTCGCTCACATGCGGCCAAACTACACCTGCAACTTCTGCAACTACACCAGTCATCGCAGGTAACTAGCGGCACTATCCGACTGCTCTCGTTTTCTGATAACATTACTGGAACGTGCCGTGCTCTTGCTCTGTCACTGATGAAAATGAAATGCAGGGCTTATCAATTTCATGTAGTTGAATATAATAAGTTTTCACAATTACAGACACCACCCACATACCAGTCTTCATCTCGGTAGTCGACCTGTTACTAGCCATATCAAACGCTAAAACTCGAAACTCGTTAATTTTAAATATCGAATCACAGGCACTGAATTGTCTACAAAGAACTCATTTATTCAAAAACAGAAGCTACCTTTTTCAAGGATAAGTTATTCTGATGTTATGTCACCATAAACCATTTACTTGTTACCATAAACCATATCCTTGTTTTTGTTCTACCAGGTACCTTCTGCTGCGCCACATGAGGTCCCACTCGGAGGACCGCCCGCACAAGTGCAGCGTGTGCGAGCGCGGCTTCAAGACCATGGCTTCGTTGCAGAACCACGTCAATATGCACAACGGCATCAAGCCGCACGTCTGCAAGTACTGCAACAGCCCCTTCACCACCTCGGGTGAGTCACTTATAAAATAATCAAACCAGCCTATTATTGTCCCTCTGCAGGGCAAAGGCCTTTTCTGCACAGCTCAAATTTCAGATTTCAGACATTGTTATTATAACGTCCAATGAGGTCATTGACTATTTGGAACGGTCAAAAATAAAATATGAAATCACATAGATAAAAGACCACTCATCTTAAAAACTTCCATCACCATACAGAAATTAAATATTATTTATGCGACGATTTAATTGTAAAATTGCATTGAATGCTTATTAATAAGAATTCCATTTCATTCTTAAAATCTATGACGTCATATTGTTATAATTCATACAGACAGACAGACACATTTGACAGTTCATAAAAAGTTATGTTATTGACTACCCTTTCAAATACCCAATTGTGGAACCCGTAAAATAATAATCTATTGCAAAGCCTTCATTTTGACTGTCCAGCCAGGTTCATTGCGTTACTGCAGCAGACGAATTTTTACAAACGAAGCATTGAATTGGGAAATTTGGTCAGAACTCTGGGATTAGGGTGGTGGTTTCTTCAAGATGTTTTTTCTTCAACATTTCCAAAAGTATCTGATAAAAACATAGACAAATGAATCAGTGGCCACAAACAAAATGGTGGAGTGGTTTGATTGAATACTTAAACCCCAAATTCTAATTTAGGACACCATAAACACAATAACTGTCTCATTGACAGTAGAAGTTAATTTCATAAGCTGATGAAAATGAACGAAAGTGATGGATGGTGGAGGATTTTTGCAATGGGTCGTTGTGTTTACTCGGATGTGATGAAATGTTTAATTTTTCCTGTTTGCTGACAGGCGAGCTGGTCCGCCACGTGCGTTACAAGCACACGCACGAGAAGCCGCACAAGTGCACGGAGTGCGACTACGCGTCTGTCGAGCTGTCCAAGCTGCGCCGCCATGTGCGCTGCCACACCGGCGAGAGACCCTACCAAGTAAGTTTCAAAAAGCGAAGCAAAACGAGAAAAAAAAGTCTGAAGTCAGTTGAGAATTAAGTATCCCAGAAATTAGCCTCTTAGCTCTTAAACTATAAATAATTTCGGAACATATCTCGGGGTGCGACCGGAAGCCGTTGGGTATAGGTTCCTAAACTTTTTGCTTTGGAGTTTGTTTCGTGACCCGTCGTGTATTATTATTCGACATATTCTTCAAAATGATCAGGTGACAACTGAGTTTCCTGTTTTCAGATTAAAATGAGTATCATGTTTATATCAATACCCTTTTGTTTACAACAGTTACAGTTTTCCCCGAAGGCTTAGGCACAGTTGTGCCTGCCTATAATGCGCTCACATTCACCAGTTATCTTCAGGTCCCATGTAATAAGGCTATTATACAATTGACTAGGAAATCGCCTGCAAATTGTAATAAATGTCTGACACGTGTCCTATCCTCCCCAGTGCCAGCACTGCACGTACGCGTCCCCGGACACGTTCAAGCTGAAGCGTCACCTGCGCACGCACACCGGCGAGAAGCCCTACAAGTGCGAGCACTGCAACATGTGCTTCACTCAGTCTAACTCGCTGAAGGCCCACCGGCTCATCCACAACGGTAAGTACATGGACATACACTGCTACAAGGTTCTGTTGGTGCGTGGTCAGAATTGGAACTAACGCCGCTAACTTGTCAATCAAAATCAAAAGTCATTTATTCAAACTAGGCTGAAAATCAGCACTTTATGAAGGTCAAAGTTACATAAGACAGTCCCCCAAAAACGTCCCTACCCTTACCACTTCTTAGTGCTTTAGCTGGGAAGAAGTGGCTCCAAACAAACTCCCAACAGCACAGCTGTGTGTTTAACTGGAAGAACTTGATTCTACACATTTGAAACACATCACCTTAAAATCAATCATTTGCCACATGCCAGCTAGTACACGCCAATATACCAATTGAAACATTGAAAACTGACTGTACTCAAACGTAAATAATAAAAAAGAGCCTCCAGGCATAAAGGGCGTGCCCGTTTACATGTGCAATACTGTACTATGTTCATACAGCCGTAACTCGAAGTTACAAATGATAAACTAGGACCATCGTAGTAAAATTAATCAATTAATTGCAACATTGTCGAGGTCTCTAGCTAACCACATATTGCAATACAACTCATTAAAAAAAACATTGTAATGAGTGATTATGTCAATAAACAAATGAATATAAAAACAACATGTGCCAATGACAATGTACCAACAGCGCTCTCCTGTACTGCTGTGGGTGTATAAAACAATAAGGGACTAAACCACATTTATTCAGCTCTGTTCAGCTTTTACATAGAAAACAACTATTTTGTATTGAGTTGTGTACACATCCCTTCAGCTTACTGAGTCTAATAAAAGTTTCAAAGAGGTATAAAATGAGGACAAATGTTTGTTTATCATCCATGAACAGTCCATGTTCAGCGCCGAACGTGGCGGAAAAGCGCTGTACACGCATAGTCCTCGACTCCTCGTCGACATGTTGCGACCTGCATAGTTTTCTTTTATCCATTTCTTCTGCAAGAAGTGAAACAATAACAATACCGCACTTAGAACTGTCCATGTTGAGGACATAACAACAAATGTGTATAGTTAACCGTTTCCTGCTTCTCAGCAAAGCGCTTCAGCGGAAATAACACAACCTTAGTACGATGCTGATAGAAGCAGAACTGTAAAAGTGTGACCAAAATGGTTAAGGGTCGAATAGAGCTGAATTAATTTAATATAGTGCTTAAATAAATAAATATTCGTAGTATCTGAGAAGCCGGTGTTCTCGTGCGAGCTGTGCCCGGCCAAGTGTGGCCGTAAGACGGATCTGCGCATCCACGTGCAGAAGCTACACACTTCGGACAAGCCGCTGAAGTGCCGCCGCTGTGGTAAGAGCTTCCCGGACCGCTACTCTTGCAAGGTGCACAATAAGGTACGTGATATGTCTCATTTCAAGTTTACGTGGCAGGTGGTACCCTGCGACAAACTACTGTGACGATTTCAAAAATTCTTTGACCATTAGAAAGCTTAGTTTTCAGGGAGTAACATAGGCTACTTTTTATAGTGGATATATAAAAATAACGGGTCCCGCGGGAAAGACCACGGGAGCGAAGCCGCGGGCAAAGTGCTGTTTATTAGTAAACTAATTTAAAAAAAAAAATACTGCGCTCTAAAAACAAAGCCAACGGATAACGCAGGCTGACAGCATCCACTTACTATGAACCAAATAAGTTCTATTGTAGAGAGAGATCACATCCATCGCTTATTACAAGGCGCATAACGTTCATAGTACAACATTTATATTAAAAAGTAGCCATTAGCGGTTTCGTCCGCGTGGATGTCGGAAAAAGTATCCTGTGTTAATGTCATACAAGTCCATTCAGTCGTTTGGCGTGACTGTGTAACAAACATCCAAACAAACTATCCTTCACATTATAATATTAGTAGGATTAGTACTGGCTGAGCCTGCGGTGTCTCGGGTTGATTTCAGATTTGCCCGTAAATTGTAAAAGAATTTATGTAACTTACATGATATGTTGTTGTTTTGTTGCTACATATTTCTAACTAGAATCTTGTTATTAAGTTGTATAAAAAGTGGAAACTTGTAATTGGCCTTAACTGTAACCGTTCTCTGTTATTAGCTGTAAGTTTTCCTAATAAATATTATTTTGTTTTAAGACCCACGAGGGAGAGAAGTGCTACAAGTGCGACCTGTGTCCATACGCGTCGACCACGCAGCGCCACCTCAAGACGCACATGCTGAAGCACACTGATGAGAAGCCGTTCGTCTGCGACTTGTGCGATCAGTCTTTCAGGTTGGTACCAGACACATGACGGACGGAAGATAGTTTTTATTGCACACCAAATAACCCGTGCGGAGGCCGGTTGTTATCGCACGGGAAAGTACTACCAAATAAAAAGAGTCCTATGTCCTATCCCAGGTCATGATCTATCCTAGTGCCTTTTATCCGAATCCGATCGGCTGATCGGCTTTAGCGTGAAAGCGTAACACTCGAAATTACATTCGCATTTATAATATTAGTTAGGATACTACAACAAAAATCTTATACGTCAAAGTAAAATGAACCTTAAATATACATTTGTAGATGTTAATATTTAAGGAGACACCCTGAGAAGGAGCTTACTCCTTTTTTAATTTATTTGAAAGATGGGGATTTTGACGCTTCCGAGGGTCTTAATCTCCACTTATATTGAACAAAGCTACATTATGCATTGCACAAATAAGTTGGATACCCTCATACATCTGCCGTTATTTATGATGAGAATTATTTATGTCAATTTTACACTTATTAACTATTAATCCTGGTTTCCTATATTTTTCTGTCGCTCATGTCAGTAATGTTGAAGATAAACTCTGAAAGCTATAAAAACCAAACTCGTTAATAAGAAATATCATCACATTTCAGGCAGAAGCAGCTGCTCCGTCGCCACCAGAACCTGTACCACAACCCCAACTACGTGCCGAAGCCGCCGAAGGAGAAGGCGCACTCTTGCCATGAGTGCCACCGCATGTTCGCGCACAAGGGCAACCTCATCCGCCACTTGGCTGTGCACGACCCGGAGTCTGGCCACCACGAGCGCGCGCTCGCCCTCAAGATCGGGCGCCAGAGGAAGGTGCGGTTCGTCGAGGGAGACTCTATGAGGGTGAGTACTATGTCGTCTCGATGGCACGACTATGAATTGAAATTTGGTTGGCCCATAACTTTGCCACTTCCACGGCGTCGGTGGCAGCGCAGAGGTCACTATTGCTGTATTTTTTAGGGCAGAGAGGACAGAACAACGGGTGGAACATACGACACAGCTCCGACTTTGTCCGTGTGTTATTTTAGTTTATTTAAAGAATCCTTTCTGAGTACCACCAAAACTTGAACCACATTGTTTGTGGGGCGTGTCGTATGGGAATAGAGAACAGTGTGAATGTGCTCATTGTAAATGCATACATATTTTGATACGCAACTCATAACATAATCGCGTGCCGTAACAATGTGAATCCGGTGTATACTGGAAGCCAACACATTACTAGAATGACCACAGTCAGCAGACTTTGATATGGATTGACTGCACTGGTATAAGTTTATTTCAGACCTTTAACAGTCCATACGTTGTTAGTGGTCAGTAACAGATTGTGCTTATATGCTATGTTAGTGTTATTAGTATTATTTGATTCAATTTAATCTATACTAATATTATAAAGCTGAAGAGTTTGTTTGTTTGTTTGTTTGAACGCGCTAAACTCTGGAACTACTGGTTCGAATTGTAAAAATCTTTTTGTGTTGGATAGTTCATTTATCGAGGAAGGCTATGTAACATCACGCTACGATCAATAGGAGCCGAGTAGCGGGTGAAACCGCGCGGGAGTAGGTAGTTTAACATAAACCTATACTTATTTTGACCCAGTGGGTGGTGGTTAATGGTATACTTTACCAAGAGTTGTACATTCTTATATCTCATCTTTCAATTTGTTATTTTACTTCAAACTTATAATACTCCTAATTCCATTATTCTTTATGATTATTATAAAATTATTACACATACATATTAACTGTATTTATAAGCACTCTTGTTTATTAATTGCGATACTGGGTTGTGGAGGTCATATCAGGCTGTCGCTCCTTGTAAAATACTGGTATTCAGCTGCATCCGGTTAGACTGCAAGCAGACCTCAACATCGTTGGGAAAAGGCTAGGCAGATGATGATGTTTATTGATTGCGATAGGAGCGTGGCCCTGATATGTACCGTCTTATTACAAAACGAGTTCTAACTTTAGTCTGACCTTAAACCTTCAAGGCAGTAAATGTATTTTGACTTTTATTCTGAGCACGGTAAAGTTCTTAATACAAACTTGACAATTTAAACTCGGGTTTGACGAGACTTTTTAGAATTAGAACTTTAACCTTTTGACCGCCACGTCAAAAATGAAAAAGCGTGCCCTCAGCGCCAAGCTCCGAATTCATCCTTTAATACCTACAAAATAGTAGACTTGAGTTCGAAATTATTATTATTATTTATTTCCGTTTACAATTCTGTCACCCAGTCGCGACCGTGGCGTGCTGGACACATTTTGGTTTGTCGTCTATACACGACTGTGGCGGTCAAAAGGTTAAATTAGTTGATATAAAGTTACAAAGTCAAAAATAATGAATCAAAACATTAAAAACGAAGCTGACAAATGCAATTAAACAATTTAACCGCCTTACTCTTTAGAGCATAATAATAGTAAAACATAGTAATGTATTTTATATTCGATCTATTATTGCAACAATAGAATCATGATGTAATATGTGAACAGAATAATTTGCCTCGTGCTCTGTGCATGTTGCCGTAATATATTGTAAAGCGAAATGATTTATTTACTATTGATTTATTTATCGACCAAACACATTGCCTGCAGTAGCCATTTTGATTTTTTAGTTTTAGAGACAAAAACAACTTGCAATGATAACGAATGCTGAACTATTTGCATTGCTAAATTCTGAGTTATGTTTTGTTTTCTTATTTCTAGCATGTGAGCTTAGCTTAGCGATGAGACAGTCCTACTTTTTTTTTGGTTACAAACATTTTCCGAGAGCATGTCTAATTTTGGAAGGGGTGGAAATGGACTTCAAACTGGGCAATCATGATTTTAATTTGCTTATGCTTATGATATGAAAAAGTATAAGTGAAAGGGCGCCCCTTTTACTTATAATTTTTCATATCATATAAAAGCTAGTTTCGTACTGCGTCAGTTAAGCATTGCGATATTTATTTACCACGATGTTAACTAAGATTTACAAATAATTGACGTGAAATTTCTTGCTTAAAGCATAGCCATGGCCATGAAATAAATATATTATCCTATAGGTGTGCTCCGTTACTTAGATTTACGTATAGCGTTCTTTGTCTTTATTTTGTTTATGCCCGGCTTCTAAGGATCTTAGCGCGATGTGAAATAGCTCCTCTTTGGCTGCACTGCGCAGTTATGAGAAAACTTAAGTTGAAGCGAAACACAAATAATTGGCTATTTGACACCGTCAAATTTAAAATATGAAATCACATATAAAAAAGACAGCTCATATTAAAAACTTGCATCACCATGCAGAAATTAAATACTATGCGAGTAATAAGTATTCCAAGTTTCCAAAAATCTGTGACGTCACTTTTCAATATTTCATACAAATCACGTACAAATTCCGCGTTTTGACAGTTCATAAAAATTTACGTTATTGACTATCCAGTCAAATACCCTATTGATATTTCACCCAACCATTTGTTGTCTTCCTTAACCAAAGATTACAAAGATTTGATTTGCGATTGTCTAGTAGCTTCTAATGGCATTGTATTTATTTCATTTTGCATGCTTTTCCTTTTCCAATAATTATATTGCTACATGTTAATTATATTACCATTCGCTCCCCAAGTCAATTGTTTTTTTTTTCATTAATTTGCACTTTCTGAGACAGTGGCCTGATAGGCTGGTATTGTTCAAAGTCAAAATCACTTTTTTTAATAACATCTTTGACGGGCGCTTTTGGAACTCAATCTGCCTAGCCTTTTCCCAACTATGTTGGGGTCGGCTGCCAGTCTAACCGTATGCAGCTGAATACCAGTATTTTACATGGAGCCACTACTTATCTGACCTCCACAACCCACTAACTGGGTAATACGATACCTCTTGGTAAGACTGGCTGTCAGACTTTCGGGCTTCTAACGACCCGTAACGACTGTCAAAGATGTACAAATGACAGCCGGGACCAACGGTTTAACGTGCTTTTCGAGCCACGGAAGAGTCCCGGTATGTAAAGATACCACCCATCTACGAACCAACCCCAGCAAGCTTAGCTTGCGGCTGTTATTACTTAGCCACGAGCTGCTGGCGCTTTTGGAACTATTTTCTATTTATAAAAATGCAGCTAGAAAAAGCGAGATTTTATTCGCTGGTGGCAATGCTATACCTATGTTATTAGTTTGGCGCAAGCGACTTTCTCATATGAAAGATGTTTATATCGGGACTAAGATGTAACCCTATTTTTAACCTCATGGAAGTTCAGTTAACAAAATTTACCACAGAGCACAGTGACGCCGAACGAGCGATTCCGTGCTCAATGAAATTCATTATCCACTTAAATTGTTCATCAACACACGACAGTCGTATGAAATGCTTATGTCAATATCAAGTTGCTAAAAAAAAATTTTATTCCACGCAACAAATATTTCCATTTCCAAACTTACTTCTCACAAACTTTTTATCGTTTTACTATTTTTTTTTGCGCGTCGTTACTACTAACTAATCATAAGCGCTCTCTGCTTCTGTAATACTGGTCCCGAACTGAGTGATGAGGAGACCAGGAGATGTGTAGCACAGGTTTTACTCATTGTAATATAAACTATGATTAAGATGTGGGAGACGATAAATACATTTATTTCTTCCCCGACTCCAACCAAAACGAAATATCCGTGCATATTATCAAACAAATAATTTAATTCCACAGGACATTCGCGTCCTGGACAACGCCGAAGCTGAGGACATGATGAAATTGGGTCTCACCAAGAACAACCTGAAGTGCGGTGAGCTGGTGACTGTGGGCGACAGCGACGGCCAGCAGTATGTGGTGCTGGAGGTCATTCAGCTGGAGGATGGCACTGAGCAGCAAGTCGCTGTCGTGGCACCAGAGTACAACATGGATGAGGATGAACCTGGTGAGAGTTACCTTCTAATACGGGGCCAATGAAGCTCATGGTAGATCGTTCTCAGCCGGTTTATTCTGTACATTACGCTCTGTATTGACATAATTGACGACTCACTTCACCTACGTTTTTACGGAGATATTTTCACAGAATAGATGTTGTGACATTAGTAACAATCAATTTGAGTCAAATAAACAAACATAAATCTGTAATTGTAATAAATTCCGAAAAATACTCTTTTACCTATAGTGCGTCCGTTCAAAATTTGCCAAAGATGTAAACAACAATGGCCGCTCGAAATTGTCAATAGTTTAGTGATGCGGTGTAACGAATTTTAAAGATTTGGAGCTATCGATGTTACGATTTTTTTAGAAATAAAAAGAAATACCGATGTAGTGTTTCATCAGTATTTTTTATATTGAGTAACTTCTAGATAAAAAACAATATTTATTCTAAATCCATTTTAATATTTGTAGTCACAAACTGTAATCGAAATCAATTAATCAATATTGAAGAGTTAAAAACTAATGTTTTTAACTCTTCAATATTGATTAATTGGTTTCGCACGGGTTTTTTATCAAATATAATGCGGGCTAGCTCCAACAGTGTATTTATGATTGTTGTCAGTATAATAATTATAAAAACATTAATTTGGCGTTTTTTCAATAAAGTACAAATCGTCGACAATTTTTATGTCAATCGCTAGCAATTCAATGACAAGATAAATTTAGACGAGCAAAAAAAGGATGACGGTTGTTTGAAGTTTGTGAAAATTCAAAATCCATCCCAGTTTTCGCTTATATTAATAGATATAATAGAATATTTATAAGTTTAGACACACTTACAAGATGTAAAAGTGAGTGTGATAATATGTGTATCGTATTTTGTGTGTATTTAATCAGTGACACGCAGATATCGCGTTTAGTTCCCAGGCAAATTCAGTGTTATTGCTTTTGGTACGGGGCTACCACATCTGGTATAGAATTCGCTTTCAAAAATGTAAACAAAGAAATGTCATTGTCAAAGTGATCGTTCAGGGGTAGTCAAATTGTTCATGTTTATTTGAAATAAGATTTATATAATATTATGATTCATTCACTTTGTGATTTGGACTTTGATGAGCTTGATGAAGTGTCCGAATCAGTTACACTTACGACCGATTTTAGCGATTTATTTTTCTTCTGTTTATAATTGTCAGGACAAGGTTTGTGAGGAAGTTCTCATTTATTTCATTAGTAAAAAGCACTTGTGCGAAGTGAGGCGATTCGCTAGTTGAAAACACTAAAAGAAGACCAAATGTTTAAGATCACTGCCTTATTGCTATAGTATAGTTAAAACCTCGCTGCAGACTCGGTCATAAATCATTCGAGTGTTTCGCTCTCTTTCCCACTCACGGGCCTTATGGGCAGGCCACGCCCACACGTAGTCCTGTGCATTACTGCAGTCGATGAGTGATATCGATAGTTTTATATATTTATAAATTTTATTACCAAACTACAAAGCATATTAAATATATAAACAAAAGAAGTCAAAGTCATCTAATGCAGTTACTGGAGAAGGCTTGCAGATTGATTCTCGCGGAACGCTTGGCACTCCATTTTTGCACTCTTGCTTAATAGTGTCTACCGTTCTTAAACTCACATTACACATTGCTGCAGTAAGGTCACGGGGGCGAGAGAAATTAATAGTCTCCAAAGTTTCAGGATCTTCTTTTATATTTGTCAGAAAAGTTAAAACATTGTTGATAACAATATGAGCTTGAACAGCAATGTTGTCGCCAACAGGTAAAACGTTACTTTGAAAAGCCATTGTGTCACTCTTGTAATCCAAAATAGGACTGATCTAATTTATTTTTGTAGCGGTTTATATATACTTAACTAGCTTCCGCCCGCGGCTTTGCCCGCAAAATATGTCGACAAATTATACATATAAAACCTTCCTCTTGAATCACTCTATCTATTAAAAAAAACCGCATCAAAATCCGTTGCGTAGTTTTAAAGATTTAAGCATACAGACAAACAAACAGACAAAAATAGCGACTTTGTTTTATACTATGTAGTGATAGCACGGCGCAACTAGCGGGTAGCAAAGGAGAGACAAAAACATATTTGTTAATTACCCTCTTTTTATGTAATTAAGAACGTAAAAACATATTGGTTTTTATATAATTACCTTCTGTTTATAGAATTAACTAATGGATACTAATGTGTTCTTACGAGAAGGAAGTCTCGTAAAAACACATTAGTACTCATTAGTTAACCTGCATACTTAATGAATGCAGTATGTTTACGTGATAACTTTAATGATTCTGTTATCGATAATGGCCTTGAGCGCGCGCAACTAGCGCACATCCCTACTCCGATTATGATTTATGACCAAGTCTGCAGCGAGATTTTAACTATACTATAGTAGCATAAAAATAATTTTAATGATATTAAAAAAAAAATTAAGTAGGTAGTTAATCAGTCATCTTGTTACCATAGCACAAGCAATTAGGTTGCTTAGCTTGGGACTATATGGCGTTGTGTGAAATGTTCATATAGTCAGGATATAATAGATAATTATGTTTGGTGCGCGTCATGTTTTTGCTTTCTTTTCTGATGCGGTGTAGACAATCCTTTTCGTCGTCCTGGGGTGCGGAGGGGTCTGTTAGACTTTTACTGACTAAAAACCACCCCGGGTGTTCCCTCTCACACCTGCGCCGGGGGTCGCGGGAACTGAAAATACTTCCGCAACCCCCGTGGTACCGGCCCGCCACTGCGGGCCTCGTCTCGGTCGAGGAGGAGTGAGGTGTACGACACTTCCCTCGTACCGTCTTGGAGGGGGGCGCGTGGAACACTACGCGCCGCCGCCTCGGGTCCAGATGTTGTTGTGGGGGGCGACGGACTAGCCCCGCGTCTGTGGCCGTTTAGGGGGGTTGGAAGAGGGCGTTGTCCGCCCTTAGCCGACGCCAAACCATTTCCATTTACATTAACTGCAGATCAATATGACCACATACAGAAGCCAATTACTCTGAAAATGCCAATATTCCATTGATTCCCAAAAAAATAAGACAAAGACCGCAGTGACATATGCCATGAGCTAACAATTAATCTCAATGTAAGATAACAGTCTACACACTGTGGTTAAATTGCGAAACCTTTGCGTCAATCACCGCATTCTTAAAAACCCTAGGTCAAATGTATTTCCGATTCGTTATTCTACTTTTGCCATTGTGTTCTATAGAAGAAGACGAAGAAGAAGAGGAGCAGGAAGTAGAAGAAGAAGAGGAGGAGGAGGAGGAGGAGGAGGAGGATGAAGAAGGCGAGGACAAGAGCTTCGTAGTGAAGGACTCTACTGTTGCCTCCACGAGCATCAAGCTTGAGAAAGAGGTCGACACGTGTTTTGGATTTGATGTAAGTACTAGTCTAGTACCACTGTTTACTATTCATACAGGCTCTTGTTAGAATAACTTGCAGATGATTTTAACGTACGTGGAAAGTGGACATTGTCAAATATAGTTGACATCAATCCTGCTCAGGATTCTGTAGGGATCTGTTGACTATGAAGACTATGTATCAGTAATGCTAGCGCTCAATGTTGCGAATGCTATCGACTGATACAGTTTATTGAGATCCCAGTTAAGATTTCGAAGGATTCGTTTAAGTGAAAATTTAAAGCAGTGCTATATTTGGATAGCTCTTCCAAACAGAATAAAATAAAAAAACTTGCATACATCTATAAATAGTCACAACCAGAAGCAAATGACGACAATGTCAATGATTGCTACTAACGGCTGCACAGAAATATAACCAAAATATTAACAAAAACTAATCCTAAGTAACACTAGGAGTGTGAATGGCAGCAGGCATGCATGTGCATGTATGTATGTGTAGGGGTGTATGAGTGTGTGTGGTATGTGTGGCTGTGTATGTGTGAGATGTACGTGTGTGAGATGTGTGTGGATGACTGTGTGAAGGGGGAAATGATTCTGTGAATGTAATTAATATATAATAATTCGATATTAAGTGTGAGATGTGATGTATGAGTATGTATGTGATATTATATTAAGAGGATTGTAATGATTCTCTGTTTCCTCATAATCCTGTTTTAATAACCATTTACTTGTTTGTTTCCTTAACATATAGCTTTTTAAATCCATATGTTTAGCTTTTTATGCATATTTTTGTATAAATGCTTACTTATAACGTAAATTTGGTGTTGGGCTAAAGAGGTAACAATTCAAGTTGTTTTCTTATTAAAACACAATTAGAACAGCCTCAAAATCTAACTTAATAATGTGAGTCTTACTCACAAGATATTTCAGCAGAACACCACCTGTCTTTACAAAATTCTCCTTCTTAATGTCTTGTGGCCTAGCAGTGGCTCGCCATTTCAATACAAATATGGCGCCTTCGTTGCGAAGTCATTACAATTACTTTTTAACAAATTGCAGGTAACATTGATTAAAGTAACAACCTGTGATCTGGTTTACAATTTTTAACCCTCGATTTTGACATAGAATTAATAAGCAATTATCAATATTCTTTATTGCTTACAACATTTAAACATTTTTAACACGTGTTCATGTTTTTGCGGTTTTGTAAACAATAGTTGAATCAACTGTTCCCATTTGACTTCATATTTTATTCATGATAAAATGTACAAAAATAATATGTAATACTGTTCTCATTAACAAAACTCAACCCAAAATCATCCTTTTCTAACGCTTATCGCTTATTAATCAAGAAATGGATTTAGCAATAAATCATTGGTTTTTGAACCTAAGTTTGAATAAACTTTCAGTTACAGTTAATTTGTTCGAACCTCAAAAAATAACACAGCTTTTGATATAGAAAAATAGCAAACTGACTACAATAATTAAGTCCAAACTAATTTAAACATATCCAGTCATACTTAAGTGTTAAATTATAACTTAAAGTTAATATTTTTTAAAGCTTTCGTTAGCTTTGCATCGACATATCTAATAAGTGAATACAAAAAAGAACGAAAAGTATCTCGGTCTTTTTTTCAAGTTCGGTGCGGTTTTCTTTTTTTTTTCACATGATATTTTGTATGAACTCAGTCGTTTTTTTAGTGCTTTTTAGTTCGATTTTTGGAACTATTCAACTATAATGTTGCCTACATTAATCTATCTGCCGTGGCGAACTAGAGTGTTCAGGTCAGTGATAATCAACCAAGCTTCTTTAATTACCTACAGGGTGTAAAAAGACTCATCGCAATGCCATAAACGAGGCATTTACTTTTATTTTCGGAATAAAAATATGTTTTGACTGTAGCAAGTAACGTAACACACGCAAAATACTGAGCTTACGTGTCTACAGAACGAACGGGATGAAAGGATTGGTTTTTTAAGTTTAGTGTCGTATAAAAATGTAAAATTCATTGAGACTGACCTGGAGTACGTTAAGAACTACTCGGTGCCCAGGTATAAACAAATATAAGCCATTATATATGCCATTCAACGTGGCAATGTGCCAGTCTTCTGGGCACGTTTCCGGACGACAGTGATGCGGATGAGTACTTCGACGCCTAAGTGTCCTTTCTGTTTTTGTATTTATTTGTATGTAGTTAGACCGTCATTTATTAATTGAAGTATAGGAGAAAGATATTGAAATAAATAAAGAATGATTGTGACCCTCCGCTTTGTGATGCGTCTATTTACAGTCGTTATTATGTGATATTTTATTAACTTGCACGCTAATATAAAGCGCGCATCATCATAACAGCAGTACTAGTCCGGTCTTGGCCTTAAATAGCTTCAGGTTGAATATCGCTGGTTTAAATCACTTGAAATGTCATGCACCTAAAGTAGTATTTTTGTAAAAGTGTATAGTTCGGGTAAGTTAAAAATGTAAATTTTTGTAGTTAGTCATGAAGTCATCAATACCATGATTTTTAGACTTGAATAATTGTCCTTGTTTTTTACAGATTGCATTAACTTACAGATGAAAATAAAAAAGTATTACATATTAAATCCAAATGAGAAATTTTGGATTTCTTTTTTTTCGTTTCCGTTTAATTAAATCTATAATCATTACCTCCCGCATGACCCCATACCTTGCACGAATTACTTATCCTTGTTTTATATTTACACGTTTTTTTAGTTTATTATCTGTAATACACGTTTTATTTGAATATTCTCTCTTATTATATAAAATTTAATTAAATCTATTTATGTTTAGTTTCGATTACCCTTTTTATTTTTTTTCTTTCGTTTACCTATTTCAGGAGGAAGAAGAAGATCCCGAAGATGAGAATTACACGGATAAAGTTGTGTTGAGTTTGGTGTAGTTTGTTGTATGTATGTCGGACGGCTATCGGTATGGACGGGCACTTAACTTGCGAACTTGTTTCCGCATAATATAATGTTCCAAGCGGACTGACCGCCTCTGTGCAGGTCAACTGGAGGCGAGTTATCGGTACATAGCTCGTAGGATCTTCTCATTTATACGTGTGTGCGTGTGTGTTCTGTGTGTTTTTTCTTTATTTTTTAACACGCTTTTTACGTCCATATGTTTTATAATTTATCATTGTAATAGTACGTTCTCACGGTTAGTTATAGAATAATTACACTCACTTGCAGGAAATGTGAGTTTACGCTGGATTTTAGGCAAATTTTGACAGAAATGTTTTCTTTTAACGTGACGGGTATGGGACACAAGGTAGTTAAAGTAGTTGTACAAGTAGGTCAGTAAATTATTCATTTATCGTACGCCCAATAATAGTTTTTTTTAAATGTTATAATTTGACTTAGCACTTCAAGCAAAAATATTAACAGCTATTTTTTTACTTTTAATTACCTCAACGCATACTTTATTACTTACGCTATTCTACAAAATTAAACGTAGCGCACCTCACCTCTTGTCGTGCTCGTTGTACACTATGGAAACACCTTTGCGAGGCCAACGCTGCCTAGACTAGGGGCCGTCCAAGTATTACGTGATCAGTACTCCCCCTTCCTTCTTTTCAGCAAAAGTAAGCAAAGGTCTTACCCTAATGCTTACGTAAACATTGCTATATGCATTTTTCTTTCAATATATTCTTTATTTTTTTCAAATTCAATCGTACCGAAACGAACTTAGATTGACGGAAGAAATTAGGACAAGTGAATGGCGGGGGGTAATTCCCCTACTTCGTTCTAAGCGAGTACCCAAAGGTATACTTTATTTGCGGGAATCCCCGGAAATGCATTTCAAACAAAAACAATGTGTGGGTTGCCGTATGTGTGAAAAAGTAAATAACTACTGCTGACGTAATTACCATCTAGACCCCCCCACCACCTTTTCATCAAAATAAGCAAAGAGATCACCCCTCCGCCCTCCTATACTGCTTACATAATACTTGAACGGCCCCCTCTTATAAGTTCATAATTTAATCTTATCCGTAATGATATTATAAGTCTGAAAAATGTATACTATTTATATATTTTAATCAAAACTTCAATTTTATTCATGCGTTTTTATACCCTGATGTGGTCAAAAATAGGAATGAAGAGAAAAAATAGCTGTTAAGATTGAGTGCAGGGGGTCAAATGTAACTTCCCCTAGCCCAGTGACCGGGAATACGTTAAAAAAAAACTTTAATTGAAAGTTTTTTATTCATATTTAGTGACTTGTTGAAATATTTTCATTACTTAATTAACGTTTGAGAATAAGGTAAAGAATAAATGGTGATAAACCAGACTTAGGCCACATTTACTGTACTATAATTGTATCGTTTCGTGATATTGTCTGTCTGAAATGATGATTACTGATAGTAACATTACTACTATAATATAGGGTAATGTGATCCACGTACATACGTGGGTGACATGCTGACATTACCCTGTTGGTATAAGCAAAGCCGAGTGGTATCGTATCTTATTTTTTTTTCGCACTTTTTTCACAATGATTGCATTACATAGTTGATCGAAAGGCTCGCCTCCCTTCACTTACGTACTACTGCCTCAAGTGAACAACCGTATCACTGAGCAGGCGGGCCCAAACAAGGCGGATCGCTTGAAGTAGCACTACCCGAAGTATTAAGTCTTTTTTCAATCGATTATAAGCCCAGAAGCCATGCCGTTAGATCGGTTCACGCGTCTATTATACCAAATAAAGTAGATCGCAATCGATTATTACAAAATTGAGGCCATAAACGAAAGTACGTAACTAGCATTATGAATAATTTATTTAATACTTTTATTATTAGTACCCTCTACGTGGAAATGTACGAGTTGCGCGGTGAGGTACAGCTGGTACGCTGTTTTGGCAGTATAAAACCTCTGACACCACGTTAGTCGTCACTTACCACACAAAAAAGAAAGAGTCACTGGTCAACAATACAGGGCGTTGTTGCTTCGCTACCGCTTGCAGACGTGCGTACTTACCCGAAATCGAACGACGCGGTTACGCACTTTCGTTGTCTCATCAATGTACAGTTATTTAAACAAAATCATGAACGTTACATTCCGTTTGAATACGGAAATAAAATTTTATAGTGAAGAACTCGGAAGCTAGCGGCTAACTGAATTATTATTTGTGTTATTTAGTCATATTAAGAGGCGGCGTTATTTGACGAAGTTGTCACGTTTCTGCGACGTGTACCAGTGTGTTGCGAGATTCTTCGTGATACAAATACTCTCACACGTTACTAGACAAATGTGTGTCTAAAGGTGGACACGAAATTGTTTGATTTCGGTTTCTCTATCGAACAAGAATATTAACGTGTAGCCGCTAACTTCCTATACTACTATTGTTATAAGCAGTGAATTTTTGAGTATATTGGATTATCCCACAATGTTGCCCGGATCTCTTTATCTGCAACAGCCTTGTTACGGATGCTAAAATTTTGTTAAAGTTCACATCCGCGGATGCGGTTATCAGGTTTTTTATAAGATATTTTAAGTTCTCATACATAAATTAAAGAAAATCTTTTTAATTTTATTGATTTATTTAATCACCGTTTGAGAACAAAACTAAAACAGTTTTTCTCTTATTTGAGTAAGTTACTTATTAGCACAGAATTTTCCTGATATTATTTTTTAACTGGTGGCGATATTTTTATTTATTTTATCACTTAATGTTTACCAACAACACGCAACTAACTTAGATAACACAGTACATATTATGTGAATGTCTGAATCAATGCCAATATTCCGCATTTGCGGAAGCGGATGTCCGTAACACAATATCTGTGCTGTTCCCAATATGCTCAGATATTCAATGTCGTCGTCATAATTATGAAGGAAACACTTTAAGATTACTAACTGTGTCTATAAATCATCTTAGATCAATCATAGTTTCGATTTAAAAATAACAAAAAAAATCTATGTAATTGAATTAAGTCGTTAGTCGTTAAATCATAAAATATATTATATTTCTATTTCGGCTTAATTCTTATTAGCACATACATAGAACATTGATTTTGAAGGTGGTTTCTTTATAATTTATGATCAGTAAAGTATGAATTGCTATGGTAAACCTTATCTTTAATATTGTTGTTAGTTTAACTTAACTGTAGGTCTAGGTATAAGATGTAAAGAACGATAATAAATTCGTTTTCTCCGCCATTGGTCTTTATTTCTCCTCTTCCGAACCTTATTTCTCCTCTACCGATCCTTTTTGTGTATTTTATAGTTATTTTCATAGATTATCGGCAATTATCGTTATGATGGGCACCCATTTGGGTTGGAACCCATTGAGATTCAGGTTCAACCAAAACGCCTCGATACCTTTTATACAAAAAAATTATTAACTTGTGTAGACTCTTGTGTAGTATTACTTTACTTTTTAGTAAAGTGTACGTCTATATAAACGTTAGTGTTGTATTATACCTTCTATATAGCCCAATTATGCAGTCTACAGTCAGTTATTATAAAAGTACAATTGTAAGGTGGTAAGTAAAGTTCTGAGTAAATGGCAATCTTAACTTTTTTCTTGTTAGCTGACCCGTCTCCTGGGTCTATGCTACCTCCCCACCAATTTTCGACAATATACGACAAATGTTTTAGTGCCTGCAGCCTGTGACGTGGCAATAGATATAAAACCAAGCGATCAATGAAAAAGCGAGCTAGCGTCAGTTGCTCGAGATTATGTTACATTGCCTTCAATTTTCGGCCTGCGCCACCGATGTCCGGACGACTCTTCTAACCGGCCAAGCGATCAATGAAAAAGCGAGCTAGCGTCAGTTGCTCGAGACAATGTTACATTGCCTTCAATTTTCGGCCTGCGCCACCCATGTCCGGACGACTCTTCTAACCGGCTATAGGTTGGCCTGCATTTTGCGAATAACTAAGGCGATAAGGGTAAGAGTAATAAATAGTAAATTATGGTTTTTGTAGATGTAATAGTGATAAACCCTCCATTTTGCTGCCACTAAATAAATCGAACAAGCAGCGTCCGAGTGCTCGACCGGCTCGTGCAACTACGACCAAAACTGCTGGATGCACCGCTGGTGTTTATCATTGCAGCATAAATTAAGTTTGCTTGAACTCTGTTTCAAAGCGACGCTGCTTGTAAAGCATGTTTCTTTGCTGACGAAAACAATATGGCAATTACGGAGTAAGACGACACGGTTCTCGCAGTGGTTGAACAATTGACCGCTGCGCAGTATGTCGCGGGTTCGATTCCCGCACGGAACAAATATTTGTACGACCTGCAAGTATTTGTTACGGGTCTGGGTGTTTTTCTATCTATAATAAGTATGTATTTACAAAAAAAAAAATGTTTATAAGTAGTATATCAGCCATCTCGTTACCATAACACAAGCATTAGGTTGCTTAGCTTGGGACGATATGGCGTTGTGTGAAATGTCCTAGGATATTATAATTATTATTAAGTAAGCTTTACCGACATGCACTTGAACATGAATACGTTTTACAAGTGCAGGTCGGGAGGCTAAATTTTTACCGTTGCACAACACCATAGTCGGCGAGCGTCATCCGTCGACTGCTACTAAGTAGTCGACGGGTGACGCCTCTGGCTGGTGGATACTCCCTCTTTATTTGTCATGTCTTTCTCATCTCTGATTAATGCATGACAAATAAGAGGGAGTATTATGGTCTAATCATTTTCTTACGTACCTATTTAAGATGGATGACGCTGAAGACGCAGCTATCCGTGCTGCGGCTGAGTGCGAGTCGCGCCCGATGCCACTGAGAGACAACTTGGCGGATTGGCAGACACGTCGCCGCGTAAGTTATCAATCGGCGACAACATTCATTCTTGTTTAATTAACCTCTTGAGCCCCAGTGGAACGAAAACGTTCCAGTAAACACGCATTACCGTTGAGTACCGCTGGCACAAATTTGTGCCACCAAACCCCGACCGATTTAAAACTGTATTTCTATTTAAGATAAGTCTTAAAATCGTTTGTGACGAATGTTCTCGACGGCAGATAATATTTTACGACCATAGACAAAGATAGAAACTAAAAATATTGTATGCAACATTTAAAAAAACAAGTGTCAAGTTAGTACAAAAATTTCGTGTTCACGATTACGTCGCGCGCCAGTGAATTCCCGTGTTTTCGTGTTTTTTCGCTGATTTTGTACGGTAAGTGGGTGAATAATCATTTATAAGTGTTTCTCGCAACTTTGTAGATAGTTTTTCGCATGAAATAATATCACAAAACTTGTTTTATTGAGCAAACAAAATTTACATCGTTCCGGGTTCGTCGAACTCGCTATTGTTATTGTACGATTTTTTGAGATAATTCAACGAAATTTCATCTTTGTAATGGCAGAAGTAACGTAAAATCTATTGATAATTCATAATTACACGTAGTCCATGCATATTTCAATAATTTATTCATATTATGATGAAATTTCCATTAGTATGTCACGAAATCCTATTTGAATTTTGAACTGTCAAACGTCAAAATGGTTCTTAGCCCAGCTAGTGCATAGGGTCATGTCGATAAAAGTTATTGATAACATCGATTGTTTTTGTAAAATTGTTCGGTTATATAAAATGAAAGTTTTTTTTTCGTACTTTATAGTTTGTAGTTTGTTTGTGTTTCGTACTTTGTAGTTTTTTTATAATAATAATTTATTTTAGTTTTTAAATTTTTTGTAACTTATGTGTACGGTATTCTTATAGATTGGAGATGGCTGCGAGCCGAAACTGGTGCGTTGGACGCGAGGATGCCCCGGAGGACTGTGATGAGCTCCTCCGGGACACCGACTCGGAGGACGAGTGTGACGAGGGCCGAGTACCTCCTGGAGGAAGAACCCGCGGAGCAGGAGGCGGACGAGCCAGAATACCTGGACCAGGAATTTTTGGAGCCGGATCCTGAGGTAAATCATTATATTCTCTTTCATGAATAATTAATAAATTACTCACCTTGTTGTGATGAGGCTAAGCACAAAGCTAGCCTAAAACTTGAAGAAGGACATTGTTTCTATTGGCATACATGATGAATAATCAGTATTTGTTTTTTTTTTCAGTAATAATATATCTTTTTTGTCTTTTAGCAACCTGAATGGATAACATTTTATTCAGTATGTTTGTGTTTTTATCTACACGTTTTATATGGGGAAGGGTGATGGTCTGGAATTGCATGTGAATGTGAACCTCGAATGAAAAACTCATCTGAACTTGTAATTTTTTGTGAGGCGTTAGGTTTATAAATGTGTTTTTTTTTCAGTATGTTGAGCCGCCACCGACTATCCTCGGGTTATATACCCAGGAGGGAGTCGAAGTCCCACTTTCGCCGACTGCTTCGTCACCTATCTTTATGTAAGTCAATGTTTTTATCAAAATGTTTTTTTTTATGTAATGTTGTTTAGGTGTCTTTTTTAAAACGAAAACCTTTTTTGATAGGGGAAATCCATCGAATTCGACTTGGAGTGTGCCGCACCCTTCCTCGAGTGCGCCAGCAGTCATTCAGGCGTAAGCAATAAAACATGTTTTCATCAAAATAATTGATTTTGAGTTACATCAGGAATAACGCAAATCTTTTTTTACAGATCAAGTCCAGCCCTCGCCATTTGAACTTCTGGATGGGTATTCGTCAAAGATTGTACTAACTGCCTTGACAACTCAAAAGTACCTATAAAAGATTGATTTGAAATAAATTCATGATTGCTGTACTTATACATTTTAGTATCATTCCTATGTAAATCTAGTAAATTACAATTATAAGAAAAGCTAGCAGTTCTATCTAGGCTTATTGGAACGGCCGCTCGGTCTGCCTAGTGTTTCCGCAGTTCCCCGAGTATTTTGTAAATAAATAAATAAATAGTATTATTATTATTTTACTAATATGCATGATAAGTAAAGAAAAGTACATAAGTCAATCTAAATTGTTTTTTATTTTCCTTCCTGAACTCAGTCAAACTTATCGACACTATAGTGGTGTGGTCCCAACCCTACGGAATGTTAGAATTTCATACTTTTTTATGACCACTTCAGAGGTTGATAATTTTGTTTTTTTCTGTGAAAGGTAAGGTAAGTATGGGTAGAAATCGATAGACTACTTTGTTCTTGTTCATTTTCAAGTAACATTCAAATTCAAAAGCCTAAATTACCTGGTGAAAAAAAGCCTACAAAAAAGTTATCAGATTTGTTCCCTAATCTAGGTTATTTTGAGTTTTTACAATTATAGTGGCATATTTTAACGATTTATTGTTACTAATGAGTAGTTGAATATATAAGTAGTATTCTAGAAACATTTATAAAGGGCATCTGTTTGTTATACCTCTGATGATCGTTTACAAAGTAGTGTATCGAACAATGCAAATTCATGAAAACTGCGCCGCGCGCTATGAAGTTCGAGTTTGAATATTGCAGGAATCGGATACAGAACTCGTAAAATAACATTCTAATTAGATTACCAGTCTATTCATGAGTCAGTTCCCAAAATTTCATGTAAATTGATCACGCAGTTTAGTCAGAAATCGACATAATACAGCAACATAACTATATTCGGCAAGTACTCCGATTTCAATATGATATGTTTATTTCTTGAGGTCTAATAAGAATCTTGTTTACATTGTATTTCATAGCCACATCATTGTAGAACCCGACACCGTTTAGAGTGTGTGAATAGAAGCAATAGAAACGGAGCGATAATGTTTTTTGTGACCGGGGTCAGATTACGCTTACGCTAAGAGGCCGCCCGCGGGGCTTGACGGACAGTTGACGTAAATAATGGCGGGCCTTGAGAGGTTAATTTCTAAGTGGCGTAATTTCCTAGCAGGGCCCATATTTGTTGCATTCTGTTTAAGTCTACCGACTGTTTTACTAACTGGAACGGGTAATTCCGTCACTTAAACTTTTGAGGAAAAAGGTGTGATGTTATGTTACATAATACATTTAAAATAAATTAACTGACTTTCTTGCGATCACTTTTGATCTGCACAACTGTTCGTTTGATTTCAATCAAACCAATACTGCCTGTCCTTTAACAGAATCGACCGACTCCCTCTTATATCACTCGACAACGTGTCGAGTTTTAATCAATCATGGGTCATAATATCGTTGCTTATCTATCTGTTACAGCGTGAAGACATGATAGTCGCCACGGCAGAGAGAGTATCTGTCTCCGCCACAATAAAAGTGAAAGTGCATTCTATGCCGATAGGGAACGCCTTCTCCCTGGCGCGGGTAGCTCCACAGCTACTCGTGCTGAACAACACAAAAATTACAGTAATTCTTGTTTAACGTATTGACTATTTCTTTAAGTATATGGGTATGTAGCTTTTTTTTTGCATTATATTTTAGTTTAAAACTTTCTTCTTCTTGTACGCATGCTATTGCCTACATTTTTTTTAAAAATAATAATATAAATGACATGTCAACCTAGTATTCCAATCAGGATGCTCCATATTTCTATTGCATTCTCGCAATAAGATGAGCTCGTGGGTAAGTAATAACAGCCGGGGTTGGCCCGTGGATGGGTGACCTTTTCATACCGAAGCTCTTCCGTGTCTCGGAAAACACTACGTTCACTACTGGTACCAAAGTACCGGCTGCCATTCGTAGATCTCCAACAATTGTTACGGGTCATATCTTGACAGCCAGTCTTACCAAGGCATATCTTAGTAAGTCTGGCTGCCAGACTTTAACCAGTAACTGGACATTACCATAGTATTATCCAGTTACTGGTGTAAGGAGATAAGATAGGCAATCGCTCCATGTAAAAAACTGATATTATGCTGCATTCGGTTAGACGGGAAGCCGACCCCAACATAGTTACGAAAAGGCAGGCAGACTGATTGATTTGATCTCTCAATAAGATCACAATAACTTAACACAAGCTAATTGATCTTAAACCTTATAGTCAAACTCCTATTTTAGTTATTTTGTAAAAGAAAATACCCTGGTTTGGAGTTTTGCTGCGGTAGATTAAAGGGGGCCCCCAACAAATATTGATACAGTGCTGCATGAGGACTAGCTGCGCGACATCCCTCAACCTCCCTTGAGGCCGTGGGCGTGGTGTGTGTTGAGGTTGTCGGACACTCCCTTATTTCACTCAACTATTGTCAATCATAAAAATATGGTCTTTATCGCTTTTCTTATCTACCTATTTTAGATGGAAGAAATCGGAGCCGAACTGATGAAATCCCTGAAGCACCCCAATCTACCGCGGTCAGTACTGCTGGTCTCTCCGATCACTAAGGTGCGTAACTTTGCGCGCATATCGTTGTGCGGGCAGCACCATTGCTCCCAACACTGGATAATCAATCGACGACAAGAACTTCCCGACAAAAAAAAAACCAAATCAGTTTTTTCTCTTCGGGATTAGGCACATCAAAAATTAGAACGTATATGAATGATAATCGAGATAATAGTTCAAAACCTCTCTTAGTCATAATACGATCATAACACAACAATTGACAAATAGCTATTGTTTGTAGTATTTTTTGCTAAAATATATCCACACGACAGACATTACGTGCGCACACAGCCTCTCTCCCTTATTTCACTCAATGATTATGAACGCTTCATCATAGAAACATGTTGTTTATACCGTTTCTATTCTACCTTTTTCAGATGCAAGTTGGTTACTCCGTGGTGGAGTGTATATCGCTACCCGAGATACCCATGAGACATTAGGCAGAAAGTCTGTTCTCGCCGGTTTATCAGGTGCGTAACTTTGCGGCTTACATCGTTGTGCGGGCCATCGCACCCAACACTAGACAATCAGTCGATGACAATAGCTTACCCAAATATCGATTTCTTAACTCATTGAAGGACACTGAACGAGACAAGTTTTTTGTTATATATATATACACCTATAGCCGTTTACCGTCCCTCGAAGTGATAAGGAGTCAATGGTTTTCTTCGGGTGTTGGGCGCGTTTCCTGGAACGTTTCCGTCATATTAAAAAAACCTTCATGGAAATCGATCATTTTCACCAGTTTTTCTAGTAAGACGCTGAGTAGTTGGACAGCCGTTATTTTGTAGTAGCGGTCCACCGCTTTTGTGGTAAAATAAACCTCTCGTCAATGTATTGACGAGCTTACGGCTCGGACATGTTACCTATTGAGTTTGGAAAGAAAGTGCGATAGGACAGTCTCTGGGCATAACAGGGGGTCTAATCTTTTCTTTCAGAAGATCCAAGCGTGACGTGCATGTATTTATTAAATCGGTTTTATATTTTCAGGCTCCGCCCAATGCTTGCTCGATTTAGTACGTAGGGCCAAAACGCACTGTACTTCAGATCTGCGAATAAAAGAAAGATGAAAAAAAGTAAGAGGCGCACTCACCAGGTGGCACGGCGCGGTCTGGCATGACAAAGGATTTTCGTGCGTGGAAATGGAAAATTATACCACGGGAACGTACTATCTGGACAAAAAGCGACCTATGTGTGGATCCAGGTTATAAACTCTCAGATCCGTTCGCCGCTCTGGCGTGATTGAGTAAAAAATAGATTTTCATACGTTAGCACTCGCATTTCGTTGATACCGCCACAAGTGGATTTGAGCGCAACGCTGGAAGCTGCGCTGTGCCGTGTGCCGCCCCATGCCGCCTAGTGAGCAACTTCACTGTTACGCGCGCCCGTATTTATCACGCCCGCTCTACGTATGTACAACATTGTCAAATTGTAAGTTTAATTATGGTAACTTTAATGAATTGAAAAATCCTTTTAACATTAAAATTATACTTTATTTAGAACCTTAAACAAACGAAATAGTAATTTGAAACTTAATAGAATCTCAGCATTAGACTGATAACTAAAAGACAGTTAACAGTCTTTTTCAACTTAGCTTAAAAAGTTCGCCATTATTCTGAAAAGAAAATCGATAATAGCTTTTAAAACCAATGTTATGTTATGTCATACTTCTGCAGCAGAGTGTATTAGTATTATGTAAAACATTATGTATACGTTTATTGTAGGTACAACCTATGCTTGGTTACTTGGTTAGGGATGCGCTAGGGTAGAACGCAAAATTTTAATTTTCTTACGTTTTTGCAATTTAATATAATTCGCGATGGTAACAAATGTGTACAGGAATAAAATCATTGAACTGATGGATACAACTCGCAAGTATATAATAATAACATACGACCTGATACTGACTTGCCAATAGCAAAAAAATACGATAATTTGAATTTCGCGGGCTAACCTGTAACTTTTACCTTAAAATATTAATTGAATGTATTGATTAGTTTAAGAATAAGTGTATATCGACATTAAGTAGTTAGCTTTGATCTAACAATACCTATTGATTGTGTTTAAGAATAAGTGTTTGTCGACAATATGTAGTAGTTTCGCTGTAAGGTCACCCTGTCTGTTCTGTACGATGACCGGAAAGAAAAAATTGCTAAGAAAATATAATTTCAATGATAATTTGGAACTGGCCCGATGCCTGTGTTCGAAAAACATATAGAGGTTAAACCCTTAAGTGTCAAACGAAATTTGATTTCGAAATTTAGTCATTCGTCGTAGGAAACTTTCCGTACATCGCAATTATGAACTTTGTAAGTCGTCATAGAATGCATTCTAAGTCACCTAAATGGAACTGAATACAGCCTGTTTGCAGACTATGATATTTTGAAAGTCAACACTTAAATTATTTTAGTAGCTTCTTGATTGGGAACATGCACGATGGCCTCTGCCAGAAAAAGCCACAACAATTGTACTTGTATTTTAAATATATGACATAAATATAGTGTCCGACCGAAGGTGTAATTCTGGCCGAAGCCGAAGCCGATTAATCGGTATTCACCAAAACCTTCGGCCAAACCCGAAGCCGAAGGTGTCATTGACCTTGAGAAATACGATAGTTACTTTGATCTCAGAATATACTAGATACATATTGTGAGAGCTTTAGAGATTTAGCCCAATAACGAGCCGAGTGACCAACATATACAAGTAGGTAATAAAATATTGTCTAAAATAAAAGTCTCTCAAACTTGTTTTGACTCGTTTAGTTTACTAACTGCGATTCGTTTGGTCCGGTGCGGCGGCGCGGCGAAACTCTGCTGATCTGCACACTCTCCGTCTCGCTCAAGCATCGTTCAGTAAATTTCAAATTTTGACAACTAGCAAACCTTCGGCTTCGGCCAAACCTTCGGCAAATTTTTGGCCGAAGCCGAAGTTTTGGCCGAAGGTGCTTTTTTGGCCGAAGGTGGCCGAAGCCGAAGCCGAAGCCGAAGCTTCGGTCGGACACTACATAAATATAAGCTTTATTTAGACCGAGAAAAAAAACAAATTTACTTTTAGGCAAGTTTAACTTAAAATTCGTTAATGTATACTGTGATTCTTGTTTGAAGAAAAAAATCTTAGAAAGTAATTGTAAGGAATCCGCAGAAACACTGTAAAAGGAAATCATTGTATAACTTCAAAAAAAGTAAAAGCTTCAAAAGTTTACAAATTATAATCGTTTTAAAATAAGTGCATGGCACTATCACGGAAGTAACGTCACGACTATGTATCACATTACCAGCGCCATACATAGTCTGTACTTTGCGGACGGATATAATCCCTTCCAAAACATTGTGTGCAACTGCTCCTTTTTTCAATGATCTTATATTATTTTTTTGAATAAGATAATTTGTTCGAACATTTCTAATTTATCATACTTATTCAGGAACCTACTATGTATATGAAATATTTCAGTCCAATGTTGTAAAATGACCTTGTATCATTATACAAGCTAATTTCATTGTATTGTGTTATAGATAGTGCTACTTACGAAGACGCGCGCCACTCTTATTCCTAATTGCGAGTGTGCATTCTTTCGCTAGTGTAGTAGTGTTGTCGATACGTGCGCTATTCGTGTGCATCGAACCGTTGACAGTTCCCGCTCGGCTCAACTCCCCGCACCCCGCGGCCAGCTCGAGCAAAAAATAATGAGGCGTGTCTTCGTTGATGGCACTATATGTACCCAGTGCTATGTTTTATAATGTTAAATACTTTTCATATCATTCACTGGAAGTCGTAGAAGTAGTTTGGAAGGGTTTGGCACATAATAATAATATTGTATAATTTATTTATCTGTATTTCATTTATTTGCACAATGTTCACACAGTTACAGACTAGGCAATGAAACTTAGGAGAACATCACCCTGGGCGCATTAAGTATTATTTCATCTAACTTAGAACCAGGTTAATTACTTTAAATTAACATTATATTCCTGTATTAGTAGTTTATTGATGTCTATGGCTTTTATTGAAATAAATGTGTATGGATAAAAAGTGATTTGTGTTCCTTAATTCCCTTGCTTCATGAAAAATTAAAAAGGAGGTGCTGAAAAGAAGTCAGAACAGTCGGTAGTGTAGCGGGCCACATCATCTTCTTGGTCATCATTTAGAATTTAAATATGATTTTTTCTGGTTAAGAGATCTGTCAGAATTTTTCTTGTCCTTAAGGTGCTTCTAAACGGGCTATATTATTCTGCAATTTGTGGCTGCATTATTGGCAACTAATTGCCCGGCCATTACAAAAACATTGCTCGGACACTGATGTCCGAGCTGACTGACTGGCTTGGCCACCATTAGGGATTTTAATTTTGATAACACAAAAAAATTGTCACGTATCAGAATTTGGCGGTCACGGGATCAAAAGACAAGGGTTTGTAGGTGGCCGATCTGGAGTCTCCCCAGCTTGGCCACATTTATATCTCAAAAACTAAAGCACCTAGCGAAGATCTGTTTTCTCCCATATTTTGTCGCCTATTAGTAGAAATCAGCCACCAAATATCTGAATCTATCGGTCACTGACTCAAAACATAAGTATAAGGGTTTATAGGTTGCCATGGACACTGTCTAGAAACTACTAAAAGTATTTTGTACTTGCCAGTACCACTGTATGGGGAAATTGAATTGATTAATATCTTTTTAATTACACATCGACTGAATCTGTAACTTGGTGACGCACTAATTTTTTATGTTATCAAAATAAAAATCCCTGATGGTGGCCAAGCCAGTGCCACGGAGTGTTCTGCGTGAGCGACGAATAGACGCGATGCGACGCTGCAAACGCGACGAACGTGATCAACTCAACGGCATACCCTGCTTTAGGCCTATATGGCAGTCTGCGGGAAGACGCGACGTAACGCGTAATTGTTTTGACGGCGACTAGACGCGACATCACGAACTAAAGCAAAATTGTAGGTACCTACTGTAGAGCCTAAGTGACACCTGTTGAACCTGACTGGTAAATAACCGACAGCATTCGAATGAAATGAATAGATTAGTTTGATAGGTTTTTGATAAAAGAAAATGAGTTCGGCAGTAGCCGTGCTGCAGTGTGCGTTCGCGCAGCGGAATATTGTTGAATTTAAAGATTTTAATTATGCAGATATTTAGTGTATGACGTCGTATAATTGTGTATGGTAAAAAAAAATTGTGCATGCAGCCATTGTGGAGAAATTCACCAAAAACTGATTCCGCTGGGCGAACGTTGTCCTGGCGGAACTTTTTTTAATCCATAGACTTTAGAAGAAAAGAGATGTGTCCAAAAATTAGTGTGTAATTGTGTATGTATGAATAAAATTAGTGCATGCATAAACTTCGGAGAAATTCAAGTTTCCGCTACGCGAACGTTTGGCCATTAGCTAGTTTTCATATAAAGCGCTTACATAGAGAGCTGTAGATTTTTACATACGTTGCTTTGAATTTGTTTATATTTGTTTAAAAAACAGATTTAGAAAAAATCGTAGGGCTTAAAAGATAAAAATATAAACGTAAAATACGCTTATTAGGTCTTAGTTCTTAAAGTATGCACTTTGGGGTCTAGATTTTCACGTTTATACAAACCTTGTAAGTGTCTGCAACATGTTGCCAAGTATCAATGATGTTCCGTTACTAATTAAAGAGTTATAGGACAATTTACCATGAATAGATCACTGTTTACAAAGCAGTCAAATATAACGACGTTCTAAAGGAATTGCATGGTAAAATGTATGCCAATAATTAGTGTATTCATTCAACTATTCACATGCAAAATTTCATGTCATTAAATTCAGTAATTAAAGAACAATTATAATACTGACGAAGCACCGAAAACCTACATAACCCGACCAAGTTCGGATAGCTACAAAAAAGCGGCCGTGCAATATATTTAGGTAACATCCCAAAATTTTCAGTATAATACCGGTATTGAATTGGTATAAGCGATAACACAATTATTGTTGTATCGATATAATTTATAGGTAATTTATTTTTGTACACCTACTTTTTTAAATGTATTTGACTATGACAGAAAGTAGGTACTATTTACGTAGGTACTTTATTTAAGTATGCGCTTGAGACTTGAGATATAATCTAGATATATTACTTAAGACAAATAAAATTCATACAGCTAATTTCTATTGTAAGATTTCACGGATCAGGATTCTAACTATAGACCCCTTAGGGAAATTAAATAATTACCACATGTAAGTACCTACTACTGTTTAGGTAAATATTTATCATATTGTAGCTTATTACACTATTTAACCAATGGACTAGGCATGCACGAGCGTTCCCCTTTGCAACGTTAGTGGATCAAACAATCTAATAACTTAAAAAAAACTACTTCTTGAATCGATTTTTTAATTGATAATAAAAATATTGATTGATTAATGATAATAAAATATTTTTCATTCAAGAAATGCAATTGTTTTACTTTTTCCTAACGCTTGTGTACGCAACTGTACCATATTAATAAATACTATATTGGAAGGTTAAGAACGTTTCTTAGATATATGGCACGGCCGCTTTTTTGTAGCCATCCGAACTTGGTCGAGTTATGTAGGTTTTCGATGCTTCGTCAGTATTATAATTGTTTTTCTTTAATTACTGAATTTAATGACATGAAATTTTGCATGTGAATAGTTGAATGAATACACTAATTATTGGCATACATTTTACCATGCAATTCCTTTAGAACGTCGTGATATTTGTCTGCTTTGTAAACAGTGATCTATTCATGGTAAATTGTCCTATAACTCTTTAATTAGTAACGGAACATCATTGATACTTGGCAACATGTTGCAGACACTTACAAGGTTTGTATAAACGTGAAAATCTAGACCCCAAAGTGCATACTTTAAGAACTAAGACCTAATAAGCGTATTTTACGTTTATATTTTTATCTTTTAAGCCCTACGATTTTTTCTAAATCTGTTTTTTAAACAAATATAAACAAATTCAATGCAACGTATGTAAAAATCTACAGCTCTCTATGTAAGCGCTTTATATGAAAACTAGCTAATGGCCAAACGTTCGCGTAGCGGAAACTTGAATTTCTCCGAAGTTTATGCATGCACTAATTTTATTCATACATACACAATTACACACAAATACACACTAATTTTTGGACACATCTCTTTTCTTCTAAAGTCTATGGATTAAAAAAAGTTCCGCCAGGACAACGTTCGCCCAGCGGAATCAGTTTTTAATGAATTTCTCCACAATGGCTGCATGCACAATTTTTTTTTTACCATACACAATTATACGACGTCATACACTAAATATCTGCATAATTAAAATCTTTAAATTCAACAACATTCCGCTGCGCGAACGCACACCGTGCTGCATGTATTGGTTAAAGGCAATATAATTTAGCTGCCCGTGTGTTTGTATTTTATAGGATAAGAAATCCCTACTACACAAGCTCTATTATTGAGCTCCCTAAGTGTTGGTCCTCTTGACTTTCACAATACTGTACTTCTTCATGATTCGAGAAGTAATGACCAAAATAACGTAGGACATTGTCGCTTGTAGCATCGCGTCGCAAGGCATCGTGTCGTGTCGCGTCGCGTCGTATTCGTCGCTCACCCAGAACACCCGTTCGGTCACACAGATGATAATAATATTATCATCTTCGTTATTTATTACGATATTGCTATAGTAACATAATACCCAGCTACTTAGTTTACCCATACGCTGCCACGAACACGTATGCGTTGAAGTGTCCGTTACCCTAGCAAAATCATGTCGAAAATTGCCATTTAAATCTTATAGATAATTAGTTGCCCCATTTCTGTAATTGTTGCGCACATTTTTAAATTTGTTGCACTTAAAGTTTTTTAGTTATTTAACAAAAACATTTTCTGCTGGGGTAACGTTACTAACGTTACCGCAGCCAGACCTTTTTCTTTTTAATGGGAATATTAAAATAAATATTAGCTATATAATTAGTTGTCTAGACGAGGTAAATGTTGCACCTTATTTTGTATTTGTTCTTCCTTCGGCTGCGAAGTTATTCAAGATCCTGCTGGAGTAACGTTTCTGGTTTTGCTGGCTCTCTGAAACGGGTAGGCGGATTCTTATCATCTTTTGTACATGACTTCTTAGGAATTAGTTCTAATTAGTTGTGTAATAATAAAACCAAAATAATGCACCGTTTAAAAGTTATTTAATTAAATATAAAAACCCTTCAATAGGTCTGAATAAGAGCTCTACAGACTTACTTTAAGCGATATTCTGTAGCTTGTAACTGCCTTCATAACTGCATTTACATGTGTGTCCATCCGTGTTTCTCTTCATAGTATAGAAGTCCTATACCCACATTACACGCTCTACCACTGAGCCCCCTCAGTAGAGGATCTTCCATCCTCTACAGTACTACGAAACTTTGATAGCCCTCGTCGCTGCGACAGACGAGTACTCGCTGGCAGGTTGATAGCTAGTCACTTCCTCGTCGGCGCGGCGGTGACACAGGTGCCTTACGCTCAAAGAACTGTTCACAGAGCTTTGGACCCTTTGTATATATTTCCTATTTTCACAGGTGTTATCAGTACCGACCCAACATAGCTGTGGTCACAAAATGATGGTGCAAAGACGTCGCGGGACACTAAATAGCAGATGGCGGGACTAGTTGGACATAGTTCCTACACTGCTACAAGTTTCTGTTGGCGCTTGAATTATGGCGACTGGGTGGCGTTGCTGGTAAAAAATTTGTGCAATTGTATAGAGAAACGTATCGAAAAACAAGATGGAGGTGTTTGCGATTTTGCCCAAACCGAAAGATTCTTGATAAGCTGTAGGTACAATGACCTACATTGGCTGTTTTTCTACTCGCCAATAACTGCAGCGTTTATAAACTTTTTAATTTATTTATTTTTTCGTTGTTTTAGCATACAAATTTTGTAATTGACTATTTGAATCGGTCAAAAATAAAATATGAAATCACATGGAAAAAAGACCGCTCGTCATAAAAACTTCCATTACCGTACAGAAATTAAATATAATGCGAAGATATAATTGTTAAATTTCATATAAATCACGTACAAATGCCGCGTTTTGACAGTTCATAAAAAGTAACGTTATTGACTACCCTTTCAAATACCCCATTGTAAATTCTATTTGATATTTGTACGCCGTTAACGCCAAAGCATAGAGATCTCTGTACTTATTTTTTAACACCTATTTCTATACCGGTTATGTTTTACAAATAACTATTTGACTTTGACTCTTTGACTTTTGAATCCTGAAACACCTTCTACCTTTTTCTATTTTTATTTACTCAATACATATTATTTTAACATCAAATAAAGGAATCATAGCTGCAATTCAAGTATATGCATACTGGAACAGCCGTTGTTTAGTATGTCTACAGCTCCACTCGGTTCTTTGTAGGACAAGTAGGTATGTACCAGTAGATTAAAGTAGTCCCTTTTACTACTGTTACGATTTCATTAATTTTATTTCATGTGTTAAGGATGTAATCTAGTGTGTATATTAAGTGGAAACTATTGGGCCTTTCTCTGAATCAATGCAATTTTTTTTCCAATAAATCCAGGGCTAATTAGTACATGCCCGCGTGCGCGTACGTGCGTGAATTATGCCAATCCAAAATCCCGAAACAGCCCGTTTTTACCGCCATGTTCAGACGACAATCAGACAAATTGGATAAGGTTTTAACAAAAAGAAAATAATAGAAGCATACATATACTTTTCCTCTATATTTTAAAATAAGAATTTTTTACATCAGTTCAGTTTTGAGAAAGAAAACAGCGGAATACAAAACGTCCTTTGGTCAAGGCTTTTGTAGGTAAAATCAACTTGAGCTGCAGTTGTCCTTTTCGCACTGTCCGGGAGGTGTGTCGCAGCGCGACGGCAATAGGGATTAAGGAAATAAAGGATTATTTAAATAATGAAATAAAAGAAGAGGCACGGTTATAAGCGATTTATTATTAGCGATTACATGATATTATCATAGACACATTCAAAACACACAATGATATGCCGCAGGATAATATGGAAAACAATCAAATCATTAAGATTAATAAGAAATGAAATATACAAAAAGAGAAATACATTTACTTAATTAGAAGAGTTTTAACAAAAACCAAAGATTGCGCCGAGTGGTGTAGAAGTAATAAGGCCAATGTCAACCGAGTCAGACGGAAGATTGAGTGGTTATCTTTTGAAATGGAGTCATAAATTGATGAATAAGAACAGACAAATTGACAGAGAAGAGTCCTCGTCTCTTATGACATTTGCAACAATAGCTACTGCTCGACATGACAACGTCACGTTAAGACATTTTTGTTCTAACACCATACGATCTTTCTTTTTGTTGACAAAAGTAACTAAATAATAATAATCAGTCGTGTGTAATGTTTACAATGAATGCTGGTAAAACGTACATTACCCAGAAATATCATAAATTAACCATATCAAGAAATACATTTCAAAAGTCCCTGCGACATTATTACAACACACAATTATTAATTTCTAAAGGGTAAGCAGAGAGGACGGGGCAAAGGAACATCGAATGACAATTTCTTTATAATTTTAAACTTGGCAGTGTCTCCAAGTAGGCCGCGCTGGTTTTTTAATCTCAATGTTGAGTGTATCCACTTCTTAACAAATTCTGCTGGTCGGTTTAGGTAAAGGATGCAGTTCTGTCATTCCTCATTTATCCCATTACCCGAATTGTTTAAATTTGTTTAAGGTTTTTTCTTCAGTCATTTCGCAAAGTGAGAATGAATTTCGAGATTAATTATAAAATACTTTAGAGTAAGTAATTATCAAATAAACAGTTTTTTTTCCAAATATATCTCTCTCCTTTTGATCGATGTACTTTTCAGAATAAAGTTTTTTAACGAAATTCAAAGCCCCCGACATCTGCTTACCGTGCAATGACAAAAACCGTACTATTGCTAAGTAATTAATTTAAACGTTCACTTAAATACTATTAATGGGTCACTCCTAGATAAGTCACCTTTCACCACACACAGCAAGTTGTAACCAGAACAGTTTTGTTGCGTGTTGTTATTGACCAGACCACATACGGTAATACTTTTTCTCTTCAAAGCAAAAGATCCCTCTTGCTTCAAAACAGACAAGTTTGTCAACAAAACTGCCTAAATGTGGCACTAAAAGCAGAGTGTAACAGATGAAGATCTGTCAAGTGGCCGGTGACTGCTGTCATGGTGAAGAGGTTAAGAAAAAGATAAATACCAAGGAACAATAATGTTGAATGTTTTAGATCCCACCCTTGTTGCTTGAAATGAAGCCGTAAGAAAGTCGTGACCATCGTGAATGTTTCCCATTTCTTCAAGCGACCAGTTCTCCCATCCTCAGTTTAATGAACGCGTACGTGTGCATACAAAAACTGTTTTTTGCTCCTGAATATCGTGTTCTGGTAATCAAGTTTCAGCATACGCCTTCACTCCACCGCGGATATAGAGTATATTTAATTGTTGTTTTCATAATTTAGGCATGGGACATTTTCACAATAGTCATATTCCGAAAGTGGTGAAAGATGATCAGTCTTAGAAGAGAATATGAACGAACATGAAAGAGCTGACAGTGGGGGAGGGAGGGAAAGGGGCAAGGAGGAAGATGTGCTTCCGAAGACGAGAATTAGCATGATAAGATTCTGATCACAAGGTAACGAAGGTAGAAAGTCGTGACGACGTGTATGTGAACCGTACCCTTCAAGCGACCAGTGCTCGCATCCTCAGTGTAATGAACGCGTAAGGCGTGAGCATTCAGAAGCTGTTTTGCTCCTGATCACCGTGTCTTGTTCTGACAATCAATCAAGTTTCAGCATACGCCTTCACTCCACCGCGAATACGGAGTATATTTAATAGATGTTCTCATTATTAGGGCATGGCCCAAGATTCACAGCAATCACGCCCCGAAAGTGGTGAGAAAGATGAAATGTTTAAGAAGGGAATGAACATGAAAGAGGTGACAGTGGGGGGGGGGGGGAGGGAGGGAAAGGAGCAAGGAGGAAGATGTGCTTCCGAAGAAGCGAATTAGCATGATAAGATTCTGATCACTAGGTAACGAAGATAGAAAGTCGTGACGACGTGTATGTGAACCGTACCCTTCAAGCGACCAGTTCTCGCATCCTCAGTGTAATGAACGCGTAAGGCGTAGCATGGGGAAGCTGTGTTTTGCTCCTGAACATTCTGTCTTGTTCTGACAGTCAAGTTTCAGCATACGCATTCACTCCAGCGCGGATACGGAGTGTTTAATAGATGTTCTCATTATTAGGGGATGGCCCAAGATTACTCACAATCACGTTTAAAATGGTGAAAAAGATGATCAATCTTCTTCTGAGCTGCTTCAAAAATTTCAAGCGGTTCATAGTAGGATTCTCGGGTGGGATTATTAGTAATCGTATTGAAAAAGGTGGTAGGTGGTAGACAGAAGGAGTGCCCATATTCTTATCGCTAAATACAAGTATATAAAACATGGGTTAGCTCGTAGGGCCATAAACTATTGCAAGTGACATAGCCACTTGCAGCAAGCTATCAGTGTTTAATTTAAAATCATACAAAGATTTAAACAAATTTGATAACTGAAAAACATGATTTCATAAGTACTCTTCACCATGAGAAAAAAAAACTTCTTTCCATAAGTACCGTTAGTCTCAAAAAAATACTACTCATCATAAAAAAAAACCTCATTCCATAAGTACCCTTCGTCTCAAAAAAATACTCTACATCATGAAAAAAAAACCTCTTCCATAAGCACCCTTCGTCTCAAAAAATACTCTTCATTATGAAAAAAAAAACTTCTTACCATAAGTACCCTTCGTCTCAAAAAAATACTCTTTATTATGAAAAAAAAAAAACTTTTTTCCACAAGTACCCTTTGTATTAAAAAAATACTCTTTATTATGAAAAAAAAAACTTCTTTCCATAAGTACCCTTCGTCTCAAAAAAATAGTCGTCATCATGAAAAAAAAAACCTCTTTCCTTAAGTGCCCTTCATGAACTTAATTCTTTAATACTTTTTAGCTTTCTTGGTAGGTACACTGATAGCCCCAGAAAAATCTTAACATTATGTACGGGTATTTCACCGTTTAAATCTAGTCCATAGCTTTCACATAATCGTATTTCATTATGGTAATAATGACTACTACAAAATAACTTGCTCATCAACAAACATCCTTGACCGCCGCGATTCATTAAATTACCACTCATATGCTACTCGGTAACCTTGTCCATGATCTCTTTAATTCTCTTCTTTAAGAGAAAAAGAATAGTCCCATTTAAACCATTAACTTTTTGCCAACACGGTGGCAAAAAGAAAACTTTACGGTATTCTGTCCAGACTTCTCGCCTAATGTTATCTACCACCCATTACCGCCCGGCCTCCGCATATTCACTTCCACGTTCTCTTCACACGAACTACGTTGATAATGTCACCTATTTCTTCCTCATTCTAAGTTCACTCGTATGTTCTTCCATATTTTCCTACACCCTGGTCATTCTGATACTAATTTTGCCCACAACTTCATCATATCAATATCGTCAATCAACAATGTCACCCCGTTCTTAACAAAATAATAATGCCTGTGCCCTCTTAATATTAATTTCAACTCCTTATCTAAATAAAAATATTTCAGCCATAATCTCCATTTTTTTTTGCACAAATGATACCATTTGTCTGAGTTCGCTCAAAATTTCGAGACAGTACAGAGCATGGAACGGAGTAGTGGGGGATAGTAGTGCTTCGGGAGGAGTGAATAACCGAAAATAAAGTGCTATCCATAAGTTAATTAAAATACATTGTGTGCCGTCGTAAATGTGAACCGTACCCCGCAAGTGTGCAATTCTATTACAAAATATTCAATAGTCAACTAGTGTCTCAGCTAGGCTCTCCCACGATAAGAATAAGACTATTAAAGTCAGTAGGGAAAAGGAAGTAATAGTGAAAGGAGAGTAGGTGTTGGAAGTGACAAGTGGTAGTTTGAACCAAAAGAGAAATGGGAATGGAAGGGGTGAGGAAAAGGCTTCCAGTAATCATCACTCATTGCATGAAACAGCAACACAAGGTCGCTACTTCACGCTGGTCTTAGGTGAGATCGTGGTGCTTCCCTGGTCGAGCCAGCCCGAATAAGCAAGTTACAGCTAGCCTCTCCCACGATAAAATAAATGGAGACAGGAAAAGTGAGGGGGGGGGGGGGCAGGGATAAAGGAAGACTTGGACTTCCGGTCCTCTCACTCACCGTACGAAACACAGCAACACAAGGTCGCTACTTCACGCCGGTCTTCTGTGAGAGCGTGGTACTTCCCCGGTCGAGCCAGCCCGCTTACGAGCTGCAGTCAACAAGTGACTACAGCTAGGCTCTCCCACGATAAAATAAATGGAGACAGGAAAAGTTTGGGTGGGGGGAAGACATAAAGGAAGACTTGGACTTCCGGTCCTCTCACTCACCGCACGAAACACAGCAACACAAGGTCGCTACTTCACACCGGTCTTCTGTGAGAGCGTGGTACTTCCCCGGTCGAGCCAGCCCGTTTGAACTATAGACAACTAGCAACAACAGAAAAAAATTGCAATGGTCGTAGAGTTAAAAGAATAGAAGAAAGAAGATATCTACTAATGATATGTTATTTATAAAAACAAAACGCCGTGACTTCACAAATCAGAACCGTACCCCTCAAGCGACCAGTGCTCGCATCCTCAGTGTAATGAACGCGTAAGGCGTGTGCATTCAGAAGCTGTGTTTGCTCCTGAACACCGTGTCTTGTTCTGACAATCAAGTTTCAGCATACGCTGTCACTCCACCACGGATACGGAGTATATTTAATAGATGTTCTCATAATTAGGGCATGGCCCAAGATTCTCAGCAATCACGCCCCGAAAGTGGTGAGAAAGATGATATGTTTAAGTAGGGAATGAACATGAAAGAGGTGACAGAGGGGGAGGGATAAAGGAAGACTTGGGCTTCCGGTCCTCTCACTCACCGTAAGAAACACGGCAACACAAGGTCGCTACTTCACGCCGGTCTTCTGTGAGAGCGTGGTACTTCCCCGGTCGAGCCAGCCCGCTTACGAGCTGCAGTCAACAAGTGACTACAGCTAGGCTCTCCCACGATAAAATAAATGGAGACAGGAAAAGTTAGGGTGGGGGGAAGACATAAAGGAAGACTTGGGCTTCCGGCCCTCTCACTCACCGCACGAAACACAGCAACACAAGGTCGCTACTTCACGCCGGTCTTCTGTGAGAGCGTGGTACTTCCCCGGTCGAGCCAGCCCGCTTACGAGCTGCAGTCAACAAGTGACTACAGCTAGGCTCTCCCACGATAAGACTTAGTATTTGTAGGTATAAAACTAATTAATCAAGGAAAAGAGAGAAGTTGTGTTTTCAAAAACGCGAGTGAACATGATAAAAGAAAGTCTTGACGCCGTTAATGTGACTCGTACCCCTCAAGCGACCAGTTCTCGCATCCTCAGTGCAATGAACGCGTAAGGCGTGAGCATTCAGAAGCTGTGTTTTGCTCCTGAACACCATGTCTTGTTCTGACAATCAATTAAGTTTCAGCATACGCCTTCAATCCAGCGCGGATACGAAGTATTTAATAGATGTTCTAATAATTAGGGGATGGCCCAAGATTCACAGCAATCACGCCCCGAAAGTGGTGAGAAAGATGATATGTTTAAGAAGGGAATGAACATGAATAGGTGACAGTGGGGGAGGGAGGGAAAGGGGCAGAGAAAGATGTGCTTCCGAAGAAGCGAATTAGCATGATAAGATTCTGATCACTAGTTAGAAAGTCGTGACGTCGTGTATGTGAACCGTACCCCTCAAGCGACCAGTGCTCGCATCCTCAGTGTAATGAACGCGTAAGGCGTGAGCATTCAGAAGCTGTTTTGCTCCTGAACACCGTGTCTTGTTCTGACAATCAATCAAGTTTCAGCATACGCCTTCAATCCAGCGCGGATACGAAGTATTTAATAGATGTTCTAATAATTAGGGGATGGCCCAAGATTCACAGCAATCACGCCCCGAAAGTGGTGAGAAAGATGATATGTTTAAGAAGGGAATGAACATGAAGAGGTGACAGTGGGGGAGGGAGGGAAAGGGGCAGAGAAAGATGTGCTTCCGAAGAAGCGAATTAGCATGATAAGATTCTGATCACTAGTTAGAAAGTCGTGACGTCGTGTATGTGAACCGTACCCCTCAAGCGACCAGTGCTCGCATCCTCAGTGTAATGAACGCGTAAGGCGTGAGCATTCAGAAGCTGTTTTGCTCCTGAACACCGTGTCTTGTTCTGACAATCAATCAAGTTTCAGCATACGCCTTCAATCCAGCGCGGATACGAAGTATTTAATAGATGTTCTAATAATTAGGGGATGGCCCAAGATTCACAGCAATCACGCCCCGAAAGTGGTGAGAAAGATGATATGTTTAAGAAGGGAATGAACATGAAGGAGGTGACAGTGGGGGAGGGAGGGAAAGGGGCAAGGAGGAAGATGTGCTTCCGAAGAAGCGAATTAGCATGATAAGATTCTGATCACTAGGTAACGAAGATAGAAAGTCGTGACGACGTGTATGTGAACCGTACCCCTCAAGCGACCAGTGCTCGCATCCTCAGTGTAATGAACGCGTAAGGCGTGAGCATTCAGAAGCTGTTTTGCTCCTGAACACCGTGTCTTGTTATGACAATCAATCAAGTTTCAGCATACGCCTTCAATCCAGCGCGGATACGAAGTATTTAATAGATGTTCTATTAATTAGGGGATGGCCCAAGATTCACAGCAATCACGCCCCGAAAGTAACGACAAAGATGATATGTTTAAGATGGGAATGAACATGAGAGAGGTGATAGTTGGGGAGGGAGGGAAAGGGGCAGAGAAAGATGTGCTTCCGAAGAAGCGAATTAGCATGATAAGATTCTGATCACTAGTTAGAAAGTCGTGACGTCGTGTATGTGAACCGTACCCTTCAAGCAACCAGTGCTCGCATCCTCAGTGTAATGAACGCGTAAGGCGTAGCATTGGGAAGCTGTGTTTTGCTCCTGAACATTGTGTCTTGTTCTGACAGTCAAGTTTCAGCATACGCCTTCACTCCAGCGCGGATACGGAGTATTTAATAGATGTTCTCATTATTAGGGGATGGTCCAAGATTCACAGCAATCACGCCCCGAAAGTGGTGAAAAAGGTGGTATGTTTAAGAAAAGAATGCATATGAAAGAGGTGATAATGGGGGGGGCGGCAGAAAGACTTGGGGACTTGGGGGGCAGTCAACAAGTGACTACAGCTAGGCTCTCCCACGATAAAATAAATGGAGACAGGAAAAGTTAGGGAGCGGGAAGACATAAAGGAAGACTTGGGCTTCCGGCCCTCTCACTCACCGCACGAAACACAGCAACACAAGGTCGCTACTTTACGCCGGTCTTCTGTGAGAGCGTGGTACTTCCCCGGTCGAGCCAGCCCGCTTACGAGCTGCAGTCAACAAGTGACTACAGCTAGGCTCTCCCACGATAAAATAAATGGAGATAGGAAAAGTTAGGGAGGGGGAAGACATAAAGGAAGACTTGGGCTTCCGGCCCTCTCACTCACCGCACGAAACACAGCAACACAAGGTCGCTACTTCACGCCGGTCTTCTGTGAGAGCGTGGTACTTCCCCGGTCGAGCCAGCCCGCTTACGAGCTGCAGTCAACAAGCGACTACAGCTAGGCTCTCCCACGATAAAATAAATGGAGACAGGAAAAGTTAGGGTGGGGGGAAGACATAAAGGAAGACTTGGGCTTCCGGTCCTCTCACTCACCGCACGAAACACAGCAACACAAGGTCGCTACTTCACGCCGGTCTTCTGTGAGAGCGTGGTACTTCCCCGGTCGAGCCAGCCCGCTTACGAGCTGCAGTCAACAAGTGACTACAGCTAGGCTCTCCCACGATAAAATAAATGGAGACAGGAAAAGTTAAAGTGGGGGGAAGACATAAAGGAAGACTTGGGCTTCCGGTCCTCTCACTCACCGCACGAAACACAGCAACACAAGGTCGCTACTTCACGCCGGTCTTCTGTGAGAGCGTGGTACTTCCCCGGTCGAGCCAGCCCGCTTACGAGCTGCAGTCAACAAGTGACTACAGCTAGGCTCTACCACGATAAAATAAATGGAGACAGGAAAAGTTAGGGTGGGGGGAAGACATAAAGGAAGACTTGGGCTTCCGGTCCTCTCACTCACCGTACGAAACACAGCAACACAAGGTCGCTACTTCACGCCGGTCTTCTGTGAGAGCGTGGTACTTCCCCGGTCGAGCCAGCCCGCTTACGAGCTGCAGTCAACAAGTGACTACAGCTAGGCTCTCCCACGATAAAACTATCAGACAGTGAAAGGGAAAAAAAGTAAAAAATGGATGGAGACAGGAAGAATGGGTTGAGGTAGGGATAAAGGAAGACTTGGGCTTGCAGTCAACAAGTGACTACAGCTAGGCTCTGCCACGATGAGACTTAGTATTTGTAGGTAAAAGGCTAATTAATCAAGGGAAGGGAGAACTTGTGTTTTCAAACACGCGAGTGAACATTGTCAAAGAAAGTCGTGACGCCGTTAATGTGACCCGTATCCCTCAAGCGACCAGTGCTCGCATCCTCAGTGTAATGAACGCGTAAGGCGTGAGCATTCAGAAGCTGTGTTTTGCTTCTGAACATTGTGTCTTGTTCTGACATTCAAGTTTCAGCATACGCCTTCACTCCAGCGCGGATACGGAGTATTTAATAGATGTTCTCATTATTAGGGCATGGCCCAAGTTTACCAACAATCACGCTCCGGAAGTGGTGAGAAAGATGATATGTGAAGGGGCAAATAAAACAACTAGGAAGTGATAGAGGGGCGCAAAGATGTTTAGTATTGATTTTGAGGAGTTTGAATTTAACACTAAGTACTTGCACAAGGCTATTATTTATTTTATTTTTTATTATTGACGAAGACGAAGTCGAAAAGTTTGACCGACTTTTGATGTTACCAAATTGTCAAAACTCGACCAAAATTATATACTCGGGCCATTTTTCACTCTGTAGGTACAGCTTGCATGTTGTTGTATCCCAAGCGCAATTCAAATCAAAAGATCACCCAGATAACTACGTTATGTTTCTACCCAACGAGACTAAATAGTTAATCCCACTCAGACCAATTTGTCACACTATACAACTTTTTTGTAGTTGTCACCCAAAACTGTCACTCTATGCAGCTTGTATGATGTTGTCCCCCAAAAATAACACTCTGTACAGTTTGTATGATGTTGTTTGGTTATCACCCAAACGCAATTTTTATGACGAAATAAATCATAATAATATCCGAAATCCTCAATTTAATAGTCGAAAGATAATTTTTCAGCCAATATACCTCTTATAAAATGACCTCTAAAGAGCTCAAGAACGACTTAACCTTGTATAATCAAATTTTGAGGCTAGAGAGAATTTTGACATAATCACCAGGCTTAGCCATGAACTTGGTGATCGCAGTAAGATGTTATTAATGCACAAGAGGACGCTGCTGCCCATCCTCTCAGTATTCCCTTAGTCGCCTCTTACGACACCCGCGGGAATGGGGGTGGTCCTATTCTTAGCCGGGAGCACACGGCCGCAGGAGTTCACGGAACGTTCACTCGCACCTGTGAACTGTTGCTGGTGAACGTTTGGTCGTTTGGCCGATTCCGTCGCAAAACTTCGCATTAATCACTTTTAGTTTGAGATTGTTACACAAAAGGTGGTTGATCACCTGTTCATTTTTGGGCACGAGCTCTGAGAATAGCTCACGGTGTCCGCAGGTGACCGTTTAGTGTGCGTTTCACATAAGTATCTACCCGACAAAATAACATCGGAACCTAAATCCACTACACAAATCGGACCAATTTCTTTGTAAAAAGTTTTCTACTCGCTTTGCTACTCGATCATAGAAAGGATAGTTCTTATAATTTTGAAAACCGTTCCTAAAATTTTGATGAAAAGCCGTATTATTTTTTTTTAAATTTCCGCCTTTTAAATATTTTTTGGAGAAAGCGGCGGTCAAAGGTGTTAAAAGAAAAAGAAAGGTCGTTCAAAAATGGGTTCCGTAGAAAAAGCCACCACGCTACTCGAATTTTTTCGAGTTCTTCCTCATAAATCTAAAACCACTTAACAGGCCACACCCTGAGTAGTCACGCATCTTAATATAAGATTTTTTAGGCAAATCAGAAGTTTCCATCCCGATATATAGTCCGCAGTTCGTTAGCACATGTGGGGCCTGGAATACACATGCTACGAAAGTATTTTTGGTTGATACTGGTTCATTTATATTGCACGTTTTTGTATAATGTGGTAGATTGTATATTCCAGGCCTGAAGGCTTGTCCTTCATACAAAAACGTGCAGCTGGGTTGTTAAATAATGCTAATGCTGATGTTCTGCAGCCGATAGTTGTGGCATTCGATGTGGTCGTGGAAGCGCGGCCCGGCGAGCATACCTTCTAAGACCTCCTCGTTGTCCTTGAGCGCCTTGTACATCGGCTGCCAGGTGCCGAAGTTGAGCTCCATCAGTTGAGTCGCCTTCTTGGCAATCTTCACAGTCTCGCGGATCCAGTCCTTGATCGGCATTGGTTGCTGTCGTTCGCTAACAAACGAACATTTTCGTCAGAATAGAATATATATGTAATTGATGGCGGTCATTTAGTTCCGAAGTATAGAAGCTGTTATGATTGTTTTGCTGATGGCCTGTCTGAAGCTAAGCTGATGAGATCATTCACTTTACTATTATAACTAAGTGCCAATTTCATGAAACTGAACGCGGTCAAACCTGTCAGTGTCAATATTCCACAGAAAATAATGACCCTTGAACAGGGTTTATGTGTTGATCGCGTTCAGTTTCTTCAGTTTCATTGGTGAAATCCGCCCTGTCTTATTACGAAACGAGTTCTGATTTTAGTCCAAACTCAAACCTTCGAGCCAGTTTTACATTGACAATATAAATTTGGTTTTGACGACAGTTTTTGTAATTCAGTCGTCACTAAACTGTATTCAATGTGCGAATGTGCAGCTCTGGTATAAGGGATTTGACCCATCAAATGTCACCTTCAACCACACCCGCGCCATATTGCAGCAGGAAATGCTCAATAAATCAATCTGGTTACTTTATTGTGTGACAATCCGCAGCTTCCGCTGGGGGGACTAAACTACAAGCTAAAGAACCTATATACCTATGAATTTAAATGTACAGTTTGAGGAACAGAAAGAAGCGTCGCGTGTTGTAATATTTGTATATAAAAATAATTACTCTAGTTCTGGGTTGTCCAAATACTTCATGATACGTCCCAGCATCAGATTGGCCATCTTCCTTATTTCGTTTGTTACCTGGTACAAATGAAAAAATACTATAAGTATAGGCTTCTTTGAAATTAAAATTTACGGGACAAGAGTATGAATACATACCTCGACGCTGAAGGATCCATACTGGTACTCAAAACTCTGAATGTTTTGTTTGATCAAGTCGATGCTCTTCGTGTACTCGCCTACGAGAGAATACAATCAAATTAGTGTGCTGTATCATTAAACGGAGCTTTGCCTAAATATCTCAACTATGATTCCCATTTATGCAGGGCTCTTTCACATTAAGATTGAAAAAAGTTCTTGGAGTTACCTATAGCGGCATAGAGCATCGCCAGGTCATCAGAAGCCCTGCGCAGTATGTTGTGGTGGCGATACAACACTTGCTGCATCAGACGGTAGGCTCGCACCATTTTGTCGCATCTCTCCTCTTTGCACGTTGCTCGCATGGCTACAAAGTAAACAACTAGTTTACATGGAGCATGGGCGTAGCCGGAAATGTTACGACACTCATACATAGACTAGCTGAATGAGAACTTTTTAGTTTGATCTTTAAAAAGGAATCTCTTTCTAAATCTTTTTTGGTAAGACTTTCGCTGGACTTTATTTAAAAAAAACAACACAAAATTAATGAAAATACAATAGGTTCTGAGATTATCTGATCGGGAATTTAAAATGAGTTCAACATTAAACAATTTTGCCTTAAAGTGCCTACAGATCACAACTGTGAATGCATTTCAATTGCGTTTTAATGGCATTCAGGATTCCAATAAATGAGAAGGCGGATGTCTGCAGGCACCTTAGGTCCAACACGACAGTAACAAAGACAGTAGATAGGTACTTCTATCTACAAAGCTGTGCTTTGCGTTAGCGCATATCAACAATACTAAACGACTCAAAGTATCATCTAATAAAATAGCACTATAGTTCAATTATAAAACACAACAGATAAAATAAACTTTTAACAGAACGCAAATCAATAATAACTTCTGCATAAGGATACTGTAACTTAAAAAAAAACTAAAATTAAAATAATAAACTTAAAATACAGTATCAAAGCGCACACTGTACAGATGAAAGCTGTTGAAAGATACCTGGTGATTACCATTCTAACGAAGGAAAAAGTACCAGAGAACTTCTCCACTTGGGAATCAGCACTTTAAACTTTACTTAGCTCGTGGTACTTTTCCCTTTGTACACTGGTACCTTTTGCGAAGTCGCAGCTTTTGCAACAGGAAATGGGAAGACATTCACGTAAATATTATACCGGAGACCGTTTACCTGAGTGCACGGAATCGTGCCCACTGACGAAGATCTTTACTATGTCGTGAAGCCTGACGTCCTTATGGCACCGTTTGCAGTTGACTAACACAGAACATATAAGAGAGAGAGTAGAAATTGAATGAGACTGGCATGTCGCCTGCAGAGTATACACAACATCGGAACACGATGATTGCAGAGCGCCGCGGCGTGTCGTACGTGGGCGGCTCGCTTCTAAACTCATTTGCACAAAATGGCGGAACCGGCACCGCCCATAATAATATCCAATCACTCAGTTTTACAAATTAAAAATGCCTGTTTTATGAAATTTTTGATGTGATGCGGTGCCGGAGGTTCCCTAGCAATGCCAATGTGTTTCAAGTACAAAAAATCCTTCTATATAATTTTGTTAACGTGCGTTCCGCTGTTACAAATGAGTATTAATTTCCACAGTCAACGTGTTTATTGGGATTCTCTATTTCAATTTCGGGATGGAATCCTGAAACTGAATTAGGTAGGTAGTTCACATTGTTAGAGAATGTCAAACACAGGTTTAGCGCACCGTTTTTCGCATTCGACGTAAAAAACTGAATTTATTTGTAATACACAATCAAATGTTTGATATTGCATTTTGTTTGAACCTTTAGGTACCCCAATCCACCACACTACCACCAGTCTATAAATCATACGACTGTCCAACGAAGACGTGTAAACAGGGCAATCGTGCGGCGCGTGAGGGGCGAGGCGGGGGAAGAGCGCCCCCGAACTGCGCATGCTACCGTGTTAGTAGTTCGGGCGACAACTTTCAGGGCTATCGTATGTCAATTTATTATTGTTTTCATTTATGCATAATAATTAAAATGGTGCAAACGACGTGTGTTGTGAAACATTGCACGTCGTCATCTTACATTAATAAAGAACTGCGATTTCATCAGTTTCCGCGAACGGATGAAAGGTAAACAAATAAATATTGTTTATTTGATAGAAAGAAAATACTTGATAGTATCTCGAGCCCAGAGGCCCTAGCAGGAGTTTTTACGTTTTTGTATATATATAGTATAACCCACCGTTATTAATATTATGTCTAAATATTTTCCATTTTCTGATTAATAAATATTGTTTACTTGGGATAACCATAGGTCTTGCGACAATGCCTACACGTTGTCCGCATTTACCACGATACAAATACAGATCAAATGCGTCGTCCTACTGTATCTTTTTTATACTGTGCTACCCCCATGAATACACAATTAACTTCGTCATCGTCTCGACTCATACGCATCACATCTGGCACTGGCTGTTCTTCTGGCACGTCGTGCTCACCTAACTCTCTTATATGTTCCGCTATGATACCTACAATAATCTTAAATCTAATGAGTATAAATGTTTTATTGCTTTACCTAAAAGCCCTTGCTCAGTAGTACAAAACATGTTAGTGTTAATATAAGTAAGAAAAATATTATCATAGAAAGCGGCCAAAAAAAAAGTGTTCCGTGGCTAACCTGTGGGACTATGTCCGCAGGGTCCGTATGACCAGAAGTGGTTCATAGAATACATGGGAATACAACGGCACAAAGGCAGAATGCCTCGTCCAAGTCTAACTGACATTGCATCAAGCAATCTTTGACCTTAGCCAGCTTAGGCGTTTCCAGGTTGACCACGCAACATTATGAATAATTTGTTTAACACGGCCAGCAGTAAGAAACGTGAGACGGACCGACAAGAGAAGCTAATATTACAGCGAAACTTTATAATTTGTATGAAAGCTATAAAATATAATACCAATAACGGACGCGCAACCGATTGCTCCGTTGCCCCTGAAAAGTGGAGTCCCCTTATTTGACGAGTTGAATCAATAGTCTAACTAACCCCGAACCGACGGCTATCGAGAGTAACGCTAAGAGTGTGTTTGGGACGCGCAGTGAAGACCTTACCTATGGCGTGCATTGCGTCGGCGGTCTCAGCAGCGTTCTGAGCTCTTTGCAGCGGGAACTCATTTGGGCACTGATGGCAAGACATTCGAGTGCTCATCCACGTCACGGGGCCCTTGCATGACGTACATGCGTACGCAGAGAACAGCGACTGGTGGAGAACGCGAAAGTCAGGGGAGCAGAATACAGAGGTACATGTTAAGGGCTGTGTGTTCTATAAAACTGCCTAGTATACTTTGATATCGTTTATCTAGTGTGAGAGTGGAGAACAACTCTAGACTACAAGTGCCTATCTAGAATGAACAATTAATTTAACTATTTAAGTTGAACTAAGTGTCTTGAGGGTTTAAGTGACTGTTACGTTGCTCTAGCTACCTAGCTATCTGAAGCTGGCAGGCGGTGCTGATACTGACCACAAAGTTCTTCCTGGTGTCGTCGAGGCAAGCGGGGCACATGCAGTTGAACCCGTACTGAGTGCGCAGTATTTCGCGCCGCACTTCGGTGGACTGTCGCGCGTAATGCGGTCCATAGCAGTTCAGAACCTCGCCCCCTATCGGGAGCTCGCGGATCACTTTTACGAAGAGATAGTTTTTGTAAAACCTGACCACAGAATGAGTCTTGTTAGGTGGACAACATTAATTAAAACTTTCATTGCCACCTCTATCTTTATGAAGTCTTCTAGGGTGCCGCATAGGGCACTGCCTAGTGACATTATTTTAACAACTTATAAAAATCAAGTTTTATACCCGGGCCAAATAAAGAATTATCATTTCAACGGATAATTATTTTATATATTGATTTTAAAAAGGAACTACACGGCACCTGAAGAAGAATTTACAAATACACGCGGCGGAAACTGTTTCAAGGGTTGTTTTTAGAATTAAATATGTCTAAAGTACTTACACGTTGGTGATGTTCGGTTCGCACGAGTGGTTCATCATGGATGCTGTTGGATACACGGCGGTACCAACCTTACGCCAAGGGGTTGTTATGTTGCTCGAGAATAAGTAACAACCTGTTCAAATGATATGTTACTGAGGACTTGTTCTATTTCTCATTAGAATTTGAGTTTAATTTCAATGAGTATAAGTACCTTAAGTTTAATTCCAATGAAGCCATTTTAGTATTTCAATTGGGACAAAAAAACATTTTTTTTCCATCAAGAAACGAACTTACCCGGCGTTTCCCGTCGGCCAGAATTGATTTCCATGACAATATGTGCGTTGGTGACAAGCTGGCCTAGCGTGCGGAAGATCAGGCCTGCACATAGCAACTTCATTTCGTGCATCGGCAGAGGGTACCCCACTCGTTCGGGAAAGTACTCGAAGAATTTTGTGCAGTTCTCGAGGTACAGGGTGAGCATAGTAGATGACTGGAAAAGAAACCCACTATGTACGGGATGCCCCAAATATGTTAATTGTCGAGTTAGCACTCGACAATTAACATATTTGTTTGCCCTGTTGCACGCCAAGAATATAGGCAAATAACAGATTATCTTTGACTTTTAAGCAAAATACTCAGACATCCTCTGCATATAATATTTTAATATTCAACTGCATCGGGTAAGACTGAAAGCTGACCAACATAGTTGGGAAAAGCTGGCAAGTAATCACGAGACTTTTAAAATTAAATGATTACCACCTTCGGTCACTAAAGCAACTGTCAAAATGAATGTGAAAGTGACTTTTCTTAGAACTAGAAAGTCCTTACCAGCGCATACTGAATATTATCGGTGTTCCCCGAACCGTCGAAATTTGATGACAGGTTAAACATGCTGTAGAATGACTCGTACTCTGTGCTGTAGATACCGATGTTGTCAACCTTAGCGTACTCTGCCATCAAGGCGGCTGCGGTCGTAGGAATCTCCGCGTCCGGAGGCAGTCGAGGGAAACCCTTATACGCATATTTTAGCATAACCCTAAAAAAAAACTAATTTTAATCGTGGAACTGGATAAAAATCGTATTTATTTTTTTATTAAATTCATTTCATTCAGGTCCAATTCTTTTTTTCTTTAACAAAAATGTTTATCGCGAAACTGAAGAAGAGAGAAATGAGAAATTCCGCTGCTGTCGAAGTTCGGAATATAAACCGCAGCGCTATAGCGCTTGTATTTTTAAGACCTGCATAAATGTATTAAATACTTTACCTGAACGCTAGGTGTGCGATCCCTATGATGGGGAATATATTCGCTCTTACTCCTGCGCATTCCCAGCGGTGGTAAAAGTTCTTGCTGAGATAGTGGCAAGCTTCATCGCAGTAGACCATACGCGAGCAAGCATTGCACCTGCAATAAAGGAGGATCATTAAATGGTGCTGATGGAAATTAGTAGTTCCAAGGGCGGTCAAACCAATAGATGAATTCTTGTAGGTACTTCACACAACACAGTGAACGCATATTTGCACGCTACGACGCTTGATGAACACCGTGGTTTGGTCTTAGCTCACTTGTCAATGAGTAAGATGGAGTACTTGCCCAATCATGGTGGTGTCGCTGGTGCAGCAGTAGTCGCAGTAGTACGGGTGCGGCAAGTCTTTGTCCGGCAGCCTGACGGAAGCGAACGGCTCTTCGGCGAATATTACATCCCCTCTCTTCACCGGGTTCTTAACGATGACATGGCGTCCGAATTCTTCGTTACGGCTGTAAAAGAATTTGCGTTCAAAATCTAATTTATTTTACCCAATGGGTAAAATAAATAGGTTATACTAAGAAACAGTTTCACGGTACTACTTATATAATAGAATAGACTTTAATTCCGACCATCAGTTCATAGTGTTAGGAATCATTGTAGAATGACTCTCGAAATTTTGTACCTATATTGTTTGATACGACCAGTTCCTTCATCCAATATAACGCTGACAAGAGAATTTACACAATCAGGCAAAATTAATACGCAATGTCTAACAAAAATGTTTGCTCCAAAATGTTCTTGTTTTTATAGCGAAACTTGTTAGCATTACCTTTTAAAATATTTTTGTTAGACAACGAGTCAAAGAATTCTCACCATAATAACATTCACGATATAATGATGATGCGCACGTTGTGACAAGCCGACGATCTGAAGAATGCCCACCCCGCCTCCTTGGAGGTGGTGATGTAATGTGGCCTACACCACCATCTCCAGGGAGGCAGGGTGGAACTCCCGCCACCACGCCGACACGCACAGTTGAATACTGACTGACCCTGACGTCCCCATCCACCACATTTCATATGACTAATTAGTAACAATATTGAAAAGTGATGGACTGGAACGTCCAAAAGCTTCTTTGTCCAGCAGCCGGACCATCCAGGTATACACAGAAGTAAAATTCACGATGTAATGTTGGTGTTCACGTTGCGATGATCTGAAGACTGTCCCCCCGCGTCCTTGGAGATGATGTTGTAATAGGGCTTACTCCACCATCTCCAGGGTCGCAGGGTGGAGCTTGCTACACGCCGACCCGACGAGATGAATGCCTCCCACGTCGATAAGTAGGTACACTGAGGTGGTGAACCCGAGCTATGGCCAGCAGTGGAACAATATAGACTAACGCCATGCCGTCTTATCCCAATACAAAATGTAAATTTTACTAGATTTAAACCATTACTAAATAGAACGAAGTTTATCACTAGTTCATGAACTATCTACGGTACTAAAGTTGCCTGCTGAGTACCTAGTAGTTTATGTATGGGACTAACTTCGGTACCAATTTTAAATGTGTACAAATTTGACAACTTGATTATAAAAAGCGCGTCGGAAGTACAAGTTGTGCTTGTTCAATATATTGTAGGCGAAACAAGAAATAATGTATGCCATATTTTTGTATAAATAATTATGTAGGCAATTCAAGTGTTACTTTAATACCAATATTGAAAGAAACAGAACGTTGTTTCAAATTAAGCCTGATTGAACGAATGAAAGAATGCCGTTTTTGTTCCTTATCTGTGGTTATTATTTAAACCATGAACCTTCTTTGGTACTAACTGATCCTCAGATAGTCTTGGTTTTGTAATCGGAACGCATTTTGATTCTGGTACTAACTTTAATGCCGTGGCAATTATAGACTTTAAAGTCTGGGCTTAAACCATTACTTAAACAGTTGTAATAAAACGGGAAAAGTTCCGTACCACCGTAGAAGACATAACACGACATATTTAAAACAAAACAACAGCTTAAAAAATCGTACCATGTATAAAATAAGTAAAAGAGTAAATTTTTCCATTTCATTTCATATAAAATCTTTTTTCATTATAAACATTACTTGTCAATATGCCAAACAAGCATTTTGTTTTTGTATATACTTTATCAAAATTACGAGAACGCGACGGTTGCGAAATGTAAAGTTCTTTTTTAATTATTACTAAACATTTCAACCAATGTTATTTTTTTAAACATGTTCAAAATAATGTTGAATAGTCAATGAATAAATATTTAAACATTATGGTCTACTCTAAAAAGGCATCAAATATAAAGATGTATTTTTTTTTTTTTTAAGGCTGGTAAATCATCCAATGACTGCTCCCGCTCTGGGTGGAGCGGAAGGGATCAGATGTATCAGATCCCAACCCTCATGGAACCCGATAAAGGGTTGCATCCTTACGCAACCACTCCATCTATGAAAAACGAAAACCTATACTTTACTATATTCCTTGTTTAACCTAACACACTGTATAAACTAAAAATTTCTTTCATATTGCATATGCACTTCAATATTCAATAACTGCATATTTTGGATAAAAAACTGGTTGTATCAAACTAATAAACATGGCTTTGACTGCAGCCGGCAGGAAAAGTCATTAATATGCATTCTCCTTTTTATGGTATAAGAGAGTAACATCTGTGATCTATATCTGTAAACATTAAAACACGGGAGTTTAGAATCCAATAATAAGTTTCTGTACTTACACTAGCTCAACAGCATTGCAAGCATTCCTGAATTGAGGATTCTCTCCCATGTACAGCTCCGGTAATTCCAGCTCGTCCAGTGGCACATCACAGCGGAGTTTAGGCAATTTATCTTCCAGCAATTGGTACGATTTGTCGAATTCAACTGTAAAAAAAATTTTGTATGAATATTTGCTGAGTATAAAATGATATAATCAAGTATTAAATGAGCCAATGTTCAATAAGCTTCAATATTTTTATAAACCTTTAGATATGCCCCGCAGTTGAATTTTTTCATTGTGCCTCACCGCTGTGCGCATTGCCTCAATACAATTTTGTTTCTGGCCCAGTTCATAGTAACACTCAGCGCGACGCAGGTACAGTTTATGCTGAAGATCTGGTGGGTACTTGTGGTTCAAAGCGCGCTGCACATCACGCAGACTCTCCTGTATACATAATGTGTGTTAATAAGTAATATTTAAAATTATATTGAGATATATAATTTATTGAATGTTTTGTACCTTAAATCGTTTCAATCTCAAAGATGCTGCCGATCTATTAGCGAGGGCCACAGAGTACAGAGGGCCTTCTTTGTCAGCGTACAGCACACTCTTTGTGTATAGCTTGAGGCTTTCTTCGAACAGCTCGGCTTTGAACTTGACGTTTCCCCGTTGACGCCACAGCAGCGCAATTTCATCGTTCTTTCGCGAGGTATCATCAGGCGCCACTTGCTTGTCGTAGCATAGATTCATTTGACGTATCCATTCCGTGAAGATTTGCCTAATGAATTGAAAGTGGAATTGAATAAATTGTTATATCGTGGTAATAAATAAACATGCAACATTATTCACGATACAATAACGAAGTATAATGTGAATGTCACTTTGTCATATAAGTGTGCATATGAGCATTACACTTGGCATGTGATACTATAATATTGTATAATTATGTCATCTGTCATTAATAATGTGAATGTCACATTGTCATATAAGTGTGCATGTGACACTATAATATTGTATATGTCATCTGTCATTAATAATGTAAATGTCACATTGTCATATAAGTGTGCATGTGAGCATTACACATGGCATGTGATACTATCATATTGTATATGTCATCTGTCATTAATAATGTGAATGTCACAATATCATATAAGTGTGCATGTGAGCATTACACTTGGCATGTGATACTATCATATTGTATAATGTCATCTATCATTAATAATGTGAATGTCACATTGTCATATAAGTGTGCATGTGAGCAATACACTGTGCATGTAACACTATCATATTGTATATGTCATCTGTCATCAATAATGTGAATGTCACAATATCATATAAGTGTGCATGTGAGCATTACACTTGGCATGTGATACTATCATATTGTATAATGTCATCTATCATTAATAATGTGAATGTCACATTGTCATATAAGTGTGCATGTGAGCAATACACTGTGCATGTAACACTATAATATTGTATATGTCATTTGTCATCAATAATGTGAATGTCACATTGTCATATAAGTGTGCATGTGAGCATTACACTTGGCATGTGATACTATAATATTGTATAAGTCATTTGTCATCAATAATGTGAATGTCACATTGTCATATAAGTGTGCATGTGAGCATTACACTTGGCATGTGATACTTACTATAATAATGTATATGTCATTTGTCATCAATAATGTGAATGTCACATTGTCATATAAGTGTGCATGTGAGCATTACACTTGGCATGTGATACTATAATATTGTATAAATGTCATTTGTCATCAATAATGTGAATGTCACATTGTCATATAAGTGTGCATGTGAGCATTACACTTGGCATGTGATGCTATAATATTGCATAATTATGTCATTTGTCATCAATAATGTAAATGTCACATTGTAATATAAGTGTGCATGTGAGCATTACACTTGGTATGTGATACTATCATATTGTATAATGTCATCTGTCATTAATAATGTGAATGTCTAATTGTCATATAAGTGAGCATGTCAGCAATACACTGTGCATGTGAGCAATACATTTGGCATGTGATACTATAATATTGTATATATCATCAGTCATTAATAATGTGAATGTGACATTGTCATATAAGTGTGCATGTGAGCATTACACTTGGCATGTGATACTATCATATTGTATAATGTCATCTATCATTAATAATGTGAATGTCACATTGTCATATAAGTGTGCATGTGAGCAATACACTGTGCATGTAACACTATAATATTGTATATGTCATTTGTCATCAATAATGTGAATGTCACATTGTCATATAAGTGTGCATGTGAGCATTACACTTGGCATGTGATACTATAATATTGTATAAGTCATTTGTCATCAATAATGTGAATGTCACATTGTCATATAAGTGTGCATGTGAGCATTACACTTGGCATGTGATACTTACTATAATAATGTATATGTCATTTGTCATCAATAATGTGAATGTCACATTGTCATATAAGTGTGCATGTGAGCATTACACTTGGCATGTGATACTATAATATTGTATAAATGTCATTTGTCATCAATAATGTGAATGTCACATTGTCATATAAGTGTGCATGTGATCATTACACTTGGCATGTGATGCTATAATATTGCATAATTATGTCATTTGTCATCAATAATGTAAATGTCACATTGTAATATAAGTGTGCATGTGAGCATTACACTTGGTATGTGATACTATCATATTGTATAATGTCATCTGTCATTAATAATGTGAATGTCTAATTGTCATATAAGTGAGCATGTCAGCAATACACTGTGCATGTGAGCAATACATTTGGCATGTGATACTATAATATTGTATATATCATCAGTCATTAATAATGTGAATGTGACATTGTCATATAAGTGTGCATGTGAGCATTACACTTGGCATGTGATACTATAATATTGTATAATTATGTCATCTGTCATTAATAATGTGAATGTCACATTGTCATATAAGTGTGCATGTGACACTATAATATTGTATATGTCATCTGTCATTAATAATGTAAATGTCACATTGTCATATAAGTGTGCATGTGAGCATTACACATGGCATGTGATACTATCATATTGTATATGTCATCTGTCACTAATAAAGTGAATGTCACATTGTCATATAAGTGTGCATGTGAGCAATTCACTGTGCATGTGACACTATCATGTTGTATTTATGTCATCTGTTATTAATAATGTGAATGTCACAATGTTATATTAATGTCCATGTGATATTTCGATTTGTCACGGCATGTTGTACTTTCATGAGCATGTAGTATTGTCATTTATTGTGCATTTTATTTTGTAACAGAATATGAAAATATGTATGTTTAACTTTTTCCAGATAAATCTCAATTGTACAAATTATCCACTACTTCATACAAAAATCGATTAGCCGTACACATTTAATTTTATATCGATATAGCAATTGAGCCATTTTGCAGAGCCTTGTCACATTGCATTATGATGCTATTGTTGGTACATACATACATGTATTTTAAGTAGTTATTACAACCAAGATTACTTTTATTGCAATAATATAATATATTTACAATTTCAACTTTCTTGTTTAAATTATATCATATTTTATTTCTATGTCCGAATTCAGCCAGCTACTCATTAGCTATAGCATGTGCGCATAGTCCATGGCAGGGCTAATGCTATTGCCTACGTGATTATTTTTTTGGCATCATAATTAATCTGAGCAAATGCGTGACAAGGATCAAATGCAAAATGGCCCAGGCAGATTTTATCCCTCTTCTTCGCACCAACTGTAGTCCTATATATGCACTATTTAGGTAGCCTAGATCCTAGATGACCTGCGCGAAGCATATCGATCGTCGCCCGAAGTGCTACGCCGCACTAATTAATAATCCTGCAATCAGAATATGTACTCACCGTATTCCTTTATGGTTGAAGACGTAAGTGAGTGTCTCGAAAGCACCCTCTGGCCTGCGGTCGATTTTCTTCTCTTCGAAGGCGATGATGCACAGAAGAACCTCCCATTGTTTGGCAGGATCTTCTGGAAGCCCATCGCGGTCCATCTTGGATCAGGTTCTTATAATGTTTGCAAGCCGAAAGTAGTATAAACCAGAAGCCATCTTCCTCTTAGTAACTTGGCTAATTCCCTTGTCACTAAACTGAAAGCTGGGAGCCCACGGGAGCTTTGAGAGAATTCGACCAGCTAGCTGGAGCGCCGTCGGAAAACTGTAGCCTGAAATCCGGGCGGCGGGGTTTTATAGTACTGCAGTCAGCTATACAATAATACACATAAAAGCAAAATATTGATTACTGACAGCTGCGCGTTTCATGACCGCTTCGTTCTACGCATAGGTTATTTGTTGTACGCATGCTCGGTACCGGGCGGGGGGCTCGGGTCGGGTCGCGGGAGGACTAGACTTTAAAAACTAGAGCACTAGATATAATCTACTATAGATATCATGGCCGCACCCGAAGACCACACCCAGTACTTCATAAATTGCAATATTTTTCATGTTTATCCATTGTTGTAGAAGTAAATGAAAATGAATGAGCCAGCATGGACCACTGTGTAAAGTGGTAAAGACCAGCGTGGCGATAATCCGACATCTAGATGTTTGTATAGTCTGTCTTTTTCACTGTCTTTTCATCAAAATATATTTGACATTAGAAATAGGCGGCAAAATTTAAAAATCTTTCTTCGAAGAACTTAAAACCGTTATAGTAATTACTTTCACCATAATTGTTCTATTGCTAAATGAATCTAGATCACAACAATTTTCTTAAGTACCTAGATCCTGAGAGCGTTTACGAAAAACTAGAAAAACAAAATGAGCGCAGACAGCGCAGACTAACTTGTATTAAGTAGGTACAAGTACAAGAAAGGTATTCAAGTAAATAAAAACCAAACAAAAACTACAATTTGTTTACATCAACAGCTTTTATCGAATGCATTTATTTACATTTTTCAATTAAATAATAGTTACCTACTTAAAAGTATACTTCTGTCGCCAACATAGACACCGAGCGACTGACACCTGCCGTATTAATGTATTAAAATCATAAGAAAATATCGCCATATATCATAGATACGGCGCTAGATAAACCTAAACCAAGAACATCACCAACACAAAAAAAAACAGAAATCTGACTCTGTATTTCACTCAAGTCTGTAAAAATCATGCTCTGCACGGATTTTGTACAGAGGAATTATAGTTCTAAATGTGAATAATAGATGGCGCCCCCAATAACAACTTTTCCTTCTGATCATAAGTGAAAGACAAATAGGTAAATACTATGTTTGGGCATGTCTAGCATGTCGGTACATGTCTAGAACGGGTAACCTAAAGCGTCCTATAAGATAGTCTGCGTAAAGTTAGTACCTACTTACCCCCTTACTAATAAACGTTGTATAGTGTCAGTATAGTTATCTACCTACACTTTGTCTTCCTCTTTCAATTGTCAAATTTTTAAAGAAAGAAATCGGTGTGTAACTATCCATCTGACTTAATACGTTTATTAATATAGGGGTTAGTAAATAACTCGATTCCACACTTTCTTCTAATTGTTTGATTTATCATCTACCTAACTAGCTATTGCCCGCGACTTCATCTGCGTGGAGTTCGCTTAAATTGCAATATCCGAATAAAAAGAAGTGTTCTATATAGGTACGGTATCAATTCGAGTTAACCATGACACGCATTAAAACCCCCTTTAAAATTGACAACCCCTTTTCACCCCTTAGAGGTAGATTTTCGTGAAACCCTGATACGCATTATTCTGTACGGTTTTAAACATAAATACTGAATTTTGAGTACATCGACTGCGCGATAAAATTCTTCTATACAAACTTTGACTTCCCCCCATCACCCTTTAAGGGGTTGTTTAGAATAACAAAAAATATAACCTTATAATATACTTAGATAAATATTTATGCTAAGTTTCAAGTTTATTAACCCAAGGAATACGATTTTTCATTCAAATTTCATCACCTATTTTTCAAGCCACGGGCCTCCTGATCGGGCGGTGAGTCACCATTCACCGTCCGCTGGCCCACGCCTACGGTGGCCGTGGCTCCCGACGCCCGGGGCGTCTCCCGCGGCGTCTGGGACGGGAGGACCTTTCTCTCGCCCATCCCGCCACCTCCTTCGCGAGCATGACTATTTCGCAGAAGGAGGTGACTGCCTCCCACTCCCTCTCGCTTCGGACCATGGCTTGCACCAGGGCCGGGCGCGAGAGGTCGCCGCCGATCGCCTCTACGAGAACACGGCGGTGCTCCGCCCAAGCGGGGCAGGTTTCCACCGTGTCCTCTGGGCGATCCTCGCAGTGGTGACACCCGAACACCTCGTGGGGGTCATTGGCCTGATGTTATTTTCCACTATTAACGGCATATTGAAAATATTTTGTATGCCCATAAAAATATAAAATTGTTTAAAAAATATAGTGATATCCATGATAAGAATACTAGGAACAAACACAAATTTGTTGTACCCACTACAAGGCTCAAAAAAATAGGAGGCTCGTTCAGATGTCAATGTATACGCTTTTATAATAAACTTCCAAGCCACGTTCAAGATCTAAGCCTTAATAAATTCAAATCGTTCGTTAAACGCAAGTTGTGCCAGAATGCTTATTATACTGTCAAAGACTTTATTGAAGACAAAAGGGCTTGGGATTGAGCTGCTCCAATTGTTTACATATTGAATATTCTATCTTTTTTTTAATATCCTAAACTAATTGATTAGCATCTGAGATTACTCCTGGAGCTGCCGAAAATTCACAAAAACTTTCTGCATTATATAACTTCAATCTCTTAGCATTGTATAATTCCATAGCACGTTTGTGAGTACTATGTACCTACTATAAAGCTACCATTTACTGAGTACTCTTACATTGACTTGAATGTGCCCTGGCGGCTGAGAGCATGTCATGCTCGCTGTAATGTCTCACTGATGGTGGCGCGTATTTTGGATCATTTAGCTCCCATCAAAATGGTTGAGCTGAATGGTGCTAATCCATGCGTTATGTTCATGAACGGGCGCCGTCAGTAGGGACTGGTCACCTCTTAGCTGCCAAGGCTGTTTTAATATTTAAATTAATTTTGAATTGTTTTTTAAATCTTGTATATGGACGCTTTTATTAAGTTCTGCGTCGTTCTCACGTGTATATTTCAACATGAATGATGTAATCCAGTTTTTGTAAACATATTTTGATTTAAAAGAGTGTCCATGGAGTTTCTTGCCCGTTCTTGAAAAGCAGTTTACGTCATTACCTACTTAAATTAATTTTCTTATAAGAAAACATTTTCGTAAAGCCCTAGAAACTATATACCCAAGTTCCCAAGTTAGGGTTGGATGAAAACAATAGCGTTTGGGAAATACCCAAAAGGAAAAAAACTGATTTTTTCGAGTCCTTTGTCCACGTAGGGGTTACAAAATTAGTTATGGCGCCACAGGAAAAAAATAAGGAAAATTGACCTTTTAGCTCGTCACGTTGCCGTACCTACACGGGTTGCACGTGCGTGAACATGAAAGCATTAATTTCGTCATTAGAGTAGAGGAAAATTGAAATTAGCACGTTACATTTTTGTTTTTTTTTAAATCCACCTAGGGTGGCTACAATAGCATCGCGTCATAAGAAAAACAAATACGCCGCAAAATTAATAGAAAGTTTTAAACCCTTTATACTTTTTATGGACTTCGAATAACCTTACCCACCTATGGATGCTTTCAACCAAAACAGACCCATCCCATAATAAGGATAAGGGAAAGTGCTTCTTACATTCCAGCACCTTAATTCACGATAGGAAACTATTAACCCACAATACTACACCCGTAGTTAGAACGTACTGCTATGAAATTTAAGTGATTAACAATAGGAGTCATTAGGACTGCATTATAAACATGGTAGGCTGGTTTGCCCACGTTTTTGAAACAAACAAAAAATTACTTTATGAAATTGTATTAAGATACATTATAAATGCAGCTATAAGTTAGTTCAGGTATTATAGGATAACCCCTGATCCTGCATATAAATTAAGCAAAAATGAGCCTTACGGAGAGGTGTTAAGGATAAGGTAAGGCGTAGTTCTAACTAAGTTGGTTGGTTGATACAGGAATGGTGTATGGTCCCTAATGGTTTGATGGACAATTGTTAGCCTTTAACGTTTTTGATTGTCGCTTTGTTTGAAGCCTGGCTTTGCTTGCTATTTGTTTTATTAATCCGTACTTCCACTCAGTTGACACAGTCCCTCAGCACAGTAAAAGGCTTCCTTGCCTGATTACGCCTGAAGAGATATATTTAAAACGGAATAGAAGAACCACAACCATAATAATCATCTGCCTAGCATTATCCCAACAATGTTGGGATTGGCTTCCAGTCTAACCGGATGGAGTATCTAGTATTTGGCATGGAGCGTTTGCCTATCTTACCTCTCAACCTTCTTATTGGGTAACACACGACACCCATTGCTACGACTCCTTGTCAGAATTTCAGGTTTCTGACTACCTCTAACGACTGTCTTTTCATCTACAAATGACAGCTGAAACCAAAAGCTTAACAAGATTTCTAAGTCACGGAATGGTTTTAGTATGTAGGTAATTGATGATCATCCGCTGAAGATCGACCGTTCTATTATTACTGACTCAAAAGCCCCTTTTTGTGAAGAGCATCTCGCAGTTCAACCTAGGTGGTTTTTGACTGCTTAAGCGGGTTTGACTGCGGATGCCTTAATAAATAAAGGCCTCCAGTCAGGGCTTAAACACTTACAAAATGATGGACTACACGTTATGGGTACGGGCACCTCCAGTGAGGTGTCCTCGGCTTAGTGCGTCGCTGGGAGAAGACAGCAAGGGACAGGCTGGACCGGTTAGTAGCCAAGAATCCCCTCAGAGACGACCATTTTATTTACAGGGTAAAATACTAAGTACAACCGCTGCACCTAAGAAATAAATAGGGATGATGCCTAGGTAAAAAAACGAAGTTATACTTAGTCCGTCAATCAGATAATAAAAAAAATATTTGACACGGTATTTTTAGCTTTATCATATTAATAAAAAAATAATGTGATAAAACGCATTAACGTTGGGGAGTGAGGGCTCGCCACGTCATACGTAAGTATAAAAACTACATACTTGTGACGTCATACTACATTATAACTCAATGTATCGACGTAATCTTTGGATTACGTAAAAAAAGAAAAAATATATGACCATTATTTTTTAATAATCTAGCTTACGGAGTAAATAAAAAATTAAGTCATCATTCACATTAAATGTGCAATTATACATAGCAGGACAAACAGACAAACAGTATTGTCTAGTGGTAAATGACTCCTAATTTTAAAAGTGGGTGAGTGAAACATTTCCAAATCCTTTTAGTACCGGATATCAGTGACTTTTACTTGGTGCACTTTTGGTGCGTGGAGCCACGATAGTGCCAAGATGGTCGCCGTGACTGGAATGCTACTAGGCACAAGCTGTTTCAAGGCTTGAGTGACATTATCTTAATGAAAGAGTGCATTTAAAGAGGTCAATGTTGCTATATTTAGACAGTGGACCGGACGTCTGCACAGTAGTACAGAATTTTATCACGACATAGGGAATCTTAGTGTGGAGACCAGTGATCTATCTGATTTAATTATATTATGTATGTACAGACGCCAGCACATCAAGCTATCCCTAACTGTCAAATTTTCTCAATTAAAAATGAACCTTATGTCTTTGCAATAAAGTTGAAATACTATCACACGGTTGGCGCAGTGGTTGAGCGATTGACTGCTGCGCACTATGTCGCGGGTTCGATTCCCGCACGGAACAAATATTTGTACGACCTGCAAGTATTTGTTACGGGTCTGGGTGTTTTTCTATCTATAATATGTATGTATTTACAAAAAAAAAATGTATATAAGTAGTTTATCAGCCATCTCGTTACCATAACACAAGCATTAGGTTGCTTAGCTTGGGACTATATGGCGTTGTGTGAAATGTCCAAAGATATTATTATTATTTTTTTTTTTTTTATCAAAGAAATTTGACAGATAACTTGATGTGCTGGCCTCTGTACTTTTCTGAACCATAAAGATTATTATTATTAGTTAGAATAAGAGGTAACATCTCTGACGACCGGCCAATTTTATGGGCAGTCTGTCCCCGAACAATCAGTATTGGCCAATATATTCATCGTTAATATAAAGTTTCTTAAAAATTAATTACGAAACAAGTCCTTTCAAACCGACTTCTGCGGCAACTTTGACAAACACGAGTGCCTATAATCTAAATAACCGTATGCGCTTGCGGCATCATTTCAGAAACATTCCTTGGATTAAGTCCAACTTCATGCAAGTAATTTTCTACTGCCCAAGCTACAGAAAGTTTAGTCCTATTGTAAAATATAGCTTATATTTATTATTCATCCTTACTTAATATGTTGTTTCATTTTTTTTTCTTTTACGCTGTAGATATCAATTAGGAAAATGCAAGTAGGTAATAATAATACGTAATAATACCAGCCTATTATTGTACCTAAGCAGGTTAAAGGCCTTTTCCCATATTGAGAAGCCACTGATCACTGATGGAACATCGGGGTGGTTTTTAGTCAGTAAAAGTGTGACAGAGCCTATACATAAGATCGATAAGCGATACATGAAGATTATCCACCCCGGAACAAAAGAAAAAAAAGGTTAAATATATATATTTATATATATATATTATTAATACGCTATATTTTATTAATACTATGGACAAGGCTGCTTTAAACTTTTTATTTCGTCTGCATCTTGCCATCACCATCCATCGGTTTGAGTGTTGCCGATCAATTATTTATCAACGAATTTGTACTAGATATTGTTTTTGCGTGAAATCTGACCTAAATAATCATTGAGTGAATATAAATTCTTGACCATCAGTTTTTATTATTATTCAATTGTTCTAAATTAACTTGAACGCTACTACTGCATTATCGGATCGGGTGCAGTACCAATGCAACTATATAGAATGCGGTCGAACGAAGGCAGATTCGTCCGATGCGGTGTATGGCAGCCAGACAACGATCGACCATCGATTGAGCTTCGAGGCGATCAATATCGACTGTTTCATGTCGACCTCAATCTAGTGAGATTGATTTCGGATTGGATGCAAAAGCAATTTTTATTTTACAATTAGGTTTTAAGACATGGACGGGAGTGGAACGCGCTATCTCTGATAATCCGCAACACGTATAAACGTGTTGCGGATTATGTAGTATAGTATAGTATTTCGGAACCGAGGGATACAAAAATGCTCTCTATATTACTCACCACCTGTAATTAAGTAAAAATACTTTTTGATTGTTTAATCGGCACAATATTGGATGATCCCAGAATAGAGAGATTTTTGGTAATTATATACAAAAGTGCATTCCACAATAGCCAATCCATCTTCGCTTTATGTAAAATAAACATTCGATTATCCGATCTCTACACATAAATCACCAAAATGGTATATATTTTATAACACCTGTTTTACCATAGATTCAGACGGAGAAAGACGCAGACTTAAAATCAAAATCAAAAGTCATTTATTCAAACTAGGCTGAAAATCAGCACTTTTTGAAGGTCAAAGTTACATAAGACAGTCCCCAAATAACGCCCACACTCCACCAATTCCTAGTGCTTTAGCTGGGAAGAAGAAGTGGCGCAACAAACTCCCCAGCAGCACAGCTGTCTGTTTAGTTGGAAGAACTTGACTCTACACATTTGTCGTATGAGAAGTAATTAACATTACGAAACACACCTTACATTTTGTTATACCATTTTGCCACTTCCCGTGACCCAAACAATGGCTTTTGGCCAGTATTTAATATATAGATATGTATTTAATATTTAGTATATGTATTTAGTATTTAATATATAGATATATATATTTAATGTATAGATACTTATATGTATTTAAGGCCCTTTTAATAGCGCCCAGTCTATTGGGCCATCAACTGGGCACAAATCGAGACTCCGACTATTACCTTTCAAAGCCTTCGTTTCCAAGTATTTTAATTTTACAGTCACATGAAGGTAAGGAACTTTAAAAACAAAATGAGAAATGGTTTTTCAAATGTGGACTTTCCAGACATATAAGTTCAGAAACCCACATCTGAGAAATGAGTTTTAGATCTCACCGGGATATGCGTCTTGCGTGCTAGGAATACAATATGGCAGTAATTATTTAGATTACTATCTTTTACATATTATATTAGACAGTCCGACGGATGTCTGCGTAAGGACTAAGATAATGGACGAAGAACGAGCTTGACCTGCACACTTGCACAAGATCTTGGAAGATGGAGAAAAGTAGGGAAGGCCTGTGTCCTATAGTAGGATAGGACAGGCTGAAATTAAATACATTAATTATAAACAACAGCCGGTCGATTCTGTAAAAATCTCACCGTGAATACTTGCGTGGAGTGAGCTGTCAGTGTCATTCAACTGATGCTAGGGATTGACCAAGCATTAACTAGGGCCATGGGGTCCGAGTACCCACTATGTTTATCGAGACATCGCCAAGCGATTGGTCGACTCCTCACGTGACCAGAGGGCTGGCCTATTTTACGGTCAAAGAATCAGCATTGCCATACAACGTGGCAATGCTGCCAGCTTTTTGGGAACTTTTCCTGTTGACAGCGATGTGGACGAATTTTTTGAAGCCCTTTGTTTTTTTTTTTCCTGCTGTTATATACTTGTACATAGTTAGATATTAATAATGTTTTAGGTATGTAAATATTAAGTTTAATAATTTATGCTAAATTGAGAACAATAAAACATTAACTTAACAGTCATAATCGAGATATTGACATTTTAATAATATGTTTAGGTTACTTTTAATGAGCTGCGCCATGAGTGAATTAAGCTCCATTTACTAGTGAATTTTTCTTGCCAGCGGCATACAATATACTGCAACTAACATATGGTATGCTACTGCCATTTACATCGCAACGCGTAAATCAGTCTTGGTCGTGTGAGCACTGGTGGGCCATTGGTAACGGCCAAGACTTAGGAACGTCGCCGTCAGTCGTAGGTTTCAGCGATTAATCACTAGTTACCACATTTTCAAAACTATTCATCGGCTATTTTTCAAGTTCTAAGCTGGCTCTTCAATCCTGCGTCTCAATTGAGGAGCCAATTTTCCAACTATAAGTTTTGATGGAATTTGCTACATATTCAAGGACCGTGACTACAGCGAAGGCGTTTGTCGCAGCAGTAGGACCATTATAGGATGACTAATTGACTTGATGGATGACGTGGATTGTCAAATCCTGAAGCAGCAAGTTTTTTTTTAACATAGGCGGTCATATAGCTTAGCCAACCACACCAGGCTAGAACTCAAACCATGATTTCAAAATCAGCGGTAAGTGGCTGCCAGTTCAAAAATTGAACTTTATCCTAAACTATCACGCTGACTTACTATCTTTTTTAATAGCCTAAAAATGAGTCTAGTTATGTATACACGGATGGTGTCATTAGCTCGATAGTTTACTAGCACTTCTTGTTATTACACAATGATAGCCTTTAATCTAGATTCGATAACCCGAGCATAATTATATGTATTTGTGACTGCTTTGTTAGTCACACACATACATATTGTTAATAACAAGTATAATTGCCTGGTCGGGCCGTGTCGTTTGGTTTTTCTTCAGACATTAGTCAGTAGTTTGTGATGGCAATAGACCCACCCTTTTACGTGGGATTTAAACATAACTCGCGAAACGTTGGTAGGACCACCCTTTTTCTCTTTTTGACGGTGGGAAATCATCAAATGACTCCTCTCGCTCTGGGAGGAGCGGCAGGGAGTGTCAGACTCTTACTGACTAAAACCCATCCAAGTTCCTTCCGTAGCCCTTTATGTTCCGGGGTAGCGGATACCCTTTCGGACAATCCCGCTTACCATAGGAACTCACATGGGTTGGGCCTTCGGAGATAACATTCGTGATATTATGTACGTGCAAGTGCCATCGCCATTCACAAGGACTATAATATAGCGTGATGGTACTCCACTTTTAAATAATAGGAGCTCAATCGGCCACCATCACGATCTCTAGTTACGCAACTCTGTCGAATTGATTCTCTCGAGAAAGTGAATTAATATCGATTCTTGTTTCAATTCGGTTTCTATTTTAAAGAAATTTCTTTGGTACAGTTTCTGGGTTAATGAGGTAACTGTTCAAATAATGTATTTTTATTTATCAAATTATTTTAAATAATAATAATGTTTTTTTTCTTTTTTTTTAATTATTTTGAAAAGACTTCTATCTAATCAAGCGAGTAGTGTATAAGTACATAAGTAATTCTTCAATTGAAAAATAATTTCAGAAGCATTGCAAACTGTTTAAGCTGAAATCCTTTAATATGCGCCTGATATGACCCTGACTTCATATTTCTCATTCATATCTAGCGCAGAAATTGGTATACACTCGGCGGACGAACTCCTTCACAAATTACACTAATAACTATCAAACAATTACAAACGTACTATCAATTCTAGAATAAAAGTATGGACTACATTGTTAAAAATAAAACAGATTTTCGTAGCATTCGTAGTTTCATACAAAAGACATCAACGCTTACTTTTGTACAAAGTTATTTTTCCTAAAGACTTTTACCGACACAAAGAAATGATAAAATAATATTTAAAAAAAAACTTTTATAGTAGTAATAAACACACAAAATATTGTATTGTCTGATAGCAAAAACCAAACATGACGGAACAAAAATTAACATACTTTACAGGTCATCAATGTAATCAGCATCTATTGATTGTTATACACTGTAAGAGGTGCAAATTTCTTGACGTCATCAATAGCCTACTAACCAATAATTACCGATACAGCTATGTAGGTATAAGAAATACACCGGCCACGACGAACGCCATATAATCCAACTTAAGCCATCGTAATTAGAATACCAAGTTACACCTACTAACCCAATTATTTTATGTTTCAAAACACGTATGGAATACCCTGGAGTGCCAGAAATTGGTTATTCAGCGCGCGAAAGCTCCGCGGGAGGAAAGCATGGGGTGGGGGGGAAGAAAGTACCTGCGTGCGCGCGCGCACCTGTTGTCGCGACGCTCGTTCAGTCGCTTTCCGACAGCCCGCCACGCTGAACGCGCCATGACCGCGCGCCCCACGAAAACGCCGCGAGTGTTTAATATTATTACAGTGTGAATTATCAAAATGGATGTTCTGTATATCTGTGTTATCCTGTCCCTCCTACAAGGTTGGTTTTTATTTTGTTTTCATGACCATTTATCCATAGTGTTCACTGTACTACTTTCTTGGGAAGAGCTGTGTTGTGATGAGATTTCTCTACTTTTTTGTGTGTTCTTCTTGGTTATACTATTGTTTGTATTTGGTTGTTATTTGCAATGGTTTTCCGCTCGGTTGATGGTGAATGTGGGGTAATTTACTATGAGTATTGAGGTCACCATGATGCCTGTCACAGGTGACTGTCTGCGGTTTGTGTCTCAAACGTCATGGGACGTGGGTTCGATGATTGCACTAAGCTCAGTTTTCATCTAGTGTTTTCTTACTGTAAGTCCAATCTGCGTGTTAAATGATATGCCTATCGAATGTTTAAATATACCACACACGTTTATAGTGTTGTTTAATATTTGAAGACCAATACCTAGATATAAGGCAAAAAATCTTCCTACCAAGCAAAAATACTAACGACATACGAAAATAAATTAAATAGCCATAACAAATTTGCCATTTACTTTAAAATTAATTCCCCTTTTAACGAAAGGTACAATTTATAAAACAGATCAGATATGGGATACATGTGAGGGCTTGTATTTCTCTGTTCTTCGAAAATTTTCTTCTACCCTTCTGAACTTAAAGCCCTTTGGTCTTCCCAAGGTTCACAAGATCAGCATCTGTTCTAAAACGATTCATTATTTATTGGCGTATAGTCTGCTTTCTTTCCGTCTTTCGTTTCCAAGTAATGTAGGTCAAATATTGTTTCGCGTCTCTCTTTTTAAATTGCTCAGATTGTGTCTGAGAGAAATGAGAATATCGCGTTTGTATTTCAATTGCTTTAAATTAACTTATTAAATATTAAAAATCATTTTATTAAGACGCCATGTTTTAAAATTGAATAGAAGAGGAAGGACATAAAACAAATGACGAGAGATATATAAAGGTGCTCTGAATTTGTCAGCCTAAATTGGGAATACTCGTACATCATCACACCTGCTTAACAAACATAATCTAAATGGCTCGATAAAAAATTAGATGAAATAGTTTACTCGGAATCATTTATAAAGAAATAAACTAGAGAGATTCGCCATTTCCTTCCTCTTAGAAGAAATGGCGAAACAAACTCGGGGGTCAAAGTCTCTCTCTCGTGTGAGAACCGTGAATGAAATGGTCTTTGAAGAAAGAACCACAAGTCTGAGAGGACCTGTCCAATCAGTGCTACACGATTACTGGCAAAAGCCAGTCATCGTGTAGCTCAACAATGTAACTTGAGCACTTCTTTTCCTAATCCACAAGACGAACTCGTCTGATATCGTGCTTTCTCTTTGGGCATGTTCAGGGTCCGAATATACTCGTATTAATCGCTAGCCCACAACACAGTCTAGTCAAACCAGATACAATAGAATACCAATGTTTTATATGGAGCTACCTATCTGACCTCCACAACCCAGTTACTGGGTAACCCCTGAAAACTATAGCTGTCGGATTTTGACTATACCTTGATATCTATTGCTTTATGAGCTTATAAATAACCTTTTTCCAGCTTTTCTTACAATATCAACAATTAAATGATGCTGTTACCACCAATATGGCAAAAAATATGCAAAAGCACTACACTAACCCAGTTCCCTTCTTCCAAGTTACGTTGTTTTGCTCTATTATGTAGATCTAAACAAGAAATCTCCCGCTATATGTATGCGCACGCGTCATCGTTGAGCGACTAGATTTACAAGACGCGAATGATAACCGTTTATTAGGCCGCTTTGAGCCGTGACAAAATGGGTATAACGTATTGCGCATGAGTTCAGGATTGATGGTAACATAACGTAACATCACGCCTGTAGTCCCCAAAGGGTTAAACAGAGTACCTATGGAGTAGAATATAAATCTGTTACGTACGGTCACGAGCACCAATATGTATACACCTAGCAATATTCAGAAGCGATTTTCTCGTAAAATAACTATTTCAACTTGGAGATATAGCATGCCCGGTAAACCTATGGATTCGAAAATGCAATGTGTGCATGAATACACAATTTCATTTAATAATTAAAGAGAAAACTGCTTTTGAAACTACCTAACTTTATACATATTTTTCATCGTGACTGCACACCAATAAAATTATAGATATAAATGCAGTATTTTAACACCTATTATGATGGTAAACTATCAGTAATTATGCAATTATTGTTGCTAATTATTAACAGTTGATTATATTAATTTCATTGAATTTATGTGTGGAGAATGAAAGTTTATACACTTTCATCGATGAATATTTTGATAGGTGTAAATATGATTTGCAAATGAGAAATATGATTCTAATCCTCCTAGCAGACATACGTATGTGGGTAAGGTTTCATGAATTTTAATATAATTTATAAATTAAAAGCTAATGAATATCATAATAATATTTACAAGAATAATATGTATAATAATCAAAGAAATAAAAGAGATGAATACACATTAGTGCTCGTGACTGTACATAACAGTTTTCTATTCTATTCTATACTCTGCCTTACCTTTCGGGGATTACATGCGTGATGTAATGTTATATTACCATCAATCCTGAACTCATGCGCAATAAGCAATACTCATTTTGCGACGGCTCAAATAATATTTTCAACAGTTTCTGAGATATTACACACCAAAGTAACAAACGATTTGTCAGGGCCAAGGCTTCAAAACGTTGAAGGGCCTGCCGGGTAAGCGGGACTGTCCGAAAGGGTTACCGCTACCCCGGAACATAAGGGGCTAAGGAAGGAACATGGATGGATTTTAGTCAGTAAGAATCTGACACTCCCTTCCGCTCCACCCAGTGCCAAAAATAAAGATATGCCTTTATAACGTCCAGCTTCAATTCTTGCACTATTTTGAAAACAATGAACCCTTAAATTATTAGTCATATATGTATAATAATTTAAGGGTTATATTGTTGTGTGAATATCTCAGAAAATGTTGAAATTATGGGAAAAAAAGAAAAAATCTAACCAACTGTTAAAAATCAACAAAAAGAACTTATTAATTATTATAATAAATAACAATCCAATATGTTTCTTATGTTTTACACCTTAAAAAAAACAAGAAATGAGGGCAAGTGGGGTAGTGTTAAGTATTTTGGTACCAGAAGAAGACAATTCTTCACAAAAAAGAAAAGTCTACTACTTTTGCCTCAAAGGATCTTTGGTGCTGAGCGTGTCATGCCTTTAGAAACTGGTAGGGTTCTTAGCGTGTTTTAATGCGCCTGCTATCTTGTTCTTCACTAACTAGAGCACGAAGCTGTCGCAGTGTGTGAGTGAGTAACTGTGGAAATGTCAGCCTGTCATCGTTTAGCTCTATGCTAACTAATATTTCCCGGTTGACAGTTAAGTTTCGGAACATTCACCTTTTGGTAGCTTTGTAACTTTTAAAACGAATATTAAAAGTTGTTTCTCAATATCACGTAAAAAATGCGATAACTTAAAAAAAAACTTTTATTTTTAGTGGAATATTGTAGTTATAATAATTTATTAGACTGAAATAAGCAACATAGGATAATTACATATTTACATTTTAAATCTAAATATTCATAATAATATGTATAATATATAATCAAAGAGCATCAAAAAATTCGTCCACAATTGTAGTTATTACTTCATTGATTTGTAGGTAAATCTCATTTCCTACTTTCTAATGACGCCAATGAAATGGGGTTTCGAAATTTATATTATTTTATTAAAATATTCTTTTTAATTTCTCATATCGCTTTGAACATTATAAGATGACATTAAAAATATGAATAATAATATATATATACTGTTATATAAAACTCTTGCATGATTCAGTGACATAACTGTCGTGCCCCCCAAGTTACTTGCGCCTGCGCCGGAAGTGCACAACACCCTCACTTCCGGTGGAGACAACTGACCCGTTGTAACAGAATAATTTTGGGAGCTAAAAAACTTTGGGACAGCATGTCGAAGTGTTCGTTTGTAATATCGTTCTTTTTTGTAACTGAACCTGCGATATTTGTTTTGTGAACAGGTACCCTAACGTAATGATGCAGGCCGTTAGGCACATGCTCAGTAAATAAAAGGAAAACATTGTTTCTTTTTCCTAACAGACTAACAAGACTTACGAAAAAATCTCGCCATCGTTATACCTCGCGTATACTCGAACCGTTATGCGTAAATAAAGTATCAAAGTGTCAGCTCGTTCTGAAGCTCTGTAATGCTACACAATATTGTCGCCCTGCACATGTTAGACTGGCACAACTCATAAACCTCAACATTCCTTCTAAAACGTAACATATCTGACATACTTGTGTACAAAAAACGATGGCACTTTCATGATAAAGGATAGATTATCGTAACCCAGTGTGTCTGAGCAAGAATGCGTTTTTTTGTCGTCTCCCCGTCCCCTCCCTGCCCGGATACCTTTGTGTTAATGGCTACAAAAAATAAAGTGTTGTTGGCGTTCCGTTTCCTATGTCGAAGTGACGATGACGATGGCGTAATATTTATAGGAATTGGAAAATTCCTTTTGTTTACGCTGGTATATGAAATAAGAAAAGGTTCGCTTCGTTTGATTTACAAATAATAATGAAATCATTCGTTTGAGAACAGTGCTCTCCACTCTGGCAACATCACTTCGCCCGTATCTCAACATGTTTCTATTCGTTCTTGGGTATTTATTTTATTTCTTTTAAATATTTATCGTGGGCTGTACCGGTTGACGTCATCACGTCATCGCCGGCTGTCTCATGTCGTTAACAGTCAGCGATGGGGTTCTATCTCGTATAGGAGCCAAGCATTATACTGAGCGATGGCCGTTTTGCGCGGATATGACGCATGTTTTCCACCAACTTGCTTTTTCTTGTTATTTTTTTTTACTGCGTCATGTTTGCTGCAAATAAACGTGTTTTTTTTCTTTCTTGTCCCCCATTTCTTGTCACCTCATCTTGCACACTTGCCATTTTATACAACTGTTAAAGAATGACAGTTGTGATTTAATTGAGTATTTGAAACGGTCAAAAATAAAATATGAAATAACGTAGAAAAAGACCGCTCGTCTTAAAAACTTCCATCACCGTACAGAAATTAAATATTATGAGAACATATAATTGTAAAATTGCATTTAATGCTAATAAGTATTCCATTTGATTCTAAAAATCTGTAACGTCACATTGTTATATTTCATACAAATCTCGTACAAAATACGTGTTTTGACAGTTCATAAAAAGTAACGTTATTGACTACCTTTTCAAATACCTAATTATACGGACAATCAAAGTTACTAACAAACCTATGGATCTTATAGTGTGAAATAAAGTTATTATTATTTTATAATTTATGTTCTCGGCTAGCCGGGAAGAACTGATAACACGGGCCTAAGCCAAGTGATTATCAGGTGGTTAAATGTGGTCTCGTGCAGCAAATTGCACAGAAGATGGAAGCGTATTTGTATGTGGGTTTTCTGATTCATAACAGAAACTTTCTCAGAAGTCTGCATGTGTTTAGTATCGCTGCCTTCTGTAGCAGATGGTAGGTATTTGGGTGTAAGTTAGGGAATTTAGGGACTGGTGAAGCTGTTTGTATGTATTATTATATAAGTTGATAGTCAATGCGCTTCTTTTCAATTCTAACGCCATCACTCGAACTATTCCGTACAAATGCCATCGTGAAAATTTAGGTGAAGTGAGCTGTCAATAATATCAATACGTGGCGTAGAATGACAGCTCGCTTCAAGTTCACTTCGTCTAAATGATTACGGTGAGATTTTTTAGAATACATGCGCTGGTTCTAGGCAAATATTTTCGTTTCTGTAACAGTTGAAGAGTGACCCGGTACATGGTGGCCGGCGCTACTTTCACTCTCTCAGTAGAGAATAGACTCGGTTTAATGGCATGTTTTGATACACTTGGGAGCACGTAAACCGCCAAGCGTTCGGAAGGTCATTGGGGTAACGACTGCCGGCATCAGTACTTTATTCGCATTTTATTTTTATAACGCGTAGAGCACAAGCGTTAAGTCTTCATGAAAGTGTAAAATAAATAAAGTAGTTACAGTCAAAACAGACGAATAGTCAGGAAAATGATCAGTTTGCACAATTTAGGTAAAATTTTACACATAAGATCCGATGGGTTTCGTAAAACATGGCACGTCTCTCTTACCCATATTATCTTTTATATATTATTTATCATCTATGACTCGATTATGACGTAAAATTATTATGGGCAATTATTTTGGCAATAATGTTGATTATTGGGGATTCGTTTTTGGTTGGTGGTGGTGAGTGGTGTACGGCAGATGTCCGAACTTAAACCAAGCCAAATGAGTATGTGAAGCTCATCGCAGATGGCGTTTTTTAGTTTCTGCCTACCGCTTAATGGTGATTCTGAATATACTTCTAACGAAACTTTAGTGCAGATTTTTATCTAGATGCAGATGCACTAATAGAGCTTTCATCGACGATCGTGGGTAGGATTCTCAGGGCATTTTGATCGTCAGCCCTGTCCAACCTTCCATGACAATAAGGGTTATTTTCGTATAGCACGTTTCGCAACCTCTTTTGTGTTTAGATATTTTTTACCACATTTTACAAGCACATCTTATCGTAGACGCAGATCTCTACTAGATTAGGTAAAGCTGAAGACTTTGTTTGTTTGAACGCGACTATCTCTGGAAGTACCCGTAGGATTTGAATAGTTCTTTTTTCATTTGATAGCCCTATTTAACATCACAGTACGACACTCGGGAGCCAAACATCAGAAAAAAAATCTGAATTAAAGTTAAGTAAAAACGCGACCCGACGCGGTGAGTCATGGGAGCATGAAACTTCATGTGCGGTGGCGACTTGGTAGTCGCGGGCTGAAGCAAGTCTTTTATGAAAACTCCGCTATAGTCAGCAGCCAGCCATGCTTAGTTGGATGCTATTTAATATTGGCGCGTATTTAATCGATTTTTTTGAATAGCAATTTAGCTTTCCTTAAATTATTATTGAACTCTCTAAAGAAAATGTATGCCCCTTTTTTTGAACCACAAATATATCTATGTGGTGGTCTTAGAAATACTAAATATCTTTGTTATTGCGGACAACGGAGATAAAAAGATAGTTAGCTAAAAAGAAAGGCCAAAAAGATTTTAAAAATCATGAATGTAATCCAAATAAACGTTCATCATTAGAAGATCCAAGAGAATTAAATATTTGTGTTTATTCGTTTTTTTTTGTCAATACGGTACTGGATTTTGTTAAGTTGCTAGCCGAAAGTCTGACAGCCTGTCTTACCAAGGGGTATCGTATTACCCTGTTAGTGGGTTGTGGAGGTCAGATAGGCAGTCGCTCCATGTAAAATACTGGTATTCAGCTGCAACTCGTTATACAGGAAGCCGACCCCAACATAAAAAGGGAAAAAGCTAGGCAGATTGATTGATTTCGTTAAGGCAAGCCGTATTACTAAGGCGTTAAGGAAAAGCGAAGTGTTGACCTAACTGCGCGCAGTACACCACATGTGCCCATCACAAAACATAATAGGAGCGTAACCACACTCGAGCCGCGAACGAATGTCAGCCGCCGACCAAACTTAGGCAACTTCCCGTGGAAAACAGTAAGTGTCGAAATTTAGTAACGTATAATTAGCTGATGCCAAGGCACTGTTGCACGGTTCACAAAGGTCCCTGAAATAGTTAACGTAACCAGGTGTTGATTGTAAATCTAGATACACGTTGGTTTTTCGTATTTACACGACTGCCCAAAAAAAGGCGTATTTTGATGTGTAGAGGGAGAAAGGTCAGATTTCATTTTTCAATTTGATTATTTAAAAAATATGGTATCAGAAATATCATGTAAATAAAAGAATATTTAACTAAGGCGTGACTGGTTACATCTACAACGTGGCGCTACAATGGTGACTTTAATTTAACACACGGGTACCATATAAATGTTGATAGGTTAAAATAAATCGCAAATTAAAAAAATAATAATAAAATCAACTCTTCTACTTTTTGCAGTTGTTTTATCCTAATAGTACCTATAGCTAATTATTTTTAATTGTTATTCTTTTTATAAATTGATGCGAATGTTATGATCCGTGACCCCGGCAAATGACCGCTGCGCGACAATTCTTCAAGGTAGCTCTAAGATGCTATTTTCTAACAATTTAAATAAATCCGTAAATAATAATGTTAAATGTAAATGTAATGTCTTCTTTAAACCAAAATGTGTGTGTGAGAAATTAATGTCACCATTATAGCGCCACGTTGTATGTTATGGGTACCTCCGAAATCGAAACCAAAATGCAAAAGTAGGTAGGTAATACTACAATGGAGGTAAGATATAGGAGCCCCGGCAAGTCATGCTGGCCAGAACAAAGTCTTTGGCAATTTGCCGTCACCCAATGCATTTTTGTATCGTGGTTCAATAGTATGATCAAAAAATATAAAGTAAATTAGCAAACCAATAGTAAGTACAGATCTCTAAAGAAAAATAAAGTTTTTATGTCGAAACAAGTTTTTTCTTTTAAAAAAAAGCCTAATTCATATTTTTAAATGCGTCTTGTATCATAAACTACCCATTATTACTTGCTTATATTATAAGCAATTACTTAGTACTTAACTAATCATACAGAATAAAAAACTACCAAATATAAATAGACTGATTATATAACAGAAAATTTTCCGCCCACCTTTCTTCAGGGAAATGCAATCAGCGCTGCTGGAGGGCTCGCGGCCCGTCCACCGCAGGACATGGCGTATTCAGGCCAAAGGATCGATATTAAAAGCACTAGTGCGCATGTCGTTTCACCTAGCTCTGTCTAGGACAAAGACCACCCTGCACCCTGCACTGCGCAGTTGCAGGGCGTATCGATTATCTATTTAAGGACACAAAATAGCTAGCTGGCCTCGCCCTGGATCCAGCACGTTCTTTGTCTTCAAAAATGTGATTTTTAATCAGTTTTAGGCCATGATTAGGGCCTAGAAGTCTTTATTGACTGCCTGCAATGTCGTGTGAGCTAATAGCTTAGTTCTGAAAAGCTGTATTGTCAAGATAAAATGCGATGAAGGATTTCCTTTGTCTTCAAAACTATGATTTTTATGAAATATTGGCCATGATTAGGGTCTAGAAGTCTTTTTTGACTGCCTGAAATGTCGTGTGAGCTAATAGTTTAGTCCTGAAAAGCCGCATTATCAAGATAAAAGGAGATGAAGGATTTCCTTTGTCTTCAAAACTGTAATTTTTAATAAGTTTTGAGCCAAAATTTGACCTTAGAAGTGCTGGTAGGGTGCAGCAGATGTCGTCAGAGCTAAAAGTTCTATGCTAAAAGGCAGTACTGAAAAGTTATAGGCCATGAGAGATTTGGGATTTTCCTTTGTTCTCAAAACTTACAAACTATGAGGTTTAGAAAAATAATTTAGTTTATATGGAGCATGTTCTAGCAGTATGTGCATCGCCTGTCACTTACTAAAGGATTAACAGCCATCATTTTTAAATCTAGCTTCTACTAAGTATCTCATCTGTGCGTGAGCTTGATTTCCTTTGTCTGCAAATGTATGAAATTTAGATTTTTTTGAGAAAAAATTAAATCTGGCGTTCACGACATCTACATTAGTAGGATAGGATCCTTATTATCATACTTATTTGAAAATCTCGCCAAAAGCTCAACCGTTCCTAATAATTCGGGCACTTTCTTTGTTTTCAAAACTCCATAAAGATGATCTATAGAATCTTTTCTGGTTCCTGCATGAGCGCCCTTTTATTATTTAGGAAGTTTAGCAGTGTACTGATATCATGATTCGTCTAACAAGCTTACCTTTAGACCGAATCATAATTTCCTTTGTCTACAAAAGTATGATTTTTAGTAGTTTTTTTGGAATAAAATAATGGCGTAGTTGTCCTTATCAGCCTTTTTAAATGAAGTGGGAACAAAAAAAAATTTTTGCAAATCATCAAAACCCGAATCCTGAAACTTCAGGCAGCACCATTCTCATAAACTAAAACATGTTACTAAACGATTTTTTCTTGTTTTAATTACATTAATTATTAAGAACACATAATACCTGGGGTTAGGTTTTGCTCGAGGATTTTATCATGTTCCGACTTATCGATTCAACCATGTCGCTTATCTGTAGCGAGGCGGGGATTCCTTTGTCTTTCAAATTAAGAGTTTTTTTTCTATATCAGGACCAAATTAGGGTGAGGTTACCTTAGTGATCTGTTTACTAGCCGTAAGAAATCTCTCCTTGGAAAAGAAAATTCTATTGTGTTTTTTTCTGATAATTAGGAGCGAAAGTACCTATAATCTTATCTTTGAAATCAAATAATAAATAATCCCGTTTTAATTGGGGCGTTACTAAGATGAAAGGTACCCCTGGTTGCTAATAACAACAAACAGATTTAGCACGAGTTCTTTTATATTCTTTCAAGGCAATAACCATGGAAACAAAATTATTGCCAATTGATTTCGGATCAATGGCGTAGGTGAGGTTCATAATATTGTAGGCGTTTCGAAGAATAGTCTTTTGAAGAAAATGTTTTTCTCCGTTTTGATTTGTTTGTCACCAGTTTGGAGGTCGAGTCATATCAAGGTTATATTAATATCACACTTATAACCTTAACTCTGGGCTGCTCCTCATAATTTCCATAGTATAAAAACTCAATAGGCCTGACCAGGGACCAAAACCGGGTCTCCACGCAGAAGCCTGCCTCGCAATCACAAGACCAACGACCCAGGCTTATATCTTAAACACTAATCTTACCATATCTTAGTGTCCAAAGTTTCCGTACACCTACACTTTTCAGGACCAAAAACCGCCCGATGCTTCGATTGGCGTCGCCACCCACTAACAATTGACATAGGTAATAAAATATATTTACATTTGCGACTCGACGAAAACGATTAATTGTCATATATATGTCGTGTACCGATGCGTTAAATATTTGTACCGTCGACTTGTTATTAGTAATTCTATCTGTAGAATCTATTTACTTAGTATACATAAGCAAGGTTTCCGCTCAGCTGGCACATTGTGCAGCCAGCGAAATGCCTGAGGAAGACAGCGGTATGCTCCGACGAGTTCTGCGCTCAACTGTTAAATTGAATGCTGACATTTATTGACTAGATATTGTTATTCTTGTATTATTGTTGTTGTTGCTTGGATGTGTTTATGTCTTATTGCGTAAAAAGGTTTTATTATTAATATTAATTGAGTTAGTATTAGAACATGTGGTAAGCTCATTATTTTTTAAAAAGCACAGCTAACTGCACATCCGTTATTTTAAAAAATATTCAAAAAATTGTACAACATTTCCATCATAAAATTAAACGAATCGAACACTTCAAACCGTTAAAATCAATAAAGTTATTTAGTATTGATTATTATTTAAGTTTAATTTGGGTTTTTTCGTGATATTATTGTAAACTGTAAATATTTACACCGCTTTTAAGCAAGGACGAGTCCTGATTATAACTCTACTTACAAACTTTTACCACGATTAAATATTTTTATTTATGCACTGCGAAAATCACCTTTACTGCTACGGCGCAGTCTATATCAAATTATTACCACTGATATGTGGGGTTGTCTGTGCCTATATTTGGCACGCAGTTCTTATTGAGAAGGTGATTTGATTTAAAAAGCTTCTTAGAATTACTGCGAGTTTTACCAATGAATCTGAATACAAGTACACTACACCGTGTTAAAGAATTGTCAGTGTCAATATTCCATAGAAAATAATGACACTGAAAATGACACCGCTCTTAAACGTAGTTTATGCGCGCGATGTTCAGTTTCATTGGTGAAATTCGCCCTTAGTTGAACGATTTTTTACAATACTCTCGGGGTCATCGACATTATTCTTAGACACCTTCTTTAGCCGTCATCTCAGTAGTCGGCCCCTTGCTATAGCTATGTCATCTTCCAACACGGTACATCTATCGTTTCTCTAGTTTTCAGAGCTCTACGGCAAACCACGTCAAATAAATTATATCAATTTTAAGCTGACATCGACGCGCAGCATATGAATAAAATATGTACATATTTAAGTAAGCGATCGATAGTCGCATATATCATCGGGGTAAAAGACATGCGGCGCGGCATTTATCAGTGTTAGGTGTTAGTGCTTTCTTTCTAACTTTCATTACAAAAGCTGAACTCAGTTTATTATTTAAATGTACTCGGTTGGTCACGGGTGTCATTCGTGGGTTCTTTGATAGTCGTTAGAGGTCGTCAGAAGCCCGGGAGTTTGACAGCCAGACTCACAAAGGGGTATCATTATGACCCTGTTGCTGATTGTGGAGGTCAGATAGGCGGTCGCCCCGTAAAATACATGGAATTCAGCTGCATCCTGTTAGATAGGAAGACGACATGAAGATACTTGGGAAAATGACTACTTAGTTGAGGCAGATTCGTTTTAGACTCGTACAAGTATTTTTAATTGCATAAGAAACTCATTAACACCTAAATACAAACCTAAGAAAAAGCTAAGACGAGTGTTCCTTACGCCATTTCTAAAGAGTGGCGCACCGGGCGGAGCACGCGCAAGTAAAAGTAATTTTAGTTAAGATGCCGAGTGAAAGTATCATAATTAAGTTTAGTTATCTGTTATTTTGTAACTCGTGACGCCACCTACAGTCCGTTATGAGAAACTCATTGTTTGAAGTTAACATTTTTAGGTGATGTACGCGAATGGCGATGATCAACGAAAGTATTCGCACCGTCCGTTCAGTGGCGCTAGACGAAAGTGTTTTTGCTTTTTGAAGTAGATAGTGGAATATTTTGGTCTATTAACCAGTTTATTATCATCAATTAATTTTTGATTTAATTTATCAATTCCGGTCACGAATGTCTTCGTAACATTTTAATTTATTGGCGAAGCACTTGTTTATCGAAATAATCTCACTTTCGCATTTTAGAATAACTAGTCTAGATTCAAGATAAAGCTCTTTTGCGCTAATATCGTTAAGAATTTTAGTCCGAACGTCCGTGAGCGTGACCCTCCCGCTGAAGTATTTTATTTCAGGAGATGGCCGCGTTTTCGGCGGTTGGGTTAAAAGTACCTTTCAATATTTAAATACGGGCTCAAAATAAATAGCACTTTTTTACTGCATAATGATATCATACCTAGACACGATGAAACAAAAGAAAACTGATTTTCTCAACTCATACTTCAGGTAACAACCGTACCAGGGTCGTTGAGCCCAAAAAGTTTTATTAATTTAACGCGTCTGCAGTTGCGCTAGCTAATTTAATTTGAAGCTGTATAAGGCAACAAGGCGGCAGCAGAGCTGACTGCTGAACCTTAGCTTGGTCGAAAATACTCCGGCGATTGTAATTGACACGATGCATGGAGCAAACTTTCAAGCAGAATAAGATTGTTTTTTTAAGAATTTCTGAACTATCTTTTGTCAGTTATTAGGGAGCCAGCCTGTTGCCATCAATCGGGAACAAACAGCCGTAATATTAAGGTCCAATAAAATGAAAAAAACAGCGAAATACAGAATAAAAAAATCACACAGTATTCTCCCACTCTTCCGGGACAGCATTATACCAAAGTTCCTTACTATTAGGTTGGTTCGGGAAACAGGTGTAAAACACAGTGAAACTGCAGTAATTACAGGCATCTGCAACATCCCGTCTGCGAGTGACAATGACTTCCGCAAACAGCTGTTTTACGTGAAAACTTCAGTAATTGTGCAGGACGGGTCTGGCAACTGAGCGGACTATCACGCTTGCAATCCCCGAAGGGTTGGGTTGAGGTGGATGGTAAACCCACATTTCGCCAGTTATTAAAAATCAACCAAGGCTCTATAGAAAATAACGCGCCATTTTATAACTGCGAAGTATGTAATTAGAAAGATGATGTACAACTTAAAAAAATCTTCTAAAATATTTGTATATCGCAAATTATTATCGCCGCGGGTGATTTACGTATGTCTTTATGTGATTACCGGAAAGGGCTTTTTAAATATTCTGTCCGAATGTAGAACTGCAGCTACGCGTAAATTTAGTGTAGGTACCGCATGTAGCATTCATAGTACAATCGATACATTCGACACCCCGGTAACACCTGCCCATCAATAGGCGACGTAACTCGAATCAATCGCGTGTCGCTCTCCACCGCCGCGCAAGTTCGCCGTCGACCTGATTACGACCAACTAACTGCGCCTTGGACTCATAACGGTGCAAGAATGCGGCCCCGCCCGCTAGCCGACACCTCACATATTACGGATTTCGGAATTTATTTAAATGGGACGGCTTATATTACAAGGCGCAACTGCTGTTAGATTCTACAGATGTTTCTGAACGGAAAGGCATTTTTGTAACTGTTTTATAGTTAGATTTGACGTGTCAACAAAGTTTTGTTATTCAAAGTGCTAATTATGTGAAAAAAACTATGGTAGTAGCGTCACTAACAAACCATCTTCAATGCCAATTCAACAACACTTCGTTATTTAATTTTTAAAGATAAGTATGAAGTAATAAAATTCCTTCAAAATTCTTACGATTGTGATAGAAAGTGGTTTCGCATTTTAGGTGCAGATCTGTTTTTATTGACATCTTAGCTCACTCCCCTGGAATGCCAGTGCATGTTCACTAGCTCTAGGCCGAAATCGAAAGCGCGGCGATGGACTTTAGACATTAGGCGCTGAACCGAGCGTTCAAATCTCAGTCCACGGCCTCTCCCAAGCTCGGCCTCAACTCTGCTCACCCTCCATTGCCGCGGCGTTGACACGGAACCTTTGTCTGCTCTTTACTTTCCCCAAATGATTCACGTCGGTGTCATACATAGAGAAGTGTCTCAGAAAGTAATGAATCACGTATTTCATGGTTTCTCTGCAATAAACATTTAAGCATGTCCATAAAAACACGTCCGCTCCCACAGTCTAAAAGCAAAACGTCATATGATGAAGCTCTACCTATGTCAACGGTCCGAAACAAAGCAAGGGTCTCCTAATAGGTACTTCGCTTGGACGACATTGTTAAATGATATTAATTTCTTTAAGTAAGTGTATCAAACAAGGTGTTTTCAATCTGACTAGGTACACGTAGCTCAGAGGTCCCTAGATGGACTTTCCAAAATTCAAATGTTGTCAGGCCAATCCCAATTTATTTGGGGTCGGCACAATATGTCGTTAGCCTGAAATCTGTAGTGGCACAGATTTCATAGTACTCGTATACGAGTACGAATCTGCTGCAAAAGCTTCCATTTAAGTTTTTTAACTCCAGAAAAATTTGCTAATTTTCGCTTAAAATGAAGCGACAATGTCCAAAATCATGATTGTATTCCCGGTACAAATCGTTCTAAAAGTTTATGGAATGAGTAACGAGTGAGAATTGCCGTCCTGCCCAGAAATAGTAACAACTTCACTAAACGTCTCTTCAAGCTAACATTGCTAACAATCAACCCTATCTCTGCTGAATCGGTTAAACCCGGCCGATCCGACCCAAATGACTTCATTGGGAAAATCTAAAGTTTCTCATAATACTTCGCAACACTATACCGGACAAATACCAACTGTAACAGTTCAATTTTAAGGTTTGTAATGCTGTGTGGTTGTGCAAGCTTTCACATTGCTGATGGGATTGCGTCAAGATTATCTTACTCACGCTACGAAAGTTTTCTCAGAAGCCGTACGGAAGCGTTCTTGTCTTGTGGATTTTCATGACGGTCTGGTTCATATTGTTGGTGACTTCGAGTGATGAGTGTCTTCTCATCTTCTTAAATATTATTTTCGGCATGTTGGGGAAGATGCTTTGTAGCGTCGGATTTTGCATGGGAATTATTATGATGTTGGGTCTTCATATGTTTGTCATTAAATAAGCCTGCTTAAAGGTTTAGTGGCCAAAATAGAGGACATGTGTCCACATGTCCTTTATTTTTGGCAACTGAACCTTTAATAGTAGGTACTTACTGATTTTGATTTATCAATCACTTCAGGCCAATAGTTGAATTGAAAAATATATTACGTATAGTCATGATTTCCTTTAAAAAATCTCCTAAGCTACTTTTTTCTTATTCTTCTACGAAAAGTGATGTCGTTCGAGATTTTGAATATAAACCGTATATTTGAATTAACCCAGAAGCATATATTAATATTAACTGTGCTTATAACCCGGTCAGTGCGACCGGTTCGCGCAAGGGCAGGGTTAGGTCGCTGGTCACCTGTTTGCTTGGTCGTAACCCTGAGAGAAACCAACCATGAACAGACAATTATTAAGCACTAAAACTGTGTTTATATCTAAGAATATATTATGCGTGTGCGCCTAGATCATGATCCGGGAGAAACTAGACAATTGGCTTCAAAGATACTCAAATAACTAATATTTTTATGATTATACATAAATTAGATATGACAACGTAACTGTTACTTAGAATATTTTCCAGTGCTAATACAAGCTATGAGCTCTGTGGTTACATAGGTACCGACGGAACACATAAAGCCCGCACGCCACCAAAGCGGAGGCGTGAAGAGATGTTTGGTGGATACCAAAGCTGTGCGAAGATGGTGCGTACTGGCGGCTAGACTGGAGCTGAGATGTGTCCTGGTTTAAGCGGAGCTGAGTTGCGTGTGGCGATGGTTGAATGATGAGAAGGACGCATAATTTAGTTTTCATCTTCGCTGCGCGTCGTCGCCAGCTTGCGAGGCACTGCTCACCTTTCCGCTTCGATCGTGCCATACAAAGATGATACATCTCCGCTCAGTGTTATCCACTGAAACTGAGTGGGTACGAGAAGTATGAATAACGAAATTCTATTGGTTGTTTGCAATACATCTCCGCTTTTCTCGCCTCGTCTCCGCTTTGGTGGAGAGAGTTCCGGGCTAATGGGAATAGCGTGTTTTGGTTACTGTCAGATGCATAAAATCCAACAGCGTGGTCTGCATCTCGGCTTATTTCTTCCCGGATAGCATACCTGTAGGCCACCATGCTGTGAATAAATCAGCTGATCTATTCTGTAACAAGCTCACCGCGAAAGCTTAGCTCTCACTAGACTCACTAGAACTTGATGTGAGCTGTCATTGCACCTGATGCTGGCGATCCTCTTCTTCTTTTCGTGTGGTTAGCGACTAATCTGGTGTCAAATTTTTTAAGCTGCCCATGGGCCTCTGACTGAGCTTCACATGCTGTTGAGAAATATTCATTGGTGAAGGAAAACATCGTGAGAAAACCAGCATATCTGAGAGATGCTCGCGATTGACTCTAATGACGGCTCACTGCACCAAGTTTTACGGTGAAGTTTTTACAGAGCGAAGAAGCGAAGTTCGTACCAATTGTAAACTGTTACCTTGTACTGCCATGGTAGTGATGATAGTAAGGCCCTAATAGGCAGTACCATAGAAAGCACGGGTTTTGACCCCGGTTGAGGTAAAGCGTTGTTGGATTTTTTCATCAGTTATTTTTCGGTGGCGAACCGGATTCTGGATTTCTGATAAGAACATATCAACGAAAGAAGGTGCAACAACTTGTTACTTCAGTAGCTAGCTCGTTCCTGGCACGAAGCCAGCGGTTCGCTCAACAGCTGGAACCAGCTTAGAGCGATACGACAACTTAACAGTCAATAAACATGCCGTTGCATGTTAATGCAAATGCAATGCTCGGTTCATGCAAAATTTAATGTTTTGACTTAACGCACACGTTTGTGGCGAAAACTTTGAAATATGAGCAGTAGGTAGTGATATTCGGTGAAAATATCACCGTAAGAAGGTTGACGTGACGACTCCCGGCCACCGTAGGCGCGGGCCTGCGGGCGGTGAGTAATGGGTGACTCACCGTCCGATCAGCACCAGACCCGTGCCGTACGGCGCGTATATGTTCCACGCGCGCCTCAAAGAGATGTCAGCATATGAAGGGGCCCCCCAGGGCCAAGCCTGCCGGGTAAGCGGGATTGTCCGAAAGGGTTACCGCTACCCCGGAACATAAAGGGCTACGGAAGGAACATGGATGGGTTTTAGTCAGTAAGAGTCTGACACTCCCTTCCGCTCCACCCAGAGCGGGAGCAGTCATTGGATGATTTCCCAGCCTTAAAAAAAAAAAAAAAAGAAGGTAGGTGAAGTGAGTTTAAAGTGAGCTGTCAATAGTGTCAATCCCTAGACTTGGGTGGAAAGACAGCTCACTTCACTTTAGTTTTCACCGTAAGATTGTTACAGAATCGGGCGACTGATTTGAAGGCCAATTCAATGCCATGCCTAGGGATTGCAATCCCCGCGGGAGACGCCCCGGGCGTCGGGAGCCACGTGACGACTCCCGGCCACCGTAGGCGCGGGCCTGCGGACGGTGAGTAATGGGTGACTCACCGTCGGATCAGCACCAGGCCCGTGCCGGGTATTTTATGCCAATTTTATCAAACCAACTTAAAACACTCAAAAGTTTGAAAAATCCGGATAATCTGGATTTAAATCGGACAAGAATACAGAAATCCGGATTTAAAAAAATCCGGATTTTGCAATCCCTAGCCATGCCATTGAATTTGAATCGAAATTGAATGCTAATTTCACCAATGAAATTAAAAGTAATCAACACATCTAAACCGCGTTCAAGAGCGATCACTGTCATACTTCTTAGGGAATATTGTCACTGACAGATTTTGAACGCGGCTTAAAGGAGATTGTTCTAGACCGCCCTATAACCAACAAACATTTGACGTGTACGTTAATTTTAATTATATTTTAATATGCTTTTTAAAAATAATAAATTCAAGCGGACACTGTTTAATTCTTAATAGGTTTTTAAAAGTGACCTCATTGATTTTATTACCAACTGAACTCGCCATCTTTCAAGGAATTGTCAATGTGAATGTCACAAAAGATTTGATAGTGTCGCTCTCGCTCATATTACATAAATATCGATATCGACGACGATGTCCATAATATCTAGTGATAAATAATGGATGTTCGATATTTAACACTTCCAAAACATTGAAAATGTGCAACATAAAAGTTTTTCATGCATATTTTTTTTATGGAATTAGTTCCGTGAACATTTTAATGGAACTTATGATGAATATGGCCTAGCACGATTATGATGAAAATATAATGAACAAAACAAACTCACAAAATGTACATACTAGTCGAATGAGGGATTTTCTCACAAGTGAGAAAATATTAGTTCAAAAGAGGCGTTGGTAAAAAATACGTCACTGTCTCAGGTTTTTGACATCAAATAAGCTTTCTTATTTACGGATCTTATTTTTGTTATCAGTAGCCAGTAAAACAAAGACGTATTTTTTACCCACGCCATCTATTGAACTATGTTTTTTCACTCGTCAGAAAATCTCTCATTTAACGATTGAAATGTCATTTGCGACGCAACTCTAGTGAATTGTTCTCATAACCATTTCACGACTTCAATAGCCATATTTTTACTTTTTAAGTACTTAAACTCTATTTTTAAAAGTCGCAAACTAAAACGTTACACATTGTTCGTTGGGAACAAAATATTTTATTTTAGCATTAATATAATTGAACTAGAATCATAGCAACAACGGGTTTATGTTTGAAACGGAACAAATTAATTTACATTTGACATAATTATTGATCTGTCATTTTGGTCTGCTAAATTAAAACCACAGATTAAATAGGTGGTCATTGATAATCGATATACAATGATTGATATTCAAGAGAGCATCTCTACGTCACTACGTCACGCGTCAGTCGGTGCCTGTGGCTGTGTTGTGTTGTTGTGAATACCTACCTATTTGGCGATTTCTTTTGGCGTTTTTGATTTTGTTTCTGTTTAACGGACTACAATTTGGATTGCTTTCAACGTGACCTGGCTTCGAATAACTGATTCTGTGATCTGCTTAAACGACACCTTAGCATTTTGACAACGGATAACGGACTTCGCTTAAAGTAAACTTCAACCAATAAATAATAACTGTACCTAAAAGGCATAATACAACTGTATTTACGGTAATATTTTACTGTATTTGAAGTTTAATGCTTTGTAGAAACCAGAAATAGCGATTTTAGAAGGAATTACTTACGTTTTCTTTTATTAAAAATAACCTCAAAATCGGTTCCTTTTCTTTAAATAAATCTTTTCTCTAAAGTGTCCGTCAACAAACTTTGTTCTTATGGGCTACTAAGGGCAGTTTACAAATAGAAAATGATTTTTTCTACGCTGTTGGCTCCAGGGCGAACAATGTATGGGCGTAGAACAATCTCCTTTGCTGATAGCGCTCAGTTTCATTGATAAAATTTGCCCTGAGTAGGTAACTTATATCATGACTTCTTACAGTAAAGTTTGAACATCCTTGTTATGGAGTTGCAGGCATTGCAGCATCGAGGTGAATGACCGATTGTAATGTATACAGTACTTCAAACCTACTGATAAGCTTCACACAATGTTTCACAAGAGAAACATATCTTCATATTCATATTACCTGTTGTCTTTGGTGTACCGTTTGCCGATATAAGGGTGATTTGTTTTAGCGACGTTATCATGAAACTAATTTAGTACCTACCTCAAGTTTTTATCGAAACAAGTGATGATCGAAGTAAAGAAATTATAATATATCCATAACAAAGTTATAAGGGGTCAAAAATGGCCTAAACTACTTCGGGAATTGGATGGTACGGCCGCGGCCGTAGCGCTTTTTTGTTCGACTTGACGGGGGCACTACCGTGCCCCCAAATATTAACAATGCACGTTTGAGAAAATGTATAAAAAAGGCTGTTGTTTTATGATTGTATTAAATCCATGGTTAAATGGTTGAAGGAATGCTACACTGTATTTCTCTAAAATCTCAAAAACGACTGGACCTACGAAGGTGGGATTTGGCACAGAGGTAGATTATGAGAAGGAAATGTCAGCTAAGAGGATTTTAAGGAACTCCTCGCGTAAAGGAGAGAAATAGAGGGCGGAAGTTTGTATGAAAAAATTTCGGGCAGTGCCGCGGGCAGCACCTTGTTATTGTAGTTTGAATTTACCGAACCTATCCATGATCAATATTTTTTTTCTATTCCGTTGTCGGCTGAAAAGAAACCAGGCCGAATTCCGTTTTCGATTTCAATAGGTCTCTATTTCGATGGAAATGATCCGTTTGTAGGACATCTTGTTTTCATCTCACGCTGAGTTCTAAAAAAAAGTTCTGAAAAGTACTTATGAAATACTTTTTCAATCAAATCATAATTTCCCCAAGGCTTACATGTTTGATACACACGTACATACTACTACGATCTCCTGCTGAGATGATAATGATCTAATCTCGATGAGTCACGGTGTCGTCGACCCCACCTGCGGTATGACCCACTAAGTTTTTGTGCCGCCGGTCGCAGGCGCAGGGTAGAAAGTTTTCGAGAAAGGCGCCGCGGTGACCTTGTCGCGAGGAATGTTGTAGGTGTGTTTATTCATTTAAATAAATATTTTATTTATATACCTACTTGATTTAAATGCATAGAATTGAAAAATAATTTTGTTCCGATTATTTTTATATTTGTTTTACTTTATCTAGCTAGAGAATGGGGAGGCCTGTTTGTATTATTGAGCTATTTGTACATCCCTGCAATTTGATCACAGTCAGATTCAGGATTAGCGCCCAAAACGGCCGTAAAATTACACATTATTCTGTGTGATAAAAAATATTAAGTAATAAGCTACGGGCTTCAAGCACTAATAAAAACACAGTTGTTTCAACCGCATTGTGAATTTGTTTTAACATTTCAACATCTCCTCGAATCCCATGTCAGAGAATCCATAACAACATTCAACTATGTATTCGAATTTTGAAAAGTTGATAGCAATTCAAAGTTCATGTTTATTAAAATACATTCTTATGTATTAAACAAAAGTTTAAGCATTAGTGAGGTGAGGTCGCGACAGACCTCGTACAACATGGTGGAGCAAGCTGGATAGATTCTGACAAAACTGAAAAGACGAAGCGAGGCCTAGAGAAAAATTGAAGGAGTGAAGTGGAGGCCTAATCCTAGAAGTAGGACAGCGCAGGCTAGTAAAGAAACAAAAAAAAATAGTAGTAGTACCTATCTGCACACGTTATTCTATAACTATACACAAAAACTCCAGTATGATCAATTGCTCTCTGCATGTTGTCCCAGTGTAAGACGTAGGTAGCAGAAAATGTCATTATCCACCGTTTTAACCTCGAAAAACTTTATAATGACTTTGTTGAATAATTAAAAAAATAAACCGAGGAGCCTCCCCCCCGTCTCCTAGCTCACACGCTGACGTATGGCACTGACATTACTCATGTGCGTGATAGGTGCTAAAAATAATTATTTTCTCTGTCCGACTACACTGCTAGGTCAGGCACGCTTTCTTAATCAAGCTAATAGTTTCGGAGACGACTGTCTCTGCATTATCATGATCTGGCGCTAATTTTCCACTTCCTGATTTAACATTACGCGGTGCAAAACTATATATGTCAGACTATGTTTGAAGTTATCGTGATAAATAATAACAACGGCACGGGTCGTCGATTGAAGGTTAAGTTATGGTTGCCGCGATCGGTCTGTGGATGGGAGTCCACCCCAATTTGCGTGAAGCGTTCCACATTTTTGCGTGTCATCCTTGCGCAGGGGCCATGCTAATCTTCTCTGTATCGTTCCAATTTTAGTATATGTACTTGCTTCGGCAGTACATATACTAAAATTGGAACGATACAGAGAAGATTAGCATGGCCCCTGCGCAAGGATGACACGCAAAGGTTTCGAGTGGCTTCTGTGCCTGGGAAAGCACGTTAACCTGTTGGCCTTGGATGTCAATCCTGGTTCTCTGACAGTCGAAACCAGTAGCCACAAGTCCGAAAAGTTGACCCCGTGGTAAGACTGGTTAATCTTATCACTGGAGTCTTGTTACCCAGTAACTGGGTTGTGGAGTTCAGATACTTGTACGCTCCCTATAAGCTGCATCTATAATTCTGTATTCTGCTGCATCCGAGCAGTAGTGGCCCACTGGTATCGCATCCAATTAACGAGTTGTAGGTCGTGAGTTTGATCCCAGGCAAGCAAGTTACTTTGCGTATTAATTTTATCACCACTCTCTCAAAACGATGACCTCCCTATTAAATAGGGCTAAAACATACCTGGCGAAATGTGGGTGTACCTACACTTAAATAATGTAAAAGAAGTGTACCTAACCTCTGCTTAGCCTTTTGCGGATTGCAGGTGTAATGTTGTGTGTTTTAAAATATTTGTAAATATGTGAGCACCATGTATTTATAACATAGTTAATTTTACCTGCTATTGTTATATAATTTGTTTTTTTTTACCTTTTGTGGTGTAGTATTATTTTTCTGGAAGCATCGTCTTCACATATCTTTATCTATATACAGGGTGAAATTGAATTCATGGGCATTATTTTAAGGGGTCATTGTACTGATCATTATGAACAACTTTCACTATGGGAACAACCCTGAAATCGAATCTGCTATACCATACAATAAGCTCGCATAACTCGTCATAATATAGGGAACAACAGCTGATTTGTTTTCAATTAATACAATTAGACACTTGATACCTAAAACACATGATTTCATTCCGATATAACCGAACTTCACGCGGACGAGGTCACGGGCACTAGCTAGTTATTTTATTAAAGTTCCACGAACCTATTTCGAACCGTACCGCGCTTGGTAGCACTACAAAAAAGCTCTCCTGTTGGAAAATGATGTAAAGGGTTCCAGGAAATCCAACTGAGGGGGCTTATGAGTCGATAACAGCCTCCCGCCGACCCCCATCTCCTCGTTTCCGTCCGGACGGTTGTAGCTCTCGTCCTGGGTGAAGTCACGGTGACGTGCGCGGTAGCGGGCGCGGTAGCGGGCGCGGTTGCGGGCGCGATTTGATGGCCATAATGCATCGCGACGTGTAACTTATTAAACTCAAGGGGAAGATTTATAAAAGCATGATTAGACCAGCCGTCTTGTATGGATCAGAGTGTTGGGCCACAAAAGGAATGAATGAAAGACAATTGCATGCAGCTGAGATGAGAATGCTAAGAGGGATGTGTGGTGTTACCCATTGGATAGAATACGGAATGAGTATATAAGAGGAAGTCTGAAAGTGACACCGGTGACTGACAAGTTGTGTGGAAATCGGTTGTCATGGTATGGGCATGTTATGCGGAGGAATGAGGAAAATGTTGTCAGGAAAGTTGTGAGCATGAATGTGGATGGCTATACAAATAGAGGGAGACCAAAGAAACGATGGATGGATTGTGTCAAAGATGATATGGCTAGGAAGGGAGTAACTACCGAGATGACGACTAATAGAGAAGTATGGAAGAAAGACATGTAATTGGGAAAAAAAAATGGGGCAAATAAATTGGGATAAGGGCAGGAGAATGATGAGTGCATCGCGACGTGTGGTAAAGCGGGCACCAGCTAGACTTGTTTCCACTAGGTAAAACAGAAGACTATCGCTCGCTAGCTAGGTCAGTCCCATCACATTATAAAGTTTGCCAGTTCCTATCAGTAGACTGTTAATACTAAAATGTGTACTGTGGTCCCCATAGTAACTCCGCCAAGCTCGTCATCCTGAACGAGACCTTAGTCTAGCTAGCTAGATAGGTACGTGGAGTTGTGTGAGCCGGGCCCCCGTTTCCATGGCAACTGTGGATATAGCCGTCATGACTGTCTAGTTGCATCTCCCTTTAGTATTGATCGATTGGACGGTGCAGGGCGTAGCTCGTGTCCTGTATAATTTATTGCACGTTATGTTAATATTTAACTGTTGAAATGTGGATTTACTGTAGAACACCGCTGCCAAACCCTTCGAGCTTTACAGGTGCAATGTCATGTTACGTTGATTTTAATCATAACATTTATATACAAAATAATTCAAAGGCATACAAAAATCTACATGATTAAAAATTGGTAGTGGAGAAGAGCTGGCAAGGAACTCCACAGGAACTGATAATTGATTTTATTTTTGTAAATAAGGGTTTTAGCTACAATTCAATAATATTTTTAAAACTAAATGAGGTGGGGCTATCAGCCGAATTTGAGTCATAATCTTGGTCAGATCATGAGACGACCACGTAGGTTGGTGTCTGAAATGGTCTATTGAGGGATGAATCATACAAATGAGTGGGCCCGTGCAACCAGCGCACGTTTCTCACATTTATCATTACTCTTGCAGCTCTATACAGAACTTGAAAGTTTTATAAATATTTGCTTTTTACAATATTTCCAAACCACAGTGTTAGTGGGTATAGGAGGAGTAGAACTGTCAACAAGAACCACGTGGTACTTGACAATCGATGTTGAATACCAATGTTCGAGTTAACAAAGACACCCAGTAAAATCCCCTTTAAAATTTACTAACCCTTTTCACCCCCTTAGGGGTAGATTTTCAATAAACCTTGATTCACGTTATTGTTTCTTTAAAATTTCGAGTTAGTTGAACCGCGCGTTAAAATTCTTCCCTACGAACTTTGACGCGCCCCCATCCCCTTTAAAGGGTTGTTTAGCAAAACAAAAAATGGCAAAGTTAGTGATTTACTTCTATAAATATTTATGCTAAGTTTCAAGTTTATTAACTCAAGGAATAAGATGTTTCATACAAATTTTCATCCCCAATGGCAATTCTAAGGCCCCTTATCCCCCTTCAAAAATCCTTCCTCAGTGTGTGCCTACACTAAACAACGTGACGCTACAGAGGTGACATTAATTTAACACGACACATTCGTTTTCACATTTTCGTTTCAAGAAGACATATAAGGGTATCGTCACACTGCGGCTATTTAATTCTTGTACGAACGCAACGATAGCATTGTTTGAACGCGGCGACGTTTGACATGTTTGCACAAAGCTTTAAATTTCCATAAAACGTTATATTTACGGATTTATTTAAGATGTTAGAAAATAGCATCTTAGAGCAACCTATACATAAAGAACTGTCGCGTTGCGGTCATTTGCCAGGGTCATCGGATCATAACATTCGCATCAATGAAATTAAAACGAATAAGCAATACTATTAGGATGAAACAACTGCAAAAAGTAGTCAAAATGATTTTATTGTTAAGTTTGTTTGTTATTTTTTTTCAATTTGCGTTTTATTTAAGCCTATGAACATTTATATGATTAATGGGCACTACCCGTGTTAATTTTATGTTAAATTTATGTCACCATTGTAGCGCTCCGTTGTATCTATGTGCAAAATTTCAAGTTTGTAGGTCCAGCGGTTTGGGCTGTGCGTTGCTATATTAGTCAGTCAGTCAGTCAAGTAACCATTTTAAATGTATAAAAAGTAAAAGTATAGATAGGTAGAGTGAGATTTGTGTTCCTGTCGCCGCTGTTTTTAAATAAAATTTCCATAGATGAGTAATGTTTATTTGTTTTGCATTTGTAATTAATTATGATTTGCATGTCCAGTCCACGATAGAACATGGACGAGTATAAAAAAACATGTATGTAAATGTCCAAAGAGCTATATAGTGTCAAGTTTTAATATAAATACTCGTTTTACTTTCTATTATAAGATTGAACGAAAAAGTGTTGTTACCAACTGGTAACAGATGCCGCGCTACACGGAGGTGTAGCCAGCAATAAAATAGAAACTCAACCCGCATCGGTACAGGACACTGCATTAAAACGTTGCTAGGAAGTTTGCACTTTTAAGCTTCACTCAGAGAGATAAAACTGCGCACGGTGAGGCCATAGTGGGCGACGTGATGCGACAAAATTTACGAAAGTGGAGGATTTTTCCAATGCGATGCGATGCGGCCCGTCTCAATCTGCACCAGTATTTACTTCCCAGCTACGTACAAGATTACGCAGTGGTGACTAGCCGTTGATGTCTGAGGTTCACTAAGTTACTGATACTCATCCTCATTTTAATGAAGGGATCCTGACTTGAGGTATCATGGGTTCAAAACATTCACCAAAAAATGTAACTCGTGATCGAATTAATTCGCTTTCGCCGACTCAGACCGCTCTATTCGTAATGCTTCACGGGCAAATACAATTCGTCTCACTGTACTTACCATGTCGAGCGGCTTTCGACTTTTCCACAATATAAAAAAATGTCACTTAATTATATTAGAGGGATTCTGTAGGCTTGAGACCTTCGGGGGGAAGCGCCAGGACAGCTCGATTTTTTTTACGATTTGCAGGTCTTTGTTGATTAAAGTATGGTTCGCGGCCGTAGCATGCACGTATTTATAAAGAATTATAACCAATTGAATCGTCAATACAACTCTGCAAGCTATAATATTGTCCTCAAACGTCGTTATTTCATAAAATAGGTAGTTATTCCTAAGGTTATATTTAAATACTCGTCTTGATTACAATGATTAAATGTTTGGATTTTAGTTATTACATTTTTTTATGTAACACGTATGTTTTTATGTAATTGCCACAGCCGATTTTTCGATAAAAAAACCTGTTATTGATCTGTAAATTGCAAAAAAACGTTAGAAAATTTGAATTTCGCTGGCTACCCTGTAGCTTTCACCTTAAGAATACGATGGTGAACTTGTTACGTTGCGTCACTTCTAGACGAGACTTAACGTATAGAAATGCCAGGAGAAAGACCCTGTCATATGATATAGCTTTGTTGAATGTCGCCTTGTCATCACGATGTAGAAGTAATTAATTGTTAAGCCAATTCACTACCTAATTAAATTAGCCTGATTTTCAAATCCAGTTAATTGAAATGACTGTAACACGGTTCACGGCTAATTAATAGGGTATCAATTTACTTAACAATAAAGTTCCCTGACTTTACAATGTTGCTGATATATACACACATCATAGCTGTCTAGAGATCAAGGTATATCTTAAACATAGTTTAGTGCTTTTGCATTATTATAGACTTTTCGCGATCCCTAATTGTACTGGACCTTAGTTAGTCGTAGCATTAACAAGATGAGAAAAAGATAAAACAAAAGTTTTTAAAGGTTTTTATTGCTTTCAATAAACAATCTTTCTTTCTTTTCTTTCTATATTTACGCTGGTAACGTGTACAATAGCACAAGAGCAGCGATTCAGCATCCTCAATGAGAATTCATCTAAATCACGCAGCACAATGACCACCCACGGCCATTGTATCATGCGAAAAACATTTACGGGTGTGTGTACGGCACCTATATTTGGCAGAGCTCTTCTTCGAAGAATATCCCACGTGTGCTTAATGGGATTCAAGTCTGGTGATTGAGCAGGCCGTGATAGGATAGTAGCTGCCACAAGCGTGTTTGCAACAACTCTGGTAGCGTTTGGACGTACATTATCATGTATAAGCAGACATGAAGCACTAAATTGGGTCCGTAAAGGAACGAAAACATGTGATAAGTAGGTACAATCGTTTCAGCGTAAATATTCATTGAAATTTCCTCTGACGCAAATCAGTTTGTTTCTGCCGCCGATTAAAATTACCGTCAATATCATGATTGTTCCACCACTGTATGCATGGATTTCCCGGCATAATTTTAAACGTTCTTGGCAGAATGTTGTCTCCATGTCGCTCAGCCACGCAGCCAGTGATGCGGTAATAATATGTCCAAAGTCGACTTATATCACTCTGCGTAGTACCCAGAACGATGGCCACAGTACGATGACGAGAACCAGCTTCCATCATTCCCACGGCTCTGACCATTTCTTCTCGTTTCAAATGACGTCTTCTCTCCATAACAACGTTCTTTCGTATTGATTCCACTCAGCAGTGTGGCAGAAATTTTACTGATTTGGCCTCAAACCCATTGCAGGACTATAGACTAATACGAATAAAGTACTTAGCAAAGATTTTCATCTTATGCCCGAAATTTAAAAATTAGTCCCTTCTCGGTGTTTTTAGTAACAGCAAAAATATATTTGATCTCTAGACACTTTTGATGTGTGTCCAAATAAAATGAAACACGATATGTAACTATACTTTCAGTGTAGTTTAACAGCTGTAAAGAGAGGAACCAAAGCTAGGTCCAGCATAAAGAGCACTGCGGCAGCTGAACATAAAGTCACTTTCATTATGACCTGGCGTTTTAGCGGCACCCCTAGCAAGTACAGCATTTCGGCCACCGCGTGTGTCGCTTGACTGGAATGATTCCAGCGGTGCCAAATAGCTCCTGCGTTGACCAGGAGAAGAGCAGACCCTGTGCTGCATAAGTAGGCCTGGAAGGAGATGAGAAACTTTGTCAATGAGGTGATAAAGGTGCGGTTACGTGCAGTCGGGATACGGTGAGATGCCTTACGCATTGTAAGCAAAGATACAAGGAGCTTGATCGAACTCACTCCGCTACGGAAAATAACCGACGCAAGTATAACGTGCCTGAAACTCTTCTTAAATTAGAAGTAATATAACTACGACAGTACGTGGCGTTTTGATTTGCGTAGGCTTTAAATCGCGCAGGTTTGGGATGGCAATCGTGCCTCCTTCACATTTTGTATGAGACGTTAAATGAACCTAATTTATCTATGCTATAATACCTGCAACGCCTTGCCCTCGCAGCTGTTCGCGCCCGCACACAGAGCCATGCCGGTGACGGCTATCAAATAAGTCACCAACACTCCTCCAGACACATTCTGCTCCCATTTGAACACCCTCATGGAACGGACGTGCATCGTCAGGACTGCCACCAGCAGCATCATTGCACCCAAGCGCAAAGCCAGGACTGTATTCCTCTCCGTAGTTTGATATTTAGCTTTTTGTCTGTCAAGAACTGGTAGGTGCTGAAAAATCTGTTTCGAAAATTAAACTGGTTTCGAAAATTAAACTGGTTTCGAAAATTAAACTGGTTTCGAAATCATCCATTATTGTATTATCTAATACTGGGTTTTGACCTCTATCACGCCTGATAGAAAGCGATGGATGAGGTCTGCGATGGGACGGCGGGCCCAGAAGATCACTCTTGCTTTAAGACTTGTAAATGCTTATGGAAGGGAACCTGGGGTTTGAGAATAACATATGTCGGGATATCAACCAATTGCGGATGGTTCCCCTGCAGTACATTTGGTAAACCGGTATAAAAGGGCGATGGTGGGATTAGATCGCCGGTCGTAGAGCTTCTGCGCACACTCTTCGAAGTATAGTCTGTCGAAGACCGACTGGCAAGCAACATTACGCCGATGAACCATGCAGTCTGTGAAGGCTAGCTACCAATGTCTCGTCGATAAGCCTTATTGCTCTGCATTCCACCGAGTCTAATGCAGCAAGCTGGTATTTCACTAAGCCTTCGCATAAGGGGCTGCAGTACCTCATACCGGAGCGGACCTATGCTTTGTGCAGACTTAAAAGATGTCTGTCTTATTATCCGGATAGCTTCAGAGTCTGTACAAAGCAGATCCTCGCCTCGCCTTATTTAGGATGCCGCTAGCATCCTGGCTGCAGTCTGTGCTCTCGATGGTTGAGCCGAAGTTGAGATCAGACTCCATGCTCAAAAGCTCTAGGAGGTCGGTAACAGGTACAGATGTCGATAACTGAAACGGTTCTTTTGGCAGTGAAAAGAAACGATTGTGTCTTTAAAACATTTAATTTGGCCAGATTGTCGTTGCCCCACTGGGAAATGAGTTTTAAAGCCAAATTCATTCACTCACCATGGCCTCGCTAAAAGTAGCTATATTCTCTACATATATTTTCTACTACTACTTTCTTTATATTTTTCTTTACAGTTTCTTTGAGAAGTTGTTATGGATTATTAGGTTCTGATATTAAAAAACGATCCGTGAAGGAAACTTAGCTGTATTCTTTGTGCAATAGTCTAGCTAACATATAAAACTCTCCCATGCATCACTGGTTTAAAAGTATTTTCACAGAAAGGAAGAGTTTAAATTTAACAACATCAGTATTTTATCAAAAGCTGGATACTTGTCTTGCGAGCGTTAAATTCAAGCTATGTATGAGGTAGAAGGCTGCTAGGTGTCTACGTGTGTGCATATTGTGTGCAATTCACCCTTATTTATAATGTACAAGGTATACCTAAAATATTGCAAATACTAACTGACTTTGGAATTCATGTTGGTAATACGCAGGTCCTCTCAGTCATGACCAGAGGGAGTACTCGAGCTGTTCATTTTCTAACCACTATAATATCACGATAATGTCATTTAAATTGCAGTCTCTGTAAATGTCGAACATAGAGTATACACGGTAGTAATTTGATGCCGAATAGCGCACGTGTCGATATGACAGATTGAATCCACAGATAATATAGAATGTGCACTAGAGCAATGCGTTTATAGAGTGATTTTCGTTTTTGGATTCGAGTTGATGGAATGATAGTGCACCTTTTTTGACTTGACATGACAAGTATTGAATACATACTTTGAAATTGTTTTGAAACGCTTTTGTGCTACTTGCAATGATAGCGACTGCATTCATTGATGTAAGTGGATGAAATAAAAATAATTCAGTTAATTTGTAGGTCAACGATATTTTAGGTTCATACACATACACATACATGTTCAATTATAACGATAAAATGTGTTCATGGTTGCATCTCATTTGTTAGTTATTATATTTCTACATCACCTTATAGAGGCATGCGCCGGATTACAAATTTTCAACTGCAATTTAACATTTTTTCATCTCCTGCACTTTATTTTTTTACTCAATTTTTTTAGGGTTGGCCCAACAAGTCTTTTTTAGGGTTGGCCCAACAAGTCTTTTTTCCATACCTTCTCGATTAGTCATCATCTCGGTAGTCATCCCCTTTCTAGATATTTCATCCTTCTCCCAGTCCATCCATCGCTTTTTTGGGTTTCTCCTACTCATATCATATACACATACATGCTCAACGTTTCCCACGGTCCTCATTCCTCTGAATCACAGGACATAGGACGTTCGCGAAACAACCTTTCAGTGACAGGTTTTATTTTAAGGCTCCTGCTTGCACTTCTAATTCTTCTTTATTTCTTATTTTATCCATAAGACTATATTTTTTTTTTGTGTTTTTATTTAACTACGTGTTTGCTTCTTCCAGGGTTAATAGCTACGACATGTCACTTTCCTGGGGCTCCTGCGCACTCCAGGGTCACATTCTCCGAGGAGGCCCTGACTGAGGGCACCGTCGCTTCCTACGAGTGTGAGCGCGGGTTCGAACTGCTGGGCCCCACCAGGAGGGCCTGTGGCGCCAACGGGAAGTGGACCCCTGACGGCATTCCTTTTTGTGGTAAGTGGTAGTACTTATATATTGTCATAGAGTAATAATAAGATCTATCAGGTAATTATTGTAATAATAATTTTAGTTAGAGCCTCCGGAACATGGTTGATCGACACACGTTATTTATTTAGGGAGTACGATACGGGATCGGTATAAGCGAACGATCGATCTCATAGTTTAACGTAATGTACAGGGACGGGGGGTCATCCACCAACTCTTTTAGCAGTGTTTTTTAACATTGCTTCACACTGAAGGAATATTAAAATTATACTGTTATTTAAGGTGGTGGTGCACCACCAGTCCAGATGAACAGAAATACTCGGTGTTAAGTGGGGCGGACATCAATCCGCAAACTGTTTGTTACAATGAAAGTGCGTGATTCCAGTGCTAAAAAAACAACTGTTTCATACAAAAGTGCCATACACGGTCAACGTATTTTTCTTCCTGGAATTTCCTCATGGATGTCCTTCCGCCGTAGGGTCGGTCTGCCTGTTACTGGCCAAAAACCACCCTGGTGTTCCCCCTCACACATACACTGAGGATCATGGGTACCTACGTACGATCCTTCCGCAACTCCCGCCTGACCGCTAGGATGATGTGTTGACGACAAATTTCATCACTGGTTCACAACACAATGTCTTAAATTAATGTAAGAAGATTCAATAGTAACTAATCTAATCCAAGAACATTACGAGCTCACAAAAGCCAGACAATAACACGCCATCACGAACTGCCACACTGTCAGCGACGCGGACATTTAAATTAATCATAATCGGAGAAAAAACGTGACGAAATCGTATATATTTCAATGGAATAATAGAATAAAAATCACAAAGGGCATAGCTCGTATACTTTCATCAAGACGTTGAGAGCTGTGGGACTGCATGACAAAGAATCTTCCGCTTTTTAGAAGCTATTCACAGCCATGTGAAGTGTTTTCACGAAGAAAGTAAAAGTCGGTCATGGGTAGCGAGCAGGGGTGTGCGCTACTGTAATGTAATTTAACGTATTGTGCATTGTTTATTAACATTTTACTAGAAAAAATGTGGCGAGGAGAAATTATGAAGTCGGCGTCATTGGCGGCGAGGTCGTGTTGTAATTTTTAACTGAATTAACTATTACAATGTCACTATACCTTATGCGAAAAAAATGCGCTCAAAAACTTATCCATTGCCTTTGTAATCCGTTACCACCGAATTGCGAATACCCAAAGAACATAACTTTTAGATTCGCAATTGTTTTTCCATTGAAGCTTCGTTTTCCTTTTTTGTTAGAGCTATGTGATCTATAAACAGTAGTTAAAATAATAATAAATTTCAATAGCGGGCAACCCTACCCTGGCACTGGCAGCGGCGCGTGCGACTGAAGATCAGCGTTGCTGAACCTGCGCAATGCTAATGTTTTTTAAATTTTCTTTTAAATTACAAATAATACTAATAATTTATTTATTAACAAGTAACACAGACTCACAGTGTTAGAAACAATTTACTTACAAACTATGTTAGTAATACACAAAAACTATTTAAATACCCAAACTCATACTAACGGGTACGTGGTGAAGGCTTCTAGCAGTAACACGCAAGAGATTGTTGGAGCTGGCAAGCACTTTACAGGGGGCCTACCATAAACTTTTAAAATATTTGCCAAGTGCAGGGCAGTTCAACTGGGCATGTTAACCTGACAGGTTTTGTGTTTGTACCATGAATATTTCCCGTTGACCTGCATCATGTCAACTTTTGACCTGCTACATAGTCTCTGGTCAGTGTGCTGGATTATAAATAAACGTTCTAAAATACTTTACCGGTTGTACGGTTTTAATAGAAATGAAATAAGTTTTTATAATAACAGTTTAAAATAAGAGAGTAGTCATAGAAACTTTGTTCCATGGCAAAAAAAGAATTTATCATTAAGTACTGATTATGAGAGCGAACGCCCTTCTTGCCACAAAAACTTGAAGTAAAAAGTTAATACTTCACATTTATTTTCGAACGAATTTAATGCCTACATGTCAAAGGGTAATAAGTACAATTTTTCAATTTATTTTGAAATTCAAGTGGATCAGTTTTTGTTTACTTTAAACATAAAGGTACTTAGCCTTTTTTTTTTAAGGCTGGGAAATCATCTAATGACTTCTCCCGCTCTGGGTGGAGCGGAAGGGAGGGTCAGACTCTTACTGACTAAAACCCATCCATGTTCCTTCCTTAGCCCTTTATGTTCCGGGGTAGCGATAACCCTTTCGTACAATCCCGCTTACCCGGTAGGCTTGGCCCTGAGGGGCCCCTTCATATGCTGACATCTCTTTGAGGCGCACGTAGAACATATACGCGCGGTCCGGCACGGGCCTGGTGCTGATCGGACGGTGAGTCACTCACCGGCCGCAGGCCCGCGCCTACGGTGGCCGGGGGTCGTCACGTGGCTCCCGACGCCCGGGGCGTCTCCCGCGGCGGCTGGGACGGGAAGACCTTTCTCTTTCCCATCCCGCCACCAAAGGTACTCAGCCTTAAAGTTTTAACTCAAATCAATACAGATATTTGTTTTGTGGCCGTGTCTGTGAGTGGTAGGCAAAGAGTGGCTTTTGTGACTATGGATTTAAGACAAGTTTCTTACGAACAATTGGAATATGTAAGATGTTTGTATATTAACAAGGATACTGTAATAGGCTATAATAAAAGCTCGGAAAATGACTCAAAAATGTGGATTGAGGTGGCTGAAAATCTAAATTCTGTGTTAGGTGTGCTGAAAAGGATTGAAAAACTTGGATAGCTATAAGTTTTTAATTAATTAATATTATCAAGGTAATATAATATTTCTCAACAGCATGTGATGCTAAGTCAGAGGCCCATGGGCAGCACTAAAACTCTGACACTGGTTAGTCACTAACCACACGAAGAAGAAGATCAAGGTAATTGCCTGACTTAATTATAATAATTAAACCATAAATACTGTTTAAATATCGATCTGCCCAGCCTTTTCTCAATTATGTTGGGGTTGGCTTTAATTCTAACCGGATACAGCTGAATACCAGTATTTTACATGGAGAGATTCTTTGGAGTATCATCCAGTTACTGGGTGGTGGAGGCGTGAGTTGTGGAAGACGACCCTTAAAACTATCAAAATCCATGAATAACGGGTATGGGACGCCGCGCCGCCGTTCTACGAATGCAGCCTAAAACCTCAGGTATACCAAACTTCTTAAAAAATCTGAAATAAGTTAATGACAGTTGTGCTGTCACATCTATACATTCAGAATACCGAGTGACGCAGTACCTGTCACATGATCACCAGTTACCATATTATACCACCATACATACCTCCGAACCAGTTACCTCACCACCTTTTACCACATACCACCGAACCAGTACCTTACCACGTTTTGACAACCCCGCAAGAAACAGTGAGAGTGAAGCAATCATCATGATAAAGAAATTATAAATGTAAACACCGATGCGGCACGAGCGTCATCACAACGCCGCGCCGCACACGTTCGCCGGTTTACTTCGGAAGGAGCGGTTTGTAAGCGCAAGCAGAGCAAGCAGAAAGCACCCTCCGCGTCTTCACTGCACACGACGGGACCTCGCAGATGGACACATGACGCTGACGACACACGCGTCCCGCGGATCGGCAGGCAGTCTTCTCTCGACGGCGGCACCTGGGGGCAAGGAACATATTCCTGGGGGAAAAGGACCGCGCTCGACGCGCGACTCCTATTTATGCCTTCCTGCCGCCCTTCGGCGCGCCGCTATTGGTCAAAAATGATTGGACAGTGAAATTTGTTATTGTATATACCTAATAGTGTATTTTAGAAATTAAAGCAGTCTGTTAAAGTCAGTTATTCAATTCTTTGTGACGAGTTATTATTTCCAAGTACCTATCAACCCCGTGCGTGCCCAACCACTAAAACCTGATTACTAAAATCAAAAGAATTTCACTAGACTAGCTGAGAATTTTATCTCTTTTCAGCGAAAATGTAGTAGGTAGATTTAAGCATTCTATTACTTGTGCTACTGCATGTGATTCAATACTGTTTGCTGCGCAATAGAATGTACTGCGATGTCATCCGTTGGTCTTTAATAAGAACTATTCGCGCAAAAAGATAATGCTATGCTGTTAAAACCTGAAATAAAGTAGGCACACATTCAAGAACTTATATTATTATGATAATTAAACGGATAAATAGAAGTGTAGAACCTTGACCTCAATCGACAAATCGGTTGATTTAGTAGGGCGTGGCATGAAAGATTGTAGCTCACAGAGCGCAGTGCAAGCGCTTTGGTGAGCCTATATCGTTTAATAAAAGCGTTGTCCAGCATGTCAAATGGTTAGATCGAGTTTCTCAAAATGTTTCTTTGAATTTTAGCCATTTGTTTAGCTCTGTTGCCACGACTATCATCCTCAAGAAACTCGAAAATTTCATCTTCATCACACATCTAAAATAAATGGTAAACACATTGCTCATAGAGGTTTTCTATGTATTTCAATACTTTGAAATAACGACAGAATTATATTGTGTACACATTTTAGGATAAATTAGCTTTTTCTATTTAAATTTAATTAAAACAGGTCAATAGTTGTTACTTTCACAAAGCTGCAAATTATGACGGCAGGGCAGTTCAATTGTTGAATGTTTAAATGTCAAAAAGCCTACATGGTAAGGATATGTTGCAGGCCAGCCTGCTGAAATGCTGTCACGTAGTCACTCACCGGTTTAGACCACGTGATCGCTGACTGGCCTGCTGCTTGTCGAGTTCATGGTACAAACTAACACGGCAGGTTATTTTTCGTCTAAAATTGACCTGCTATAAGAGTTTATGGTAGGACCCCAGTGATGCTGCTCGCTTACGTCTGATCGCAGCGAAGCCATCAGTTTGCGCGTGCGCGAACATACCGGAGTCGCTAAAAAGTGTCGCAACTCCAACAGCATCCTGAATGCATTATTGAACTAAACGCGAAGAGTAGGTATTAACAGCTTTTCGTGTCCAGCTAGTCCAAAGGCTAAAAGAAAATATTACTTTTTAAGGCACGTTGTCGAGTGTTTTAAACTTGACAACGTCCGAGCACCGTGAGAACCTTAGTATCAACATATTACATCTCACTGCTAATGCTCTTCGCTCCCGGTCAACATCTAGATTGGCCTTCGAATACTGCGCCACAATGTGGCTGAGATATTTTAAGAACACCGTTCAAGCCACCACCGTTACCTGTGACAATTGTGTATAACCTATGACGTCATCGTACGTCACCAGCAGGTGCATCCTCGTCTTCTATCTATATCTTCTATAGATGTGATCACTATCGCCAAAACCATGAAAGCCACATTAATGGCCCGCTACCTGTCTGGCACAGTCAAGGAGATCCTTGGTACCGCACAGTCTGTTGGATGCACAGTTGAGGGCAGGCCTCCCCACGACCTCATCAATGACATCAACTCTGGTGCTCTTACCATTGATGAATAAACCTAACATCTAAGTTTCTAAGTATATCGACTTCTCCGTCATTCGTCATCTCAGTAGTCACCCCCTCTTCTAGTCATAACATCATTCACACAGTTCAGTTGAAGCTATCCTATTTCAAAACGTAGATCTTCAAGGAAAAGATCGCTCAAGAAACTCCAAGGACACTCTTTTAAATCTAGATATTACAAAAAAAAAACATTAATTTGAACCCTTAAAAATAACCCGTTTTCTTTATTGGACCGGTGAACACAATAGCCAATTTCAAGCCATTTTTTCACGCTAATATAGCGACCGAGCGAACCTCAGTGGTTTAAAGGTGGAGGAACATGCTTTGGTCCGCAAGCTACAATGCACGCACGCAACGCAACGGATTTTGATTAGCTATACATGAATTCTTATAGCACCGAGTCCACTGTCGTCACCGCACACACCCTGCGAAATGATGAACTATGAAAAAAATTGTGCCGTTGACGTCACATGGATCATTTCACCGCGTTCATCGGTGTATTGCTTATAACTTTGGTAAGAACTGTCAAAAACATTGTAAAATGTATGACTCAATTTTAATTCTATTAGAAGAAAGATGTTAATAATTGTGTAATCTTAACTATCGAGATAATATACGGATACAGTGGACGGATACAATTGGCAAATTAGTTCAAGACGTTGCGTGCCATGCATGGCCGGTGCACCTTAAACCGATGCTCCATACAGGAAAACTGTAACAAAAGCTATCACTCAGAGGCACATTCTTGACTGACATTCCGCACCTCGGGCACAGCTGGCCAGTTGTCTGAAGGTACCTGCGCGCTCCACTAACGGTCACACCTCTAGTGATAGTTATTAGTTATTACTCCCAATGTACCGCTATGATATGCTCATCTGTACCATTCAGTTATACCGCCTGTGGCTCGGAGATTGATGTGGACGTTGCAATAGGCATTCTGTAAGTATTGTTAGGTTAAAAAAAAAAAGATGACTTGCTGTGCCTTCCGATTGTTCACCACCTTCTCCAAGCTTTTGTTATGGGGTCCAACTTTCTCCAAAGTAAGAATCAGGTCAGTTCCTAGAATTGACAAAATAATAAACTTTTACTAAAGTTTTGGTCTCCTGATGAACGGTGACACAATAACGACAGTCCAAATTAGTCTTTATAGTACAATTTTTTTTTTTACAATTGCGGTTGAAGAATTTTTATATGTTAAGAATAATTATTATTCTTAACATATAAATGTTAGTAGGTCAGCACAAAAAAAAATATATACCTACCCGGACGTGGATGTAGCCCACATCCACCTCCGCAACATCCGATGGATCAAGCGAAAATGTAAGAATAAGACGGAACCGCTTTTGAAGTGCTATAAATTCATAATCACATAAATGTCCACCATTTATGGCATGTGTGACTACCCTAAATATTATGTTGTGACAATTTAATTAACTAGACAAAACGATTGATTATTGTTTACCTAATAAGCAAAATAGGTCGAACGCACGCGACAACCACACCATGATCACATAATTTATATGCGATTCGCGCCCATGACTCACCTGCGACCCCAATGGACGCAATGGGCCCACAACCTACAAACAAATGACAAGTGATTAATAATCGATGGTGTTGCCAGAAAAAATATGCGTATTTTTTTTATTAGCAACGGATTTTCTGTGTTTACTAATGAGTATAGTCGGACCTCGTTTAATTATTGTGTGGGTGCGTGATACGAGTGGTAACGGTAACTGAGAGTGTATTATATATTTTTAGATTAGTCACTATTTTATAAGATCTTTCATCGTATATTTCAATGGTTAATAATTGCGCGCACAATATTTTGTGCGCCGTCGTAATCAGCGATTTTGAACACCAAAAATAAAAGTCGTTCCCCAACAATAAGTGTTATTCTAGTATGTTTTATAATTTGTGTGATGAATCTTTCTAATAGGTAGGTTTACAGTTGCAACACTCGGCCTTTTAATTATAGGAAAAGTCGGGATTGTAAAATGTGACCAACATCTGATGTAGCGCTTGGTCGTCATATCATTAACATAACAGGCCAACGCTCTCTGCTGAACTTGACCTCCTTTTATCTGCCTCGAACACGGAGGTGGACAGATCCTTATTTGATCTAGTTACAAATAGGAATGATGACCAAAATATATTTTTAGTCCGTTAGCTAGATTATTGAAAAATATTGGCTACGTATTTTTGCTTTTTCCAAGTAATGTAAAGATTACGTCAATACATTGTGTTAAAATGTGGCATGACGTCACTCCTATGTAGATTTTATACTGAGTTGTGTCGTAGCACGTTCCCACTCTCCAACTTTAATGCGTTTTATCTAGGTATTTTATAGTTAATATGACGAACCAACAAATACTTATATTTTTTATTATCTGACGGATCGACTAAATATAATTTCTTTTTTTACCCTGTCGTCATCCGTATTCCAATATCTACCCACACTTATGGTATAAGTGTGGGTAGATGATCGAGTAAGGTAAAAGTAAACGAAAGGGACAGATCGAGCGCAGTAACAGCAAAATACAATGGCTGAGATATGCCGAATTTTCAGGCTTCGTTTTTATGGTTCCGTAGTCGGACTCTTATAACTCTTTGCCTGAAATAAAACACAATTATTATTATTATAATTCCGTCATGTCCTTTAGTCCGGATGTAGCACAGCTATTATACTTGGCGCTTTATTGAAACTAGGTTGAAAATCTGCACTTTTGGAAAGTCTTTACATAAAACAGTTTCCCGAAACGCCCGCTCTTCGCCTCTTCTTGGCACCCTAGCTATTTGTACAATATCGAAGAACTTGGGCAAGACACAGTGTACACAGAATATTAATATTCTGTTTTCAATTATTATCAAGTTATTTTATTAAAGTTATTTTGCTATGCCTACAAAATACTAACGTTTGTGATACTTATTAGCAACAAATAAAACAAGATAAAGGTTAAATCCTTAAAAAGTGGATAAGAGCAGGTTTTCGAGACCTTTGCCCTGAAACGGAACAATACAACCTAGAAACATTAACAGTTTTCCTTCCAAAACCGTCTAAAGACTTGAATCAACTCTCTAATATTAATAACTTTCAATTCCCACCTATTAAACTAAGTGCAGACTATCAAAGCAAGCCTAATAGCCTCGACACAAAAGACTTCCGGTGCAAGAAAGGCGAATACGTCAATTAGCATTGAATGGCAAATGTCGCGACACGGCATTGTCGCCGCACCGTATGTTGGTGTCGATCGACGGCCATTGTCCCAGTGGTTACCGGGCCGATTAATTTGTATGGTGCGCACATAACAGACGATATGTCAGGTGAAGTGGAGTGGTTTGTCAAGTGGTTAGATAACTTATTCTTTTTGGTGACCCACCAACCTGCAGTGGGCCGGCGTGGTGGATTACGGCCACCTCTCTGGGGATAGTGGGAAAATGTTCGACTGATTTCTATTGATTTGGTTTGGGGTTGCTAATAATAATAGTCTAATAAAAGCCTCTCTATTTTCGTGAATGTAGAGCGAGATCATTTGAACTTAGTTCTGTCAAAATGGGCCAATTACTAATTGATTCAGTTAATTGCTTCAATCAAATCCAATACCGATTCCAAATGTTATACATAAAGTACTATCCATTAAAATTAGTCCCAATACATACATCCAAAAATAACTTGAATAGATTCACAACAATCAGCGTTAACTAACCGAAATCAATAAAATTACTTCGGAAATTACGTTGCTACATTTTGGGAAACTAGAAGCTCAGATCAGCTCATAATTATAGGTAAATAATGTCGAGACCTTGTTATGATGACCTAAAATGTACATACAAGGAATTTATGTACCATTCAAGAAAAAAGAATGAAAATTTGCCATGACCCCTTAGAGTGATTGAAAATGCAGTAATTGACCGATGTCGTTTGAATAATGTATTACTAGGGCGCCAATCGATAGAGACATTATTGATTTAACTACCTACTACTTAGATAGAATTACTTGTTGTTTAAGACATTTTATGTGTGACCCACTTACATAATTATTTCTAGTGTTGCCCAAAATCGGTCTTGGTCTTGCAGTCTTGGTCTTGTTCTTGCATTTCCGCAAGACCAAGACCAAGACCAAGACCGCCTTATTGTAGCAAGACCAAGACCAAGACTAAACCCTGCAAGACTTGAGCAAGACAAGACTTAAGCCTGCAAGACTCTTGCGTCTTGCAGTTAAGACAATTTGAAATTTGGGCGTTCGTCTGAAAGAACCCTAAAAGGTATTGTATTGATTAGGTAGGTACTTATTACATTTCAAATATTTATTAAGTAGGTAGCGTGTTAATACTCACAAATCTGTTCCCATCATCCCATGTGATTAAATGTACCTAGAATAACTTGCTAGCAAAGTTCATACCTTGTAGGTATCTACCTATAATTATATATATTATGCTTGTTTATGTCTAATGTGCAGATGTAACGTTAGTAGGTTGGTATGTGCTTAAAATTATAGCCAACAAAATTATATAAACATTATGTAGGTACCTACTTATGTTTCAAAGTTTATATTATTATTCTTATTCAGCAAAATTTAAAACTAACAGCGAGTCGAGTAGGTCTAGTAACAGTTTCTACGGCAGCCAATGTTATGGTACAGACGCCAGCACATCAAGCTACTACAATCTGTCACATTTCTTTAACAGATTTTGAACTTTATCGCTAAAGAATTAAGGTCAAGGTTGATTGGGATAATGTGACGTTCCGCGAATAAACTGTTGGTCGGTCGATGTATTATATACCTACTTATTTGATAATTTACCGACAAAGACGCCGCGGTTTGCAACAAGTGTATCACAGCATTTGACACTGTTTGAGCGCCGCATTCGCCGACAAAGAGTACGGACAGAGGCACACAAAATTGTTACCTATTTTGGTAGGGTTGGTACAGGAGGATAAAATTAAATGACCTTGAAGATGTCTCAGCAGTAGGTAGGTATAAATTGAATGCTTTGAGTTTCTTGTATAAATACATTCTCACACTGGCTCGAATTCGAACACTACAGCGTTTAAAGCTGTCGGGCGAGATGATAATTAATAACTAAGTAGGTATCGCATCTATTGAATTGCAAATATTTTGATTTCGAAATAATCATTGTTAATATCGGTAAATGATAGATAGTGAGTGGTACTAAAATGTGAGCAGCAAGATTAAAAATTGTATAATTATGTCATGTCAGGGCTTTCCATAATTTTATTTTAAAAAAAGCTCTCAAGTAAGATTTAGAGTTTACCATTCAATTACACACAACAAATTATTGAAAAATAAAAATTATGAAAAATATATTTAGACTGATTACTTAGGAAATTAGTAGAATAAATTTTCTATCGTGGATACCTAGTTATTAAAAAGTTGATAAACGTTGTGTTTAATTAATTATATTTTTCTGTACTAATGCCAACATTGACAACCCTACCAAAATAGGTAAAAATTTAGTCCACTCCTAGACTTTGTGTCGCCGCCGCCGCTTTCATATCAAAGGTCGCCGCCACTGCCCATGTTCAACGATGACAGACTACGTAGGTATAGCAAAGCGCGCCAGACACGAGTACGACAAATTGCCTAAAAATGTACCTACGCACACTGTAATGAAATCTGCAAATCTCAACACGACACGCACTTCCTTATTTTGGCCGCATAGGTAGGCTTTGCCTGTAGTCTTCTATTATTGGTTGATTAACATTGTACATTAGTGAATGCTCCAGGATAGCCCGCGAAATTCAAATTTTCTTATTTTTTTTGCAATTTGCAAGCCAGTGCTAGATTGTTTGTTGATTACAATATTATTCGCGCTGTAAGACGTATGTAGTTACAGAATTATAATCATCAAAATCATCAATACAACTCTCCAAGTTCATAAAGGTCGAGGAAAAATTAAAAAACAAATGACTTTTTCAAAGTCAAACTCATTCTAAACTAACGTGTTCAATAAATAGCAATAGGCTAATAGGTATTTGCAAGACTTGCAAGACTTGCGAGACTCTTGCTGCAAGACCAAGACCAAGACCAAGACTGAGAGCGCAATACCAAGACCAAGACCAAGACCAGGTGTATTGACGCAAGACCAAGACCAAGACTGGCCTAAGTCTCGTCTTGGTCTTGCATTTGGGCAACACTAATTATTTCTATACGGCATAATCTACCCCTTGGCGACATATTGGCGAGATTTTTTAATAGACTTTATTATGTTACTATGGAGGATCTCGTGGCTAAGTAATAACAACCGCACGGATCGATCCTTAAGGGCTACGCTTGCCGGGGTTGGTCTGTCGATGGGTGACCATCTTCAGATATCGAGACTCGTCCGTGTCTCGGAAAGGACGTTAAGCAGTTGGTCCCGGCTGTCATTCGTGGATCTTTGACAGTCGTTACGGGTAGTCAGAAGCCCGAAAGTCTGACTGCCTGTCTTACCAAGGGCTGTTGTATTACCCAGTTAGTGACTGGTTTGTCGAGGCCAGATAGGCAGTCGCTCCATGTAAAATACTGGTATTTAGCTGCATCCTGTTAGACTGGAAGCCGACCGCAATATAGTTGGTAAAAGGCTAGGCAGATTGATTTGATGTTACTATGAATATGATAACATGAAACTAATCTAGAGTAAGTAATTTGTCATGTTAAATGTCAAAATATTAGTTATTAACGATGAAGTATTGCTATTAAAAGGTGGACATTGTTATAAGAAATAAAGGAGATTGTTCTACGCCCATACATTGTTCGCCCTGGAGCCAACAGCGTAGAAAAAATCATTTTCTATTTGTAAACTGCCCTTAGTAGCCCATAAGAACAAAGTTTGTTGACGGACACTTTAGAGAAAAGATTTATTTAAAGAAAAGGAACCGATTTTGAGGTTATTTTTAATAAAAGAAAACGTAAGTAATTCCTTCTAAAATCGCTATTTCTGGTTTCTACAAAGCATTAAACTTCAAATACAGTAAAATATTACCGTAAATACAGTTGTATTATGCCTTTTAGGTACAGTTATTATTTATTGGTTGAAGTTTACTTTAAGCGAAGTCCGTTATCCGTTGTCAAAATGCTAAGGTGTCGTTTAAGCAGATCACAGAATCAGTTATTCGAAGCCAGGTCACGTTGAAAGCAATCCAAATTGTAGTCCGTTAAACAGAAACAAAATCAAAAACGCCAAAAGAAATCGCCAAATAGGTAGGTATTCACAACAACACAACACAGCCACAGGCACCGACTGACGCGTGACGTAGTGACGTAGAGATGCTCTCTTGAATATCAATCATTGTATATCGATTATCAATGACCACCTATTTAATCTGTGGTTTTAATTTAGCAGACCAAAATGACAGATCAATAATTATGTCAAATGTAAATTAATTTGTTCCGTTTCAAACATAAACCCGTTGTTGCTATGATTCTAGTTCAATTATATTAATGCTAAAATAAAATATTTTGTTCCCAACGAACAATGTGTAACGTTTTAGTTTGCGACTTTTAAAAATAGAGTTTAAGTACTTAAAAAGTAAAAATATGGCTATTGAAGTCGTGAAATGGTTATGAGAACAATTCACTAGAGTTGCGTCGCAAATGACATTTCAATCGTTAAATGAGAGATTTTCTGACGAGTGAAAAAACATAGTTCAATAGATGGCGTGGGTAAAAAATACGTCTTTGTTTTACTGGCTACTGATAACAAAAATAAGATCCGTAAATAAGAAAGCTTATTTGATGTCAAAAACCTGAGACAGTGACGTATTTTTTACCAACGCCTCTTTTGAACTAATATTTTCTCACTTGTGAGAAAATCCCTCATTCGACTAGTATGTACATTTTGTGAGTTTGTTTTGTTCATTATATTTTCATCATAATCGTGCTAGGCCATATTCATCATAAGTTCCATTAAAATGTTCACGGAACTAATTCCATAAAAAAAATATGCATGAAAAACTTTTATGTTGCACATTTTCAATGTTTTGGAAGTGTTAAATATCGAACATCCATTATTTATCACTAGATATTATGGACATCGTCGTCGATATCGATATTTATGTAATATGAGCGAGAGCGACACTATCAAATCTTTTGTGACATTCACATTGACAATTCCTTGAAAGATGGCGAGTTCAGTTGGTAATAAAATCAATGAGGTCACTTTTAAAAACCTATTAAGAATTAAACAGTGTCCGCTTGAATTTATTATTTTTAAAAAGCATATTAAAATATAATTAAAATTAACGTACACGTCAAATGTTTGTTGGTTATAGGGCGGTCTAGAACAATCTCCTTTTAAGAATAGTAAGTAATATAATAGCAATTAGCATTTTGATTTAAAACTAATCAATGTTATTATTGTGTTTTCAAATATTGATGCCGTTCGAATTTAGATTCATCCATAGATATTAATTAAGTCAGTATAGTAAGTAAGTTTAGTATTAAAACTTTAAAATGTATTGTGCGAGATTTTTAATTTTCAAAGCGTTCGAATTTAGATACTATGTTTAGATACCCACTCAGTTTTCTGGATAGTGACTTCCAAATAAATCAACTGGATGAGTAGGTACTAGGTACCTAGTAGTTCCCGTTAAAATATTATAAACAATCATATTATTACCTACTTGACGTTATTTCATATCTTTGGCAAGCATCAGCGCTGTGCGTCTGGTCGGTCTACTTCTGGTTACCTGAACCGCGCGTAATGTGTGACGTTCGGTTGTTTTAACCGTTGTGTCTCTCTACAACTAATTGTGCAGCTGTGGCGTGGGCCGATCGTAGAAATGACAATATCGTAAATTGTCTGGCATTTCTAGATACGCAGCAATTTCAAAATTCGGCCAGTTATATCACTACCCATACTCTTGCAGCATGTTTCGCTTGGGAGAGGAGAAGCCACACTGTGCTCTCATCTTGGGACTAGGCAGTGTCCTGTCGCTGCTGGTCGTAGTGAATTCCATGATCGGCAGCTAGGTGTCCTCGGACGCGGTGGTATCCTTCTGCGAAACTCTTCAATCAATCTGCCTTCCCAACTATGTTGCGGTCGGCTTCCAGTCTACCCCGTACCCCCTCTCCCCTATTACCCTATTACCCCTTGGTAAGACTGGACGCGGGGATATCCTTCTGCGAAACTCTTCTCGCAGATAAATGTGTTAGAAGGAGCAGTAAAGGGTTACATAAACAATTCTAGTCCACTACTTTCCCTTCAGTAACTGGTGCTGGGCAATGACAGCTAACCGTGCGTTTGTAGCCGCACCTTTACGGATAATGTGTTGTTTTTGGCACCGGTGAATTTTATTAATACTATGTAGGTACCCGTTTTAGAAGATATTGTGACCCTTGATCCCAACGGAGAGGAGTTTGGACAGATCATGACTACCGTTAGTTTGATGACTCGATAGCTTTTATTTATGCTTTTATCGAAATGATATTTCCACTTTATAGGTGTTATTTTTTATTTTATTAATTAAATTAATCATGATACTCGTATTGATTTCTGTACCTAACATTTTAATATTGATTTGTGAAAACACATTTACAAAAATATAATCATTTATCAGGGCAACCTTAGGATAGGCTGTTTTTAAGTTGATCGATTTAAAGTAGGTACCCAATAAGTAAATAAAGGAAACATCTTGTATACAATATACAATCTAACACTCAAAGTAAAAAACATATCCTAGGTACAAGTACCTATATAAAATGATTACGAAACGAACTAGAATATGGCGTTGAAAAAGCCTTCCGCATCGCTATCGACTGAAAACGTACCCAAGAGACTGACGGCATTTTCTGGCCAAGGTAGCGAGTCTTAGCCTCTGGCAAATTAAGCCATTGTTTGGACGTTGGTTGACGTTACGACGCCCCTAACTCCATAATTCCAAAGGAATAAAGAACGACTTACAATTTTCCGAGATTTTCCCCCACCGTTCTAAGAATTATTTTTAAACTGTAAGGTTAACAATAATTCTTAGAAAAGTGGGGCAGCCTATGCGGCAGTTTCAGCTGCTAAGTTCACATGGACATACCCCCCTCACCACATTCGATCAATAACGCTGATTGCGATCCGCATTGCCGCATGTCATAATATGAGAAATGGGTTAGAAGACCAACCAAGTGTGCCCCGCTAAACGCAAGGTGACTTTGTGGTAGGCCAAGGCGAAGATAGGTAGGACCAGATTGACTCGTTTTTTGAGGGTGGGAAATCCTCAAATGACCCGCTCTGGGTGGAGCGGAAGGATGTGTAAGACTCTTACTGACAAAATCCATCCATGTTCCTTCCTCAGCCCTTTATGTTCCGAGGTAGCGGTGACCCTTTCTGACAATCCCGCTGATCTGGTAGGCTTCAGCTAAGGGGCCCCATCACTGATGCTGACATCCCTTTGAGGCGCGCGTGGAACATAAACGCGCCGTCCGGCACGAGTCTAGTCCTGGTCGGACGGGGAGCTACCCATTACTCACCGTCCGCAGGTCCGCGCCTATGGTGGCTGGGAGTCGTCACGTAGCTTCCGACGCCCGGAGCGTCAACCATCCCGGCACCTGTTTAGCATAACTATTTCGCAGAAGTAGGTGACTGCCTCCCACTCCCTCTCGCTTCCGACGGTGGATTGAACGTTATCGTTTGAACGGGTCTCCCTTGTTTTACCGAAAAGAAATTGCCAAATTATCACTTCCCAAACAAATTTTCGCATAATTTCATTTGCCAAATTATTACTTACCAAAAAATCTCTTTAAAAATAATTGTTACGAAAACCTATGTTTGGCAAGTGAACGTTTGAACAATAACTTGTTCACCAACTAGTACTTTTACCATTTTTTATCTAGTCAAATATTTCAGTTGGTATAACATATTTTACGCAAAATTAAATAAGCCAAATATTTGGTGTCGTCAATTTTAAACTTAATAAGATCTAACGTTGAAGACGTTTTATTACAAGGGTGCTTTTTCCACTTGGGACAAATTCTAAACAGGTAATAATCTAAACAGGTTATAATAATGTTATTATAATTATATTATTTCTCTCGATAGCCTCCTAAAAATAATCTCTTTTTTCTATATAATCTAGTCGTTTCTGGCACTCGCCGGCCGCTGCCGCGGCACCGCTCGCTACGCTCGCTCGGCTCGTGCGTAAGTGGTCACAGTTTTAACCTAACCTAACCTAACCATTTTTTTTAAATTAATAACCTACTGTAACTAGTTCCATAAATAACCTAATGTGTAGTAACCATAAATTCGACTTGTTTCAGACAAATTCAAGCACATAAGCTTACAAAGAAATGCGCAAATGACATCAAATTTAACAAACAAGAAAAATGTTTATTTTTGTCTTTATATTTTTTGTCATAACAAATCATTTGACTAAACGTTTATTGTCTAAATATTGTTTGCTGTAATAAATCATTTGATTAAAGACCAAACGCCTTAATGACATTATCCTTGGTAATAATCTGCCAAGTAAACATTTGACCAAATGAAAATGTGCGTACTAAAATTATTCCAAATATTACATTGGTATAAAAAAAGGTTGCTAAAATTTGTTTGGGTAATGAAAATTTGGCAAAATCTTTTCGGCAAAACGGCAGGATCCCCGTTTGAACGTATTGTACGAACGACCAGTTATAGCAAAACACAGAATTGTGTGGGAAAGGGTTTAATAGCCCTTCTAATAACGCTCCAGAGACAGCTCTGTCCAGCAGTTGGTGTCTTTCAGTAAAATCATGATGGTGAATATAATTATGATTAGTCAATCCAAAGATTGGTCATCGTATTATGGTCACGCACGTTTGAACGGTAGAGCAGATGGTCGGATAGTGGCGAGTGGCGAGAGTGTAAGACAAGTGTAAAGTGGAACACAACGAGTGCGCCGCCATTGACGCGCACCGTTCATAGTAAACAAAGCGGCGCAGGCGCATAGGGCTGCCGAGTAGCGGGAACTTGGAAAACTATCCAACAAGTGCGCGCGACCAATTATGTCCTCGTAATATGTCTCGTGCCCAAATGAAACGTGTTTAACATGCTGTGTACTCAGATCAAATAAAAATTTGATCTGAGGCTGTGTTGAGAGATAATGCGACGTTGAAGTTATGTCGCCCTTGCACCTTGCGGTAAATTGAATCGAAGAGGGAGTGTTATATGTTCTACTTACAGTAGGTAAAGAAAAAAAACAACTTGTTTCCGATACTTAATTCATTTAAAAGGTACATTCATAATTTAATGGTATAATTATCGCTATTAATAAATTCAATAAACTGTTATTAATAACTGGACGATAAGGAACAATTGTCACTTGACACCCGGCAGCCCTGCAAGTAACGGAGAACAGAAGTGTGCCGCAAGCTGTCGCTAACGGTGTCGGCAGAGAGCTAGCCCCCGGCGCCGGCGCAGGGCTCGCGATGCTCCGACACCGCTACTACACCATGCACTCTTATATTAACTCTATATTTGACCCTCCCATCATTGATGACTAAAAGGCTAATTTTATATTTTGCTCACTGATTACTCAAACTCACGTTAACTTCTGAGATCAGTCGATCGATTCTGTAAAAATCCCACCGTGATAACTTAAGTAAAGTGAGCGGTCCTACCTAGTGCTAGGGATTGACACTATTTACAGCTCACTTAAAACTCACTTCACCTACATTTTCACAATGAGATATTTGACTGGAATAGCTAATAGAGTCACTGATTTGGGTTTGACGAACTGTCTGCTTTTTGTATATTTTATTACCTATTAGTGACCGTGCTGACGGAGGTTTTGGCACTAGGTGCCGCAAGTTCGATTCTCCCTCGAAATCATAAGTAAATTGCAAGTAAAAGGCAAATGTGATATCATCACATCAATTGTTTGAAACAATGTTCAAATTGAGCTACAGGTCGCCTCACAAGTCCGTGACGCCGTCTGAGTTGAAAGTGCAAATGTTTTGACACTCACATTTGTCGGCACTGTCCCTTTCCGTGAGCAATTTAAACTGCATTACCCCGAATGTTGTGTGTCGTCACAGACTACCATCACATGTGTGAACCATGCTCGCTTTCATTTACGAAACTGACTCTAATGTTGAAAATAAAACTATTAGGTAAACATCTCGCCTTGTATCCACGAAAGATTAGGCCATTATGTTTTTAAGATTAAGTTTCAGATTATAAAGGTGATCCTGTGGCCATCGACTGGTCAAAAATCCAGATTCCGGATTGCTAAAGTTTTGGGGATTGGGTTTGATTAAGATAAACTAAGATTGTAAAGATAGGTATATTTCAGTGATACAAAAGGCTAGGTTAGTATTGCGCCCGATATGCTATCCGAAAGCCTACTGAGTGTCTTACTTAGGTAATACATAAAATATTCCAGGCATAGAGCGCGGTGTCGCAAATACACTGACATGTTTATTATTGTTCAGTGATTGTCTCGAACATAAATTTGCCAGAAAGAAGAATCCAATAACATTTTGCCCGAACTAGGAACTGCCTATTAACTATTAAGTGGGATGCAGCAGGGTTTCCCTCGAAATGCAAATTTTCATTGCTTTGTTGCAATTTGCCGGACACAATGGATAAAATTGCGAAAGTGCTGTCATAGTCTCCATCATCTTTCGCCTGCCGCTATCTCTATTTATTGAGGGGGGGGAGCGTCATGTTATAGTCTCTAATATTAGCTAAAAAAAAAACAAAACAAAAAACTACCGTTTAAAAAGCGAACAGCTAATCACAAGTTCAACGCCCTCATTTCGCATGTAATGTCTAACTTGAATAACATGGCTTTTGTAAGGCACCAATAACCATCACACCTTTAAAGTTTGCCAGTCAATTACAAAACAGGTTAAAAATACCCTAGTATAGCTGTTAATTCTCCTCACAGATAAAAATAGCGTATTTCCCTACATTCCACGGTCGCTATGCGGCCTACATTATAACCATAATAAAATAAAATTTACCAAAAAACAACCGTATAATGTTAAACTTGGTCTGGTCGGAGAGCGCCCGCGAACACCGCGAACTATGTAGTTAGTTATCCATTTTAGTGCTAACGCGAAATAAATTGGCGTAAATTAGACTCATTTGGTTTTGCATAGCGCATTTTATTATTTTAAATGCTAATGTGTTCCTGTCTGCACGTTTGCAAATTTTTAGCATAAACCATTGAACCGATTTAGATTTATACTGTCAATGACAATTCAATAAATTTAAAACACTATTTATTAAAACTTGCTAATATTATAATTTCGAAAGTTGCTCTGTCTGTCTGTGTGTATGTTACCTTTTCACGCCAAAACCCACTGAACTGATTTTGTTATTTTGTGATAGATTGCATCCTCAGAAAGGACATACTAGGTTACTTTTTGTCTCAAAAAATCTCTCGATATTGTGATATGGCCGAACTCCGCGCAGACGAACTATAATATATTTTTCAAAAGAGGACATCATCATCACACATTCGACATGTACTGTGATTTGAAAACAGACATATTTAATAAGAAAAATCTTACAAAATTGTTAGATGTCTCGTGTTGTCGCCTGTCGGTTTTATTAAGTTGAATAACTTTAAAGTTCCTGAAGTCCGAACTTTAAGTGGTACCTAGGTATTAAACGTTTTTGTCGCGTTCCGGTCGGGTTGCCACTTTCCATCTCGACCGCGCGGGACTTATGCTTCTGCCCCAGTGCCTCACATCACCGTGAATATAAAAATCACTCGAATCGATATAATATTTCTTTAACAACGTGTTTCTTTTGATATCCCATAACTCTGGGGTATCAATGAGACCATATCAAAGAAGCAACTGGCATGTGAATTTTATTTTTGGTTACATTTTCGTACAAAATAATTCGACAGTCATGATTATTTATGTAAAACACCCTTCCGTGAAAATATGACAACGTCGCATTTTCTTAGCTTTACATATATTATATGAATGATTTACTCGTACTTACATAACGTAACTAACTAACTCTCTCTAAGTAATTAAATTATGATTGATGATATATCCGAAACTATGTATTTTTGAAAAACTTATACAAGGACTTTTTATATTATTTTCCTTAAGGGGGAAGCGCCAGGGTAGCCCGCAAAATAACAAATTTCATACGATTTTTGTAATTATTTACAGATCAGTGTCCAGGTATGTATGTTGATCAAAATATGATTCGCGATTCGCGCGGCACGCGTACGTTGACCCCGTAAATCGATGCGGTTACGTACTTGGAGTTATGATAAATATATGTAACTTATAAGCACTTTTTTTTTAAAGTTAGCGAAACACAGACGGTATACGAAAGTTATTAGTCTTTACGTAGTATAAAACAAAGACACTGCCCGTCGTCTGCCGATTTTTTTACTGCGCAACGGATTTTAATGTGGTTTTCATCAATAGATAGTGAATCAAGAAGAAGGTTTAAATACGTATACTTAGCCTAACGAGCTTTCGTCTGCAGCTTCGCCGGCGTGGGTTGCTAGTATCGTATAAACAACAAAAACTATCGAAAGTCGTAAATAGCCGCGTAATAGATCGCGTATATTCTTATGTGGACTTTGCTAAAAACTAGCCAGAAAAACCTAGCCAAAAGAAAACAATAAAACACGTTGCTAATTTGGATAAATCTTATCAGATAAAAGAGCAATAACGAAATACTGAAGCACTGAAACGGTTTAGTAATTGCAAAACAAATAAACTTGGCAGGACAAAACACAAACCTATCACGATTTTTTTTTCACATATAGCCATAGTGGTTACAATAGTGTATATAATAATGGGTACAGTAGTTGGTAAAAAAGTGGGTGCAAGATTACAACAGGTGAGTTCGCGAATCAAAAGATGAACTCGTTCATCTTCTTTTCTTCTATACGCAATAGTAGTTTCATCATCACTGGCGTCACTAATCCACCCAGTGCTGAATACAGGCATTCTTCGCTTGCCATATATCCCTGTGTCATGTGTGAGTCCAGTGTTACCCGCGATCTTCTGAATGTCATGGTCACCGCTATGGATATTTACATTATGGAAGTCATTGCCGAGAAAAAGTTGCATTGTTGAATTTTTTATATTTGTATTTTTTTTTTGTCATTTTCCCCGATGTAACAAAGGCATAGAAGTATGCCTAATCAGACAACAATGCTGAGCTTTCTAGACCAAAGCAATGTTTGTTGGAGATTGAAATAAGTAACGTTGGCAGTATATCTATACACAACTCTTTACAAAGAGCAAAAGAAACAAAAATGCATTAAAAAAAGCCATATCCATACCCTAATTATTACAATAATTCAGTACTTGTGCTTTCACAAGGCTTGACTGGTACTATTTAGCACACCCCTGCCAACCATTTTGCAATGCAAGCGTGAAGTAACTCGAGTTAAATATTCAGATCCTAAGATTGCATCGTGAGAAATCTCGCACGTTTAAAAGTAAATTATTTCGCATGTACAGTCAACCTCATTGTCAGTGCTAACATAGCCTTTATTCTGTAGCAATAAGAGCGGTTTCTGAAGGTCAAGTAGATGTACACCTACGCTCTTTTAGACAAAAAGCCGATATTTTTGACATTTTCATATCTTGTGTCATGTTAGAGTGATACATAAATATGTACATTACATCTAAACATGACGCCTTCAAAGTTTTGTAGTAGGTACTATAATTATTGTATGTATTGATACTCTCATTCAAGAAGGGGCTTGTCCCGGATCGAGTCCAGGATCACATGTTTAGCAATCGTGCTTGCGATGTAGGTAGACCAAGCTACTAAGCCTATAATGTAGCAAGGCCTTAAAAAGGCACTAAAGCTGTAAATTATGTACGAATGACAACCACCAACTTGAACCCACGTCTACCAAAGCGACGAAACAAAAACCCAAACAAAAACTAAATACTAAAATAATGTAATATCGTTCAACCGAATACCGTTAGCGACGCGTGAGTCGATCGTTTGCGCAAATTATTGACAGTTATCGACTACACATCACTAGACCGAGACATGTTAATTTAATCCGCGCAGCCCTAGTTCCGTTAGTTGTCAGTTGTCACCGAATGACGGTTGCGACGTGGGTAGGCGACAGGTGCGGGGGTCAGGGGGGTGTACGCGGCTGTTGGAAGGAATATGGTGCATGTTCTTAATGTCGAAATTGAGTCAGCACAGATCTTGGTTATGAGTTTGATAAGTAGCGTCCATCAGTTCCTGAAACTTGCAGCGGGACACGCTGGATCCGATATTCACGCCCTATTGTTTATGGAGATCACCACCACAACACACCAGGGTGGAGTCATCTGGAGCTGATAGATGCAGCTACATAAGGGTCAAATAAGAGACCTAACGAAACTCCTTAGACGTGATAAGTATCAAATGTCTAATGGTATTAAAACATGAAACTGCAACTTCAAAACTCTTCATTTTAAGCAACTAAAACCATAAATCTAGGATTGTTGTTAGAATTAACTGTAAGTATTAGCGTAGCTTTCTATCACTGAGAGAATTCTTGAAGGAGTAGCTTCGGCGACTACCTTCTGCATCCAAGCTTACAAACTTTACTTTTATCAATAATATCACAGTAGGTACAACCGCCCGACAGAAAGATTAAACTAAACGAATATCATCAAAAAGGGGCAATTCACAGTTGTTCCTAGTCCGATAATTGTTACAACAACTAACTTAGAAAATGGTGGCGCTAACAAGCGCTGTCAGTATTTCGCACCCATCGGGTGTGGAGCCCGGGCCACGGTAATAGCCGCAAATAATAACAAAGCTATACATGTAGCAATCAATTGTATCGACCGATAGTCTAACGGTATAGAGACCTAGTAGAGCGCTAACATATTATGTTACTAGATATGTAGTTTCTTTGGATAGTATACAAATGACGGACAACTGGTGTAGTAAAAATCCTATGAGTTGTATTACCGAAATTATAATATTGCTTCTCCATGTGAAGAAGCTCATAGGGCGTCAAAAACTTCATCCCCATCGCTGTCAGTGGGTAAAGTGCCCCAAAAGGCTGGCAGCGTTGCCACATTGCATGGCTGATGGATGAAACGTGTATATAACAAAACAACTTACATTGTAACATACATTAAAAGCTTGTAAAATGTAATGGAGAAGCAAAGAATCAGCATTGCCATCCAATGTGCCAACGCTGATTCTTAGCTGTTCGGGTCAAATATTACAGCTGAATTTTAAAGCAGTTATTCTCAACCGCTTGAACTGAAATTATGCATAGGTACACGTTTTACTTCGGGTTAGCTAAGTTCCGTTATTCTAAATCCAAGATGGCGAACTAGTAGTTAACTAATTTTTTATGCACTTCCATGATATGGTTATCAATAAAATATGATGAAATGCCCAAGGCACAGATTACGTAATTAGTCATTATAATTTCGTATACTCCTTAGATGATGACATGTCCAATAATTCTAATTCTTCATATATTGAGAGATATCTAACACTCTCACAGACTGATCACTAACTTATTCGTTATCGAGTATTCCGGTAATACACACAGACCTCAGAGGCTAATTTATCCATTTTTTCCGCAGTGCTCAACGTGGCTGCTGGCAAGGCCCCGATGCAGGCGTCCACGGAAGACGGCGGGGTTCCCCAGCGGGCCCTGGACGGCAGCACAGCCGCTACCTTCAACGCCGAGACCTGCACCCTCACGAAGTCCGAGAGGGTTCCCTGGTGGTACGTGAACTTGCTCGAGCCCTACATGGTGCAGCTCGTGAGGTTGGACTTCGGGAAGCAGTGCTGCGGTGAGGATATTTATTATTTTATAAAAAATCACGGATGCTTATAACCATCAACTGGACACCGGACTGCTACTGAAAATTCATGACGATAAACGAAAAATACTCTGTTCGCTCATCGTCTCATGACCGCTCAGTTTCAAATAATTGTCACGATAAAATCCTAAGTATTAAAATAAACGAAACCCTTGTACAGTATGAAATGTGGAGCTACGTACTGTCGCTAGCACACCAAGCGACCCCAAACTGTAAAATATCTATCGATTTTGAACTTAACAGTCAGCGTTTCATGGTTTAAAATAGTTAAGAGAAATTTTACTTGATACGGTGGCGACTGTACCATCTACAACCCCTCTTGCGAGTTTGATTTGTCGTTACGAAACATAGCTGAAGCATTAGAAAGTCTAAAGGCACAGGAAAACTTTTAAATGGGTTGATTGGATACATTGTTACAGCACGCCATTATCAACATCACCCTCCTGGAAGTTTTCTGATTCAGACTTTGTGCAGCTTCACCACACCCAAAGGGTAAAACGGGACCCTTATAATACTAAGACTCCGCTGTCCCTCCGTCCGTCCCGTTTGTCTTTCGCCAGGCTGTATCTCACGAACCGTGATCAGTTGAAATTTTCACAGATTATGTATTTTTGTTGTCGCTATAACAACAAATATAAAAAAACAAAAATACATATTTAAGTGTTTTCATAAATTTTTATAGATAATGGTACGGAACCCTTCGTGCGCCAATCATACTCTGGCCGGTTTTTGTATTTCTGTTCTGTCTCTGCGTCATGTTTGCCACAATACACGTATTTCCTTTCTTTCTTTTCCTTAAAGTCTAAAGAAATCCGTAAACTTTTCAGTTTAATGTCGTACACAACAAAAGTGAGCTACCTTACGTACGAAAATAATGAGTTTCCGGTTTACAATAGCGTTTGGATAATGCCACGTTCGCTTTGACCTTATGAATGTTTCTAAACTAAAGCCTAATAAAGTCTGTAGAAATCACAAAACTTTTTTAATTAACAGGAGTTATTGTGTTTTTTAAACCGTTGTGTGACGCAACCACCCTTCTTGCGAATGTTTTGAAATATAGGAGAAGCTCAACAAAGTCTGAGGAAATAAGAAAAGTTTTTAGAGGGTGATGTTGACAATGACGTGTGGTTTACAATAGCGTTTGGTTAATGTCAAGTTCGGTTTGACCTTATGAATGTTTCTAAACTAAAACCTTATAAAGTCTGTAGAAATCACAAAACTTTTTTAATTAACAGGAGTTATTGTGTTTTTTTTAAACCGTTGAGTGACGCAACCACCCTTCTTGCGAATGTTTTGAAATATAGGAGAAGCTCAACAAAGTCTGAGGAAATAAGAAAAGTTTTTAGAGGGTGATGTTGACAATGACGTGTGGTTTACAATAGCGTTCGGTTTGCCTTATGAATGTTTCTAAACTAAAACCTTATAAAGTCTGTAGAAATCACAAAACTTTTTTAATTAACCGAAATTATTGTGTTTTTTTTAAACCGTTGAGTGACGCAACCACCCTTCTTGCGAATGTTTTGAAATTTAGCTGAGGCTCAACAAAGTCTCAGCAAATAAGAAAAGTTTTGAGAGGGTGATGTTGACAATGACGTGTGGTTTACAATAGCGTTCGGTTTGACCTTATGAATGTTTCTAAACTAAAACCTTATAAAGTCTGTAGAAATCACAAAACTTTTTTAATTAACAGGAATTATTGTGTTTTTTTTAAACCGTTGAGTGACGCAACCACCCTTCTTGCGAATGTTTTGAAATTTAGCTGAGGCTCAACAAAGTCTCAGCAAATAAGAAAAGTTTTGAGAGGGTGATGTTGACAATGACGTGTGGTTTACAATAGCGTTCGGTTTGACCTTATGAATGTTTCTAAACTAAAACCTTATAAAGTCTGTAGAAATCACAAAACTTTTTTAATTAACAGGAATTATTGTGTTTTTTTAAACCGTTGAGTGACGCAACCACCCTTCTTGCGAATGTTTTGAAATATAGCAGAAGCTCAACAAAGTCTGAGCAAATAAGAAAAGTTTTTAGAGGGTGATGTTGACATAAAAAGCAAACATAAATAAAGGTGTGTGGCTGTTTTTTTCTCCATGTTTTAATGGAAATCTTTTTTTAGTATTTATGAGCGCCATACTATTGCAGGTTAACGCGGACGCCTTTCGTTAATTAACTTCCGATTTCTTCGAGCTCACTTTGAAGTTACGATTTGAATAGTTCTCAGCTTAGGAAAAGCTCAACAAAGTCTGAATAAATTAGTAAACTTTTCAGTAGGGTTATGTTGTTGACAATGTAGCAACAGTTGGCTGTTTTGTGAACCTCCGCTCAATTGTGACTCTAAACAGTTTGCACATGAAGGTTCGTCACCTCACACATTATTTATGAAAACATAATTTCTTTACTGAGAGCCTTCAACCTTTACTAGAATAAAACAAAGTTTTACACTTAAGGCTCCCCCCGTAAACAGGCGCGACGCGACAACGCAACGCAACTCTAATAGAACGATTTCTATGAAAACTTCATAGAAATTGTTCTACCTGAATCGTGTCCCGGCGTCCCATTGCGCCTGTCTTCGTGAGCCTTTATCATTGATAGAGCGGGAACATAAAAGCTGAAAATAAATATATTTTCAAGGTATTGAGACACTCTCCTAAGTTTGAACCTCTAGGAGAGGTCCGCTTTCAATTAATTATCTGTCTATTTAAAAAGAAACCGTATCTGACTCATTTAGTTAACCCACTGAATGGATTGGGCCGAAGTTTGACGTACACATAGTGATTATAATGAAGTAGGCATCTGCCATTCTACGCGAACAGCAGCACACAAACATAATATCGGTTTATTATTCAATTGTTTAGGTACTAATAAGTGAACATGATACAGTGGGCACATTCTGCTTACCCTCAAAACAACCGACCACCTACGTTATATCTCAATGAACTGCCCCTTCGCCGATACTCACGTATTACTCTAAACGCTAGTCAACAAGCTGGTTCGTGTTCACATCAAGATGTGTGGCGGTAGCTGGCCCACTTGCCTGTACACCGTGGCGAGGTGTTAAGCGTACATAATCGACCATCTGACTGCGATAGATAACCTCCTTGTTTATGTACATAGTGACGTACTGGCAGTTATTGCACACCTCCAACCCGCACCGGCTTCACACAGATAATAAAAAACACACCTTTGCCTGTATTCCCAAAAAAAATGGAAAAATATTGAGAAAATAATCAAAGTAATATTAATATTTTTTCTAATGATAATTTTGATTACTATACGTAAGCGACATACAAACGGACCCGCCATAATATGTCCTAAAACGGACCGCTAAATAAGATTAATTGGTGATCTCTGTTATAATGGTTTTACATTCTCAGAGGAAGGAGGAAGTCTCAAAAATCCTACACCGATCACCACGTAATTTGTAATTTATCACGGACATACAAATAATCGTTTAGAAGACAATACACTTCCGAAGTCGCACGGAACTCGACTGTAATCATAAGGACGTTAGGTTTATCTCTTGATCTTAGTAAAAACGAGTTAATTTTAACCTTGTGTTAACTTTAACCGGAGATTCGTGTATAAGATGCTGCGACTCTGATGTTGTAAACTGTAGATTTCAAAGTGAGATAAAAATTAAGGAATTTTGTTGGTATTGAGAACTCATTTTGACCGCCTCACATAAACTAAAACTCAAAGCATTTATTTCAAATAAAACACTTATTATTATTAATATCGCTTACCATGCATCGGGTTAGGTAGCGGTCAAGCGCGAGTGATCATAAAAAATAAAAATATAAAAACAATAAATTACTGGCACTTTTGAACTGACTAGGGTTCGATCAGTCGGAAATATGAAGCTAACCGGTTGCAGCTGGATTCCAGTATTTTAGTTAGGAACGAATGCCTATCTGACCTCCACAACCTTGTCAACGCGATACCTCTTGGTAAGACTGGCTAACTGACTTTTGGGCTTCCGACGTTAGAGATCTACGAATACCAACCGAGACCAGCTTAACATTTTGTTTTCCGAGTCACTATCGGACGGTCATGTCATCGGTCACCCATCCACGAACCGACCGCGGCAGGTGGGTATAGCTTACCTTCGATCGACCCGTGCGGCTGTTATTATTGAGCGACGAGCCCCTCAGAACAACTGACTTATACTTATTAGTGAAAAGTAAAATAAAATTCGGACCGAATTATACGACCTCAAATGACTTGTATTTTTTCAATTATCTGCAATTTTCCGTTGATAATTTACCCGATGATTGGCCGAAGGAGGTCCGTGACGCTTTCTAGTTGTCATTGAAATACGTTATGCATAATAATACTTAGTTAGATAAGTAAATATATGCGGTTAGAATAAAGCAAATTATAAGGATCTACATCCTACAACAAAAAAATATATATCATGTACAAGTATATATTTAAAAAAGCCTTTTTTGTATACTTGTTGTGTTAAAAAGTTGTTTTTAATTACTATCCTTAGTCTGAATTTTGTAAATAAAAGTATACATCATTATTATAATAAGTATCTGTATTATCAAAACTTGTTAGCTTCTGTGATTGATCAACTGAACTGGTTTATTTCACAAAAATTTCCATTTTTATTTCCATTTCTAAAAGCACAGCAGTTATAATGAGTGACAATGGTCAACTGTGGAATGTGTCACTTGGTTAATGGTTTCATTTTAGAGACCGGATTATGTTATTATAACCTTCTTTCTTTTTCGTTTCACATGCTGTTGAGCAATATCTTTCAGGCATCTGGTTTCCTCACGATGCTTCCTTCTGTGATTGATCAACTGAACTGGTTTATTTCACAAAAAAATCCATTTTTCTGGCAATTTCTTTGCATTTCTAAAAGCACAGCAGTTATAATGAGTGACAATCTGTCACTTGGTTAATGTTTTCATTTTAGAAACCGGATTATGTTATTATAATCTTGTTTCTTTTTTGTTTCACGTGCAGTTGAGAAATATCATTAAGACAGCCGGTTTCCTCACGATGTTTCCTTCACCGTTTTTCAAGCAACACATGAATCCGAATAGTCAGAGGTGCGAGCCTTGGGTTTGAACTCGAGACCTAACACTTGGTAGTCCGACAGTCACACCACTAGGCTATTACTGGGTCAGCGTGATTATCCGAAAGGGTTAGTGCTGCCCGGAACAAAAGGGGCTAAGGAAGGAATATGGATGGGTTACCCAGAGCGGGAGGAGCTATTTCTTGCTTTCCCATCCTTAAAAAAAAAGTATCACTGCTAGTTATTACAATAATAACTAATACAATAAAATTCATTTTTCACGCCAAAGCTACTAATCTAAAATTGCCACTTATTGTCAAATCATCGCTCCGCAATATCTTGGTAACTTTCCTGCAATTTCGTCAGATAACTTTCACTGCAGACTAGTGATTTGCGCCCGGCGGTGCTTGTCGCCGCTCGTTGTCAAAGCCGTAATGACAGTGTAAAGGGTCGTCTTGTATTAAATGATTGTTAGAAAGCGCTACACCGCACGCTGCATTCTGTGGAAGGCTCTCGAAGCCGCCGTAACATTATTCTTGTGCCTCAGTGAGCGTCTGTTCTCTATGGATATGGAAGGTTCGCTTTCTTCGACACAACACTAAAGTAACATGTAACCCCGGCTGTGTTCCCTGACGTGTTAGGCAGAGGTGTACCTTTTTTTTGTTGTTTTCGCGGAAAACCTTTAAAAGGCTCCTGAACTTTTGGGGAAAAGACCAGGGAATGTGGGATTTGTACCTCTCTAAAACCACCGTGGTGATCACCACATGAAAGGGGGCCTCTTAAAAGACCACTCCGGGACAGGCCGAGGTGTACCTGCGTACTAATATACCTTCATTTCGCCAATATTTATGTCCCATGTAAAGGCGGTGAGCTTATTGCAATAACATTATACTTTTCTAAGTTTACTTAGCCGTACTTTCAGTATTATTTAAAGATTCATTGATGGTTTTAACATGCTAAAAATTGTTAAATTTATAAATTCCTGCTAATTCCTTGTTGTTTGTCATCCACTTCTGTAACGGAAACCCACCTTTTTCCAGTAGTTTTTCCATTTCCTTGTGAATCCTTTTTCCTAAAGTTTCCTTCGAATAAAATTTTTAATTCAGAAATGTATCCATGTAACAAAAATGTGTTCTAAGTGGTGCTGCAGACTTGTTCGGGCGGCCATTCGATTCGGCATTACTTGTCAAACATTACGGCTCGTGCCATCGGCAAAGGCACTATTCGAGCTAAGCCAAGTGCGGCAAGGCTGTGTCAAACCTCACCACCCCGAACAAGTGTGTAGCACTCCTACTTGCAACATTTCGCATACAAAATAAGGAAAAGTACGGAGCTATTTATTTGAAAACCGAACACAATTCATCAGTTTTGCAACACTGCCCCGTTTTCTGAGATGTGTTAAGCACGAGCATTATAATGCAAGTGTTGTGCAATTCAAGATGCACAGCACACCACGCACAGGTCGCACGTCGCGCGTTGCACAACAGCGGTAGAGAAACATTACCTAGAGGTTGTATACAAAAATCTACTTTGAAGAGTAAATGAGTTATTTATCTTTTACAACTAAATTTATGTTGGCTGGAAGATATATTAAATATGATAAAGCAACTGACACTGTCTCAAAACAATTCATATTTGAAGGTCCAGCTGCAATAGCTCGCTATCACGCTAGTCTTTTCCTAGTTATCGATGTAAACCTATACATTCCTCCCTCCTCCCCCTATATAGCTTAAACCTAAAAAATCATCTTCTCTGCTTCTAGGCGCAAACAAGCCCGTCATTGTGGTGAGAGTGGGCAACAACCGGCCGGACCTGGGCACCAACCCGATCTGCAATCGGTTCAGCGGCTTCATCGAGGAGGGGCAGCCGCTCTTCCTGCCCTGCAACCCCCCGATGCCGGGTGCCTTCGTCAGCGTGCACTTAGAATCCTCAGCACCGTCCCAGCTTTCAATCTGCGAAGCTTTTGTTTACACGGATCAAGCGCTGCCGATTGAGAGATGTCCTCAATTCCGGGACCAGCCGCCCGGCAGCACGGCGACGTACAACGGGAAGTGCTACATCTTCTACGACCGACAGCCGGCGTCATTCCGAGATGCGCTCGGGTTCTGCCGGTCACGGGGCGGCACGCTGGTTGACGAGAGCAACCCGGCGTTGCAGGGTTTCATCAGCTGGGAGCTCTGGAGGCGACACCGGTGAGTGAGCTTTGTTTTACTTTTGGCAGTCTAGGCTAGTACTGCTCGTGCTGCGCTTGGCGTAACCAGTTACTGTGTTCGTAGATAAACAATACCCTATGTACTTGTGACTTCTTGTAAAGTTGGTGACGCATAAAATATGTCATAATGTAAAATAAAAATGTCCATTTAACCTCTAAATATCAATCTTAGCAATAAAACTGAACGAAATCAACACATCCGAACTGTACTCTCAAGAGCTGTCAATATTCCACAAGAACTGATGACACTGACTGCTCTTGAACGCGGTTTCGATTTAGATGTGCTGATTGCTTTTTGCTCCGTCGGCGAAATCCGTCTTAAATGTTCTACGACACGTAAGGCAGGTAAGGTAAGGCCTAATGCTAGAAAATCACATCTGTCTGAAATGCCAGTCCTAGACATGTTTAGCGACACATTCTTACTTACATAATGTTTCTTCCTTCCTGACTAAAAAATATACCAAGCGGTTTATCGGCTACAACAAAAACATAATACTCAGATCACTCTATCCGATCCACTTTCACGGATATTTCGTCATCCCATGATACACAAATGGTCTCGGGCCATGTACGGCGGCACGCGTCATTTGTCAACGTCTGCCGAACAATACGGATGTTATACATTTTCACTGTTACCAGACAATTTCACGATAGTTTTCGTAATAATTGTAAAAACCCTTTGGCGTTGGTAATTCCGAATGCTATCCAAGATAATAGTGCATAAAATATAAACTGTGATGCAGGTTGACGATTTGAAGTTGACAGACTACCAAGAGTAGCAACATTTAGAGCTCTTGAACCTTAACTTAATTTACCAAGTATAAGTTGTTATTTTGTGAATGAATAGATTGCTTGACGAGCCATCGTCTATATACAGAAACTTCATAACGTTAATCATGAATAATGTTATCTATATAAATAAAAATCAATTGCTGTTCGTTAGTCTCGCTAAAACTCGAGAATTCGAGATTTAGCTGATTTTGGTGTTGAAATGTTTGTCGTGGTCCAGGGAAGGTTTAAAAGGTGAGAAAAGTAAAGTGGGTAGGTAGGTCAAGTAGGTAGATAGGGTAGGTATCATAGTTAAGACAAGACAACGTCTGTCGGGTCAGCTAGTATAATAATATTTCATTTAACTGCCACGTAGAATCTCATTTGATTGGTTAGTTTTAACTTTAGTAAGTAGAGGCATAGTGTTACTAAGCTTGCAGTGTAGCGCAAGAGATTGCTATAGAATGGGTAAGGATGGCTACTTATTGTGTTTTATAACAATTACCTAGTAGGTTTATATTATTCAAAATAAAAACTGGAAAATATTGATGATAATAAGAGGTTTTTTTAGGACCTCGATAAGACTTTTCAACGGTATCCGGACCCACTTTAAATGACTTGCCAACCAATACCTTAGGGCATCACGTTTAGGGGGAAACAGGAAAAATATTTGCTAGCAAATTAATTGCAAGGCTGTTTGAAAACCCGCGCATCAATCAATCAATTAAAGCTACGAGTACTTACAAACAGAAAAATTAAAAAACCGGTCAAGAGCGAGTCTGACTCGCACCTCGAAGGTTCCGGTACCAATGTTGATGATTTCTGAAAAGTGTGCTATTTAAAGACATCGTTTTATTTTTCCTGTATTCTTTACATAAACTTCTATTACACAGAATAATAACAGATTTTTCTCTACGCATACTTCGGAGATAAGGGAGGAATGGTATTCTTTTTTAAATTTTTCATTAACAGACGAAAATTATGCAGCCTAAACAAAACAAAAAATTGTTTGAGAATGTCCAAACAGCGCTCTTTCATATGATACCCCATATGCTCTGGTACCACTTACAATTTTTAAAAACTCCTAATAGACCCCTGCTGCAAAAGAATCTTTCTTATTTGAAAATAGTTGGACAAACGAAAACCATTCCAAATTTCAATTAGTAGTTCTTGAGATATCCAGCTGTGACAGACTGAGTAGCACCATGATAGTTCCTTTTTACTATTTCGTACGGAACCCTTAAAAGAACGACGATGCTGCAAGAAAAGCTCGATGTCTTATAAAGTATTGTCGGCGAAATTAATACCCGCCAAATTCGCAAGTGGCGTTTCGATTAAAAAAATATAATGTAATAAAAAGCGTTGATTTTTATTGTAATACCTGTTACATCGGTACGCATGTTTAGGTACGCCTTTTGTCTTTTGTAAATATTCTAATTAAGGTACGTTGATCTATCTCGTAGTAAAAAATACGTTATTTTTTTATAAACACCGATACATAGTTTACTAAATGCATATCAAAAGCTCACATGTGTGTATGGTTTAGGGTATCAAGAAGTCTTAATCCAGCACTGGGTGTTGGGACACAGAGAATTCTGTTTGAAGCATTTTCGCATTTTAAACACAATGGAGCCATGTAGGTATGCAGTAACTGAGACAGTTCTACTTATCAGTCAAGAAATGAGGAAAGCGTAGTGCGTTAAAACATTAAGTCATTTCCTGTCAACTTGTGCTTCAGTTCGTTACTATGTAGTCTTGATGAAACTATGTACTATGTAGTTACTTGAAAAGGAAAAGAACGGTAAACTTATGACCCTTTAGTCACTATAGTTATAGCTAATTAATATTCTTTTTAAAGTTTGTAAGAATTGTTCGCCCATGACTACTCAATACTTGCATTGCATTCCACATACGTATGTATTCTTAGAGGTAATTATAATGTAAATATTATAATTAGATCATATTTGGACCCTGTTACCTAAATAAGTGAGTTAAGAGAGAGGAAGCATTTGTAATTTTTTTAACATTACTTTGCAAACTACTATATTATAATGAAATTGTAGGTATTTTCTGAGACAAGCTTTAACACCTCAAATGTCGTATAAACCCCATAGGCTCATAAGAAAAATAACCGTACAAATCGTTGAGATCTTATAAGCAAACGGCTTCGAATAGGTAAACATCTAATGGGTTAATATAAAATATAAACAAGTAGGTGAATAGGTAGATCTTCATTCTTGGAGAGGAATTCTGATTTTGACGATTGTGGCTGACTGCCAATCCAAAGCAATTAGTTATTAGGGTGGATCAATCAATCGGCATTGTCTGAAAGGGTTACCGCTACCCCGGAACATAAAGGGCTTAGGAAGGAACATGGATGGGTTTTAGTCAGTAAGAGTCTGACACTCCCTTCCGCTCCTCCCAGATCGGGAGAAGTCAATGGATGATTTCCCAGCCTCAAACGACATCACCTATTACCAGCATAGACAGATCTCATATGAGATGCTGCACTCGGTGTTCAGTATCCAAAGCCACTAGAAATCATTCTCGGAGCCACGTAACGGTTCAAAACAAGTATATTTAAGACAACGGGCTGGGTCCCGTACGCGCCGCCGTCTCCGATCTGATACGGTCCGTATGGCGGACGTTACGGCGGTACGGTTTACGTTTATGATCAATTTGGAGTAACGGCGAAAGGTTTGTGGTCTTCGGGTGTACCGTAGTTGGAGCATGGATTTGATATAGGCGTTCATTAATTAAACTGGTATACTATGCGTTGTTTTAGATCCTGAGAATGTTATTCTGTATATGCTTTAATCAGAAAAGCTGGTGGACGTTCTCGAAAAATATGATAATTGAAAACCGTGTGGCGGATGGGATTCCTATCGGCAAACATGGCGAACTTTTAAACAAAATGTCAACCATAATTATATGATTATTTTATACTATTCAACCACTTTAGAGGAGAATATACTATCATCATATATCTAGCCTTTTTCCAACTATGTTGGGGTCAGCTTCCAGTCTAACCGGGTGCAGCTGAATACCTCTATTTTACATGGAGCGACTGCCTAGCTGACCTCCACAACCCAGTAACTGGACGATACGATACCCCTTGGTAAGACTGGCTGTCAGATTTTAGATTTTTAGAGAAGAATATATATAATAAAAATTCTTCTCTAATGCTTACCTCCCTAGATCCATCTATTCATCGGTTATTTAGAAAAACTGTAATTATCATATTATAATGCCTAAATAGAAGTGGTTTGAGTATGAGCTACTTACGACACACTACGATACAATCTATGATATAAGTCGCGAAACATCTTGTAGACATGTCTTTAAAAAAAAAACTACTTTGTAAGAGTTGAGCTGAGTGTAATATTAATCTGAATGAATGCTACTTAATTATTAAGTAGTTTCTTTAAAATATTTGTATGCCAGTCACTGGCGAGACATGTAGAAAATAGCCCTGGTATTAACACCATTAATTTACTATGTTTCAACTCAAATTAAAATATTCTATTCTATTCTACGACTGTGCCTGCTCGTATTTCGTGAGATGGCTATCTATCTCGCGAAATACTCAAAATCGACACAATATTATCCAGAATTCTAGAACTTACCTTCAGTAGAACCGCAAAAGAATCAGTTATCATAATAATGAAGCCACATGAATGATCAGTGAGCACACGAGTGAGGGCTACCCACCAACTAGCATCAAATGCATAATGCATGTGGTAGGAAGTGACCGACGGCGATTATAGGGCGTGTGCTCACTGACTGTGCACGGTGTAAATATGTGATTACTAGGCTTGAGTTACCATAAGGCCTGAATTATTCAATTAATGTACCATGTCTGTTTGTAAGGCCTGTATTCCACGCGACCGCAGACGCTAGTGGCTTGTTCTGAAGCGAGCTGCAGACGCGCCAACGCGCCGGCAGGCACCATTATTTACGTGTGCCTACTTATGATACTTTTCGACTATGTGAAATTGTGAAACTAAACGCGATCAACATACCTAAACTGCGCTCAAGAGCTGTCAGATTTAAGATGTCAATATTCCACACGAAATAATGATACGGACAGCCCCTAAACGGGTTTATAATTATGTTGATCGCGTTCAGGTGCATTAGCGAAATTCGACCTAAGTATCTACAAGTGACGTTAACTGCCTTCTTTCTCACAGTCCATCAAGAGGTTGTGTGTATGAGAGCGTCAGGTTGATAAGACCGCCCATTGAGTTATGGTATCGACCTACCCCACAGTCCCCATACCAATTCGTATCCACTACTAAACTCACTATGTAAATACTTGAATCCTGAAATATGAACACACGCAAATATGTATTATCGAAGCTAACTCAAAAACTATGAAGCTAGCTAAGTTAATAACTTATGCGTATACAGAACCGCCGCGCAAGCTTCTTCTACCAAATGAAAAATATTTTTATAAATAGGTCCACACTTGTCCCACACACACAGGACGAAACCGTGAAAAAATTGGTGCGAAACCTTTTAAAATTGAAGGTTTCCTCGATTTTAATTGGATCCCGTCATCAGACTTAGTACACATACCTACATGTGAGAACGATGCAAAACGTTAAAAGCATCCGTTATACATTCAGTCAAAAAAGTATCGGGAATGGATGATTTGTTTATGGTTCCAAATTCAAATTTTTGGTTTTTTTGTAGTTGTTAGATTGGCACAACTGTTTTCCATTTTGGCGCGGAGTTTGAGTTGCATCTGTTATTTATATTAATACAGTGCTGGTTTTAGTAATATCATATATAGTGTGTATTGCGAATTTCATAATGGACAAAAATATCGAACAAAGAGTTTGTCTTAAATTTTGCATCACCAATGGAATTTCGTGTTCGGAGTCACTGAAAATGTTACAGAAGGCTTACGGTGAATCGACTTTATCAAAAACTCGTGCTTATGAGTGGTTCAAAGCGTTCAAAAGCGGTTGAGATGTGATGGAAGATTTGCCTCGCTCTGGTAGGCCGTCAACGTCTGCAACTGAAGTTAACATCGCAAAAGTGAAGAAAATAGTGACTGAAAATCCCCATTCAACTCTGAGAGAGATAGCCGCCGAACTTTCTGTATCTCACGAGTCGATCCGTACCATTTTAACTAATCATTTGGGTATGAAACATGTTGCTGCTCGGCTAGTCCCAAAAGATCTGAATTTTCTCCAAAAACTCAATCGCATGAAAGTCGCTGAGGACATGCTAGAACGAGTCAGTTCGGACCCAACATTCATGAAACGCATTGTTACTGGTGACGAGACGTGGGTTTACGAGTTTGACATGCAAACTAGTCAACAAGCTTCGGAGTGGCGCCTTCCAACTGAACCGAAACCGAAAAAGGAGAATTCGCGGCGAGAACTGAACTCAATTCCGGAAGCAGCGTTTAAAAAATGTTTTGATGAATGGATTATTCGTTGGCGCAAGTGTATCGTTTCTAAAGGAGCATACTTTGAAGGTGATAAAATAAATTTGGATGAATAACAGACATTTTGTGTATTATTGATCTTTTCCCGGTACTTTCTTGACAGAGTAGTAAATATATAGGTACAAACAATTCAAAAATTAAATTAAAACTAGCCGTAGCCGCTAAGAGATGACCAGTCCCTAATGACAGCGCCCGTTTACAAACATGACGCATGGATTAGCACCATTCAGCTCAACCATTTGAAGGGAGCTAAATGATCCAGCACACGCGCCACCTTCAGCGAGACATTAGGGTGAGCATGACATGCTCTCAGCCGCCAGGGACCATTCAAGTCAATTAAAGTCGTACCCAGTAAACGGTAGCTGTATAGGTAGTAGGTACATAGTAGGTACTCACATATGTGCTATGCAATTATGCAATATTAAGAGATTGAATTTATACAATGCAAAGATAGTTTCATCTTCAGCAGCTCCAACAGTATTTTCAAAAATCTAATCGATAAGTTTATGCGCCCTGGTGGAGCAGGCCTAGCATTGACCCAAGCATTTTTTATCAATGATGTAAACTCCCGATTTTAATATGCATGGCTGCACAATGTTCGTTTTATGCAAGATTAAAATGTTGTTTCATTAAGTTCAAAAATCGGAATAGTCAAATACAGAACCTCCTCCTTTCGAAGCCGGTTAAAAATAATAACAATGCAGCTACTTTTAAAAGCAAACAGTAACAGTAATTAACTTGATGGACAGAAGCTTTCCACCTGCATACGCAATCCAATATCGCCAGACATGCCTTTGAGGCATAGTCCCCTCACCCTAAAATCAATAACGCGCATTTCAAAGAGCCATATGTACAGTCTATGTGTCTGCTCTATCAAAGGACTGAATATTAATTCCTGTGGTACATAGGCTACCTTATGTGTCTGGCTCCACGGGAGGCAGCATCCATGCCTTGATTGGGTTCAAACATGAAATGGATAGTGTTATGCACTTCCGACATGAGTCAATTTAGTTCAAGGTATTTAATTTTCCTCTGATTATAGGAAAAAATTATTGTGTCACATACTTTATTCCAACAGAGTACGAAACACTCTTGCAATGTCAAATTCTTACACTTTGAAAATACGACAATATTCATTGCGTCATTTACGTTGTCAGGAGACGAATTTTCCAACTTTATAAAGCAATGGATTATGAATTTCCTATTCCTACAGATTGCTAAAGTGTGACGGTTTTGAAAAACTAATATGCATAAAACCTATTCCACTTAGTCTGGCAGGTTGTCATAGGGCACAATCTCATCAATTCTCATTTCTCATTTTCAATCAAAGGTGTTAAGGCTGCCACAGACAAGAAACTCGCATCGTGTATAAATAATGAGCAATCATAAATTAAATCGTATGATAAAATTATTTAAAAAATTCCTACCAAAATGCCGTACCTACTATTCTATTAATTAATATCTAGAAGATAGTGTAAGAAGAATTAGCTGTTAGCAGTGCAGTAAAACATATTTTGAATTTATTATTTACTTCATCATCATTTACGCCATTAACGGCAAAACATAGAGTTCTCTCTAAGTACCTATTTTAATTATAACACTCTTTTAATCAAAACGCAATGTGTTTTGCAAAACTTTGACTTTGATTAAAAGGTCACCAATTTTCAACAACAACGTTTTCATTTCACGAACACTTGTACGTCCTCTTCCATGACCTTTCGAAGTTCCTTTACGTAAACCTTTATGGCTTCCTTTGATAAAGTTGGGAGTTTTTCTTCGTATAATTTTTCCAACCTTTCGTAGAGATTGTAAGATCTCTTATTGTTGTAATAAAAATAAAGCCTCGTAGCCACTAGGGAGCATTTGGCGCGCAGCACGTGACGCTCAACGTGTTAGGCAACGTGGCATACCAACGTGACGCGTGGGCGCGGCGTTGCTAGCTTACGCACAACATGAAGCCCGGCTTGTTGTTTGTTTCAGCGCAACATGCCATTGAGTATCAAATGTTGTTGAGTAGAGACGTGACGTGATGCAAAAATGTCCATGTGGGATAACAAGCCCTCAAATTAATTGAGACAACAACCCACCAACGTGGTTTTTTTCTTATAGATGTACTTTTCGACAAAATTACTACCCCCACCGCTGAAATCCGCACAAATTCCTTTGGCAACATGTGATCGACGACAGATCATGCGTAGACAGACAACGTTGCTAACGACACATTCTGCACTAACTTTCAACATGCTGTGCATCATGTCGCGTGCCAAAAGTTGCCTAGTGGATACGAGCCTTAAGAATTGTTATTCGCTCTAACATACCGAATGAAAATAATATTTGTATAATAATAATTTATAATAGTTTGTGAGTGTGTGTGTGTGTTTGTATGGTTGTCCGTCGTTCACGCTCAAACGGCTGAACGGCTCTGAATAAAACTTGGCACAAAGGTAGTTTTTGACCTGGATTAACACATGGGATACTTTTTTTATCCCGGTCGTAAATAAGTTCTCTTGGGATAATTTCTAACTGGAATGACTTCGAACGCGTGGATATCGGAAACTATAGCAGCAGCTAGTCCTAAATAAAAGTGGCTCACCACATGTCTGCCATTACTCATGACTTGCAAATATGTTGGGTACAATTAGGTATTATTGAATCCATGATTATTAAATGTTACAACACATTGTTGTTTTAGTTTTACATTAAATATCAGTCACACTTAAACAAATTTCTTATATTCAATCATTTATATTATCCAATTATTTATTTGTTAGCAGTTCGATACGTACGGTATACTATAGTATGGTAGGTCACTTGTAAGAAAAGTTACAATAAATACCCATGACAGTCCGGGCGGCCACTGCAAGATTGCTTACCCCATCGAGGTGAATGGAAAATAATACGTTCCATAAAAGATAGACCCTGAAAAGAAGACGAAGCCATTTTTCAAAGAGGTGCAAGGGCTCAGCTAGTAAGCTCCTTACAATGAAAGGACATAAATTCGTTGACGATCCTCAACCGCTACTGCAATATTGCATAACGTTGGTGCTGTAACCAAAACACAGTAACGCAATATCCAGTGTGCGCGTGTAAGTGATTGCTAACACAAAGTTGAAGCCCCTGCATCCAGTCAGTCTTGGATAATTGCATCGGCTGGACCCTCCCGGACCACCCCACACCACCCCCTGTCCACGTCGGTACTCGTATTCACTAAAAGCAAAGCTACATGTTCCTAAGTCCTGCTCCAGGGTTTGGTAACCCTTTCAAAACTTTGTAATTTATTTAATTTTCAACTTTAGGTAAGGGAGGATAAAATTCGATTAGTGTGAAGGGAAAATCCCCATTAATTATAGCGGATTTTGATACTTATAAGAATAATATCATATCCTTGAATAAAATTTAAATCTTCATTTAAATTGTATTCATACTAAGTTCCTTAGCACTACAGCACCCTTCATCTGAGAACTTTTTAAATTACCATTTTGTCCTTTTCCCCCGCTGTAACTAAATATATAACAGTATGTTGCCAACTGAGTTCGAAATTATTTCTTTTGATATTCCTACAATCGAAAATTAAGTACTTAAGTGTGTGAAACTGAACTCGTCCTTCATCCTACGCAGTTGCGTGGGGTGAAGGATGTACCTAATAGTCAAATTGTTCATATTTTATTTTCGCAACAGGAAAGTTATAATTTCGATACCTAACTACCTACCTAAGTTCGCGTGGCTGAATCTTAAGCTTACAAACCTAATATTTGACACCTGATTTCTAAGGATAATTATTTTAAGTGGTTAGTTATTTAAAGAGCTAAATTGAAATAGCTGGAAAATGTTCAATACACCTGTTCATAAATTTCCCCTTTGATACCTAGTCAATTATCTCCGAGCCAGACAGGCAACGGGGCGCGGGGTGCGGGGCGCAGGGTACGGGATACTAATGGAAATTTAATATTGTTCCTTATGGTATAGACGACACAAGCAACCCGCCTGGTGGGGTCGCTGGGGACAGCTAGCCCCCATGGCGGCCATGCCTGTCTGTTTCCTATGGCGATTAATCCGCTAAGCCCTTTCATGCTGAAATGTACTCATGATTCGATTGTCTGGCTCAACAAATTGGCTGTTTTTGTTATGACTACATCAGATGAGAATTTCATTTTATTAAAAACGTCCTCTAGCTATAGAAAGGACTTCGAATGCCGACGGGCTTATTAGCAGATTGGAATTGATTTAGTGATTTTTGCTACTGCTTTGTGCCTTGCGAAGTTTCTGCGATTTTTTCTAGATGAAGTGTTATATTTTCAGGGTGACTGCAAATTGCTGGCGTTATTGGAGAATGCTAGTATGCTGCGAAAGTTATGATTACCTATTACAAGAATTTTGTTGTTTCTATTGTTCCTGCATAAATAAGTAGTACTTGTAAAGAATTACAAAGACCAATAACAAAAATAAACCAATGCTAGTCTAACTAGCCCATCCAACAATAGAACTATGTCGAGAGACTAGGCTACAATATGCACCACCAGGTTAAATACCAAGCGATTAGAGAGTGTTGAGAAGCAACTCCTTGACCATTTGTGGACATTACTTGCCTGATTATCATCAACAGCGTCGTTCGCGCTGCCAAATCATAAGGGGTCGGCACAGCAGTCTTCTTGTTCCATCTCTATTAGTCCCTATTTCAGTCCCCGTAGTCACCCCTCTCATCATATTTCGTCCATGGTTACCTGGTTGCTCCTATGTTATCTCCACGACACTTGCCGATATAAATTGTAACATTAGACGATAATGTCTCATCACGTAACAACATCTTCACGTAAAGTTAATGCTTATCTTACTCGTATTTAGTGATTGTGATCAAAAGTATTAATATTACCTAATTAATACTTTTGATCACAATCACTTACTAAGTTGTCTAAGTTATGATGAAATATGTAGTAGGTAAGTACACATTCAAATTCATTTATTCACCAGACAGTAGGTTTACGAGTTAAAAAAAAAGCATTTTTGCCTATTTGCATATGCAACGAAAAATACAAAAAAATAAAAAATATTCCTCATCATTTATAATCATAATTCTAAGCGGCCTCTACGAGTTGGCTTCGGCCCCTCGTACGCCTGCCAAAGGTCCGGACCTAGGGCAGGATCCCGAGATATGCCTAAACACAGATAAATAATATTGTTCAATTTTCATGCTAAAACTTATTTAAATTTAATAAAAAATGACAGTAGCAATAAATAATAGCTTAATTAGTATAATGTCACACACACAATATGCAAGATGGTAGTCTCTTTCTTATGCCCTGACGTTACTAAGGTATACACAGGTTAGATGAAACATCGTGGACACTCAGTCGTAAGATGCAGGACCCCAACATTAATTAAAAAAAAAAAATCCCTAATCAAGTGCGGTTCCAAAATTTTATCTGGAAGAGGTGGACCGGAAAAAAATTAAAGTTGATAACTGTGAATCATACTTCATGTTTGAAAGGTGCAAAGGCGGATTTAAGGAGCAAAGGAGAATTGAATGGCGGCGCGACGAGTGAACTTTGAAGTACATGTTCAATCGTCAATAACCTATTAATAAAGACAAACTTGTAAAAGGCACAAAGACACGACTAAATAATTTTAGCAATTTTAAAAGCGTTACAGGTCTTCAGAAACTCGAAAGCCTGACAACCTGTCTTACCAAAGGGATATCGTATTAGCCAGTAACTGTCTTGTGGAGGTCAGATGGGCAGTCCATGTAAAATACTGGTATTCAGCTACCCCTAACATAGTTGGAAAAAGGCTAGGCAGATAAATGGGTCTCGCAGAATGGGGCATAGGTACTTGTGCGAGTGCCTGCACCCAATGACCTTTTATAAGCCACTCTCTGGCATATACATCAACCTAATTGTTTGGTTTTGTTGTGTTCCTATTATCACATAAATAGTTAAAACTCAAATCATAATACCAGCCGATTGTTTGTCCCACTACTGGGCAACGGCCTCTTCTCATAAAGAGAAGACACGATCATTGATCACCACATATTTCTATGATCACCACGCTTGCTCTAGACGGGTTGGCGATTTCACTTAAATTAAATACCAAACAACCCTTATTAGATTTATGACTATATATTTTTTTTTATCGAACCGTTTCCTAATAGCCTCCTAATCCCAAAGGAGCAGACATCTTCAAACCAGCTCTTCTTTTGTGCAGGAGTGACAGTAGCAGCCAGTACTGGATCGGGGCAGTTCGAGACCCCCAAGACCCTGCCAATTGGAAGTGGGTCAATGGCAATGACGTCACGGTGTCCTTCTGGAACGCTCCTGGAGGCGGCGACGGTTGCGCCCGCTTTGACGGCAGCAAGGGATGGCTGTGGGCAGACACCGACTGCCAAGCCAGACTCAACTATATCTGTCAACACCGTAAGTTCTTTTTTCTTTATGACTGGCACCTGGGAAGTTAGACCTACGTAGGTCTTCTTCGAGTTGGCCTAGTTTTTTATCAACGGGTGTATTATACTATTGCGAAATTGTGATTTTTGACGTGTTTCCCTAATTCGTGCACCGCAAGGAGGCTCGAGGGAGGTCATGCTATTCGGCGGACTACCAGCCCGTTCTTTACTTTGGCCACTGCAAATTCAGTTTATGTCTGCGAATTTCTTTTTTAATTATGTCTACCTATTTTTGCGATTATTTTTTGTATTACATATCTAGAATGTTGACTTCCATTATTTTATGTTACAGACTTGATAAATTGATATTTAGTATAATTTTCGATACTACGCGCGATGGTGGAATTGAGCTTTCATATCTCAGTTGCTCCCCGATGTAGTGCTCAAGTTTAAGCGCTCATCCATCTAGTGGGGATGTCGCCAACTAATTAAGTAACAAGACGGCTTTCTACCATCCCTCGTCATGACGTGTCTTGTCAGACAGTACACATTACTTACGCACTCTTCCCGTCGGACTAAACGGCGTACTAACTCGTCCGTCTGTCTGTCCTTCTATCACCAGGATGTATCTCATAAACCGTCTCATCAATTTGAATTCTTTTTTTTCTTTCTTGGGTGGTTAATGACTAACCTGGTGTCAGAGTTTTTATGCTGCCCATGGTCCTCTGACTTAACGTCAGAGGCTGTTGAGAAATATTTCTCAAGCATGCCGGTTTCCTCACGATGATTTTTTTTTTAATTTATTTGCTTTTTTATTATATATCTACGTTGCTAGCGACTTTAACGTGATCCTAAGGTTCATTTATTTAAGTAAGAGGTACTTAGGGTTCATTGAACCAAGGTGACCGGACGATCCGAATCTTTCCCAAGTGTCCCAACTTCCTGCTTTAATATTGAGCAGCACTTGTGAAAATGTGACCTTTTGGTCACTGTTTGTCAACGCTGCCTTGTATTATTAAATCGCTTGGCTGCTTTCCTCAGCACATTACTCACAGTTCTTCTGCTTCGTTACAGAACCGAAAGCTTGCGGGCGTCCGGAGCAGCCCCCGAACTCCACCATGTCAGCTGACAGCTTCGAAGTAGGTGCATCGGTAGAGTACTCATGTGACGATGGACACCTACTGGTGGGGCCCACGGTGCGGACCTGCCTCGACACGGGCTTCTACGACGAGTTCCCACCGGTTTGTAAACGTGAGTATTTTATTTATAAAAGTATACCAACCTCTTCTACAAAACTATTATGACTTAAGTAGATAAGAGTTAACAAGCGTGTTCAGAAATAAGTGATAACACAAAGGTATTTTATAAATAAGCAATATATGGGGTTCCATGCGCAGGGTGGTGCCGTCAAAACAATACTCATACAAGCTAAAAGTCTTGTTGAGCAAAGGTGTCCCGCTCTGCAAATACACGCGAGAGCAATGAATCCGGGTCACTTAAAGAATCCTAAAAATCTCGGAAACTAAAAATGCTAGGTTAATGCAATAAATTGTATTTAATAGACAATGTAATACTCCTTAAATGAAGGTATTAAAACTTCTTAGTTTTTGTAAAGTTATATCATAAAAATCAAATTTGAAAAAGGGCCACTTTCGAAGATGGAACTACGAAATTACAGCATTTGGTTTTGCTTTTGTTTGTAATCTGTCATTTATGTGGGTACATAAACCATGTTGATAGTGCGCTATATTCATTATTCAAGCTCAAATTATGTCGCTTACGCCTGAAGAATGCACCAGAATACTTACAATGCTGGAAACCGGCCGGAGTCAGCGCGATACAGCCAGGACTGTCGGTGTGTCGCTGTCAACAGTACAAAGAGTTCTCCGACGTTACGAAGAAACTGGTTCTAACCTACGCAGACCAGGAACGGGCAGAACCAGGTGTACCACAGCACGAGAAGACCGATACTTGGTGAACACCATGCTTCGAAATCGCTTTCTCACAGGAACTGAACTCACAAATCAGTTTCGACGCCTCGGAGGAAGTAACCCAAGTGCATGGACAGTAAGACGTCGGCTTGCTGAATCTAACTTAAAACCCCTTAGACCTGCAAACGGCCCTAAACTGGAGCGTGGGCATCGTATTTCAAGACTAAGATATGCCCAGGGCCACGTAAATTGGAGTACTTATTGAAGATTGGTCAAAAGTTATGTTCTCCGACGAATCAAAATTTATGCTCTACAAGCACGATGGAAGACACAGAGTGTATCGAAGACCAGGGGAAAGATTCAAGCAAGCATGCATCGAAGAAAAAGTAGCCTACGGTGGTGGGTCTGTACTTGTGTGGGCCGGAATTTCTTCTGAAAGTCGCACAGAGCTGGTGATCATAGAAAACGGCTCTTTAACTAGCGTAAGATATGTGGAAGAAATCCTCAATGATCACGTTGGTCCATGTATGGTCAATTTAGGTGAGGATGCTATATTTATGCATGACAATGCCCGACCTCATACAGGTAGGATTGTGAATGACTACCTTCAAGAGATGAACATTACTCGTATGGAGTGGCCAGCGCGCAGCCCGGATATCAACCCGATCGAGCATGCTTGGGACGAGCTAGGCAGATGCGTAAAACAACGAAACCCTCCCCCAATCACGCTTCGTGAGCTCAAAATTGCTCTCACAGAGGAATGGGAGAATATTCCCCAAAATCGTATAAGGAACTTGGTGTACAGCATGCCAAACCGCGTAAACGCAGTAATGGAAGCACGAGGAGGCAATACGAAGTATTAAAATTCAAGAAAATCGTAATAAAGTTCAAAAATTTCATGTTTCCTATTTTTGTTTTAAGGAGAGATCAGCAGTTTTTTTCTTTATGTAATTTTGTGTTAATTAAATGTATGGTGACTCATATTTTTTTTACTTTCATTTAAGGAGTAGGGTAGACCGGGGCCAGTTGACTAATTTTTGATTTTATGTGAAACTGTTAATTGGTTATAATACATATAGCTTTATGAGTTTTGATATTTAATTAATAACACTTTAAACTATATATGTATGTGAAGAAAGTTGAGAATACTTTAATCTACATGACTTTATCAATAATTTTACAACACCTCCTCCTTATGGTCTACCTACCCCTTATCCGGGGTAAATTGACTATACCCTAGGGGCTGGTTGACCTACCCAGTGATTGACAAGATAAATGTCTTAATTATTTATTTAATGTAAATAAAAAGTAGAAAAATAAATACAAGACGGTTTTATTAAAATATTTATTGTGTTATTGCAAAACATCTAACAAAAAAACCTCCTTTGGTTCAACTTAAACAATTAAACATTCAATAAAAGTAACAATCAGTCTTAAAATATAATTTCTATGATTTCCCTCGGTATTATGGCACGGTTCGTCTTCCTAATGTTTGTCCTCATGGCTCTGTAATGAAAAAACAATAACAAGAATAACTAACACTTGCTTTTATTTCCAACTAAAATGAATGGAGTTGGTTGACCAACTAGTCAACTAGCCCCACAGCCAAAAAGTCAACCAACCCCAGACGCCATTTTCATGTTTAAACTTGCACCCACAAAAAAGGAATAATTATTTCGAGAAAAAACACTAATACACACCAAATAGAAGTACAAAAGAATTTGTAACAGTCATATTAAATGTTGTATTAACAAGACACATGGTGTAGGAATGAAAAATATGTGAAATGAAATATTTACTTACGTGGTATGATTTTTGAAAATTCGGCACAGCTCCTGCCTTACGTGCAACCGCGCCCGTGCGCCACGGGACACTTGCGGGCACGCGGGAGGTGTGTCGCCTACGCGATCGGATGATGCAATAGTCGTACATAGTGAGAATTATTATTCGTTAGTCTACCTACCCCCATAGGCAACCAGCCCCGGTCTGCCCTATTACATTGTCTATTAAATACAATTTATTGCATTAACCTATCATTTTTAGTTTCCGAGATTTTTAACATTCTTTAAGTGACCCGGATTCATTGCTCTCGAGTGTATATTATGATCTAAATGTATTTGCTTCGTAGGACGACACGTCCACGCAACATTTCCCCTCTCATCGCCCTCTTTTAACCCCGTTTTTTTACCCTACAAATGAATTGTACAAGTCTAGTTTATTAATAGTGTATTGACCCATATTGCTCGAATTTATAACACAGATTTATCTCATGTGGGTACATTTAACTGTAATAAACCTGCATTCGAAAAACAACTAATAAAAACCATAAACAAAGACGAGTGGTGACAGCCTTCTGGTCTATTAATGTTCGATCTTTTCGTAGCAGTTAAATATTTGTTTATTCTCGCTAAAATTCAAACTTAACTATATGTAAGTATTGGTAGTCAGTTCGCATGTTATAAACTTATCCTTGTTACAGAGGGAAACCTATTATTAGCCATACAATACTGCAATCCACATACTCTGTAACATAGGTACTATAAATATCGCTGTTGGCTGAATAAATAAAGAAAATAAAAAGTGCACATTACCTATTAATTTGTAATAATTATATCACCCATAATGTAACAGGTTTTTCAAGCATGGGGCAATTGAACTTGTTTGGTAGCGGGCTATTTGCTCGTTTACATTAAGCGTCGCCTATGTTTGTGTAATATAATTTCAAACCCGTACCTGTATTATGATTATTATTATTTTTATATTTCTTTGATACCGGTACACTGGGTTCCCGGACTTTTGTATAGGCTTAGGTATATCTAGGTACGAGTGGCCGAAGCCAACTCGCAGGTCCCTTGAACAGATTTATACATTGGACAAGGACGCTAGGGTTATTATTAAGACAAGTATAATTTGTATTTTACAAAAGTTTGACAAATATGTATTTTCTATTTTTCCGTTTCCCATAGGTATCGAGTGCGGTTTCCCGGCAGAAATCCCGCACGGCTCGTACGAGCTGCTCAACGGCTCTGTGTCCTACCTGTCACACGTGCAGTACTCCTGCGAGGCCGGCTACGAGATGGTGGGCCGCGCGCGCCTCGTGTGCGACATCGACGAGCGCTGGAACGGGCCCCCGCCCAGATGTGACGGTAGGGCTCACATTCACATAACATACAATCACGCCTGATTTCCTTGAAGGGTCAGACACAGGTGCACCCACGTACTCGTAGGTACACCCACGTTTTGGTGTACTCAAATCGTATTTTTAAACCCAGTAGTACCCAACCATTTAATAGATTAATAACTAGTGTCCGACCGAAGGTGCAATTCTGGCCGAAGCCGAAGCCGAAGCCGATTAATCGGTATTCACCAAAACCTTCGGCCGAAGCCGAAGCCGAAGCCGAAGGTGTCATTGACCTTGAGAAATACGAAAGTTACTTTGATCTCAGAATATACTAGATACATATTGTGAGAGCTTTAGAGATTTAGCCCAATAACGAGCCGAGTGACCAACATATACAAGTGGGTAATAAAATATTGTCTAAAATAAAAGTTTCAAATATACAATGTTAATTAAATATTTATTTACTTAAAGTAATTTTAACAAAAATAATCAAATAATCAGTCACATTTTTTTAATTATCAGACGAACACAAAATATTTCTATAAAATAATTGAGCAAAGTTTAACGCTTTTTCAATATCTATTTTTTACATATAATTTTTTGGAATTTTTGAAAACAAATATGAAATATTTAAAAACAAAACACTTATTAGAATTTTAAGACGCGCTCTCAAACTTGTTTTGACTCGTTTAGTTAACTAACTGCAATTCGTTTGGTCCGGTGCGGCGGCGCGGCGAAACTCTGCTGCTCTGCACACTCTCCGTCTCGCTCTAGCATCGTTCAGTAAATTTCAAATTTTGACAACTAGCAAACCTTCGGCTTCGGCCAAACCTTCGGCAAATGTTTGGCCGAAGCCGAAGATTTGGCCGAAGGTGCTTTTTTGGCCGAAGGTGGCCGAAGCCGAAGCCGAAGCTTCGGTCGGACACTATTAATAACGAGTATGTACAGAAGTTTTGTAGAAATTTAAACAATTTGATACTTAAGGCTGGTCTTATTATAAACCTGAATACACATAGGATAGCAACTTCGATTTTTCATTCTAAGCTTAATTAATTTGTTAGGATGTCTAGTTTAGAATGTACATTAACCTCCAAATTTTTCAAACATCTCAGGCTGAGATTAGGAAAATTTACATATTTCCTCAATATATACCAGATAATTTCAAGTTTCCTAAACAGGGGGTTTAATATTAATTAACCAATATGCATTTTATTCGAAATTGTACCGAAAAAACAAGGCGGTGGCGTGATATCAGATTTGGGCGATCTCAAGATCAAATGTTTAATAAAGGTTTTTGGTTTCACCAGTGGTGCACTGTGAGGAACCTCCTCCGACTCCCAACGGCCGGGTGTCCGTCACTCACAACTCCTCAGTGTTCGGCGCGGTGGCTGAGTACTCCTGTGCTGCAGGGTTCAGGCTACAGGGAGCCAAAAGGATTGCCTGCATCGCCAACGGCCTCTGGGATAAGCCAGCGCCCAACTGTCAGCGTAAGTGATGTGTTAGAAGGAAGACAGTGTAACAATCTTGAACGTTTGCCTCCCTACTGGCGTACTTACTTCCTTGGTAAAGATTTAAGAGAGTAGGTGCGGGTGCAAGTTATAAAACATCTAAACCCCCGAAAATAAAAATAAATATCATTTTTTTCTATCTTTATTTATAAATACACACATTCACTTTATACAGAGTTGATACGACAGAGGGGCTTTGCTTTAAACTTCCTTTAAACAGGAGCAGTAGTTAAGTCGCAAATTATTTTTTAAGTAATTTGCAGCTGATTATGTTTATACGCATAGGTAATTCACCTTAAAACGATAAATCTTAGTTTAACCTATGATTCGTTGCTACAAGGTTGTTTATACCGTATCGAATTAATACTAAACACGTATAGTAGGTATACGTAGTGTAATTTATTGTCCCTCTGTCATAATAATATCAATATTTAACTTGGTGCCTTGCACCAAAAACATCGGCTAGATACATAACTTAGAAAAAGAAAGAAACAATGTTAACCACTTAAATAGGAACTTAGGTAAACAATATCACACAACAAAATAAAATTACGGTGGGTATATGCGAAATATTAATAATAATCATTACACATACAAGAAAGGGGATTCTAACGGTTTACAAACCGTACCTACTTAATATTATTGTTATGCTACATAATAGGTATATATAATATAGGTGATGTATATATAATATACATCACCTATATGCAAATAAAATTGCTTATTCTTATTCTATTCTTATTCTTATCACATTAAGTTAAGGACAGTCTATTTTACAGTCTTAGGCGTTGTATCGTTATCTTGATCTTCGTCGGTAGCAGCGAGTTCCTTGGCGAAAACATGATCATTTCTGTTAGCATGGTCGAGAATTGACTTGAAGGGCGTGCAATTGAATAAGCCCTATTATGTTCAACTGCAAACTGCTAAGGGCTGGAACATCTTGGAATAGTCAAACTTTTGCAAGTTTGGAACACAACGCCGAGATAGTATTATTTAGTTTTCATTCGGAAAGTCCAAGTCGTATTCGCTTACCTCGGCAGCAGCGCGTTCCGTATCAGCGCCTTGTTCTACAGTGAGATTTTCTTCGGTAGCAGCAGTCCCAGCGGCACTTATGCCCTTGATTAAGTTCATTTTGGTTATTACATTCCGAATTTGGCACGCGGTGATATGGCGGAATGTGTAGAGCCGAGCTAGGTTCCCGCCCATCTTGAGCACGTGAGCCGTCAGGTACTCCAACACAGCTGCCAGGTACACCGCCGACATTTTGGTGGGCCATGTTCCAGGTGGTAAGCGGTTAAATAAGTAGTAATGTATATGCCCCGCGGGGAAGCGAATGCCAGCCCGCGCTTTCGCGCGCGCCCTCTCGCGGCGCACGCATGGCGGAGTGCCGGGCATCTTGAAAACTCCATCTTCTATCATCTTGAATGGCGATCGGTATCGGTACACTATGTTCTATAAGCGTGGGTATGCCTACGCGAGCAATTGCGGACGACCAGACGACAAAGGGTCACGTCCCGAAGAGAGGACTCGTGTGACTGATGCGGTATTGAAGGTGGCGCAGGCGCTACGAGAGCGCGTTGGCGTCCTGGTCACTGACATCCAACAACCTCCCACCAGGTTCATGTATTTCCGGCAATAATCTATTTAAGCACGTTTTCCACGAATTCGAACGACGACGGGGCAGGAATTATTCGTGTGAAATTCGCCGTAGTTTCAGAACAAATAGGGCACGTCGTTTTATCTATACTAAGATTATGAAGACGAAGAGTTTGTCTGTTTGTTTGTTTGCTTGAACAAGCTAATCTCAGAAACTACTGATTGGAATTGTAAAAATATATCTTGTGTTGGATAGTCCATTTATCGAGGAAGGTTACATCACGCTACGACCAATAGGAGCCGAGCATAAATGAAAAATGTTTGATTGCAAAAACGAGAAAAAATATTATTTTTTGAGAGGTTCCATTGCGCGCGTTGCATAAACGGTATAAGTTAAGCAAATATCATCCTACCTATGATGGAATTATTCTTCTTTAAAAGTTCTATAAAAAAATCCGCGATAGCGTACCTACTGTCTGTATCTTTTAAGATGACTCACTATAACCTTTTTTATGGTTTTCAGATTTGTTCAAAATTATTGCATTATTTGCGAAGGAGTACAATATAATATTAATCCTTATACAAATATTATGTTATTAATCACAAGTATTTAAATGTAAACAAATTGTCCTTGACATCACTTGATTTCAATAAACATCTTAGGAGATAATAATATCTAAACCAAGAGTGGTTTAGATGTCTCCTAGGTCAACTCTCTTAGGTGACGCAGAGGAAGTTGCGCGGCTCAGCAGTATATCATAAAATATTTTAAACAATTTCTATAACCTAAAATAAATGCTCAATAGATACCTACTCGTCTCATTTCAATTAAACTTCAATAAGCGATTAGTACCTCAGTTACGTTTAAGTCCATTCGAGCACGACGTCGTCGGTACGAGCTACCTATTTAGTTTTCACCTAGGTCAAATTATTTCAGTGGAAGAGCGTCCAACAAGTACAACGCCGTCGACAACCACAAACCCGCCCGTGACTACAACATCGGCGCCCGCTGTCGTCCCGACCAGCCCCCGGCTCATCCTGCCGACACGACCTCGCACGTCCCCTCGACCCTTGTCGTCGCCTACACCCTTCGCGACTGGGACAGCCGAGCCCCCCCGCAGACTAAAACCTAAGCCGACCACAGAACGACCGACCACGAGGACTTATGAGCGGCCACCTGAGAGGAAGACCACTGTGCCTGACAGCCAGGACGCCCCGACCAGCCACGTGCCGCATATTATTGTAGCGAGCCACCCGAGGGAGAACCAGGTAAGTTACTTTACTTTCAGTCTTCAAACATTTATTACCTCACTTAACGTCGAATAAGTAATCCGAAAATATTTTTGATTTCGTATAATCCAAACCCAAGTTATAAGGGTTCAAAGAAACGACGAACGCTTCAAGAAAAGGTAGGTAGAGCCCTTACGCTTCGCTTGGTTCGTCTTGGCACAGATACCCGCCACTCGCAGAAAGGATCCCGTGACCTATTTAACTAGTTGGCGTTTACATTTGAAATGTACGGTACGCTCAAACTCGCTCTAGGACTTTCGAACGTGATGCGAGCGGGCGCCCTCCGCTTGTGACCGGACGTGCGCCCGCCACCCGCCGCATTTGTCACAACACGTTTACCCGCGCTACTTACAGCACTGATCATACTATATTTCAATAAAGAACCCGCACAAGTTTTAGTGTTTTCATACTATTTTTAATATTAGATAAAGAAGGGTTATACATTCCGAGGGATGTACCTAATTGTGCTTTTAACTAAACTTCCAGATCCTCGGCAGCGGCAACAACATTAGAGCGGAGCAGACTCCTCGCGTGAACGTGCCGCAGTCTGTCGACGGCGAGAGGCGCGACCCCGTAGGCGCCAGGCTGAACATAGGCGCCGTGGTCGCGCTGGGCGCCTTCGGGGCGCTGGTGTTCCTCATAGCCATCATCACCACAATCGTCATCCTCGTCAGGAGGTGAGCGCACACGGATTTGATTTGTTTGAAGTATTTAGAAAAGTAGGCAGGGGTGACGAGGTCGCTTGAGATATTTAGAAGAAACAAGTACGTAGTTAATCAATGCTAACTATGTTTAAAAAATATGGGTTGTCAGAATAGGCCCCACAAGGCGCCTGTCAGGTAGTACCTTACAGTAAATGTAGCTTTAGCTTCAGTCTTGAGGGCCAATACATTACATACGTACACAGACATAGTACCTACCTACAGATAGGTACCGTACTTACTACAGTGGTTTCCAACAAATATATTCTCGTACCTCATCTTCTAATCACAATTTATTTGACATACTTTTGAAAAATCGAAGCCTTCGATTACCACGACTATTTTTTTTTGTGTTCGTGAAATTATTCTTAACATTTAAATAGCAGAATAATTTCATTTCCGATCATCCAAATTCTACTACATAGTTACGGTTTAACTTTACCTACACAGATTATCCCATACTACCACCCATTCCACGCTTTAGCGTTTTGAGTTAAAGAAGAAATGTGTGATTTCCCCTATTTTGTGTCTTATGTTAGCAAAACTTTAAAAATTCTGCGGTTCATTCACAAACCGTTACAGAAAACAGACACAGTATTGCTCATAATCACCATACTTGAAGTAAACGGTTAGCTCCTCGCTTACCAGGCGAGACAAAGAGCATCAGGTTAAAGCGACACACTACATGAGTGATTGGTACGGCAGCGGGGGTCCAAAGCGACCGCCGCCGGCGGTCCGCGAGCTGCCCTCCCGGTGGTACACGCTCTTGGCCCTCCCGTTCCCCGACCAGCAGGTCGGCAGGCGCGAGTTCGCCAGAACCCATCGCCACACGCATCGGGCCGGACACTTCTCCAACCCCTTATAGCCAGTGCGTTGTTTTAAGGTACTACGTTGACATGGTGGTTGACCACCCGCGATTAAACGAGAACAAAATAGCGGATGGCGCCGAGTATGGCGGACAGTTTACAATGAAATTGTTAGATCAAAAATTATTGTTAGTGTATAATTATATTTTGTGCTTTAATGTAAGTATATTTACCTGTTGTGTTTAACCAACCACCATGTCATCGCTACACGCACCGGGATTTGGATAGCACGCGCCATGTTGGAAAATCACAAACAAAAAACAGTTTCATAAAATAAACGTGAACTTCGTTTACCTACTTTTTATAATCAATACACAGCTTCGCACCTGGCAATAGGGGAATCTTAAAAAGAACACACTTCTCACAAACAATGCTTTAAACATGCCACGTGTTTCACCGGCGGGGGTACCATTTGTAGGTACCACCTTTATCGACATGCACAGTGAACGCTTCGCGCCGAACAACACAACGTATTTGAAATATCACTATTATACTACCTACACCAAGCACATAATTGTATATAAGGGTACCTATATTTATTATTGTTTATCAAAAAAGCGAGTTATCTAAAACATTGCCTAGTTGTTATATTTCTTTTATTTTTAGCACATACAGCCTACCGAGGCTATTGAACTGCAGTAACTCAAATGCTTTAAGTTTCATTAGTCTTATCAATATTAACGAGTCAGCAGATATCTAGATTTCCGAGTTGCCTAGATAAGAGAAAGGTCTCTATAGGTACCAAGCTATTGACTCAGCAAAGATATCAAAGTTACTGAGTGTTCAAACCAGGGATATTACGAATGTCCGCACTCCCATTCGCATTATAATATGCGAATGATTCACATCATTTCAAACAATCACATCAACTCTCGCATTCGCAATGCGAATGTTTACAATCGATCGATTCTGTAAAAATCTCACCGTATAAACTTGGGTGAAAAATAGATCGGCTGGTCGGGACCAGTAGGAGTGGGCGGAACTTAGCGGGTCATCATCGCGTCTTGGTTGCTTTGAGTTGGTTCATAGTTGACACTTGTCGATCAATCAACAAGCAGGTATTGTGATTAAGTGAATTAACACAGTTTCGAGTTGTGGGTTATTTTAAGCTATGATAAGTTATTAAAATTTTGAACTTTATTGATGAATTATGGCGCCGGGGAAGAAAAGTGAAATATGGCGATATTTCACACCTATTGATCGAGATCATGCGAAGTTTGTGAAAAAGTACATTCACTCGTTGGGCATACTACGTCGGGGCTGTGAACTCATTATTTACTCAGAAACCCGAGGACCGTTCATGCCGAGGAGTTCGAAAAGGTGCTGAAACAGAGGTCCAGGCTTCTAAAATTATCAATTCTTTAGAAACGCCACTGACAGAGGTAAAAAGCAAATATCAATTGAGGAATCTATAATGAAGCAGTGGGACGCTAGACATCCATTGTCGCAAAAAATAGATTTCCAAATAAGTGAAATGATAGCTTTAGACAATTTGCCCTTTAACTTCATTGAGAACGTGGCGTTATTATGAGCCTCAACAATATCGTGCCAAGGGTGAAAGCAAGCAGTAAAGCAGCTAAATTATTGTTTTTTAAATATAATCTACCGCTATTGAAATTCGATGAATAAATTTATTTGTTGTTAATTTGATTGTTTATATATACAACGTGGCGCCACAATGGTGTCAAAAATTTAACACACATATACGTATCATATTTTCGTTTCATGAAGACATTATATTTCCATTCGGTCTAGCGAGTCATCTAAGGGCTCACGCAAGGAAGTGATTTGAAGGTTCGTCGTTATCGAAATCGATAAGGAGGACTATTAAGCGATTAGGATATTTATAAAAACGTTATTATTTACGGATTATAGTAACCTTACATACTTAAAGAACTGTCGCGCAGCGGTCACGGATCATAAAATTCGCATCAATGAAATTAAAACGAATAAGCAATACTATTAGGATGAAACAACTGGAAAAGTAGACGAATTGATTTTATTATATAGTTTATTTAAAAATTTTTTTTTTCAATTTGCGATTTATTTTAACCTATCAACATTTGATTAACGATTAATGAGCACTAGCCCTACCCGTGTGTTAAAATAATGTCATCATTGTAGCGCCACGTTGTAAATACACTGTATAACCTTAAATAAATAAAAGTCAATTATTAAAACTATACCTTGACATATTTTTTTCCCTTTTTCTGATCATTCGCACTCGCATTCGCATATTCGCCTTTCGAACACTCGCATTCGCATATTCGCCTTTCGAACACTCGCATTCGCATTAGGTACAATGTCTAGAATGTGACATTCGTAACATTCCTGGTTCAAACACTCAGTCTTAAGATTAGGTACCACACGAATAAAAAAAAAGCTTGAGAGGTGTCAAGGGACACCCGTATGGAACGAAGTTCCTTTCGATTAATTAGTGAAGGAATTGTAATAAAATTTTATTTCTTTTAAGTTATAATACTTAATAAAAAAAAACAGATCTAAAACTAACCAATCATTAAATATTGATTAAAAAGACATCTATTACTCCAAAAAATGTGTCGTTACAACTTTTGGTCTTAATTCCGTCTAGCTAGCCCCCTTTCGCAACGCGCGATAAGGAACTTCGTTCTAAAAACTTTGTTAAACACAGTAGGTAGGTTTAGACAAGACACCCACTATATACCTACTCCCTTCATCATTGTCAACATCAGCCTAGAGCAGTTCAAAGAGTTCACGACAGTATATTAAACCCTATGCAATCATTAGCAGGAAGCACAATGACGGCAAGCGGTACCGACACCACGTGTCGCCTGACTGCAACACTGTGGGGTCACTGGACTCATCCTCGTCCGAGTCACGCAGCGGCCTCAACCGGTACTACCGCCAGGCCTGGGAGGAGCTGCATGAGGCCGCGGGGGCCAAGCACGGGCCCCGCCGGCCCCACGAACGCGAGGCTCCCAAGGACGGCTCTGAGCTGGTGGTCTCCGACGTGTACCCCGCGCCGCACGGGCGCGACAAGCGCCGCCACCACCACCACCACCACCACCGCGAGCCCCGCCACCCCGACTGGCACTCGCCCCATCGCCCCCACCATAACCATAAGCCTAGGTATTAATGAAGACTGTATGTTGTAACTGTTGCGTCGTCTCAATTATTGGACTACCCTATTTGAGTGCGAGTTTTGGTCGAATGCGATCGTCCTAAACCGTGGATGCTATCGCTCTGAACAGGGTACATTCGCTCGTATCAGAGGCATAACTGTGATTTGTAGGCGAAATCAGAAGCCGATGCAGTGTGAACCGCCACCCGTTGTAATTAAGACATGTTTTCGACAAAAATGTCGGAAATGTGAACAGTAATCAAGATTATGACGTAATTTATTTAGTTCCATTTTCTTAATATGTTGTTATCCATTTGGCATTATAACGTGCACTTATTATTTCAAATATTTCACGTAGAGAAGTGCTGACAGAACTGTTCAGTCGATATTAACAAAATGTACCAAATAGCTTAATTTGTAATGACTTGTAATTAAATATTATTTATATGTTCACCAATATATTGAGCATACATTATACTAGCGACATTATCCCTTACCTAACTGCTATGTATACCTACTACGAGAATACCGAACTAGTCCAATAGCTAATTTGTTTTCAAAATTTTACAGAAACTGTTAAATCTTGTTAAACAAAATCAAAAATAGTACTTGAAGATGCTAATATATTAAAGCTGTAGGCATGCCTTGGACATTAAATTATTGATAGGTACAGTCGGGATAGGCAAATGGCCACCCTACGTCAAGCTGTCGACTTATAGCTATTTCATACAACTGTCCAAGTATGTCAGTCGTGAGATGAATACACGGGCAAATTAAGTCGAATCAATTTGCAATAACTTTGCCTGACTGTACATACATAGGTGCTAGGTATACACTATTCCATCGTATAATCTTCCTGCTTGGACTATGATTACCTTGATCTTTTCTTAATATAATCATACAAATATTGTATTATTTCGTGTTTCAAATTCATAATTTAGTTGGTAAGCAGTTATAAAGATTTGTACATAATTATATTAGTTGTAAGTACATAAGATAAGATTGAAGTTAATCATTGTTAGCTGCTCTAATTTCCCGTCTGTTTTATATTATGTTTGTCAATAAATGATGTAAGTAGGTAGTTAGGAACCTGTGAGAACGTGTCCGTTAGTAGTAGCAATACCATTATAATTTTTATTGAGATTGTAATGACGCGTGTATGACTGTGGCATTAGCAGCTGTAACTGTAAATTAATTCAGAATATCTGCAACATATTCTAAGTTGCCACAGTTGGGTCATTATTCTCTCCTTCTAAAATGTCTCCAATACAAAAATCTACTATGTATGGTACAAAGTAATTTAAAAATATGACAAGGCTAAAATGTCAGTACAAGTCGATTTCGACGGGTGCTTTTAATGGAAAAAGTAATCCAATGTGCCATCACAGAGGCAGACATTAGGTAGGAAGTTCACAGTTCGGTTATTGTAATTTATTATATATACGAGTAAATAAATTAGTTTTTATATTATATGTAAATATTATGTAACACAAACATTGATAAACGATTGCTCAATACATCGAATTATGACGAATTAACGAAGGATCTAACAGAAAAATACTGACAGACTGAAAACGAAAATGCTTGACTAACGAATAAGATCCCTATTTGTTCAGTAATGGAATATAATTATTATTGTATGACTAAGAGTTTATTAGCATTGTATACCATCAATAATAAAGATAAAATTTGTATGAATCCCGAATCATGCTAGTATTAAACTTTGTGATAATTTAAATCAGCTTGTTTTATTTGAAGCCACAGGTACCTACGCAACGACTCAAAGCAGGCACAGCTTCGTAAAATCGACTACGTCTGTACCAGCAAATCCGGCCCGATACCTGTTGCAAACTGTGCCAGGATACCCTTCCCTCTCCTACTGACTATTCTCCACCAAAGGGGCATCTCCCAGGTTATAACCTTCAGTGGTCTATTTGGAAGTACCGTGGTCTAGTAGAAGTAGTGCCGTCTCCGGGCACAAGTAGGAAGATGTAACTCCGACGTGGTAAAGTGGGTCTACCTCGACGGTACGGCAGCAGGATGTGGATGTGGAGCTATATCGCAAACTATGCTTCACCTTCACCCAAACATGCACCCAGGTGATCTCTGCGCTGCCACCGACGACGCTGTGGAAGTGGCGAAGTTTCGGGCCGACCGACCCGAAGAAAAGAATTTGAAGCCTGTACATTTATGTATAGTGTGTGAAAGGTACCCGCAAACTGCCTCATACATTACGTGCATATGTATGTATGTATATCTGCCTAGAAGACATTTCTCTAGAAGGGACTTCCGTCTAGACCGCTCTCTAGTGACAGCGGCAAGACCAAGTTAGGAGTCGCCTTGTCCAATCCACAGGTTTATTCATTTCAACAAAATGATAACCATCGCCATGCCCTTAAAGTTTGCAGCGAAGCACATAGAATAGTCTGACATTCGCCGTGAACTGTATTTATTTAACCATTTATGCACACACATAAAAAACATGTTGTACAAAGGTGATGCTTATTTCTAAAGATATCTCTTCCAGCATTCCCGCTATTGGAAAGTTGATAAAAACAGATGTACAATAGTACCGTGTGTGGCCTGGTGTAGCTCGCCAGGTTGAAAAGAGTTTCGTTACAGTTAAATAAAAGCAGTAAATAAAACAAAATAATTATATATTACTTTTTTATTAGTTTGTCAAATTAACTACGCATACAAAAGGAGGTACATTGCTTTGTGTTTGATCCTTGCATCGGATATAATCTCAACTTCAAAATATATATGTAAATAACATTATTATATGAACATGTTCTAATTGGTGTAACGCTACAACTATTCATTTTTAAGGCATCTGCTATTGCTATGAAATACATTTCATTCCAACTTACTACACAATATTTTTTATGGTGTTTTTAGTTTTTCTTTTATTATTATTATTATTATTTTACATTTGTAACAAAAGGCGAGTGACTTCTTATACAGTATTAAAGTAATTCTTACATAAGTGTTAAATTGAGAGATGCTGCGGTTTTTCCTCTTCTAGTTTTGCCTAGAACTTGGCTATGTAATGATATTTTTGACTTACAAGCTGTATAAAGAACAAGCATAGCCAGAGAACAGCCTCAGCTGCCTAGGAATCAAAACAACAACCTCGTAAATCAGATAGTGGTTCTTGAGTAATAGGCACGCAAACGGACGGACTGACAAAGAAAACATTGCGTTTTATAATATGCGGATGGGCTGTTCACTTCACTTCCTATAACCAGGTAACCGCAGCAACCCAAATTTAAATTTTCAAAAGATCTAGATACATTGCAAGTGCGTTTGCCGTAATACAGTAAAATTAAAGCTTAACATATTGCGAACACAGCTAAATATACAACATGCTGTGATGCAGAATTCAAATTTTCTTATGTTTTTTTTTTTAAATTTGCAGTGTCAGGCTGTATGTTGATTGATATGATTCGCGGCGTCAGTAAGTACGTATTTACACAATTAAAATGAGTTAGAATTATTGTCCTCAAATGTCATGATTTCATGAAATAGACTATCCATTGGGTAATATGAACTTAAGTTTTAAAGAAGTTTAAGAACTTTTATTGATGATATAATGATAACAGTTCTGTAAATACGTACTTGCTACAGCCGCGAATCATATTTGATTTATCTGACCTGCTAACTGCAAAAAAAAATATGGAAATTTGAATTTCGCGGTCACCCTGGCGCTTTCACCTTAAGTACACTGGGTGCTAAACAAGCAATGCAATAGATTGAAGATCTCACACTATTGCGCCGGCACGTCGTTCTTACTACATCGTATACTTACAAAAGTAACAGTTATGATTTGAAAAAAAAAACAATAATAGTGAAAATGACTTGCAAATTGTATGATTTTTTTTAGACCATTATATTGAAAGCCAGTGTTAAGCTCTGTTTGTAGGCCATCGCGGGTTGATTAAATCTTAGTCACATTTACAATATTTTAACAATAATCCATGCATCATACAGTACCTAAAAAGTGTAAATTCACAAAAGATTATAAATGTCCCTAGGGCACTAAGGCGAGCAATAAAAATATATGTATACTCTCAACTAGTACAATACCGTGATAACTATAAAATGATTTTACTAAATAAAATTAGCGAAATTGTGTAAAGATATTTTTTGCAGGATTAAAATACGATTTGAACAGGTAACTTAATTAATAAGCTCGATCCCTCCGCTACAGGTAGATTAACCTCGCGCCCTTCGATCGAGATGCTTCCATTATTGAAACATCCAATAAATGTATATAGACAAGACAATACGTTTATAATTAATCTATACATAAAAATAACAAGGAAATTATTTATAAAAAGGAAATCGCACCAATAAATAGAATAGCTCGTTAATAAATACTATGATTATGATATGCATACTAGTCTATGACGACGTATGGTATCGAGTATACAGTCGCGCGATTTATACAATGCAGGTACTTACAGGTACCGATTTGCCTTTACTACTGTGTCCAGCTGATGTATTCTATACAACCCCTCCCCCTCTACTGTCAATCAGTAGAGACAATCCTTAGCATTAGGTAGAATGACACTTCACCTAAGTTTTCGCGGTAATTATTACAGAATACATCTGCGGTTGTCTCATTTCACGAACGCGCGTCATCCCGACAATCATACCAATTTGAATCTTGTAAACAATGACATAAGGGAACGAATAAATTAGACAGATAATGAATGCATTACTTTCTTTTTGGGTACACGCATCAAGATCTGTTTTATTTGTGTTTTTTTTTTATCTTAAGTCTATTTTTCTGAGTTTTGTTTATCTATGATTACTTTCAATTGTATTTGTATAAAAAATAATAATTTACTAAGTGTATCTCTGTGATATATTGGGTAAAAACGTATGCGCTATAACCATATTGATTGCTTTTCTTAGAATTATAGTTTTACGACGATGATTCTGTAATTGACGGAATAATTGTAATGTTCTATAAAAATATTTCTCTACAAAAAAAAATCGTCTTATCTGCAATAATTCTTCATAAATTTGTCAGTAGTATATTAAAATCGTGATTTAATGTTCTACGATTCGAGCGTTCATTTAGTTTATTTTGTTTGAAAGTTCGAATCGTATAAAAAAGAACAACAACCATACAACATTGTTAGTTTATGTACTTGTCTATAACAAATTCTACTAGAATAATATGCAGTGCAAGTAGTAGCGCATATCTGCCACCATGGTAGATGCCCGCGGTGATAGATATGACTACATTTCATAGGATACTTTTATGGATTTTGGCAGAGTTCGATCGCGACCTCGCTCTTATTTCTGTAAGCTATTGGTTCGCTCTGCAATTTGTGAAAAGGAGTTTACAATCGGAAAACAAAATAAAGATCTAAAAGAAGATTCAAATCCATCACGAAATTTAATTTCTATCCAAAATTATACATTTACCGACAGTTGGTCGTATGATAGTAAGAAATCTATAAGTACTATGTGGTTACGTGATGGTTATTTTATATTTATTATGTCATATTTATTTCCTTTAAATATCATTTTATGCATATTATCTGTACAGAATAATTTCGAAGTTCATTACATCTGCCAGGTGTCTCACGACTGTTTAAATGTTCAAAATACAATTAATGTTTTACTGGTTTTATATTGTACTAAATAATTTTAATTATAAAGTAATTTACCATATTCAGAATATCGCGGTTCGTAATCCCGCGACTACATAAGCGCTTGGCTCAAACGTACTCTAAACATTGCGAAGCAAATTATGTCCACCATCCGATACGACCGATCCGACTTTTAAATAAGAGGCCAAATCCTTCGTCGACTTGGCTTTCCCAATTAAACTAGATTTAAAATTAAATAAGCAAATTTCTAAGGAAGACAAATTTTCTAATCGGTACGTAAAAAAATATTTTGATCTCTTTAGTGACGACTTCGCGGTGTGGTACTTGTGAAATATCATTACGATAATTTAGTATAAAATACGTATTAAATATAATTTATATATTTTATGCTTGTTTAGTGACTAAAAGCAGCACCATACAGGGCAGCACTAGCAATAGTGATGGAATAGTCCCAAGTCGACGCCATCTCACATACTACTTGTACACATTCTGTCCCATCACATACAAATAATAAATATCATTATAATATTTGCAACTACTTATAATACAATAGTATTGCTTCTTGTAATCTGTTTCTAAGGCAAAGTTGAAGCCACCACATGCCTTGACCTGAACCACCAGCTTGTATAACAGGTTTACTGCAATATTACTTCAGTGTGAAAATGAGACGGAGCTATACAGGTCATATAGCTCCATCTCTTTCCTACTGTGAAGTAATATTAAAATAATACTGCTATGAGATGGTGGTTGGAGGAGGTGGACACTAGTGAGTCATAATAACTAGTGGCGTGTGTATTTCATGCTTGAGAGGCAGCCGAGAGCAACCCATAGCACGGATTGCTCACACCGTAATCCAGTCACAATAGACTGAGCAGTATTGTAACATCGCTAAAATAATCTAAACTTTTTATTAAGTACATTAATTGGTCTGAAATGTTTAAAAAAAGTCTGAAAAACTCATGTCAAGTGTTTTCTTTATTCATTGGCAGTTGCCATTTCAGTCGGGCAAATCATAGATGTCACCATGAGTTTGAGTGTGAGAACGAAGTCCGTGCTAGAGGTGCTGTTTGCATTGCAACCGGAAAAGCAGACGAAATATTGCCATATTTAATCACATAGTATTGTCATATTTATCATACCCTATTAAAATAAATAAAACAAAAGTTTAAAAACATAAAAAAAATGTTTATTAAAAAGTATAATTTTGTTGCAAGATTGCTCGGATATCGAACAAAACTGTCGATCAACATACATGTAAAATAGTATGATAAACATGACAATACCAAGTGATTAACTCGTACGGCTGCAACCCTTATTTAGTCTTATAGTAAAATATTTGAATAAACAAGATAATTTGAAGCTGCTTCCTATATATAAAAGCGATACAAGTGCATTACTGCGATAGCATCACAAACTAAGCTTAATATTGCATTAGATGGGTGAAGACGGAAGTGTTCAGTAAATGTGTAGGATCAAAAGTTTACGAAGAGCACCCGAGCATTTACGTAACACCTCGAGGTTTAGAAAGAGACTCCCACACGCAAGTGAAAGAGACAACGCTCTATCAAGATGTCAATTTTCTTAAAACTCGATGTGTTGAACTGCCGCGTGTAATGTTCAAGTTACGGCTAGTGCAGTATTGCTCATGCAATTTAATTGTTATTTGGATGGCGAAATAAAATACTTAAAAATAATCTCCATTATTTACACCTGATATTATATTTTAATCCTACACACATAAATCAGGACCACGCGGGAGTTTAAAATACAATTTGGACAGCCTTTTTTCTAATGTGTTACTTTGACAGCGCACGTCATTTTGACAGCACACGACATAGATAGACCATAAACAGCACTGTTACATAGAATTTTAACACTACATTTATAAACGCTTGTTTGATAAAAACAGTACAATTGAATTTTTAACACATTTGCACACTGTGATGTTTATTATTTCTACAATACGATCAGATTCAGGCCAAATTCCCCACATCCAATATTTTAATCCGTGAAAAAAAATTAGTTTTCAAAATTATAAACTAGATGAGAAAGTATCTTAATTGATTTGACTCTGATCAATATGCGTTTCATAGAATTAAAAAAATACGTATTTACAATAACATATCCAAAAGTTAAATTGGTTGAATAGACATAAAGTTAAGCAGCGTTTATAAATGCTTCTATCTATACCTACGGGTACTTAGATTAACTATACAATAAAAAAATATCTCCATGTACCTAACACATTTGGCATATCTAGCACACTGTTTATACCCATTTACTGGGTCATAATACATATCCGATTTATATTCACTTTACCAAGAATATAAACAAAACGAATATAACTAAAATCGAGAATTTAACTACGCTCGTTTTTAAGTTTTTACTGTTTAAATTCTTGGCAAAGTGAAAAATAAACGTGCACATGGTATTTAGTGACCGCATCCGCCACCGACCCATGTAAGGTACCTGACCTTAGGCTAATGTTCTACTAATATTAAAAATAAAGCTCTGAATACAAATGTCAATTAAACGCGAAATAAACGCTCTGTCGGTCAATCAAACATAAAAACTCCTCGAAAAAGGAAGTAAAGATAGGCTGTATACATTTTTTCTTAAAACATTTTCTCCGAAACTAGAGAAAATTTTAAAGAATACAATTATTATTTAAACATAATAATAGACAAGTGATTTCTGATTTATTTCCCTACCTGCACAGTCTTGGTATGATCATGATTGAGTAGCTTTTTCGCTTTGTTTTACATTTAATTTACCAACACAGCCCCCTACAAACGGTACGTAGAGTCAGCAACCACGCCCCACTTGCCGACGCTACGCGGTACAAAAAGTTAAACTTAAGCTATCTACGCATATTGGTATTAAAAATAACGTGATTATTTTGTCCCTAAAAATAGCAGCAATTTCCAGTCACAACATTCTTTGTTCTAATTAAAATTAAAATAATGAACTAACGGTTTTTTTCCATGATTGATACGTCATTTGTCATAGATAAATAAAAAAGGATTTTTTAATACACTCATATACACTTTCCATGCGCTCTAAAATCTGTATGGTGAGCAAAATAAAACTACCATGGCTTAACAATTCTGTTTAGTTTTTCAACACTTACTTTACAAAATTTTGGAGCTCTTGGGAAGTATTTACCCATTTTAAATTTGTTTCTTTGAGTCGCGTAACAAATATTGAATTCGCACATTTCGTACCTATGCAAATGATCGTAGCAAGGAATACTGCTTGCGAAACACGAAGTCACTATAGCTCACTTTCTATCTCTTCTAAATATATTTCTAAGTAAAGCGTTTTGTTATAATCGCAATCAAAGACAAATAAAATCCAAAAATACACGATCATTTGCCAAACTGCTTTTTAAACCAAGCCAGTGTGAATGACAAGCTCCGAGAAGAAACGTACGATTAGCGAGTATAGGATTGGCACCGAGATTTTAACTTTATCAGGATTGCCTTCTCTGACACAAAGAGCAACGAAACGACACGCACAGCCTACTTGTCCTTACTTCAAGAATCTTGTTTAAAAACACGTACAGTAACGTGGTGTTTAGTAGCCCGTCCATCGCAGCTAACGACGCTCCGCGCACTGACACCTCCGTGGCCCGTGGTGCACACAACGATCCGTTACGTTAGTCTGCACTGTTGCCCGCAGTACGCTGCCTGAAAACCAGATTATTCCAATGTTAAAAACAAAATCAATCAGCTCTTTTACCAAACAAGGTTTATCTTCAGACCACTTTTTGTATTTTGAACTTTTTTGTTTCCACTAAAAGGGTCATCTCAGAACCGAATCTGCTCCCGGATTTTGAATTGAGAATCTGCAGTTAAGAGGAGACTCTAGTCTCGAGGGATTTGAAAAATAGGTATTTCAAGAAACTATTGCCGTCGACGCGCTGCGACGCACCTCTCCCCGTAAAGTGCGAAAGGGACAACTGTAGCTCAAGCTGATTTTACCTAAACCTTGACGAAAATATGTTTTATATTCCACTGTTTTCTTCTTCAAAACTGAACGGATCTAACAAAATCTTATTTCAAAATTTAGACTAAAAGTATAAGTATGCATCTATTATTTTATTTTTCGTCAGAAAATTATAAAAAAAATTCTGATATTCGTCTGAACATGGCGGTAAAAACGGGCTATTTTTGGTATTTTTGGATTGTCATAATTTTTTTAGTGATTAAACTTTGGAAAAAAAAGGAAATGATAGGGGCACGTACTAACACGTACTTTTTGGAAAAAATCATTGCTCTAGAATTTAGAGCAATGATTTTTTCCAAAAATTGCTGTGTACGAAGAAAACCACGGGATGCGTTTGCATGGAGAAAAGCCCAATAAAGTTCCCTCTTAGGTACTTATAAAACTCTAGCATTATTAGTGATGCCCTCAATGTAGTCACCGCAATTCATAATTTCTTACTGATTTGCAAAGAAATTTAGAATTTCGTGGGTTTTCACTTTAATTACTCAGTAAAAAGTCATTTAATCCCTGTAAAAAAAATGATTAACATTGTTTACAAAACAAGGTTTATTTATGGCGGGATATTTTTTTAGTTGGTGTGGATGATTATGAATGCATGGCTATGGCTAACAAGCCTATGGCGCACCTGTTGTTACGTAGATGTCATCATCGCCACCTGGCGGTAGCCGCCCTGGAAGAGATGTCGTTCTCACAAGAGGTGTATGGCCATAAATCTGTCTGTAAGAATACCAACACCCGAACCCTTGAAGGACACCGCAAGCGATAGACAGGAAATGTTGCCACTGACATCAGGGAAAAGAACACGGTCGGCGGAGGTTCAGTATTTTGTTAATAACTGCCCGTTTGAGTAAAAATTAACATGCAATTTGTAACTGTATTATCGTGAACAAGACATGTCATTCAATTGAAGATTTAGAGAGATCTGATCCTCGTGAATTACCCTATCGATAGTCACCGTCAGGATGGCAACAAATAAGGGTTTTATTATAACTCAATGGTGTAAAATCTAGTGCCTACATGGGCTAATACAAACATAAAAACATAACCCTTTCTTGGGCTTCACCCCATTCTGGTAAATAAATTAAGTATTGTTTTCTTTGAGTAAAATTGGATGTCATCAATATTTAGGGCACTTCCCCTCCACTGGCCGTCTATCTTCCAGTCTGCCTTGCTTATTACAACCGGTGGTGTAGACCAACACTACTGCTTGCCAACAGGTCTAGTACAAGACTGTATCTTGCCGCTATGTACTGTAACATGCTTTATTTGAATTAGAAGCGAAGTGCTTACGATACTATATTAGTTACTATATTTATAAAGCGAAGATTACATTAATCGGCAGTAAGGGTAAGAAACAATGTGCCTATTTAGATGCAGTCTCAGAACAAAGAACAAACCAGAAGGCAGAAACTGTGGGCAATTGGCTATTTGACAGGGTAGTCAATAACGTTACTTTTCATGAACTGTCAAAACGCGGAATTCGTACGTAATTTGTATGAAATATAAAAATGTGACGACACAGATTTTTAGAATCAAATGGAATACTATTAACATTAAATCCAATTTTACAATTATATCCTCGCATAATATTTAATTTCTGTACGGTGATGGAAGGTTTTAAGACTAGCGGTCTTTTTTCTATGTGATTTCATATTTTATTTTTGACCGTTTCAAATGGTCAATTGTTCAAAAGTGCTTTTCTTGTGCCTATCACTACATAGTATAAAACAAAGTCGCTTTCTCTTTCCCTATATCCTGTATGCTTAAATCTTTAAAACTACGCAACGGATTTTGATGCGGTTTTTTTAAATATTTAGAGTGATTCAAGAGGAAAGTTTATGTGTATAATTTGTCGACATATTTTGCGGGCGAAGCCGCGGGCGGAAGCTAGTTTGAAATTAATTATTTTTCTTTGACTTTTGTTTTATGAACTTTTGTTTCTGACTTTGCAGACTTTTGCCCATCAGTGGGCATAAAATGTATAAACATGAAAATCGGTTTTCGTGCCTGTCTGCGCGACCACGTTATTCTTCTAAACCACTTTACAAATTTGAATACGGTTTTCACCATCATTTAGGTTTTTGATTCCAGAATTGTGTAGCTAATTTAATTTAACTTGCATATAGTAATCTCGATGAAAACCGTGCTAAACAGTGGCGGGTCGTTAATAATCTATATCGTGGATGCCTTCAGGTTTGTTCTGCATTCTTAAGGTGCTGTATTAGTAGTGGCAATTAATATTATTTGTTTGCAGCTTGTACGTACCTATTAGCCAACATCATAGCTCTGTGCGCCTCGCGCTGCGCCGTGACCTGCACTAGTTCTGCCACCGTCGCCGCCTGCTGCTCCGCTGAAATATTACGCATTACACGTTATGATCATACGCCACACATCGTATACAATATAATGCTGACAATAATTGAGGTATTTGCGCTGCATCCGGTTAGACTGGAAGCCGACCATAACATATTTGGGAAAATGCCAGGAAGGTGATGATGTATTTGCGCAAATATTAACGTTATTTTCATTAATTAAAAATGAACTGTTTAAGGTAAATTTTGTAAGGTAAATATTTCGTCAAATAAGCCAAGTGAAAGCCAGCATAAAAGCTCATATGATCATACAATGTTTATTTACTGCCGTGCACTGTGCTGGTGTGAGAATGTTTAAATGCATTTTTTAGGAACAGCCCGTGTTAGCACAGTTTTAGAGATAATGGCTTAGTTTGCCCCGGGACAAGTTAAAGGCTTAGCTTGAATCGTGCACTATGCTTGATCTTTCGATACACAACATGAAGCAAATGTTAAATGAATGGGTTTTAAAATAAATAACGTACAGCGTCATGTATTCTGAAAAAGTCTAAGTACCTACTTCTTTTCTATAAAATCTAAGATAAAATACAATTGGAACTTTTCGTCCAATTTATACTGGTCTCGTTTTCGACTAAAATCCACATCGCTTAGGACTGTTCTCAAAACCGCGCCATCAAGCGGCTACTGAACTTGCAAGTCAATTTACCAGATAAGGGTCGTGACAATCGCCGCTCAAGTCTCGCGAGGCGGCCGGGAATGACTCCGGGCTGTTCTTCCTCTTCCCTAGCCCTCCGCATGGCAACAATCCAGGCCCACCTCTCTTCGAACCACAGCTGCATGATATCGCGCCGCTCCATGTCCGCGGCGCTGCCCGCTCCGTGATCTGCTGTTAGTGTTTAGTAGAATGATCGTGTGGATGTTACGTGAATGTTAGCCACGACACAGTGGACATACAGGTGTAAAAAGAGCGTTATGTATACTTTCTATAAATAATCTATTTTATATCGATTAAATATTATTGCTAGGACACAACTTTAAAGCAATGGGACGCGTGTAAACATTTGCGTTCATTTCCTTAACGAAAATAAATTATCGTGCAACAAATTAAATTGCTCTCGAAAGTTTTAGAAACTTGTACCATTTAAATGGGGCTTTAGTTGTGTGGTAACGCTCGCTTAACATTGTGTTTAGACACATTAGTTGTGGGGTATGGAATAACATTTAAAAATTGTTTTCATGAAAAATCTTTTCAAAATTTGCGAGCTTTAACCACCAATATCTCCGTAAATAGAAGGTTCGTAGAAGTAACATCGTCCGATACCAAAACGAATATCACAATGACGGGAAGTATAACTAATTGTCGGTAAGCATCTTTTTACACCCGATTTTATATTAGAGTTCTGTTTCAGCTTCAGTTGAATTCCCGTTAAATATTATACTGGCAGATCGTTTCGTACTTTTTGAGGCCAGTAGTAGGTATTCGGACAGTGTGAAACTGGCTCTATAACAGACATTTTAAATGAGAGGGTTACATCAATGTGCTGGATAGCTCCTTGTAGTTGAATGAAGTATGTGACGATGCAACACAAATTCTAATGCTGACGACAGCTAAGCGGTGGACGTTTTAATGTGATTCTGGCTACGCTCTAAACAGCTAATTAGTCACGAATTAAGTAAACAATTCAGTTAATCTCCATTCACGATTGGATGGGTCCGACATCGCACGTAAAATTTACATATTTTATTTAAATATTAGGCCGCATACACACGAGGCGTAAAGTCAGCTGTGAAAATATAATATGAAAATCGTGACAAAGTTGCAAACGTGACACTTGTGTCGTGTGACCCGTCCCTGCGAGAATAGAATGCGAGTATGGGCGACTATTGAGATTGTTACCATAATTTGAACAGTAACAGTAGCGCTGTATAAACAGTGTTTAGATGATGCTAGTAAATGTTTGTTTATTGTATTGTACACCACTAACTTGCATAGTGAAAATGGGGCTTTAGTCAAGGCGACATCAAAATAATATGTTCCCCAGTACTAACCTGGCCTTGGTCTTTGTCGCGCCTCGCGGTGCGGGGCCGGCGGAGTGGGTGGTGAGTACATGCGGGGGGGCGGGGGCACGGGCGGCGGCCCCTGTAAGGCGCTCGTCGACTTGTGAGCGCCTGTAGTCTGCGACTCCTGATAAAAACACATTTAGTCAGCTCTGGATTGAAGGGACCGGAACCAAAAGCCATAAACAAGTGTTTTTGCACTATATAGTACCATATGGTGTTGTGCTTGTTATTAAGGTATATACATTATATTGTGTGACGCATCTAGAAAATATATTCGTATAAGGAGTGCAATTAATTAAACTGTATGTAGAATATTGCAGCTCATAGCAGTGATATATATTAATTACTGATTCATTGATTACAAGGGTACTTTCAATTATGTAATCTAAACTAACTTTGACTGAAATCCTGTTCAATAAAGGGGATTTATAAATATTGTTTAATAACGCACCTTCAAAAGCCCACCAAACATGATAAGCCATTTGAATTGTTATTCCAATGGAATAAAGATCAAAATCGCTTACTATATTTGAATAGGAACTTTGTATAGTACAGTGAAACTTGGTTAAGTGGGACCTGGATAAGTGAGAAACCTCCATAACTGGAACTCATGCTGAGGTCCCAACACTTTGGCACTGGCCTCTCTTAGTGAGACGAAGCAAACCTCTATATCTGGGATTTGTTCCTTCCATTTTATCGTCATAGTTACCGACTGCGAGTGAATTTTATATGCATTTAACCTCTAAATAATAAAGATAAAAAATTATGTATAATATTTACATAATACTTTATTTTATTTAATACTCGCACCTCTATAACTGAAATAACCTGTATTCTGACCTCTAAATGAGACAGATATTTATTTATACCTGGATATCTGAGACACTGGGTAAGTGGTATACCTCTATAAGTGAGACAAATTTGCAGGTCCCTTGATGTCTTACTTAACCAGGTTTCACTGTATATGAAATGTATTCCCAAAGATGTGTGAATTCTTTGGAAATATATCTCATTGGTATAGCGGCAAGCACAGACAGGCCATCCCAACAAGCATCGCGACACTGTAGCTTAACATTAAATGTAACTTTTGCTTACGCTGGTAGTCTTTCAGAGTATCATAAAATATTTAATATACACAAAATTAATTACAATAATTTTCACAAGCCAATGTTATTTAGTTCTATGAATTACTGAAACTGTACATTGAAAGCAAAAGTTACGAGATTATGCACAAATAAGCGACGTCATGCACATTCATTTACATACAAAAGTCACAAATATTGCTATTTATCACTACATGAAATTGATCGCTCCGTTAGTACAATATCCAGAAATTACTTGAAAACCTCATACAGGTGTAGGTTTAGGGTTTCTAGGAATAGAGACGAGTAAAAACCTAAAACCTAGGCAGACCAGTTGTTACGAGGACCGGTAGTAAAATGACTGAAATTTTGTTAATGCAATTAGATAATATTATTCAATCATGAGGGTAGAATTCAAAATGCCCACAAATAATTAATCTACAAGTAGCTAATTACCACCAGCCAGCGTAATCGTCACCAAGGTCGGATATCTGACACCCGATGTGATGACCTTCATGCTGTATATTGTACCAGCGAGCTCGAGCGACAGGAGAAGCAAAGACATTCACGTATACAGACAGATGCACAGAACGAATCGTTGACGTTGGATCAAGGTAATTCGTTTGATACGTATTATGTTTGATTGTAAACTATCTTCCCAACTGATTAATCAGATTCTGGATAGAACACTTTCTTTTTTATTCGTTCAACTCAGATTCTTGCGTCAACCATTTCGTTTAAAGTAACTTACAATCAAAGATTATACTTAATAGATAGGATTTTCACACTACGACAACCATATCAATAATAATTGTCTTCGTATGAGAGTCCAAAAATCCCGAAAATGAATTAAACTAATCCCAATATTACATAGACATAATAATCCTTGCCACAAACCCTGACAGTCATGCATCAATTACATCCAGATCCAACGCCACACAAATAAGGGCGGGCGCACACTACACGGTCAAGTGGTGTGCCAGACGTACACGGCATGCGACTCACGAGTACGACACTGTACGGATATTTGCTTACGTGCAACGGCAGCTCCGGGTCCGAGAATGACTGAAAATTCAACGTGTGTTAGTCTACTCAGGTGTCCGGCTACGACGGAATTTTGATACATTAATTTTTATGTGTGCCGGATTAAAGGTGATCCAAAGTTTTGATATTTAAATAGTACAATAAGTAGAGTGGAATGATGTCTTATTGTGTTTTGATAGGCCTTTAAAACATTAACAATTGAAATCTTGCGAGTGAAAACCATATAATGACAGACGATTGTACCAGCCTGTGATTTGCTTACCAAGGACAGTGTAATGGCTCCGTCACACTCTAGTTCCAGTTGAAAGCAATAATATGACTTAACTTGAAGAATCTTAAATTAGTTCTTAAGTGAATAGCCCTTTGCTCACTTCAATCCGGCACGAATCAAACACAGTGCCCAAAACAAGTTATGCCCTCTTCCGTGTCTCATGTTATACTGCCAAATCGTGGACACCCTTACTAAACATGTTATGACCAACCCCGGACTGAATCACTACTTTATTTTTACAATATTCACATAATATTTGTGAGATGACATGATTTCTGTAGATAATATGAATTGATTTGATGATATATGAGGACAATGAAGAATGTTACTAGGTATGCCAAATCGCTTGAAATTTTGTCTCAGTAAAGCCTGTACGTATACAAATACATTAGTTTTTGTTGTAGTCAAAAATACCTAGAAGTTTTGATTTTATAGGCTTTCAAAGTTTCGAAAAATACCGAGTCCCGCTAACAGCCACGTGACCGCTTGTGACGTCATGTTACAACGCGCCGCCCGGGCCGCGCTCCGCTTCTAGTATCAAATCGCCAGCGGTTATAGTAGGTGTAGTAGCTTGCGCAGTAGTTTGTTGTGTTTTCGTACGCGTATTACGTTACTAGTCTAATAATATAGTAAATATTATTCGATTCATAAAATGGATGAAGGATTCGAAAAAGGGCAATCGGATAATCTACCTATAATAGATGGTTTAATGGTTGCGCATTATTTATCAACAAATAGTGATTTCTAATAGTGGTACTTATTGATTTTACATTTTTCCTGCCAATGTAAAATCAATAAACACGCGATTAATCCCGTTAAAAATTGTTTCATTATAATATGAAAATAATAATTATTACCTACTTATGTACCTACCTACATAAAATATGATCACTATACTTACGTCAAAATGGTCTTCACAACAATAAACTGTACTTTTATCTCCAAATGGATCTAACCTCTTCATAGCTTTTATCCATTTTTTTCGCATTTTAACGTCCTTTGGAACAATAAAAAACAACTTTTCCGGCGAATTGGTAGTTGTATTTTTTACATTTAGGCACAACACATGATTTCCTAGTATTTGGATTTGACATTTTTAAAAGTACAGGGTGGCGCAATAGAACGTGCATATTGCATCATCTTTTTTTGCGGGGTAGAAGGGGCGTGGGCGGGGGGAGACCGATATCGTTGGGTAGCGCAGTTCATGAAGTTTTAGTCACTATGAGTCACTTCGACGGGAAGCGTCGCGCTTTTTGCGTGCGCGCATTTTACGAAAACTCTCGTTCGTACGTAGTTGTCAGGCGACTATTTTGTTCTGAGTATGGTGTACGGCAAATTAGGGAGGCTCCGAGTGCTAATTTAATTAAAATCTGGATAAAGCGTTTTGAAGAGACTGGATCGACGTTTAAACCACACGCAAAAGGTCGTCCACGCACATCTAGGACCGAAGACAATATTGAGAGTGTTAAGCAGTCGGTACGAGAAGATCCACAAATGTCTACTCGCAAGAGATCGTCTGTCCTAAACATATCGCGACGAAGTTTGCAACGAATTTTAAACTTGGATCTTAAACTGCATCCATACAAGCTGCAATTAACTCAAGAATTGAAAGACTCTGACTTCATAGCACGGCTCACATTTGCTAATGAAATGCTCAATCGGTTTTCAAATTTTGAAAACATCCTTTTCTCTGATGAGGCACATTTTCATATGAATGGGTTCGTAAACCGCCAAAATTGTCGTTATTGGAATAGTGAAAATCCCAGACTCAAACATCAAAAACCGTTACATAGCCCTAAAGTGACAGTTTGGGCCGCAATCTCTGCCAAAGGAATAATTGGTCCTTATTTTTTTGAAAACGCACGGGGGCAAAACATCACTGTTAATACCGAACGCTATGTTGCGATGTTGGAAGGTTTTTTGGCCCTAGAACTTCAAAATTCAAGAATAATGAACTCTAGGACTTGGTTCCAACAAGACGGAGCTACCAGTCACACATCAAATGACTCCATGGCGGTTGTGAAGCAGATGTTCCCTGGCAAACTGATTTCGAAAAGAGGTGATATCCCATGGCCTCCGCGCAGTCCAGATTTGACGCCTCCTGACTTTTTTTTGTGGGGATACCTCAAAAACAAAGTCTACACCAATACTCCGAGAAACATCAGTCAGCTCAAGGAGAATATTCGTGGTGAAATGGCAGCAATCACACCAGCACTACTTAAGAAAGTTTTCGGTAATTTCCGTTTGCGGTTAGAGGAGTGCCAACGTAGAGAGGGTCATCATTTAGATGATGTTATTTTTAAAAAATAAACTTCAGTTATCACTTAGTAATTGCTTAGTTTTATTTTAACTATACCTTTTGTATTTATTTTTTAATAATTATTTTTAAAATGCACGTTCTATTGCGCCACCCTGTATTTAGGTATAATTTCGACGGTACGGGCGCGCGACCGCTAGCGGACTAAGCGAGCCAGCTGAGCGTGTTGTGCGATGACGTCACACTGTCACCGGCGGACCGCGTCGTGCGGTCACTACTTGTTTTACTTATAAATCGGAAACTAATTGACGGATCCAAGTAATTCTTTCACAAGTATTTTTTTATTTTTGACAGAGAATATGGAGTGCTAATAATCAAAATTAGTTAACATTCTTCATTACGACTTTTTGTTGTACGTGTTTAACTTATAAGGATATGTTGTAGCATAAAATAAGAAAATTTGTCAAAAAATTGTTCAAAGAATACTGATTTAAGAAAATTAACGAATACAAGGTTACTGGTTATTTTGTAATGCAATGCTGCCAAAATATTGGGAACTTTTCTGTTGACGGCGATGCGGACGAATTTTTTTGATGCCACATCATTATTTCCCCTCTTTTTTATATACTTGTGCATATTATTATCAATATATTAGCTTTTAAATTATATAAAAAATTAAGAAGACTGTTAACTTTATTCTATCATAATGAATTAACGTACAACTAAAACCCGTCAAGTACAACAAAAAGTTGAATACTATGGTCGTCAATCAAATAGTCATTTTTGTTTGATGTGGTGCTCAAAAGGCCCAAAATGCAATGTTTGCGATTCTCAGCCACGTATCATGAGTTCGTGTATTGATATCGGCTTTTGATTTTAAATAAAATGGTTCTGATGGATGATTATGAAATGTGGAGTCGTAGCCACTGTTAATGCTATGGTAATGACAACAGCTAATTGAATGTTTTTAAAGATGCTTAGTAATTTCAACACATCATTAGATAGTTTGTTTCTCTGCTCACAAGATATAGTGGAATATCGCGTTTCCCGTTTCGGTTTGATACAACTAGTTTCATAAGATTCCTACCAGTGGCCACGACTGATATACACAAGTAACATTCTGTTCACTATGCAATAATATATGTTTGAATGTACTATTGTAGCGTGTGCCTACCTTGGATCTAGGTCCCAGCCTTCGGTTCAGGTAACTAGAAATGCTTTTCATGATGCTCTTGCTTCGATTTTCCCGAGCGAGCTCAGGGTCTGAGAAGGAAGATTTCACGGGGAGAGGCATCAGGGGGGGTATAGGGCGTGGGGGTGGCGGGGGCTCCGGAAGCCACATAGGGGGCGGCTCCGGAAGCCACGGCGGGGGCGGGACTGGAGGCGGGATCGCGGCAGGCGATGCTCGCGGCCTCTTTACCGGCTTTGGCTTCCGGCTGGATTTTGGTGCGCTGCCCAACCTCTCGAGGACCAGTCTCCTGACCACCTCGGTCTGTTCCTCTCGTTCTCGCTTTATTTCTTGTACTTTGTCTGTGGTGTCGCGCGCGGGCGTGGGACTGACTGGCGAGAGTGAGCCTGAACTTAGGTTGATGGATACAGAGAGCTCGAAGCTCCGCGTGGGCGAGTCCGTGCTGCGTGACGTGGAGCGGTGGAAGGTGTCGCTGGAGCGGCACACGGCGGGCGAGTACAGGCGCATGGGGCACGGCCCGCTGAACGGGCTCGCGGGAGGGTATTTAACTCTAGGCGTGTCAGGTACGAGTGGCGGCGAAATCTCAGAAATTTCATTCTCAATCATTTTATCCTTCTCCAATGGCGGCGAAATTTCTGACAAACTTAAAGTTTCTATTTTATTCTCTATCTTCGGCTCGCAGCTCCCGTCGGCTCGCACACCATCATTGTAAAGATTGTCACTTTTCTGAATGCTCGTCGTGTCAGTCTTCAGGATGCTGTCGGTCTTCAGGATGCTGTCGGTCTTCAGTATGCTGTCGGTCTTTAGTATGCTGTCAGTCTTCAGTATGCTGTCAGTTTTCAGGAAACTGTCACTTTTATGTAAGCTGTCACTTTTCTGTAAGCTGTCACTTTTCGGTAAGCTGTCACTTTTCGGTAAGCTGTCACTTTTCTGTAAACTACCACTCGTCGATTTATCACTAGAGTCGTTGTCAACTGACTTCATAAGTTGAGGCGACTTCAAATCTAAAGGTTCCGTTTCAGCGTCTATGTCTTCTATCTCATCTAAGTCGATGGGGCACAAGCTCTGTCGGTAGCTGTTTTCTTGGCTGGCCGGCTTGAAGACTGTTTCGGAGAAACTCCTCTCGATGAAGTTCATTGAGCGGTCGTTTCCGGGCGAGTAGGGGTCATAGTCATTGTCCACGAGCTCCATGTAGCCTTCGTTTCTAGGTATGACTGGGGCCTCCAGCGACGGATCTTGGTCCCCTTCGTCGGCGAACTCGAAGTGATCTATTGCGTTAGAGTAGACAACTGCTTCAAGGGGGCTGGTTCTGCCGCAGACGTGAGACGCGACGGTGGCTATGTTCTTGGCGTCGTGTATGAGCTTGGGCCCACTGAGCGTGCGCGGGTTCTTGCGTCGCTTCCTGTCGTCCTTGTCGTCGAGGCCGCAGTCGTCGAGCACGGCGCTCTCGGCCGCCCAGTCCGACAGCTCCGTCTCGGTGAGGGCGAGCGTGGTGGCGTCACGACCCGACTCTGACGACTCCGACTCCGCAGCAGCCATTATAGTGGTGCCGGTCGCCGTGCCCGACGCCTTCTCATCCTCCGTGCTGTTGATCAGCATGAGACTGTCCAACTGAATCAGTTCCCCTCCCTCGTCATGCACCTCGAGGCGGGGGACTGACTGGTTGGGAGCAGTCTCGGGGTGGGAGGAGTCGTCTTCAGACAGCGAGTCCGATTCTAAGTCCGGATCCTTTTCATCTTTAGCTGGCCCCGAACTCCAGTCTATGATGAGAGGAGAGTCTACTTTGGTGAGCAAGTCGACCGGCGCGTCGGCGACCAGGTTCTTTATGATGTCGGGCATCGGCTGAACTTTCTTGTCTTCGGTGGACAGTTGGAAGGTGACAACAGGTGGCTGTGGCTGCGTAGGCCCGGGGGCGGGGTGGAGCATCTTTTGGAATTCTGTAATGGTAGATCTGAAGGCTTCGAACTTGGTGTCTATTTGGGAGGTGGAGTCCGACTTCCTGACTGCGGGGGGTGAGGGTTCACCGAGCAGGTATCTTCGCTTGAGTTCGAGCGCGCGCTTGGTAGCTAGCCCACCGGCTGAGCGCGTGCGGCTGAGCGGGTACACGTGCGAGGGCGCAATGGGGGCGGGGGGCGCCACATGCGGGGGCGCAGAGGGCGTGGCCTCCGTTACGAGGATAGATGGCGGGGCGGGCGCGGGAGCTACCTCCTCCCGCGCGAACTCGCTGTCGGTGGACACCTCGGTGGCAGACGACACCTCCTCGTCGCTGGACTCGCTCTCCTCCTCAGATTCCACCTGTGTTGAAGCTCATTATAGTACAAAAACCGCAAGGTGTCGGAACCTTGTAAGCGCGTTATAAGCGAGCGCCCAGGATGCGTAGAAAGGTGCACAAACAAACCACACTAACTTACCGTCGGTGATGGCGGTGTCACGTCGCGGAACTACGTCACAGAGGACTATACATATCTATATACAATGTATGTGTATCGTGGGAATGTACGTGACACTTAGTACTTGTTACTGTCGTGACTGTTTCTCGATCAAATGTGAGTTCAACAGTTCACAAAAACAGCAGAGCGGAAGTGAGCCACACGAACAGCAACACAGATCAGTGTGGTAGAATTAAACACTACCTTAGAATGTTTAGAAAGCAAAAAGAGATTATTATTTAATCATTTAATGTCAAATTTTTGTAACTTTTAGTTACGGGTTTTATTGGATTTAAAAGTAAATTTTGCGCTATAATTTGGAAAGTTTTTAAAGAAAACCTTTTGAAAGTTTAATCGACATAGTACTAAATGGCACATACTTTGCAAACAATACTTTAGAACGAAATCAAAAATATATATGAAAAACAAATAGTCAAAAACAACAGACATTATTTACATGTGATATAAATATAATATGTACATATTGTGCGCTGTAATACATAACCATATACATAATTATAATGTTATATAAGCTAATACACACATAGAATATAATGGTTTAATATGTAAATATAACGAATTAATATATTAATTGTACATAAACGTAACACATTTAAAAGCGCCATCGATTAAACGAGATTACTGTTTTGTTTTGACCTTATCAGATATCAATATTTCTTCTATTGCTTTTACAAAACATTATTTTGAGAGAGTATAGGAAATTGAACCGTACAGCTTGCAAATAGTAACTAGTTTCCCATCGTAAATAACTGGGACTGTCTCAAACAAAAATTTTTATCGAGACATAAGAAAAGTAGGCTTTCCTGTTGGAGAGTTTGAAGAATTCGCCTTAGTGCCAATTTCACCAAAGAAACTGAACGTGATTAGCACATTTAAACTGCGTTTAAGATCTGTCAGTGTCAATATTCCATACAAACATGATTTTCCTTAAAGGCGTCGCGAAACACGCCCCTTACTTGCAAATTGAAGCTATCAATTATTTTCTAGTTGAAAGGTATCATAAGACCAAGGAAGACAAGGTTTGATCACTCTTGGGTCGTGATACACCAAATGTTGCAACCAATGATTTATCCCGTTTTAAAGCAATGACAACCAGATTATAGATCAAAATAAAACAGTAGATCGTTGACGGAAGTTAGTGTGGACAAACTACACGCTTACCGCGCCTCTGCCGCCGCCCCTGTTATCTAGCGGATGATGATATGACGCATGCGCCTACCAACCATACCTACAGGTAAGACTAGGGCTCATATGAGCTGGAAAACACGGCTAAGTTACGTTGCGAGTAACTTAGCTCCATCGCACCGAACAGCTGTTCATACGTTTTTAACTTTTTTTTACAGATTGTTATAATATGTTTTTTGTATATGTTTTAAAATTTCTATCAGAATTATAAATAAAACAATTCCTATAACAGCGAAATGAGTATTTAAATGATTTAAGTAGTTCTTTGGTTTTTAGTACCAGAAAATCTCGTAGTTAAATTAAATAAATAAAAACATTATTTACGAATTGGGGAGCTTCAACTTTCCGACTATCAGAGAGACTGTTTTACAGTCCACAAGTGCCTTGTAATAGGGTACTACACCCATTTTTTAAAAGTGTCTCAGTTAGATTCTATAGTGCTAATGAACCACAAAAAATCACATAATTTTTATTAAATCGTTAAGTGCCATAAAATATTATAAGATTTTGCATTTTAAAATTTCGCGCGTAATTTGACGAAAACGCTGGACGCAATGGACGCCATATTGCACTGTGGTCATGACGTCAGTCGGCTGTGTAAACAAATGCAAAAATTATTAAAGGTTGAATTGAATTTTAAAATTTAGTTTCGTATTTATCAACTAAATCTAATGTTTTCCGACTGTTTTTAGCCTAAGCTATCTTTAGGTTTTTTCTCAAGTAGAGAAAAATGATAAAATTCCTTATTGAAAAAATAAACGTTTCGAGATTAAATGTATGAAAGATCCTAATTTTTGCCGATGGAAACACCGTTGGGTACACGGTTTGTTTATAGAGAGAGATAGGCCTTTCATTTTTGTATCCTAGCCGTAAATTGGAGTACAATGCAATGCATGTATATTGCGAGTGGGGCGGCGGCGTTCGATACCGCACCTCCCTACGCGCCTAGCCGACTGCGCAGCGCGGTACCTCGCTGCTGTCGGTGGGCGCGCGCGCCGGCGCGGGCACCTCGCGTCGCCGCGCCTCGCGCGCCTCGCGCATGCGGGAGCACGACTCGGCGCCTGACGACTCGGCGCCTGGAACGTACCAAGCATACGATTCACTTGTGGTGTGGTATGAGCTGCAGAATGGGTTGCACACATAATGATTGTTAGTTTGAAATGATTACTCACGGATATCCAAATATGATGACTGAATAGTCTTAACCGACATAGCTAATGCTTTTTAAATGTAAATAACCGTTAATGAGAAAATTGACCACAAAATATGATGATTCTGTACTGGCGTTACATTCATATTTTATTATAAGGCTCAATAATGGGAGAAATATACACTTACCGTCATCCGAGTAGTCATCGTAACCGAAGGAGTCGTCGGAGAAGTACAGCTCGTTGTGCGGGGCCCGCGGGGGCCGGGGAGCCGCCTCCTGGGGCCCAGGGGATGCGGCTGCCTCGACGTCGCTGTCGGCTGCATCCGTGTACTCGTCCGAACTTGATTCTTCCTCGTCACTGAAAGTTGAGGTACGTGTCATGCACACATTAACTCGCACCTTTTTCCCATGAGAGGGAGGAGTTAATCTATAAAATGAAATTCAGAAATAGGAAGTTGACTGTGTGACACCTCGTACCTTGAATAATACGTCATGCAGGCGGCCCTGCGCCTGATAGATATGACACAGTTTAGAACCTTGCCATATTATACGAAGCCAATGGCAACGTTAAAAGTGCGTTGTGTCAAAGACGAGTTTAATGTGACATAGATCAAAAGTGATGATTGTTTTTGTACGTGTGTCCTGTATAGTTGGCTAGTCATCGTTGATGTTAACTGCTTCGACCAAAATTCGGCTGGGGGAAGAATTTGTCTTGAAACAATTGAACACACCCATACATAGAAACACTAGTGCACGTTTTGTGTGTGTGACTGACCTCAGCCCACCGGCACACGAGGTCTCCGACGCGAGGAAGTTCCGGTCGGTCCACTCGTCTTCATCAATCTCTCGTGCGCCGCTGTCGGACAGCTCCACGCTGATGCGCTCGGGCGTGGGCGGCGGCGGCGCGCGCGCCTGCGCCAGCGCGCTCACGGCGGCCACGGCGTCCGGCACGCTCACGCCCGAGTGACGCAGGCACACCAGGCGGCTGCCGTAGCGCTCCATCGTGTAGTTGCTATAGCGATGAAATTGTTTTCACACATTTATAATTTACTAGCTACTCACTCTTACTTCACACGGTTTTTACGAAATGATAAAAAATTAAGATTTCTTGTTACAAGTAAGTTTACAGTATATTATACATTCCGGTATCAATTATCTGAATGATGGCGAGAACTCAAGAACTGCATCATAATCTGTTGCGTAGTTAAAAGATGAACGCGTCCACACTGAGAGACGTGAAAGGCGATTTAATTTATAGTAATATGTCCTACTTAGCATTAGAAGACCTCCCAATAGGTAGACCGATGACCTTTTAAAAGCCGCAGGATGCGGAAAGACACAGAACCGGTCGAAATTATGATCTCCTTCGTCCGCGAACACTAGTAGATACAAGAGAAGTGCGCTCACCCCGGTCGGAGCACGGTCTTGCAGACGGCGCAGCGGAAGCAAGCGCGGTGTAGGTGGAGTCCGTCGGCGGTGACGCCCTCGGCCGCGAACACCCGGGTTCCGCATGCCGCGCACTGCATGCCCGTGAACGCGGGACCACGCCAGCTCTTCTTTGCCTGGAAGGATAACAGTCGCCTTAAGAAAAGCATCTTTAAGGTTTTCACAAGTGGACCGTAGCGATACTTAGAACCTCGTCTTATAATCAGAAGCAAATACCGATGTCAAACTGTGACGTATTACGTCAAGGTTCAAGTAACGCGTTTAACGCTTTCGTGGGCGATTATTAAACGTTGGTACGTCATTTATTTTATCATGGAAGTGGCTTTACACCTTCAGGATGGATAGTGCGCAAAAGAGTTACAAAATTCACACAAAACTAAGAGAAAAATATACATACATCCTCCTTCGGTATTTCTTTCGGCAGTATTTTCGATTGTTCGGCTTCGGGTTCTTTTTTCACGAATTTCGTCGCCAGGTTCGCTACCTAAACATAGGTATAAGTTTAAAATACGCAGATTTAAGTAATTCTGCAATCGACTTAACGTATAATAATTATTTTTAAATGAAAATTGTACGTTGGTACATAAAAATGAGATTATTTTAAACTCTACCAAATTGATATGTGTTTAAGTGGAAACAACATCAATTTGAATCAAGAATTCGAATACAGAATAGAATATATTGTGAACGATACGAACCTTCTTAGTGCCCTGGTCAGGTCTGCCAGAGTCCTTCAGTTTCTGGTCGAGCTTGTGCAAGGTCTCGTCGATTTCAACCCATTTCTCCTCGTTGCCTTCACCCTCTTTCAGTTTACGCTGGCGACCCAAGAACTGAAAGAATAAACGGGATAAACAGCACATCTCGAATACAATGCCACCTGTCCTATAATATGTATGGTGATACCACCATCAACCCATTACAAATGGTCGATCGTCATGTGTTCAGGTTGATTCGGCACCGCCGGGCGACAAATATAAATTCAGCTTATAAAAGTTGTGTACGAAGTGTACGAACTTTGTTAGTGAGTCACCTAAAATTTTTTAAAATGATAAAAATAACGACATCTCAGTCTCACCTGTTCTCTATCCCACTTCGGCACTCGTTCGGCAGTCTTCGGCTCGGGCCTGCCTAGTCGATTCTCCTGTATCTTGCGCTCTATCTCCTTCATATTCCAGTCATCTCTTTCTATCTTTCCGACAGACCGCATGAGGTCTTTAGGCTTGGAAGATGGTCGAGGGGTGACGTTCGAAGAGTTGGCGGTGGTGCCGCTAAGCTCGGCGGCAAGGCGGGCGACTCGGGCGCCTCCGCCAGCAGTTCGGCCGCCTCCTCCAACGATTCGGCCCTCCTCCTACAGTTACAGTTTTAAGCTGTAGTATTGTGATTGGCTGGTTTGAATGTTAGTGATAGGAAAGTAACGGTGACCGTCTGTTCTCTGAATCTATTTTAGTTTCGTTTCGTTTCGATTGTTATACTTCTCCCCCTTACTAATAAACGTTGTATAACGTCTGTATAGTTACACAAAGCTTTGTCTTCTTCTTTCAACAGTCAAATTTCCAACGACTGAAAGAGAGAAATCGGTGTGATACTATTCACCTGATATAATACGTCTATTAGTAAGGGGGCAGGTTTTTTATCTTAGACTTCATTGACTTGTGTAGCCATAAAGACAAGCTTCTGATAGTCATCTAGGTTCATCAAATATCGTTAACTAATAAGATGAACGCCTGAATAATTAAAATCAGAATCAAGGTTTTTGTAACAAATTAAATCATTAGTCTAACGACAACGCATTTCAGTTAGTTAAAACACGGTGTAAATTATCAACACAAGTGGAACGTTAATACAACTCGTAGGGTACTATGTCACCGGCACCTCGCGGCATCTACACCACAAGTTTCTCAGCCTTCTAGAGGCAAGAGGAAACTCGCCATCACACAACTATAGCAGTTATGGGTATTTAAAACAAAAACTAGAGTAGCATGTCATTATGAACCTTTATGAATATTGTCCAATGCTAGTGTAATAGTACCCTCAACATGCACACACAATTTGCGGGAAATAATTATTCTATGTCAGTATAAAAACGTTATTTTTGTAATGTTTTCATCTCCATCGATGTTTTGTTTGAAATCGTGCGAGTTATCTTTTTGATTGAAGAGTAGTCGAGAGCGATTGAGAGCGAAAACCTGTTAATATTAATAGTTTGGTTTGGGTAACGTAGACGTGTCGTGAGCCAAGAGTTCGGTTCAAAAAATTCTTTTGTTGGTACTTTTATCGTAATAACTTTTGTCAAAATTGTATGCAACAATAATAAACACAATTTTATTTATTTTTTAACAGAAAAGAAAACCTAAATCATACTAGTACGGACTTCAACAGTAGGCTCTCAACCGCTCAGACCGCAAAACACCAACATCCCTTCAAACGGAGCATTCCATGCGACACACAACGGCAATCGCCTCACATAGTGCTGCAGTTTCTTCTCCAGCTTCTTGACTCGCTCGTCAAAGTCGGGCGCACTGGCGCGGTACTGCTGCAGCCCGTAGTCGTTCTCCAAGTCAGCCGACGGCGCAAAGTCCAGACGAGGCTCCGCAGCCAACATCTGTAAACTCTTCTCAAATCTCTGCTTCATGATCTCTCTCGCGGCTTTTCGACGACCCGTTTTAGGCCTCTTGGACTCCGCAGTTCTCTTCTGCATCATATCGGACACTCGCTGCATCCTGAACGTCATCTCGTCGCTGTTCCGCCGCTGAGGAACCTCAGGTTGGCGTTGTTTGTGCTCTTGGCCTAGTCCTTGGCCTTGCTTGATGAGTTCAACGACCTTTTGGCGGCGCACTGCCATCTCGGGGTTGCCTATAATTTCTCTCTTGGATCTGTCCGGGCTGGGCGTGTCTCGTCGCTTGCCCTCGATAATTTCCGTCATGCGTTGCAAACGTAAAGCCATTTCGGGGTTAGTGAAGGAGCCGGAGCGTACAGATCGTGATTCGGGGCTCGGCGTGTGTCGACGTTTGTGACCCTCGAACAGCTGAGCGATACGCTTAGTATTGGCAACTTCCGATGATCCTACCGAATTGGATCTCTTGTACGGCAGCTTCACTTCGGGACTCTGCGAATGTCTCGAGTGCCGCTGACTGTCTACAACATCCGACAGCCGCCTGCCCATCTGCGGCAACGGGCTCTCTGAAGACCGGCTGAACTTCTTCCCACTTTCGATTGATGAAGACCTCGGATAAAGCAGTTTCTTCGTAGTTTCGGTGGACGGAGATCTGCTGAATGTCTTCTTAGGTTCCGCTTTCACGACTGTGGCGTCTGTGTCGGCGGAATCGTCGAATATGTCAGAGAAGTCCGGGACCCTCATACTGTTGACATCGAGGCCCTTCAGACGACGCGGCGGTTTCACAGGCTTGGCTTTCTCTTCTTGGAAAAAAATAGCTAACTGCTGTGGTTCCTGAACCCTCGTTTTCGTGGATCCTTGGAGAAGGTGTGCTAAGGACTGGCGCAGGACCCGCGGGTCTGGAGACTCATCCGGGTCGAGGAGAGCTAGTATCTGTTCCTGTAAATCTTTCTGTTTGTCTGTCTGTGTGTCGGCGGCGGCATCGTGGCCCTCGATGAGGCGCGCGAGCTGTGTGATGTCGTTAAGGTCTAGTTTGCCGATCTTTTTGCGGATGTACTCGGCGGAGTCGGTACTTACTTGTGGACGCACAGAGCGACGTTTCTTTCTGTAGCTCGAGTGGGATTTGTCGGCGTCGGCCGCATCTGATGGAGATTACACACTTATATTAGAAAGTATTCAAGAAATTAACTTTTTAAGCTATCGATTTGTAATAAAAAATCATTTAGATTTAATCAAGTGAATTTATTAAAAACAGATACCTAGTAACTACGGCAAAAAGCTATGAAATCAAACTCTAGAACTGAAACTATTTCCATACAACCTTGACATTGTGACAATACCGACAGTGAAGGCATGATAAAACCTCGTGAACATTATAAACTAAGTAAGTAATATAAAATCTAAGGGCCTTCGCAGACACGATACATTTGGCATTTATGGACTCTTTGCATTTACAAAAAAAAAAACTGGACATCGGGTCTTGTACCGCGGGATCACTTAATCTCTGCGACTGACGTCAGTGATCGGATTGGCTGTTGATTGTTCAATCACAGCAAGCACGCGCTGAACCATTTTTCAGTTAATTCTCGTTTAGAAACGATTTGAATTCAAGGGATTCAAATGTAAGCTAGCCTTTGATCACCGATACTAAATTTATCGTGTCCGCTGCATCCCTAAAACTTACTTGAATATACAGAGACGGGGTGTTCAATGTTGCGAACGTGTTTCTCTTTCTGCATGCTCTGTTTGATCTAATAACATACAGCGGAATATGACATAATTTGGTTTAAATTAAGCTGAACTTTCGTTAGCCTACTGGCTACTTTGCTATCCTTAACCGTGTGTCAATGTTTATGTGTTATAGTATCCATGTGATTAGAAATAACCTAAAGTTGATAAAATGTTCGTATATTTAAGTACATGGAAACCAGCAGTTCGCTGTAGCGACGTTGTCGCTTGCACTTATCGTTTGCGGTCGCCTTTAGAAATCACACCTTAAAATAGTGTTAAGGTCGACTTCCCCCAAAACCATAAAATCATCTATTTGACCAACTGTTATTTCTATGCACTATGCAAGAAACTGATAATGTAATAATTATTGTTATTATTGTGTAAATATTTGAGTTGAGATAATAAAATAAAAAGTATTAGAAAAATATTTTATTTCGGAACTTCCCTTAGCTTAAGTTATATTGAAAAAAGAAATATAATAAATGTATAAGGCAAAGGTGGCTTAGATAAATCATTGGAAGGAACAATAGCTTAATAGTTAAGGCGGACAGAGTGTCTTGAATGAATGCCATTGTCACTCACTTCAGAATAATGGAACGGTAATACAAGTAGTGGACAGTCCTCATTACCAGTTCCACAAATACCTGACCTAGAGTGGTATGCGCAATTATTACCTTCATATTTTGTCAAAAGAAACCACGCATATTTGTAGGTACTCGCCACCAGTATGAACGGTATTTCCACTTGCAAGAATACTTTTACGAGAAATATAGTAACGGGCCTTTATGGCTTATAGAGCCGGACATCGAGATTTACAAATAGATCACACAATAATGTGTGTGACAGACAGAGACAAAGCTCTACCAAGTTCAACTTATTTTTTAATTCGGCGTGACATTTTCTAGATTTTTATTTACTTATATTATAAGGGCTTTTTCAATTCAAACGTTTCGTGTCGGACGGCTGCCGCACGTTTACCGTGCCGCTGGTTATAGCCCGACGCCATGCCGCTGCAGTACGGTCGCCGTCCGACACCAAACGGCTAAATTGAAAGCGTATCTGACTGCCGTGCGTATGTATGCTAGTGATGTTTTAAATTTATTTAACAGCAGTTAAGTCATGGACTCAGACATGGAAACATAACTGTTAGTGCTCTTGTTGAAAAATATCAAACAGAAACAAAAACGACGCCCCCGTAAAAGAGCATCACCAATGTTTTCATTAACATCTAATGTTGGTGATTTCCACAATCTTTACCCTAGATTAAAACAAGATCCAAGCATTTTTTAATTACTTAAGAATGTCTAGAGAATGGAATTTGAGTTTCATATAGCAGGACGTAATTCAATTTCATTTATAAATTCTTCCACGTTTATGTCATCCATTTTAAGCAATTATTAAACATGAAAATTCGATGAAATTAGCTCTCACGTCCAGTCACCGCCCTATTCAACAGCGAAATGAACACGTGGTGCTTTCGACGTTGCCGGTCTGTTGTTGCGCGTTCTCAGTACCGGCACCGCACGGTTGCCGCACCGCGCGCTTTGTATGAAAACAAATGACCGTCCGTGCACCGTACGACAAACGCACCGCTTCGGCACTGCAGCGGTCCGACACGAAACGTCTAAATTGAAAGAGCCCTAAGAACCACATCTTACTACGTAGTTCAATCTTGCAAATTTCACTCCGTAATTTGTCGTAGCAGTCATCAAGCCTCATGTGGGATAGCGACTCGAGGGGCAATTCCCGTATACTTTAATAAAAATTCTAATGTCTCAGATTCCAAAAATTGTGTACAGGTCTCCAAAAGTGATAATGCGCATAGAAATCTTCGCCACTGTTCGGCAACGGTCGTATTTCCCGAGCGTCGGAAGACGATATGTATATAGAGTGGTTAAGTGCATTTTCTTCATGCATAATTTAGTGTGATTATGTGTTTTGTCCTAAAAGAGATAAATATTGATTTATCAGTAACGAAATTTGATTCAATATTTCCATGTAAGTAAATAGCGAGCTATAATTCATATAAGCCTAAATCTGATTTTTAATATGCTTTTTCTAGTACTTAATATGTATTTTACGTTGGTATTTTTAATTTTTTAGTATTGAAAAAACGTGAAAAATGTTAGTATATTTATATATTTTACAAAATTAACTATTTCAATTTGAATAAGATAATTAAAGTTGAAATTAAATTCACCTTTAAAACAAAACCAAGAAAGGTGTGTAATAGTAGCTCTATATAATTCCAGACAAAGAGAACACGTGCAGTCACCACCAATATGACAAGACGACTGACGGACCTTTGACTGACCGCCGACCGCCCGAATTGTTTTCGATTGTGTACATATGAAATTGACTCCTATTTCTTTCGAACAAGGTGCAAAATGCAAGGGACTCGAACGATTCAATGATTCGGGTGTTTCCGGGAATACGACAATTAGCGAAGATCTGCATGTGCATTATTAATTTGGGAGTACTGTAATAGTTCTTTGACATTGAAAGACACTAACATGAGTTTACGAGGATATTTTAATTAAAAATTAAATTCGGGGATTTAAATTCGGGAATTGGCCTTCAGGTTGTGAGTACTGCGTATACATCTGTCAGACAGCTATTACCTGATCGAACACGTCGGTCTCGTGTACCACGTGCGGCACCTCTCCTTTGAAGGCGTTGTAGACGCGCGTCAGGTAGGATCGTAGCTTCGCGTCCGGCACGTCGCGAAGGGTGCCGCCCGATGAGAATGGGACTATGCCTGGGGAACATAATATGGATGGGTGTTAGCTTTGTTGAGCTCTGAAGCGTCAAAATTTAAGGATGAACAGATTTGGCTTTTTTATGTTGGGAAATCATCAAATGACTCCACCCGCTCTGAGTGGAGCGAAAGGGACTGTAAGACTTTTACTGACTAAAACCTATCCGTGTTTCTTCCTTAGCCCTTTATGTTCCGGGGTAGCGGTAACCCTTTCCGACAATCCCGCTTACCCGGCAGACTTCGGCCCCTTCATATGATGACATCCCTTTGAGGCGCGCGTGGAACACCTACGCGCCGTCCGGCTCGGGCCTGGTCCTGTTCGGACGGTGAGCCGAACAGATTTGGCTGAGTTTTATGTTTTAATTAATTCGTGCACTTCGTGCTATTCCGTGAGTGCTGCCTGTGTTATATACAGAATTATTCTCACCGAATTCCTGCTGCAGTATATGGTACACGGCGCGCGGCACGGTGGCGGCCGGCAGTAGGTCGGGCCGGTACCGGCGCAGCAGTTCCGTCAGCGCCGCCGGGCTGCACGCTGCACGGATGCCCGGCTCGGACCACGCCACCCATGATACGAGAGCTTCTTCCGGAACCTCCGCTTCTGAAGAGAAACGGATAATTAGATAATCTTAAATAAATTCTAACCATTTTTTTCTTCTGTTAGTTTTAATGATAATCTGACAGTTTAAATGTCTTTGTCCCCCAATGTCTTTTCTTTGTTATTGTTCGTCGAGTCGTTGTGCGTCTTAAGTTTTGAGGTGAGCTCCATGATTACTGACAAATGCGTACACTGACTGGACAGCTCCACTCATATCTACACAGATTTCTGATATGAAAAACCATCAGAGCCACCAGAACATCATCTCAGATGGTCCTCATATGTCCCGACCAAAATAATATCCAGACTTTAAAAAACCGGCCAAGTGCGAGTCGCACTCGCGCACAAAGGGTTCCGTACCACTATCTTTAAAAACGGTTGTTGTATGGGAGCCCTCTTATATATTTATTTTATTCTGTTTTTTAGTATTTGTTGTTACAGCGGTAACAGAAATACACCATCTGTGATAATTTCAACTGTCTAACTATTACTGTTCAGGAGATACAGATACATGTGACAGGCGGACAGACGCACAGCGGAGTCTTAGTTATAGGGTCCCGTTCTACCCTTTTGGTACGGAAACCTAAAAGACTGCCCTCTGAGTTTGATTCGGTCTTTCTTCTCAGAGTAGTTGGATAAGAAACTCAGTAGGTCCGACGGTCTATCTACAGTCTAGGTCTGTGGTCTAGGTACAAATCTAAATTACATAGGTAGGTACCTATTGATCCTTATTCCCAATCACACATTAACACTGAACCGTGTCTGGAAATGATCCGGCCTCACAACACCGCCATGTTGTGAAACTGGTTTGTACTCATCTAGTTTTAAAACACGACACGTTTCACGACGTTTTAATTTAGACATGTAAAAATGTTTTACTTAACCAATTTACATACATAAATATCATTTATCAACATAATAAAATCTAATAAGTTATTATTTTGTTAGTTTCTAGTAATCTTTAAAACATTTTTTTTTCATTTCATAGGTGAACATAGGCTATTGTCTAAATATTTAGAAAAATAAGTATTTAATAATACTAATGACATATCCTCCTACTTGTGCCCGGAGGCGGTTCAGGTTTAAAATAATATAACAGTAGATTAAACATACGAGATTTCTCATTAAGAGTCACTTGACTATTGGCATTTATTTTTATTATAACTATACCTTCTGGTCATCTAGGTATAGTTATAATAAAAATAAGTTAAAAATAAACCTAAGTTTTATGTTTACCTGTGAACGTTCTACGAACCATGAAAGCGCAAAAAGTGTGATGATAATTTACCAATTTTACGTATATTATTATTATTATTCATTTATTTCAATCAACTTTGGATCATAACTACAATAAAATTAAATTAAATTCAAAAATTACAAAAATTACTAATCAAATTACATTAAAATTAAAAGAAAAATAAATTATTAATTACAACAATACAATTAAAACAATATCTTCACATTAGTCGGTAAGTGAATCATGCAGCAATGGTTCACGTACTGACAGTCGAAGCGTTCTGCAAAAGCGCTCAGGATACTGTTGCGGCTGGCCCGCACCCTACACACCAGGGATGTGCACCGCTTGCGCATGATTGTATGGAAACAATCTACACGCGCCTCGGCAAACATCCCCGACGCGCTACAGAAGCGAGGCAGCCCCAACAGTACCCTGAACGCGTTGTTGTATTGGACCCGTAGAGCGCTGTACTGTTTCTGCGTGTAAGCCATCCACAGACTGCCAGTATAAAAAGACGTACAAAAAGCCCTGAATAGGGCTATTTTGACGCCCTTCGAACACCGAGCAAATCTGCGGGCTATCATGTTCGCACGAACAGACAGCGCCCTACGCTCCCTTTCAATGTCTGCATCATCTTCCAGGCCAGAGGTTAATACATGCCCAAGATATTTAAACGTATCAACCCTATTAAGTGGGCATCCATTGATCTTAATTGCTGGTAAGTAATCTGGACACCTCCTCCTGGCCCGAAAGACCATGCACTCACTCTTGTTTGTGTTATACAACAAACCATGTTCTTCAGCATATTTCTCACAGATGCTAATCAGCCTTGACACACCACAGACAGAGGCGCTCAGCAGCACCATGTCGTCAGCGTAACTGATATTGTTTAGGCACACACCTCCAATATGGCAACCGACATGCGTGCTGCTGAGCCTCTCTATCAGCGCGTTAACATACAGGTTGAAGAGCTTCGGTGAGGTTAGCCCCCCTTGCCTCACGCCGCACTCCAACCTGTATGGGGTCGAGTAAGCCCCCGACCATCGAACAACATTGACCTGATTGCTGTACCAGTATTGGAAGATACGGATTAGTTCATCTGGCACTGACGATTGCCGCAGTTTTTGCCACAGCAGATCATAGCAAACCAAGTCAAATGCCTTCGACAAGTCAAGGAAGCAAGCAAAGACAGGTGTATTTCTATCAGTGTAGTACTTGACAGTCTGCTTTAAACACAATATAGCTGTTTCTGTAGAGAGACCGGCTTTAAAACCAAATTGGTTATCATGTAAATTCAAATGATTATCTAGCCGGGTGTTAAGCAAACTGTCAAGCACTTTTGAAATAACAGTGGCCAATGAAATGGGTCTATAGTTGTTCTTATCGCTAACATCACCGGTTTTATTCTTAATAATTGGCACCACCACAGTCTTCATCATCCGCTCAGGCAGATACGAATGTCCCAAACACAGGGTGTAGAACATCGCTAGAACTCTGGGCAGATGACGACCAGCATGTTTTAGGTGTTCAATACTTAAATCATCGTGGCCAGGAGACTTGCCCCTCGACATAGACATAATGACATGTCTTACCTCCTTTGCCGTAAACTGGGCACAGATCTCCTGACCACTACAACCAGCACCGCCTGTAAGCTGTGATGGTCCCAACGGTGACGAAACAGCGAAGTGCTGCTTAAAAAGCTCGGCGATCCCCGTGATATCAGCAACGCCGCCGACACTCACCGGCAGGCCCGGCCTACTATTGAGTTTATCGGTGGATTTCCAAAAACTGCGGAAGTCCCCCCTAGAATGATGCGACGCTAACATGTCCATTTTAATTTGGTCACTATTATCCTGGCACCATCGCAGGCGCGACTTAAACATTTTCCGACTTGTTTCCATTTCAATCCAAACTCGACCCTCGCGCGGTCTACCATATGATACCCACTGCTCAAACTTCAACCTGGCCTGCCTGTGAGCATCAGCCACGTGCTTATTCCACCCTATTACTGGCTTCCTACTCCGCACATGATTTAATTCGATATACAAAGTCAATGAACTGAACGCAAATTTTACCCTTGACCGTGTAAAGTTAAAAATCAAAGCGTTATTTTGTTGTATTAGGTATACAACTTGTAGAATTCACAATTCAAATTGTAGAATTGTAAAATTTATGAAACCCGAAATCTTTGGTTCGTTGGCTTTCAGAAAATGCCCAAAATTTATGAAAACCGAATGAATTATGAAAATAATAGTATTTTCATCATTCATTTTTTTCGCAAAGGACAACATAACGACGAACAAAAGATTTCGGGTTTCATAAATTTTGGTTAAACAAACAAAAGATGGTACCTACATGTGGTTAGTACTAGTCATTTGGAGCAATAGTTAATTTAATATGGCACAAAAGTTGTAGGATTGCTCTCAGTCAAGTTATACAACTTCGATGGTGTGTCATTTTCATACATTTATTGATTTCCGAACTTGTGTAACTGGCTGAGAGCATTCCTACAAGTTTTGTGCCATATTTTTTTTCGTTGGCCGACCAACTTTCAGAGCCGCAAAAAAATTATCTCCTTTTTTCACTACCCCAACACTATAGTTTTAGTACGGTAACATTATTTTGCTTAGAGCTGTCAACTTACTGAATAGAATTAAAAAACCTACTATAGGTAATGCGGGCCAGGGTCCACAACTACACATCGATGCGCGTATTCTATGTACTTCACTACATAGGATAAAACAAAGTCGCTTTCTCTGTCCCTATATCCCTATGTATGCTTTAATCTTTAAAACTACGCAACGGATTTTGATGCGGTTTTTTAACAGATAGAGTTATTGAAGAGGAAGGTTTATGTGTATAATTTGTCGACATATTATGCGGGCGAAGCCGCGGGCGGAGGCTAGTAATTAAATAAATTCTTAGGGCCACGTTGCACCCTTACACCATACTTAAATAGATGAAGAGTTATTTTAAAAGTAAATAAAGTACAACTATGATAAATTTTGTTTTCAAGAAAACAACCTAAGTGCAAAACTTTATTTACATCGGATTCGAGAAATGTTATGAAAAATCGATCGCAAAAATCAGCATATTACTTAGATATAATGGTAATGCCACAGATTCCACTTCTTCTTCTTCTTCGTGTGGTTAATGACTATCCTGATGTCAGAGTTTTTATGCTGCCCATAAGCATCTGACTTAGCTTTACATGCTGTTGAGAAATATCTCTCAGGCATGCCGGTTTCCTCACGTTGTTTTCCTTCACCGATTTTAAGCAAGTGATAATACGCTCATGAATCCGAAAACATCAGTGGTGGGTTCGAACTCGAGACCTATGACTTGGCAATCCGACAGTCACACCACTATCACTGGTTATTCCATATTTCACTAATAACAGCAATTATGCTTCTATATCCCGAAGGGCAAAGCAGAGGGTGGACATCCCATTTTGCACGCACTGTTGCACGGAATAATTGGGGAGAATTTAACGAACTTATGCACACACTACACGTAGGTAGAGTCTGGGTATGAGCTACAGTACACAATATCACTCTAATGATTAAAGAGCACTCTTCCATTCGGCTACCCATATTAATTGAAAGCTAAAAGCCACCCTCGGGCTAGCGTTAGTCAAAACCACGCTTGGTTGATTCGGACATTGGTTTTTTGGTAGGTATTTTATTTAAACTTTTCGCACACAAAGGCACAAAAGCGGCTTCTAATTTTGAATGCACTAACTTTTTCTAAGCTCAGCAGTACTTAATGACTCGCTATGTATGGCGCCCTCGAACTGGTATAAGTTTATTTTGAGAAAGTAATTTTTCTAAGTCGGTGCATGTTATAAACAGGTGAAGCAACGCATTCGTTGGTTAAAAAGATGTTGCATAGCCCGATGCAACATCTTTAGCTACACTCAACTTTTCCCCGTAGAACTTCTAGGGCTTCGATAATATTTGTGTACCTACAACTTATAACAATTTTCTTCTTTCTTGTTTTTCGCAAGACTTTATCAGTTAAGTATTCTAAGAATTCTAAAATTCATAAAACGATCTAGAAAAGACATGCCAACAACATTCATCAAATATCTTACTTATCAAAATTACGTTATGAAAATGTCAAAGAGATTATTAAAATAAATAATAAAATAGAATATAAAGCTTTCTTCGAGAAATATTTTCATTGTTAAGCATTTCTATTAAATTTCACATTCCTCGAAATAACTTTCCAAGAGACCCATCAAAGGTTGCTAAGTAATATTGGAAAATGTTCCAAGAAATATTTTTCCAAGAGACCCATCAAAGCTTCTAAGGTTGCTAAGTAGCTATTTTATATCAACTTAGATGTAAGGTTTCTCGGAAAATTATTCCTTTGAATATTTTATCATATTACTTAGCAACCTACGCAGCTTAAGTAAAACATGGAGTATGGAGGAATGGGTCGCTAACGTTGCTAGGTGAGCGCTAAGTGAAAAATTATATACTTGAGATTTTGCGAAACATGGGAAAAATCTTGGGGTATGGGTTTGGGTAGCTATACTGGATTGATTACCTTGAATTATGGAAGTCTATGTCGGCCCCCAGGATCTGTCGCAAGGACATATTGACGTAACATGTATCGAGTTGCCCACGCACTTCTGACGGACTACATGCGCAACCCAAGCCCTCTAACAACACATCTTGAGGTGCTTGAAGTGTTGAGAGGCACGGCAATCGGGACAATATCGGAATGTTGTTACTGGTAATGAGTGTAACAATTATAAAGGCACTTTTTATTGTTGCAGTTCAAGAAGTATCTTGTAATTTAATGCCAACATGTTTCAATTTGTAAGTGAGTGGTCTGGTCGTTACTAAAGATAAAGTCCCGTCATAACATGACGCCTGTAATCCCCGAAAGGTTAGGCAGTGTACCTATAGTATACCAACAGTTCGCCAGTTATGGTATCAGTCCCATACAATAGACGGGCGAGCCTATTGCCATCAACCGGGCACAAAACCGGAGCCCGGGCTGCAACTGTTATGGTATCAGTCCCATACAATAGACGGGCGAGCCTATTGCCATCAACCGGGCACAAAACCGGAGCCCGGGCTGCAACTGTTATGGTATCAGTCCCATACAATAGACGGGCGAGCCTATTGCCATCAACCGGGCACAAAACCGGAGCCCGGGCTGCAACTGTTATGGTATCAGTCCCATACAATAGACGGGCGAGCCTATTGCCATCAACCGGGCACAAAACCGGAGCCCGGGCTGCAACTGTTATGGTATCAGTCCCATACAATAGACGGGCGAGCCTATTGCCATCAACCGGGCACAAAACCGGAGCCCGGGCTGCAACTGTTATGGTATCAGTCCCATACAATAGACGGGCGAGCCTATTGCCATCAGCCGGGCACAAAACCGGAGCCCGGGCTGCAACTGAGAAAACCCAGATGGAAAACCAAATAACACTGCCTCACTCGAGAATCGTACCCAGAACCTAACGCCCAGCAGTGGCGCTTACGACCACTAGACCAAGGAGGCTTTCAAATAAATATGATGCTAAATTATGTTATTGCACAGATTTTTTATTTGAGACAATGGCGTGGGTCGCAATATCTTTGCAGGCTATTCGAGTCACGGTTTATGAAACAGTAAATTGCATATGATTAATTTTGAGCTTCATAAACCTCCTTTAATGATAACTGACACCTACTTACGAGTGGACCTTAATTATCCAATACAAAACAGTCTTCTTTAAATTCAAATATTAACAGGCTGTAAGACTGTTTCAAACGAGTTTATGTAACAAAGAAAAGACTTTTCAACATTTACACCAATCAATTCCTATGAAAAATCTAGAGAAAACAAACAGTGAAATAACTGTCGTAGCAAGCACGTACCGGCGGCTGCGGCTAATACTTGCTGCGGTATTATTAACATTGAGATTTTATACAACAATAAGCCATGTGCTCGAAGAAATTTCTATCGGAAAAATTACGATAAACTGTCATCCTCTATTTGACCCCTTTACAGAGTGACTTTAGAAAGAAAAGAAAGAATGTACGTTTTTTTGCGGCAAACATGAAGCAGTAAAAAAAAACTACAAAAAAACAAATTGTTGGAGAATATGATTTTATCCAAAAAACATTCGTTATGTTGAACTCTCGAGTAAAATTACGTACACCCTAACCCAGCCCAGCCCAGGAATGAAAATTCCAATTCACATTATTTACACTTAACACCGTGATTAGTAGTAATAAAATATAACTAGTTAAATAAAAAACACACAAATAAAATCCAAAATACATCAGTAATCATTTTAATTTCATTTAATGGAATTCTAACTTTTGGCACATTTTCCCATATTTTTTTAGTTTTAAGTTGTACATTGTAGGTATTTAAGATTTGTGTTAAATTAGTATCGATAGTCTGAATTTGCTACATAAAAATATTTTTCACCTCACAGGGATCGGCAAGGGTCTGTTTGTCATTCATCATTCGAGGTTCGAATTTTAAAACCTCTTTCCACGCTAGCGACCAAAATGCAATTTTGGGCTCAGATTTCGTATGACAAACAGACTCTTTCCGAGCTTGTGAGGTGAAAATAACTATTAACAATTTACATCCATCTTCTGAGAAACCTAATTAGTAAGTACTCAAATAAAAGACTTCTGAGAAAACATTATTGGTACTCAAATTCATAGTAAGAGAATTTCATCTAAAATGGATTTTCCAATATTTCGAGTCTCCTAATGTTCAAATCAATATTATTTCTACAAATGAAATGGAACTTGATAGAATATTCTTTATTATATGATATTGCTTTATAGCGAATATTCGAAGCTCCGTTTCAATTTCAGTTTCGCCCCACTTGGAAAATATTAAGTGCTTAAAACTCTTATAAGCATTCATGTGAAACTCGATGGCACAATGGAAAGCTAATGATATGGTAAGGTTCTTCGTAAACTTGGCGGACGTTTCTCAAGGGTCTTATTTTCATCTGACTGCTTTTGAAGGAGCATTGTTAAGGATTCACAATAACAAAATTTTCAAATAAAAGCCGATTTAGGGACAAAATTTTCTTTTCCAAGTAATTTCAAATCAAAATACTTCTGAAATGAACTTAAAGACAGAAAGTAAAGAACGAAAAGAGAGTCAAGTTGATATTTTTTTAAATACTGCTGTTTAACTATACAAAGGATAAAATAATACAATATCATAAATGTGAAATAGCACATAGGCTGCCTTTATCCCGGAAAATGTACGGTTGCCGTGCCGTGGTAGAATGTCTAACATCCACGCGGGCGAAGCCTCTGGTAGAATGTCCGACATCCACGCGGGCGAAGCCTCTGGTACAATGTCCGACATCCACGCGGGCGAAGCCTCTGGTACAATGTCCGACATCCACGCGGGCGAAGCCTCTGGTAGAATGTCCGACATCCACGCGGGCGAAGGCTCTGGTACAATGTCCGACATCCACGCGGGCGAAGCCTCTGGTAGAATGTCCGACATCCACGCGGGCGAAGCCTCTGGTACAATGTCCGACATCCACGCGGGCGAAGCCTCTGGTGAATGTCCGACATCCACGCGGGCGAAGCCTCTGGTAGAATGTCCGACATCCACGCGGGCGAAGCCTCTGGTACAATGTCCGACATCCACGCGGGCGAAGCCTCTGGTAGAATGTCCGACATCCACGCGGGCGAAGCCTCTGGTACAATGTCCGACATCCACGCGGGCGAAGCCTCTGGTACAATGTCCGACATCCACGCGGGCGAAGCCTCTGGTAGAATGTCCGACATCCACGCGGGCGAAGCCTCTGGTAGAATGTCCGACATCCACGCGGGCGAAGCCTCTGGTACAATGTCCGACATCCACGCGGGCGAAGCCTCTGGTAGAATGTCCGACATCCACGCGGGCGAAGCCTCTGGTACAATGTCCGACATCCTCGCGGGCGAAGCCTCTGGTACAATGTCCGACATCCACGCGGGCGAAGCCTCTGGTACAATGTCCGACATCCTCGCGGGCGAAGCCTCTGGTACAATGTCCGACATCCACGCGGGCGAAGCCTCTGGTAGAAGCTAGTACTGAATAATTAGGGATCACGATAGTTATTGCTGTCATTCAATGGAAGTCCGCATGAGTTCACAAAAATAATGACTAATTAACTCATTCTCCATTGCTATTGAATCGTTAAAAATAACACGTATTTATTGAAGGAAGACATCAATTTCGAAAGCTTAGGGGAGTTGGGAAAATACCACTAATTGGCCATCGATCGATTAGACTAAAAATAGGGGATCACCTGTAGCCTAGCAACACAACCTAAGGGGGTGTACCTCCTCTTGAGTTGCTAACAATATCGTTAATAATAACACATATTTATTGAAGGAAGATATCAATTTCGAAAGCTTAGGGGTGTTGGGAAAACATCACTAATTAGCCATCGATCGAATAGGCTAAAAATAAGCACACCCATCCCATGGATCACCTGCTAGCCTAGCAACACAACCTAAGAGGTGTCAAGCCTCTTCGGTTGCTAACGACATTGCCAAACATAATACGAATTTATCTCAATAACGTCGCTTAGGGAAAAATAATATAAAAAGGGATTCTTATTTTTCCCTAAGCGATGTAGCGTAAGTCCTCTATAGAAACTAATATGTTATTGAGATAAATTCGTATTATGTTAGATCAACAATAAGCATACCCTCATCCCGGGGATCACCTGTAACCTAGCAACACAGCTTAAGGGGGCGTAAAATGTATTGCGAACAGGTAATTGGCAACGTTGCTAATTAAGCCACCCTTCAAAATAAAGACGATATTCGATACGCAGTTTGTTTTTGTTAGTCATAATTGCTTCTTTATTTATATTTTTACTGTTTGTATTTCGTGTGCGTGTCCCTAATAAAAAAAAATTCTTTCTTTCATTCTAAAATGTGAGATGAAGTCGTACCGTCTAGCCGCCAAGAATTCTCAATGCCAATTTCTAGCGGCCATTGTTATTTCTAAACTTAAAAAAGCGTTTCGAGTTACGGTACACAATAACGTTTCGTATCTCTGAAAGACCCCTAAGCAACCCTTAAAAGATTGGGCTCCAATTGTAGAGGGAAAAATGGTAAGGAAGCCTTTTCCTTGCAGTGGGGCGGGCACAACAGGCGTATAATATATATTTTTTTTTAATACCAGATGGTGCACGTTACAGCATTTGATGTCGTTATTAGCACTCCTCCCTCTCTTTCTCTCTCCTGTTCTGTTGCTAGTGTAGCTGCAATACATTCACTCATACATAATGCGCGCGCGCCGGCGGCCAGGACAATACTAGCGGCTCGGGCGCGACGCAAGCTATTTGTATGTGAGCGAGAATCCCAAACTTTATCTACTCACCCACATATGATTTGATTTATTTTAGAATGTTAAGCATGTAGGTAGTCGCCTAAAATATTGTAAATAATTTTGTATATAAGAGGTTACATTAAGCAATACATATTCATTCGCATCTGAACCGTCTTTCACTCCAAACATCATTGTGACTCCTACCTCAACACTAGCGACATTGGTAAAAATATTGAAGAGAGATATCAATTTCTAAAGCTTACGGGAGTTAGGAAAATATCACTAATTGGTCATCGATCGATTGGATCAAAATAAGCATACCCGCATCCCGAGGATCACCTGTGACCTAGCAACACAACTTGAGGGGATGTAACTCCTCTTCTGTTTCTAACGACATTGAAGATATCAGTTTCTATAGAGGACTTACGGTACGTCGCTTAGGGGAAAATATCACTAATTGGCTATCGATCGATTAGACTAAAAATAATTACAGTCAACAGCAAAAGTAGATGATCAAATCAGAAATTCAATACTAATGAACGGAGAACGCGTCAGTACTTTATGGCGTCGGAGTGATTCAAAAGAATGTGATTGTAAATTATATCGAACATTTACCTACTACTAGTACAGCTGCCATATATTCGTAATCAGTATTGACTCCAAAAGTTATAAACACAATTCGCATCAGAACTAAGAAATTATTTAATTTTTCAAAACTAATGAACAGTTGAAATCAAAAATTAAATGATGAAACTGAGGCCACGTAATCATGAGGCAAATAATTCATCCATAATTATTTTTTAATTATCCCAGTAATTTAATTTGTTATGTTTAACGGAAAACCAGCTTAATTGGATAAAGATTTGCATATTTAATCTATGCCACATTTCTTCCAATTGAACCCCGTAACAAAAGAATTTGTTCAATTAAAATCATATAATAGAAAAACTTAACTATTTTCATTGTTTTTCTTTATAACTTCTGTCAAATGTTCAAAAGTAGCTGATGTGATGAATAAAACAAAACGATATTCAATAAATATATCTCATAATATATAATATTATCTTTGCATGTTCGTGAATTTAAGGCAATGTTCAAAGTATATGATGCGATGCAAAATCAAAACTACGCTTTAGAAATTGATATCCAATTTCTAAAGCGTAGGGGAGTTGGGAAAACGTCACTAATTGGCCATCGATCCATTAGATCAACAATAAGCATACCACCATCCCGAGAATCACCTGTAACCTAGCAACACAGCTTAAGGGGGTGTAAAATGTATTGCGAAAAGGTAATTGGCAACCTTGCTAATTAAGCAACCCTTCACAATTAAGACGATACCCTATACGCAGTTTGTTTTTGTTAGTCTTAATTGCTTCAAAATATTTTTCTTTCTGAAAGCCGTGTAGCCGCCAAGAATTCTGAATGCCATTTTCTAGCGGCCATTGTTATATTGTTTAAAAAAAACAAGCGTTTCGAGTTTCAGCACACAATAACGTTTAGTTCCTATGGCTTCCAAGGCATTCATAGCATTGTAATAACAGGAAAAAATTACTTTGCCGTTATACTTTGTGTTCATACATAATACCAAACTTTTAATGGCGTGACGAGTTAGACTCCAAGACCCTAAAAGATTGGGCTCAGATTGTAGAGAGAAAAATGAAAAGGAAGCCTTTTCCTTGCAGTGGGGCACAACAGGCGTATAATTTTTTTTTTTAATGCCAGTTACTGCATTTGATGTCGTTATCAACACTGATTGTCGTAGCTATAAGGTTCAAAATCGTTTGCTGTGATAGGTAAAACAAATGTGAAAGGACTGTACTGTAGGTATACTTCAACAATGATGCTTTAGCGCCAGTATGGCACGACAGGAGGACGTTGTTGGCAAGCTTTCATGAAATAGTACTAAAAGTACCTACGAGATACTTTTAGCATTATATGTTTTGTTAGGTTAGTACTCACCTCTTCGCCTCTTCCTAGCTGTGGGCGCGGCATCTAGAGGCAACGGCTCGTCTGAGTCGTAGAACGACGTCACTCGGTGCGGCGACACGGCGGTTCGGTTTAAGTTCGGGTAACGGGTACCCGGGTCGAGAGTGTAGGCGCCGAAGTCGCGGTGAAGGTTCTCAGGAGTCGTTTGAGCTAAAACAATGATATTTGTGTGATTTTAATTTCATTCATAAAACATAAAAATGTCCCTAACGAGTAGTAGCCTGCTGCATATGTATATCACAAACACTGCCACTATTTGTTGTGGTATTTTAAGCTCAGTGCTTTCAATACACTTACGTGTTCATGGCAGTGTATGAGATAAAGTTAAAATGTTTGGTACACCCAGGTATCGTCAAACGTCTGTTACGCGCATACCATATTAGGTAAAGCGACACAATAGCACGAGGCGCGCCGCGTGCACATCATCGACCCAGTTGCTACGAGTGGAAAGTGCTGACACGGGACACGAGGCCCGAAGACACCGTCTACGTGACCGAGCCCGCGCACTTCGTATCCACCATCGATCGAGTCAATTCCATTTTTTATATGATTGTAATTTCTCTTAAAATAAATTAGTTTTAAATTAATTCGGTTTTTTTTTGAGTCCTCCGGCAGTAGCCTACGTAATTCGTCCGTCAACAACAAAGTAACCGAACAAAGCATTCAAGCCTTTGTTCTAGTTCGGCTTCTTTGTTGCGCCCGTGTGGCGTGCCACGTGCAGCTGCCACGCTTGCGACCACTATGCCAACAAAACAGTGAACCATTTCAGTTATTTTTTGTTGTTAGCTATTTCAATAACCTGGCGTTTAGATATTGAAAGTCATTTTTATTATTTTCAGGCGTCCTGTGAAAGACCGTGCCTAATATCATCATAAACATACTTCAAATATGTGACCACTATTAAGGACATAATTAATTATACCTCCCATAGCTTTATTTGTTTTTCTTTTCACCTTTATTGATGTAGTATTTTTATTCTGGGTGCATCGTATTCACATAGAATTTTATAATTCATGTTACATACAAAACATTTTAAAAGACTAACAGTGGAGTTTCTTGCCCATACTTCTCCATACGAAACTACCTTTTGGAAGGAGTGGCTGGAATCAATTCTATTTCTTGTTCATTTTTACGTACAAAAGTGCCTCTCTTGCGCCTATTAATAATAAATGATGAAGAAATAAATGATTTGTCTTTGACTTTCACTTCAGCCATTACAGCAATATTTGCGGTCTGCCCAGCAATTCTTCTCAAATACAATGACTTCCAAAGGTAGTATATTAAAAAAATATTTTTCATTCTGAAAGCCGTGTCTGAAACCGTGTAGCCGCCAAGAATTCTGAATGCCAATTTCTAGCGGCCATTGTTATATTGTTTAAAAAAAAACAAAAAGCGTTTCGAGTTTCGGCACACAATAACGCTTCCAAGGCATTCATAGCATTGAACAACACGGAGAATTTAAATTAATAAAGTGTTACCAACCCTTAATTACTCGCACGAAGAAAATCACGTCACTACTCGCATCGGGTCTGTAGAGACTCCAATTGGTAAAAGGTTAATTATTTATGTTAAACTATAAAATATTAAACACCACTTGAACCAAAATATTTCTGAACCTAATCAAAAACTTGCAATTCGCAATGAGATTTAAGATTAAATATCATAATATGTGCCGTGTGAATCTCTGAAATTACAGCTCGTTCTTTCTCGAACAATTATTTCATCACATCACATACGATTGACAGAAATAATATATCCTTTCCACTATTAGTCTTGTAATCACTTTGTATTCTCTACAAAGCTAGAAACTTCGACAAAATATTCTTGAATATTCTATTTCCCAACACATCTTTTGTGTAGCTGAAGAAAATTCACCCATAATTTGGAAATGTTTACATACATACCTTGCAAGATTTGTAAAAATAACTAATATTATTAGTTTTTACAATATTGTGAAAATACTATAAATTGATACTTAGTGAATTTCATAGAACAAAATCAAAATATTACTATACAGGGCGTAACACGACCTAGCCACATGGAGGGAAATTACCTTAAATACTGTAGATAGAAAAATGTACTGACTTAAGATTCATTTTTATTTTAAAACAATACGAACTGCTTTCAAAGAATTTAAACACTCGCCTGTCTGAACCGTGAATCGAACCCGCTAAATGTGAAAAAATGTTTTTATTTTACTATACCGAGCGGAAGGCTCAATCATATACATAAACATATTTCTTAAGAGAGACTATAAAATGTAACATACAATTACAATAATTAGCCAGCCGCATTGTTATTGTGAACACACAAAGAGTTAGTACAGGTACTACAAATTATGATCGTAACACATCATTATTGTATCAAACACTTTAATAATAGAGCAATTATAAATTCCCAAGTGTGTACCCATTAGTAATACCTACTTTGAAATGATAATTAAGTAAATTAGTCAATTGATGTAATCACGACAAAGACAAAAAGCTATTCATTATACTGAACAACTTTTTAAATTAAATGTTAAATTTCATGGTCTTCTTTTAAAAGTAAACAAACTAAACTACGCTTCAGAAGAACCCAGACAAAACACGCGTCCCCTAAAATTTAATCTGAATACCATTCAAATTCATAAAGCCCTTGCCGACAGACGAAAATTGCGCAGTAAATTAATATGTAGTCTCGTCGAGGGGAACTGACAAACAACGTTATGTACCCTTTGTGATGAAGGTACATAATAAATCTCCCGCAGTACATGAGGGGAGAGCTGCATTCGATTGGAAATACATAAACATATTGAAACTCAAAGCCTGTTCGCTCGTGTGAGTTTGTAACTATAGGTGTATATCACGGTACATCAAAGAGCAGGCGACTGGTGACGGGTGGCGAAGAGACCCCCCCACCCCCACCCCCTGCTGCGCCGCTGACGTGGGTGGTGGAGTGGTGCGTGGGCTGGCTCCCAGTGGGAGCTAGATTGATTCGTGGTGTGGGCAGGGGTGGTCGGACGCAGTGGCGGCGGGCTGTTAGTCCGTTCGCTATATTGGTTGCTATAGTAATAGTCTGGCCATATCAAGTTACCTATCTACTTCCTAATTACGACTGGCAGCGGTGGATGAGGGTCCATCAAAGGAGCTTAATTTATTTAAAGCAGACATAGCAATGCTTTTAATAAGCGTTGAGGGTGGACGTAGTGAGTCACGTTTGTTTTGATTTCGTACAGTCTGCATCACAAGTGTGATTACGAATAACTGTTTACAAAATGTCTTTTTAGCACGTGCGTTAATTTACCACCGGTTACTTAAATATTTTATAAGATTTTCTAACTGTATAGGCTGTACTACTGGGTAATTGGATGCGCCATTCCTTAATCCCATCGACAGCACCATAGGAGAAAGGCAGGCGCCTTAGGGGTCTGCCTTAAGTAATTATGACGTTCGAAAAGTGCTGATTCTTAGCCTTTTTTTTTAACGCTGAGAAATTATCCAATGACTTCTCCCGCTCTGGGTGGAGCGGAAGAGAGTGTCAGACTCTTGCTGACTAAAACCCATCCATGTTCCTTCCGTAGCCTTTTATGTTCCGGGGTAGCGGTAACCCTTTCGGACAATCCCGCTTATGATTCTTAGCTTAGTTTGAACAAATGTCTGTGGATTACAAGACGTGCGTCACTAACAGCGATGTTGATTAGGCACAGCATGGTAGCTACGATTCAGTTATTTTATTCAAATTCCTACTCGACAACTGTTAATTTTGTGCTTGTCTGTATTACCTAATCTGCAGATGAAAGGCGACTCCCTGCCCAGCCAGGGGGGACAACACAAAGGGTCAGTATATGCAGAATTTAATTTGCAACCCTTGCTACTGCAGCTGCTGCGTAATACAGATTTTAATCCAAACGTAATTGTAGCCTACAGGGCCTTTGTGCAAGCACTACTAAGAAACACGACACGTGTTTCGTTTCGCACAACAGCCCTTAGCGAAATTATTCCTATTGGAACTGGTATTTACAAAAGCTGAGTACACGTCACATCAATTTGATCCGCTCATCAAAAGGGTTTATCCAGGCGGTATTATTTGCTACAGTGATCGAGATGAAAGAGTGACCATGGAACTGGCAGCCGGCTCGCATACAATCATGATATGAACCAAAATTGGAATTACTAGTTTTAAGTTCGCAAAAAACTGCTTTGTTTAGAGCTACATAAGGGAAACACAAAGCGCTCGACATCTGCGTCGCGACGCCTATACTTACTGATTCCCCTCTAGTTATTATTATTTTGAATACAAAGCTTTCGAATTTTCGCAGCTGTACCTGGCGGCTCCACTAGGATTATTATTAAGTAGTAACCAACAGTTTTCCATTATGTAAGTAATGACAGGCTTTGTATTGCAAAGCGAACAGATTGGTTGGAAATTATATTAAAATTTCTTAGGGTTGTTCGCTCCAGTTCCTCTTAATATTTTTATACAAATTAATTCAGTTCAGTTTACCAACACTGACGTACCTGATATTATGATAACAGGATTTGATACAAATTTATTGGAAAATTATAATGTCATAGGTGTATAACGGATGACTACCTTAGAGTCTGGGGAAAAACAAAATAATAGAAGGGCGGAGAAGTAACCGTAGAAATTTTACAACTTTCTTATCATAGATTTTTTTTGTTCACATAAAAAGTGATCTATCAATAAAGCTATTAATTTGTAGTTAATTTTCCATACTAAAAACAAACGGAAATGTTATCAAAATTGATATCATTTATTCTACTCTGCAGGTAATAAATAATGCAATTATGATTGTAAAATCGCTTTCCCCTGAACTTAAAGTTATCTTTGGCAAATTTAGAAACGGCGGAGTATTGTATTAAATAAAGGGAATGGCGGCAAGTATGATTGTGATTTGGCTTTGTAGGGACAGGAATTATTTGACATGTTACTGTAATCGCATTTGATGTGTGGTGTTGCGTGAATGGAGAGAATAAGGAATTAGTTAATAAGAAGTTTGAAGAGGACATCGGTGGAGAAATAGGTTGTCATAGTATGGGTATATTATACGGAGAAATGAGGAAAATGTTGTCAGGAAAGTTTTGAGTATGAATGTGGATGGCTATACAAAAAATAGAGGAAGACCAAAGAAACGATGGATGGATTGTGAAACCACCGAAATGACAACTAATAGAGGAGTATGTAAGAAAAAGTCATGTTGCGCGGGCGAGTACTGCGAAGGAATGAGGGAAATGTCGTGAGGACAGTTTACGTTTACTTGCGCCAAACATGACACAATAAAAAATAAACTTTATTAGTGGTATTCATTAATTACCAATACACGTTATATAACGTAATGGCGACAAGGACGGGAAACTCACCTAAGAGTCTGTAGATGGACTCCCTCTCAGCGATGACCTCGAGCGGGTGAGGCGCAGGGCTCTGCCCCCAGGCGCGCACGGCCCAGGCGGCGTCGAGCGCGGACAGGAAGCCGCGCGCACAGCCCGAGCCCGTCGGCCAGAAGGGCTCCAGCAGACTGTCTCCGACCAGCTGGCAGAGCAGGCGGCGGCCGTAGCGCTCGTATACCTGAAACAGGAGATATTTAGAAACTGCACTGAAATGTGCTTCTTGCAGTTTATGTAGAGCTCGGATCCTATTCTAAATTCTATGTTAGAAATGAGCTCTTTCCTTAAGTTCGCCGTATGACATTACTTCCCAGAATTCGATTATTAGCGTCACTATCGGATGGTGTAATATATTATATCGAACACGATTTTTTCACATAATCACCGTGTTCGATTCCTAGCTAGAAACATGGATTTTTGAAATATGTACATAGCTGTATTAATTTTCATAGAAATCGAGCCCGCGAGTAACTATAACTCTGACATCAGGTTAGTCACTAACCGCACGAAAAGTGGAAGAAGTTTATTACTTATAATTTACTTTTAACGTCGTTTTGTACGCAGTAAGTGAATTATTGTTAATTTTCAATGAGGAATAACAAAATTCTTAAACCACATAGATTAAATCCTTTATTGTCGAATTGATCGCGATGACTCATTTTAGTAGGTAATTATAAAGAAAAATACGGACCTTGTACGGACCGGTACATTCGATTCGATAGTACTTGATACACAAAAAAGCCGACGCGTGACAGTTTCATATTGCCGCCCCGAACATGTGTGTATAGTAGACCTGAAAATAAGTTCAAACTATGAATAACTTACCATGCTAGCATTCTCAGCCGCATACATAGAGGTGAAGTCGAAGAGCGCGACGTCGGGCTCCCCGTAGTGGTTGAGGGCAAAGTCCCGCAGCGGCATTCGGCCATCGGTGGAGAACCGCGCGGCTTCCTGTGCGTAGCGCATCAGGGCGGCGCGGTCCACGTTCTCCACGCTTAGGAGGCGGGATACCTCGTTGAAGTCCTAGGGAAGAAATGGTAGATTGATTTTATATGCAAATACAGTCAGGACTTAACACAAACATACGTAAATTCACGCCACTCTCCCATTGGAGTAGGCAGAAACTACAGAACGCGATCTGCTGCGACCCTAACATACTTCTTTTGTTTCGTTTATGTTTGTACATCTGACCATACAGCGAGTACACACTTAGTAACCTTCAAAGCAATGTTCTCGTATAACAACCATCTTCATAGTATCGCGGATTAATTAATAAGAGAAAATATTAATAAGTATCGTTATTAGTGCCATTATCGTAGCTAAGAAAGATTCAAAATATTTATTTTTTTCAAATTTGAATGTCAAAATTACATGAGATAGATCTCCAATACGCCTCCCTTCGCCACTTCCTAGCGCATTAGCGGGGAAGACAAGTGGCGCAAGAGACGCCCCAGCAGAAGACGGGTTTCTTAAGATGTTATTATAATTTAGTTTAAGTAGATTTTTAAGTATTTTTAGTTGATATTTTTTATACCTGTGATATGTTAGCCACCCACCCACTATTGTATTAAGGTGACTTGTAAGGATAGTGGGTGAAAGTTTAAATAAATCACTACATAGTATAAAACAAAGTCGCTTTCTCTGTCCCTATATCCCTATGTAATATGTATGCTTAAATCTTTAAAACTACGCAACGGATTTCATGCGGTTTTTTTAATAGATAGAGTGATTCAAGAGGAGGGTTTATGTGTATAATTTGTCGACATATTTTGCGGGCGAAGCCGCGGGCGGAAGCTAGTAAATATTAAAGCTACTTACATTTAACAGCACGCCCTTATCCAGCAAGCTGTGCTTCTTAGCGGTCATGACGAAGTAGTGCGTGTCGTCCTTATAGTACACAATGTTCTCCAAGTCGATGCCCGTCACCTCGTACAGCTCCTTGAAGAACTTCTGGTTGAATATGAACGCGACGCCGCTTATTTCTGGCACCTGGTGACAAAAAATAAAAGAAGTTGAAAAAAAAAAAGTTAAATCTTGTCGGTTCACTGGATATACATAAAAAAGGAAATACATAACATTCATAATCAGCCTATAATGTTCCCATTGCTGGGACCCAGGCCTCCTCTCTAAGAGAAGGAATGGGCCATAACCTACCACGCGGGTTGGCGGATGTCTTCGAATTTTTGGTTCTAGACATGCCGGTTTCCTCACGATGTTTTCCTTCACCATTCTGAGAGCAGTGGTGAAGAAATTAGATACACAAAAAAAATGTGCCTGCTTGGTTTCGAACTCACGACCTACAAGTAAGTCGAGGCCGATACCACTCGGCCACCACTGCCCAAGAAAGGAATTGCCTCGCACATTTTAAAAATTAAAGAGTTATCCAACATATCTGTGAAAAATACGTGACTAAAATTGACATGAGAGCGCATAGAATGTTTTTGTTATAACATTACAGGCGTAAAAATATCAGCCCGTTATCTCGTCGCGTTTTAGGGTAATATAAACTGCGATCAGGCGGAAGTCCCTAGCAGCCGAATAAGTGTACGCGTTCATTTAGCCACAGAGATACGGCTACGTTTTATCGGCACGTGGCTTGCGTGTACGGTTTAAGTTTACGAGAGCAGGCGGTCGATTCTGTAAACAATCTCACTGAGAAAACTGGCTAACTGTCTAGGATAGCTCACTTTAAACTGGCTAACTGTCTAGGATAGCTCACTTTAAACTGGCTAACTGTCTAGGATAGCTCACTTTAAACTGGCTAACTGTCTAGGATAGCTCACTTTAAACTGGCTAACTGTCTAGGATAGCTCACTTTAAACTGGCTAACTGTCTAGGATAGCTCACTTTAAACTGGCTAACTGTCTAGGATAGCTCACTTTAAACTGGCTAACTGTCTAGGATAGCTCACTTTAAACTGGCTAACTGTCTAGGATAGCTCACTTTAAACTGGCTAACTGTCTAGGATAGCTCACTTTAAACTCACTTAGGTACGTTTTCACGGTAAGATTGTAACAGAATAGGACTGTAGTAGGTACTTACCGAGGCCTCCTGCTCAGAGTGTCTATTGATAAAGTTGGCGGTGATGGCCATGGCGAGCTTGCCGCGGAACTCCTTGCGCTTGAAGCCGTGCAGCGTGTTGCGCTTGCCGTCGGCTCCGAGGAGCGCGTCGAACTCGAACTGAGACACCACGTGGTCCGGGGGTAACACACGCGCGCGCCATCCGAGAGCTAGAGGAACAACAGACGTTATCTATTTAACTTCTTATTATTTTGCGCGACAATCTAAATCGATAAAAAAACACGACGTAACCAACTTGTCAGATTTTAAGAAGAACTACTCTGAAAGTGAATTAAGTGAAAATGATAGTGGTGACATTGGCCCAGAAGCAATCTGAGATATCAATATTCTATTATTATACATCAATAAATTAAAAAGATGGCGGTTTGTGTCACACGAGCTTTAAAATAGTATACGATAAACATGTCTTGGCGTTCAGCACGTTCGTTACTTACGGGCGCTAGCTTCAGGCCGTGAAACAACAGACTACTTAAGTCACACGTATCGTAATGGTACTATTTATGCAAAGAAAGCTGTTAAATTTCAAAAAAAATGTTATTGATTGAATGTAAACTAGTCAATGAACAATACAAGTTCATTATATTTTTACTTACTTTCAGAATTTTCTGCAACCGTAGGTTCTAAAAGTTCTTCGAAACTGACTCCTTCGTGTAGTTCTACTCCTAATAATAACGCCACCTGAAACAATAGAAAGACTATTAAAACTTATACATGGATCAGTACATCATACACACACCTGAATTGAGCCACCCTGCATTTGTTTCTTTGTTTAAACGTCTTTTAGATGGTTAAAAAATAAAGATACAAATAAAATAAACGTTTTGAAGCCCTATTATCATTTCTGTATGTCATTGCAACCTAACTAATAGTATAATTGCTAAAGTAAGTTTGTTACCCTTACGCCTAACCACTGAACCGATCATCCTGAATTTTGCGTATACGTTGTCAGGTATACGGAAACGGACAAAGGGTAACTATCATCCCAAAAAATTTACTGTTCCCGAGGAAAACAACAATAACGTTCTTATGGTAATAGATGGCGCCACGTCATCAGAATCGTGATTGAATCATAGTTCTTTTCCGTGGGTTACATTGTTTTTATTTATCACAAGCAGAGTAGGTACAATCCGAATCGATTGTCACATTCTAAATGAACTCATTTTTAATAAGTCGTCTTTTGAGATTCTCAGGGGTTCTTTAAATGAAAAAAGAATGGTTTGCACAGGGAAAACGTTTATTAAGTAACTTGTGTTACCTCTAAATGCATCGGACGTCCGTCATGCGTTTCAACAGGGAGTTAATCTCCCCTTTTTCAATTTCGTGAAATGAATATTTGATACGGTCACAAACAAAATATGAAATCACATAAAAACTTCCATCACCGTATAGAAATTAAATATTATGCGAAGATATAGTTGTAAAATTGCATTTATTGCTAATAAGTATTCTATTTGATTCTAAAAATTTGTGACAATTGTTATATTTTATACAAATAACGTAGGTACAAATTCCGCTATTTGACAATTTATAAAAGTAACGTTATTGACTACCCTTTCAAATACCCAATTCAAATTTCTAGCAACGGTGATACTGAAATGATGGCTAGTGTGTCAGCTTTAAAACCGCATAAGAACTTTTCTCTGACTTATTATTATATTGAACTTATAGTTTTTGTTGCGGCTCGGTTTAGGGTTCCGAAACAATTTAAAACCGTGCCCGTGTTCTTTACAGCCTAAACTTTATTAATTCTGAACAAACTGATTCTTAGACATGGACAGTGTTTATAAGGTATGTATTTATTTACCCACCCAGTACCTTTATTATTCAACAATACAATATTTTATGTTACAATTGAAATTGAACCCTATGCAATAAACATTTTACATACAGTTTAAGGTATCTGTTCATCTTCTCAACAGTGCATCAGCAATTTAATGTTAATATTAATCTATATTGTTACGAAACCCTAAACAATGAACTTACAGTTCAAAATCCTACAGCCTTACCTTCATAAGTATACATTGTAGCTGCCGGATGCTGATGTGGTCTATGGAGCCAGCACAGAACTTGCCGAAGAACTTCTTGGCTCCGAGGGCCCTCAAGTCCTGGATGACGAAGGGCCACAAGTGCAGCACGTTGTTGCGGGACATGCGGTCGCGTTTTTCTATCACCACCTGTAGACAACAATTAAAGTAAAGATTAAAGAGACGTGCTCTAACCGGGCAGAAAGCAGAAAAATAGGATTCGAGAAAATCTTGTGGAGACTACATCAATCGGTTGCTAATTTAATAATTAAATTTTTATGCCAAACCATTTCTTGAGGAGTATTACTATTACTCCTTGATACGACGGACGAAGCATCAGCCTATAATATTCCCACTGCTGGGACAGGCCAACTCTCTGGAAGAGAGCGGAACGTAATCCACTAGCCTGCCCAGTGCGGGTGGATATAGCATGTCTTCCAAGTTCTGGTCATAGGACACGCCGGTTGCCTCACGCTGTTTGGGCACTTAGGCCACACCAACGTATAGGACATGGTTATGTCAGCAGCACGTTAATAAGTTACGCATTTCATAAGTCTCATTTAACTTCATCTTATTAAGTAATAAACTCACCCGCGTACTCACAGACATGACGTATTAACCACTAGAATATTTCTACGTGTCGTCGTATTCAAAACCAAATTAATGATCAAATATATGAATGCTTCTTTTAAGTAATTACCAATTTCGTTCACCTTGTCTATGAACGACGATAAGTACATAGTAATTTGTTTGATCAGTGCTCTTGCAGACACTCAACTGCGAATGGTATAAGGTGACCGAGTGGATGCCATCCAATACTCAAAACAATTATGCAATTGTTTAAGTAAATTCCATTTGTTTTTAGTAATTGCATCAGTGTATTGTTAAACACTCGTGTCATCTAAACTATGAAGAAATAACAATAGAACTACTAGCTTCTGCGAGCGGTTTCGCCCGCGTGGGATATTGGAAGTTACTCCACGTGAACGTACTACCTGGATACATAGTGTAGTGTAGTAACCCAAGTGATAATCCAGGTTATAAACTATATGCATGCCAAATTTCATCCACATCTGTTCGGCTGTTCTGTCATTTAGTAACAGACATTCAAAAATCTACAAATTTTTAAAGAAACTTTCACATTCATTATATTATTAGGAAACCATATTTATCGTGGTCTGGTGTTGGAAATATCCCTCACAAAGAGGAGGCTGGTGCCTAGAGCGTGGATACCGTTGATTGGTTTCACCGGAACACTGGTACCCCGGTCATTTTTAGGGTTTCTCACCCGAAGGGTGCCGAACGGTACCCTCTGTCTATCAGCGAGCGGTAGGTATCCCATAGTTAGACAATTGAAATTTTCACAAGTTGTGAATTTCTATTATGTGAGTGTCGCTATAACAACAAACAATACAAATAAAATAGAGTTAAAAATTAAAAGGCGCTCCGATACCAGAAACGTGTTTATGTAAACTGAAGTATTTAAAAAAATATGTTGATTGTAGTAAATATGTTGTACGTACGGAACCCTTCGTGTGCGAGTTAGGTTTGCACTTGGCCGGTTTTATTACATAGTCAAGCAAGCACTTTCCATAACATTTATATTCAGATTTCTGTGGCTTTATTTACTTTACTTTTCGCTTTGAATATTTTAACTAATATTGCATCACAGTGTTTATCTTCGCTTTTTAATCACTTCGAAAGTACAGATCCGAATCCGAAAATTCTTTTACTATTGGGAAGTTATAGTATTGCCAAATGTCATCCTAAAATGTTACAAATGCGAATGTGAGTTTTCGTCTCTCAACTTTCTGATACAGATTAGTATCGTTAGTTAGTATTCCTATTCTAATCACTTAACCTAAAACCATGAATCATTCATGGTTTTGGATTCATCCATGAATCATTGGCAAACGCCGAACACCGAGGTGGACAGCTTGCAGCAGCGACTCACATATAGACAATCGAGTCTACTCGCCACACAACGCAGAATAAGTTCAAACAATAAATGATACATTAATGATTTAGATAATTGTGTTTTTTTTTATTATTATTTATGGTATAAAATGGTAAGCCAGCATTTCGCCTGTTACGTTTAAGTCCCTTGTCTGCACAAATTCAGACTCCGGGCTGCTACTGAGCAATTCCAGATGGAAAAACTCAATAACCCTTGGCCTTTTTTTTTAAGGCTGGGAAATCATCCAATTACTGCTCCCGCTTTGGGTGGAGCGGAAGGGAGTGTCAGGTTATGACACAAGTTTCGAACCCAGGACCTCATGCTCAACAGTAGTGCTTGCAACCACTAGACCAATGAGGCAATCTTACCTTAAGATAACATTTACTTATTATATAAGCTAACCCCCTTACTAATAAACGTTGTATAGCGTCTGTATAGTTACACAACGCTTTGTCTTCTTCTTTTAATTTCTGACGACTGAAAGAGAGAAATCGGAGAAAATTCACCCAATATATTACGTTTATTAGTAAGGGGGTAACAGTTTTAATTAAAATAAGTTTTCAAGCTTAATTTACTTTAACCTTTGAAATTAAGCGCGCACGACATGGGGTCTAAACTCGAACAAATTATAGTAAGTCTTGAAAAAAATTAATAGATGGCAGCACAGGTAACAGTTATGAAATCAAACATCAGATTTTGGCTGAAGTAAGATACCTAAGTTAATATGAAAACCTGCTTGTATTAAACAAGCTGTTGATTTATCTATATACACTCATAAATCAACTATTTAAAAAAAAAAAAAGATAAATGAAGCTTTTTATTTCAATTCCAACAACATACAAAGTTTAAGTAGTTGAAAGTAGCCTTCTTCCTAACTTTTTTTAAGATCTCTTTATAATAATGTTTTACTCATTTTCTCCTATCTCAATCACAATCGTTACTGGAACATACGTTGAATTGTTGCATTTTAGGTACATTAAAACTGCATTATTTTACGTTACATAGAGATAAAGAAACACATAGCCGACCCCAACATAGTTGGGAAAAGGCTAGGCAGATGATGAAGACATAGAGACACGAAGTTTTTGGTACCTACTTATTAATTATTTCGATTCCCGCACGGAATAAATATTTGTAGGACCTGCAAGTATTTGTTCCGAGTCTGGGTGTTTTTCTATCTATAATATGTATGTATTTCCAAAAAAAAAATGTATATAAGTAGTTTATCAGCCATCTCGTTACCATAATCCAAGCATTAAGTTGCTTAGGTTGGGATTATACGGCGTTGTGTGTAATATCCAAGGGTATTATTATTATTTCTATTTTCATTTTTTATTCCTACTACATCGCCGATTTCTAGATGACTTTGTAAAACTACAGTTTCTGGCAATTAGTGGGTCGCTGATGGTGACGTCTGTTGACAAAATTAGGGGAAAAATAGTCGGGAGGTGTTGCATGGAATTGCGTATCTGTCCCAACCAGCAAAAACAAGTTCTAGGTATAGGAAACCATACAACGTTTTGTTAAAAGTAATCGGTGGTCATATAAAAGATAGAAGATATATTATCTGTGCGGGTGTACGCTCCGCTCGCCCCTTGGAACTTGCCCCTTTCGATTAAAATATTCCACTCACTTGTTTACAAATTTTATTATTTCGATTTAGTGATTCGCGCCTTACGAGTGGAAAATTCACAATTCAATCTTTATTTTAGTGTGTCGATTCGCCCCTTGTGGCATTTCGTTTGAAATTGAATTGAAAAAGGTACAGTCAGACAGAAAAAACATTATAAATAATTGATAAAACATTATTAATAATATTTAATTACTTTAATAACTATACGTGTCATCACCATCACATAAACTCGTTTTTTGTGTATGGCATCTCGCAGTTAGACCTAGGAGGTTGTCTACTGCTTAACTGGGCTTGCCTAAATTAATTAAGGCTCTAGCCACGGTTTAAAAATACTTACAAACATAGCGACTACACGCTGTGGGGTCCTCGAGAGACCTCGGCTAGATCGGACACTTATAGATTATAATTATTTAGGGTCGTATTTAAAGCTACTGGCTCAACGAAACGCGAGCTGGCACGAGCAAGGGATGTGGTGGAAATAGACACGGACGTCGCGGCGGGCTTTGGCGGCGAGGACGGAAGGACGACGGTCTGTGTTTGTGTAGTTTTCTACCTGTGCTAGTAGCGGGTCTATTCTCTTGGAGGATGGTTGTGGCATCGTCTGGGATGGTACGCTGCTGACAGTACTTTTGACTTACTAACAAACGGGGGCGATTTGGGGTACCTCATATTCAAGGGGGCGGCCTCATACTCGATAAATTTAGGCAATTAGGGGCAAGATCCAAGGGGCGACTGGAGGCTTCACTCCTGTGCGCACAAGCTAAATTGTACGCACTTGTAGTGTAGGCAGTGTTGTTAATTAAATCCTTTTTCTTTTCATTTATAGTTTATTTTAGTTAAATACTGGTGTTCAGGTGCATCAAGTTAAACTGGAAGCCGACCCCACCGTAATTAGGAGAAGGGTAGGCAGATTGATTGATTGAATTTGTTTTCGTTTCAATAAAACGAAAGAAAATAAGGAAAACAAAGATGTTTTTACTTCAATTCTAAAAAATAAATAAATACTGAAATTTCAAAACCGGGGACAGCTTCTGTATAATATATTGTAGTAGTTTGAGATGTTTAATACCGGTAGGTAGCCCGTACCGCATAACCCTATTTTTGTCCCAGCAGTGGGATAACTAGAGGCCGAATAAGGCCATTTCAAGCACAGTATCAAGCAATCGGAGAGGTAGGAGAAAGATTAGCAGTGTACTTACGACTTTGGCCCCCAGTAGTTGACATTCTATAGCTGCTCGGAGTCCGCAGGGGCCGGAACCGATGATCAGGACTTTGCCCGCACACGCCCTTCCCTTGGCGTATACCTTGTGGTTGGCTCGGGCGTCGAACTTCTTGAACAAAGCTTGCGCTTTCCACGAGCTTGCCAGTTTTGCCTGAAAAGATGTCATACACACTACAATTAATTTCAGTTATTTCGGCACCTTCCAGCCACAACCTACTATTGTCCTTCACTAAATATAGCCGACCTCGTGCCTATCACCCTATGGTTGAACGTCACCGCACGTCGTAAAACGACAAGTTCTACTTCAATTCATTTTATAGTTAATTAAAACGGTACGACACCAATTACATTAATTAACATAGAAACATAAAAAACATAAAGATAAACATCCTGTTGTAAGTATGTAATTTAATTAAAACGAGCTCCTTGCATACTTTCTTTCACAGAACACTAGAACTATGCTCATTTGTCTGGCAGACAGTTGGATAACTTCAACACGTTTTATACTTATGTCATTTAATGTCTGTTTATATAGTTAGTTAGCGTTTAACTTTAACACCTTTCGTTTTTAGCTTAGGTTATCACTGTATTTGAGAATGTTGGTTCATCTGTTATTAGCAACTGTTACCTACTTATGTTTGATATTATGTATACAGAAGCTGTTGGTGTACCTTTATAAAAAAATAAGCAATGGTAAAGCGTCGAGATCCAATATATTGTATACTTTCTACACACTCCTCATTCAATCACCTTCCTAAGCCAGCGTGAGTAGGTACTCCTAGCCACTAATGGAACTGAACGCGATCAGCACATTAGACCGCATTCAAGATCTGTCAGTGACAATTTTTCCACAGAAAATAATGATACTGACAGCCCTTAAAAGGCGTTCATGTGCTGTTAGTTTAGTTTCACTGATGAATTTCGGCCTAAATGTGCGTCCTTAATACATACAATCGACATCGTAAATCCTTTAACACCATACCCAGGCTTTGGATGGGGACGTCGCAAAACGACATGGTCCATTTGTCTACAACGTAGTTATATCATTTCATTGATTTCTAGTCAATTGTGGCAGCACTTACACGTTTGTGGGCTATCCTAAATAACTCACTATTTAATACTTTCAGATTTCTCAAGCAATACCTCAAGTGTAAACCTATGATTAAACTTTTAAATATTTAACCCTACCCTAAATGTGAGAGAGTTGAGCCGCTAAACTCTGGGTTAGTGTTTACTAAGGTGACTTTACTAAGTCAAAATAAATTGACTTTATGAGGAACCGCTGATGAACTAGATGTATTTTATATTGTTCGACGTTGTAATAGGTGAAAAAATACTTTATTAGCAGGCAATATATCCATGACCTCGTATAAAAATCAATAATCAATAAAGTAGATCCCCATGGGAACCAAAAACACTACTTACTTACGATTAAAATGAAATGTTTTATAATAAAATTCAAAGGCAAAAGTATAAGTATTGTGATGTAGCGTAAAAGAGATGCTCACAATTTTTGCTCGGATTACAACTGTAATGTTCCCAACTTAAAAAACAGTAATGTTCGGTTAAATATCCCGGTGATACGTTTTAGTGGCGCAACGCGTTCTAAAAGTTAAAATGTTAGTTACTTAAATCCGAGTTCACAAACTCGACAATAAGAGCGAATTTCACAAACCTAAACTACGTTCTAGAGCAGTCAGCGTCCAAATTGTTGCGTAATATTGGCACTGGCAGCACTTGAACACAGTTTAGAAGTGCTGTCGCGTTCAGTTTCATAGGTAAAACTGCATTTATACATTAAATCCGACTAAACATGCGATTGGCCCTAACCAGTTTGTTTTGAGCAGCATTATGGACGACGGGCCTATGGAAGTAGATTATACATTTCCTATCGTACCATTGCGCAACGCGCGGGAAATGGAGTTCAGATAGTTCAGATAGTCAGTCAAGTGTGAATCCTTAGTGAACGGCCGGCGGCGTATCTCATGTCACCTTATGTTACAAATACGAACAAGTACATGACATTACTCATTTAGGTTGGCGACAACTGTAGTATACATAGCATACGTAACATCACGTCTGTGTGTTCTTGAAGGGTTAGGCACACCTGTACTAATCGCAGAATAATAGCACCCACATTTGGCCAGTTATGTTTAAGTGCCATATAATTTGCGGGCCAACCTATTGCTATCAACAGGCACAAATCCAGACTCCGTGCTAACATTGAAATATTGGTTATGGATTAACCCCATATCTACTTTGACCGACCTGAGACGGACATAATGCTCAGCAGTAGTACTTGCAACCGCTGCATCAACGAGGCAGTTAGACGTAATCTTGGTGTAATCGTAAGTATTAATTAATCAATGTAGTCAATCACAGTCTACAGCTGAGCAGAGGGCTGTGCAAAACCGCGTCACAACTCCCGCCCCTCCTCGTGTCCACTAAGGACTCTGGATCAGGTATTTATCAACAAAGTTATTTTCTTCTAGGACTAACTAACAGATTGTTTCTGTTCTTTATATTGAACATACTGGCGAATAATCTAATGAGCCCCCACCGGGCCTCATGATAGAGTGAACTTAATGTAATTAAGAGCTGTTCCGCCTGTCTCGTATCATTCTGTCTTCGAGGGTCCATAATTGTAACATTAATTTTGAGCTAACTAACTGTTTTATCAACATTACGGCACGCAATAAATATTTGAGTATTGCATTAAAACGAACTATTACAAACCAAAAAGAGAACGGCGCAATTACATTACGCGCCTATCAATATACAGATGCAAGCAAATAAATCCCTTCATGACACCCCAGGAAAGAGTGATACGAGTGCAATATTGACTGATAAGAATTACTCGGCATGTGTATTTTCTTGTTAACTATACTTACTTAACTATCTAGTCTCATAAATAAGTGTAACCGCTAATTATTGAAATACTGCATTTTCCATCGGATACTACCCACGACTAGACGTATAAAGGGGGGTTGAGCCCCCTCACCTTATGTCTGCCGCCAGCCCGCCAGCCCGCCACTGAACATGCATCGGTTTTACCGAAAATAGCCAGACCATTTCCAATCGATATGCATCCGAAATTATGCGACCGACCAGTCGTCGTTTCCTTATACATACTTGATGACCATTAGCTACCTCACTACACCTCGCACAGCCCTCCTCCCCCTCTCCTGCCATACCATAAAAACGAAGGGGTAATAAACAATGAGTAGTTTTGTTTCCTAGAACGGTGAAAATGCTGGCTATCAGCAAACAACAGGTTGTCAAGTGCTACCTATAATTATTGCTAATTACGATGATTACTGGTTGTCTAGTACTAATCAGAAATGATGATTAATAGCATAACTGAGCTGGTAGCAGGAAGTAAAACGTAAACCATAACTTCCTACGCTCCTACGCATTGTGCGGCCTGTCCGACCGGAAGTCTTTGAAACAATTCAAATTGAGCTAATCATATTTGGGTGGACCGGTTTTCTTCCGCTCCTGACCAGATATGAACACTAAGTCTTGAGTCGAACACCTAACGACGAAGATAGAGTTGTTTTCAATTATTAATACATAGTAGTTGGCAAGCCAGAATAGTATAAATAAGTCCAAGCAGCCGGAATAAACTATATCAAAGTAATTGCCGACACGCCTTTCGTCCCTGAAGGGCACTCGTCTAATTCGTACATTCACACAATTAATTTAAATCAACCTAAAACAGTGAAGGGTAAACAAAGTCATTTGATGTCCGAAATATACAAACGATTGTTTAATAATATATTGTTAGTCACTGGCCATTACTGAGAAAAATGCGAATGAAACGAAATAATTGTTCGAGAACAAAATTCATATCAACATCTTGTTTACAATAAAGGAGTATAGTTGTAGAACTGCATAAAAGTAATTACTTAAGAATTTATGTGCAATTTAGCAGTTTTACGACGGTCGTCGACGTCAACTGCACTGCCCATAGAGGTCCAGCCAGTGACAGCTGAGTCACAAGTCGTGCAGCTTGCCGCACACTCAATAATACTGTTCCCCCGATACTCTCTGATTTGCATCACAATTATTCTCGCAACGGTCATGTCTGGGCAGGGGTTGTATTAGCACAACACCTGAGAATATTTGGGAGTCCCCCTGTAATACGAAACCACCGAGCGAGATAATTGAGACCCATACAAACATATTTTTTTACATTTTAATCCCAATACACGTTTTTCGATGCGCAGCTGTCGTTCACTGGACTGGACTGACACAAAAAAGCATTCATGTATTTATAATAAGACAGGATCTTTTATATAATAATACAATGCAACCGGTAAATTATCTCTCATCTGAATTATAAAATAGCACAGCTGCGTATTATTAAAAAAACCTACACAAAAGCAGGGATATGAAGACCTTCGCCGGTATCTGCGCGGTTTAGGCAAAGCTGAACAAGGATTAAGATTTTTCTGAATCGTTTTTCAGATGAAACAAAGAAGACTAAACATAATATAGAGCAAGAGCCCAGGACCTTTGTAATTTTATAAAGCTGAAAGTTTGTCGGCGCATGCTCCCAACACAGGTAAGAACTAACATGCTTGTCTGCCAAGGAGTTGGAACTATCAAAAATGTCTGTCTAATGAGGAATTATCTTCTAATTAATACCCAAGTATTAAATGTATAAAAATCAGCTTTAATACTATAACGTAAGTAGAATTATAATTTCATAAAAGTTAAGAGTGTCTGGCAAGTGGATGTCACGATGTTAAGTGTCTGGCAATGAATAACGTGTTTTTAATAATATTCTGAAGGTAATACCAAAAAATCACACTTTATTATTTTATGAATTTACATCGGTATTTTACACACCTTTAGTACTGTTTATCTGCCAAAGCCACGCAACCCAAACTTCATAATGATCCATCGTTCTTACCTGTGTTGGGAGCACGTGCTTACAATTTTTTAGGTTTTATAAAATAACGAAGGTTCAGGGGCTCTTAGACTGTAATATCTCGACTGCAAAAACACATAACTGGAAAGTTAAAAGTCTTTGAGAAAAAGACTTTGTTTCTTGTAATGTATCGCCGGCGCGGCGGGCGGAGGAGAACAAACAAAAGTTACACCATATTAATTATGGCTATATATAAAAAAAATCCTATTGGATTATAATATTTTCTCATCTTGGCTTAGAGTAAGTATTATGAATGTATAATAATATCTGATCGACTAAGCTTTTCTCCGTTGTAGAAACAGAAACTTCTAATTATTTCAGTTCACAATTTGATCAGTGACTTTCGAAGAGTCACCACTATTGACTTGACAGTGACGTCACCGCTACAGCGCATACGTCAATACTTTCGCACTTATATGCGAGCCCAATGAACGAACGCGTATCAGCCAGTTATCTCGCAGATAAGCCAGTAATTAGCGATAGCATTACAATAAAATTAGTCGACAGATGTTAGGTTTCAAGAAATTCGCAACGTGACTATGATTATAGATAAACAAAGACAAACATACAGGTACAAACAAAATAACAATTGCATCGGTGTATACAGATATTTTGACGGGCAATTAGAAAATGTTTTAGGCTTTTCCGAGAGTATTATTGTAGAATAAATATAACATGACACCTGTGCTCTCCGAAGGGTGGGCAGAAGAAGAAGTATAGTAATCCAATATTCCGCCAGCTTTATTTGAGTTCCTTGAAATAGGAGAAGAGGCAACAACATAATCCAGACTATTACTATCAATTTGCGGGACCCGGGAATCGACTCCACGCTCAGCAACCGATCTAGCAGTTGCGACCAAACTAGACCCACGAGGCCGCCAGCCTAGCCGGTTTCAAGTCCTTATAATTGGTTTCGTATCTCAATTAAATGTATTGCGTCGTGATTAACATTTGTCAATATTGATACGGGTGCGCCTACTAACTTCATTAAGATCGGACCATAGATTTTAATATCTAGCATTGTAAGAAAAGAGGATAGACCTCTAGAAGACATTCGCAAAGGCAATTGATTAGCATACAGGTATAAACAGACGCGGTTAGGCTTAAGAATCATTTGAATATAATAGCTATAATAAGGCAAGTGACGCCAGTAAAGGGGCATCGCATGGACGCATATGGCCTGCAATCCGCTATCATCAAGACGCCAAAGCATGAACCTTAAGTCCTTGAGACGAAGACTTGATTTCGAACAAAATGGTTGCACTGGATAAGCCAACCTCTTCTTCGTGTGGTTAGTAACTTCCTTCACCTCTGACAAAGATTCAAACCAAAGGTGTTGAAAGAAATTATAGTTATCTAAATTATGGAGACGTTAAAACACATTACTATTGGCTTGTATTGGGGACCCTTGATAGAAAATACTGTCACCAAATACTTAATAAACAAACGAATAAAATATGTATCGATTGCCAAAAGAGATGGTCCTTTAATTAAGCTGAGTGTGGGGACTGTCGCGACTAATAGATGGATGGCGGTAATACTCTTTTAGCATTTGCAGCAACTGTCACCCGTGGACTATAGATGACTGATGGTTCATTGGTGCACTATCAATCATTCGAGCATGCCCAACCCTTCCGACAGCCATGCATCATGTGCGAAGTCATGTGCATTTCATGTAAGTACACCACACCACACATGCCGACTACAAATCATTCGTCTGTACTTAGGTGTAGATACTGGACACTATACTAGTGTCTGTGTTTTAGTACCTAGTTTCATGCATTACCTGCATATATTTTCATACAAATCAGTCGCGTCCTAAAATAGACAGACCTTCGATTGGAGTTGTTTAAAGATTGAACTACTTAACGTGATTTTATACCAATTTGCTATGATACATAGCAGATTTACTGAATGATGCTGTCTATTTGGCTTCCAACACAATTCAGAGGCCCATGTATCTGTTGGCCACTGAAAACCACGTTATTGTTCACGCAACACTTATTTCTAGATTTCGATAGCATCGATTCAGCAGAGCAACCGTACCGAAAATAAAATCGATTCTGACGTATGTTCGTAGTTTACATATAAGTCGAAACGAATGGAGCACGCGGTATCACTGCTCGGATATATGTATAGGCATTCACCGAAGAATTTACAGTAATCCACTATTTTGTCTATGCAATAATCTTGATAACAGATCCCGCCAAACCCCTTTGTTTACATCAAACATTTTATAATGTGTTACGAGTTTGGTGTCAGAACGTTGCACCCACACACGATGAGCCAAATTAATTCTTTTCTTTTTATTTTCATTCTTTCGGTATGCGAGTCTTGGTTGATTTTATTGTAATTACAGGTCATTGTATTTGGCTGCAGGATCGTGTCATTGGATTAAGATGTTTGACCCGGGGGGCAAACTCTGAGTCGGCAATGTCGACATACACACATCAAAAGTGTCTAGGGATCAACATATATTTTTGCAATAACTTTTCTCTTGATTGATATTAATTTAAATTTTCTTTAAGGATTCATCAAATAAAGTGTTTTCGTTTGTCACAGTAACGATAAACCAAGTCACCTTTGCATTAATAAAGAAATTTGCCATTTTCCTAATAAAGGGATTTTTGACATTTGAACCACTAACATTAAAGTTCGAAAAAAAGACTGAAATAACAGTTTTCTTTAAAATTTTATTGGGTAACTTAAACAATTAATAATCCGTGTTTCTACCGCGAACACTAACAACACAAGAACATCGGTTTGGCATACTCAAAATGAGTTCATCCAAATCACGCTGTGGAATGGCCGCCCATGTTCGTTGCAACAACAAAAAAAGGTCTTCTTGCAACTGGATACCCTCCATATTCGGCAGAGCTCTTCTCTGTAGCATATCCCATGCATGCTCAATCGGGTTCAAGTCTGGCGACTGAGCAGGCCAGGGCAGGACATTGATGTTAGCTGCGGCGAGAGTCTGTCTTACAACTCTTGCGGTGTGCGGTCGTGCATTATCACTCTTCAGGGAACTTAATTAGCGACCAAACAGTCAGAAACCGCTTGCATGAAGTGAACCTTCATTCCCGAAGACCGCTACGGGTACCACCTATAGCAATGCACAATCGTAGGATTCGATATCAATGGGCTCTTGAACACAGAAATTGGGCAGAAGAACAATGGCGTTTCGTGTGCTTTTCTGATGAGTCTCGTTTTGGTATGAGACCGGATACAAGACGTATACGACACTGGAGAACCCCTGGACGCCAACAGCGATTAAAATCCTGCCAGGAAGTCCATCCTTATAGTGGTGGAACCATCATGGTATGGGCGGGTATTTGGATCGGCGGAAGAACTGAGTTGATTTGGATCAGAGGCAACCTCAACGCTCAAATTTATGCTGAGACGATTGTATCTGACGTCATCGTTCCTCTACAAGTGCAAATCGGTCCCTTATTTCAGTTAATGCATGATAATGCACGACCGCACACCGCAAGAGTTGTAAGACAGACTCTCGCCGCAGCTAACATCAATGTCCTGCCCTGGCCTGCTCAGTCGCCAGACTTGAACCCGATTGAGCATGCATGGGATATGCTACAGAGAAGAGCTCTGCCGAATATGGAGGATATCCAGTTGCAAGAAGACCTTTTTTTGTTGTTGCAACGAACATGGGCGGCCATTCCACAGCGTGATTTGGATGAACTCATTTTGAGTATGCCAAACCGATGTTCTTGTGTTGTTAGTGTTCGCGGTAGAAACACGGATTATTAATTGTTTAAGTTACCCAATAAAATTTTAAAGAAAACTGTTATTTCAGTCTTTTTTTCGAACTTTAATGTTAGTGGTTCAAATGTCAAAAATCCCTTTATTAGGAAAATGGCAAATTTCTTTATTAATGCAAAGGTGACTTGGTTTATCGTTACTGTGACAAACGAAAACACTTTATTTGATGAATCCTTAAAGAAAATTTAAATTAATATCAATCAAGAGAAAAGTTATTGCAAAAATATATGTTGATCCCTAGACACTTTTGATGTGTGTACTTCTAATTTAGACGCGTTGACATTAAATGGCGACATCTAGAAGCCGAGGCCTTTTGTACGGCAGAAGATAATAGTTTTCTAGTAGCACTGAGCCGCATTATCTTACAGGAAGTAGAAAAGGGAGTGAGAGGTATTTGCCCTGCACTGAGAAAATATAGGATAGATAATTTAGCCTTTGGATTGTAAAGATATATTTTCGTTGTAGCTCAATTTTCCTCCGTTCGGTTTCACTTCAGGGTCTAATAACCACTTAATGCATTGGCCGGCGCTACATTAGAATTATGTACAATAAACTTTCCGAAATGTCTTCGTTTCCTCGCTCCACCGCTCTGAGTGTTGAAAAGTAGCATCGGCAGGTGCCGTACTGAAACTGGTAGCTCCTCACGTTTTGATAAGCCTATTCAAATCTAAGATAATTGTAGTTGTTAAATTGATATAAGACCCTTTATCCTAATTTGTTTAAGGACGGCGCAGCATGTTTCCTTGTTTCATAAAAATAAACCATTTCATTTCATTTGTCACGACCTTTTTAATCATATCGTCTTGCACAGAATCTATTCACACTACCCTTATAGTCATCCGCATATACTCAACATTACTGTTCGTTTCGTTATATGGCGCATCAGTTAAAGCATCAAGGAGAATATAATACCCTCGCTTCAGATTCTCGTATCCTAGAGTAGTAAGTACAACGCTTAGAACTAAGTTTTATTTTGCGTCGTATTTCTCGGTTTCCCCGTACAAAACACGAATTCCTGGGTGGAAGCAGTAATAAACGGGAACGGTGAGTTGCATACGTTTTGGCTTCGTGCCATTGAAACACGGACGTTCTAGATAAAATTCTACGTACTAAGTGTTAAATTGGTGTATCACGTGGAGGTGGGTTCTTTTGACAGTTTTAGGGTAAGCACTGTTCCAGCCATTCTATAAATTAAAATATTCTATTCTAGCGGATATAAATTAGTTGGTATTTATGAAAGTCTGAAGGATTGCGTTTTCATTAGCGCGGTGGGTTTTACTAGGAATGTACCTTACTTAATAGCAACATTCTTTAGATAAATAATTTGCTTCAAGTTTTACAGGGCTAAAGCCTATAAAGTAAGTAATAAATTATTTGATCGTCTACGTTACCACTCGTGCGGTCATTATATCATCAAAGTACACAAGAAACGCTATCTCTGGCTCCCCTGCTTACACCGCAATGGAAAGCAGTGTGACCGGTACCTACGATGTACCAAAGTAACTCCACGCTTCGCAAACGTCGCGGTCTGGTAAACTTTCGTCTACAATATTATTAAAATATCACTTTCTAAGTTAAAAGTGCATTGCGAAATTAACAGCTTACCAACAAATATAAGCGTTTACTTCTTGAACACAAGGTTGAAGATGGCTCAGCGTTGGCATTTAATTTTCAAACTGCTATGATATATTGAAATTCTGAGTACGTACTGTACGTATGAATTCCATTTGAATTGAAATAGCATTTCCTTTGAGAGCGGCGAGCTAAGTATACCGAACTACGGATCAATACGTCTACAGAAATAGTTTTAGCCTAAGGAAGGAGCTAAAACATTGAAAGTAGAAACCTGTGATAGAAAATGGGTCTACATTCTTCTATTGTATGTAAATTTGCAGCTTACCAGGAACAACCCATCAGTAAGTAACATGAGATACAATCGTATATTATTCTCAGAGCCGGAATTGCACGTGCAACAAAATAATTTTTCATACATTCACACCTATGTTCCCCGAAGAATGAACAGATGCCAATTAGTAATAAGTAAATCCAGAAAAGAGTAAACGCAAAACGAAATTATTTGCTAGACCTATTATAATAATTACAGAGAAAGATAGAAATATAAGGCTGGAAAGGGTACCCATAGTTTATCTCGTCGTCGTTCAACTGATCGTTCGTCGGACACGTACCTTGAGCTTGGGGTAGAAGTCTGGAAGTCTGTTGGGCTTGAGGTTGAGCGTGTTGCAGATCTCCCGGTGTAACGCGAGGATCTGCTTCATGGTCCCGGCCGAACAGAAGTGGTCGAACATCTCGGCCGCCAGCGCACACTCTGGCGGCGTCGGCTCCACACGAGTTCCCCTATTCATCTTGAAGGGGCTGTAAACAAGAAAAGGTTATCTTAGTCCTTCTATATCACCTTCAGTTTGAAAATGCTTTCCTTCATCAAGTCAGGACACGTAATACCTCTTGATACTACTAACTTCAAGTCTGCCGAAATCCTACGTCCAAGTTCTACGTTTCTACCTGCAAAATCGACCAAGTACCATACAAATTCTCGTCCGCTACTTAGCAGAAATTTTAAAAAACCCGTCCTTAGTGGTTTAGGTTGTGGGTTATATATTAGTGAATAGATTATTAAGTACATTTTAAATAGACACATAGATTCAGGGGCCTTACCACAGACATAATCATCTGGTACATATGTGCAGGGCAGTTGGACACTACACTTTCTGATCATACCACACCATGAAAAGGACTTTAGGAAGTTTTGTCTTTTGTTAATTCCAGAGTCTCTGGCATCATCTACACTCCTTTGCAAAAAAAACGGGCACCTTACAGTAATTGGCTTTTCTATGGATAATATTAATATTTTTAGTATGTTATTAGCATAAATGACTAGAAATTTCTTACTATCAACGGGAACATAGTTTTTAACACTTAAATCCTGGAATCGGTGCTTTAGTCAATGTAAACAGAGAGTCGTGTTAAAATGGATTTTTTTGTGGGTATATTGAAATTAAGACTAGGAGTATTTTTATGGTATTTCAATTAAAAACAGCATTACAAAATAAAAAATTGTAACGAGTATGATCCCCCTTACAGTGATTACGGCAAGTAATCGTCTTGGCATGCTTTCCACTAGGCTTTTGATGGTGTCCTTTGGAATGTGTTCCCTCTCAACCGAGATCACAAGTTTAGTAGCTCCCTGATGTTTTGTGGAAGTGGCTGGACAGATCGTTCTCGCCTTTTTAGGAGGTCCCAGACGTGCTCAGTGGTTAGGGTCGGGGCTCCGCGCTAGCCAAACCTAACGACGAATACCGACCTTTTGCATTTAAACATCTACGTCGCCAGAACGGTGGGCCTGAGCATTATTGTCCATGTATTTGGCATCTTCACCAATTACAGTCAGTGCGGGTTGTGCATCTTGACAAAGGATTTCTGTTATGTACCTCTGCGCATTTAGGGAGCCATTTTTAATTAATACTATCTCGGTACGATAACTGGAAGTAACGCCCGCACAAAAAATAACGGACCCTCCAACATAAGGGGTGATTTAGTCGAAACACACGTCGGCGTAGCGTTCCCTTGGTCTTCATAGCACTCGCTGACGTCGGTTCTGACCATTCAGACTAATTCGAGCCTCATCGGAGAAGAGTAAAGTACTCCTAGTATCCAAGATAGACAATTTCTAGCGAATCTCAATCGAGCAATTCGGTGCTCACGGAGTAACTTGGGGGCCCGCGCTTGTCATGGAGTGCGTTTATCAACCGCTAAAAGCCTCCTAGTCATTGTCCATAGGCTAATTTGTGCCCTTCGTACCTCTCAAGGTTTCTTTTGAGGTCTATATAACTGCATTTGCAGTTCCTCGGCATCTGAGTCAGTAAAGAGCGGTCGTCTTGTGCTTGTGTGCAACGTTTTCTACCAGAACTTTGCCTTCTCTGATCGGAACCTGTCTCTTGGTATCGAGTCCAGGTTCTTTTGCCGGCAGAACGACTCACATTTAACCGCTGTGAAACGTAACATTGACTACACCCCTCTTTCATCAGCGCTATAATTGTACTAGCTCTTATTGCTTTTTCTGCCATTACAATCGACACAAAGATATCTGTTTTAAGTCACAATAAGACAGTATTACGCGACAAACATAAATTATTCTATTAAAAATAACAAGAAGTTAGTTTTAGTTGCCTCTAACCGCAAACCCGCGTTAAGTAAGTAAAAAATCGAAACTGAAAAAGGGATTATTATTTTTAAAAACAAATGATTCGAATTTGGAATCAACTTTTTTTCATACCCGACCCTTTATTTAGTGCTAGCAATATAAGTTGGCTATTAAAATCTGTTCAGAACTAAATAATTACCAATAATGTAGAAAAATCAAAACCGCCCGTTTTTTTTGCAAAGTAGTGTATTAGGTATAAGTATATAAAAAAATCTATGTTTGTTCGTATTCCGTTAATCCGATTTCAATAGGCTATAAGCATTAAAACAAATCACACGGACAAAGTTTCGGGCATAAATTAGTACACATAAGATGTATAGAAATCATGAGAAGCGGTTCTTTTAACTACTGGGCTTTCATGGTTACTATTAATAGAGATCATAATACATGATTGCCACTGTACCCCATGCGATCGTGGGACAAAGGGGCTTCTGACGAACTATAAGGATATAGCCCATCATTGTAAGTAACGCTAAATACATGCTTTACAATTGAACGGTGCCCTATTGCTGGCATTCAATAAGTGGGGATTTTCTTAATACAAATTGAACACTCGAATTCAATCCTTGTTCAGCCACGTGTATTAAACGATTCTCAATTGTATTATATTATCCCTTATAAAAGGGAACCTTGAAAAACCCTTTTCAGAACTGTTTCACGTTTTTTTGTGACGAACTGGCTCACTCACGAGGCAAAGGCAAAGAAGTATATTATATTCAATGGGTACATTACTATTGTAATTGAATACAATTAATCCGTGGACCTCCCTTCGAGATTTCCAACTGTGTGAACCTTACATAATAATAAGGACCTCTAGTTCCGAACAGCAGTCTGACTAACAAAGAAAAAGTTTATGTACATGTTTGGGCTTTGTGTGTGAGAGCAAATTCAATAGGCTCCTAGAATACAGGTAACCCAGTTTATGCCAATATAGAATTTATTCATTCAAAATTAAAATATAATTCGCAGTCTACTGTACCTAAACCTTTTTTTTCTAAAATTAAGAATTTTAAACACTGGTACATTTTATATTGAAAGATCAACATCATAATTCTCCTGCTCTTAACCCGATTTATTTGAGGTCGGCGCAATGTCTTTTTCTTCCGTGCTTCTCTCTATTAGCCACAGTTTATTTTGTAAGATACTCGACCTAAAACCTCAACTGCCAGTGCACTTAACGAGTTCATTGGAAAACGGAAGCCACTGTAAGCTGACGCACAATTCGTACGTGAATGCCCCTACACAAACCGGCTACTTATCCAATGAGAAGATAAGAAATACGTCATGGCCTTCTTAGAAACGGCACAACGAATAATCTTGAGAAACATATTTCGATTTACAGAAACGACTATAACCGACACCTATTGTGAATGCGGGGTCCAAACCATGTACCATGTGTTGCAATGTCCAAACCATGTACCATGTGTTGCAATGTCCAAACCATGTACCATGTGTTGCAATGTCCAAACCATGTACCATGTGTTGCAAAGTCAAAGTCAAAACATTTATTTCAAATAGGCACAAGAACGGCACTTTTGAACGTCAAAAATTAACAAGAAATAGAATTGATTCTAGTCGCCCCTTCCAAAAGGTAGTTTCATGTGGAGAAGAATGGGCAAGAAACTCCACCGTTACTCTTTTAAAATGTTTCACAATGTTTTGTATACATGTATTATAATATGTGAAGACGATGCACCCAGAATAAAAACAATACACCAAAAAGGTGAAAAGAAAAACGCATGTAGCAGTGGAAAATAAACTTAATTATGTCATAAGTACATGGTGCTCACATATTTACAAACATTCTAAAAGTTAACAATAATAAATTAATCAATGTGTGAGAAGTTATTCCAATATAATAAAATAATATGGTACAAATTACCTAATTTACTTAGCAACCAGTTTGATTTTGTCTAGACACTAGATTGTCCTGTGGAGCAGGACCAGCATGTTTCCAAGCATCCTTATCTTTGATATAATCCTCTAATTTGTAATAAGCTTGTTTACAAAGTGTACTTTTAATATGAGTTTTAAATTTTCTTTCATTTAATTGCAGTATGTCACAAGGTATTTTGTTGTAACATTTAACACAGAACCCCATAAAAGATGTATGTACTTTGGACAATCTGAAAAATGGTTGAACTATTTTATCTTTATTTCTAGTATTAAAGTTATGCCTATCACTTATTTTATTAAAAAGATGTCTATTTTTTCTTACATACGTTGCAATGTCCAAACCATGTACCATGTGTTGCAATCCAAACTTTTCACTCACCAGCACTTTTGAGAACCCTAAAAAACGCCCTTGACACCGCGATTGGCGTAGCCCATCAAATTCACAATATAAAATATTTTTACAGTTGCTACCGACCCGAAAGAAGAGAAACAAAAATATCGATAATACCTTTCATAATAAATACACAACACTTTGATAATAAATGCACAAATTCAACACAAAACAACAGTTCCAAACACCCGTCGAAGACCAAGTACACTGACGAAGTACTATCACCCTTAGGGTTCAGAGACAACATGGCGATAACGTAGCGCTAGATGCACTAACGCAATAATGTATCACGAATATAGTACGTCGCACCTATATAATTGTATCATGAGAAATTCGCTGGCGGACGCATGGGCTATAATTAGTTATTATGAGCTTATTATATGCTTATAATAGTGCAAAGTGCACTGGTAATGTATTGGGTTCATTCACATATCAACGAACCGTGGTTACGTTACTATACCATTTATGATAAATGATTTTATTTTTGTAAATGGGTTTACACAAACACTTTTACACGTCAATAATATTTTTTTAAACTCCATTTGCCCAGGTACACATAAGGTTTGCAAGGCTTGTAAGTGTCAATCTCAGCAACTGCTGGATGTTGAATGAATTTCAATTTAAAATATTGCTCAGCTCCGGAAGTCTTTCAGCTGAATAACGATCAAGGTATAACGAAAACAGAAGTCCTATAATCATTTAGTGACATTGTTATACTAAGATGAGATTATACTAAGATGTCGAGGTTCGGTTCTCGACACTACGTAAACAAAACATTATGATAAAGAGAAAAGAAATGTGTGGTATCTGGATATCATACCAATCACATACGTAATCACGCACACATTTCCTGCGAATGTCGTAAGTCATTCGACATTATCGGGTACATAAATAAGTGGTTTCTGTCACACTTCTGCACAATGGCAACCAGAAACTTTTGAACCTGACTTGAAACTAAGCAGACATTAACAAATGTTATTATTTATTAATTGGTCTTGAAAGAATTTAGTAGGAATACCGTGCAAAATGAGATGGATGCGCAAGACTTTTATTTTTCTGTGGGATCGTTCATTCGGGAAGGAAGATTGTTGAAGGTGCGAAAAGAGTAGTCGCTAGGAACATGACATATTGATAAAGGATTGGGTTAAGTTATGTTGTCATTTGCCAATATTCCCGATTATGGAGAAGGAAACGAAACGGAAAAAACATAGTCGGATTCTAGATACACTAAGACATAGCTGTCTACGCAATGTCTTTAATTTAGCCAGTTTCGTTCCATATCTCTGGTCTAATCTTGTCAGAGATTAAAGGTATACGATATCAGTAGCCAGTTGCCATGGTTACGATCACCCAAAACATTGTTAATTTCGAATTAAATGTTTACATTTAGGCTCATTGTTAGTCGTGACGTGGTTGGCTAGGTAATAAATTTTTCTAGAGGGTGTCACAAAAAACAGCAAAACAATTGTTTTCCGGACTGTAAACGTAATGAAATTCCTGACATCAGTAGCTGTTAAACTTCAAAACATCTACGTAGCATCTAAAATAAGTCGTGTAAATCTAAACTGCGTCTGAAATCAGTGAACCCGAGCCCCCAGTGAGCCACGAAAATGACCCTTTCTATTTTTGATAGCTAGAACATTACGTGCCAAACCACGATACTAAGGTGCACTACACATTACACGATTACGGCCAATAAAGATTTGATTACATTTTGAACACACGTGAACAGGCTTACCTGAAGGGCTACCTGCAAAGAGCTGCGTAAGTAAGAAAATTGCGATTTTGACAATATTAATAATTCCACAATACTCCCAGTAAGAAAACGCAAGGTAAAGTACGATTCTGCACGGAGACACACGCGAAAAGCAATCGTGTGAACTAAACGCATCGTGGTTCTGGTCAACCGGACAATGCCATGAAGTCCATATCATCGACATCGCGACCTCAGTCCGGATACAGTAATTGAAACAATACACCTACCGAGCCCTCTGTTCTCTTATATGGGTCAGCACACTGTAAGATGACGCACACAGTTACGACTGTCAACAAGTCTTCGTAAGGGTACTGGGGAGAGGCTTTTGATTTCACGCTTAAATTCACTATTTCAACTCATCACAAAAAGCGAAAATTTGTCATTTTCTTCGGTAGATCATTTGAGAAATAGGGTTAATATATTAATGCCAAGACAACATCCATCACGCAGCGTGTCCTTTGCACCGATTCCGGCAAATATGAAGATCTTTTAAGAACCTTATACTATATAAAACTAGCTTCCGCCCGCGGCTTCGCCCGCAATATATGTCGACAAATTATACACATAAACCTTCCTCTTGAATCATTCTATCTATTAAAAAAAACCGCATCAAAATCCGTTGCGTAGTTTTAAAGATTTAAGCATACAGACAAACAAACAGACAAAAATAGCGACTTTGTTTTATACTATGTAGTGATAGTGGTATTAGAATACTGAGGTAAATAGTTTTTGGAAACCTAATTATATGTGTCACAATCACAAGACACAAAAATAACTTTCCTATAATACTTAGCGCTTACCTATGTATATTGGTCATGATGGTGTCTTATGTTTATTGTGTAAACAATACTGAACTAAGTCTGCCACGTGAGTATCACATGCATCTTTCATCTACAAGTTCTACAACCTAACGTATTCTGACTTGCAAAATATGAAGTTGTAAACCTGTGTACAAAATAGAAGCGTTATTTGTTCAGCACGCTAAGCAACCTATAACAATGCTTGCAGATAAAAGAAGTAATTATTTCTCTTAAGAATAAAATATGACCCATCCAATACACGTAAGGTGGAAAAAAATGTAATGCAATGTTAGAGAAATTGAATCGTTATATTAATATGCTTATGCAAAACGCAATAATTAAGCGTATAATGTGCGCCGACCGTTACACTGGGCTTATTAGTCGAACAACTTACATTCTAAACTGTACCCTCACTTGGATGGAATTAGTATCATTTTAGTTTGGACTCCTACGTAAGGTGCAATATGCTATTTGCATTCAAAAACTGCTAATTAGAGTTTTTTGAGTCCAATTAACATGTAAGTACACATATTATTACGGAGAGTAAATTTTAAGAAAGTACTGTGGAAGGAAATGGCGAAAGTTTCGTCGTTACATAAGATTTGTAGGTACATTAAGTTAGGTTACTATCCTGTTAAAAAAATACGAGTGCATTGCACATCCGATACAAAGTTAGGCTATAATTTCCGTGTGCTTTAAATATTGTGCTAATCAAACACTCGCCAAACACCATGTTTACCGTAAAATTGTAGTAATAGTCAACAAAGCGAACGCTTATAATTCAATTAAAATATATATATATATCAGCGTCTTAACCTCCCGAGCACGTCGTAAAATCAATTGAGTAAAACGGATGGCAAGTACCGCAGGCGTAGTGTCGAGAACGTGGTCGCATCATACACTACAGTAAGCGCTCGTATCGTCAATTTATATCATCTGACAATGTGGATGATAGAGCAATCATTCACTACTAGACGTAACGTCAGTACTACACACTCAATAGTGTTTAACAAAGCATTGTTACACACTAATCGAGTGTGGACGCGCCGTGCAGCAACGTACGCGGTAGCTAATATCGTTGCTGGACGCGCCGTGCTTCAACGTACGCGGTTACCAATATCGTTGCTGAACGCGCCGTGCTGCAACGTACGCGGTTACCAATATCGTTGCTGGACGCGCCGTGCTGCAACTAACGCGGTTACAAGATTGTGCGTGGACACACTGTGCTGACAACGTACGCGGTAGCTAATATCGTTGCTGGACGCGCCGTGCTGCAACGTACGCGGTTACCAATATCGTTGCTGAACGCGCCGTGCTGCAACGTACGCGGTTACCAATATCGTTGCTGGACGCGCCGTGCTGCAACGTACGCGGTTACCAATATCGTAGCTGGACGCGCCGTGCTGCAACGTACGCGGTTACCAATATCGTTGCTGAACGCGCCGTGCTGCAACGCACGCGGTTACCAATACAGTTTTTGCATCTTGTCTAATCTTAGTATTACAATAAGCAATGTAAATCACATGACGTCACAGTATCGGTGGCCGCCTACTCACAATCAGTCACCGCAGAGACGCGGCGTCTCGGCCCGCGCCGATACTTATTGCGAACACTTCGAGTGGGCGATATCTCTTATGCATCGTCACATATGAAGTCAGCACTAAGCCATATTATTAGATCAAGTCGATAAAAATAACTGCAACGCCAGTAGTATCATTGTTCTCGATCGTGATGATTGACTTGACAGTACTTATACAGTATTCCTAACAAGCATCATGTAATTAATTTTATAACAAAATTAATTACATCGTTAATTTTCATGACGATCTTGATGAAAAAATTAACCACTTGCATTACATAATCAGCCAATAATGTTCCCACTGCTGGGACACAGGCCTCCTCTCAATTGAATGAATAATTTATTTCTAATAATTAATTAATAATTATTCCTAAATAATTCTTAGTCATTAAATAACAATATAAATAAATTATCGATACACAAGCCGTGTGACCGATTAAACCCATAAGCATAATGATTTTTCATATGAACTTGAATGAATGAATTTAAACCCCTATTTAAGAAATTTCCAAAAACCTATCGCGGCAGGGTACTGTATATGTAGAGAGACAGTCAATCAAATGAAGGATCTGATCTTACTTATGCGGTTTCCCGCCGCGACATTATAGCGCCATTTCCGTTTGCAATTTCAAAAGCTCAATTAGTATTTTGAATTTTTAAATGTTTGCTGATTTTTTGCGTTGGGGTTATGTTTTTTTTTTTAACAGATATGATATGAGGCACTGATTGGATAATACTTGTCCCATTCTAAGATTTTTTGGGATTCGTTGCAAATAAAGTAGCAGAAACTTTGAAATTACACAAGCTATAAAAGGGAAAGCATTAGGATAACCGAGAGAACAATGTACCAGCGCCCTAAGAAAGAAGACACCACAAAAGGCAAAGCACTCATTACGCTTTAGATGAAGGGGAAGAGGAAGACTTAAGAAAGCTGGCCAATTAGACGCTGCCAAAAGTTGCACAGTCCCCAAGTACCTTGGGCCCACGGCAGGCAGAAGAACCAAGTATAGTCCAAGCTCACAACAATAAAACTACTCATAATATATGAGCTGTAAACATACGTGCTGCATTTTATGTGCCAGTGCACCGGATGAGAGCTTGAGTCAGCATCGTCATATTATCGCTGCCCACGAGACAACCCAATTATTTATGGAAATAAGACTCATTGCAGGTGGAAAGTGATGTAGGACGGCTAATTAATGTTAAAGTAATATTATAGCACTTCTTGGGTCGTAAATAGTTAGCTATCAATATTGATGATTCTCAGGTGGTTGAGGTTCTCAAAGGCTAAACACCCATCAGTGCGGTAACACGCGGTGTAATTTGCAGCGAATTATTTATTTCGATGATCAAGAAAGGTCCTACACACGAGTTTTTCCAATATAAACCAATGTACTCTCGTGACATTTGAACCTATCACTATGGAGGGGCATAACACAAGCGGAACTGATTTATTTATCCCTAATACAAGAAGAAACTATCCTTCACAGTCAAGAGTAGTTTAGTTTTTTTCACCATTTATGGCAAGGCATGCGAATACAATCGCCTGTCCACTTCTGCAATATAACAGATAAAACGCAAACTAAGATTATAATAACGAAGAAGAGGAAGTACATTACATAAAATGAAACTTGGGACTACAAAAAACTTTTTCAGAAGCAATCGATGTCATTAAAAGGCGCAAGTCGATAGTGTCGGGTGGATTACTAAATCAATAAGAATTAAGAACGTTAATTCTAAGAAACATATCACCATATCTCGACGTCAACATCTAACATCGCGAATTAATTAGAACATCGTGATGAATTTCACACATTTAAATTCACATGTGGCGTGTTGGGCGCGGATTACAAGTACATATTTACAGCCAGTCGGATAAAATTATGAATCTAATGCCAAACTTTCACCATGGTATCTGTTTGGATTTCCATCTTTTTTAAGAATATTCTCAGATATTTTTTTGTTTTTTTTTTTCGCTAAGTATACAACATTCAAGATCCCTATGAAAATTAGTCCATGTACAGACGCCAGCACATCAAGCTATCCCTAACTGTCAAATTTTCTCAATTAAAAATGAACCTTATGTCTTTGCAATCAAGTTGAAATACTATCAAAGAAATTTGACAGATTGTGGTAACTTGATGTGCTGGCCTCTCTACTAAGTCATCGATCAGCACATAAAAAACGAGGATTGTATTGCTTTAAACTTCTTTAATTTAAGAAACAATGACTAAACAACAATAACAATATGGGTCGATCAGGTTAAGCTACTCTTTTCGAGATCAGTACGTGGAAGGGTGACCATCCATTGTCACAAATGACATACGGATACATACAACACCCCTCCGTGTCAAGGAAAACACGTGAAACGGTTGATCTCGTCTGTAATTTGTAGATCTTTGTCAGTCTTAATAGCGGGTATGGATACCGAGTAACTGGGTTTTGGTGATTACAAAGTCGCTGCACTTTAAATACAGCTGCTTCTGATCAGAAGCAGCTGTATTTAAAGTGCAGCGACAGTGTTAAACAATGATGTTAATGAGTTTTGAGTCCTGATTGAAAACCACGAGGAAAGTTGGGATAAAAAATTACCACTTATATTAACCAATGGGTCTCTCGCCTTATACGAAGGTGGGTAAGTGTTGAGACACACTTATCCAAATAATCTGGTGTACTTTGTGTGTTACACTAGTTGTATATTATAGTAAATTTAATTGTATATTGAATACTAACATTAGGCTAAAATAAACTACTACTAACAATATATGGATGTAATAATTCCGAAATAAAATATTTGAATTTGAATAATAAAAAGAAAATATAATCAGGGGCTTTATAATAATAAAAAAAGATGTCTGACGATTTTCTTGACCGTATCAATATTTTCTTTCTATTCGTCATAATAACAAAAACCGCAGCTAAAGATCAGCTGGCACTACTTATGATGTCTGTTTTACCAGGAGAAAGTGTTAACGGCTACTTTTTACCCGACTGCGCACCGTAAAGGTGTGTGTTGTTCAGGTTGTTATTCACACGTTTTACTTTTCAGCGAGTGATTGGATTAGTGCGGGAACATAAGGACCGAGAGAACGTGCGGGCGCGCTGAACTACGAGGCGACGAGAAATGGGACAAAAGTATTGTTTGATACAAAACATCTTATTTCTCTTTAATCCATGCTTTTCGGAGTGCAACTACTATTATAAAGAATTCATCTACATTTTCCCGTAGGCAAACGCCATTATTATAACACGTGAATTCACGTGATCAAACTCAAGGATGATTTTATAACAATAGCAATAATATTGTTACAAGGTATATCGAACATTAATACTAAAATATGTAATCCTATTGATTCGTAATCTCACAGGGAACAGTTCTTTGTACCCACGATATTTTAAACTTCCACGCAGATACAGTCGCGTGGGGTCACCAAACTAGTCTATTTTTATATTCTTAGCAGAGTAACACGTTAACCTTTGATAAATGTTAATAACTACTTAGAAAATTAACGAGTAATGAACTAATTTCTCCAATTTATAAAAGTCGGAATCTAATGACCCTTTCTTTATAGATATGGCAACCCCAGCTGAGATGTTAAAAGGCTTATGAGAAATGTAAGAGATAATAAATGATTGCATGGGGTATAAAATTTTCATAAAACGTCCGTGTTTCATTATCTTAAAAATAGATAAAGTACGATGGACGGACAGTAGCGAACGAATACGGATATTAGTGTAAAAATGATTCACGCATTTTTCGCGTCGTCGCGTCGCGCCCACGTGTTTATCTTCTAAATGGGAAAAGGTCACTAATAGAATTAATATGTATGTATTACAACAATTTTACTACAAAATAAAGCTTATTTATTATTAAAGTAGCTATATTATTTATCTGTCTGATATGATAACATAAAGTTGGGACAGAAAATCTTCATTTTTTCAACATCTTAAACGTGTGAAAATAAAGGTGAGAAGTGACTTTGTTAGGTTAGGTTATGTTTACTTTTACCATTTTTTTCTCTCTTTGTTATTAAAATAATTATTTAGATTTCTGGTACTTAAGTATTTAAATAGCATGGATTTTTTAAGTAATTGAATCTAAAAATTTGCTCAAACTCAAACTAAACTCAAAGTATTTATTTCAGATAATTAGATAAACCAATTACATGCACTTTTGAATTATTGTCAAGGGGTCGGTCAGTCAGAGAGATGAAGCTAGTTGTCCATTCCAAAGCAGTAGGTACTGTAGAGGATGGAAGATCCTCTACTGAGGGGGCTCAGTGGTAGAGCGTGTAATGTGTGTATTGGGTCCTTTCTATACTAAGAAAAGAAACACTTTTGCAGTTTAAACGTATGAACTTATATTTTCACTTGGTTATAACGAATACATCTGTTTAGCTTCGCCGCCGGACGTCAAGTCTAGAATCTGTCAAAACCTAACTATCTTATAAAACATTTGAAAGGTTCGAATGCCGTCAGATAATTTCCAGCCTTGTACAACATAAGGTTTTACTCTAAGGCTCTACAGTACCAATGGAGAAGAACGGGCAAGAAACTCTATGAAGACGTCCAGGAACCTATTTGCCTAGGAATAGAATGTGTCGCTGATTAATAACGCGCCTTATAGCTTTCACTTTTTCATCACGTGGATGACCGTTGACAGTGCCTGACCGTTTATGACCGACAACCATCACTAAGATCAAACTGAATTGCGAACAAAAACTTCAATTTCTTAAACCAATTAACGCGAGAGTAAGCAAACCTCAATTTAGGATGAAACGCCGGAGGACCTATTACAGCTTCAATGATACTTTTTTTACTGAATAAAACAGATTCGGTTGCTACCTAGAACTATAATTAGCTATGTACTTTGTTTTCTTTTGTTCATACCTTCTTTATTATATCTATGGTTCATACAATCATTAAAAATACCTCAATATTTTTGACACTAATGACCCTAATTGGCATTGAATGGATTGAGGGCTTAATCAAAACCATTCCTTTTTATTACGGTTAGCCTTTATTTAAAAAAAAATTGATGCTTTATTTTAACATGCAACAAGAACTTTTATCTAGTTTAATATGTATAAACGTAAAAAAATATTTGGCCTAAATCCAAAACGAATGTTTTGAAGTAGATTCAAAACTCGATGTTATTGTTATTGTATGATTCCCTCAGCCATTAAATTACCTACTTCAACTTCACCCAGCAATTTGTGACTTTGAAATCATGAATACTGATTTCATATACCAGTGGTAACGTGTGTATCATAAGAACAAAAAAAAATAGTAAATAAAAACAAAACTAAGTACGGGTCGCCTTGCCTGGAAGCAAACGGGCGCCTCAAATCTCCGAATGGACTTACTTCAGTCACACATAATAAAATAAAACTCTGTTTTACTGCTAACCGATTTGAATACCGACTTAATCGGGTCATATATACTAACATGTCATATTATGATAGGATCATAGGAGCAGGGCAACCCGCGAAATTCAAATTTCCTTACGTTATTTTGCCATTTGAAGGTTCGTATTAAGTTTTATGTTGATCAAAATATGGTTCGCGGCCGTAGCAAATACATATGAGTAGAACTGTAATTATTAAAATAATCAATACAATCCACTAATGGTATACTCGTATTACCCATTGGAATGAATACTTCATGAAAACATAACATTAGAGGCCAAGGCTAACTAAGAGAATTGTACTGATAATAATTCTTATGATTATAATACTGTAAATATGTTACGGTCATGAATCATATTTTGATCAACATACAACCCTGACACTGATCTGCAAATTACTGAAAAAACGTTTTAAAATGCCTCAAGCGTCGATCGTACATTTGGAGAACCGCCTGTCGCCCGTTCATTTCGTGCTTCCCTATATGTTCACATTATGCAACGACACTCTCGTGCCATTAGCTGGGAACGTACATCATTATTAATTATACGGTGTTGCGAAACTTCCTATTAAGCGATTCGACAGGCTAATATTTATAACGATGCCGGAATATTACGTTTTTCTTTCAGTGGTTTGCCATTCAGCCACCGCAAACCGTCCGCAGCTGCTAAGCGTCAAGAGTCCAAATTGCATCTCAGAGCGTTCCCCCAGAGTCTGAAGGGACTAGGATACTGCGAATCTCACTTGCCAAAAAATTAAGATGACAACAAAGGTTATAATATATGTTATACCCACGTTATACCAATATGAATGGAGAGCTTCACTTCATTATATTATGTCAATGTTTTTGCAAAAGAATACATGTGTATGACATGCTATAACGTCTTTATGCGCTTTTGTCACACTTTTTACCTCTAGGTTTCTCCGAATGAGCTAATACGCCAGCAAGTTTGCTCCACTACGAACCACTCGTAAAAATAACGATATAATGTTGAGTCGACCGCAAAAGAAATTCAGAGGATTTTGCAGTCTGCTTTGCTTGTATTTATGGAGGTCTCAGTACTCTTATTAATTAGGTCAACTGACCTGTGACTCATTTTAATTGGAGGTGATGAAGATTGCGCGACTTAACGCTTATGATTAAAGTTTTCAGATTTTGGACAATGTAGACGAGGGTCGACCAAAATAATGGCACACAATGTCGCCTAGTGAACATGAGCTGCCACTCGACGACGCAGCGCCACTAAGCAATCTTAGAAAGACGCGATCCGTCCGGAGACACGATACTTTATACACTTCAATCTCTAGATCCATATTCTTTAACGAGGGAATCAAACCCCCCAGGGCGCAGACAAGCTGGCCGCTGCGCTATTGGGGTCACCGAGTGAGCCAAATGAGCCACTGCGATCAAATTGTGGCACAGGGCGTCCTGCCACCGCGGATTATGACCTTTAATCAAGAGAAATATACTTTCTTCTCGGGCGATGAGCAGACCAGGTCACTACTGTGGCGTATTATGATGTTACTTTCTCAAATAACAATTCACCAGTTGTATTTATAACTTACTAGCACTTCGCCCGCGACTTCTTCCGCGTGGATTTTTTTTAATATAGCGTACATAACACTCAGGGATGACATGGCATCACATTAGTGAAAGAATTTTTGTAATCAGTTCTGTAGATCCAGAAATTACCCCCTACAACCTCACAAAATTTACCTCTTTTTAATATTAGTATAGATTATAGTTACAAGTTATGGCGACATTGTACCTATTATACAAGAGTCAGTTGGCAATGAGTAGCGACGCTCTTAATGTTCGTCCGGGTATTAAACCAAAAAGAGATTCTCACAAGTTCGCTAACTCAAGGGGAAAACTCAGGAGCAAAGAAAGAATGCCACAATCTATATGTAATTAAAATAGGTTTTCAACAACTTACTTTGGCAGGGAAGGAATTTATATTCTTTAAACGTACCTGGCGTAAAGTGAGGTATATATATAAAAAATGTAAACAATAGTTTATAGTTTTGCATGATCTTTAACAGTAAACACTAACAATTTTTTTTACGCCGACTACGGCATTGTCTTAATATAATCAGTACACAAACACCAATAACACAAAATAATACAAGCGCCTATTTTATACAATAACTTGGATTATGTCTGGATGTTGTACATGTTTTATCTAAATAAATAAATGAATTATTATTTAACCCAAGATAAAAATAATATTCGCACGGCACCGAAAAAACCAACAAAGAATGCATTCATATTATCATCACGCTATTTTGAGGAAGTAAGTACAGCGGGCGGCTACTGCCACAACATGATGATGATGATGGCAGCATTTTATAACAGGGATTTAAACATCCCAGCCAATAGTCCAGTACCCAGTCTCTTACAGTTTATTTAATAGAAATTCTGTTGACTTCGGCTGGAATATATTTGCCCTTGAGCCGAGCCTATAGCTAACAGTAGTCCGTAGTGAAAACACCAATAATGTGTTTGACGTTGAACAGACATTGCGCGTCAAGGCTGCCCATTGAGCCTGCTCGGGAGTCTCGAACTCTGAAACTGCTTTGTGATAGATTTAACACAAGTGAATACCGTCAGAATTAGACTATGATAATGGCGGCGAGTATACTGTGTCAAAGCCAAAATTAAAATGATAAAATTAGTTTTATAGATGATCTTTTTATAAAAGTCGAGATTGTAACAGTCAAGTGAACGAAACTCTATACGACCTCAAGTTGTAAATGATCCGCATAATAATCAGTGCGGCGCGACGTTCTATCTATGACTCCTATTTTTCCAGGGCTTGCAAAGATCTTATAAAGCTCCATACTTAAAGGATTTTAGTTTTAAATTCTAGGCTAGGCTCCACGTAAACATGAACGCTGATCAAAATATGTGATTTAAAAAAAATAACAGGTAAAGAGACGTTAGTTTTTGAATCTTCATAAAGATGGAAGCTAACAGAATTTACGAGACAAGTTTTACAAGCTGAGTGGCATAGCTTGTTGTGTCGACTGTTGCCACTATCCTTACACATTTGTGATTCTTATTTGACAGATTCTTTATCCAACCATAATTCCATTACTGGCAGCAGCATGTCACAAGCATAATCAGCGTATAATGTTCTCACCGCCGGGACACAACCCTCTTCTCTGTGAGAAGAAGTGGGCCGTAAACCACCACGTGGCCCCAGTGCGGGGTGGTGTCTTCGAATATTTGTTTCTAGAACATACCGGTTTCCTCACGGTGTGTTCCTTCACCATTTTGAGAGCAATGTGATGAAGTTAAATACACAAAGTAAAGTGCCTATGTGGGTCTGAACTCACGACTTACACCACTTATCATATTGTCAAGAAGAACGTGCGTAAACCCCTACGCGGTTAAGAATAAGTTCAATTAAATTAGTATTCAATCTTCAGTCAAATAATGAAATAATAAAATTTATTTGGTTTAGAAACTTGGAACAAATGCGTTTTTAGGTAATTATTAAAGACCGTATCGATCAATATTTCCGAAATACCTATGTAAGGGAGTTTAGGGCTGTTGAAGTTCGTAGGGGAAAATTACAATATCTACGGCGAAGAATCTATTCTTTATAGCGCTTAACACGCGCGAACCACATATCCGCTATAGAAGGTTTTTTTTTTAATTCGTATGCTGTGTAGCTAAGACATCATATCTTTTAGTATATTTAGCCCATGCGGACGGAGCCGTAGGCATAGTTAGTTAAGAATAAATGTTATCGATTGAATTAGAAATAGATCGGAGATCTGGCATTATGCAAGCCAACTGAACAAATTAGCCAAGACCGTTTTTAAGCACAGTACTCACGTTGTTATTATTCGATTAAAATTCTTTCTGTTGTCCTTAAAAACACAACCCGTCGTTCTATTTGGGCAAATATATTTCATCGGGCAGATTATTACAATCAAACGAGAATGGGCAAAAATATATGAAACGTGGTACCCGCTCCAATAGTCATAATTAATATATCATTGAAAAGACATTTTGATGCAGAAAAACGTCAACCGTCCGTCAGGCGCTTGTCCCTATTCACGTTTGGAAAGCAGTAATCTCACTAAGTTTTATAAATGAGTATTTACTACACATATTATTAAAAGAAAGCTAGAATAAGATAGAATTAGACAATGATATAACACACTTAGGATTCCATTATTGAAAGAAGTATAAAAACAAGCCTTTTTCAAATATATATTTTAGTAAAAGTTAAGTAGTGAGTAGATTTTATCACGTATCGTTATCAAAAATAACAGCATTGAGGAAAGATGCAGTAGCAGTAAATCCCGTATGCCTCGCATAACCTAGGTACCATACGATGGACACTATATGTGCACAAGTGCCCATCGAACGTCGCCCGGTTAAAAATGCGCAATAATGTTGGACAATATTATTTGCACTGTTGATCAATATATATAACAAAAATATTTTTTTATACGGACATTTCGCGACTGGATTCGTCCACGCAAAAGCCAGGCATTTTCATTGGCCATAGTCTGGCAGATCTTCTAGTCCTCCCTCTCTGTACGTTTCAATTATATACAGACCATTTGACAAATGCTCGGTACAGTAAGATCTTGCTAGCTTGAGTTGGTATGTACCTAGCGCTAGTAGAATTATATTCTCCTCCATCATTGAAGGGAACTTTTCTATCTGGCTCGCTTCCTGAAAATCTACTATTCTGTGTTTGAGCCGTTTTCTTCTCTAAATATATATGCAGAAGATTCGAGGTATCTATTTGGTACGTCGTCATGAGTTTAAAACAAACGAGCGACTGACGCGGACGCCGGCGCCTCCCCCACTGGTCCCGCGGACAAGGCTCGACTTGAAAGGAGGGGTGCATGGCAGTCTTACGTAAAAACGTTATTAATAGAAAACATGAGCGGAAATGCAGAAAATATTACCTAGGCACTCATTTTCTTACATAGATAAGTGGTACCTAATATACTCGTATATGTACGTTTATAGCCGGGGCCACGGGACTGTCTAAACCGGTTACTGTGGCCCTGGAACCAAAGGGCAACCGAAAGAACTGGGATTTTATTAGTCAGTAGGACTAGGACTGTCGTTTATCTCCAAACGCAATCAGATTTGAGACTGGCGGCTATTGTAAATATTGTTCCTCTTGGTAAGACCTTTTAAACGACACTACACTCATATCTATTGGAGCCGGGTACCATTTTGCCCATTGTCTTTTGGTTTCAAGATGTGTCTTGGAATCCAATTAAGCAAATTAGTGTACTGGAATCTTAAGGCTATTTATATGCCGAATTTCATCGTAGAAAATTGGTTAACTAATTTTCCCGAATAAAAAATGCCCGAACGTATTACTACTATGATTGTTAATTTAATGATCCTGCCACTACAACAGTTGCTGGTTTGGTATTTGTTGCAGATTGATATATATATACAGAGTTGATATGACAGAAGGGCATTAAATTACACTACGTATACTATACGGGTTTAGTATTTACTCGGTACGGTATAAAAATAAAAAGCACCAAAAATGAGGTTTTTATTTTTTCAAACAAACTAAATAGCTTACAAATCTGAGTAAAACGCAACCACCCTTTGTAAATAAAAACTAACCTTGTAACGTTGTAACGCAGCGGCACCGACGCGCGCGCGCTGGAGCGCTGTTAGGAAAGATACATCGTGTTCAAACGGGGCAAAAACTTAATAAAACATTTGCGACTAATCTACTGCTCCTATTTAATTGATTTTTGGTACAGAGCTTGAAAATGGTCCCTAGTATAAGCTGTTTAAAGGAAAGCCCCTCTGTCGTATCAACTCTGTATATATATATATATCTGCTTTAAGCTGGACCAAACATTAAAATAAAGTGCATGAGCGGACCGAGACTTCAGAATACACGTGCGTTGATATAGTGAAACAACTCTTACTACTAACTAGCTTGTAGCTCATGATGTGCATTTGAGAACCACTCAAACCAACAACATGAGCTACAATACTATCTATGTACAGTCGCATATACACTATTTCTCTCATTCTATTCCTTATTTATTTTTGCGACGTTAGTACAATGAACTCAATTAAATATAGACCAAATAGTAAGCATCTCAAAAATATTATATTCTATGTGTAACTGCGAGAACTGTGAACAAGCAACCTGGCTCTCTGCCAAGTCCCTTACGATATTGAGAACAATATGCGGGTAGTACCCCAGCCCTGATATACCGCCACACCTGTAATACCAGGTGGCTCGACCAGTTCAAGACTTAAACGGAGGCCTAGGTCGTAAGTGAATCATACGTCATGGCCCGCATGGTCAGCTTTTAAATTATAATTTTGAATTTGTCTCACATCCGGACCCCGCACGGCCGCGCAAATCTACCCTTGAGATTGGACTTTTTATTATTATTTATTTACAATGATAACGCGACACAACATTAAAAGTCCGCACTAATGGTCTGTCAGAAAGCAATACAACACAGGATACAAGGAGTGAAATCATTTGCTGCATGAGGAGCTTTTTGTTCCAAAACAAAAATTGTTGGTGTAAAACGTCGGAAACGCGGCAAGCCAAGTAGATGACGGAACTAACTCATTTAACTGCTTCTCTCAAAAAATGGTTATAACCGAATTAGATGGAACAAGTGGAAGGAGGGAAGTGAGGCCTTGCTATAAAGGAGACAAAAAGACAAATACATAATTAGTTAATGATAAAGACACAATCTTCTTACTGCTGGAACACTGGCCTCCTCTGCCTCTATTCGAGAGAGAGATGGGTTATCTGTTATCTACCTTGCGGGCTTAGCGCAGGTTGGTAGAAGTCAGATGTCTTAGAATTTTTGATCATAGGCTGTAAGAGATTCCTCAAGAAATTTTTCTTCGCCGATTTGGGAGCACAGTTAATAGGTACACAAGTAAAGGACCTGCCTGGTTTCGTATCCACGATCTACAATTCTTAAGTAGGGGACGTTACCACTTCTCTTACGACCATTAGACGGATGCAATAGGCTTAATTATGGGATCCTGACATGGGTCCTTTTTTTTGAAGGTGGGAAATCATCAATGAACCCTCTCGCTCTGGGTGGAGCGGAAGGGAGTGTCAGAATCTTACTGACTAAAACTCATCCATGTTCCTTCCTTAGCCCATTACGTGCCGGGGTAACTGTAACTCTTTCTCGCTGGCAAACTTAGACCCCAACCCCGTTATTTTATGCTGACATCTCTTTGAGGCGCGCGTGAAACACGAATGCGCCGCCGGCACGTGGCTGGTCCTGATTGGACGGTGACCTACCCATTACTCACCGTCCACAGGCCCGCGCCTTCGGTGGCCGGAGGCCTCACGCGGCTTCCGACGCCCGAAGCGTTTCCCGCGGCGGACTCGTCGTGGGGCTCTGTCCTCCAAACATCCCGCCACCTCCTTCGCTAGCATGACTGCTTCGCAGAAGGAGGTGACTGCCTCCGAGCACTCCCTCTCGCTCCAGACCACAGCATAGCTAGGGTCGATATGCGGATGGAGAGTCCGCAGGGTGCCCTGACTTCCGAATGAGGGCCAGCCTCCCCGTCTTCCAACGGAGTGGAAACTGGCTCCTCTTCATACATGGGCTTAAGAGCGCCTCGGACGAGGCCTGAGAGCCCTTGAGGCCAGGATCCAGGCTTTACCTGGCAAGCCATCGGGTCCTGGTGTGGTATTTTTTGCCTCCAGCTTACCTACCGCCACTCTCAGATCTACCCGGTGACTTTAGGGATGTCGTCCGCGTGGTCAGCTTCGGGCACCGCAAGTACGGAGCCATGTGCGGGGGAGTATGCCCCCCCGTAAAATGAAACTTTTTCGGACAATCTCGCTGACCCGGCAGGCATGGCCCTAACGGGCCCCTTCATCCGGGCCGATATATTTTTAAGGCGCGCGTGGTCAAACGCGCTGTCTGGCAAGGGCATGGTCCTCTGTATAGCGGGCTAACCAGACGTTTATTACGCCTGGACAGAACCGGCCTACGCCTGATGACGGGGACCATCACGAGGCACTGCTCGCTAAAGAAACACTTCCATACAATATGTGTAACGAACAGTCCTCTGTGAAGTGCTTGCATGGAGGCTAAGGAAACCATTGCGCTTGTGGTCTTCAAATGCGCAGGCGTCACCATGATTAGAACAAAGACCCTCGGGCCATCCAGATCTTTCACAAGTGGTCTCAACAGACCAGGATGTGTGATCTCTGGAAGGAAGGCTAGGATTTCTCTAAACTCTGGAAGGAAGTGGGCTGGTTGGAACATCCACCACAGAAGGGCCATGTGCACAAACGCAGTTGTCCAACAAACGCTTTTGTCAAATGTTACAACTAGCAAATGCCTAGTTTATGAGTCAAAAATAAATCATGAAATTTTCGTAACATTAAGTTATAAAAATAACAGAAATTTTTTAACCATAACTGTTTAATCATAGCAATAGAAACATTAGGAAGTCTGTCGTCATGACAACAATAATTAAAATTACTACTTAACAGTGTGGTAGACAATTACTACTTTACAGTATACACAATACATATAAAATATAACTACTAGCTGGTGCCCCAAGGTTTCACCCGCGTAAGTTTAGATTCTGTGGGAATATCGGGATAAAAAGTAAAAGCTATGTACACTATCTATGAAGTTTATTGCAATCGGTTCATTAGTTTTGCGTGAAGAAGTTACAAACCTATTATGTATACATTATTTTTAACGGCCCCTTTCCTCCATCTTTTGAGGCGCGAGTGGAACACAAACGCGCCATCCGGCACGGGCCAGGTCCTGATTAGACGGTAAGCCAGACATTACTCACCATCCACAGGCCCGCGCTTACGGTGGCCGGGAGTTGTCACGAGGCTATCGATGCCTGAGACGTCTCCCGCGGCAGCTGGAACGTGAGGCTCTCTCCCTCAAACGTCCCTTCACCTCCTTTGCTAGCATAACAACTTCGCAGAAGGAGGCGACTGCTTCCCACTACCTCTCGTTCCGGACCATGGATTGAACCAGGGCCGAGCACAGAAGGTCGTTGCCGCTGACCGGCGCTACGAGGACACGGAGGGTGTTCCGCCCAAGCGGGGCAGACCTGCACCGTATGACCCACCTTGACCTCCGGGCGATCCTAGCAATGGTGTTACTCGGGTGTTTCCTCCCGCCAAATTATATGCAGGAATCTCCCGAAACTGCTGTTTCCGGTGACGACCTTCGTTAGGCGGTAGGTGAGGACACCGCAGCACCTTGCTAGCCACTCCTCAAAAGAGAGGACTTATCGCCTCTATCGTGGCGTGCCATAAGAACAAACTTTCTGAATTAGAGTAGGATTTGATTAATGGAGATATAGTATAAAATATTTCACAGCTAATAAAATATTATCTTTCCGCAGTCGGGTAAAAAGTAAAAAATTATTGCAAACCTTCTCTGTGAATTATATTTGATGTAATATTCGTTTCGTATATCTTAACAGGCAGCTAAGTTCCAAGAACCCATTGAACCTATTGTTATCATCTTCAAAATTCTGTACACTTAGTCCGCAATAAAGAATCTGAATTTGAAGCAAAATAACTTGATTTTTCGGCGATCCCACGCGAGACAGGCTACCAGATGTCTGACACCTGGATTAAAAGAGTTTAAACATTCTTCAGGGTAGTATACATGTATCCTCGATGTTGCAGTGGATTCTCAGAACAGATAATCTGTTCTGTGGATGGACTTATAGCATTCGCCCATTCTATATAGTAGGGAACGTCGAGGCGACGTCAGTGGTAATGGTAGTACTGGATACCTCTATAAAGAAGCTACAATATTAAGTAAGAAAAATATCATATAAACTAAAAGTATCAAAACAATGCAGTCCAACTTACCATATTTTGATTTTATAGGTGACAATTGGCATTGCCATATGAAAATCACAATCTTTTATTTTTCCTATGCCATGAGATGCCCATAGGCCTATAATAACTCAGCCTACCAAATCAAAATACCTTAACATTCATCCTTCATTTGGATGTATCAAGTTTACCAAATTGATAGAAGGCTGCTGTCTGCTTCATGCTTCTTTTATTTTTCATTTATGGTCTAAATATATCAAAAATCGTTTTTAACAATCCAAAAACTATTGGTTGAATCAACATATTTTTGTGAATTTAGACATTTTAAATATTCTGCCTGAAAAAGGACATAAAACTAGTATAACAACATTATGATCTTATTTGTTCTGCTGACATGGTGGTTACACCTGCCTAAAGGTCAATCTGTCCAGCCTTTTCCCAACTGTTAGGGTCACCTTCCAGTTTACTGGATACAGCTGAATAACAGTATCAGAATTAAAATTTTAGAATCCTTTAAGAAAGGGTTGTATGACAATTGAAATATGACATGACTTAAAACCGTAAGACTTCTGTCTTACTTGGACAATAAATAAAGGATTTACATGTCCCATAAGACATTAGAAATGTTTACCTTCAATGTTCTTAAACCAATTACTTTGTATACTTGTACTAGTAACATTATCAACATAAATTATTAATTAGGTATGAACCAATGCAGCAGTGAAAATGGAACACACTGAGAAACTATAGTTGAAAGTAACTGAATGTACATGAAAGTAAATTGATTTGTAAGTTAGGTATTACAAATTACTATGTTCTTCATTGCTCTTTGGTTACACTGGTAAGTAATATAAATGATTTATGTCTTTTACCTAGCTATAGACTAACATTAACTGAGTTGTACACTTGTGTATTTATCACACAACAAAAATGTATTTCCGGAAGATGCATTCCATGTGGTAGAAGTATAACAAAAGTTTGAAAGGAACCTAAGAACAAACAAAATTGTATCCACCTTTGGATCGAAACTGGAATAGAAAAACCTTTTCCTAAATTATAGCTGGTTCTAGATGCCCCAATTCCATTGAATAAAGTATATTACAATAATCATTTCCCTAACAGAAGAGCCTTCAGACACCATATATTGTAGGAATAAAAGGTAATGTATGTTCCTTAGTTAGCTAAAGGACACTTAATATCATTGAAGATTATTCAATGTTGTTTAAGTATTTACATATTTTACATTTACATATTTACCGCAAAACTGTATTCAAACAATATAAAGTCAAACAGATAACACTTACCCTGACAAATATGTTAGTGTAGAGAAATAGTCGCATCTAAGTATCTAAATTTGTATTCAGGACAACCGAAACAGAGTTCAGAAAGTGTTACACATACCTACGATAGGTGTATCTACGCTCAGAGTAATATGACAAAATATATACCTATAAAATCTAAAACACTTATCTGCTTCGGCTAAACACATCAAAGACAGATTAAACGAAATCCCAGACAACGTCGTCACTAAAAGGAAACTTACCTCGGTAAAGGTCTTCAAAATGAGTAGGTAATTGTTTTTCGGTACTCGACACTTAATTTCTAAAAATCCGATCAGAAATAAAATATACACTGTCCATCGTCGTTACCAAATCATCGTTACACTATTCGTATACTTTGTGCACTTAGTGTATTGTTAAAATAATACACGATTTCATCAAACCATGATATATTACAACTATACTGACCTGAAAATCACTAGAAATTAAAAACACTCCCCTTCTATCGCGACCATAACCATTGGCACTGACGTTTTTTAATTACGCTAGCTTCAGTCAGTTATAATTAACGACAAGACAATGGACTTAGGACTAAAAATATCCGAACAAAAAAACGTTAGAAATATTAGAATGGTGTAACAGGATGAAACACAAACGTTAAAGTCTATCTATCAGCGTTGCAAATATGTTACTTTTGTAACATTTTACTTTTGACCTCATGTTACACGACTCAAAATGTTACTTGTCCGTTACTTGCAGTAACAAAATATTTTTGTAGTAACAATATTCTTTAAAGCTCACTAAGTTTTCATCTATATTAATATACTAATAATAATAATATAAAGAGGTAAAATTTGTAAGTTTGTATGTAGGGGGTAATCTCCGGAACCAATGATCCGATTTCAATTTTTTTCACCAATAGAAAGCTACATTATTCCTGAGTGCTATAGACTACAAATTATATTTATATCATAATATTAGCCGAGCTGTCGCTATTTTCGTCTAGCAAGTCGGAAAGAAATACCTCCGAAAACAGAATTATTTGCATAAGCTGCCTAAACAGTTGTTTAATTGAAAGCAATGTCTGGAATAGCATATAAGCTATCCCGGAAAAATGTACGGTTTCCGTGGGCTAAATTCCTACATACACGCGGGTGAAGCCGCTGGCAAAAGCTAGTAACTAATATTAACGCCTTTTAGAATAAGTAAAGGTATATTATAGCTATTTAAAGACATTTCTAAATTTGTTGTTATATAACTTTAAGGTGAATGGGCCAAGGTAGCCCTCTAAATTCTTTTCTACGTTTTATGTAATAAAATTTGCAGGCCTCTAGGTATACTAGGTATTAAGTTTTCTGTTGACTAAAATATGATTCGCGGCCGTAGCAAATACGTATAATATTGAATTGTATTAGTTAAAATCATCAAAACATCTTCTAAGCAGTGAGCAGTACTGTCTACAATGAGGGTACAAAGGCAAATACCCTTGCCCAGGGCCTAGGCCCAAAACGCCTAACTAATTTGTAAGTCCTCGTAACCCATTGTCTTTTTTTTTAAAGCTGGGATATCATCCAATGACTTCTCCCGCTATGGGTGGAGCGGAAGGGAGTGTCAAACTCTTACTGACTAAACCCATCCATGTTCCTTCCTTAGGTTCCGGAGTAGCGGTAACCCTTTCGGACAATCCCGCTTAAAGTCCTCGTACCCCTAACTTGCTTGCTGGCTGCATTCACTTTTTGACTTTCCAACAAATTCCTGTCTGTCCTAGAGCCCCGGTAAGGCCTAAAACGGTGTAGCTTTTAAGTATGTAATTAATATTTGATGAAATGATGAGTTTGAATATTATAATTCTGATTACTTGTTACGGCCGAGAATCCTAGTTTGATCGACATACAATCTTACGCCCTAAAGCATTTATTAAATGCTATAGATAAGTCTGACACTGATCTGCAAATGGCAAAAAATCTATGATTTGGATTTCGAAGCCTACAGAATCTTTTTTTTTTGTCATATTATAATATTAAATGTCGTTTTCAAAGGCTTAGAGCATTGAACCTGCTCTAAGTTTCAAAGGTAATGTTAATTCTCTTGAATATGCTACTTTTTGAGCTGTCTCGTGTTAGATATGACTATCCGCCTCTGGCAACACTGCTACCTATCATAATCTAACAATCTATGTCTATCAGTCTATTTGGCCGTTTGGCGTCATGGCGTTGCCCGGTGATAAGCGGCTGTGGGCCGATGCCGTTAAAGAAAAGATAAGAAAAACACTCCCTTGACGAAATATTCAAGGAGATGCGGCCGTAAGTATTACTATTTTCGTTTATAATATGTTCCATAACTTAAACAGCAACCATTACAGCGATTTTTACAGATTTTGTGTATGTTTCCCGCAACTTATTATGGATGCGCCTGCCATTTTGTATTTACGTTGATTGAAAGTTTTAATTAAACAAAATCTAAATCTAAACTCCATTAACTTGCTAGCAATAGTGGCGATTTGCCTCGTACTCGTGTGTATCAATTTGACATACATTTATATTAGTTCTAAGTGTGTGTGTGTGATGTTTGGCCATAATTATTGTTGATACCAAATCATAACAAAGTTAGCGTGTATCAACATTACCGTCTTCTGACTTTTATTAGCATTTCGAATGCAGTGCAACATGCAACAACAACTATTTACAATAATCGCGTACCAACGCCCTTATTCATTACTAGCTGTGCCCAAGACTTCGTCCGCGTGGAATAATGATAATGTTCGCCGTGATTCTTTAAATTGACCTTTTTTATTTATGAACCGATTGACATGAAATAAACACTAAATGTTAAGTGAAGCTTACTACAATATATTAGTGAAAACCGCATCTAAATCGAATAAGCCGTTTCTGATATTAGCGTGCACAAACACACAGACAAACCGACACAGACAAAAAAATATTTAATTACAATTTCGGGTTCGGCATCGATATAATAACAACCCCTGCTACTTTTTTTATATATTTCCATTGTACAGACACCACTTTTCTACAGTTTTATTATATGTATATAAAGATATAGATTGAATAACTGATTAGCTATAAATGATTAGCTATAATTATATAGCTCAATTCCACAATGAGACATAATTACTGGCTAAACTTTCCATTACTGGGCTTCGATTTGAAAGTTCATATTTTTTTTGTAGATAGTACTGTAGAATGGTTGAAGACCTTCTACTGAGGGGGCTCAGTGGTAGAGTGTGCAATGTGTGTATCGGGTTTTTTATGTGCTATGAAAGCAAACACATTAGAAGATCAACATGTAATATATTATTTCTTGATTAGAAGAGATAACGAATACATCTGTCTAGCTCCGCCGCCTGTGGCGAACTCTCTAATTTACAAAAGGCTTAACTAATTGACATTTATTGACTATTTTAAAGGTTCGAATGCCGTCCGATTATTACCATCCATGTTCAACATAAGGTTTTACTCCAGCCATGTTCAACATAAGGTTTTACTCCAGGGCTCTACATCAGCTACGTCCCCCTTGAGTAAAAGGAAACACTTAGTTTTAAAATAACTAAGCCTTTTACTCCCGGCATTCGAAGCTCTAACCTAAACCTACCTATCCTAACTTTGAAAAATTACCTAACGCTAGAAATTGAATCTACAAGGGGAGGTCTGTCCTTTGCAAAGGCAGGCTCAACTCTGGCAAAGCGAATTTTACGATATCATTTAAGTCAATGAATGCATTAAAGTGTGCCAATGTGCACCTACACAAACTAACGCTTGCTAGTTTGAACCTTGCTGCATCTAAACTAGTGAAAAAGATGTGACCAGCCTCGGAAAACAAACAAAGTGATATGAAAGTTCATATCGACCCTGATGGGGTTTACTGCAGAGAAGACTGAACATCAGCATCCTGTACCCTATCAGACGCTATTGAGCCAGAGGGTGAGAACGATCCAGACGTAAAGACTTGGGAGAAAACATTTCATGCCCATACTCCAGACGTGAAACCACAAGATACGGGTACCCCATCATCAGTTAGACCAATTGTGTCAACCTGACACACTTTGCAAGGCTATGCCCCGTTAGCAAAGCAGGCCTCAACTCAAGACGAGTGTCATGTCACCCCTTCTCTCAAGAGGAACCTAACCGCACATGTTAAAATACTCTGGAGCACGATCATGCTAAACTTCTAAAACATTAGAGAAACATGAAGACGAAGTGTCGCTCCCTCTGACGCTTCGGAGCAGTGAGGTGTGTCATCCCACACGCTCACCTGGCAGCGTCTCATTTATTTTTGATCACCATATGAAATAAACACAAAGAGAAATGCATTAATAAACTATATCGTAAAACCAAGCTAAAATAATGAGAAAATGTTGATTGCATCTGTTTGACATGACAAACATGTCAACTAGTGACAAATATGTCTAAAATTGACAATTAAATAATCCTGACATAAAAAAGAAAAGATGTATTTCCCATCAAAAAGTTTTTGTTCGCTACTTATCCCAAAAAAATTATGCAGCGACATGATATGAAATCATTATGGAGTCGTAATTATATAATTTTAAAAAGTAAAAACTTCCATCTATTTATTTTATATAAAATGTTTCGAAAACTTAGACGTCTATTTGACATTTTACGTTTCGTTTACATTACAGGTGTATTTTATTTGTCATGTTTTTCCTTTACATAAACTTTTTTACACAAAAAATAACGAATTTTTGTTTACACTTGGAACGGAACGTGAAGTCACTTTTTTGTTTACATAGTTTGTTTGTGTTAGCTGTCAGTGTCCATTTTTCCATGTGTTTTATTCTCGCTACATGAATATCCGAAAAATACCCAAAAACGCCTTACTCAACCCCGACTCGGACAGGTTAGGTTAGAAGGGGATGGCGGGGTCTTTCAACCCCGCCAATATAATAATAATAAATCGAAGCCCAGTAATGGAGAGTTAAACCTAATTACTTTTTGTATTGTTTTGATAGTATTTGATATTTTAACTTTCTAGACTTCTAGCCATAGAATACTTGTTTTCGTAGTTGGCAATAATATGAGGTGCACGCCTATCGTTTCACTCAACCCTACTTGGTAGTGTGTAGTCCAACATTTAAGTCTTAAGATTGGTAGGGAGATTGAGTATCCCAGTGTCAACTTATACAAGTTGAGAAAAATTGCTTTCATAATTTCGAAATTGGTAGTTTATGAATACAAATTTGAAAACTATGAATTTTATCATTCAAAATCAGTGTTTTGGGATTTGGATACTAAGTAGGTATCGTGAAAAATTGATGAATATAACACTCCTCTAGGCTATAAAAAATATTTGGAGATATTGTCTCAATCTGATGAAGTGTAATCTTAACATACACATTAACTTGTAAAAAGAACAGACAAGGGCAGGGGAAAACATCATCTTACCAAGTAAAGTTATTTTCAGCCAAGTTCAAATGCAGGCAAATTGATAATCTTGCTTTCAAACATACAGTTTATCATTTGTGGTCTTTTTTCTAACCTAACCTTAGAAATTCTAATTAAAACCTTAGAAATTATCAAAATTCTAATGAAGGGTTTGACATGGCAAAGTTCTTCTTTCAAATCAAATGTTCTTAAAATACTCGCTGAATACAAACAAGTTATAACATGGAAACAAGTTATATGGGGAATAAAATATTACATACCTATTCAAAAGCACCTCCTTTGTCCATTTCAAATTAAATACACTTTTGTAAGCCTGTCTACAAGTCTCACATCAAACGGCTCTGGTTCTACTTTATCCTCCAGGTGGCCATTTGATCAATATAAATCTATACTAATATTATAAAGAGGTAAAATTTGTAAGTTTGTATGTAGGGGGTAATCTCCGGAACTAAAGATCCAATTTCAATTTCGATTTTTTCACTGATAGAAAGCTACGTTATTCCTGAGTGCTATAGACTATAAATTATATTTATATCATACATATTAGCCGAGCTATCGCAATTTTCGTCTAGCAAGTCGGAGAGAAATACCTCCGAAAACAGAATTATTTGCATGCGCTGCCTAAACAGTTACAGTATATCGCAATTTTCCGCGGACGAAGTCGCGGGCAGAAGCTAGTTTCTACATAAAGTTACGAGTGTCCCCTCACAATGTCCCAGTATTTTATTTATTTTATCCTTGAGCTCTTTGCACATGTCAGCTTGTATGATCAATTTCGAGCTTATTATTTGAAAATGCAGTTGAACTTACTTTTGTAATATAAAATATGATTGCTTTATTCTACATCTGCTATTATTATTTCCACAACACAAAATACTAAGCAAACTGTGTAAATTGATATTTCAAATTATTCTAGAAATTACCAAAATAACAGTAGTTTCCTAATAAAGTAATGCCAGCTCATGTAGATAAATATTCTGCCTGATATCCTTTATACCTAATTTCATAACAGCAAACTTTTGATTCAATTAAATTACCTTCCTAGGGTTCACAATCACACTATCACATGACTCAAATATCCAGTACTATTATTATAGCTGACATGTATTTGATGACTGATATTATAATTATATAGGATAGGCCTCAAACTGACAACTTGAAAACATAATAGTAACAAAGGAAAAGTGGCACAAGGTTGAGGCGAATATATTTTTTTTGTCGTCAGTTCTGTGAGCAATGTATCCTGACATCTGGCGATTTCTATTTATGAGGTCCTAATTTTGTGTAACTTAGTTAGTTTTTTTTTTCAAAATAATACTTGATTTCCCCTAAACTGCCCAGTTCCGGCAAACCAATTTCAAAATCATTGTTGGTAATAAAAATAAAAGTTTTAAGTATAGATAAAGTCCAGGTCTTTTTATAAAGTACTTATTATGCAGTTTTCGTTGGCATAAAGAAATAAAGCATATTTCGTTATATGTGCTGAAATTAATCCTCCCTAGCCGCGCCACATACTCTAAAGATTAATTAATCAAAATGAATAGTTTTTTGAGTTAAAAAAGTATCAACGAAGAGTAGAGAAAAGTTACTATTATATAAATTGATTTATGGATAGTTAATATAAAAAATTGACTTGCTGCAGAGTGTACCTTCCAGCCGGACCACACCCTACGACCAATAACTCCTTAACTAAAGAGGGGTTTATTGGACCATATTTTTCGTATGCAAGGTACTCTTTAGGTAGTTTTTTTTCGGGATATTGATTTATTAATAGTTCATTCTACTTAAAGTTAAGTTAAATAGAGTATTATTTAATTTGAGGTGGCGTGGCCAGGGAGCACTACCTGGCGGCCGGACCACATAAATTATTAATTAAAAAGATATCTCTTGTGGTATTAAAAAAAAATATATATTCCAATGATAGTAGACTTCAGGTAGGTATTATTTCGAACTATAGCATCTGAGTTCTAAATTGTGGTCTGGCCACAGAGGAACACACGTAGCTGGTATGTTTTGCCTAATTCAATTGATTGTCCAAAAAGTGCCCAGCTATTTGGTTTCAGTAGGTTGATAGGCTTAGGAGTTCCTAAGAGTTGTGGTAGGTTTAGTGTCGTTAATTTCTTTTCAATTTTTAGGGCCCACCAACAGTTATTGTATTGCACCAGTCCTCTACTGATGGATACAAGGCTTGGCGCATGAGCTTCCATAAAGTATTTTCATGGGTGTAATTTAATTGAATGCCCAATAAAATAAAATCTAGAGCTTTAGGGTCGTAGCACACATCAAATCGGAAAGGGATCGCGTCACCGGATCGCAATTTTCGTGATCTTGTCCCGGGGCGAGGCGATTACGTTACGATTCCGATTGGTGTGCCTTACAGTAAGGAGTTTCATATAAAGTTTACTGCTCGGCTCGAGTTGGTACGGTGACGATCCCTTTCAGAGCTGATATATGTGTGCTACGACCTGTATACATGTGATGCGTAATTGTCTAGCAAAATCAGTTGTTCTTGCATCCACATCATTCACATCTTATGTGATCTTGATACCGCTTCAATGAGAATACAAAAAAAGGAAATAAATTACCTTCTTTAGCATTAATGGCTATTTATAGCAACAGATACTAATCTCTCCAGACTACAATATTTAATCGCCCACGATCCGCTGAGGTTACTGCGCCTACTAGTTAAATTTCTCTGTGTGCTATTATTTTGTAAGATGTTTCATTTATACTCGGGAGATTTTTGGCCGCTAGCTAGGTTGTCAAAAATTATAACATCATGCTCATTAAAGTACGAGTTAGAGAATAGATAGGCTCGTTGTCTCAGGACATCTCGATAATAGAGTCAGAATCTAGATTTGAAAAACAAATCAAGCTTAGCAACTGGACCCTTACCAGTTAAACCTCGGGGTAGTGCTATTATTAAATAAGCATAGCGCGCGAGAGGGTCGCAACTTTCCCCTCCACCGCCCATCCTAGGTGCGCGCGCTGCTTAATCCTTTGTGGAATATCGCTCCGGCTCGTAGCTTCAGTCAGTGGTTGCTCGTCGTCGTACAGACACGTACTTCGTGTCGGTACTCGCGCGCCGCGCCATGTAATCGATATTACCCAAACCAGTTAAAACCCGGGCTCCGGGGTAGTGCTATTATTAAGTACTACCCCACGTTACGGCGGCTTCGGGCGCTCCTCCCTATCCTCCTCAATATCCCGCCGGCTCATAGCGTCAGTCCGTGGCTGTTTGTCGTCGTACAGACACGTGCTTCGTGTCGGTTATCGCGCATCATGTAATGGATATTGCTGATCCCGATGTGCCGTGAAGAAGATGTGGCCAACCAGGTTAGTCATTTTCTTTGCGGAATACGGCCTAAATTGTATGTGATAATCTCGTGGTTTTTTTATAGTATTTGGAAAATCTTTCTAAAAGATACTTGGGTTTTTGCCCTTGGGTAAATTTTAACGTTGATATTGCAGTGCAGGATTCGAACTCATAACCGTACACGCGCTTGATTATTCAATGAATTATTATTTGAGCAAAGACATTTTTGTGTTTATTTGGCCAACAAGTTCTGTTGTCCTTTTAACTTGAAAGTGGGAAATAGATATGCGGTGTTACGAATTTCAAAGTTTTGGGGCTATCGATGTTACGATTTTTTTCGAAATAAAAAAAAATACCGATGAAACGTTTCATCAGTATTTTTTATATTGAGTAACTTACAAATCAAAAACAATATTTATTCTAAATCCATTTATATATTTGTTGTCACAAACTGTAATCGAAATGAACTAAGCAAAATTGAAGAGTTAAAGACATTGGTTCGGACGGGTTCTTAAATAGAATGCGGGCTAGCTCCAACATTATATTTATGATTGTTGTAAGTAAAATAATTATAAAAACATTAATTTGGTGTTTTTTCACTAGAGGAGTATTAAATACTCCTTGTACAAATCGTCGATAATTTTTATGTCTATCACTAGCAATTCAATGACAAGATAAATTTAGACGAGCAAAATAGGATGTCGGTCGTTTAAAGTTTGTGAAAATTCAAAATCCACCCGTTTTCGCTTATTTTAATTCATATAATAGAATATTTAAAAGTTCAGAAACACGTACATGATGTAAAAGTGAGTCTGATAATAATTATGTGTATCGTATTTTGTGCGTGTTTAATCAGTGACACGCAAATATCGTGTTTAATTCCCAGACAAATTCAATGTTATTGCTTTTAGTCCGCGGCTACCACATCGTCTATAGATTCATATTTTATATTCTTGTTAGTTACCTTTAAAATATTTGAGAAACTACTAAAACAAACAGTAGGTTACTATGAGTCAGTTCATGTGGTTCATCAAGGCAGCGTATCCTGACCAAATAACCTTGAGCATTTCTTCCGTCTTCAACGTATCTATATCCCAGCGCAAGAGATACTTTGCAAGTACGCTCAAATATTGGTAATATAATACAAAAAGTATAAAATAAAATTTTCGTCTTTTGGAAAATACAATGGTTGGATCTATTTTATTTGTAGTATTAAAGTTATGCCTCTCTCTTATGTTGTTAAAAAGATGTCGATTTTTTCTTACATAGTCATGATATTTTCATATATGAATTGGCCGTCATAATATTAATCGTTTTAAATCGTACCCTGAGTTCCGTATCCCTACGAAGTAAATTCAAGGTGTAATACTTATATGCAAACCCTATCAACCCAAGCTTGTAGGTGCACAACGTGTTTCTTTTGATGTCCCATATCTCTCATAATATGGTCATAATTATGCTAAAGTAATAAATAATAACACAAAAAGTCCAAAGGGTAAAACGGGACCCAAATACTAACACACCGCTGTTCGTCCGTCCATGTCACCAGGCTGTCACATGAACCGTGATAGTCATCAGAATTTTTTTACATAAGATGTATTTCTGTTGAAAAAACAGAATAAAATAAATATTTAAGGGGGGTCCCATACAACAAACGTGATTTATTGTTCGACATTAGTAACGGCAACTGGTAGACGCTCGAAATATTCACAGAATATTTAGTTTTATATTCACTTTAAACATAAATAAGTAAATTAAAATAAAGCAAATATTAAAGGGGGTCTCCCATACAACAGACATGGCTTTTTCGTGTATTCCCGTTCCTCCCCTCGACTTCCTCCCCCTAGTGGGACGAACGGAAATTCGTTATATTTTTTCCCGATCGTCCTACTAATTTTGTTGATGGGACAAACGGGAATAATTCACTAATTATTTTTTAGTTCTATTGGTCTGGCTGCGGCTGCCTGGCTGTTTAAATGGTAAAAAAAGAAACAAATTTTAAAATAAAAATCTGTTTATTAAGGAATAAAAATCACGGCATCAACTTTTCGTACATAGGTTTCAAAATACACATACTTATTTAGTTGGACGAATGACACTAAGAACATATTCTCATTCGTCCCTCTAAAATCCCGAATGGGAAGATCGGGGGCACACATTATTTTTGTAAATTCACGGACTTTTTTGCCGTTTTAATAGATAATGGTACGGAACGCAACCCTTCGTGCGCGAGTCCGACTCGCACAGTTTTTTTTTAAATAATCTACGTCCAAATATCCAGCACTATAGCTAAGTTCCAGCTGACAGCTGAGTGACGTCTGATGTTATAATAGTATAGGATAGGGCTCATACCGACGTTGAAAACATAATACATAGTTACAAAGGAAAAGTGGCATATGTTTGAGGCGTTTCATTTTTATTTTTTGTTTTTCGGCCTTATTGACTGTCAGTTCTGCAAGCAACGTATGCTGCCTTTGTAGATTTTTACCCGACTGCCAAGGAAGGGTTATGTTTTTCGCGCGTATCTTGTAAATTTCTTTATTACGTCGTATCGTCCAAACGGTTGGATTTCGACAGTCAAGGTACATCTATACTAATATTATAAAGAGGAAAACTTTGTTTGTTTGTTTGGTTGTAATGAATAGGCTCAAAAACTACTGGACCGATTTAAAAAATTCTTTCACCGTTGGAAAGCTTAGTTTTCTAGGAGTAACATAGGCTACTTTTTATCCCGGGAAAAATAAAGGGTCCCACGGGAAAGACCACGGGAGCGAAGCCGCGGGCAAAGTGTTCGTCATAAAAACCCAAGTGCCCTTATCGAGTAGGGTATGGGTATGGGATTTCAAAAAAAAAAGGTAAAAATGCTTAAGTTAAATTAAGAATAATTAATAACTATTTAATATAATTTTCAGTTTATAATTTGCCATTGGGTCCCGGGTCTGTTACTAAACTTAAAACGGGTATTACTATTAACTTAGGATATCAAACAGGTATTCATTAACTTTTCTCCAAACTAATCAAGATTTGAGTGATTACTCAAATTCGACAGAAAGCATGCTTAACTCATGCAAATGGTCGTTGTGTTGTGTTTCTGAACTGAGAACGTGTTTGACAATACTCAAAGCATTAGCATGGTCAAGTTAAGCAGTTGAAAGTACACCTATTTCGGCTACTCAAACTGTAATCAGTCTATATCGGAATAGGTAAAGCTATTTTATGTACAGAGGCCAGCACATCAAATTACCACAATCTGTCAAATTTCTTTGATAGTATTTCAACTTTATTGCAAAGACTTAAGGCTCATTTTTAATTGAAAAAATTTGACAGTTAGGGATAGCTTGATGTGCTGGCGACTGTACTTGCCATAGGGTAGAATAATGTGGATATTCCCAGTCCTGGGATTTGGTTTTTAAGTAGTAAAATCATAAAAAACTATTCTCGCCTTCGGGACTAATGAAAGATTACACTTCCTTTCTGACGGGTAAATATATGAAGGACGGGATTAAAGATAGTATAATAAATACATAAACGACTAATCGAGTGAGACAACAAGTTACTGTTGGTAAAGAATTGAATTCTAGTGGCGCAGAAAGACACAAAAACAGGCGCGTCACTCTAGCAACAGAAACACCCCGCGAATGCTTTTGTTTGTTTTCATAATGCGGCGACATTACGCGTCCCACGTCGACAAAGCGGGTAACGTCGCGCGCTTGGCGTTTTATAAGTGCTGTTGACGTAAAACTTACAACGACACTCATGCGCTTATTGGCTTACACAAAGCATTTAAATACATATTGACAAAAATAATGAAATTCAATAAAATCCCGTAGTATCAGTCGGAATCCCGTGGAATATCCATATTAAGGTGAATCCTCCAACCAGCCCGCGAAATTCAAATTTTCTTAAGTTTTTTGCAATTTGCAGGCCAGTGATAGGTTGTATGTTGATGAACATTTGATTCGCGGCTGTAAGACGTATGTAGTTACAGAATTATAATCATCAAAATCATTAATACAACCCTCCGAGCTCATAAAGGTGTAAAAATGACTTTTTACAAGGTCAAAGCCATTCCGGAACCTGGAACATCAACCTTAACATCAATGATTGCGGTCAATAAACCTAAATAGCTCTACCTATTCCGATCACTGGTACTCTAACTTCTAACGCTAACTTCTAAACCTCTTTCTGATTTACATTATTTAAACATATTAGTTTTAAACTTAAACCTAACTAATGAAAAAAACACATTTTCAAGTTACGTAAATATATCAACAAACTTTCAACATTCAATATTTCTCTTTAATTTTTCTTCATTTCTCTCAATTTGAAGCTGGCAAATTTGGTCATACCATATTCTCGAACATACATAGTGGTTACCCATGCCTTCGGTATCTCATGACACCTTTTTGAAACCCTGCCTCTTCATCCCGAGAAGCCATTAACAGAGCCCAGGTAGAATCACGAAACACAATTGAAAGGTGTTGCACTTGGTTTTATGCACTCTATTACACTTTGGCATTTGCAGGCATAATAATCACAAACATCTAAACGATAATATGAAACGTAACTTTGTTATTATTGAAAAACGATTTTCTTTCTCCTCTAGAGTACAGCTATCATAATTCCAATAAAACATAGTGGTTATTTACTAACAGCTCTACATTCACGATTTGTTTCATCCAAACACGTCAAATATAGAATTGATAAAAAAATATGCATTAGCAAATAGAATAACATAAATTAGTTGAAATCAAAGCCGGTATTTAAAATTAATTTACTTTTTAAGTCTGTTTCAAATTTATAAGAATACCATTACTTAATATTGTGTGTTTTTGAAAAGTACCTGTGTTTTAGGTACTGTAAATTGGAACGCGTTAGCTATAATCAAGAATACTTAAGTAAATGATCAGTTGATTATGGTTTGACGAAATTCGATTTTTAACCGACTTCAAAAAGGAGGAGGTTCTCAATTCGGATGTTTGTATTTTTTTTTTTTTATGTTTGTTCGCGCATAACTCCGTTGCTTGCCAACCGATTTGAAAAATTCTTTTTTTGTTGGAAAGTGTATACTTCCCAAATGGTCCCATAAAATTTTTATCGAAATCGAATAAGTGGTTTTTGAAAAATCAACAAAAATCTAAAAAAATCCTACTTAATATATGTGGACGATGTTCTAATAAGTTCTTGTCACTGTAATTTACATACCAGGTAGTGGTATTAAAATTTTGGGGGGTTGTGTAGGTAGGTATCACAACTAAAAAGTGAAAAATAAAAAGTCGGTGGCAAAAAATGAAAATACAAAACCGAAGACACCGACTTCCGAAATCAAAATTATTTGTCACTTTGTAGTGTTTGTTTTGGAAGTCGGTTTTATTTTTTGTAAAAAAGTTTTAACTTGTGAAACGCAAAAAACTTTAGCGCATACTTATGTACCTATTTGAGAATACTCTGTTGAGATTTGCTACTTTTCTTAAATAAAAAATCGGGTGTTAGTCTTATGTCAAACCGAAGTAGAGTTTACTTTGTTTAGGGCCTATGCACACCACGTTTTTTAAACGCGCCGTCGACGCGCGTTTGTAGCGATACAGACGCGATACACACGCAAGTCAGACGCAGCCTGTAGACCTTTGCACACCTGACGCGCTTGTGTAGCGATACAGACGCGATGCAAACGCGCGTGTGTAGCGATACAGACGCGCGTGTGTAGCGATACAGACGCGATACAGACGCGCTCGATTGCTACTAGCGTAGATTCACACTTCCCTTTCCCTCGTTGCGGGGGAAAGGGAAGGCGCGCGCGCTAGCGCTCGTATCGGTGTCGCGCGTTTGAATCGATACAGACGCGCCGGTGCCGCGCGTTTGTATCGATACAGACGCGCCGGTGCCGCGCGTTTGTATCGATACAAACGACAACAAACTGCTCTGCAGGATAAAAACGCGCCGGCGACGCGCGTACCCAAAACGCGCGTCGACGGCGCGTTTAAAAAACGTGGTGTGCATAGGCCCTTATAGTTGTATTTTAATTCGTATTCTATAGTTATAGAATGTGACGTCATAGGGGCATTTCACGTCAAACAAATAACAAAAAAAAAGGTCGTGAATTATGTTTATACTCTGGTCAGTTATACTTCTAGTTGACGTGGATATAGTATAGTATTTTAGCATGTTAGCACATAAACCCGTTTGCTTAGAAGGTGCTTATAGCTATGTGTATGTACAGTCAACAGCAAAAGTAGATGATCAAAATCAGATTTCAATACTAATGAATGGAGTTCACGAATAAATGGCAGCTGTACTAGTAGTAAATGTTTGGTATAATTTCCAATCACAAACTTTTGAATAATTTTGACGCCACACAGGTCTGACGCGAACTCCGTTCTTTAGTATTGAATTTCTGATTTTGATCATCTACTTTTGCTGTTGACTGTACTCTATATTATGCCCTAACACCCGTATTTATAAAGAAGTAATTACTTCTTGCTAAGTAATTTCTTGACTAACACCCGTATTAATAAACAAGTAAAAGTAAGTACTTGAGTAAAGGTAATTACTTAGGTAACGATTTGTATTCTATAGTTAAGTCATTGATCGAAGTTAGAACTGTCAACAGTTAGAATTCTTAGCCAAGTAATAGTCACCATTTCCTTTACTTAAGCAATACTTCGTCGTTATTTTGGATACAAAATGGAAACTTTGGATAGCATCGAAGCGTTTTTTGCTGTTGTCGACAATATAGATGATAATTTAATAGGGGAGATAGAACTTGCTGAACCTAGAAATCCCAAAGTTTACTTTCGTGATGTGGGTCCATTTCATGACTATTCGGCAGATTGTTTTAAAAAGAGATTTCGTATCACAATACTTTTGGAGAAACGCACGGTAATTCTGTATTGCAATACATGTGATTTTACCGAGAATTACCGACTCTTTACAATCAGAGACAAAAAGAGTGCTTCCTATAACTTTATCCTAGAAAGATATTGTTTTGTTTTGATTTCAGAAATAATTTATGGTTTGACAATTGACAGAAATGAATGTATAATCTTTCTAAGTCAAAAATCATGTGTCGGTATATAATCCATGTGTAAAGAGTAAACATTTAAATTTAGTAGGGTTCTAACATTTCAAACGTTTTGTTTCACGAAGCATTCTTTTTTTTTGTACCGACAAAATTAAATGAAAATAATGTACTTTTTACAATTCCAACTACTGTATATAACGCTATTGCTATTGAGTGTTACTTGGGCAATTGCTCAAGTAAGTAACGGCTGTTACTCAACTATAGAATGAGAATTTGAAATTAAGAATTCTAACCCTAAGCAATGACTTAGTTAAGAAATTACTTAGCAACAAGTAATTACTTCTTTATTAATACGGGTGTAAGTCATTGCTTAGGGTTAGAATTCTTAATTCCAAATTCTCATTCTATAGTTGAGTAACACCCGTTACTTACTTGAGCAATTGCCCAAGTAACACTCGAAGTTTGGTGGTTGTTTCTGTGTGGCAACACTTCATGACTGCGTTTCGTTTCGTGAACAGGCAAACGTAAGGTCTAGATTGCTTTTAAAATCTTGCAATAATATATTTGATATTACTTTATTTTAGATTTAAAATAGCAATAACGTTATATACAGTAGTTGAAATTGTAAAAAGTACATTATTTTCATTTAATTTTGTCGGTACAAAGAAAAGGATGCTTGGAGAAACAAAACGTTTGACATGTTAGAACCTTAGTAAATGTTTACTCTTTACACATGGATTATATGCCGACGATGCCGACACGTGATTTTTGACTTAGAAAGATTATACATTCATTTCTGTCAAACCGTAAACTAATTCTGAAATCAAAACAGAACAGTTTTTTAGGCGAGTTGAATTTTTATTTGAATATCTTTCTAGGATAAAGTTAAAGGAAGCCCTCTTTATGACTCTGATTGTAAAGCGTCGTTCGTTTCTCCAAAAGTATCACAATACTAGAAACGTAATCTCTTTTTAAAACAATCTTCCGAATAGTCATGAAATGGATCCACATCACGAAATTAAACTTTGGGATTTCTAGGTTCAGCAACATCTATCTCCTTTATTACATTATCATCTATATTGTCGACAACAGCAAAAACCGCTTCGATGCTATCCGAAGTTTCCATTTTGTATCCAAAATAACGACAAAGTATTGCTTAAGTAAAGGAAATGGTGACTATTACTTGGCTGAGAATTCTAACTTTTGACAGTTCTAACTTCGATCAATGACTTAACTATAGAATACAAATCGTTACTTAAGTAATTACTTTTACTCAAGTACTTACTTTTACTTGTTTATAAATACGAGTGTGGGCACGCGCTTGCGTTTATGTTCTGGCGATCAAAAGTTAAAAAAAAGTCTTAACTTTTGATCGCCAGAACATAAACGCAAGCGCGTGCCCACCACGCCACGCTACAAATTTATTATATTTTCTTGTTATCATGAATTTCCCAATATCCATGGTGTCATTTGTTTCATGTCATTAAATACGTACGAGAGCTTCAATTTTTAAGATATCTATATAAACACACACTAAAGTAATGATTTAATTGTTTATTTCGTGTTATAGTGTACATTGCATTGTCATTTATTTGTGTCGTTGGCGTACAGGGCATGCGCTGGCTTGTCACGTATATGTGACAATGGCGTTCAAAAGGAACTATTTGTGATCACGTTTTAAGTTTTTTCGTAAAAAATAAGTACATTTAAAGCTTTAATTCAAGGTTTAAATCATATATAATAAAGAAGGTCAAAATATTTAAAAAAAAGTGTCGTAGTTACTCAAATATCGATTTGAAATGTTTACTTCCGGTTTAATATACGTAAAAAAATCAAATTTAGAATTCGAGAAAAAAAATACTCTAGCTTTAACTGTAATAAACAATACTTATTAGTTTTTTTTACAAGTTAATTGATACAGATAAATCATTTAAAAATTCATGACTTCATTCTAAGTAAATTTTTAAAAGCTCATAACTCAGCAATAAAGCACCACACGAAAAAAAAAATTGTGTGTGCACATCCACGTCAACTAGAAGTATAACTAACCAGAGTTTACACAAAATTCACGAACTCACCTTTTTTTTTTTTTTGTCCGCTTGACGTGAAATACATAGCAATCAAAATTGGATGTCCTTAAATAATTTTAAATCTCATTTATAATTGTCGTTTTTTATTCTAAAACGTTAAACAAACCATCCTTTAGCAACACTAAAATCCTTCTATAGTTCTTCAAGTACAATCTATCCACTTAATCTGATTGAAATGTATGATTTATAAGTCTGCCTTGAGTTACATAAGTAGGTATTAACTTTGATGGTCCATTTTGAGGTGATTTATAAAATTATAAATCTATAATGTCCCCAACTTAAATGAATGTAAAACCATTACATATTTAGTTATACTCTATTGTATTCAAATCCATTATAATTATTCTATGAAACGGTAAGCCTATACGTGATACTGAAAATACGTGGGTTTATCAATCTCCTTTCGCCATCGTCGCTAATTACAAAAATATCCTGTTAATAATATCTATAGCGAAGGTAGCTCGGTCCGGGCGCGTTTTGTAGGAAGGTAGGGGAGGTAGGTTGCCGGTAGCCTAGCAACAGGGCCCCTACCAGTTAAACCCCCGGGGTAGTGCTATTATTAAATAAGCTGGGCGCGAAGGGGTCGCAACTTCCCCCTCTGTCGCCCACTCGAGGTGCGCGCGCAGCTTAATCCTATAATCAATTGCGCTTTGGCTCATGGCGTTAGTCCGTGGCTGTTTGTCGTCGTACAGACACGTGCCCTCGTGTCGGCTATCGCGCATCATGTAATCGATATTGCTGATCCTGATGTGCTGTAAAGAAGATGCGGCCAAGCAGGTTAGTGTTTTTTTTTGCGGAATACGGCTTAAATTTGATGTGATAATATGGTGGTTTTTTATTAGTATTTGGAAAAATCTTTCTACTTTCAACTCGGACTTTTGCCCTTGGGTATATTTTACTTAGTTCGTCGCACGTCACGTTGATATTGCACTGCTAGATTCGAACTCACAACCGTTCACCCGCTAGATTATTCAATGAATTTTTATTTAAACAAAGACATTTTTGTGTTTATTTTGGTAACGAGTTCTGTTGTCCTTTTAACTTGAAAGTGGGAATAGATGCTACTTGTATAAAAACGCTGTTTTATTTATATACCAGGGCGCTTTGTTTCAAAGTTGTCTCCACTGGCAGTAACGTAACACAGGCCATCATACTAAAGTGGAAAACTTAAATACTTTGAAATAAGTATAATGTATAAAGGTATTTTAAACACATTGGTTTTATGTAAAAAAAACACTTATGGTTAAAGTATCGGAATATTAAAGATATATTAACGGCAAAGTAGAATTGCAATTCTTTTAACAGTGATAACGTAAAGAATCTCACAATAACACATAACTTTTCCACTTAATAGTATGAATATAATAATTATATAGAGTGAGATGGCGTGAACAGTTCTAACGCGACGGCGCGGCGGCAGGCGCGTCTCTATTTAAAACACGAATAAAAATGATGCAGGGATTATGCACTAGTTAATGCATGACTGACCACTCACATTGATAAAGTATACTATTATCCGGAATAAGCTTCGCAGAAAGCATTCTAACTGACCAGAAAAGGCGACACATGAGTCCGCTAGAGTCTCGTTATGAGGGTGGGGACTAAATCAAGTCCGGAGGTGATCATACTATACCCAGAAATCGAATTTGAGATCAAAAACGTAAACAAAGAAATGCCATTGTTAAAGTGATTGTTTAGGTAATCAACATTACTCTAGTAATTAAAAAAAAATTTTTTTTACACGCTTTATATTAGCTTCACTTGGAGGACCGATGACAATATATTAATTTGAACTAAAAAATAGGAAATAAATAATAGTTAGAAAACCGTACTAAAAATAGAAAATAAAATTTATTTATTTAAAAGCGTGGGGTGCATGGTGTTAGTGAATATTATTTTAAAAAGAACCCCACGCTTTTAAATAAATAAATTTTATTTTCTATTTTTTAGTACGGTTTTCTATAAAAATCGTGTCTTTTAGTTTTATTTTAAATATTATTTAATTTAGTATTTTTAGAAGAACTCTAAAGCAGTGTGTCAAAATAAGGTAATTCTTAATCCCACCTGTCTATAATCACACATTATCCTCTGTTTTATTTTATTACGTGTTTAACGCAATCACTCCGCCGATCGCGCGGCATCACCTCTTTAAACCTTCTTCTGATAAAATTTAATGACATCATTTAGACAATTTGGCCGATTTCTTTTTTGTTCTCGTTTATTAATTATAATAATAAAAACGGAGATTATGCTATTATTAGAAACAACAAATTGTTCATAAATGGAAAAGAATTTATCAGTCGCGATGAAGCAAAAATGGAAACACCGCAAACTAAAAACCTCATTGAAAATAAAGTCTTGGAAGACATACCACCCGTCATGGAGAAAAAAAATTCACCGACTATGCATTCTTACTCACAACCAATCCCCAGTATCTCATCGGAAATAGTTATTTGTTATGCAAGGCTGGAAAGTTGATTTTTGGCGCGAGAACTTCTATTGAAACCTGAGTAAGCGAAGGATTCTAGGGTTGAACCATGAGCGAAGCGAGTGGTTCAAATATAGAATCCTGACCGTAACGAAGGTTTCAAAGGTACGAGACGCAGAAAAGCTTTGCTGCCGAGCGCAACACACAATTTTTCACCTCACTACAGCAAGGAAACTGCTAGGTGCAAGAAAACAGGTGTTGTTGAGTTTTATTTTGTTCGAGCGTCTCAGATACATTGACTCATGTGAACAAAATAACAGATACTTGGCAATGTATCTTATGAGTTACATAGAATATCTCCAACATTAAATACCCTGTATTTTGTTCTATATCCTACTTGTACTCTAAGGAGAATTAAAGAAAAAAACTAATTTAACACAAATAACTAACTAATTTAATACATATTTATTTTTGCCAAGCAAAGGATTAAATAACATATTATATTAGTATTTATTTTATTTAAAAAATTAAACTTAAATTACTACACAATTGGGTATTTGACAGGGTAGTATTTTTATGGCATATTCAAATGTGACGTCACAGATTTTTTTAATCAAATGGAATACTTATTAACATTAATTCCAATTTTACAATTATATCCTCGCAAAATATTTATTTTCTGCACTGTGATGGAAGTTTTTAAGGTGAGCGGTATTATTTAATATTTTATTTTAGACCGTGTCATGCATTTTCAGTGGACTGGCGGCAGTATAGAAAATTATTAAATAGAAAGGTTCGAATTTTAAAAACTCTTTCCACGCTAGAGAGCAAAAATCGATTTTCGGCTCAGATTTCGAATGACAAACTGACTCTTTCCGAGCCTGTGAGGTGAAAAAGTAAATTATAAGCCACGATAACGTTTCAAAACATACAAAGTATAGGAAATAAGATAGATTTAATTGAACATTTGTTACTAGAAAAAAATATTAATATTCTATCCTTGTCAGAAGTATGGAGAAATGAGCAATTTTGTAACTCTGTATCACTTCACACACAAGGATATAAAATTGCATCCCAATTCTGTAGAAAAACTAGAGAAGGTGGAGGAGGCGTTTGTCTAATTATAAGAGAAAATGTTAAATTTATAGTAAGAATAGATAATTATATTAAATTATTCCAAAGAATTTATAATAGAAATTTGTGCAATTGAAGTTCCTGAATTAAACTGTATATTCATAGGACTAATCCGTCCAGATCGCCATATTAATGTATTTTACGAGCAAATGGAAAAGCTTTTAAATAGGTTAAATACTAGAGATAAAAATAATTATATTGTGTTTGGAGGAGATTTCAATATTAATATACTCGAAAAAAACAAACAAACAGAATACCTTCTCACCTTCATGCGCTCACATAATCTTAAACAAATTATTCGCGAACCCACACGGGTATTAAAAACTACTTCCACTTGTATAGATTTACTTTTTATAAATTATAAACCCTTAATAAACAAAGAATATGTCGAAGATTACGGACTCTCCGATCACAAATCTATTAACTTAAAATTAAATACAAACTGCTTATATATAAATAACAACAGAATATGGTATAAACAAAAAAGATTATTTACAGATAAAAATATAATAAATTTTAAAAATGCATTAAGGGAAATTGATTGGGTAAAAATTATAAATACAAATAAAAACGTTAACGAAAACTATAACATATTCACCAAGAGTATAACACAGCTTTTAGATAAAATAATACCAAAACAAAGAGTTAAATTAAAATCTATAAAAGGTAAAGGATGGATGACAACAGGACTAAAACTATCATGCAAACACAAAAGAGCACTAAGAATTATACTAAATGAATCTAAATCAAACGTCATAAAAACAAATCATAGCAAATTTAGCAAAATATTAAAACGTAGCATAACAGTCTCAAAAAAAAATAGAATACACCAGACAAATGAAAAAGTCAGATAATAAAACTAAAACTATGTGGAACATTATAAATATAAAAACTGGCAAATCTATGACAAGGCAGTATGAAAATATAACACTAAAAGTAAACAATACAACTACTTCATGCCCTAAAAAGATATCAAATATATTTAATGACTTTTTTGCTACAGTAGGTGAAACAACAACAGATACAAACACAAATAATCCTATAAAAACTGGACGTCCAGTAATGTACTCACCAACTACGTCAATGTACCTTCGCCCAGTAAACCAAAAAGAAATATTATATATAATGAAGCAAATAAAAAATAAACATAGCTGCGGAATAGACGACGTACCCCCTATTTTAGTAAAACAATGTGCAGAAGAATTGTCAGCTCCACTCACATTCTTAATAAACCAGAGTTTTGAGCATGGAGAATTTCCTGACTTACTAAAAATTTTCCTAGTAAAACCGATACATAAAAAAAACCGGCCAAGTGCGAGTCAGACTCGCGCACCGAGGGTTCCGTACAAACCTGTAGGTATATAAGTAAAAGTTATGGTATTTTTATTGCTAAATGAAATCCATAACATAACAATGTGGAAAGCTGACGGTACCTTGTCAATACATATATGAAAACATTATGTATGTTCGGAAAAATCTTCATCTCTTTAAGAAGAGAAGTGATAGACATAATTTTAATACTAGAAATAGGCACAATTTGGATCAATCTCGGTTTAGATTGGCTAAGGTACGAAATTCTTTTATGGGGAATTGTGTAAAATTTTATAATAAAATACCACTGCGGATTCTACAACTGAACGAGACAAAATTTAAAACAAGCATAAAACGCACACTATGTAGACAAGCATATTATAAATTAGAGGATTATATCCTTGATAAAAAAGCTTGGCTTAATGCTGGTCCTGCTCCACAGTCACAGCCACTTGGGTCCACTAATTAGTTTTCTTTTATTTTATATTTGGAAGAGATGCTCTCCCTTTTATTTTTATAAACATGGTTTTTTTTTTTTTTTTTTAAATCGTATTTTTTTTTTTTTGGAGTAAATGTTTAATCTTTTTATTTTTAACTTTTGAAAAGTTATAGTATTGTATAACTTCGAAGCATTTTTTATTTATTTTGTAAATATGAGTACCACGTGTAATATAATGTAACTGTTTTTGTTTTTTTTTTTTTGACATGAACGAGCATGGCAATTGAGAGTTTGTCATGCTCACTCAAATGTCTCGCTGATGGTGGCACGTGTGTTGGGTCATTCGGTTCCCTTCAATATGGTTGAGCTGAGTAGTGCTGATCCACGCGTCATGTTCGTGAACGGGCGCCATCAGTTGAGACTGGTCATCTCTCAACTGCCACTAGCTTATTTTAATTTTATTGTTAATGTAATTTTTAATTAGCATTGTTCTCATATATTAGCAGTAATAAGACATGTAACCAGAATTTCTGTAATACATAATCATGGTTTAAAAGAGTGTCCATGGAGTTTCTTGCACGTTCTTTTTGTGTGCATATCGGGTAGGTCTGAGAATCGGCCAAAATCTATTTTTTTATTTTTTTTTGTTAATCGCATAACAACGTTTGCTGGGTCAGCAAGTCTAATATATAAAATTCTCGTGTTGCGGTGTTTGTTTCCAAACTCCTCCGAAACGGCTGAACCGATTTGCATGAAATTTTGTGTGCATATCGGGTAGGTCTGAGAATCGGCCAACATCTGTTTTTTTTTTTTAATCGCTGAACAACGTTTGCTGGGTCAGCTAGTAAGTTTATGATTATTAAAAAATATATACTATGTGATGTAACTAAAAATTTAAGATTTTCGGAATTTTTCCTATATGTGTACTTTATAACGTTGCTTCATGCCAAATTTCAAGATTCCAGGTCGTCTGGAAGTATCCTTTAGGTTTTGATTCCCTTGCGAGTAGTTGCGAGTTTCAAAATATGCGGCTTTAATTGCTGTATCTTTTGATTGCGTTGACGTAGAAGTTTGATTTTGTTACAGCTTAAAGATATTATAGACTTGAGTATTTGTTAAGAATTTCAATATAATACCACTACGCGTTCATGAGTAAAGGGGTAATAAGTTTAAAATTATTAAAAATATTTTTATCATACGCAATTTTTCCTTTATTTATTCTGTGTTATAAGACGTTGCTTCGTACCAAATTTCAAGATTCTGAGTTCACGGGAAGTACCCTGTAGGTTTTGATTCCCTTGCGAGTGTCGAAAATTTGCGGCATAAACGGGAGTATCTTTTGATCGCGTTGACTTAGAAGTTTGATTTTTTCACAGCTCCAAGAGACCATAGACTTGAGTATTTGATATGAATTTCAGCTTGATACCTCCACGCGTTCCTGAGAAAAAAGGTCTTGACAGACAGACAGACAGACAGACAGACGGACAACAAAGTGATCCTATAAGGGTTCCGTTTTTACCTTTTGAGGTACGGAACCCTAAAAAGATGATATCCACACCCCTAGCAATTATAGACCCATAGCGTTGTTGCCGACCTTTTCAAAGATTTTTGAAAAGGCGATGTGCAACAGACTAAACTTCTTCCTAGAAAAATACAACATTCTTGATGACTGTCAAAATGGTTTTAGGAAAACAAGATCCACAACATGTGCTGTTTACAAATATGTCCAAACAGCTCTCCAACAAATAAATGACAAAAGGTATGCATTAGGCCTGCTTCTTGATATGTCAAAAGCCTATGATAAAGGATCATATAGTATACTACTAACAAAACTTTACGGTTCTGGTATACGTGGCCCAGCTTATAATTGGTTCAAATCATATTTAAATAACAGAAAGCAAATAGTCCAGGTCGATCATCATAGCATTGAAGATAGGGAAACCATATCAGTGCGGTCTCAGGTAAGAAATGTCACATGCTCCATCCCTCAAGGCAGTGTTCTGGGCTGCATACTATTTCTAATATATATTAATGACCTCCCAAAAATTCTAAATAAACAAAGTACATTACCAGTCCTGTTCGCCGATGATATTTCCATACTTGTAAAATGTGACAAAAATTCTGACCCAAATCCAATCTTACAAAATACTCTCCAGACAGTGACACTTTGGCTACAAGATCACAATTTAGAAATAAACTACAAAAAAACCAAAATGATACAATTTAGATCGTACAAAGCCCCCCCTCTAAGTAATAATGTATTTTTTAATGACACCCCTATTGAATTAGTAACTACATTTAACTTACTCGGTATAAACATAGACACACATCTCAATTGGAAAAAGCATATAGAAATTAAATCTAAATTATCTAAATTTACTTACGCCTTGTTTCAACTTAAGCACAGCACAAATACAGAAACGGCACTATCGGCATATTACGCCTATGCATACTCGTGGTTAAGATATGGAGTGATGTTATGGGGGAACAGCGTAAATGCAAGCGAAATATTTGTTATGCAAAAGAAATGTGTTAGAATACTGGCCCATATTGACAATACCGAGAGCTGTAGGTCATATTTTGTCAAATTAAAACTCCTAACTTTACCTTCTATATATATACACGATCTTTGCATATTTGTATTTAAAAATAGTAACATTTTCCCTAAATTAAAAGACACTCATAACGTAAACACACGTCATAAAAATAGACTATATCTGCCACCATCTCGGCTCAAAATGCTTTACCATAGCCCATACCACATGGCAGTAAAAATATTTAACAAATTACCGAAACAAATTAAAGAAGAACCCAAATTCAATATATTTAACAGAAAATTAAAAGAATATCTAACACAAAAATGCTTTTACACGGTCGCAGAATACTTAGAATAAAACATTGGTAAATATGACACTAAGATAGATAAATTACTCATTATCACAGAAATAATACTTACACAAGGAAGCACATTTACTTACACTTACACATAACACAACAAAACGAATTAATAAAATATACATAACAAAATATATAAAATACAATATTTAATACAACAAATATAAACAAATAAACTACAATAATTAATAGAAGTAAACAAATAATCGAATTACATAATGATATTAATTAAAATAATTACATATTAGTATATAACTATAATAATAACAATTATTGTTTAAAGCTAGTGATTGATGCTTCTTTTATCCAATGTATATGTTGCCGTGCCCTAACCGGGTTTCATGTTGGAACTTATTTACCTCTGTAACACCTACATATTATGTACACTTGAATGCAATAAAGAATTTGAGTTTGAGTTATTTAATTAGTAAAAAGCTCCCATGTGAAGCGAGAGATTTCGCTAGTTAAAAACACTAAATGAAGTCCAAATGTTTAAGACCACGGCCTTTTTTGCCAGTAGCATAAAAATAATTTGCTCGATTTTATTTCTAACAGTTATATTTTATTCTTTGATCATAGTTTCTATCACTGTAAAGTCGAAAACTGTGTGCATTTATATATTTTAACTGTTTAAGATATGCCTACATTTTCAGCACTATATTATAGTATTTTTCGACAAACTGCACAATTGAGGTTATTATTTAAATTTGGCAATACCTTTGTTTACATTTTTGATCTCGAATTCGATTTCTGGGTATAACCTATAATTTAGTCTATTTATCAAGAAAAAAATGATACCAATTTGATATGCATTTTACTTGAGTTTTAGTTTCTACTCAATAAAAAAAACATTACAATGGATCAGTTTTGCCAGGTTGACGGGACTTAATTAAATATGTAGGGAATGGGCTGCGAGACCGTCAGACTTCGCGTCAGTGTTCTATAGAATTAATATCGCGGTATCTCTCCATCTCTGCGCAGACGGATAAAATACACCTTAATTGGCTGTACCTAGAGTTGAATTACCCCTAAATCTTAGTTAGGCTTTCCGTGGGATGAGAGTTGAGGGGTGGGTCAGACTCGTCAGTGACCACCTATACATTTATATAGCTATGTCTGGATGTCCAATTATATACAAAGTACACCCTAATTGTTTACCCGGCGGCGCGCGGCGTTGAGCGGTAAGAAACTAAGGTAGGTGCCACACTCCAATTGCAACGTGGAGGCAAACTAGCAACACAACTCATCTCATATAGAGCCGCCTGTAATACGCTAGGTACACCCTATACGCACTTGGCTGGTTTTTTACCATAATTAATTCTTAAAATCTGATGACACCCAGAATGTTACTTGCCTTGAAAGATTAATTTATCGACCGTAACATTAATCCTTACTTAATGCAGTGAGAAAAAAATAAATAAATAATAAGCGCTTATCTCAGGAACTACAGGTATAATAGAAAAAATATTTTTGAGTTGGAATGTCCATTTATCGAGGAAGGTTATAGGCTATATATAACATCACGCTATGACCAATAGGAGCGGAGCATAAACGAAAAAACTTAAAAAACTGGAAATAAATATTCCTTTTGAGAGCTTCCGTTGTGTATGCTGCGAAAACTAATGAACCAATTTTGATGATTCTTTCACTATCATAATGTACATCCTTACAGGATTTTTTAAGTATACAGGGGGTGAATTTTTTAAGTGGGCCGGGATGGTAACATTCGAATCTGAGCAATAGCGAAAAGCACTGAAAGGACTCGCGGGCTCGATTTTTATGAGAACTCAATTTAAAAAAAAACAATATTTCATTATTTCTAACCAGGAATCGATTCATAATTATTTTGGCATTATGGCAAAACAAATTGTTTTTTAATATTGACATATATAATTTGATCTTGACCGCAAAGTCAGTTGACTCTCAGTCCCTCGACTTCAAGGTGAATACCACCAGTCCACCACTAACCATGAATACTTGCAGTGCGATTCTGTTACCATCTCACCGTGAAAACTTACGTGAAGTGAGCGTGGAGTGGGCTGTCAGTGTCATCCCACTTGATTTTAGGGATGTACCACTTACAATCAAAATCGAGATTTTAATGATATTTTTATGCTAATTTTAATAAGTAATTATTTTATTTTATTTCAAAGCTAGCTAGTACCTACTTTGGTACTTACTTACTTACAACATAATTAGTAATAAACTCAATTTCGTTTTTATTTCTTTTTTTCCTAGACTAGCCTTTGTATTTTAACTAAAGGCGCGAGCGGGTCACGCATGTTCGCCAGCATATCAAGTTACCCCAATCTGTCAATTTTCAAAGTGCACACTTCGCGCAAGCACGTTTTTCGGTTGACTAAACGTCTAGTCGTAGATACCTATTCGAGTTTACAGACAATAATTGATTTTAAATCTTAAAACTTGTACAGTAAGGTTCAGAATCGATTGAGAGATTGGTCTGAATCCCGCGCGGCGTTCACTTCACCGCGCTGCCTGCAGGGAATTTTGGCAGAATCCCGTGCTCGTGAAGTGGTCACTTCACGCAAGCACGTTATGCGTTGTCATAGTTACTAATATGAATACCTATATCGTTGACGGGTGTACATCCGGTTGACAGGGTGTAAGTTACAAAACGGTGATTCTTTACAAATTGCTGCAATGTTCTAGCAATGTGAGGAATGTGTGTAAAACTTAAAGCAATGTGCTTTTAGATGTTTTTATGACTAAATCCAAACGTTTTTGTACAGTCAAATTTCTCCAAATGATTTTAAACCTTAAAAATTTTACCGGTAAGGCTCTAAATCGATTGAGAAAATTTGTCTCCTTGCAGTCATTAATATGATGTGACTGCAACTACAATTTACCAATAATTCGTCACGTGCGCATACCTACGTGGACACACCAAGAACATTGCGAAAATACAATACCAACGTCCAATAAGTACAAAATATATTTTATTGTTCCAACTACCTATTCGTTCTTCGGCTTTGGCTCATCGCCGCCCGCCTTTTGAAAGTGCGTGGAGCGATCACTTCGCGGAAACATCATTATTAAGATGCGGTACTTTGTGTATTTATTATATAACATTAGGTATAAATATGTGCGGCTTTTTGGGACATACCTTTAGTTACCTACCTATAAAGGCGATTTTAACACACTGCACACCGCGCGCCGACGGGTAACGCGGGGCAGCGCCCATATCGTTTGCTATGGCCGCCTCGCGCTACGAGACAGAGCGCGGTGCAGTGCGATATTCGCTTTACCTACTTCAGTAAACATTGCCAATAAGATGATGATAATACCTAATATTCATCATCATCAACATACCTACTGCCAAACTCGACCTAGCTCACGGCATCTCATTATCTCTATGTAGGTAACTCTCGGTCTCCGCGACGCGACTTACAGCGCAAGCGTACCTACTGAGAACTCGACTGTTAGGAGGTTGCCATGGCAATCACGCCACGGTGTTTGTTAGGGTCGTTGCCATGCCAATCACGGGAATACCGTGATTGGCATGCCAACGGCTCAAACAAACACCGTTGGCGTGATTTGTAGGCGCTGTCAGTCACGTGCTACTTTCTGTCAAGTGGGCCATGTCTATTCGTTCCTAAAAAGCCCGTCACAGACGTAGCTATAATATAGATTAATATGAATCATAGCAAGGCATATTACGACATATTTTCCATATAGATTTTCGAGTGACCGCACACGCAGCTATAATATATAATTCTATGACATCACAAAAATATCTCAATGTTAATCGAAAAAATTGTGTCAAAAAGTAATACAGTCTATAATATAGGTTGCTGTAGTCGAATTTAAGTTGTGAGTGTCGTATGTGTCTTATTATACTCTCCTGTCGCAGGTCTGCTGGTAGGAAATGATGTGTAATGATGATGTAAGTAGTTCCTTTGCGTTCTTCATCAATATGTATTTTACTTTATTATGTAGTCAGTGTGTAAGAATAGATAGATAAATAAATAAATAAAATTTATTCATTAGTATCACAATCAAAACAATTTGCTAATACATTTCTTCTACTGAGTCTGCTGCCTCCCAGGGTTCAGCTTCGCACTGCTGAGAACGAAGGGGCATCAGGTGTGTGTGCGCTGCACAGCGATCAACTGGAAAAATTGGTATGCATGTATTAATCATTTATTTATTACATTTTCAACTTGCAATTATTCACATAATATAAAAGTGACAGACTTTAGTGCCCAAATGGTTGGCAGAATTGCCGCATTGTATCGTGGTGCTGTAAAAATAGGCCAGCCTTGTGGCCACTTAAAGAGTCGACCAACTGTTTGGTGATGATTGTCTCAAAAAACCAAGGGGCATTAGGACCCCACAGCCCTAGTGTTCAATTTCAAGGCATTATGGTAATTCTGTCAGGCCTCTTCCTATTGCTGCGTGCCAAGCCGTTGAGCTCTAAAACAGCTGTCACCCCTGCGGTGACAAGAGCGCTACAAATGACGTCTTTAATGGCGGCGTGCCGTGCTATCCGGCCTGGGCTCTTACTGCAAGGTAGGCCCCTATGGAGTCCCTCGCCCACCATACTGGCGCCAATGTGTAGTCCCGTGATAAAAATAAATGATTATACCATGGTATGGTACCTGAAGCTGCTAATACCACTGTGGCTGGGACCTGGGATTTATTGGCCAATCTGCATCCGGGCAAGCATAGCACTTCAGGTCCAATCAGGTGCAGGCTAAAATCTTCCCTGTCAACTTTTCAGTGCTGTGGACAGAAGACAGAAACATTAAGCTAAATAATATTTGATTTATTTTTATATTACTCATTTTATTAAATTAAATCAGAACTATCGCTGTTCAGTTGCGGAATTCACTCCCGCCTGACGACATTAGAGACTGCCAAACAGTTGCAATTTATGTATTATGTTTTTTCTTTTTAAGCTTACAGACATCGTCTACATCTCCTTTATCGAGTTTCCTATTGTAGTTGTGCTGGAACAGATTTCTTTAGAAACAAGCATCACCTATAAAATTATGTATTTTCTGTTCCTTTCTTCTTGTCTGTTTTTATGTGTGTACATAAATGGTTAAACAAAATAAATTATTAAATTTTAACATTATCTAATACACACATCATCAAATTAATTTTTAAATACTGACAACATTATCATTTCTATTTCAAGTGAGCAGAGAAAATGTCTATTTTTGTTCTCCTACATAAATCACACAAATATTTACTTACAAGAATGAGATGTATAAGTTGAGTTTAGCTGCAACCTGACTTTTCTTTTCATAAAACTAGAGCACAATTTTCTAATATGACAGACACTTCTATTGAGGTATCTGAAAACAAAAATAAGTTAAATCAACAAAAGTTCAGGTAATCCCAATAATCAGCGGGTAATACCATTCTCCTGCCCTTATCCGAATTTATTTGGGGTCGGCGCAACATGTCTTCTTCTTCCATACTTCTCTATTAGTCGTCATCTCGATAGTCACTCCCTTTCTAGCCATATCATCTTTCACACAATCCATCCATCGTTTCTTTGGCCTCCCTCTACTTGTATAGCCATCCACATTCATACTCACAACTCTCCGGACAACATTTTCCTCATTCCTCCGCATAACATGCCCATACCATGACAACCGATTTCCACACAACTTTTCGGTCACCGGTGTCACTTTCAGACTTCCTCTTATATACTCATTACGTATTCTATCCATTCGCGTAACACCACACATCCCACATAACATTCTCATCTCAGCTGCATGCAATTGTCTTTCATGAATATTTATAGCTTTTTAAGTAGTTCATTAAATTATCAGTCTTACAAGACAGAAAACATAAAAAAAATGATAATAATGTTTCATAAATTTTTTGAAAACAATCATTTGTACTTACAAATAATTAATAATACACATGATGTAAAATAGGTACTGGTATCCAGCAGCATCCGGTTAGACTGAAAGCCCAGTAAGCCCACCCCAACAAACAGTTGGAAAAAGGCTTGGCAGATTGATTGAATTCTGATACACATCTGAAAAAACAAATGTTGTTTATCATATTTAAAGGGTGATACGAGGGGTGATCAATAATGTTTGACATTCATTTTAAAGGTTGCAGACAGCCTATTTAGGTTAATCAATAACATTAATAAAACGAGGTGGGTAACCCATACCCATTGAGCAATAAATTGAGGGCTGACACTGGGCAGTGTCCAAAGTATGTCTTTGTGACGGCAGGTAGTTGAATTTCAATCACACAACTCGAAGCATTTGTTTCAATTAAAACATTGGCAGGCACTTTACATTATTATCGTTTTCCTACCTCTTTTACCAGGCGGTCGTTTAGTTTGAGTTTATAGTGAAGCTAGCCACCCCATCACAAGACGAAGCAAGTCCTAATATGGAGAAGAAACTTTATGGACAGTCTTTTAAATCGAAACCTTATGTTACAGAGGTTAACTTGTTTGATAATTACTTCTTCTTCTTTTTCTTTTAGCACAACTTCCATTAATTACATCACACGCCATCTTTTCTTCAAAGTGATCAATCAATCCACAAAGTCTGAACCGGGCGGATATGCCGCGTATTCAAATACAGAATCTTATTACTTATTTAGCTAGCTCAATAAAACATACAATGCCAAAATTTTATCTGGTTAATTCTTTTATAATCATAGTTTGCCGCCATGCTTAATTATTAAACATGGCGGCAAACTGCAAAGTGCAAAATAAGTCTGAAAAGTTGAATCGAAAACTTACGCGAAAACCGCCAATATTCTAAGTTGTCTATGTTTTTTCCAACCACAGTACGCGTTTGAAATAACGATTATTTGAGATAATCGACTAAAATTACTTTTACACGAAAAAGGCTAATTTTTCAATTGTTTATTCTGTAATTAGCTTTTAAAATATCATATTTTTAGGTTTTAACCGGGTAAAACCTAATATATAATGAATACTTGTTTCACTAAATCGTTGTAATAATTTAATATTGCCATTTATTAAAAAAAACTAAGTGCAGATTGTAATTATAATTTATATTACTAGTTATATAATAATATTTGTATTTTTATTATTTATAATTAATTTATATACATATATTTTTATATATCTAAGTACATAATATTGTGTTTTGCTTTAGATATTAATGTTGCAGAAAATAAGAAAAAAATATCAAATGTTATGCCAATTCTCACGAAAACGACCGGTACTCAAAATAATAAGAAAATTAAGCTTAGTTATTGGCATTGACAACTATCCATTGCGCTCTGTCCCACAGCTTTGTCATAATGGTGTTCGAAAGTTTTGCACTGAATAATATTTAATTGCCTCCGCTTTTCAAATTAAAAATGTCGCATAAACAAGTTATTTACGATAGCAAGAATAAAATTGCAATACTAATTCAACCAACAAATTCATAATCGAATGATGATTCAAACAAATATTTCTAAGATTGTTTTTATTCTGCATGAATAGAACGATATTTTTATTAAAAAAATAAGAAATATAATACGTATGTCAGTTTTAGTCGTGCAAATTTATCTCGAATACGATTTCGCAATATTAGTTTATTCGACCGCGTATTCTGTGGTAAGAAAAACATAGACAACCCACACTAAACTTGACATTAGAAGTTCTGTTTATTGTGATCTGGCGTCACAGAAAATGGCGCGGTGTTTAAAGGTCAATACTTCAATGTTATTATTGAATAGGAGAGCTAAATTAGTTACGAAAATAATTGACAAACTATAAAATAAGAAGAATATTTTGCACATACATTTAGTTATGAAAACTTGTTGTTTGAGTAAATTCCTTGAACAACCGGAAATGTGACCCAGTACTAATAAATATTGAGTTTAGAAAAATAATTATACTTCAATTTTAAGTTTAATTCTAAAAACGTCTTTGTTTTTTTTAATTGGCATGTTTATTTATAAAAGAATTAACCAGATAAAATTTTGGCATTGTATGTTTTATTGAGCTAGCTAAATAAGTAATAAGATTCTGTATTTGAATACGCGGCATATCCGCCCGGTTCAGACTTTGTGGATTGATTGATCACTTTGAAGAAAAGATGGCGTGTGATGTAATTAATGGAAGTTGTGCTAAAAGAAAAAGAAGAAGAAGTAATTATCAAACAAGTTAACCTCTGTAACATAAGGTTTCGATTTAAAAGACTGTCCATAAAGTTTCTTCTCCATATTAGGACTTGCTTCGTCTTGTGATGGGGTGGCTAGCTTCACTATAAACTCAAACTAAACGACCGCCTGGTAAAAGAGGTAGGAAAACGATAATAATGTAAAGTGCCTGCCAATGTTTTAATTGAAACAAATGCTTCGAGTTGTGTGATTGAAATTCAACTACCTGCCGTCACAAAGACATACTTTGGACACTGCCCAGTGTCAGCCCTCAATTTATTGCTCAATGGGTATGGGTTACCCACCTCGTTTTATTAATGTTATTGATTAACCTAAATAGGCTGTCTGCAACCTTTAAAATGAATGTCAAACATTATTGATCACCCCTCGTATCACCCTTTAAATATGATAAACAACATTTGTTTTTTCAGATGTGTATCAGAATTCAATCAATCTGCCAAGCCTTTTTCCAACTGTTTGTTGGGGTGGGCTTACTGGGCTTTCAGTCTAACCGGATGCTGCTGGATACCAGTACCTATTTTACATCATGTGTATTATTAATTATTTGTAAGTACAAATGATTGTTTTCAAAAAATTTATGAAACATTATTATCATTTTTTTTATGTTTTCTGTCTTGTAAGACTGATAATTTAATGAACTACTTAAAAAGCTATAAATATTCATGAAAGACAATTGCATGCAGCTGAGATGAGAATGTTATGTGGGATGTGTGGTGTTACGCGAATGGATAGAATACGTAATGAGTATATAAGAGGAAGTCTGAAAGTGACACCGGTGACCGAAAAGTTGTGTGGAAATCGGTTGTCATGGTATGGGCATGTTATGCGGAGGAATGAGGAAAATGTTGTCCGGAGAGTTGTGAGTATGAATGTGGATGGCTATACAAGTAGAGGGAGGCCAAAGAAACGATGGATGGATTGTGTGAAAGATGATATGGCTAGAAAGGGAGTGACTATCGAGATGACGACTAATAGAGAAGTATGGAAGAAGAAGACATGTTGCGCCGACCCCAAATAAATTCGGATAAGGGCAGGAGAATGGTATTACCCGCTGATTATTGGGATTACCTGAACTTTTGTTGATTTAACTTATTTTTGTTTTCAGATACCTCAATAGAAGTGTCTGTCATATTAGAAAATTGTGCTCTAGTTTTATGAAAAGAAAAGTCAGGTTGCAGCTAAACTCAACTTATACATCTCATTCTTGTAAGTAAATATTTGTGTGATTTATGTAGGAGAACAAAAATAGACATTTTCTCTGCTCACTTGAAATAGAAATGATAATGTTGTCAGTATTTAAAAATTAATTTGATGATGTGTGTATTAGATAATGTTAAAATTTAATAATTTATTTTGTTTAACCATTTATGTACACACATAAAAACAGACAAGAAGAAAGGAACAGAAAATACATAATTTTATAGGTGATGCTTGTTTCTAAAGAAATCTGTTCCAGCACAACTACAATAGGAAACTCGATAAAGGAGATGTAGACGATGTCTGTAAGCTTAAAAAGAAAAAACATAATACATAAATTGCAACTGTTTGGCAGTCTCTAATGTCGTCAGGCGGGAGTGAATTCCGCAACTGAACAGCGATAGTTCTGATTTAATTTAATAAAATGAGTAATATAAAAATAAATCAAATATTATTTAGCTTAATGTTTCTGTCTTCTGTCCACAGCACTGAAAAGTTGACAGGGAAGATTTTAGCCTGCACCTGATTGGACCTGAAGTGCTATGCTTGCCCGGATGCAGATTGGCCAATAAATCCCAGGTCCCAGCCACAGTGGTATTAGCAGCTTCAGGTACCATACCATGGTATAATCATTTATTTTTATCACGGGACTACACATTGGCGCCAGTATGGTGGGCGAGGGACTCCATAGGGGCCTACCTTGCAGTAAGAGCCCAGGCCGGATAGCACGGCACGCCGCCATTAAAGACGTCATTTGTAGCGCTCTTGTCACCGCAGGGGTGACAGCTGTTTTAGAGCTCAACGGCTTGGCACGCAGCAATAGGAAGAGGCCTGACAGAATTACCATAATGCCTTGAAATTGAACACTAGGGCTGTGGGGTCCTAATGCCCCTTGGTTTTTTGAGACAATCATCACCAAACAGTTGGTCGACTCTTTAAGTGGCCACAAGGCTGGCCTATTTTTACAGCACCACGATACAATGCGGCAATTCTGCCAACCATTTGGGCACTAAAGTCTGTCACTTTTATATTATGTGAATAATTGCAAGTTGAAAATGTAATAAATAAATGATTAATACATGCATACCAATTTTTCCAGTTGATCGCTGTGCAGCGCACACACACCTGATGCCCCTTCGTTCTCAGCAGTGCGAAGCTGAACCCTGGGAGGCAGCAGACTCAGTAGAAGAAATGTATTAGCAAATTGTTTTGATTGTGATACTAATGAATAAATTTTATTTATTTATTTATCTATCTATTCTTACACACTGACTACATAATAAAGTAAAATACATATTGATGAAGAACGCAAAGGAACTACTTACATCATCATTACACATCATTTCCTACCAGCAGACCTGCGACAGGAGAGTATAATAAGACACATACGACACTCACAACTTAAATTCGACTACAGCAACCTATATTATAGACTGTATTACTTTTTGACACAATTTTTTCGATTAACATTGAGATATTTTTGTGATGTCATAGAATTATATATTATAGCTGCGTGTGCGGTCACTCGAAAATCTATATGGAAAATATGTCGTAATATGCCTTGCTATGATTCATATTAATCTATATTATAGCTACGTCTGTGACGGGCTTTTTAGGAACGAATAGACATGGCCCACTTGACAGAAAGTAGCACGTGACTGACAGCGCCTACAAATCACGCCAACGGTGTTTGTTTGAGCCGTTGGCATGCCAATCACGGTATTCCCGTGATTGGCATGGCAACGACCCTAACAAACACCGTGGCGTGATTGCCATGGCAACCTCCTAACAGTCGAGTTCTCAGTAGGTACGCTTGCGCTGTAAGTCGCGTCGCGGAGACCGAGAGTTACCTACATAGAGATAATGAGATGCCGTGAGCTAGGTCGAGTTTGGCAGTAGGTATGTTGATGATGATGAATATTAGGTATTATCATCATCTTATTGGCAATGTTTACTGAAGTAGGTAAAGCGAATATCGCACTGCACCGCGCTCTGTCTCGTAGCGCGAGGCGGCCATAGCAAACGATATGGGCGCTGCCCCGCGTTACCCGTCGGCGCGCGGTGTGCAGTGTGTTAAAATCGCCTTTATAGGTAGGTAACTAAAGGTATGTCCCAAAAAGCCGCACATATTTATACCTAATGTTATATAATAAATACACAAAGTACCGCATCTTAATAATGATGTTTCCGCGAAGTGATCGCTCCACGCACTTTCAAAAGGCGGGCGGCGATGAGCCAAAGCCGAAGAACGAATAGGTAGTTGGAACAATAAAATATATTTTGTACTTATTGGACGTTGGTATTGTATTTTCGCAATGTTCTTGGTGTGTCCACGTAGGTATGCGCACGTGACGAATTATTGGTAAATTGTAGTTGCAGTCACATCATATTAATGACTGCAAGGAGACAAATTTTCTCAATCGATTTAGAGCCTTACCGGTAAAATTTTTAAGGTTTAAAATCATTTGGAGAAATTTGACTGTACAAAAACGTTTGGATTTAGTCATAAAAACATCTAAAAGCACATTGCTTTAAGTTTTACACACATTCCTCACATTGCTAGAACATTGCAGCAATTTGTAAAGAATCACCGTTTTGTAACTTACACCCTGTCAACCGGATGTACACCCGTCAACGATATAGGTATTCATATTAGTAACTATGACAACGCATAACGTGCTTGCGTGAAGTGACCACTTCACGAGCACGGGATTCTGCCAAAATTCCCTGCAGGCAGCGCGGTGAAGTGAACGCCGCGCGGGATTCAGACCAATCTCTCAATCGATTCTGAACCTTACTGTACAAGTTTTAAGATTTAAAATCAATTATTGTCTGTAAACTCGAATAGGTATCTACGACTAGACGTTTAGTCAACCGAAAAACGTGCTTGCGCGAAGTGTGCACTTTGAAAATTGACAGATTGGGGTAACTTGATATGCTGGCGAACATGCGTGACCCGCTCGCGCCTTTAGTTAAAATACAAAGGCTAGTCTAGGAAAAAAAGAAATAAAAACGAAATTGAGTTTATTACTAATTATGTTGTAAGTAAGTAAGTACCAAAGTAGGTACTAGCTAGCTTTGAAATAAAATAAAATAATTACTTATTAAAATTAGCATAAAAATATCATTAAAATCTCGATTTTGATTGTAATGTTAATGCTTGGTCAATCCCTAGCATCAGTTGAATGACACTGACAGCTCACTCCACGCAAGTATTCACGGTGAGATTTTTACAGAATCGACCGGCTGAACTGTGTTACTGCTCGTGAGACTAGCCAATATTGACTTTAAACCAAACTACACAACAAGTGAGCTATCTTAAAACAAGTCAGTAGCAGAAAAAATATTGCCCGCTGTCATATAACGCTGTAATATTATGTTGATAGAGTTAATTATTATGCTTATTTGTTATGCCAATACAAAATATGTTTTAGTATCACAACTTAAGGGGGTGAAAGGGGGTTTTACTGTTTTACAGGAAAGTTCAATATCCCGAAGACGAAATAGCGGGCGAAGTGCTAGTTAAAATAAATAAATAAATAATGAAAAGTGTATTTTTTTAAATTTCGCTTTCAGAAGGGAAACGTTAATTTTACGATAACTAACGTTAACTCTTGTCAGTAATGAGTTTAATGTGAATGTTCCCAAAATTCTTGTTAGGCCTGTCATGGGGCGAGGGTTGAGGGGTAGGTCCCAGTCTCGTCACCTACCTATAGGTTTATATCGCGATGTGTCTGGCTGTTTATATACAAAATACACCCTCGTTATTTACCTGGCGGTACACGGCGTTCAGCGGTAGTAAGCTGAGGTAGGAGCCTCCCTCTAATGTGGAGGCTCCTCGCACCGCAACTCATCCCAGATAGAACCCCCTACATACATACATTGAGAGGAGGGGTGAGAGGCGCAGTCTATGTCGCTCCGCTTATTATTGCGAGTAATTCGAGGAGCGCGTTTTGGAGTTCACAGTTCAGTTCCGTACTCCGCCTCTCTCTGTGAGGATACATACTATACGCCACCCGCCGTAAGTGCAAAATTTATCTTTAATATAACCATCTCATCTATCTCATTTTTCATTAACAGACAAAGGCGTACCTAAAGAACGCTTAGAACATGATGGCTCTCGGGTTGTGAAAGCAATAATTATTGAAGTAGAGGGACAGACGGGGGGTTACCTTTGATTCTAGCTGTTTACATACATATCCATTTATGTGCGTCTGGCTGCCATCCCTCCCGTTATATGCACGTTCAACGGCCCTCCCCCGCTACGTGCGCGTCTGCCTGCTTCCCCCCTATGTTCCCCCGAATTTGATCGGTTTGTAGCTGTTAGGGTGAATGCCTCCCGTCTAGCCATATTGATTTGAGGGCACTCGACGATTCCCTAATAATAAAATTTAGATTGGAAATTATGGGGTGTGCGAATCTTTGATATTGATTGGGTTTAAAACTTGAAAGGATTGTGGTAGCCGTTCATTTAGGTAGATATCAAAAAATCGCGGTGTGTGCGTGTGTGTCGCAACATGATATTTTTATTGAAATTCATTATTTTATAGTTAACTAAACTAGCTTCCGCCCGCGGCTTCGCCCGCATAATACACTCACCGGCACGGAAACTTAGCTACATGTAAATTTCACGATATTTCGCATTTATTTATATTTTTGACACCGAAATAAGGGTAGATGCACTCAGTGTTTCTTATACTTTTCTTGAACTTGAAATTGAAAACGTTACTATACCAATAACTTTGTTTTATTAAATTGGGCACACTTTTTTGGTTAAGAGTTTCTGGCGAGTCGGAGGTGGACTTTATCTTTCTTTTGAGCATGTCCCAGATATGCTCAATCGGGTTTAGGTCCGGACTACGAGCTGGCCACTGCAATTTTTGAATACCGACTTCTTGAAGATATTCTTCAACACAGTGTGCAACGTGTGCGCGTGCATTATTGTGCATAAGATGGAATCGGTCGTGCCAATGTATCCCGAATAGACCAAAACATGTTCCTGGAGGACCTCCTCGATATATCGGGTTGCAGTTAGCCGGTTATCGACGATAACCAACTCCGTGCGACCATTGGAACTTATTCTTCCCCAAACCATTATAGAGCCTCCATGGAAATTCACAGTTTGTGTTGTGGTAATTGGTAGGAATCTCTCCTCTTTTTCTCCACACTCGTTCTCGACCGTCTGGAGCACGTAAAGCTATTCGACACTCATCTGTGAACAGCACTCGAGCCCACTGCTCGTGGGTCCACCTGGCGTGTTCACGTGCGAATTGAAGTCAAGCTACTCGGTGATGTCTGAGGAGTTCTGGACCGCGTGCTGGCCTACGAGCTTTTAAATTCACTTCCTCCATTCGTCTTCTCACCGTACGCTCACTAACATTGACGCCTCTTGCAATTTGGAGCCGCTGGCGTATCTCAACAGCGGTCAGGTAGTGGTTTCTTAAAATTTCCAGGACAATAAAACGGTCGTCCCGGGCCGATGTTCTTCTGACGCCTCCACTGCCTGGTCTACAGGAATAGTGGCCAGTCTCCTGGTATCGTTTTAGGGCATACTGCATTGATGAACGTGGTACATTAACCTTTTGAACGCCAATCACTTCTATACAAGTTCGAGATTTTCGTGCCCTCAGCGCCACTACTTGATTAGAAGTAATTATGGTATAAAATAAATTTACGACTTTTACAAGACCTTTTATTTTGTTTTTATGGAAAATTGCCCTGTTGTAAGCCATATTTTTAAGTTTTTCACACATAATAAGTTCTTGTTTGTTTTATATTCAATAGAAACAAAAACGCCAGAAAATATTTCAATGCCCCCAACGCCAAGTACTTGATATCAAGTAAGCCAGTGATGGGACACGATGAAGACCTCGCTATATTTCATCTCGTCGAAACGATCATAAATACTATTATTGCAAGAAAATGACGTGAATAAATAAAATTTTACAAATATTGCAAACTATAAACTACGTTTTATTCACCTTAATCAAGAATAAATGGGTTTTCTAATCATTGTCGATAGTGAAACACCGTTTGAAAAACCCATCCCTACAAAGTGGCTAGTTGTCAGTGCCCACAACGCCACGAACTTGTATAGAAGTAAATCTGTGACGTCTTAAGCGGACGGGTTTCAAGGTCATAGTGACTGTGCATTTTAGTGTAGTGCAACATCTTGCGTTGGCGCACGTGTTCTAACAAAAAATGAGTGACGGTGAATATAACGAATTATTGCGAGTTTTACAAGGTGTGGTTTTAAAAAGATCTGTAACATCTACGTAAAACAGTGACTTACCCTCCATTTTCATTAAAAAAAAAACACGTAGAAAACCACGTATCTTGCTTCTATTGATTGAAGTAAACGAAATAAAATGCATGAATCGGTTGAGGTTATGCACGTGTAACTCGACCACAGTGAATAGAAAAATACGGGTTGTTGTACATTCGTCACAAAGTAAATTCGTCACAAAAAAAATATGTGTAAATTCGTCACAATTCCCAATATATTAATTTTGTTTATTGTAAATTCGTGACATCGTTATAATCCGTACCGATAGCAAGAAATAAATAAGAAGTAGCATGAAAATGTTGTATATTTTTCATAATCACAGCACGTTTACTAATTTACCTTACATCTACATAAAAATCACAGTTTTCAAGTGAATGATTTAAATAAAAAATTTTGGCTGCAATCGCTACTTAAAGAATAAAAATTTTTAAAAGAGGGTTTGTGATGAATTTACCCATATTTTTAATACGTGTGACGAATTTACTTTCAATGTATGGATTTTTTTAAATATGACGAATTTAATTAGTGATCGATGACAACAACCCAAAAATACCATCAACCAAAAATAGACATCGACATCTAGACATCCTTATATCAGAAAGGATTTTGACGTGCCTCGAGTGCCAACGACTTGATAATATATGAAGTAGAAGGATTACATTTGGAGACAAATAGGGATGTGCCTTCTAGAACACACGTCTAATAAATTTACAATTATTTTCTTTTATTATGGGAAATATATCCAGGTTTTCATATTGATTTTTTTATGAAATGAAACAAAATATGAAAATACGGTATCAGTTTTTATTTAGCTTCGTAAATTGGTGAATAAACATTAATTTCAACTTATAATATTATTTGTCGATACCTAGGACATTAATCCCATCCCTACGTTTGTCTATAGATACGTTATACATTTGTAGCGTGGCGCTGGAGGACACATCGCGTATTATATAGATGGGCGTTCAAAAGGTTAAGCACCACAGCAACTTCACGCTACGCCGATTAATGCTACAGCCTGTGCAACCTGTGCAGGTGTTAATGGCATTTTTATTGGTGTTAAAGCACCTTTAGTTTATGAATAAAAAGTCCAAAACCACTATAGTTCAATAAGCTACCGAAAGCTTTTTCAACACACAAATTTAAACTCGCAACTTAAGTCGCCCAAGAGACACGATTCATCTAAAAATTAAAAGTTGCACCATAGTGCACTTAAACATAATGAATTACCCTCTCTAACTAAGAGTAAACATTTTTTGACCTACCCTCATAAGAAACACTTTTTGTTATGGCGAGTATTTGCGAGATAAGCGCTTGGCCAAGATTCCGTGCCGCTGAGTGTATGTCGACAAATTATACACATAAACCTTCCTCTTCAATCACTCTATCTATTAAAAAAACCGCATCAATATCCGTTGCGTAGTTTTAAAGATTTAAGCATACATAGGGATACAGGGACAGAGAAAGCGACTTTGTTTTATACTATGTAATTTGATTATTTAACTATGTATTTATTTTGACTTATTTTTATACACCGTGCAATTTTAGTCGTCTTACAACGGCATCCCGATTCATGTATACTGTATCTATTGGCTACTAATCATTCATAAAAAATATATTAGGGGTTAAAGTATGAAATTGTCGATTTGTACTGAAAAATTGAAATTAGTTTTTTATTTAATATATTTATTTAATCAAAATAATTACTATTATTATCATAGATATAGATAGACATAGATAACGCAAGTATCACGATCTGTATGAATACTGAAAACTAAGCGTGCCATTTTTGACTACCTATTATGACGTCACAAGCACTATTTAGTGATGTATGATGATCCGACTAGCGCTGTATACCGATGCAGACTGAGCGCGAAAGTGACCACTTACGATTTTTGTACGTAAGCTAGGCACGCGAAGTAGTTGCTCTTGCGTTATCTATGTCTATCTATATCTGTGATTATTATCCATATATTGCTGCCATCTAATAGGAACGTCATTTATACCTTTGCGATACAATAGAACTCTCGTGATTTCGAATCGACAAACTGTGTGAAAGCATTTTGTACTGCCTCCTGAGTAGAAAACTTTTTATCACTTAGAAAATTGTCCTAATCACGAAAAAAATAGTAGTCCGTTGGAGCAAGGTCTGACGAATACGGAGAGTGACGATTGGTTTCTAATTGCAGTTCCTGTAGAGTTAAAACGGTTTCTCGAGCTGTATGAGATCTCCTGTTATCATGGAGCAATCATGGTGAATATCGATTCATGAGTCGGGGCTGTTTCACTGCTAGTTTTGCTATCATTGTTCGGAGTTCGGCACAGTAGACATCTGCCGTTATTGCTTGACCAAATCAGAGAAAGGTATAGTGAATAACACCATGCTGAGACTACCAAACAGTTACCATTACCTCTTTATGGGTAAGCTTTGCTTTAGGACACTGTTGCGGCGTTTGACCTGGGGTCAGCCGTTGCCTTTTTCGCTTACGGTTATTGTGAAGAATCCACTTTTCATCACATGTCATAATTCGATCCAATATTCCTTCATTTCTGTATCGATTCAACAAGGCAACACAAGTATCAATACGGGTTTCTTTCTGCAGATCAGGCAAATGATGAGGCACCCATTTCTCATATTTTTTATTTTATTGATTTGACGGAAATGAGTCAATTGTTGGTAAGGTAAGGTTAAACAATGCCGCTAATTCCTGGGTCTTTTGGTTCGGATCGGATTCCGCCATCTCTTTCAATTCGTTGTTATTCACCTGTGTGGGCGGTCTTCCACGTGGTTCGTTCTTCAAATCAAAGTTTCCATCACGAAAGCGTTTAAAGCTAAAGCTAAATCGGTGCGTTCATTATCAGTCCCCTCTCCAAACGCAACATTGATACTGCCGCGTTAGTTCCGCGTCGGAACTCGTATTCAAATATAACTCGAATTTTCGAAGTATCCATCTTTCTTGTCTAAGCTGAATTAAAAAAAAAACAACTAAAAGTCTATAATCGAATCATACACATTTTTTTTTAAAAGAACTTCATACCATGTGAAAAAGTTTCACTCAAAAATCTCATGAAGGTTCTATGTCAATTCGAAGTACCTAATACAATAAAACGGCAATTTCATACTATTTCATATTATATTTATGAACATTTGGATAATTAAAAAACAAACAATATTGTGAACGCACGACGTTCTTTAAAACAGCATAAATAGAGGTGGACATGGACTGTTTTAGATTGGATTAAGAAAGAACAATGATCATATTGGCCTACGAAAAAAAAAGGGATAAATAGTTTTCCTTTGAACGAATTATTTATGTTACTAGTGATGTCTGTAAATACTTTTACCATTTTATTTTTTAATCAAAGCTAGTACTAGGCAACGCGTGAACGCGATGTGTATAGAGTAATGTTAATTATAAAACCAATACCTACTTATATTAAATTCTGCTAGTTAATGGTTAAAAAAAGATATTTTATGAATTAATAACGAATGATTACGCATCTAAAAATCGATTCTACCACAAATTGATTGCGGACATGACCTCTATTTGCACTGCTTACGGACTCCGATTGAATCTTCTACTAAAGTTGACTTTGCATTCGTTTACTGGACTTTAAAATACATCACGTTTTGGATCTGATAGTGGAAGTGGCAAAATGTCTACACGCATTCTCTGTGTTAACTGTGGATTATGTGTAAATCGCATTGCGCGGCACATTGTTCCAGAGCAGAATACAAGAGTGGTATCTTATGCACCACGATTAGTTTCGATCTGACCATGCATAGACTTATCTTATAAAAAAAACGCCCAATTCAAAATACTACAGATTAGAAATATACCACATAGCCTCAAAACATATGTGGTGATAACTTCGTTCTCCTTCAAATATATTGAATGCCGAAATAAAATAATGTAAATAGGCAAATGATACGACAGACGTTTCATCGAGTTACGTTTTATTAGATTTTACTAGTCCAAGCATATAAGGACAGTGGCCATTGTTCTTTAGTATTATAGAAAAGGGGGATGGAATGATCTACCGTTCGATACGTAAACATTATTAACAGAATGTTACTTATTGTAATGCATATTTAGTTATTATTTTTTCGTTGTACCTATTATCTTAATTAATGGTAACAACTTATTAATTACGCATGGAGGTTATTTATGTCGGATACATCAAGTGGACCACATTTGTGAGACAACTTAAATTGCACGGTGTATTTATTTACTTTTTTTTAGATGAAATGTACAAGTTCCTTATTTCTGTATTTCTACTAGATGGTAAATAAATATTTTATGTGGCAACACTTCTGCTTGTAGAAGCTCTTCAATGGAGAGAATATTGGCGCTTTTCAGGGGATTCAAGTTTATTGCAAATATTAAATTTAAAACAGGTTTCTACGGAACTTCGTCGTATTAGTAATTTCACAGAAGGTCGATCGGATCCACACATGCACTTCCACAATTTTTTCCTGGATCATGTAAATTGTAAACAGTTCATTCAACAACGTTTGAAGCAACAAAGTTCTCTTAATATTGACATTAAAGTAATACTTGATGACATGCTTAAATAATTATTTATGAATACAAAAATATTTAATAAGTTGTTTTTTGTTTTGGAAAATGAAATCGGCTGTTCCATACACTTTGACGAATTATGCGAACATAAATGTACTGAACAGCTGTTTTTTTATATTTGAGAGTCGGTCCCATACTCGAAAGTGGTTCTTTTTCATGAGTACTATTATATGTACAAATAAATGCTCTTTAGTATTAATGTTATTGTTATGTGGTTCATTCGTGACTAGTTGTGTCTGGTTAAATTGTGGCCTACAAAACTCAAACCATTTATTTCAAATACCAATTACAGGTACTTTACCGTAGGTACCTTTGGAGAAGGACGGGCAACAAGCTCCACGAACACATTTAAATCAGAATATGGTTACAAAATATGGGTTAGATCATTTATGTTGAAATTATACATGTGAGAACGATGCAGAACGTACAAAGCGTCCGTAATAATAGATTTAAAAAAGTAATCAAAATAATTCAAAAATTAAATTAAATTTTCAACCATCCGTGGCATGTAAGAGGTGACTAGTCCCTATTGACGGCGCCCGTACGTTTAGCCAAGCCTTTTTGTCAGACACGTAATCTCCTAATTCATAATAAGCTTGTCGTGCGTTTTATATATATGTATAAGATAGGGACATCCCCGATAAAATGTCCGCTATCCTTTTACTGTTTTACTGAAATCATGTAAGGTCGGGACTCCACCAAAGCGGAGATGTGTGCGGTTTGCTGTGTGCTGTGCGAGAAGAGATGTTTTTCAGCGGGTGGGAGGCTTTGAGTACTCAGTACGCGCACTCACTACACGCCGTTCACATCTCCCGTCTTCACTGCGCGTCGTCCGCGCACAGCTCACATCTCTGCTTCCATCGCGCCATACAAATATTACACATCGCCGCACAGCGATCTTCCACTGAAGCTGAGCGGAGAGGAGATGTGTCAATACCACAATTCTATTGGTTGTTTAAAAAACATCTCCCCGCTCGTCTCGTCTCCGCTTTGGTGGAGTCCCGGCCTTAGTCAGCTATCTACGAATAAAACAGCATCAGTAAGTAGGCATGTTATTTGGATTTTATCCTATGTTAGCAATTTAGCATTGACCAAGTCACGTAACATTGATATAACAATCAATAAAAATAAGAAGAGCATTTATTACACTATTTATATGTAAAAACATATACAATAATAATAATAGCTAACGTCAAATAAATTGGTACCTACCGAAGATGGTCCGCCGAGACCCCTAAGAGATTAGCCATAGGGGTCGTGGCGGACCAACTTTATTACTATACTAGCTGTGCCTGCGACTTCGTCCGCGTGGAATAGTGACAATGTTCGCCGTGATTCTTTAAATTGACATAACTTTTTTATTTATGAACCGATTGACGTGCTATAAACACTAAATGTTAAGTGAAGCTTACTACAATAAATAAGTGACAAATACAAAAAAACCGCATCTAAATCGAATGAGCCGTTTCTCATATTAGCGTGCACAAACACACAGACAAACCGACAAACAGACAAAAAAAAAGTTAATTACAATTTCGGGTTCGGCATCGATATAATAACAACCCTACTTTTTTTTAATATATTTCCATTGTACAGACACCACTTTTCTACAGTTTTATTATATGTATATATACATATAGATTGATGGTTCAATAACTAGTGATAAATTTTGTTTTATAGTAGCATTTTATTTAGTAATATTTTAAATCTAGTAATAGTACCAATTTAAATCGTGTTTTGGAATAAGACGGTGTGAATTCTATTACGGAATTAACTTTTATTTTTTTTTATTATTTTTTTCTTCTCTTATTCTAGGGCATTCTCATGGAGGAAGGTGCGAACCAGGGCTAGTGGTGTATAAACAAACATGGTATACATAGTTACGATCTTGTTAAACATTGTAAATGTTCACAAATAGTATTATTCGTGGCAATTGAAATTCAATCACAATGTGACCGAAATTGTAACTTGAATAATAGCTAGCTATTATACCTATAGCGACCGTTGCGAAAAATTTATACAATTATAATAGCGAGTCTTACTACCTGTACAGTATGTTAGGTTAAACAAGGGATATACTTTCTGGGGTTACAGTACTCATATAAATTAACAACTTTGAAATATGAAAAAAAAAGCTGTTTAATACATTTTGACGAATTATGCGAACATAAAATGTACTGAACGGCTGTTTTTTTTTCGTGATTTCAGAGTTGGTCCCATAGTCAGTTGTTCATTTTCATGGTTACTATCTATACACCCTGAAAGTATGTCCCTCGTTTAACTTAACGCTGTATAATATTCATGTTATACCAAAAATTATTGTTCTACATTGAATTCGTAGATGCCCTTCATGGTTGTATAAAGGGCAGTCTATGATCAGAAATTGATGTACGCCCCTTCCTTTAATGTTTTAAATGCGACGTTATTTTTTTTATTCCAGAGTTCGCCATTACTAGAATAGCTCTACACTGTTTTTAGGTTTTTGCAATTCTAAAGTTTAATTCTCTTTCGATAGATAATTTCTGGATGCGGCTCTTGAGGATGGCACATATTGCGTATTAATTAAATGTATTATTTTCAGGATTTGTCTATACAGCACAGCTGAATCTTCAACTATACAATAATTAATAAGTTTATTGGTAGATGTGATCTCTCAAATATCGTATAAACCTATAATTAGGCCCTATCTAGTTTCAACCCAGGTGTCCAATATATTTCCGAGTTCTAAAATTATCGCGCTAGCTATGTCCCAAACTGCAGTAATGTGGATTAGGACAGAAGTTTCGTTGCCTACGCAATGCTCTGCGAAAATGCTCGCTTTTACCGATTGTAATTAATCAACATGTCTAAAGCGCGCTCTAGCTATGCTAATTGTTGATATGAATATTTACAATGCATGACGTTTCAGGGCACGTTCTCGGCGCGTTCAAGCGCAGCGCAAGTTCGCGCAGGGCGCTTACGTGCCGCCGAACGTTGTCACCGCCGCTGCGGCCGACAACCGCCGGGATGCCGCACAAGACTTAAGAAACGTCACCATCAACAACATGTCGGCGACGGGCTTATTAGATGTCGTGTCTCTACAGAGTAAGTCCACTTTGTCTTCTTAGATATGACATAATTATCAACGATATTAATTGGGTATTTTTTAATATTTATTCTGGAGGTCAGCAGTGCGACCAACCCTAACCCATTTGATTGGGGTGACCTAGATAGATTGTTGCAAAAAATTCAAAAAAGGCAAATATTTAATAGACGCTCATTTATAAAAAAGGCGATCATTAAAACATCCATAAGTTTTTCAAGAATCAATTGAGTAAATATTTCGCATAAACTATTTTTAATGTTTTTCTTTTTTTTGTATTTACTCGTAGGCGCGGCTAGTTCCCCAGAAAAAAAAAAAAAAAAAAAAGGTAAAATCTTTTATTATAGATATTTATTATTTATTAAATGCTTTTAACTGATTGAAATCAAGTAGATTGGCCGTGTAGTTTTCGGCAGTAATCTGTATCTAAGAGGGTGTTTTGCTCACTCACGCATGCAGGTTAATACCGCGTTTTACCGCAGAAAAACTGGTGTCTTTTTTTTCGGCGGTCTTTAATGAAACTTTTCAAAAAGAAAACGCTAAACCCGTGCTCAGCTTTCGTGGAGCACGCACCGTAATATTATTTAATCTGTTAACCCTGCGTGCGTGAACAAACCTGCATGAACGCTCCCGCAGACAGGCGTAACGCGACACGATTCTGGTTGAACAATTTCCATGAGATTCCATGGGTTCTACTAGTCGCGTAGCGTCTGTCTGTCTGGAGCCTTGACACCAAACTGCATAGTTCATTGTATAATTCATAAAGGGAAACAACCAGTTTGTTAGGGTGCTCTGGCCTGACGGTGGACATTAAGTATAATAATAAATGGTGTTTTTATGAGTTCATACCTAATACAGTGCAACCTTAATATAACGTTCCTCAATATAACGATTTCCTCGATTTAACAAATTCTTCGTAATCCCCTTGAATTGTCTATAAGAGGCAATGTAAAATATACTTTTACATTGCGAACATTTTTTGCGGATAATTTATAACGAATTTTCAACTATCAAGAAAAAGTGGAATTACCTCTAATTAACGAATTTTGTCAACATTATACAACGTTTCCACCAATGTATGACCCTTAAGAGCCATTTCACGTTTTCGCACGAATTTCTAATATTTTGGGCTCCTAAATTGCCATATTCTGTAATACCCAGAAGTTATTGAATACACGCAAAAAATGGACTAAGCTTTCGTATTGACGTTTAATGTATCATATTTACTAAAAATAACTTGTTTAATCTATAGTAATCAATTTCCCACAACCATTTTATTGAAAAAACGCCACAGAGTTGATGTCAGAGTCGTATTTCTATCAAAAACACTTATAAATTAAGTTTAAAAAAATATGTGAAGCATTGGACATATATTTTAGTCGTCATTTAATGTAACAGATTCTTGAATTGTATTACCATTATTTAGTAAAAAAATAAACCATTAGGCCAATTTTTGAGTTTACCGTCGCAATTTTATCGTGATTTTTGGTTTAAAATACACAATAATTACAAAAATAAAATTACTTCAACATGAACTACGTTTATTAGAGAACCAATTTCTGCAATAATATTGAAAATTCTTGCATTTACTTTGTCAAAATATTGATAAAACTTCAATCGAAATTACAATAAATTACAATACACAAGTGGGGACCGCTTAGTACGGCGCGAGCGCCCATCGAAGCAGGACCTGTGTCATTTTTTCCCGCGTCCCGATTATCGAGCGTTCGTAGAGTGAAACCATTATTGTACTGCGACCACATAGTTTTGATTCACTTTGTATTTTTTCACAAGGTAAAGTTTGGTTTTATCAAGTTTAGTATATTGTACGATTTTAATTGTTTGTTTGTTGTAACGCCAAATATTCATCTATACATATAATAAAACAGTAAAAAAACTGTGTCTGTACATTGAACATATTAAAAAAAAAATTGAGGCGGGTTTAGAAACAGTAATAGAGCACGAATCCAAAAAAAAAATTTGTCTGTCTGTATGTCTGTTTGTTTGTACACGCTAATCTTCGGAACTACTGAACGGATTGGAATGATTTTTTTTTGTTGTATAGGTATTAAGTCTGGGCAACATAATATAGGCTAAAATTTATCTTGGAAACTTGAACACCTGATGCAGAACCGCAACAGACCAGCTAAACTATAAGAGATACAAAAATGATACCGTAGCAAAAATCGTTCCATGTGATGAGCATTTTCTGCTGAGAGAATAAATTTGAAGATCTGGAACAACTTCAAGAGCCCAGCTACACTATAACATATATAGGAATGACGTCTTAGCAAAAGTTGTTCAGCCTGATGAGCACTCTCTGTTGACGTATAAAAATTGAAGATCTGGAACACCTGTTGTGGAACTCCAAGAGCCCAGCTACACCATAACACATAATATAGGAATGACGTCTTAGCAAAATTGTCCGGTCTGATAGGCATTTCCTGTTGACTTATAAAAATCGAAGATCTGGAACACCTGTTGTGGAACTCTAAGAGCCTAGCTACACCATAACACATATAGGAACGACGTCTTAGCAAAAGTTGTTCGGTCTGATAGGCATTTCCTGTTGACTTATAAAAATCGAAGATCTGGAACACCTGTTGTGGAACCCCAAGAGCCTAGCTACACCATAACACATATAGGAATGACGTTTTAGCAAAAGTTATTCAGCCTGATGAGCACTCTTTGTTGACGTATAAAAATTGAAGATCTGGAACACCTGTTGTGGAACTCCAAGAGCCTAGCTACACCATAACACATATAGGAATGACGTCTTAGCAAAAGTTGTTCAATCTGATGAGCACTCTCTATTGACTTATAAAAATCGAAAATCTGGAACACCTGTTGTGGAACTCCAGGAGCCTAGCTACACCAGAACACATATAGGAATGACGTCTTAGCAAAAGTTGTTCAATCTGATGAACACTCTCTGTTGACTTATAAAAATCGAAGATCTGGAACACCTGTTGTGGAACTCCAAGAGCCTAGCTACACCATAACACATATAGGAATGACGTCTTAGCAAAAGTTCACGGATAGAGAATTGTGCTTGAGTTCCAACCGTATCTACGCATTGACTTCTAAGTCTCTAGAGACAAGTGGGGAATATAATAATGCGGTTACCAAAATGAAAACGATGACAAATCGACTGTATATTTTGGTGGTTGTTTGAATGAAATAAAACTAAAGCTCAGTGTGATAAAAGATTTAAATGGGACAAATGATAAAAAATTACATAAATGGCGACCCAGTTGTCGCTGGCATAAGTAACAGGGTTCGCGTACGAATTCGCGGGCAGAAGCTAGTATAATAATATAATAAGCATTTAGGCAAAAATATGTGATTGTTTTTAATTATAGTTTTTATTTGTTTTTATGCCAATTATTATTATATTATTTTACATACCATACCTTCTTGTTTTTCTATTAACCTAGCTTGAAAATATCATTGCACTAAATAAAATGTATAACTTTTTATAAATCTCAAATAAAATCACATTAAGGCTCAAGATTGTTTCGTCCGTCTCGTCTCTCGCGTTACACTGTTTACGCTAAGTTTGAGTGAGTAGCTACGCACACATAAACAATGATGCAATATTTTACCTAAACTCGAGCGTAATCATTTTGTGAAATGGCTCTTAATCCCATAGTATGTGATTTATGTCGCAACAGGTTTCGACACGCTTTTCTTCGTAAAACTATTTTTTTACCTCTTTATAACAAATAGACCAACCAAACCTCAACATAACAAACCTCAGTTTAACGAATTCCTTATTTACTTGTTCTCTTCCGATTTGTTAATCGTGGTTGCACTGAATAAGCGAAATGTTATAATAAGGTTGCAGCAAGTTCCAAAATCGTACCATATTTAGCATTTGTTAGATTGTGATCTCGTAGCTGAAAAACGTCTAATAAGATATTTAATTTTCAAAATAATGCCAGGGTCAACTTAAGAAGCAGATTCGGTGTCCAAAAGTAAGACCGGGCCTTCTTAAGGTGCGTTATCGAAGTCCATTATAATAGAAACAAACGTTAAAACACGACAACATTCACAATACGGAAACAAAGCGAGTGAATAGTATTTGCAGTCATAGTTGACACATGTCCAGATGAAGCAGTTGGTGTTGCTTGGTAAAAAAAATAATTTAACAATAATCTATTTATTGACTCTATAATCGGATGTTAATTGACTGAAATAGAGAACTACCACTGTTTTGATTGTGTTCAAGAAAGAATCACATTTTTTTACTCAAATACTAGGAACCGATTTTGTATCGAATAGAAGTCGAAATCAAATCATTATTTCATGGTAACCCAGAACTTTAGGCAAACCGAAAATGGCGGTATTTTGCGCGTGCAATTGGCGTGAATACTTTGATTGTAACAATAAGGGAATTTATTACATTTATTTGATAAAAAACTATTTATTGAACAACTAACTTGTCCACGTTAAGCCGAGAATGCACTCCCTTTGTCAATGTGCATGTTTCTAAAACTACGGACGGTCTTTTTTAATTCTTTATCAGTTAGACTTAAAAAAAAAACTTAACGCTCTAGGGAAAGTGATTTTTCTCTCAATATTGTATTGATTTTCGGTTATATAAAAATGTCTCTGCTACGATATGTCTCGAAACAAAACGGGTGGAACGAGTTCCGCCACATTACATACTATGCAGCACTATTAAGTTGACTTAGTTATTTCTAAGCAAATAGGGCCACGGAGACATGTCTGAAGATCTGAAAAGTTGCGCGACACATGTCTCCCAAGTGCGTATAAGGCCTGTGGAAGTCTTGCAGTCACGAGCGCAAATATATTAAGTACTGTGTTTGCAAATAAATTGGATTTGTTGTATTACCATGTTTGACCTCTAATTTCTCAAAATAATTTTCCGTAAAGTATATATACTAGCTTCTGCCAGCGGCTTCGCCCGCGTGGATATCGGAAAGTATCCCACGGGAACCTACTACTGGGACCTATGTGCTATTTCAGACCATAATCTATATCTCTGCAAAATTTCATCCAGATCCCTTTAGCTGGTGGTGGCGTGATTGAGTAACAAACGTCACACACATCCATCTATATTTATAAAATTATTAATTTGTTGCGAAGTTATTTTAAAATTATGATATCTCCTAAGATATTGATTGAAATCAAGTGATATCAAGGACAATTTTGTTTACATTTGAATATTAATAAAATATTTATTTGGATAAGGGTTAATATTATGTTATAAAACTCTTTCGCAAATAATGCATTGATTTCGAACAAATATTAATGTAGTATGTATGTCTGCATCCACGAAGGAAGGACTCTTAGAAAGTTCACCCTTAGGGGGCAAAATAGGGGATGAAAGTTAGTACCTATGAAACATTCCTCGAGTTAAGAAACTTTTTGCCAAAAATACTTAATCAAGAAAATTATAAAGTTAGGCATTTTTTCTTTTTCTTAACAACCCCTTAAAAAGGGATTTTAAGGGGTTGTCAGTTTGTATGGAAGAATATTAAGGAGCGGTCCGACCCAGAAAAATAAAATAACGTCTCAAGGTTTACCGAAAATCTACCCCTAGAGGGTAAAAAGCGGCTCGCCGCCGCAGCGTACGCGCTTACACCATCGGGGCCCTATGAAGGGCCATGGACCGCACCGACCTCCGCGGAATGTTTACTTCAGGAGGCGTATGGACCCCCTCAGGTTGGGCAACTCGAAAATTGAATGCGTAATCTCGCCCAGTAGTTGGGTGATTTTGCCATTCAGTAATAGATAGTTAGGATGTAGGTCTATAAAGAAGTTTGTAAGAAATACTATTAAATGCTTGATATCTAAAATACTTCTTTTTATCCCGACATTGCGATATAACCGAACTCCACGCGGACGAAGTCGCGAGCAAAAGCTAGTAAAAAATATGAATTCATAAATGTGTTTATAATGAATAATGCTTATTTCCATGGCCTGAACATCTACGACCCCTGGTCGTAGTTTATGTATATTGTCCGGAATAAGGTGTATAATTTTAACATACCATCTAAGTACCTACACATTGTGGAATGCAAATAAAGAAGTATTTTTATTAATCGTTGTTTTAAAGATTTATAACTTTTAAGTATAATATATTTATGCTCGTGATTGTACTGCAGCGACGACCTGTGCTATGTGCTATGCTATAACATCATAATGCATATCATTATATATATGTACTAGAGTGGAAGTAAATATAATGCTTCCTGTAATAACAACTTGCCAACTTACATTCCCTTCAGGACCTAGTAAAATTTTCCATCCTGTATAAGACATATCCCGTTATAGTGCTACAGGGTATCACGTGAAATTTAAATTTACGTTAAGAATTTGAATTTTGGCGCGTTACCCTGGCGCATACCCCTTCAGGCCCGGCTACGTGCAGTGACTTGCATGCATGCTCAAAGAACATGTGTGACGTCCACACGTTAGTAAACGTACCTTTTTGCCATTTTAAGGTTAACGCCCACGTACAATGCTGCTCAGTACAGTACGGGCCCGCATTCTAGCGAGGTGTCCGTAAGGCCCACGGGATATACATAAGCACAACACCGAGGCCTTTAGGTTCTGTCTATGAAATCCAATACTGCATCGCACAGTTGTATGGTGTATGCACCAAGGTAGCCCACGAATTTGAAATTTTCATATATTTTTTGCAATTCGCTGTTTATTGCCAGTTTGATCAAAATATGTTTCGCGGCCGTAGCAAGTACGAATTTATAAAACTGTAACATACATCCTGACATTGATCTGCAAATTACTAAAAACGTAAGAAAATTTGAAAAAAATATTGTTAAGTCTCATTGAAATAGCGACTAAGACAGTGTTTTGCTTTTTAGTCTCGCGAATTTACTCACGCATGCAGGTCAGTCAATACAGTACCGCGTTTTACCGCAAAAATCTGGTGCCGGCTCGAATTGAGGCAATGCTAATTTCATGCAGTGCTTATAAGTGTGTCTTTCAATTTTTACAGGCATTATACGTTAACGGTTTAACGTATAATGCCTGTAAAAATGGAAATTGGTGTGATAAATGTATACAACATGTCCCAAAATTCAACGATAAGCCGGCACCAGAGGATGGACCTACTAATGACTACTCGAGAAAAAAAAAGAAAAAAAAAATACCTCTACTTTTTTTTAAATTACTTAAAAAAAATGGAAATTCTTCGAAAATGACACACCCCCTTATGACACTTTTAACTACCATGACCACAATTTTTCAAATTTTTCAGTTTTTTTGTTTGTATCGGCAACCTAAGTAGTACTACTATTCACCATAATCTTTGAAAATTACAGAATTTTCGTAGTTTTATACAAAAAAACAACCAAAAAAAATTATTTCCCTAAAATTTTGAAAGATTTTAACGTTCAGTACACTTTAAGTCATCGTAGTGTAAAAAAAAAATATGGGCACTACTATGGCAAGTTTTTTTAAAAATTAGCGCAACTAACCTAGATTTTAAAATGGTATAATACTTTAGGAAAACTAGCCACAAAAAAAAAATAATGACACTTTTTCTAATCAAGAACCAAATTTCATAAGTTGTTGTTAATACACACATCAAAAGTGTCTAGGGATCAACATATATTTTTGCAATAACTTTTCTCTTGATTGATATTAATTTAAATTTTCTTTAAGGATTCATCATATAAAGTGTTTTCGTTTGTCACAGTAACGATAAACCAAGTCACCTTTGCATTAATAAAGAAATTTGCCATTTTCCTAATAAAGGGATTTTTGACATTTGAACCACTAACATTAAAGTTCGAAAAAAAGACTGAAATAACAGTTTTCTTTAAAATTTTATTGGGTAACTTAAACAATTAATAATCCGTGTTTCTACCGCGAACACTAACAACACAAGAACATCGGTTTGGCATACTCAAAATGAGTTCATCCAAATCACGCTGTGGAATGGCCGCCCATGTTCGTTGCAACAACAAAAAAAGGTCTTCTTGCAACTGGATACCCTCCATATTCGGCAGAGCTCTTCTCTGTAGCATATCCCATGCATGCTCAATCGGGTTCAAGTCTGGCGACTGAGCAGGCCAGGGCAGGACATTAATGTTAGCTGCGGCGAGAGTCTGTCTTACAACTCTTGCGGTGTGCGGTCGTGCATTATCATGCATTAACTGAAATAAGGGACCGATTTGCACTTGTAGAGGAACGATGACGTCAGATACAATCGTCTCAGCATAAATTTGAGCGTTGAGGTTGCCTCTGATCCAAATCAACTCAGTTCTTCCGCCGATCCAAATACCCGCCCATACCATGATGGTTCCACCACTATAAGGATGGACTTCCTGGCAGGATTTTAATCGCTGTTGGCGTCCAGGGGTTCTCCAGTGTCGTATACGTCTTGTATCCGGTCTCATACCAAAACGAGACTCATCAGAAAAGCACACGAAACGCCATTGTTCTTCTGCCCAATTTCTGTGTTCAAGAGCCCATTGATATCGAATCCTACGATTGTGCATTGCTATAGGTGGTACCCGTAGCGGTCTTCGGGAATGAAGGTTCACTTCATGCAAGCGGTTTCTGACTGTTTGGTCGCTAATTAAGTTCCCTGAAGAGTGATGAAGCCTCACGGCTAACATCATGGCGGTTATTGTTGGAGCTCTTCGAGTTAAGATTTGAATGTATCGGTCTTGTCTCCGTGTGGTGCAGCGATACCGTCCTTCATGGCGCTCAGCCACGGTACCAGTGCTTCGGTAACGTGTCCAAAGTCGACTGATAACACCTTTTTTTGTTGTTGCAACGAACATGGGCGGCCATTCCACAGCGTGATTTGGATGAACTCATTTTGAGTATGCCAAACCGATGTTCTTGTGTTGTTAGTGTTCGCGGTAGAAACACGGATTATTAATTGTTTAAGTTACCCAATAAAATTTTAAAGAAAACTGTTATTTCAGTCTTTTTTTCGAACTTTAATGTTAGTGGTTCAAATGTCAAAAATCCCTTTATTAGGAAAATGGCAAATTTCTTTATTAATGCAAAGGTGACTTGGTTTATCGTTACTGTGACAAACGAAAACACTTTATTTGATGAATCCTTAAAGAAAATTTAAATTAATATCAATCAAGAGAAAAGTTATTGCAAAAATATATGTTGATCCCTAGACACTTTTGATGTGTGTAGTAATCACTTCTACTATGTGCCCAAAATAGATTTTTGTTGTTGGAAAATGTTGAATGAATGAAACAAATGGTGTCAATAAATGTAAATTTATTGCATTATTAATAATATTATAATAAATGTTCGAACTGTTTACCACCGGCATTAATACAAGCATGACATCGCCTTAAAAAAGATCGTTTTATTCGTCGTGCATATCTTCTACTATTGATATGATCCGCAGCCTGAGTGATTTTTTGGCGAAGGTCGTTCAGTGTTGCAATGGGTTTCGAGTAGACTCTGTCTTTGAGACAACCCCAATAGAAGAAGTCCAGGGGGTTTAGATCGGGTGAACGGGGTGGCCATAAAATAGGACCAAGTCGCCCTATCCAACGCCCTGGATACTCTTGGTTTAAGTATTCTCGCACAGGACGGGCATAGTGAGCTGGGCAGCCATCATTTTGGAACCATATGTTTTGTGGATCACTAATGGGCATGTCTTCTAATAATACTGGCAAGTCATTTTGTAAAAAGTTCAAGTAACTATTGCCATCCAAGTTTCCTTGTAATTCAAAAGGCCCAATCACTTTTCCGTTTAATATGCCCGTCCATAGGTTAACCTTGAATTGATATTGGGATTTGTCTTGTCTCATCAGGTGCGGATTTTCATTGCTCCAGCTATGTAGGTTGTGAAGATTTAAATAGCCATCTCTCTTGCAGGTTGATTCATCCGACCATAGAATATTATCCAAGAATTGGGGATCTTCTCTGTGCTTTTGCAGCATCACACGGCAAAATGCGACTCGTAGTGGATAGTCCCGCGGTAATAACGTCTGCACACGCCTGTAGTGATATGGGTGAAGTCTGTGACGTTTTAGGATTCGATGTGCAGTACTTTTTGGGATTCCCGTAGCTATTTCTATGGCACGTACCGAGGTAGTTGAATCATTTTCAATTTCATTGAGAACGTCTTCGTCGCGTTCCGATCTAGGTCTTCCAGCATTTCTCCTGTCAGATGGTAAACGGCCCTCCGAAAACGCTTGATGCACGTTAATAAATACTCGATAATTCGGGTATCTTTGAGCATTTGGGTACCTTTCTCGATATAATCTGCTAGCAGCACTACCATTGCATCGGCACTCTCCATAAATGAGGTGCATATTAGCGTATTCCAACGGTGTGTATGGTAGCGGCATGATAAACGCTAAACAGTCCAAAATACGCCAAAAGTCCAATTCACAAAACACAGTCCAGTTCAAAATAATGCCAGGTTAGTACAGTTTGCAGATCACTTAATCCAGTCCAAAAAGCCAAGCCAAAAGTCGTTAGTACGAGAGTCACATCAATTGAATACGAAACGGTGCACAGTAAACAAAGAAGCAGAGCGTACTGACTTTGTACTTTGTAGAGAACAGCAACATTCCTACCTGCCCTATTGTTATTTAACAACAAACATCTATCTATCTCTCTCTAACGTATAATCGCTCTCTATCTATCTCTCTCTAACGTATACTATCTATCTCTTTCTGACTTCTGAACTTCACTGACTACGCACATGTCCCTTCCAAATTCTAAGAATTTGCGAAAGAAATCTATTTTGGGCACATAGTAGAAGTAATTACTATTAACAACAACTTATAAAATTTGGTTCTTGATTAGAAAAAGTATCATTATTTATTTTTTGTGGCTAGTTTTAATAAAGTATTATACCATTTTAAAATCTAGGTTAGTTGCGCTAATTTTTTAAAAAACTTGCCATAGTGGTGTCCATATTTTTTTTTACACTACGATGACTTAAAGTGTACTGAACGTTAAAATCTTTCAAAATTATAGGGAAATAATTTTTTTTGGTTGTTTTTTTTGTATAAAACTACGAAAATTCTGTAATTTTCAAAGATTATGGTGAATAGTAGTACTACTTAGGTTGCCGATACAAACAAAAAAACTGAAATATTTGAAAAATTGTGGTCATGGTAGTTAAAAGTGTCATAAGGGGTATACATTTTCGAAGAATTTCCATTTTTTTTAAGTAATTTAAAAAAAAGTAGAGGTATTTTTTTTTTCTTTTTTTTTCTCGAGTAGTCATTAGTAGGTCCATCCTCTGGTGCCGGCTTATCGTTGAATTTTGGGACATGTTGTATAGGGCAAGATTGAAAGTGTAGTCAGGCCTTTAGCCATTTTAATGCATTGGTTAATTATACACATTTAGGTCACTCCAATTTGACTTCACAACCTGTAGTGATCGTGGAGAGGCTGCGAGGCAGGGACCCGAGCCAACCCGTGCCATCGACATCGCAGAGCGCTCTTGTACCTCGAAACTCGGTAAGTGCTTTTGCATATTTGTTTACATTAAGCGATTATTGAACATTCCTAACAAGTAAACCGTGAACATGAGGATGCGCGCCCGGGGTTTAAGAATATAGGGGTTTTATTTTTTTGGAAAGTTAGCCGTTCATTGTAAATATTGATTAATTGTAATACATATAATATAATATGTTATTGATCATCTGCTTCAATGTATAACGAGGGTGGGCGCTGATACCTATAATTACTAGATATTAAGTTACTGGCTGCAAATATAACTTACAACTACTTAACTTTGGTCTATTTTCATTGTAAATCACGCCACTTTTTTACCGATTTCGACAAAGGAGGAGATATGTTTGACGGTATGTTTTTCTTTATGTATGTCCACCGATTTATATATTTTTTTTGTTTGAGAGGGCCTAAAAAAAGAAAAAAAAATATACCCTTCTTAATAGATTTGGGAGTTGTTTTCTATAATACGTATTTTACCATGATGATGTGCTAATACATCTGGTCAATGTTCTTTACATAGCAAGTTTAGTAGTGGATATAAATTGGTGTGGGGTCTGCTTGGTAGGTAGTTACCATAACTTAAAAGTGACAAATAATAAACTTTTTTACAAAGAAAAAAGAACCGACTTCCAAAAAAACACTATGAAGTGAAAAATAACTGTAATTTCGGAAATCGGTGGCAGTTTTATTTTTTTACTTAAAGGTAAAGCAAAAGGGCAGGAGGAGAATGAGGTGCAGTTAAACTATTTTTATTGTTTTTATAGTACCTATAGCTATATTTATTGCTATATCTATCAATTAACTAAATTCAGACAATTATGGGACAATTATTAGACCAACTAAATTTCGGAAAACCGTAATACGAGAAGATTTTATATCGACAATATGAAACTTCCGACCCGTCCTCATTTCGACAATATATTAGTTCCAAATACCTTAAGTCCGACACTACTGTACTCTGACAAAGCGTTTCTTAGACATGACTTAAGTAGGATACGACAACGAAGACGACAATCTTCGACAACAATGGTAGTCCGACATGAGACAATTTCGACGACCTCTACTCCGGCATGCTGTACTTGAATTAGATATATCTGAGGCACGATGTTACTTAAAAAATATTCTGCGGCTTTAGGGAACAATTAGTTAAAGATGATAATTATGGTTTGTGATGAATTTACCCATATTTTTAATACGTGTGACGAATTTACTTTCAATGTATGGATTTTTTTAAATATGACGAATTTAATTAGTGATCGATGACAACAACCCAAAAATACCATCAACCAAAAATAGACATCGACATCTAGACATCCTTATATCAGAAAGGATTTTGACGTGCCTCGAGTGCCAACGACTTGATAATATATGAAGTAGAAGGATTACATTTGGAGACAAATAGGGATGTGCCTTCTAGAACACACGTCTAATAAATTTACAATTATTTTCTTTTATTATGGGAAATATATCCAGGTTTTCATATTGATTTTTTTATGAAATGAAACAAAATATGAAAATACGGTATCAGTTTTTATTTAGCTTCGTAAATTGGTGAATAAACATTAATTTCAACTTATAATATTATTTGTCGATAGGACATTAATCCCATCCCTACGTTTGTCTATAGATACGTTATACATTTGTAGCGTGGCGCTGGAGGACACATCGCGTATTATATAGATGGGCGTCGAAAAGGTTAAACAAACGTTTTTAAAATATTTATCTTTTACTAGCTGATCCGACAAACGTTGTCCTGTCTTAACTATGATACCTACCCTACCTACCTACCCTACCTACCATACCTACCCTACCTACCGTACCTACCCTACCTACCCTATGTCCTTTTCCTGGCTCTAAGCTACCTCCTCACCAATTTTCAGCCATATCGGTAAAGCCGTTCTTGAGTTATAAACAGTGTAACTAACACGACTTTCTTTTATATATATAGATATCATACAATAGTGTTAGCAGCTTGATACTATTATTTACCTATTTAAAATAGCTACTCTTTCACTCAATCCCAGTTTTGGTATTATAGCTCTGTTGGGTGATTATGAAAGTAGTATAATGTTTGAAAAGGGATTTGCTAGCTTACACGCCGCTTATTTAATAAACGAATGAAGCTCATAGGAAGTCGACATTTTGGATTTGTAGGGTGAAATAGCATAATTGCAATGTTTTGTCATTTGTGAGGGTCGATCTCCATATAAAACAGCCTTATGTTTTGAGTTGTGTAGTTTTTGCACCTGCACTAGTTTAGTACAGATTGTGATATGTGGGAATGGTTTCTAATTGTTTAACTCGCCACATCATTGTCCTCTCCTTTCCAATTCCTCTCCATGTTTAAACATAATTTACCAAATACAACGGTGAGAGATTGCCACCGTATTGTCTAAAAAGGTTTTCCTTTCAACTTAGAGCAGTAGTGGAGCCACCTGTTTTACTAAATACTATGTGTTAATTATAAAGCTAAAAAGTTTGTTTCTTTGAAAGCGCTAATATCTTGTACTATCTGTCCGATTTCTTTGAACAAAAACGTAGTTTAACTAATCTAAACAGTTAGCGTTAAGGGTATCGATTTGTAATTTACCGTTTCCTAGTGAAGTCCTGTCGAAGACACGGTTTGTCGGAGTAGAGTAGTGCCGGACCAGGTATTTCGAATTAGTGTCGAAATGAAGACGTGTCGCAGTTCCATATTGTCAAAGAAAAAACTTGTCATATTACGGTTTGTCGAAATTCAGTTGGTAAGTCTTAAAGGAGATTGTTCTACGCCCATACATTGTTCGCCCTGGAGCCAACAGCATAGAAAAAATCATTTTCTATTTTGTAAACTGCCTTTATTAGCCCATAAGAACAAATTTTCTTGACGGACACTTTAGAGAAAAGATTTATTTAAAGAAAAGGAACCGATTTTGAGGTTATTTTTAATAAAAGAAAACGTAAGTAATTCCTTCTAAAATCGCTATTTCTGGTTTCTACAAAGCATTAAACTTCAAATACAGTAAAATATTACCGTACATACAGTTGTATTATGCCTTTTAGGTACAGTTATTATTTATTGGTTGAAGTTTACTTTAAGCGAAGTCCGTTATCCGTTGTCAAAATGCTAAGGTGTCGTTTAAGCAGATCACAGAATCAGTTATTCGAAGCCAGGTCACGTTGAAAGCAATCCAAATTGTAGTCCGTTAAACAGAAACAAAATCAAAAACGCCAAAAGAAATCGCCAAATAGGTACGTAGTCACAACAACACAACACAGCCACAGGTTCGTCTCGGTGAGACGCTCCGACTGACGTAGTGACGTAGAGATGCTCTCTCGAAGATCAATCATTGTATATCGATTATCAATGACCACCTTTTTAATCTGTGGTTTTAATTTAGTAGACCAAAATGACAGATCAATATGTCAAAAGTAAATTAATTTGTTCTGTTTCAAACATAAACACGATGTTGCTATGATTCTACTTCGATTAAATTAATGCTAAAATAAAATATTTTGTTCCCAACGAACAATGTGTAACGTTTTAGTTTGCAACATTTAAAAATAGAGTTTAAGTACTTAAAAAGTAAAAATATGGCTATTGAAGTCGTGAAATGGTTATGAGAACAATTCACTAGAGTTGCGTCGTAAATGTCATTTCAATCGTTAAATGAGAGATTTTCTGACAAGTGAAAAAACATTGTTCAGTAGATGGCGTGGGTAAAAAATACGTCTTTGTTTTACTGGCTACTTGCTTATTTGATGTCAAAAACCTGAGACAGTGACGTATTTTTTACCAACGCCTCTTTTGAACTAATATTTTCTCACTTGTGAGAAAATCCCTCATTCGACTAGTAAGTACATTTTGTGAGTTTGTTTTGTTCATTATATTTTCATCATAATCGGCCATATTCATCATAAGTTCCATTAAAATGTTCACGGAACTAATTCCATGAAAAAAATATGCATGAATAACGTTTATGTTGCACATTTTCAATGTTTTGGAAGTGATAAATATCGAACATCCATTATTTATCACTAGATATTATATTATGGACATCGTCGTCGATATCGATATTTATGTAATATGAGCGAGAGCGACACTGTCAAATCTTTTGTGACATTCACATTGACAATTCCTTGAAAGATGGCGAGTTCACCTGGTAATAAAATCAATGAGGTCACTTTTAAAAACCTATTAAGAATTAAACAGTGTCCGCTTGAATTTATTATTTTTAAAAAGCATATTATAATATAATTAAAATTAACGTACACGTCAAATGTTTGTTGGTTATAGGGCGGTCTAGAACAATCTCCTTTTACCTACTTAATGAAAGCATTTGAATTTGACACAATTTGAGTAGGTACCTACAGACAGAATTTTTAAAAATAATTTTTCAAATCAGAAGTTGAAATACTATCAAAGAAATTTGACAGATTGTGGTAACTTGATGTGCGGCCAGCACATCAAGTTACCACAATCTGTCCTTACAAAAAATTAAAAAAAAAAAAATGGAATTGAATTAAGAGTTAAAAAATATATATAAATTGTTATTATTATTTATTTATTTTATTTCAGACAATACAATTAAAAAATATTTATCAAATTAAATTAAATTAAAGAGAAAATATACGATATACTAATTCCGTGGTTGTTACCATATTTGTAACAGGAATACCCTCATGAACGTGTGAATGATGTGGCCACAATCAAGAGACCTGCTGAACCACCAAAGTTGCAAACTGCTAAAAAAAAGAGAGAATATAAACGAGTACATCCTATGTCACTTAGATCTCGGCGCCTGAGCAAGCATGTAGCAGAATGCTGTGCTCCTCTCAGTAAGGTGACCTTGAAACGAAGGCGCAACTCTTCTGACGAGGATGAACCTCTCATATTCCAGAAAGCTCGCCTAAAGCAGATGTCAACGCAACTGAGCAATACAAATCACATAACTGCAAGCAAGAGTGGCCCCAAGGAGAACATTTCCATGCAGAACATACCCAAGGAGAGCGCTTCAAATCAGATTGTTGTAAGAAAGAGTGCTCCTAAAGAGAACATTCCCAAAGAGTATATAGCCAAGGAGAGCACTTCGAATCAGATTGTGGTAAGGAAGAGTGCTCCCAAGGAGAGCACTTCAAATCAGACCGTTGCAAGGACGAGCGCTCCCAAGGAGAACACTTCAAATCAGACCGTTGCAAGGAAGAGCGCTCCCAAGGAGAGCACTTCAAATCAGACCGTTGCAAGGAAGAGCGCTCCCAAGGAGAGCACTTCAGATCAGATTGTTGTTAGGAAGAGTGCTCCCAAGGAGAGCACTTCAAATCAGACCGTTGCAAGGACGAGCGCTCCCAAGGAGAACACTTCAAATCAGACCGTTGCAAGGAAGAGCGCTCCCAACGAGAGCACTTCAAATCAGACCGTTGCAAGGAAGAGCGCTCCCAAGGAGAGCACTTCAGATCAGATTGTTGTTAGGAAGAGTGCTCCCAAGGAGAGCACTTCGAATCAGATTGTGGTAAGGAAGAGTGCTCCCAAGGAGAGCACTTCGAATCAGATTGTGGTAAGGAAGAGTGCTCCCAAGGAGAGCACTTCAAATCAGACCGTTGCAAGGAAGAGCGCTCCCAAGGAGAGCACTTCAGATCAGATTGTTGTTAGGAAGAGCGCTCCCAAGGAGAGCACTTCAGATCAGATTGTTGTTAGGAAGAGTGCCTCCAAGGATAGCACTTCAAATCAGATTGTGGTAAGGAAGAGCGCTCCCAAGGAGAGTACTTCAGATCAGATTATTGTAAGGAAGAGTGCCTCCAAGGAGAGCACTTCAAATCAGACCGTTGCAAGGAAGAGCGCTCCCAAGGAGAGTACTTCAGATCAGATTATTGTAAGGAAGAGTGCCTCCAAGGAGAGCACTTCAAATTTGAGTGTTGTAACTAAGAGTGCTCCCAACGAGAACATACCAAAGGAGAGCACTTTAGATGAGACCGTTGTAAGGAAGAGTGCTCCCAAGGAGAGCCCTTCAAATCAGATTGTTGTAAGGAAGAGTGCTCCTAAGGAGAACATTCCCAAGGAGAGCACTTTAAATCGGTCCGTTGTAAGGAAGAGTGCTCCCAAGGAGAACATTCACAAGGAGAGCACTTCAAATCAATTTGTTGTTGATAACAGTGCTCCTATGGTGAACATTCCTAAACTGAATCCCACCAAAGAAACCAAATCTCCTAAAAACAAACCTTGCTTGAAGAGAAGTTTAAAAGAGATTGATAAAGGAAATGTCAAGCAGAAGCGAATTCATAAAAAATCTTTGGAGCATGGTACGCATGTCGTATCAGAGTTGTCCCCCGTAGGAGAACACGACATACCAGAATTAGAAGTCGAAATCAGCATCAAGGAAGAACTGGACGCTGAGGACGATAAGGTTGACAGGTTTAAACCAGATGCTATCGTAGAAGTCCAGAATGACCCGCGAACACCCGTTCTGGATGATCCCGTTGCCACGCAGAACCCAGTTGCCACGCAAGACCCAGTCGCCACGCAGGACCCAGTCACCACCCAGGACCACCCAGTCGCCACACAGGACCCAGTCGCCACCCAGGACCCAGTCACCATGTATAACCCAGTCGCCATGTATAACCCAGTCGCCGCGCAGGACCCAGTCACCATGCAGGACCCAGTCACCACGCAGAACCCAGTCGCCTTATATGACCCACATTCCGATTTTTCCAGTTGGGATGATTTTGAAGATATATACGACGAATCGGATGATGGCGAAGTCCAATCAATATTACAAGGTAGTCAGAGGATTAGTTTTAAGAAGAAGTGTGCGAAGGTCCTAAGATTGAAAGGTTTCGTAAATGTTAAAGCTAAGGCTGCGTGCGACAGGGATGTTAAATCTATTTTGCCTAAAGATGTGACTAAAAAGGCTGAAGGCGTCAGGGTTGTCGAATCGATTGTGACTAAACAGGAAGTGACTAGTAATCTTTCGGACGATTCGATTTTGCATAATGTGCTGATGGCCAACAATGATGTTGCCGAGGACACGGTTGGCCATTTTTCCCAACTCCCAAGGATCCAAAATGTCATGACGATTCAGCAAGGCGAACCAATCGATGAAGACACGAGGGATTCACCGATTGCGAACCGACGAATAGCTTCTCCAGGTTAGTAATAACTTCAGCATTAATTTTCTGGTTTTTATGTGTCTACTAGCTGCTGCTCATGGCTCTGCCCGCGTCAATGTTGCAAAATATTCATACAAACTTCCACCCCATATTTCACTATTTTAGGGGGGGAGTTTACTAAGATTCTGACTCTTAGCTGACGTCTACTACTCACTATCTACCTCTGTGCCAATTCTCATCTTCGTCTCTCACGGATCTTCAGTCAACTCATGGACCTATCCATGAGTTGACTGTCCACTGATTGAGTGAATGTATGAATGAGTGACTTTTCCCTTTTAAATATTTGTACAGATTTGTATAGATATACAGCCAATAGTATTAGGCACCCAACAAATGATCGTATTTCACACACTTGGGATGAAAAATAAAACTAAGATTGCTGTCTTTGTAATATATATTGATTAAGAATAAAAATATTATTAATATTTGGTGGATCCCCCCTACGCTTATATCAGCGCAGCAATCCTTTAAGGCACACTGCGTATAAGCTTTGTGCACTCTTTAGGACTTATACAAATACAAATACAAAATAGTTTTATTGGGTCAATTAGAACACATTACATTTCAATGTGTTTGGAGCCCCCCTTTAGGCAAACAATGCCTGTATTAGAAGGCTCACTTATGGCACCCCACTCTCTTGTTAAGGCATTTTTAATGCTGCTTTTGTTGTAATGCTGTGCTCCCGTATCTTGCGTGGGGTTCACATCTGGACGCTGCGCCGGTCAGTCCAGCAAGACAATGTTTTTATTTCTAAACCAAGCCATCGTGGTCACCGATTTATGACATGGAGCATTATTCTGCTTGGAAGTTGAAGCCGTCTAAGTTGCCGTCTAAAAGTCGCCACCGAAAGCGCATTTTCGGTGGCGACCAGCAAAAACATCAAGACCGCATCTAGCACATTGATGTACTGTTCGCTGTTCATGCTGCCTTTGCAAACAAACATTTCGCCAACCTCATTGGCAGCCTTGTAGCCCCAGATCAAAATGCTGCTGCTTACGTGTTTGACGTCAGGTATCACACAACCTGTATGGTATTCCTCACCGACACACCGCCTCACAAACGTCACACCCGGTATTCCGAATAACTAAAAACATTTTAAAAAACACTCAATATAAGATTGGTTGTATTTGTTACAAAAAGCAACGGAATAATTAGTAATTGTTGTTGTTTTCTACCGATTATATAAAAACTTGCTTCAAAGTTCGATTCGTCAGGCCATCGTTTTGTGGGGATGCCTAATACTTTTAGCCACGGCAATATATCTTTTAACACACAGCAATTCATCATTCATTCAGAGAATTTATTCCGGAATAATAAATTAATATAAAATCTATTATTTGTCAGTTCGTAAAAAAGCATTTTTTTTTTATTATTTTTCAATAACGTACAGACGCCAGCACATCAAGCAATCCCTAACTGTCAAATTTTCTCAATTAAAAATGAACCTTATCTCTTTGCAATGAAGTTGAAATACTATCAAAGAAATTTGACAGATTGTGGTTACTTGATGTGCTGGCCTCTGTACATATTTTTTATTCTTACATTTTTACTCGCGAAACTTATATGAAGTAAAATTGTTTTTATTTTTCCATTAATCGAATTATATTAATGGAAAAAACGTTCAAAGCGATTGTCCAAAACTCCAAATAGCAGCCTTTAGCAGATCAGGCTGTATTTATGACATAATTTGTTTTAAGAATACTGGTACTAGCTTTAACAGTTACTTTCTTTTTAAAAGGTCCCGCTTAATTAAATTCTGATATTGTTTGTTTTCGGGACGTCACATCTAAGGTCCACTGCATCTAAGCCGCTCCCTCGGGCATAAAAATAAAAGCAGCGGTGATCTAAAGGCAACCAAAACAACAGTAAATGAATGAGATAGATTAGTAATACAACTCATGTAACCTTCATTACCTACCTTATTTAAACAAAACATTTTATTCTTGTATCAACTCTACTTTGTCGTATGTCTAGAGGCAAAAGAGGTATAATATCCTCACACAAGTCTTTAAATAATTCTCAGTTCCCTATATAAGTCAACATCAGGAGTAGTCGTAAACTGTAAAGATTGGCGCAAGTATCGCCTGGCGTTTGATCGCGCTTCCGCTTTTTCTGTAAAGCTGCTTAGGGTATTAAAAAGCCGCCTGTGCTTCCAATTATTTTTAATGAAGTTTCGTCGACAGCACGATAAATATTTTGGGGTGTTTTCTCGTGGTCCTACAATTTTGTCCTGCCAGTAGGACTACGAAGAACTTATGTTATTGCTGTTGACTGTTGCTGCTAAAGTTTTGAAACTAATATATAAAGAAATTGACTAGGTGTGGGACGTGTCTCAGTTTCAGTCTTCATAATGCCTACTTCTTCTTTTTGCTTTTTGCATTTCATTTAATATAATATCAATATATTATATTAAATGAAATTTAAAAATTATATTTTTAGGAATCAGGAGTGGTGATGATTAAAAAAAACAACACGATACACAAAATAAGGTTATCACAATTTATTCATTAATTACACGTTTATTAATTACTAAGGAACGCAATCACATCCAATAAAAACAACACCAATTCTAATCGACACAATATACAAGTAAAACAGCAAAGATAAATAGCAAGTAGTTAATTAAATAGAAAATAAAGTCTTACTACAGCCCTTGAGCGATGTTGCCGCCACGAGTGACACCCGACAAGTGAAACTGTCAATGGCGCGCACGCTGCTTTTATAGGCGATCAAAAATCATCATTACTTTATTCCTAACACGGCCTTTCCTGATGCTAAGTCGTCCTCGACTTGAATGTTTCGGGGCATGACTTCAGTGCGACGGTCCTGCCATGTCCCTGCCTCCAGCTGTCGGTCCAGCTGCTGGCTCAATCTCCGATTCGGGCTCCAGGTCAATCTCCAGGCTAGGCATGGACAGCCCTACCGTCACAGGAATAGGCTCGTTATCTTCAGAGTGAATTGAGCCATCCTCATGATTATCAGTTTCATTATCTGAAAAAGTATGCGATGGTAATTCACACGTTATCAAAACGCTAATCATGCAAGCATTCAAGGAATTAAAAGATGATAACTCGGAGAAGCAAAATATAAGACAGACAGCGTCCCGGCTGTCCTATATTATTGCCAAATACTTTACCACAGCGACTGACGCTGCCTTGATGTCAAATATAAGCGTTGGGCGACACACGCCTTTGAGGTCGGGCTAATCCGGGCGACACGCGCCGTTGGGACTAACCCGTGGGACTAACCCAGGCGACAAACGCCAAGTGGGACTAACCCAGGCGACAAACGCCAAGTGGGACTAACTCAGGCGACAAACGCCAAGTGGGACAAACCCAGGCGACAAACGCCAAGTGGGACTAACCCAGGCGACAAACGCCAAGTGGGACTAACCCAGGCGACTAACGCCATGTGTTGGGCGACTAACGCCATTGTTGGGCGACTAACGCCATTGTTGGATGGCTAACACCATTAGGTCCACCTACGCTCCCCTAGGAGCGCCAACATGTTGGGCCCCGTCTCCATGCTGGGCAGCGCCTCTCTGATGGGCACTCATCCCAACTACGTCTGAAATCATAGATGTTAGACAAGCATAGAAGTCGTACTTACTTTCAAAAAAGATAGCACAAGTTTCTGGGCACCATTCCCCTTTCCATGGTACCATGTACTGAGAGGCTGCTTGAGTGGTTTTTCCACAGCCTCCACTAAGCAGTTTTAGCTCATATCGACCATTAGGGAGAACTTTGGTCACTCTGTATGGTCCTCGCATCCCAGGGTCTAGCTTGCCCGTTGACTGCGAGTACTTAATGACGAAGGTAAGGTCATCGACCTTATATTCGCGTGGCGGACGTCTGGACTTATTGACCGAGGCATCCTGCTGGTCTTGATTCCTCTTTAGAAGTTCACTGGCCCTGCTTCGACAAACTTCTCGTAAGGCTTCTCTGTTGGTCTCTGGAGTAGTCGCAGCTAGGTCTCGTACCAGCGACCGTATGGCCGGGGTAGTGGCATCGGTCCCGATCATTAAGTTCATCGCCGAAGTTTGAGTGGTCTTCTGCTTACTGATATTTAGTACCAGCTGCAACTTCCAAAGCGTGGTTGCCCAGGACGCGTTCTTGTGTCCTACTTCAATGCGAAGCATGTTAAGCACGGTTCTTATGTACCGCTCCACTTGACCATTCGAGCTATGCATTTCAGGGGTGATGTAGTGTAGGTCGGACCCAAGTTCAGATATCCACTGAACGAAATCTGCTGACTCGAACATCCTACCCCTATCAGTGACCAGCAACTTGGGAACGCCAAATAGAGAAATGGCTTGAGACATTACTCGCTTAAGTTCACTAGTATCTTGGCGGGTAATAGGGTACAGAAGACAAAACTTTGTGAAGCCGTCAACCAGCACTAAAACAAATTTGTAGCCTTCCGACTCGGGTAACGGTCCCAGGGCATCGACGTGTATGGTGTCAAAAGGTGTGTTAGGCTTCGGCCATGACGAAATATTCTGCAGCGGTGCTCGGGGTACTCGCTTTTTAGAAACGCAAGTTAAACAATGGGAGATATACTTGGACACAAACTGGCGGAGGCCGGGAAACCAAAAATGTTTTAGGATGAGGTGTAAGGTTTTATCAGGGCCAATATGTTCATGCTCATCATGAAAGATGCGCAATAAACTAAGCCGATGGCCCTTAGGTATGAAGCAGAGGAAACGGGCTTCTTCGCCAATTGGGGTGTACTTATAGTACAGCAAGTCATTTTTTAGTACGTAACGATTCGAATCGAGCTGCCCTTCCGATAGTTTTTGTATCAAGTCTTTCGTTTCGTGGTCTGCATTTTGCGCTATTTGTGCCCAGTTGCGAGGTTTTGTTATTTGATTGACTGGGACAACAGGATTTCGGCTGAGGTAGTCAGCGTGGGGCAACAATACTCCTTTTCTATATTCGATGGAAAAGTGGAAGTCTTGTAAATAGATCCACCATCTAGCCACGCGAGGGAGCAAGTCTTTCTTACGTTCAGTAGATTTGAGGGCGTTACAGTCTGTGACGACCCTGAACTGCAAGCCCACCAAGTAATGGCGGAAATGCTGCAAGGCCTTCACGACCGCTAACGTCTCCAACTCGTAACTGTGATATTTGCTCTCTGCTCCCTGCGTGACCTTACTGAAGTATGCCACCACACGCTTCCCCCCATCAGCGTGTGTTTGTAAAAGTACTGCCCCGTAACCGGCAGAACTTGCGTCTGTATGAACCTCTGTGGGGAGTTCAGGGTTGAAGATTGTGAGAACAGGTTCACTGGTTAGGCATCGTATTAAATCCTGGCGAACCTGTTCCTGTTCCTGACCCCAACGAAACGCGACCCCTTTTCTAGTGAGGTGGGCAATACACGAAGTCTTTGTTGCATAGTTTTTTATGTATTTGCGGAAATATCCAGCAAGTCCCAATAACTGTCGGACTTGCTTTACGTTTCCGGGAATCGGGGAATTTTCTAATGCTACTACTTTTTGTGGACTCGGCCGCACCTGACCAAAGCTTACTATTCGACCTAAGTATTCTACCTCCGTTGTCAGAAAAGAGCATTTCTTCAGGTTTATCGAAAAACCTGATTCCGTAAGTGTTTGTAATACTCTTCTGAGTAAGGCAATACCGTCTTCCAAAGTGTTGCTTAAAAGAAGGACATCATCAGTGTAAACCAGGGCATTTCCGGCGTCAATAAATTCGCGGAGGGTCCGGTTGATGATTCTTTGATAGACGATCGGGGAGTTCGTCAAGCCATATGGCATCTTAAGGTATTCGTAGTGTCCTTCTGGCGTGACGAATCCCGTCACGTGCACGGACTCTTCTTTAATCTTAATTTGGTGGAAGCCGGTTGCCATATCTAAACTAGTGAAGAAGGAGAAGCGTCCTAACCGGTCAATGTGGTCGTCTATCAAGGGTAGAGGGTATCTCTCCTTTTCAGTAATGCGGTTAAGCGCCCTATAATCAACGCACATGCGGTCGGTTCCGTCCTTCTTCTTCACCAGTATTATAGGGCTAGCGTACTCGGATCGTGACTCCCTGATAATGCCTTTGTCCAGTAAGTCTTGGATTATCTCGCGCACTTTCAGTTTTTCGTCGTAAGAAAGTTTGTAAGGCCGGTACACAATAGGCGCGGTGCTAGTTAGCTTAATTTCCATTTCGCCTGTTGTGACCGTGCTCGTCGCGGTTCCAGAGATAAGAAATTCTGAGAATTGTTGGACTATGGACATCAGAGAATCTCGCACAGTGCCTTGTACTGGGGTGTTAATCAAAGTTTGATCGAGACATTGGACTTCATTAACATGAACGCAAGTGTCACTTGTTCGGGTGAGGTACTGCCTGTCTTTAGTCCGTACATATGTGACGCCGTCGCGGTTGAGAACGTCGGTTCCAATGATAATAGCCGTATTCATGCATGACTTGGGTACTATCACCAAGTCTGCTTCTATGGATATACCACTGAGCTCGATAGTGACGGTTATGAAAGACGAAGCTATGATTTCGCGTTCGCTTATGCCTTTTAGAACGCAATGTGTCGGTTTAATTTGGCAACTAAGGTATTTCAAAACGTCAGAGGAAATCAGCGACACGTTTTGGGCTCCGCTGTCTATCAATACGTCCATAGGAATACCTTGAACTACGGCTGAAACAACATCTGTTTTATTATGTGGGGCGTCTACGCATAGATTAACGCTTCGCTGATTTCTGGGCTCTGAACGGTTCTTAGCAAAACACGTTTCTTCCGTGTGTCCCTTTTTCTTGCAAAACGAACACTGTATTCCGTATTTGGCAACGGTGCTATCTGTGGCTGGACTATGTGTAGCTGGCTTGGCAACGGAAGCGTCAGTTGGTCCCTTAAAAGGTTTCTTGCAATGACGACTCAAGTGCCCGCGCTGATTGCACTTGTAGCACTTAGGCCCGTGGTCAGAGGATGAGTTCGGTGTTACGCGCTTTTTACTTGATCCGCCGTGAAACTCTGTTTTAGCTCGGGTTGGTTTTGTGTAAATTGAAAGGAATGACACTAAGTCTTCCGTTGCCAAGTTCGCATTTGCCGCGGCTGCCCTAATTTGCGGGTTGTCAATACCGCGTATCACTATCAAGGTTCGCAACTCATCGGTAAGACCCTTAACTATTCTTAAACGCAATAAGGTACGCCGGGCGTACTCGGCATATGTTGCGAATTTGTCGGATGTCGTATTCATTGTCTCGAATAGGATATTTGCATAGTCCAACTTCCGAGGGCAAAGAGGTTTGAATTCCAGTTTAAAGTTTGACCAAGATCGGTCATTGGTGACCCATTCGCTTAACCAAACTTTAGCATCGCCTTTGAGGCAAGAAGCTACTCGCGACAGGCACTCATGGTCGCCCCAGCCGTTCGCGATCATCGCACGGTCCACTTCGTCACACCACACATCTATGTCGTGTATGTTGGGATCGAAATTAGACACATAGTAACTACGTGACCTTACAGGCTGTAAGGATCTCAAAGCTTCCGCGAGCATGGTTACAGTGGACGGCGTTTCGGAACCGCGCGCGACTGGGTCGTTTGTACGAGTGGTATTTGAAAAGCCCTCGGAGTTGTTTGCACAGACTCGCTGCGGAACATCGCTCAAGTCTACGGGGCTATGAGAACGTGGAGTGATCTCCTGAACTAGGTCCCCACGGCCGGGTCCGCTGTACCCATCCGTCGATGAGGTCATCAAAATGTCACCTGACGATGCGTTTGTACCGGAACGCTCGATAGCACTAAGTCTTGTCATAATGTTGCTCAGTGTAGATTGCAACGAGCTACTAGTGTGTGGCACAACAGATGGGCACCGGGGACGCGACGGTGTTCCGCGTGATTGGGTCAGTATAGATCTCGAACGACGGCGGTCACGAGCGTCGTGACGACGGTAAGACGAACTATGCTTAGAACGGCTACGGTCACGAGCATCGCGGCGACGGTGATACGAACTATCTTTTGAACCACTACGTTCCCGACGGCGACTTTGCCGTTGCCTCTGACGCGAGCTACGTACCGATTCACTACTAGTTGACCTACCTCGCGAGACGTCCCTAGACCGATCCCGAGAACGACGGTGGTCACGCCTTCGTGGCATGCTTAGCACAAAGTTTGATCGGTCACAACTATACGCACTTAACAATAACAACAATCACGCACTTAAGAATAACAAATCAAAACAAATGACAAATATAAATTACGAAAAACTTTGTAGGGTGTTTCTAACGGTCAAAATGTGATTATAATTACGTTCCTTACGAGTTTACGTTTTAGTGGGCTATCAAGTTCTTATCCCACTTCTGATTTTAGGAATCAGGAGTGGTGATGATTAAAAAAAAACAACACGATACACAAAATAAGGTTATCACAATTTATTCATTAATTACACGTTTATTAATTACTAAGGAACGCAATCACATCCAATAAAAACAACACCAATTCTAATCGACACAATATACAAGTAAAACAGCAAAGATAAATAGCAAGTAGTTAATTAAATAGAAAATAAAGTCTTACTACAGCCCTTGAGCGATGTTGCCGCCACGAGTGACACCCGACAAGTGAAACTGTCAATGGCGCGCACGCTGCTTTTATAGGCGATCAAAAATCATCATTACTTTATTCCTAACAATATATATACTTTAGCTTTGGCAACTTAAAAGCGAAGCTTATGTTTATAAGAAATCACTTGCTTGTTTTTGTTAATCTAAATTTTGGGTTTCAACTCAACTCAAGTTGCCAAAGCCAAAGTGCCCATTTTTATATGAAATAAAAAATATATAAGGTGTTAAAAAATTAACTCTAAGAATTTCGTGGGAGCATTGTACTCATCGTAACGAACAACTTTTACTATGGGATGAACCCTGAAATCGCGAAAAAAATATGAGCTGTTCCATACATTTTATTGAGTTACGTGTGCATAAATGTATGGAACAGCTCATATTTTTTTCAATAGTATAAATAAAAAGAAGTAAGCAATATGAAGACTGAAACTAAGACACCCCCACACCTAGTCTTTTTACAGGAGGTACCTATATGTTGGTTTCATAACTTCAGTAGGACCAACAGCAATAACATACCCTCGTGGTCCTACTGGTAGTACAAAATAGTAGGACCGTTCGTTCTCACTAGTTCTATTCATTAGTTCGATCGTCGAACTAGTGAGAATTATTTTTCTAGTTTGTTCGACCGTAGTATTTTATTTTGTGTTCTCACTTGTTCGATTTCTTAGTTCGATCCGTTAACTTATTATTTTTAATCAAGACACAAAAACAATAAATATGTGTGATATGTGTAATAAAGATCACAAATACACGCGTTGCATATGTACATATAAAAATTAAAAACGCTTATAAATGTATAATTAGTGATTTATTGGTCAAAGACTACTACAATAAATCACTAACTAACGAACGAACTAGTGAGAACGAACGGAGAAAACACTCATATTTTGATGTTGTCACGCTTGCTTATTTCAATGCTAATTGCAAAAACACTTTGGAAGTATGGACGACTCTCAAATTGTGTTGGCATTCATTCTCAGCTTGGATCTGAACTGATAGTCTGTAGGTGATTTGGAATAAGAAACGCCCGTCACTTCTGCGGAAATAACGGGTTTCGTGCTTAGATCGGTAGAGATACCGATTTCAAAAATCACATACTAATGTTATAATTTCCAAAAGTAACTCTGTGTGTTACCTTTTCTCGACTTAACCACCGAACAGATTTCGTTAGCATTTGGCAGAGAGACAGATTGCAATCCGGGGAAAGACATTTTGTGTCTCAAAAATATCTCGTGATATTGCGATATAACCAATCCCTATGCGAACTAACTCGCGGGCTAGTATTATACACAGCATATATAGCACACGTCATATTGTATTATACACAGCATATATAGCACACGTCATATTGTATTATACACAGCATATATAGCACACGTCATATTGTATTATACACAGCATATATAGCACACGTCATATTGTATTATACACAGCATATATAGCACACGTCATATTGTATTATACACAGCATATATAGCACACGTCATATTGTATTATACACAGCATATATAGCACACGTCATATTGTATTATACACAGCATATATAGCACACGTCATATTGTATTATACACAGCATATATAGCACACGTCATATTGTATTATACACAGCATATATAGCACACGTCATATTGTATTATACACAGCATATATAGCACACGTCATATTGTATTATACACAGCATATATAGCACACGTCATATTGTATTATACACAGCATATATAGCACACGTCATATTGCTCTCAATTGACCATATACGAGATTTGTTTAAATTCTAATAGCAACAGCTATTAAAATTTAAACAAATCTATCAAACACCTCAGCTGCAAATTGCAAAGAACAAGAATAAATTTATTTAGCGGACAGCGATAGTGTTTTTTAGCGTACATGTAGAATCCAATGACCTATATCACTACATAGTATAAAACAAAGTCGGTTTTTCTGTCCCTATATCCCTATGTGTGCTTAAATCTTTAAAATTACGCAACAGATTTTGATGCGGTTTTTTTTAATAGATAGAGTGATTGAAGAGGAAGGTTTATGTGTATAATATGTCGACATATTATGCGGGCGAAGCCGCGGGCGGAAGCTAGTATTTTATAAACCCTTCCACAACAGCACTGATTTGAAAAATCAATAAATACATAAATATTGCAATTAACCAAATCCTCTTATTTTCCTGCAGATAGTTTTACATCTCTAATGATGTATATTTAAAAGTCAGGTAATTTTACGGATACCTAAGCTTGTTTGGAAGATAGGGTTATCTGACGAAACTAAAATCGAGCCATAGCACAAGCGTAACCAGTCCGTTTATTTGCATTTGCCTTCCTGTTTCAGAACCTGGACCAAGCGGCTTGCAATTTACAAACTTCAATTCTAGGTCCAAAATATACAACGCGACCTACAATGATCAGCGAGCATACGCAGGCAGCGATACAGATGATGAGTCTCTCCTTCAAGATGTCATGTATAACACATCAGAGAACACACCGAAGACTTGCGTCGCGGAACAGTTGCGCACTGACCACGACGTCATAAACGCTTCTCAGGAAATGCTAGACTCACGCTGCAAGCTGTGTAAGCCGTGTATCAGGGTTGACAAACTGATGAAAATTTCGAGTTTACTTAATTATCAAATTGCACTAATTACCAAGATACGGAAACCAACGGCAGGAGAAGGTAAAACAGACGATTTAATGGGAACTGACAACGTTGACGCGGATTTGACGAAAAATAACCTAACCTTGCTACTACCAAATCAACCTGATTTCATGCTGAAAATAGGAAGCAACACAGAACACGGCAAAATCGTCTTTTGGGGCCTTTTGATGCCCAAGTGTATGAAAAACAAACGCCCGTTCTCAATTGAAAAACAAGAAAATTTACTTGACGAACTTATTAAGACCTACCAATATGTCGATTCAGCGGGTCGTGAGGAGAACAACACAGAGATTCAAGATGTCAACTCAGATGGTCGAAACGACAACACAGAGATTAGAGACGTCAACTCAGATGGTGGTAACGACAATACAGAGATTAGAGACGTCAACTCAGATGGTCTTAACGACAATACAGAGATTAGAGACGTCAACTCAGATGGTCTTAACGACAATACAGAGATTAGAGACGTCAACTCAGATGGTGGTAACGACAATACAGAGATTAGAGACGTCAACTCAGATGATCTTAACGACAATACAGAGATTCAAGATGCCAACTCAGATGGTCGTAACGACAACACAGAGGGTCGAAATGACGACACAGAGACTCGAAGCCACAATCTGGAGAGACAAAATGACAATTCGGGGACACGAAACATAAGTACATCATCCGACAGCACTGCTGAGTTGAGCGATGATACTAATGCTCAAGAAATATCAACCCACCGTAAAGTCAGAAGAAGAAAATCTAAACGACTAGCTATTGAGAGGATGTTAGCTGAAGCAAACGAGCGTATGAGAGAGGAAAAGGAAAGAGAGATTGCCCGCCTCGAGGAAGAGAATAGACAGAAAATAACACGGATAACGGAGGAGAAGAACCACGCTGTCGCGGAGGCGTCCCGCGTCCACGAGCGGTATACCCAGATGGAGAAGGATACTGAGCTACAAATTGCTCGCCTCAAGATGACGATCGAAGAAAAAGTATTATCTAACATAGAGGCGAGAAATCGTCTGTGCTCTGAAGTCGACGGTATGGCAGAAACCCTTGCCAAAGAACAGGATGCCAAGCTAATGGATCTGGATGAACTTGCAAATGAAAATGCGCCTGGCACCAGCAGAGCCTTGCTGCCAAAGGATGGCGGGTTGCTAGTAAGCGCTCCTGTTTACTACCCTGCCGAAGAAGAGTTTAATGTAAGTATTACCTAACCAAACTTTTGTATCTGTCCTGATCACTTTTAAATATGTAAGTTGAGCTTTAATATCTACTGGTGAACATGCAAAATAGTTTTTTTCATGATATACATTAAAATTTATAATATCAATTGCGTGTTAGAGACGGGACTTGTTTCATTGTAATTATAAAGTAATTCAATTTAATAAATAACTTCCAGGACCCAATTGCCTATTATGAAAAGATTTTCTCAGAAGGAATTAAATATGGGATCTGTAAGGTGATTCCCCCTGATGGTTGGAAGCCAACCTTTCAAGTGGATGACGAAATGAGGTTCGATGTAATGAACCAAAACATTTCGCGACTATACAACCGCTGGGGACCGGCTGCGCGAGAACTTTGCGCTATTAAGTTGTGTCTCGCGCAACAAAAAGTTAATTTTACACGACCACCATTGGTAAGTAATTTTTTTATCTTACAAATTTCTCTTTGTTGGGTTGGTCTCACCCGGAGAACTTCGTTCGCACAAAACCTCTATTCGACGCGTCAGAATGATGACTGAAAGGTGTTACAGCTAACGTATAACTACCAGTGGCGTAATAAGTGGCACCCCCGGCCCAAGAGGCGGCGAACTCAAAAGTGACCTAACATTTAAAAAAAAATTGTAAAAAATATACATTTGGGGCCCCATGGATTTGCCAAGGGCCTCAGATGGTATAGTTACGCCACTGATAACTACCATACGTTATTTTATTATAGCAATCAATAAATATCTGTAATAGAGAACTACATTTTCCAGCTGGATGGTGTTGAGGTAAACTTGCCGAAGTTATACCATCTCGTGCAACGGCATGGCGGTCTAGAAACAGTGTATAACAAAAAGCGATGGGGCAAGGTCGCAGAAGATATGAAATTTAATAAAGGACCTAATACTGAGAGGAGACTCGACCAGATCTACGTAAAATATCTGCTACCATACGACACGCTTTCTCATCGTAAGTATTCTTGTTAAATAGTCACAAGTTCTATGCACTTTCTTTACTTATTATTTTAGTTTTCCCTAATAATTATATTCCTTACTAAGAAACTTTTATTTAATTCTTTGTCTACAGAGGAGCGCCAAGATATTATGCGCAAAGTCGAGATCGCATGGAACCGAAAGAATCAAAAGCTTCTGGATCGCGCGCTGAATCCGCTAAACCGCCAGAAGCGATTGCTTGGCTTATCGGAATCTTCTGACGATGAGACAGAAGACGAACACACGGTGGCCGCTCTCAATGAGGCAGAAGACTGTATCACCAAGGGCCCGGTCATGAACCGTGCTAAATTCAAAAAGGTACCCAATTTTGAACATTGACAATAAATTTATAATAGAGTAAGTAATACTAAATGTGTCACCAGTGACGGGCGATTCATGACACCAAGGGGTCAATACTTTTCGCTTATGTAATTTACCTTAGTAGGGATGGGCCGAAATTCTTGCCCATTCTTCTCCACACGAAACTACCTTTTGGAACGGGCGACTAGAATCAATTCTATTTCTTGTTCATTTTGACGTTCAAAAGTGCCTTACTTGTGCCTATTTGAAATAAATGATTTGACTTTGACTTCGGTTCACATTCGGTTCAACCGAAATTCGGCAGGTTGAATCGAACTGTCGAAATTCGGTTCAGATGCCGAACATTCGGCACAAGAAAAATAATACCTACTGTGCAAGTAGGTATTATTTCAACTGAAATTCAATAGAATTAGAATAATATTACTGTTAAATATTTAAATTATGTCTTTTACTAAGTCATGGTCATTTATTTTAGATATGAAGATTGTAAATGTAAACCTTAAATTACAGTTTTGCATTAGTTTTGAAAATCTTTGCCAAATTACAAAAAAAATATTACAAAAATGAAATAAACTTGGTATTCTTCTAAAAAACATGTGGATTACAAAAGCGCGGTGTGGGGACTGGGTACATCTAGCAATAATATTGAAGTAAATGCGTAAAGAAGTCACGACGTGTCGCTCTCGAGAAAGCGCTTGAAATTGATCCGAAGTTTGATTCGGTTCAAAACCACATTCGGCCCCTCTCTACTTATTATTACCAAGCTACTCGTTTATAGTTACATAAATATGATTTTCCGGGCGCCTGTTTTTCTAAAAAAGTGAAAAATGTTTCGGTACTAAGAAAACGCACACGGGTAGAAGAAGAATAATTGTCGTTTGTGCCCATGGTTATGACTGTCGTGATACACTTTGCATGCGCCTTCATAAGAAAATTTCAGTTTCGCGGATTACCCTGGCGCTTTATCCATAAGTAGATTGGTGCAAAATTGTGGTAGGTTATTAAAGAGACCTTCTGGCCCACAGATTGCTACCATGATGTACGAAAACACATTCGGACAAGGCTCGGAGACGACCAACCCTCCCGACTTGAATAAAATCGAGGAGCATTACTGGCGCCTCGTGACGCTGGGCACCGAGCACGTGTCCGTGCACACCGCGGCCATTGACACCGGCGAAGAAGGCTATGGCTTTACTAAGAATAAATCGGACCAGTATGGACGCCATCCATGGAACCCTAAGGTACACATACCTTACTCTGTGCTCTGTAATGTATCTATTTGACTTCGTAAGGCTAAGGCTTACCGTATTTACTTTTTTTTTTTGCTTTACAATAACTTTAAACTCCACAAAAGTCTAAAGTATCTGTCAAATCATTGATCTTAATTTTATCAAAAAAAAAAATACTTTGAAGTTTTATGATAAAAAATCACTTAACAAAAAATTACTGGGTTGACTATACTATGTCACACGAAACATTTGTCACATTTCTACACCCTCAAAATTCATTCCAGATGGTTGACAAAAACCCAAGGAACGTGCTGAAGTATTTGGGTCCAGTGATGGGCTTTACCGTGCCCACTCTGCTTCTAGGAATGTTATATTCTACTTCCTGCTGGCACAAAGATCCACATGCAGTATCCTGGTTCGAGTACCAGTTCTTAGGACCAGAAAGAATTTGGTAAATTAACAATATTTCTAATAAATTTGACCACCTCTGTTCTCGCCTATAGGGTTGAATATTAAAAAAAAACCGTACCTACACTCTCCAGTGCTCTATCAGTTTGGGTACATATCCAAAGAGTGTTACTCCCATTGGTTTGTCTGTCATTAGTCATTAGATCACGATACTGTTTTATAGTTACAACACATGTAGGAAATGTATAACTTCCTTTATTTTATAATCTTTTCTTAATTTCTATGTTAATATGTTAAGGTACTCTATCCCTGTACATCAAGCGGATAACTTCAGGAAAGCTGTAGAAACTCTTTGCCCGACGTTTTGCCAAAACAAAGGTCTGTGGATGCCATCAGACGTTACAATGATCCCGCCAAACTTACTGCGTGAGCACAACGTTACGTTGTCTCGCACCACGCAGAAAGAGGGCGAGTACATCCTGGCTTTTCCAAACGCTTACACTTGCTGTATCAGTGCTGGCTACACTGAATCAGAAAGTGTTTATTTCGCACCGCCATCGTGGATCCAGTGGCTGTGGGGAATATTCAAGGTGATTTATCGTTTTTGATATTATGTTTTTGTCGTCAGTTTTTTAATTGTCTTTAATCGTATTTTAATTGTTAACAGGAAGCCAGGGAAAGTTGTGAGCCGACAATGTTCGCTATGGAGCATTTGCTCTATAGCATAGGAAAGGATCCAAAAGCCGAACCGGATATACTGAAGTACGCCCAGCCGATATACGACAAGATGCTGCGCGAAGAGGTCACCAACAGGCAGATGCTGCAAGAGCGAGGACTGCCATTCGTACAAGAAGTATGATATGTCTATCATAATTCATAATATAGATATATAATTGAACGCGACAAAAAAACTCAGCTGTTACATATATTATGCTCGCATATCTCGCCAAAATGTAGGGAACAACTGATTTTTTTTTCGCGATTACAGGTGTGTGCCCGTAGTAAAAGTTGTTCATAATGATAAGTAGAATGACTCCTTAAAATATTGCCCATGAATTCAATTTCACCCTGTATAGTTTTCGTGTAATACCATGTTTTGTTTCGAACTTCGAAACGAACAACTGAAAGCAATTAAATGTTCAAGTATAGTTGTGTAACATACCTTCTAGTCAGCATTGTTACTAGAAGGTAGTTGCCGTAGGAGGACGCAATTGTTTAATATGCTGTAGCTTGGTATAGCATGCATAATTTGCCTTGCTAGGGTCACGAGATACTCAGTGTTTTCTTGCCAGCGGCGAACACAAAATGCGATTGGAACAAATTGTTTTGCTCTTTCCATACCACACAAGCATCACCACCTTACCAAAGCTCAATAGTGAAAGTTCGCCATCACTTTAGCGTTGTTAATTTTGTTTATTTTCGTAGCTGCTGAGCGCCAACACATCTCGTAAGAAAAACAAAGCGAATCCATACAGTCCTCGCGATCAAGACGAGTGCGAGTACTGCAGGGCCTCATTGTACCTCTCCAAGGTAAGTTCACACATCTCACCTACTATCCATTTGTCGATACCGATGATTCAAATCTTCGTCATGTTCGTAATAAATTGTCTCAGTAAAAGTTCAGAATCACAAAATCAGTAGCAGTTTATTTTCTGGTTAGTGTAAATTAACATTAAAATTATAAAAAAACATAAAACATCTATGTTCACCAAAAAGTATCTAAACATAATATGCATCCTCTCAAAATATTTAATTTCTATGTTTTCTGTTTCCGGTGAGCGGTAATATTTATGTGGTTTAATATTTTATTATAGACCGTGTCATGCATTTTCAGTAAACTGGCAGTATAAAAAAATATTAAATAGAAAGGTTTGAATTTTAAAAACTATTTCCACGCTAGCTAGCGCGCAAAATGCACTTTTGCGCTCAGATTACGAATGACAAACAGATTCTTTCCGAGCCTGTGAGGTGAAAACGCTTTTTGATAATCTTCTTTGCCATTAAACCTTAAACCTTAAAATTTGTAAGTTTGTATGTAGGGGGTAATCTCCGGAACCAATGATCCGATTTCAAAAATTTTTTCCCCAATAGAAAGCTACATTATTCCTGAGTGCTATAGGCTATAAATTATATTTTCACCTCACAGGCTCAGGCTCGGTGACTGAAAAGTTGGTATGGTAACATGGTACGGGCATGTTATGCGGAGGAATGAGGAAAATGTTGTCAGGAAAGTTGTGAGCATGCATGTGGATGGCTATACAAGTAGAGGGAGACCAAAGAAACGATGGATGGATTGTGTGAAAGATGATATGGCTAGGAAGGGAGTAACTACCGAGATGACGACTAATAGAGAAGTATGGAAGAAAGAGACATGTTGCGCCGACCACAAATAAATTGGGATAAGGGCAGGAGAATGATGAGGCTCGGAAAGAGTCTCTTTGTCATCCGAAATCTGAAAATCGATTTTTGCTCTCTAGCATGGAAAGAGTTTTTAAAATTCGAACCTTTCTATTTAACAATTTTCTATACTGCCAGGCCACTGAAAATGTATCACACGGTCTAAAATAAAATATTAAATAATACCGCTCACCTTAAAAACTTCCATCACAGTACAGAAATTAAATATTTTGCGACGATATAATTGTAAAATTGTAATTAATGTTAATAAGTATTCCATTTGATTAAAAAAATCTGTGACGTCACATTTGAATATGCCATAAAAATACTACCCTGTCAAATACCCAATTGTGTAGTAATTTAAGTTTAATTTTTTAAATAAAATAAATACTAATATTATTATAATATGTTATTGAATCCTTTGCTTGGCATAAATAAATATGTATTAAATTAAATTAGTTAGTTATTTGTATTAAATTAGTTTTTTTCTTTCATTCTCCTTAGAGGACAAGTAGGATATAGAACAAAATACAGGGTATATAATTTTGGAGATATTCTATGTAACTCATAAGATACATTGCCAAGTATCTGTTATTTTATCAGGTATATCCTAGTGCAGGCATATTTTTAACATTATGTTACCAATTGTTTTTCCTAAGTTTTTATTTTTGTATTCTGCCACTTTACTTTTTTGAATAAATCATTATTATTATTTTCTTCACATGAGTCAATGTATCTGAGACGCTCGAACAAAATAAAAATAAACAACAACTGTTTTCTTGCACCTAGCAGTTTCCTCGCTATAGTGAGGTGAAAAATTGTGTGTTGCGCTCGGCAGCAAAGCTTTTCTGCGTCTCGTACCTTTGAAACCTTCGTTACGCTCAGGATTCTATATTAGAACCCTAGAATCCTTCGCTTACTAAGGTTAGAGGTATAGAAGTACTCGCGCCTAAAATCAACTTTCCAGCCTTGCATAACAAATAACTATTATATCATACATATTAGCCGAGCTATCGCAATTTTAGTCTAGCAAGTCGGAAAGAAATATCTGTGAAAACAGAATTATTTGCATGCGCTGCCTAAACAGTTGTTTAAAATTGAAAGCAATGTATGGCAACCCGGTTCGCCTTAATTATTTCTACAAAAAAGTCCGCGACACCATATTCCTATCTTTTGTATTTTAACTTTTATATTTCGTTTCATGTTTTAAAAAAGTATTTTTTCGACTTACTTCTAATGTTAAAACAAGAAATTTTCCGCGGACGAAGTCGCGGGCAGAAACTAGTATTTCATAAAATAAAAAATTCTAATAAAAAATTAATCTATACTAATATTATAAAGAGGAAAACTTTGTTTGTTTGTTTGGTTGTAATGAATAGGCTCAAAAACTACTGGACCGATTTTAAAAATTCTTTCACCGTTGGAAAGCTTAGTTTTCTAGGAGTAACATAGGCTACTTTTTATCCCGAAAAAAATAACGGGACCCACGGGAAAGACCACGGGAGTGAAGCCGCGGGCAAAGTGCTAGTTTTAAATAAAATTCCGTTAGTCTGGAAGCCGACCCCAACATAGTTGGGAAAAGGCTAGACAGGCAGATTGATTAGTTTTTTCTAGTGAAATATAACTACTAGATATATCTTTGTGCCTTTTAACAATATTTCATGTTGTTTTCTTAAATAATAGCGAAAAGAAAACCAAAAATTAATTTCGTAAATTTATTTTGAACTTAAAAAAAATCGTTTTAATTTGTCGGCTGTATCCGACCGTGACTCTCAAACGGATAAAGATGTTGAATGGGATGCGAAAGTGCAGGCAGAGGTATTTACGCGTGCAACCCATTTTGTTCAGAAAGAAGAGTGCGTTTGAATAGGGCTATGCTCTTTTATTCTTGTACTAGCTGACCCGACAGACGTTGTCCTGTCTTAACTGTGGTACCTACCCTACCTACCTTCCTACCTGCCTGCCTACCCTACCTACCTAGCTACTGTAGAGGATGGAAGATCCTCTACTGAGGGGGCTCAGTGGTAGAGCGTGTAATGTGTGTATTGGGTCTTTTCTACACTAAGAAAAGAAACACGGATGGACACACATGTAATATATTTTCACTTTGTTATAACGAATACATCTGTTTAGCTTCGCCGCCGGACGTCAAGTCTAGAATATGTAAAAACCTAACTATCTTATAAAACATTTGAAAGGTTCGAATGCCGTCAGATAATTTCCAGCCTTGTACAACATAAGGTTTTACTCTAAGGCTCTACACTACCTACCCTAGCTACCCTACCTACCTACCCTACCTACCCACCCTACCTACCCTACCTACCTACCTACCCTACCTACCTACCTACCTATCTACCTACCCTACCTACCTACCTACCTACCCTATAGGAGGAAAATCAGCAGCTGATCGACAAAAAAATAAAATAAATGTATTCTGCTATTCAGGGCGGAGACAAATCCAATGAAACAAAAACCATGAAAATTGGTCCAGCAGATCTCGAGTTATAATGAAGGGAACAAACCCGACTTTCTTTTATATATATAGATGTTATAGAATTTTATTAATTAATTTTGTCAACAGGTGAAGGGGCTCACCGGGAGAAATACAGTTCTATGCCTTGAACACGCACTCAAATTACTTGACACTGAAAAACATAAGGACACGGACGTACAGCAACTACAAGTTCTGGTGCACGTGAGTGTTAAAGAACTTAACACCGTGCATGACGACATGAAGCGTCGCCTAGGCATGCGGAACGCCTAAGGCGCAGGAGCACATTGGCATCTAACTTGTCAAAAAGTACGTGTACCAAATCTAGTGATTATTAAGTTATTGATTGATGATTTATCCAATGTGATTTGAGCATACTCAGGTAGCGATATGGATGATGAGTCTTTCCTTCAAGATGTCATCAGACAATTTAATTTGAGCATGCTCGAAATGTTCAGTTACCGATCACTTGCGTCGCGGCAGAGCGCTCTGACCAGGACGTCATAAACGCACCTCAGGAACTACTGAACTCAGGCTGCAAACTGTGTAAGCCCTGTATCAGGGTTGAAAAACTGATGACAATTTCGTGTTACCATGAATCTCCAATTGAATCAAAAACCAAGGGTCGGTCAAACAATACCTCGGTTCTAGGGAACGGAAGGAGAAGGTGAAACAGAAGGTTTACTGGAAACTGACAACGAAGACGCCGATTCGACGAACGATGACCAAGGTCATCTTTACTTTTATTACCAAAACATTCTATTGTAAAGCTGAAATTAAGATATAACATGGTTCACGGCAAAACGGGCATGGCGGTCGTTTGATGCCAAGAGATAAGTCTCAGAAAAACAAACGAGAGTTCTCACTTGAAGATCAAGAATATTTATTTGACGATTTTATCGAGACTCTCGGTCGACCCGATGTTACAGGGGGGTCACCGTCAACAACAACACTGAGTTTCGAGACGTCAACTCAGAGGGTCGTAGTGACAACACAGACGGTCGAAACGACAACACAGAGTCGAAGTCACCATCTGGAGAGGTAAAGTGACATTTCGGAGATCCGAAGGATATGTAAACCATCCGCCAGCACTGCTGAGTTGAGCGATGATACTAATGATCAAGAGATGTCAATCCACTTTATAATCGTAAAAAGAAAATCTAAATGACTAGCTGCTGAGAGAGGAAAAGGAAAGTGAGATTGCCCGCCTCGAAGAAGAGTAGAGACAGGAAATATCACGGATAACGGAGGAGAAGAACTTCGCTGTCGCGAAGATGACCCGCTACCATTAGCAGGTAAGCCAGATGGAGAAGAAGAAAGAGATAAATCTTGCTCGCCTCAAGGTAGAGATCAGACCAGAAGTAATATCTAAAATGCAGACAGGAAATCGTTTGTGCGCTGAAGTCGATAGCATGGCGGAAAACCTTGCCAACGGAAAGGATGCCAAGCTAATGGATCTGGAATGGGGCAAGGTCGCAGAAGATATGAAATTTAATAAAGGACCTAATACCGAGAGGAGACTCTCGACCAGATTTACGTAAAGTATCTGCTACCATACGACACGCTTTCTCATCGTAAGTATTCTTGTTACTCACAAGTTCTATGCACTTTCTTTATATATTATGTTAGTTTTACCTAATAATTATATTCCTTACTAAGCAACTTTTATTTAATTCTTTGTCTACAGAGGAGCGCCAAGATATTATGAGCAAAGTAGAGATCCCATGGAACCGAAAGAATCAAAAGCTTTTGGATCGCGCGCTGGATCCGCTAAACCGCCAGAAGCGATTGCTTGGCTTATCGGAATCTTTTGGCGATGAGACAGAAAACGAACACACGGTGGCCGCTCTCAATGAGGCAGAAGACTGTATCACCAAGGGCCCGGCCATGAACCGTGCTAAATTCAGAAAAGGTACCCCACGCCACATACACTCATCCCGCATGCCAATTGTATTTTTTGACATAGGTAATAATTTTATAACATAATAATACTAAATGTTTTACCAGTGACAGGCGATTCTTGACACTACGGGGTCAACACTTATCCTTTATCTTTTTCTAGAAATCCGACCTTAGTACAAGCGTAACTAGTTCATTTATTTGCAATCGCGTTCATGTTCCAGACCCTGGACCAAGCGGCTTGCAATTCACCAAATTCAATTCTAGTTTAATTTGAGCGTGCTCGTAATGTTCAATACGAGGTACCGAAGACATGCGTCGCGGAACTATTGCGCACTGACCAGGACGTCATAAACGCACCTCAGGAACTACTGAACTCAGGCTGCAAACTGTGTCAAGCCCTGTATCAGGATTGAAAAACTGATGACAATTTCGAGTTTACTTGATTCTCAAATTGCATCAATGACCAAGGGATGTAAACCAACGGAAGGAGAAGGTGAAACAGAAGATTTAATGGGCACTGACAACGACGACGCGTATTCGTCGAATAATGACATAGGTAGTAACGACAACACAGAGATTAGAAACATCAACTCAGATGGTCGCAACGACAACACAGAGATTAGAGACGTCAACTCAGATGGTCGCAAAGACAACACAGAGAGTCGAGAAGACACAATCTGGAGGGGCAAAGTGATGCGCCTGGCACCAGCAGAGCCTTGCTGCCAACGGATGTCGGGTTGCTAGTAAACGCGCCTGTTTACTGCCCTAGTTTAGAAGAGTTCAGTGTAAGTATTACCTAACTAAACTTATGTATCTTGATTACTGTTAAAACAATAATTATGTGTAATAGAGAACTTCATTTTACAGCTGGATGGTGTCGAGGTAAACTTACCGAAATTATACCGCCTCGTGCAACGGCATGGCGGTCTAGAAACAGTCTATAACAAAAAGCGATGGGGCAAGGTCGCAGAAGATATGAAATTTAATAAAGGACCTAATACTGAGAGGAGACTCGACCAGATCTACGTAAAATATCTGCTACCATACGACACGCTTTCTCATCGTAAGTATTCTTGTTAAATAGTCACAAGTTCTATGCACTTTCTTTACTTATTATTTTAGTTTTCCCTAATAATTATATTCCTTACTAAGAAACTTTTATTTAATTCTTTGTCTACAGAGGAGCGCCAAGATATTATGCGCAAAGTCGAGATCGCATGGAACCGAAAGAATCAAAAGCTTCTGGATCGCGCGCTGAATCCGCTAAACCGCCAGAAGCGATTGCTTGGCTTATCGGAATCTTCTGACGATGAGACAGAAGACGAACACACGGTGGCCGCTCTCAATGAGGCAGAAGACTGTATCACCAAGGGCCCGGTCATGAACCGTGCTAAATTCACGCACGGATGCACAGGAGTAGTGGCATCAACAGTATGTGTACCAAATCTAGTGATTATTAAGATTTTGATGTATGTATTTTTGATTTTGATATATATTTTTATTATTACAATTAGGTGCGTAACACAGCGCAAGTACGTTTTCACTTTTAGGCGACTATAGCAGCACGACAGTGGCGCGACATTGCCCAGTCAGAATTTCGTATTATACAGAAAAACACGGCGACCGCGCTGGAGTCGCTATCTGCGCGTGCGCTCCGTCCGCGACGAGCCAGTGTTACAAACGCCTGTGATTACTGTTATATAACCGCTATGCACATGACGCTTACAAAACAAAGGAATAATCCAGTACTGTTTTTCGCTTCGTTTTTTTTACGCGACCTCGATGGCGCTGAATGCGTACTATCAAAAGGAGCTGTTTCCCCGTCGGAAGCCATTTTTCAAATGAAATGCGCGCCACACTGATCTGAACTGCGGCGCGCCAGGCTCATAATGTGAAGTAAAGGCATGTGCTTCTGCCGCGTTACTGTCGCGCTACTAATGTCATAATATGAAGGCGGTGAAACGATGATAATGTGAATAAGTGGCAAAGAAGCAAAAAAGCATTTAAGAAACATGGTCCTATGTGGCCGTACAGTTTTATAATTAGCTTACGAAGGACATTTTAGAAATTGAACGTTCTAAACTTAAAACCTGTATTGAATGAGCCTCATGGTTCCTTAGTAATCATTAAGATGGTTACGTCGCTATATCCTTGCATGCATGATTCATTATTATGTGCGTTAGAAGCCCACATTTACATTGTATCTGAGTGCACATGGAAAAGCATTGGCGTTTTTTAAGCTATCGATCTTAGTCGTTAATTAGTTATTTTATGTGGGTTTGTACATTCGCCATAACTGCATACGCTTGAGCATTAAGTAACCCAGTCTCCCTGACTAACCGTGGCGTGAGGACACCGCCCATTTCTCATGTCACTGATTGGGATGAGTTCAATGATTATTTGCTGTTAAAAATTTAAGTTAGACGTCTTAATGCGGATTCGACGAAACTTGAAAGAAGAACGTATCGTGTACTAACAAGACTGATTATTTCAATAATAAGTATTGCTAACATTTCATTGTAAAACTCTAATACGACTATTATTTGATTCGATTTTTAAATATCTTAGCTGTAGGATGAAAGCTTTAATTTTTTAAAGTGTCTAAGATACTGTGTCTTGACACCGTCAGATAAAAAATAATAATGATAACAACACAATTATGTTATGCTAATAGCACACTGGCCCATATTCATCCGCATCACTGTCGTCTGGAAACGTGCCTAGAAGACTCAGCATTGTCACGTTGAATGGCTATTACCCTTTAAATTAAAATTATACAAACCATCACTAAACCAAATAAAATATTTGAGCGGCCATTGTTGTTTACATTTTTGTGACAAGAAATATTTTTGGCTAACATTTCTTACCTAATATAATGGGCTATTTGACACGGTCAAAAATAAAATATTAAATCACACAGAAAAAAGACCGCTTGTCTTAAGTTGAATCCTCCAACCAGCCTTCCGGAGGTTCAACCAAGTTCAACCAAGGTTCCGGAATGACTTTGACCTTGTAAAAAGTCATTTTTACACCTTTATGAGCTCGGAGGGTTGTATTAATGATTTTGATGATTATAATTCTGTAACTACATACGTCTTACAGCCGCGAATCAAATGTTCATCAACATACAACCTATCACTGGCCTGCAAATTGCAAAAAACTTAAGAAAATTTGAATTTCGCGGGCTACCCTGGAACATCAACCTTAAACACTTCCATCACCATACAAATAAATAAATATTGTGCAAGGACATAATTTGTAAAATTGCATCTAACTCTAAATAAGTATTCCATTTGATTCTGACGTCACATTTTTATATTTCATACAAATCACGTACAAATTCCGCGTTTTGACAATTCATATAAAGTAACGTTATTGTCCACCCTGGTAATATATGAAATGTTAAAAATATTTCTTGTCACCAAAGTGCATTTTGTCGTGTTATATATATGTTTAGTAATATCTGTATTTTACAAACACATTAACTGTATCATTTGCCTCAGTAACTCTTCCAGAGTAGTAGAGCTCTTTGTGAAAGAGCTCGTCCGGGGAAGTACTACCACCATACCGAGTCCTCCCGCCAAACACCGTTGCTGTGTTGCGGTTTGAGGGGTATGGCTGCCGGCGCGTTGTTACAGGCACATGAGACATTTCACCTCTGTCTCTACAGGGTCCAATTAAATTAGCTATTGAAATTCCGCAGATACAGGTATCGATCGCCACAATATATAAAAATAACCTCTATCTATACTATAGAGGCGTGCAAATTTACAGCAGTCTTCAAAATATTGTCATTCAAATGTCATAATTTACTATATTTAGTAAAATAAATTATTTATAGATGAAATTAAAATTATGTATTACGTTCCAATTAATTACAATATTTTTATCGTCTAGTTACTCTGACAATTGTGTCTGTCAGCTTTTAACGTTTTAAAATACTAGTTTCTGATCGTGACTTCGTCTCTGCGTCGACTTCAGAACAAGGTCCGTAGAGAAATGAAAATTGAAGATCTTTTAAAAAGGAATATTTCCGTAGTGCATTGATTTCAAATAACTCTATTCGTTAACGTCGCGCACGCCAGTAGAGAAGAGGCCTTTGTCTTGCAGTAGGACTACAATAGGCTGCTTTTTACTATTATTCTCATGGCTAGATATCGATCACGTCTGCGTCGTTAAAGTGACTCATTTAATTCGACCCTGTATAATGGCAACACATCTGCGATGCCACTGGTATGCAGATGTCCGTACGTGGCGGTAATCACTAAACAGAGGTGAACTGCCCCCCCCGGCTTGTTTGCCATTCCATATCTAAAATTAGAATATTTCTTTATTTATTTAGCATCATCGAGTGTTTGTTCCGGAAAAAAATTAAAAGGCGCCTCCTTTGTAAATATTATTTACCTTTTTATGAGGCCAACCATTTAATCATGATAAGGTTCTAGTTTATAGGGTTATTTAATTTAGAGATTAAGGGTTAGCAACGGCAGTGGATAGATTAATGTTGTAGCTATAGATTATTATTATCTCTGAGTAAGATTGAGTTAATTGTAGCGTTTTATCTGTGCCATCATACGCGGATATGCGTAGCACAGAAACTAAAGTACTGGATTTACTAAATTAGTGTTAAGTAGCATAGGTACACACTTGTTTGAGATGGCGAAAGCCTCACAAGTGTTTAGGTTAGCGTTAGGTTAAACAGTATGGGTTTAGAAAAACGCTTCAATGTCTGTAGTTTGTGCATATAGAAACCATAGGTATAGATAGTCTGTGAACCTGATTTAATTATTTCCATTGTTTTTTTTTGCATCACGTCCCATTTGGACCGCTTAGTTCATATAGCTTTATAGAGCTGCGAATATTATTTTGTCCGCCTCAGTTAATTGAAGTGTTAGGTTAGGTTACGTTAAGAAAATTACTCATAATGACATAGGATTCCCTTATTTTAAATATGTATAAATAGTGATGCAGATGTGTAAGTTAAAGCGTGTTTCCCCACACGTCTAGATAGCTAAGATAATTAGGTGTAGAAGTCGCTCAGAATAAGCGCAAGTCCTCGTTTACTCCAAAAGGATTGTTGTTAGCGGTGGCTGTTTTAGCTAAGTGCAGCCCCGTGTGAAGGTGGGAAGTAGAAAGTACGTTAATGAAATTATAGTGAGCAAATAACTATAAACAAATATTTACATTGTTCGTTTTAGCTCTACACCATACAATACACTTTAAAAGTAAATTGTTATTGATAAGATGTATTTGGAAATAAAAATGAGGTAAATTATTTCGAGAACTCTTGAATTATGTTCTTTAAAATCATCCTTTAACCCTATTAAGTTTTGTTTCAACACGTATTTAGTGACAAGTACAAAGTAAATATCATAATTATTATTGTAGTTAGCAATATTTTTCGTCATACAATCAGTCTAGAATATTTTCACTTTGACGATATTTCAAATTTCTTTTAATACACAAGTAGTACTTAAAAATGTACAGCCCATATTAGAGAAGTCACCCAGGCATCCCGTTAGCGCTAATAGTACGCGTCATTACAGTTTTACAATTGTTTATTTGAGAACAGAATTTTAATGTTAAAAAAGTGCGAAATTGATACCAATCGATCTTATTTATCATAAGGATCAAACAACTATCGGGCCAACCTATGTTCAAGGAGGTACTTTAAATGTTATGAATCGCAGAGTAACTTTCCAGTACACATCCTAAGTATCGTAAAAATCGCAGTTATTTTTTGATCTTTCTATTTAATTCCTAGAAAACGTATTAACACGGGGAAAAAATGCAATCTGTTTCCTTCGTCCGTAATGATTTGCTAATTAGGTAATATTTATCGCTTAACAGACTGAATGTAATGAATAACGTCTTGCTCTAGTCCCACGAGGTCAACACCTAAGCACACTACTCAAGTAGTGACGCTGAAACAACCGCACGAAACTTAGATCACTAACATTACAATATTTTAAAATAAGCTTAATAATTATGTTGAGCTGTACTTCGGGTACTACATTCTTGATGATATCGAAACATAACAGATTTAAAAATCTCTCCTAAAGCAAATTTTACTCTGTATTTTTTGCAACATTGCGGATATTTAATTAATTCCAACTCGTAGGGAGATAGAGCACTAATTGTAGTTTTTTATAAGTACGATGGCCATCACCAAGATGCCTTTGTTATAATTTAATCCCTATACATACATGCTTTACTTTTATCAGTAAGCAACATAGTGCATTATGGATTGTCGCTTATCTCTGCAAAATTTGTGATCGTGTTAAGTTTTACGATCGCGACTCTTCCCGACTATATATTGTTTTTTTTCAGCCAAAGTACTTAGATCTGGTAAATAATTAAGTGATTTTTATTATTTGACGACACGTTTGGCGCAGCGGTTGAGCGATTGACTGCTGCGCAGCATGTCGCGGGTTCGATTCCTGCACGGAACAAATATTTGTACGACCTGCAAGTATTTGTTCCGAGTCTGGGTGTTTTTCTATGTATAATATGTATGTATTTACAAAAAAAAAATGTATATAAGTAGTTTATCAGCCATCTCGTTACCATAACACAAGCATTAGGTTGCTTAGCATGGGACTATATGGCGTTGTGTGAAATGTCCAAGGATATTATATTATATATTATATTATTATGTAAGCATAATTTTAAGTTTTTAAGATGTAAGTCAAGTAAATCATTTATTAAAATTAGGAATATCTAAGGCACTTCAATGTTACACAATCAAATAGAATATTTAGTAATATAGTTCTTGTAATTTTATTTTTCTTGTGTAAATATTTATTTAATATTTCCTTCATAATAATTTACCCACCGATCTAAATACGTAGTAATTACAATTCTCTAGGATTTAATGTAGTTGATTTTGTAATAATTATAAAATGGTTGCTGCGCGGATGAACTGTGTAGGATTTGTACATTTTTTTTCTGTTATAATGTATTGGATAATAATATGTACAAGCATTTATTCATTATAAATTACTTATACAGAACTTCTTGGACTAAATGTCGTTTAGTGTCATTGTAGCACTTCTGGTTGCATGGGATCCTACTGTCCTATACTGTGGTGCTCAATATGATTAATAAGAATTACAAATTCTTTGCATATTAATTTTTATTATAATATAAAAAAATATTCACATTTAAAATATGAGGTACAAATCCTCTTGGTCGGCATCGGCACTTAGGTACGAAGCATACGCATTTGCTTGCTTTGTATAGATTTCCGTGAACGTCACGTCCCACTGGATGGGAAATAACTCGCTGGACGTTGGTTTTCGCACCAGTAAATGCTCCGTACGTCCATACGATCGTATGCTCCGGTGCCGACCAAGTGACCGCGCTGCTCGGTAAACATTGTAAGGTATTTTGTGATATTATCGTACCTTTTCGAACGTAAAATATTGTTTTCTTAGGTCCACTTCCACGTTTAATCGGGTCCATTAAATAAATGTAGTTATGACTTCTGATTGAAAGATTTTACTTCTAATTACGTGTTGCGCCACTAAATAATAACAGCAGGTTAATTTCAATCTGTCTTTAGATTTTGTAGTTCAATTAACGGAACATAAAATAGAATTGCCATGTGTGCCCCTCTTCGATCAATAATACACTAGATTCCCGATTAGCGCTTCAAAAACGGCCCGAAAAATAAGAGCGCAAAAAATTTTGTGCTCTTATTTCAAATTTGTATGGTCCAACCATAGCCAACGTTAAGACGTCAAGATGCCGCAGTGCGTGTTCATAAATTGTGTAAATAACCACCGTAACACCAAGATTTTGGGAGGATTTTTTTTTTCAATAATTTATATGATTATGCATGTGTTTTTCATAAAATAAAAACATTTAAATAGTAAATATGACATCGTTTACCAAATATTATGATTGTTTGACCAATGTTTTGCGACCACGCGCCAACTATGGCAACTATTGTAACAAACATTGACTGACGTCTGGAACAGGGAATGCATGGAGTAGTATTATTATTTTATTTGTTGTTTTTGTTTGTAGATTACCCACCAACCCATTTCGCAATGCAGAATGGGTATCTACTGTCGCGAAACTTGACCAGGAAAAATCTGACAAATAAAATAATAAGTAAAAAAATCAACGGGTTGCATTAATGTTGCGGGAAGTTGCGGGAATGGCCGCAGAAGTGAAAACTTGAATTATCGTTATGCATTTTTGATTTAATTTTTTTTACCCATCACAAATAAAGTGCACAACGCCGCTAAAGAAGTTTTCATTTCAAAAAATAATTTTATATATATTTGTATAAATTCTAAATTGCGCACATAGGAAGACATCCATTTTTTTGCGGGTTGGTAACAATGAGCCAACCAGCAGACAATTATAGCCAATGTCTTAATAAAATAACTATTATACTAATTTAGTTCTACTACTTTTTACTACGGTCTAAAATATTTGCCATCATAGAAAACGAACATTCGTCTAAATAAATATATTCTGCAACTCTACGTCTTTCAATACTTACTGTATTCTGAGCATTGAAATGTAATACCAAAAGTTACGTCTAGTTTTAAAATAGAGTAAGCACGAAATTGTCAACAAAATGTTTTTAACCTTATTGCTTGAGGTGTAAGTTTTATATTACAATAAATATTTTTGTACTTATTATAAAAATTACTGTTTAACTTAAAATCCAGCCCATTCGGTAAAACGATGTGTTTTAACATCTGCCATTGCATACAGGGTCGTTTACACACACAGACGTATACAAAAATGTTTACTAAGATTGAACACTAGATGGCGTGAATGTAAAAAACAAGTTTACCATTTTTCGGTATGGGTAGACGGAACTTCAAAACGCCACCTGCTACGGTTTATATTATGAACGATTGTTATAAAAATAAAAGTTATATTTGTTGGCGTAAACTATTTTATTGATTAATAATTTTGGGAAATAAATAATGTCAAAATTGATTACAATAAAACGCAGTTTTATTTTATTACATTACACTATTATTGTTTTTTTTTATCAAAACATGTATTTGAAGTAGCATATAATATGCTGATCCATGCCTATTCACTCAAAACTAATAACACTAATGATTTGTAACAGTAACAATTATTTCAATATTATTTTAAACATTTCATAACCAACACGTAAGGTGTCCGTTACCCTAGCAAAATCATGTCGAAAATTGCCATTTAAATCTTATAGATAATTAGTTGCCCCATTTCTGTAATTGTTGCGCACATTTTTAAATTTGTTGCACTTATAGTTTTTTAGTTATTTAACAAAAACATTTTCTGCTGGGGTAACGTTACTAACGTTACCGCAGCCAGACCTTTTTCGTTTTAATGGGAATATTGAAATAAATATTAGCTAGGTATATAATTAGTTGTCTAGACGAGGTAAATGTTGCACCTTATTTTGTATTTGTTCTTCCTTCGGCTGCGAAGTTATTCAAGATCCTGCTGGAGTAACGTTTCTGGTTTTGCTGGATCTCTGAAACGGGTAAGCGGATTCTTATCATCTTTTGTACATGACTTCTTAGGAATTAGTTCTAATTAGTTGTGTACCTAATAATAAAACCAAAATAATGCACCGTGCAAAAGTTATTTAATTAAATATAAAAACCCTTCAATAGGTCCTACCACTCTGAATAAGAGCTCTACAGACTTACTTTAAGCGATGTTCTGTAGCTTGTAACTGCCTTCAAATGTATGTGAAGTTTGCAGATAGGTGGTCAGCCGTTGTGATGAGGATGTTAGTTTGGATGGAAAGACTTGACGACGATGAACTGAGATTTAATTATGATAAATTAGGTACAATGGTTTTCGTAAAATGGTAGTAGTAGTAGTCCGGTCGCGGGTACACGGGTTTATATAGTCGAAAAGGTGAGGGAGGAGGGCCCGGTGCCCCCCGCCGCGCGTGGTTCCACGTCGCTGTTGGTCGTAGCGTCGTCGTGGTTGCCCGTGGTGTCCGATGGGTGGCGCCTCATATTCGTAAACATGCCCCCGGCCTTGGAAGCACCCGGTTCCAACGAAGCAGATTTCGCGATGCTGTCTTCATCAGGGAGCGGGAGTGGGCATATCTTCGAGTACGAACGCTTGATTGTGCCCGTCGCTGTTCTTATGCTTGCAACGCGAGCTATGCCATCTTTGCCCGGGAATTTCTGAAGAACTCGTCCAAGGCGCCATTTTAGAGGAGGTAGGTTGTCTTCCTTCACGAGCACGAGTGTGTCGGGGGTGAGAGTGTCCTGGTTGGTCTGCCATTTGTTTCTTTTCTGGAGTTCAGAAACATATTCCTTAGACCATCTGCTCCAGAAGTTCTGACGCATCTGCTCCACACGATCATGTCGACGAAGGCGCTGCGTAGCCGCTGTGGTCAAGCCTTGGCTGGCGGGTGCAGTGAGCGGTCGGCCAATCAGGAAATGAGCGGGAGTCAGGGGAAGAAAGTCACAGGGATCAGAGGACAAAGGGAACATGGGACGGGAGTTGAGGACAGCCTCGATTTGTGCCAACACAGTACTTAATTCCTCGTAAGTCAGATGTGCATTTCCTACTACGCGAGTTAAGTGGAATTTACAAGACTTGACACCTGCCTCCCACAGACCACCAAAATGAGGCGAATATGGCGGAATGAAAGTGAATTTAATTAAGTTATTCGCAGCATAAACCTGGATATCACTATCTTTATCTACTAGAAATTTAGCAAATTCCTTTAGGGCGCCTACAAATGTTGTACCGTTATCAGAATAGATCTGCCGAGGTTTACCTCGTCTGGAAATAAAGCGCTTTAGTGCCAATAAGTATGCTTCAGTCGTGAGATTTGTGACCTCTAAGTGTACCGCACGCGTTGTAAAACACACGAACAAACATATGTAGCATTTAGTTAACTTTGCCCCCCTTCCGGAACGATTCAACATGAACAATGGTCCCGCATAGTCGACCCCGCAGTTCATGAATGGATACCCAGGTATCAATCTTTCGTTTGGTAAATTACCCATCAGAATATTAAAAGGTGCTTTCATACGAATACATTTCAAACAGGTATGCACTATTTGTTTTGCTAAGTTCCGCTCTCTGAGTGGCCACCAAGCTTCTCGTATCGTAGCGAGTAATAATTGGGGCCCCGCATGTAATAATTCTCTGTGTTTATATTCGAATAAAAGACGCGTGAATCTATGTCGACGTGTGCGTTTCGACCGCGCGACCATGGCGTCATATTAAAAAAAAAACCATGCCAAGATTTTGTAAAAATTTGTAAAAGTTGATTCCCAAAACCATAAATTTGTCAAAGTTATGGTTAAAAAGTTCTAAGGGTTTGAACGTGGCCGCGCCATCGAAACGCGGAGAACCGCGCGGCCACGGAGATCTCTAAAACTAAACGTTGCAGAGACCTGAAATTCAGGTAAATAACAGATTGAATTTGTAAAAAATTTGTAAAAATATAGAAAAAATTCCCAGGTCAATATTTTAGGAGCTATAAGACTAAAACTCCATGGCCGCGCCATTGAAACGGTGAAGAACACGTTATCGCCGATATCTCGCTGAAAAAGCTTCGCAGAGGTCTGAAATTTTTTGTAAAACCTAGATCTGAATTTGTCAAATAGTGTAAAAATGCACAAAAAAATCCTAGGTTAATATTTTAGGAGCTATAAGACTAAAACGGTGAAAAACACGTTATCGCCAATATCTCGCTGCAAAAGCATCGCAGAGGTCTGAGGTTTTTTGTAAAACCTAGATTTGAATTTGTCAAATAGTGTAAAAATGCACAAAAAAATCCTAGGTTAATATTTCAGGAGCTGTAGTACGGTATCGCGTAGAAATATGTCGTGATTATCTACCGAAGAAAGTAAGAGTAAAGCGAGTTTTTTATTGTAAACAACACCTATTAATATGTAAAACTATATAAAACCAGACAAAATGATTTTTTTTTCGGTTTTTATAACTTTTGATACGTCTTGAATATTTCAATAGGGTGACTATGGCTTTTTGTCTACGGAAAACTTTCCACCTATCGTTTTAGAAATCACTAACTGTTCCTCGCAGTTTCACCCGCTTAATGCAAAATTCGAATGAATACTATGCAGTAGTTTTTGTGTTTATCCCGGACAAATAAACAGACAGACCAAATTCTAAAAACGATATTTTTGACGATTTTATTATATACTAGCTGTCCCCAGCGGTTTTACCCGCGTAGTGCCCGTTCCTGTGGGATTTTTGGGATAAAAACTTTCCTTCTTGTCCTTTCTCAGGCTATGGACTATTTCTGTACCAAATTTCATTTAAATCGGTTCAGTAGTTTTGCCGTGAACGCGAGACAGACAGACAGAGTTACTTTCGCATTTATAGATAATATTAGTATGGATTTAGATATTATAGATTTCTTTTAAAATCACTTAAATCATTGCTTGATGCTGAAAATACTGTGGTTTTGAGTAAAAGTACGAGAACCATAACAAATAACTTTACACAACATTCGTAATTTCTGTAAGATTATTTGATGAATTATTGTGTACTCAAACACATAAGTTTTGTATAAGACTAAAATCTGCCAGAAATAACACCCTATAAATACCCCATTCTTCCGTCGTTTTACTTCCTGTTGGTAAGGAAGTAAAACGACGACTGTGAATGTTGAAAAGCATGAGTTAAATATTTCTGATATAACCCTGCTAATGGGGTATTTATAGGGTGTTATTTCTGGCAGATTTTAGTCTTATACAAAACTTATGTGTTTGAGTACACAATAATTCATCAAATAATCTAGTATATAATAAAATCGTCAAAAATATAGTTTTTAGAATTTGGTCTGTCTGTTTATTTGTCCGGGATAAACACAAAAACTACTGCATAGTATTCATTCGAATTTTGCATTAAGCGGGTGAAACTGCGAGGAACAGTTAGTGATTTCTAAAACGATAGGTGGAAAGTTTTCTGTAAACAAAAAGCCATGGTCACCCTATTGAAATATTCAAGACGTATCAAAAGTTATAAAAACCGAAAAAAAAATCATTTTGCCTGGTTTTATATAGTTTTACATATTAATAGGTGTTGTTTACAATAAAAAACTCGCTTTACTCTTACTTTCTTCGGTAGATAATCACGACATATTTCTACGCGATACCGTACTACAGCTCCTGAAATATTAACCTAGGATTTTTTTGTGCATTTTTACACTATTTGACAAATTCAAATCTAGGTTTTACAAAAAACCTCAGACCTCTGCGATGCTTTTTCAGCGAGATATCGGCGATAACGTGTTTTTCACCGTTTTAGTCTTATAGCTCCTAAAATATTAACCTAGGATTTTTTTGTGCATTTTAACACTATTTGACAAATTCAGATCTAGGTTTTACAAAAAACTTCAGACCTCTGCGAGGCTTTTTCAGCGAGATATCGGCGATAACGTGTTCTTCACCGTTTCAATGGCGCGGCCATGGAGTTTTAGTCTTATAGCTCCTAAAATATTGACCTGGGAATTTTTTCTATATTTTTACAATTTTTTTACAAATTCAATCTGTTATTTACCTGAATTTCAGGTCTCTGCAACGTTTAGTTTTAGAGATCTCCGTGGCCGCGCGGTTCTCCGCGTTTCGATGGCGCGGCCACGTTCAAACCCTTATAACTTTTTAACCATAACTTTGACTTACGACTTTGAATTACGACTGTCTTTATGGAGTTCTATTTCACGACAGTAATGCTTAAAGAAGGTATTGGATGATCTCCAATTTCCCTGTGATAAAATATTGTCAATTGGTTGATTATCTAACCAATTTAAGGAAGCTACTGCCGACCTACAGCTTCCCGGAGCTGCCTGGATGCCACTATCTTTGAGGACTGTGCGTACCCAGTTCCCAATTACAGTGCGTGAGGCAGCTTTTGTGTTACTAAATACAGTGATAAAAAGATTGTCCAAATTATTAACTTCAGATCTCTTTGTTGCAGTTTTTTCTATTAAAAGTCTAACTAAAGTGACTGGACATATATTTTTATCATTATGTTGTGAAAGTTTCCATGCTGACTGCCGGTAATGGTGTGTATCGGTTTTAGATCCAATTGCAGGTATAAAATAGATATTATCGCCATCATCCAAAATCTGTCACTAGAGGTTTTTAGCAATGTTAAGTCGTGCACCCTACGGCCCGATGCCAGCAATAAAACTGTGGCTGTTCTACGTGCTAAATCGAACAATGTTGTTTCGTCTTTAAGTGCATTTGAAGACAGCCAATTTAGCACGATCCGTGGATCCCACGTGAACGATGGTCGTACTTCTTTTGGTTTGGCTACTCCTATTGCTTTAAGGGTGTGTTTTATAATAAAGTTAGAAAAGTTTTGATGTTCCACATGAGGGCCGCAAAAAGTTAAGACTGCCGATTTGTGAACAAGGATGGTGCTGTAAGACATTTTCTCTTTAAGAAAGAGAAACATTAAGAATTTTGCGATGTCAGCAGGTTGAGGAAATTTTGGATTTACTTGAGAGTTGGAGCACCATTTTAACCACCGTCTAATTGGTGACAAATAGGTTGACAAAGTTGACTGCCGCCAGCTCTTCTTAAGTAATTCTTTTTCCTGTGTGGACCAGTCTTTTATTTGGGCACCCCACCCCCAACTTTCCAAACTTTCAGGGTCAATGTCTGTACCTGTGGGGGAGGTAGTGTTGTTGCAGCATCTCCGGGTTTCCGACAGGTTCAGAAATTCGTGAGGGTGGTCTAGAGCTCTGGATTTCAGGTCTTGAAGCCAGAAGGCTCGAGGCCACTCTGGAGCCACAACCAAGTAAGTTCCCGTTGCATTGTTCAGATGTGCTAGAACTCTTGGCAGTAGGCTGGGAGGAGGGAACACCCACGCTAGTACATGGTTCCATGGTCTGCTGAAGGCATCTATATAGTTTGCCGATCGATCTCTGCAGTTTAGAGATACGTAGTTTTTTACTACCGCGGTTTCTTGCGTCGCAAACAAGTCCATTTCTGGAATCCCCCACTTCCGAAACACTTCCGCTGTAGCTTGAGGTAGAAGATGCCATTCTGCAGGTGGTTTTCCTCGTGAAAGCCTGTCCGCTATTATATTGTATCTCCCCGGTAGATAATGGGCTGACAGAGTTATGTTGAACTTGTCCGTGAGATTTAATAGTTTGAAGGTTAGGGCTAGTAGTCCTAACGACCTGGTTCCCCCCTCCTTTCGGATATAAGCAATCAGCGTTCGATTGTCTGATTGGATTAGTACGTGTGACTTTTGCAACGTCTTCACATTCATTTTGATTGCTGCTATTACTGCATAAAGCTCCTTTTTGTCGCAGTGCCATCTTCTTTGGTGATTTGCCCATGCACCTGACATTAGATTTCCATCTATGTGGGCACCCCAACCCCAATCCGAAGCGTCTTGCAAGGAAATGGGTAGCAGGCTTTTTGTGTATGGGCATTGTGTGACTTGTGGCTCCGCGCCACCACATCATTTCGTGATATACAACTTGAGGCAACAAATGTTTCACGCGGGTTCGTGTTTTGTTGAAGTGTCGCAGGAAGATTTGCATTTTGCGACAGTGTAGTCTTCCTCGGGGAACAACAAAGTTGGCGAAGTTTAACTAACCTAGCAGACCTTGCAGTTCCCGAAGGTTGATGTGAGTTTTCAACAACGAACGGTCTAGTGTGTAGTTTATGGTTTGTCTCCTTTTTATTATGTGACTCAAGATGGCTGGACAAATCTTCAAAATAGCTTGCATTTAACTAGGTCAATAGGTCACTTTATGTGACGGCTAAACACCCTTATTTCAGAATTTGTGACGCTACAGAATCTTAGATAATCGATCGAAAACGTGTCCAGCCATCTTGAAAAACCACTTTTCGCTGGTCTCTCAATCTCGGCAACGGAAGTGATTTTGACGACTTTTTGCATATCAACGGGCGTCACATAAATTTGTGACGGGCACCGAGCTAAAAGTTTTGTGATAAGTACAGTGGTTTAGTGGAAAAATGCAAAAATCTGTGTCCAGCCATCTTGATTTTACGTATAAAACTTATGGCTGGCACTTCCGAATCTCAATAACGGGGGCGTTTTCGAATATGGTTCCTTTACTAATACTTGGTGACGCAATGTGTGACAGTAATAACGTTTGATTTATGGCCTTTAATAGTTTGACATTTTTATTATTGGCATTTCTCCAAAATTTCTGTGATTAAAATTTATTGACATTTTTATTACTTAATTTAATTATATGAGTTATTTATTGTATTCCATTTGACATTTATTATTGCACTCAGTGTCAAAATTTAAATTTTAAATAATTGTATTGTATGTTTGTTCATTTAATTTTTCTATCTCCGAGCCAATGGATAATCAATGTTATGTACGCCGTTATTGTCACGTGCATTAGACCAAAAAATTTTAAATGTTTTAATAATTGAATGTTGAATGTATGTGATGTGGCAGTACTTTGTTAATAAATAAATAAATAAATGGCGTCACATGTAAGGGTTAACGAGAAATCAATAAAAACTTAATGTCCAGCCAACCTGAGTTCAAGATGGCTGGACACATGTATCTCCACTGCCTGATGATCTACGACCTTCGAAATGTGTTCAAAATTGTGTGACGGGGACGATAATGATAACCTGAAATTGTGACGGAGAAACTTTGCGTAGTTTCAAAGATATTGACCATTTAAATTTTCCCATACAAACATCCATTAATATTGTGAGGTGACCATAATTTTACATAAATAAAGGATTTCTTTTTAATCGATTAATCGGCCGGTAGCATCCACGCCTGCTTTGTATTTGATTTCCCCGTGGGAATAAAAGGTTTTCCTGCAGTGAAAAGAGTAAGTATGTGTTAATTCAAAATAATAATTGACCACCAGCGCTGCAAGAGAGAGCCCACTTGTATTTCGCGTTTAGTTCATTATCTTATGTAACTGAAATGAGAACTAAACTCGACAGCCGGCAGTGTATGTACTTTTCGAAGTGTTATCACTAATCAGAGTACTAGTAACTATTAATTAATCTGCGGTAAGACAACCTAAATAAGAGTTAAGATTCGACCAGTTGTCCTAGTAGTACTGTAGAGCCTTAGAGTAAAACCTTATGTTGTACATGGCTGGTAATTATCTGACGGCATTCGAACCTTTGAAATGATTAAAATATACACACATCAAAAGTGTCTAGGGATCAACATATATTTTTGCAATAACTTTTCTCTTGATTGATATTAATTTAAATTTTCTTTAAGGATTCATCAAATAAAGTGTTTTCGTTTGTCACAGTAACGATAAACCAAGTCACCTTTGCATTAATAAAGAAATTTGCCATTTTCCTAATAAAGGGATTTTTGACATTTGAACCACTAACATTAAAGTTCGAAAAAAAGACTGAAATAACAGTTTTCTTTAAAATTTTATTGGGTAACTTAAACAATTAATAATCCGTGTTTCTACCGCGAACACTAACAACACAAGAACATCGGTTTGGCATACTCAAAATGAGTTCATCCAAATCACGCTGTGGAATGGCCGCCCATGTTCGTTGCAACAACAAAAAAAGGTCTTCTTGCAACTGGATACCCTCCATATTCGGCAGAGCTCTTCTCTGTAGCATATCCCATGCATGCTCAATCGGGTTCAAGTCTGGCGACTGAGCAGGCCAGGGCAGGACATTGATGTTAGCTGCGGCGAGAGTCTGTCTTACAACTCTTGCGGTGTGCGGTCGTGCATTATCATGCATTAACTGAAATAAGGGACCGATTTGCACTTGTAGAGGAACGATGACGTCAGAAACCGCTTGCATGAAGTGAACCTTCATTCCCGAAGACCGCTACGGGTACCACCTATAGCAATGCACAATCGTAGGATTCGATATCAATGGGCTCTTGAACACAGAAATTGGGCAGAAGAACAATGGCGTTTCGTGTGCTTTTCTGATGAGTCTCGTTTTGGTATGAGACCGGATACAAGACGTATACGACACTGGAGAACCCCTGGACGCCAACAGCGATTAAAATCCTGCCAGGAAGTCCATCCTTATAGTGGTGGAACCATCATGGTATGGGCGGGTATTTGGATCGGCGGAAGAACTGAGTTGATTTGGATCAGAGGCAACCTCAACGCTCAAATTTATGCTGAGACGATTGTATCTGACGTCATCGTTCCTCTACAAGTGCAAATCGGTCCCTTATTTCAGTTAATGCATGATAATGCACGACCGCACACCGCAAGAGTTGTAAGACAGACTCTCGCCGCAGCTAACATCAATGTCCTGCCCTGGCCTGCTCAGTCGCCAGACTTGAACCCGATTGAGCATGCATGGGATATGCTACAGAGAAGAGCTCTGCCGAATATGGAGGGTATCCAGTTGCAAGAAGACCTTTTTTTGTTGTTGCAACGAACATGGGCGGCCATTCCACAGCGTGATTTGGATGAACTCATTTTGAGTATGCCAAACCGATGTTCTTGTGTTGTTAGTGTTCGCGGTAGAAACACGGATTATTAATTGTTTAAGTTACCCAATAAAATTTTAAAGAAAACTGTTATTTCAGTCTTTTTTTCGAACTTTAATGTTAGTGGTTCAAATGTCAAAAATCCCTTTATTAGGAAAATGGCAAATTTCTTTATTAATGCAAAGGTGACTTGGTTTATCGTTACTGTGACAAACGAAAACACTTTATTTGATGAATCCTTAAAGAAAATTTAAATTAATATCAATCAAGAGAAAAGTTATTGCAAAAATATATGTTGATCCCTAGACACTTTTGATGTGTGTAGTTAGGCTTTTGTACATTCGAGAGTTCGCCACAGGCGGCGGAGCTAGACAGATGTATTCGTGTGAAACAAGTTAACAAAATATAAACCGTGTGTGTCCAACCATGCGTTTCCCTTCATAGAGTAGAAGTTCCTATACACAAATTACACGCTCTACCACTGAGCCCCCTCAGTAGAGGATCTTTTATCCTCTACAGTACCAACTTTAAGCAATAGATGGCGACACCAACATCAGCTATCATGGCAGTATAGTTTGTCCTCCAACGTTTTCGTGGTAGCCCGCGAAATTCAATTTATTCTATGTAATCTTCAATAGATTTTCAACTTTATATCCAATAACATAAAGTTGAAAATCTATTAAAGACTACTGAGAGTTTACGTTTATCGTTTGTGACTTGGCTAGGGGGGCTGGCTTGTTCTCGGTTTCGCTCAGTTAGTTGCGGTGAAGAGATGTACCAAATGTACAAACGGGCCAGTTTAGTACGCGGCCTTAGGACGGCGGTAAAACAACGTTGTGGTACAAGGCGGGGGTTACGGAAGTGCAAATGCGAGTTGATCATCGTCATTTTCGCCATTTGAAACGCTGTATAAGTACAAATAAATAAATGTGATTTTATTTACAGCAAACATTATTTTTTCATTTAAATACCTTCAGAGCATTAGTTTAGTTCTCCTGACATAATATATACCTACTAAAAAGAATAGATATCTGCACGTAAATAATCAATAACATTTAAAAATTACACGCCCCCCCCTTCCTCACTTCTACATTTTTGTCTTGTATTGATTTAAATATCTACAGTTGTTCGTATTAGTATCACCAATACACGGATGTTCGTCCATTAAAGAAAACACCTTAAAATATACCTGTCCTACATAAAACCTACAATATTGGTTACCCTACTGCAGTGTTTGTATGGGGAAATTTAAATGGTCAATATCTTTGAAACTACGCAAAGTTTCTCCGTCACAACTTCAGGTTATCATTATCGTCCCCGTCACAAAATTTTGAACACATTTCGAAGGTCGTAGATCATCAGGCAGTGGAGATACATGTGTCCAGCCATCTTGAACTCAGGTTGGCTGGACATTAAGTTTTTATTGATTTCTCGTTAACCCTTACATGTGACGCCATAAATCAAACGTTATTACTGTCACACATTGCGTCACCAAGTATTAGTAAAGGAACCATATTCGAAAACGCCCCCGTTATTGAGATTCGGAAGTGCCAGCCATAAGTTTTATACGTAAAATCAAGATGGCTGGACACAGATTTTTGCATTTTCCACTAAACCACTGTACTTATCACAAAACTTTTAGCTCGGTGCCCGTCACAAATTTATGTGACGCCCGTTGATATGCAAAAAGTCGTCAAAATCACTTCCGTTGCCGAGATTGAGAGACCAGCGAAAAGTGGTTTTTCAAGATGGCTGGACACGTTTTCGATCGATTATCTAAGATTCTGTAGCGTCACAAATTCTGAAATAAGGGTGTTTAGCCGTCACATAAAGTGACCTATTGACCTAGTTAAATGCAAGCTATTTTGAAGATTTGTCCAGCCATCTTGAGTCACATTGTATTGCCAGCTGTTTGCCAATGTATGCCAAGGTATTCCAAATCTTGACTTGGTACTAGAACAGATTTTTGGCGGTTGATTTGCCAGCCCAGATGTTCCAAGTGCCTCACGGCTTCCGCCTGAAGACATAACTTGGATTGGTCTTGGTTGACCAGAAGGAAGTCATCTAGGTAGACTAGCACTCGAAATCCCTTCGCACGCAAGGTCTCCGCGACCCAGCATGTTACAGAGGAAAATAGGTGCGGCGCTGAAGCCAGCCCGAATGGTAAAAATGTCATCTCGTATAACAGGCCTTTGTAACTGATTCTTAAGAACGGCCTGTGAGATTTTGCTGCCCGTAGGTGAAAGTATGCTTGTGATATATCTATTTTTATCATCCAATCTCCAGGTTGAAGAAAATCTGGGACTGAGGCGTGAGAAATCAGACGAAAATGTTGAAGATCGAAAATTGGACGCATTGATCCGTCGCTTTTCTTCCGCAGAAAAAGCATAGAAATAAAACTGGGCGTTTGGTTGGAAACTAGTCTCAAAACTCCTTGATCCAATAGATCTTTGATTGTCCGAGACATTCCAGGGGATGGCTTGGTTGCATATTGTGCCATGATTCTTCTTGTTGGCATTAATAGATGAGGTTTTTTGTAAAGGGGTATTCGAAACCCCGATATTGCAGAAATTATGAATTTGTTTGCACCAAGTGCTTGCCAACGGTTTTTGAACTAAGTTAAACAACCTCCCCTGAAATGTGTCGGATAGTCACTTTTTGCCGTCTTTGTTTCGAAATGAATAATTTTTTGTTTGCTTGTAACCGTCGCTCTTTCCTTTGTAAGATTGTTTCGTTTGTTTTTTTATTTTGAGTCTGGGGTCTGTATTTGGAAGTAGACGGAGTAGGTTCCTTGTATTTTGGTTTAAGTTGGTCCTTACTTTTGTGACCTTGTGGTGGTGATAACCAGAATTGAGGCCCTCCGAGGGACTGGATAAGGGACAACAATTTTGTCTTGTCAAATAAAAATTCTTCACTTGGGGGTATGTTACTAAGCGCAGCTTGGATACTTTTATCCGGAATTTCGAAGATTATTCTTTTCCGTCTAGTTTCAATACATTCGGCCCTTTTACCGCAAATTATTTGTAAGGTTTGTTCATACAATTTATAAGATAACGACTCATTACCGAATGTTTCAGTAATTTTATTAAAAAGGTTTTCAGATTTTAACTCTGCGGGGTTATTGTGAGCCCAATCAATGATAGCTTGTAAGCCGGATTGCAAAAGTTCCCTTTGATGTAATAAGGCATTAGTAGTTGCAGCCATAATTTCTTCCGTTGAGGCCACGAAATCTTTTCCTTTGTTCAGACAACACAATTCATCATTATTTTTTAAATTACAAAAGCCCGGATGTGCGAGCATTTCTACCAATGCCTTCTTGCAACGTATATGTTGCCACGTGGGCGTGTTAAAATGTTGCAAACTTATTAACTGGCGTAATCGTTTTTCATCAGCGGGTCTGATAATTTTTTTCTCGTCATAACTAGTTTTACAGGCGCCTAAATCTAACGACTTAGGCGTTTCTGCTGATGGGTTAGTAAAAAGTCATTGTTGATGATATCCGCTTGTTGAATTACGTCACTTGTGTTTACAGTAGTATTCGGTATGTATTGTTGGTGCATTATAAAGTTGGTAAGAAAACTGACCTGATTGTATAACGCGTCAAACCGAGGATCGACCGTTACCTGTGAATCTCGCTTTTGTTTCTTGCGTGGAGGTTCCCCTTGTTCGACTTCGCTGTCTGATGAGCTGCTAGCCGCACGAGGAGTTCTCCTTTCCTTGTCCTTGATTCCTCTCGGAGGTCGGCGAGTTCGAAACGATCGACCGATTGGCTCCGGTGGTGGCCTCATCGGGTTCGTCACTCGGCGCGGAATTCATAACGAAATACTCGGATTTTTTATTTTATGATTAAAAATACAACCAATATTTAATGCACTATTAAATTGTCTAACGCTATTATACGTCTAACACTATAAAGGTAATGCGATTAACTAAATATTTTTGGATTTCGACCGCACGCGGCGAAAGTACACAACGCTATGAATTCGAAAAGTGACACCGGTTCCCGCGCTCTAGCTGCTGGTATAGAGGAAGTACAACGTAAGCGATAGTTACGCCCCCTAGTATTCTTAAGTTAAACTAATGAGTCCGTACTATTGACCGCACCAATAAGGCTAAGTATGCACTGCTTCTTCATAAACAATGCTGTATGTTTTCCGGAGGCACATCAATAACGTATTTTACTAGATCATGATTATGCATGTAAAAATCTCAATGGTTGAAATTTTTATATGCATAATCATAGATATGTCTATAAAAATCAGGGATTAAGTGTATTATGTAGGCTTGTTATTTGGCTCTATTGTTATTAGTATACTCTATTGTAGTCTTAGAGCATTTAGGTTAAATGCTATAAGATTGTAGTATAGTGTATTTAAAATGTCGAAATCGATGTAACCTATAATTTTTAGAAATAAAAAAAAACAAGCATTAGTATTTTAGCATACATTTGTTTTTAAAGTAGCAATACAGCACAATATTCGTGTGCGTTCGCGCAGCGGAATGTTGTTGAATTTAAAGATTTTAATTATGCAGATATTTAGTGTATGACGTCGTATAATTGTGTATGGTAAAAAAAAATTTGTGCATGCAGCCATTGTGGAGAAATTCACCAAAAACTGATTCCGCTGGGCGAACGTTGTCCTGGCGGAACTTTTTTTAATCCATAGACTTTAGAAGAAAAGAGATGTGTCCAAAAATTAGTGTGTATTTGTGTGTAATTGTGTATGTATGAATAAAATTAGTGCATGCATAAACTTCGGAGAAATTCAAGTTTCCGCTACGCGAACGTTTGGCCATTAGCTAGTTTTCATATAAAGCGCTTACATAGAGAGCTGTAGATTTTTACATACGTTGCTTTGAATTTGTTTATATTTGTTTAAAAAACAGATTTAGAAAAAATCGTAGGGCTTAAAAGATAAAAATATAAACGTAAAATACGCTTATTAGGTCTTAGTTCTTAAAGTATGCACTTTGGGGTCTAGATTTTCACGTTTATACAAACCTTGTAAGTGTCTGCAACATGTTGCCAAGTATCAATGATGTTCCGTTAGTAATTAAAGAGTTATAGGACAATTTACCATGAATAGATCACTGTTTACAAAGCAGTCAAATATCACGACGTTCTAAAGGAATTGCATGGTAAAATGTATGCCAATAATTAGTGTATTCATTCAACTATTCACATGCCAAATTTCATGTCATTAAATTCAGTAATTAAAGAAAAACAATTATAATACTGACGAAGCATTGAAAACCTACATAACCCGACCAAGTTCGGATAGCTACAAAAAAGCGGCCGTGCAATATATTTAGGTAACATCCCAAAATTTACAGTATAATACCGGTATTGAATTGGTATAAGCGATAACACAATTGTTGTTTCGATATAATTTATAATAGGTCATTTATTTTTGTACACCTACTTTTTTAAATTTTAAATTGACTATGACAGAAAGTAGGTACTTTATTTAAGTATGCGCTTGAGACTTGAGATATAATCTAGATATATAAGACAAATAAAATTCATACAGCTAATTTCTATTGAAGATTTCACGGATCAGGATTCTAACTATAGACCCCTTAGGGAAATTAAATAATTACCACATGTAAGTTCTACTGTTTAGGTAAATATTTATCATATTGTAGCTTATTACACTATTTAACCAATGGACTAGGCATGCACGAGCGTTCGTTCCCCTTTGCAACTTTAGTGGATCAAACAATCTAATAACTTAAAAAAAACGACTTCTTGAATCGATTTTACTTACTTACCCTTATATTCATAATCGTTTATTAAACCTATTTTAGTTAAAACACATTTAAGCCTATTGCTGTCGTTGCAAGCGTTTGTTAACGTTATTATAATTACATAATTAAGTATTATAAGTAATTAAAAATATTTTTGTACACGGATATTTAAATAGAGAAGTACTTGTTAATTAAAGATTTATTTTTATCGTAGATAGTGGCGTTATAATTAAAAAAATATTTTTCATTCAAGAATTGCAATTGTTTTATTTTTTCCTAACGCTTGTGTACGCAACTGTACCATATTAATAAATACTATATTGGAAGGTTAAGAACGTTTCTTAGATATATGGCACGGCCGCTTTTTTGTAGCTATCCGAACTTGGTCGGGTTATGTAGGTTTTCGATGCTTCGTCAGTATTACAATTGTTTTTCTTTAATTACTGAATTTAATGACATGAAATTTGGCATGTGAATAGTTGAATAAATACACTAATTATTGGCATACATTTTACCATGCAATTCCTTTAGAAAGTCGTGATATTTGACTGCTTTGTAAACAGCGATCTATTCATGGTAAATTGTCCTATAACTCTTTAATTACTAACGGAACATCATTGATACTTGGCAACATGTTGCAGACACTTACAAGGTTTGTATAAACGTGAAAATCTAGACCCCAAAGTGCATACTTTAAGAACTAAGACCTAATAAGTGTATTTTACGTTTATATTTTTATCTTTTAAGCCCTACGATTTTTTCTAAATCTGTTTTATAACAAATATAAACAAATTCAAAGCAACGTATGTAAAAATCTACAGCTCTCTATGTAAGCGCTTTATATGAAAACTAGCTAATGGCCAAACGTTCGCGTAGCGGAAACTTGAATTTCTCCGAAGTTTATGCATGCACTAATTTTATTCATACATACACAATTACACACAAATACACACTAATTTTTGGACACATCTCTTTTCTTCTAAAGTCTATGGATTAAAAAAAGTTCCGCCAGGACAACGTTCGCCCAGCGGAATCAGTTTTTGGTGAATTTCTCCACAATGGCTGCATGCACAATTTTTTTTTTACCATACACAATTATACGACGTCATACACTAAATATCTGCATAATTAAAATCTTTAAATTCAACAACATTCCGCTGCGCGAACGCACACCAATATTCTAGAAGAATTATACAGTAGTTGCAGTATACGTAAAAAAATAATAATGGTGCCAAGCAAGTATGAAAGCTCGCCATTCTCTTTTCTTGAAATTGCTCTTCTGAAAAATGACCAAATCTCTACGTAAAACATTTATTTTCTAAACTCAGCCAGGAACCAATAAATAAACTCACAAAACCATACATTGAAAAAAGTTTATTTATCAAATGTTTACAGTTGGCAAGGTTACATTATGACAAATACTTTGTACCCGTTAGTCCTGACAGGAAATGAGATTGTTACTCCTCTGAAAACATAATATCAATCTAATTAAGGAAACAATGGGAGGTGAATGAGCAAAGGTACTATAATTACTTAAATCAAGTGTAGAGATACACTAGGAATGTTAACCCGGTACTCATTTATAAACAATTTGGGTGCAACCAGACTGCAGTGGACCGAGGACATCAACTGTAGTTCGATTCTGTAAAAACCTCACCGTGATAACGTAGGTGAATAAGTTTAAAGTGAGCTGTCGATAGTGTCAATTCCACAATTCAATTGCACTGCATCACGCCTGCACTCGAGCTAGGCAGAAGTGCAACTATAGTCTGTGTGGTATTGCATGTGAATCGAAAGTTTGTTCATCAGGGCAGATCGCTACCCATGACCGCAGCCTAGTTGTACTTTATAAACTCTGACCGGAAAGCATTGATGATCTGATCGTTAATGGATAGACCTTTGGAAGACGCACCTTCGTTATCAGTGTATCCTGCTACATTTGATTTAAGTGTGACTCCAAGCTATGTTTTACAAAATCAATTGTTCGTTAAACTAGAGTTCGAGTAAAATTCAGTCTATAGGCACCTGAGGCCCGGAACAGTAACGTGGAAGTAAGGTCCACCGACATGGGGCCCGGCAGAGGGAATGTGGACATACACCTAGACTTACAAATATTAAATAAGTACAATCAGTTACAGCTAGGCTTATCCTAAAGAATCATAAAGTAGAAAATCTCGCAATCGAGGTGTTCTATAATAGTGTCCATACAAATTATTTTGTCGTTATATCTTAATCGTATACTAGAATGATCGAAGTGAGGTGGGCGCTTGCCGCGGTAGGGCTGAGAAAGTGGTGGCTAGTCGCGACGAGCGGGACTAGGGGAGGCGGGCGGTCTGTCGTACGAGTTGCCTGTGTTAGCGGCGACGAGCATGGACCACTGCAAATATGCGTTAGTTCTCACTAGTTCAATTCATTAGTTCGATCGTCGATCTAGTGAGAGTATTTTATTTTGTGTTCTCACTTGTTCTATTTCTTAGTTCGATCCGTTAACTTATTATTCTTAATCGAGATACAAAAACAATAAATATGTGTGATATGTGTAATAAAGATCACAAATACACGCGTTGCATATGTACATATAAAAATTAAAAACGCTTATAAATGTATAATTAGTGATTTATTGGTCAAAGACCTAATTAAAAATGTCAAAATTACAATCATATATAATTAAATTATTTGTAAACATAATATTTTGGAACCACTATACCATATCCCTGATCAAAAACGTACTCGTATGTAGTAGAAAAAATATTTTTCTGTCTTGCTTGTTTCAATAAGCTTAACCAGAAACTAAAAAAGAAATCTATATATATAAAAGAAAGACGGGTTTGTTCCCTTCGTTATAACTCGAGATCTGCTGGACCAATTTTCATGGTTTTTGTTTCGTTGGATTTGTCTCCGCCCTGAATCGCAGAATACATTTTAATTTTTTTTTTTTTTTTTTCGATCAGCTGCTGATTTTCCTCCTATATGGTAGGTAGGGTGGGTAGGTAGGGTAGGTAGGTAGGGTAGGTAGGTAGGGTAGGTAGGGTGGGTAGGTAGGGTAGGTAGGTAGTGTAGGTGGGTAGGGTAGGTAGGTAGGTAGCTGGTGTAGGTAGGGTGGGTAGGTAGGGCAGGTAGGGTAGCTAGGGTAGGTAGGGTAGGTAGCTAGGTAGGTAGGCAGGTAGGTAGGTAGGTAGGGTAGGTATCACAGTTAAGACAGGACAACGTCTGTCGGGTCAGCTAGTATTTTAATAAATGATTGTTGGTCACAAATTGGGAATTTCAAAATGACCTAATTAAAAATGTAATTTTGACATTTTTAATTACAGGTCTTTGACCAATAAATCACAAATTAAAATTATACATTTATAAGCTTTTTTAATTTTTATATGTACATATGCAACGCGTGTATTTGTGATCTTTATTACACATATTTATTGTTTTTGTATCTCGATTAAGAATAATAAGTTAACGGATCGAACTAAGAAATCGAACAAGTGAGAACACAAAATAAAATACTCTCACTAGTTCGACGATCGAACTACTGAATCGAACTAGTGAGAACGAACGCAAATATGTAGTGAACTGTGAATGCTTTAGTTCTGAGAAACCTTTTTGGGTTAAGAGCATTTAGTATTCCTCCCAGTGACGCGCTGGACGCTCATGTTTACATAGTAATACACTTATTTCTAGAAGAGGTGTAGAACGTTAATACAAGATACACTTTCTCAGACACCGTTACAAATTTCGTGGGATAATTAAAACAATTCCATGCAAATTTCCTATTGTCAATCACAGTATGTATTAAAGTTGACAATTCTGTTTACAATTTGATGAGCAGTACCAAACAAATCCTAGAATTTCACTTGGTTGCCGCTAAGGCTGGGTTCACCAATCACGGGCACGATGCGTGAGCGTCACGCGGACATAAGACAAATTGATATGTCTATGATTTTGTGACCTTATATCACAATACCGTAAGGCCTTGATCATTTTAACCGAACGCTTTTGGAAACGGCTAGTAGGAATAAATTGTATAGCAGACAGTTGATCGCTGTGAGAGCACACGTGGTTGTCATGGTGACCGCAGATGATCGGCTTACAACCAGTATGCTTTAATGTTGCCAGGAATTACAAATCAAACGTTATGCCGCATAATTTGTTCAAAATCTTAGTACTCTGGTCGCTTGCGGCAAATTTTTGCCGCCATGTACTTAAAAAATAACAAGCTTAACCAAATAACTGTTGAATGTCCCACGAAATTCGTACAGGTTCGACATCTATACACATAATAATTTATTATTAATATTACTTTTCTAAAAATCTACTTTAATGTTTAAACCTTATATATAAAAAAAACGATTGAAAATAAATCGGACTTCCTAATTGTTATTATTATTGTATAGAAATATTAAAACAAGCTTACTTTACAATCAAAAAAATAATTCGATGAATACTCGGGACTTGTAGTGTGATGACCAGATTCATTGTCAGCAGGCTCCAGGAGATGCGATAAGGAAGATGGCGACCAAGTTGGAGAACCGCGATCGCAAACACAACAACATGTCTGAATATTTTTCATCATTGTCCCTCGGGTTTCATTATTGTGTAAAGATGGCAATAGACGCATCTCAGCAACTGAACCACCACTTCTTATTGCCGTATTGTTTATTTAATATTGCTTCAGTGTGAGAATGAGAGTGAGCTACACGACTTGTAGGTCCATCTCTTTCCCGCTGTAAAGCCATATTAAAATAATACTGCTTTAAGACGTGGTGGTCGGGCCCCTGATCTGTGCGCGTGTGTCCTAAATACTCGCGGGGAGAACTTTGCGGAATACGTTGTAACATACTTCCGTGTTTTCGTTATTTTTATTGACAATAGAGTCGCGCTTGACCACAATCTCACCTGATGGTAAAGGATGATGTGGTCAACAGTGACACATTTTCAATGTTCCACTCGGGATTGTAACTATCGGAAAACGCGGACTCCGACTAAGTTTTAAATTGTCAGTGTAGTTTTAGCAACCTATAGCGATTTTCGTTTTAGTCGTATCCACGATGACATGCATCCAGCAGTGGACCAACCCGATATATAAAAAAAATTAAGACAATATTAGAAACAGCTAAAGACTTTCAACAAGTGGAGATGATCTCGGTCGTCTCATTCAAAAACATTAATGTTTGGTTATCGCAACCAAACGAGTGTCTCAGTGGAACAAATAAAAGGATGTGAGAACTCACTGCATGCATCTGGTGATCAAAGTGCAAGAGATTCCGTAACTTACACCAATACAAAATTATAAACAAAAATCTTAAAGACTAAAAAATTATGGTAGGTACCTACTGGTCAAAAATTTCAAATATATGTTAAGTAGTAACTGCAATAGGCCTGCTATTGTGAAATAGTGGTAGCTTTGTTTATCGAGGTTGAGATACACCTTGTGGGTTCAGCCAGAGGGGCCGAGGTACGCCATGTATCATTAAAACTAATTCTTTGCGTTTTGTTGCGCGAACCTTATACACAGTTTACAGTTGATAGATATTCATTAAGTTGCAACAACGATCACAGCTCAACCCATTGACTGCCGGAACGCAGATGTACTACGCGAGACTCAATTTTGGCTTTTTAATCGTCTCTGGCATAATGGCATACGAATGGTTAGTACCAAAAATCGTTGCACACCACGGGGACCTGTAATTATCACCCTGGAGAAAAGCAGTAATGAGTCAGTATGACATTCGTACCAACTCTTATATGGCTCATCAACAGAGCACAATGTGACACGCAAATGTAAACTGTGTTGAACATATTATGTAGCTGTGAGACTAGTACAACTAATTTAAAACACAGACGACCTTATTAGAAGATCCAGGCTCAAACCATCGAACCATTTTTGAGTTTCGAACTGTATTGCGAATAAGTTAAAGTTCTAATTACAAAAACCGTCGTCAAAGTCGAGTTTAAATTGTCAATTTAGTATTAAAAACTTTAGCTTGCTTAGAATACAACTCAAAATACAATAACAGGATCGAAGGTTTAGGCTCGCACTAAAATTAGAGGTCGTTTTGTAATAGGAAGGTAAAGGTTTACATTGTAATGCTTGGCACGCGCTCTCCACACGTTATAATTATCCATCAGACTTGGCATAACAGCCTCGGTCTTTACTTCCATGTTACTTGCATGAAATAACACAAAATGCGTTTGTCTTGTTTAGCGATAAGTATTATTATTATAAGTTTGTACGTTTGAAGGGTGCTGGAAGTAGCTCATTGTTTAAACAGATCCATCTCAATCTCAACAAACTGCGCTTAAAGTACTAAGAGGCGACATTCCTAATCTTAATCAGTTTTTAATAACTAACTGTCGGAAACGCGGATCCATGCGAGAAACATTGGCTTTTTGTTTCTGTAATCACGGTATAGGAAGCGCGGTTTCTATGTGTAAATACTTGAATAAAAATTGCTTATCTATGATAAAATTAATCAAAAATTGTTTAGAATTTCCGTTGACGTCAACGTACTTAAACGCCGCATATTGATCTTAAACTTTTTTGTAGCAACTTGAATGTGGGTAGCTGGAAATATGTATCAAACAATATTGCCAGTAACACGAAGGTTGCAGTACCTTGTTTAAGTATAAATACGAGACTTCAATGTAATATGTTGTGTAGATAAGTTGATTAATGTCGTCCCTTAGCGTGGGGTTCTACGTGTGCCGGTAGCGGGTCCGAGGCGGGCAGCTTATGGGTTGAAGGTGGGCAGAGAGGCCAGCTTGGCCTTCACCTCCTCGCCGGCGTCGTCGCACAGCAGCAGAGTGTGCGAGTAGCCCATGGTGACCTGCGTGATGTTCAGCCCGTCCATGCGCGTCACCTCCTTCGGCCGGGCCGACGACTTGTTGATGTCTCCCGTGCCCTACAAGTGAACAACCAAATCATTGACAACCATCTCTTGGCGCTGGACTAATTATTTTTAAAAGAGTAACTGTGGAGTCTCTTATCCATAGGAAACTATCAAAAAGAAGTAGTGGTGTTCAAATATACTAACTATACAGGCGTTAAAGACAACGAAATATATACATATTTATATTGATACAACAACTACCACACTAATCTAATGAATGCGAAAACGTTTCACGCCTTGACAGCTGAATGTATTTCTATAGAATTTAGCAAATGGCCATCCATGTCCTAATCCTGGACATGTACACTTTTGATACCGGTGTCATGGGATGATTTGGAAGCCGTGGGTCAAAGCTAGTGATAATATAAAGGCGAGTACAGACCAGTTCCCCGTAGGTGGGCGACACGCCCCAGGCGACGAGCGAGTCGTCCGCGGCGATCACGATCGAAGTGTTGCTAGTGCCGACGCAGCGAATGTTCCAGCCTGATACGGAAACATGGGTACATCAGAACGTGCGCCTTACGAGTGAGGTTTTCAGTACCAGTGTTGCTATTGGTGGTCGAGCACCACCGTAAGGTAAAAGATGTTGTAAAGATGATGACAAGTTCTGTTTAACCCTTTAACCGCCCGACTAAATATCAGTTGGCGTGCCCCCAGCGCCCAACTCATAAAAAAAAACTTCTATTTCAGACGAATATGGTCTTGCAATTACATAAACAACGAAATCCGAACATAGTTTCTCAGAGGCGGCACGGGCACGACAACATTTGTCGTATTAATCCGACTGGGGCGGTTAAAGGGTTAATAAACCTTACAATTACGTAAGAATTTTACAAGTAAAAGTAACTTACAAATATTACCATTACAAATTCTGTTTAATAAACGTTAAATGTGCAGAAAACGCCTGTAAATTTCGATGTCAATATTATATGATCTACAAATTTGTAATTGTAAGTAAGAAGTAAGAACTATTTAAACTTGTAATTACAATTATGCATTCAATAAAACAGTTTTCCTTACAAATATGTAAATTAATTACAAAGAAGCCAACTTGCAGAGGCCCTTTAGACCATTTTAATGTTGAGAAGGCAACAATCAACAATTATCCCTGTATGGCACTATGCAAGTGCATCCACAGATAACACAGGTTGGGATAAGTACCCAATCCACTACGTTTATTTCCTTGTTCTGCAATACTCCCGATCGCAGAACATGAAAACATAGTGGATTTGGTACTTTATACTATGTAGATCTATGTCCCTTGTTATTATTATTGCAAAAATGTATGATGGCCTCACCGCTAAGATCCTGCACCGGCTTCGGATACATGTTCGCTTCGCCGGTGCGCTTCGTCTGCCCGAACAGGAACAGTCCTCCTGGAATGGTTACGATTTATTGTGTTAGTTTGTTTGTTGTTCCGTAGTTCTTGTAGGCCCGTTTTCAATAACACCTGGCGACACATAACGATTGCGTTAATATAAGATACTGTTGGATTTTTAATTCTCAATGTTGAACCGAGCGTTGGAACGGCAACAGCGCGAGCAAGCTATACATATTGTGGTTTACAATTTTCGTTTGTATTTTGTGTAAAGTAAATAAGTTGCATACATGTAACAAACTATCTGACCGTTGGTAGGCGATCAAAGTTAGCGTCGCTACAAGTGTAACTTGGCTATTATAATATGACTAGCTTCCGCCCGCAGCTTCGCCCGCATAATATTATGTCGACAAATTATACACATAAACCTTCCTCTTGAATCACTCTATCTATTAAAACCGCATCAAAAGCCGTTGCGTAGTTTTAAAGATTTAAGCATACATAGGGATATAGGGACAGAGAAAGCGACTTTGTTTTATACTATGTAGTGATTTTACGCTAGATGCTAAGTGGAGTCCCTGTGACATTGATTCAGGGTTTTCCAATGAATTTTCTTCTAATAGCCTCTCTGTAGACTTACATAATATTTTGTGTGTTTCGTTTCCCATGTTTGCGTGGGGCTTAAACATAACTGGGCAACTGAGGGTGTTCTATAGGTACTGTAAAGCTTAAGTGAAAGCTTGTGGAACTTAGAGCCTGGTCGGTTAGACAATAACTGACAGCATACGACCTTTCAAAATGATAGAATAGTTTGATAGGTTTTTATAAAAAAGGATGTGTCTGTCAGTAGCCGTGCTGCTTGACGCATGTATTCGTTAAAAGCCATATGAAGAAAGAAAAACAAAGGCAGAAATATAATTCAACAGCTGCTGCCCGTGTGTTTGTATTGTAGAACCCAAACCCCTGCAACACACTACACAAGCTCTACCTCTGAGCTCCCAGTCGCCCTCTGGCCTTCACAGTACCCACGCCTCTGCCTAACCGTTCGGGAACTACAGGGGTGATGTTATGTAAAAATATTATTCCATTTATGTACATATTATTTACATCTTTAAATCTATATATATAAAAGAAAGACGGGTTTGTTCCCTTCGTTATAACTCGAGATCTGCTGGACCAATTTTCATGGTTTTTGTTTCGTTGGATTTGTCTCCGCCCTGAATAGCAGAATAATTTTTTTTTTTTTTTCGATCAGCTGCTGATTTTCCTCCTATAGGGTAGGTAGGTAGGTAGGTAGGTAGGGTAGGGTAGGTAGGTATGTAGGGTAGGTAGGTAGGTAGGGTAGGTAGGTAGGTAGGGTAGGTAGGTAGGTAGGGTAGGTAGGGTAGGTAGGTAGGGTAGGTAGGTAGGGTAGGTAGGGTGGGTAGGTAGGGTAGGTAGGGTAGCTAGGGTAGGTAGGATAGCTAGGGTAGGTAGGGTGGGTAGCTAGGTAGGTAGGGTAGGTAGGCAGGTAGGTAGGTAGGTAGGGTAGGTATCACAGTTAAGACAGGACAACGTCTGTCGGGTCAGCTAGTACTGTTATAAAAACATTTTAAAATATAAAAAATAGCAGCCCACCGGTATCGGGACCATGGTCCAAGCTACCGGTGGTCAGAGTTCCTGTGAGAGGAACCTCCTAACTATGCGCGCCGTGTCAAAAACAAGAAGCTTTCTGGATCAAACTCTTGATTCAGCTCGCTAACGAGAGCCTTGTTAGGTGTTGGTCGAGGCTCTTGGCTATGTTACCATTGGCCGCCACGACTATGTGCAATGTGTATGTGTGTAATATTGCTAGTTACCTAGCTCATTGACGGCGAGGCTGTAGGTCCCGCCGCAGTGCACGGAGCGCACGCCGCGTGACATCGACTCGAAGTACTTGATCATGCGCGGCACGCTCTCGTCCTTCTGCTCCGCGTGCCCGAGACGGCCGAACCCGCCGAAGCCCCAGCTAAAGGCGCGCTTGCGAGAGTCTATGGCCACCTGTGACGATACAATAACACAAACTTTATTGTAAAAGGACGTTGCGCTAAGGTTACCCTGCAATTTTCATTTTCATTCATACTGTGGCCTCTGGCACAGGCAACTGAAGGAACACGGGTGGGTTCGAGTTAGCCTGACACAAAAGAGTGGGAGAACTTATTCGATGATTTCCCATCCAAAAAAAGGGGTCAGTTTGTATACTCATGAAAAAAAAGGTTTGCGACCGTAACGTGTGTGTATATACACAATAGAAATCTTCAATACAACTCTCTATGTTAGAGTTGAAAAATGGCACGATTTCATTAAATAGTAATTTTAATGAGGTAATCTGAACTTGAGAGAGTTGTATTAATGATATTCATGTTCATAATCCCGTAAATATATATTTGATACAGTCGCACATCATAATTTAATCAACATACAACCTAATATTAAACTGCAAATTGCAAAAAAACCAAGAAAATTTAAATTAAGTGTGCACATATTTTTTATTAGTACACTAGCTGCCAGCGCCTTCGCCCGCGTGGATGTCGAATTATCAAGGGAACGTACAGACGCCAGCACATCAAGCTATCCCTAACTGTCAAATTTTCTCAATTAAAAATGAACCTTATGTCTTTGCAATAAAGTTGTTATACTTTCAAAGAAATTTGACAGATTGTGGTAACTTGATGTGTTGGCCTCTGTACCATCGGGATAAAAAGTAAATGCTATGTGTTAAACCAGGTCTATAAACTACCTCTGTGCCAAATCTCCTCCAGATCTGTTCAGCCGTTTGAGCGTGAAGGACGGACAAACATACAAACTCACAAACAAACTTTCGCCTTTATAATATTAATGTGATACTGACTGTTCTAAGTGAATATGAAAACGAAGAAATTACAAATATCTCTCAAACGCGTAACGCCGACACCAAGTAACATTTATTTATCACAAACACTGCTATCATTGCAGGAAATTCGTATAGCGGTAGCATGGCCCTTAATTAAACTATCTTAAATAACAACACATAACATTTTAACATATTTACAGCAGTCCCCCTCTTATAGCAGTATTGTTTGAAATAACTTCAGTGTGAGAATGAGACAGAGCTATACAGGTCGTATAGCTCCATCTCTTTCCCATCGTGAAAACTTACCGTGTGGTTATTTCCACAAGAGAAGTCAACGATCTCCACGTCCTTAACGATGTTAATGTGGCCCTCCTTGGTCTTCTCGAAGAAGTGCGCCACGTGCTTGGGGATGGTCTCGAAGTGGAACGACAGCTTGGTGGATGTCACGAAGTACTTGCCGTCCGTGTTGTGGCCTGAATCATAAATGGACCTCATTACTTCATTGGGAACAGGTGGCGGGACGACCAAGACGCATACTGCACTGGATGAGTCCAGGTGACTCAAGGAACAGATGTCTGGAAAGATTTGAGGGAGACATTTGCTCGGCAGTGGGGCAATGTGGACTAGTTAAAAAAAACCCTCAAATGTCATGGTTTCATGAAATTGTCATTCTATAGGGTAATATGAAGATAGGTTATATTGATGTTTTTGATGAATTTGAATTTCGCTGGTAGCTTTCACCTTAAACTATAAAGTTTAATAACCATTTTCAAAAATCATCAATTGGGTATTGAAAGGGTAGTTAATAACATTACGTTTTATGAAATGTCAAAACGCGCATTTTGTACGTGATTTGTATGAAATATAACAATGTGACATCACAGATTTTTTAGAATCAAATGGAATACTTATTAGCATTAAATGCAATTTTTCAATAATATCTTCGCATAATATTTAATTTCTGTATGTTGACGGAGGTTTTAAGACGAGCGGTCTTTTATCTATGTGATTTGTGAGTTTCAAATAGTTAATTGAATTTTGACACCCGTTATCAGGAAGTGGAGGTCAAATAAGCAGTCGCTCCATGTAAAATACTGGTATTCAGCCGCATCCGGTTCGTCTGGAAGCCGACTCCAATCCAACATAGTTAAGAAAAGGCTAGGCAGATTAATTGTTTTTTTTTCGACTTCAAAATTACCATAAAGAACTTAGAAGAACATCTTTTTTCATTGCAAATTCTCTCTTTTTCGGCATCTCTGAATGTTTTGTTTACATCAAGAGGCCTTAGCAAAATGTATTCAATTTCTATGTATACTTTGTTATGTTCAGCATAAAATGTAGAAATTTCACACAAGGGGACACAGCAAATGTTCTTATTGCCAAAAGCCATCTTTTAAAGATTACTTTTGGTTGGATTCTAGTATATAAAGAGACCTTACTGTAGTAAAGCATGACTTACCAAGCTGACCATATTCGGGCAGTCCGAACGAGTGCAGGGCTCCGTTGCAGTCCAGGATCATGGAGAACTCTGCGCCACAGCCCACCTTCACCACCGGAGCGCCGCTGTAAGCAGTCGCACGGTTAGAGATTTACGAAAACACTTATATTTTACTTTGCAAAGTAATTTAAGGGGCAGTCCTACACTGAGATTATTAAACTTAGCACAGACGAGCTCGTGGCTAAGTACAAACAGCCGCACAAGTCAATCCGTCAGGTTAAGCTACGCTTGCCGGAGTTGGCCGTGGATGGGTGACCATCTTTACATACCGAGACTCCTCCGTGCCTCGGAAAGCACGTTAAGCCGTTTGTCCCGGCTGTCATTTGATGCATCTTTGACAGTCGTTACGGGTCGTCAGAAGCCCTAAAAACTGACAGTAAGTCTTACCAAGGTCTTACGTATCGTATTGCCCAGTAACTGGCTTGTGAAGGTCAGGTAGGCAGTCGCTCCATGTAAAATACTGGTATTCAGCTGCATCCGGTTAGACTGGAAGCCGACCCCAACATAGTTGGGAACAGGCTAGGCAGGTGATGATATAAATGAAGACAGATGCAATAGTACCTGTATCGGACGCGTGTCGGCTTCAGCACCTGCGCCGTGGAGCTCCCGATGCCGCACTGCCCGCACTTGTTTTCGCCGCAAGCGTACACCGTGCCAGTGTCTGTTATAATAGAAACACAGCCATGTTTTTGTAAATAAGCATGTAATTGTCACACAATTATACGCCTACATATATTGGAGATCCTACAACCGTCATGAATTGGATCACAGGCCTTCACTCTTCCTTAGCCTCAAAGAGATGTCAGCATATGAAGGAGCCCCTCAGGGCCAAGCCTGCCGGGTAAGCGGGATTGTCCGAAAAGGTTACTGCTACCCCGGAACATAAAGGGCTACAGAAGGAACATGGATGGGTTTTAGTCAGTAAGAGTCTGACACTCCCGCTCCACCCAGAGCGGGAGAAGTCATTGGATGATTTCCCAGCCTGAAAAAAAAAGAAGGCCCCCACTCTGTGATACACCCCATGCGGGTTGGTACCGTTGCTAGATTTTGGTTCTAAGACATGCCTGTTTCCTCATGATTTCTTTTACCATTGTAAGAGTAGTGGAGAACCATATATTTTGATGCGAGGTTTCGGCTCTGTATCGCAAGCTAAGCCAGGTGTGTAGCGTGTTACCTGTGACGAAGAGCGTGTGGTTCCTGCCCACGGCCGCGTGGATGATGTTCTTGCCGCGCAGCAGAGGCACGGGCTCGGGCACGTTGCGCGTCACCATGTCGCCGAAGCCCAGCTGGCCGCAGTTGTTGCGCCCTGTACATACGCTTTGTCATAATCATACGATCGTGCCTGTGTCATACAGTTTTTAGTTATAAAACCGGACGTGTACTTATTCACAAATCATGTTTACAAAAACTGGCCTATCGTCAGGTCAGCGATTGTCTGAAACCACTGCCCCGGAACATGCGTCGCGATGGATATCGACAAACTGATAGAGCTGTTCAGAGAGCTTTCTACTAGAGATATTCACTCGTCGGGCCGTATAATAATTATTATCGACATCGAACCGGTGCGGTGTAGCAGCTATCACACAACACATCGGTGTCAGGTTGGTGTCGTTTTCTGTTAATATGAAAATTACCATTAAGTACAAAGCAGCGGGAATGTCCGAAAAAGTTACCACTACCCCGGAACATAAAGGTCTAAGGAGGAAATGGATGGGTTTTAGTCAGTCAGAGTCTGACACTCCCGCTGTACTCAGAGCGTGAGGAGTCATTTGATGAATACCCATTTTTCAAAAAAAAAAAACCGTCAGAAGGGTACCAACCGAAAGTGTAGACCTCGCCGTTTTCGTCTACCAGCACCGAGTGGCCGGCAGAGCAGCTGCTGGCGATGAAGCGATACTGAAAATATAGAAGGGACTTCTTTACCAACATTTACTTAATAATATCTTTAACTAGCTGACTACGACGTTCATGCGATGTTATAGGATTATACTTTAGTGTATATGTGACCTTAAGCTCACTCATATAACAGAAATAATTGACTATTTGAAATTGTCAAAAATAAAATGTGAAATCACATAGATAGAATAGAAGAAGTATTTATTCGCATCAAAAGTACAGCTATTAACAATACATACTTGTTAGACTTAAATATAGTACAGGTAGACTTTAGTTGTCGTAATAGACAGCTCATCTTAAAAACTGCCGCACAGAAATTAAATATTATGCGGAATTATAATTGTTAATTTACATCTAATGCTAGTAAGTATTCCATTTGATTCTACATATAAATCTGTGGCGTCACATTGTTATATTTCATACAAATCACGTCCAAATTCCGCGTTTTGACAATTCATAAAAAGTAACATTATTGACTACCCTTTCAAATACTCAATTGTGTATTTATATTGTACTTGTTTGATTTTAACCATTTGATTCTTATTTTATTCTATGACAAACAATCCAACAGCGACCGACCATGTGGCAACCTTTTTTCTTCTGCAATACCAAAGTCGTCGGCTCATCGCACAAGCTTTGGCGTCCCGGAGACAAAGCTAAAATGTTTAATGAGCCTGGTACCCCCATATGCTTCGCAAAAACGTTGCTTACTTGCAATGGCAGTAGTGAGACAAGCTCCTTCACAAGAAGCTTTACGTCAATTAATAAAACAACATGTTGCTTACCTTGCGATCAGTAAACTTGTGGAAAGTATACAAGTTGGGGTGAGTGCGCTTGCTAGGGTTGTTGTCCCGGCGAGCCACCAAATCCCAGGACACCAGCCCGGCTATCATCAGCACGCCCGGTGTCTTGATCAGAGCTCGCAGGACTTCCTACAAGTCAATTCGTATAACATAACATCACGCCAGTACTCTGTGAGGGACTAGCACTTCGCCAGACTTCGTTTCAGATTAGCTTTAGACTAGCTTATAACACTCAGGGATAGTGTAGCTATTAGTGAAAGAATTTACGGAATCCGATGAGCAGTTCCATAGATTACATCTTGCAAACATTGTCCTCTTTATAATATTAGTATTTGTGCTCGCTTACCTCAGGTAGCCTCACGGTGGGCTCCTCCAGCATGGGCGAGGGGCTGCGCTGCTGCTGTTCCTCCTGGGGCTGTTCTTCCACTGGGGAGTCGTCGCTCTCCTCGTCTTCGGACACGTGCTTCTTCGGCTTACGATGCTTGTTGTGGCGGCTATTGCGCGGCGCCGAGTGCCGGTACGGCAGCAACTTGCCGTCTTTTGTCATACTGCCTCTGGGTACTGGGGAATAGATGCAAGAATTAAAGTCGACCGTCCGCAGCTCCGTAGGATGTGCACAGAGAAGTTTGCCACGTTAACTCATCGGCTACTCTAATCTAGCTACTAGCCTGCTACCGGCGTATTGAGACCAGTCCTCTCAACATGAGCCCGCGCTAGCAGCAGTCAACGAGGGATGCGGGTACAGCAGGGAGGCAGACAGCCGCACGGCACGGCTGCGCTTGCGCGTTTAAGTAAGAATAATGTATTAACGAATACATTAAGTAATAATAATAATAATAATAATTTATTTGGCAAAAAGAAGAAATACAATGCATGTTACATTATTATGTTATTACAATATTGTGCTCAATTTTTGTGAATAATGACCCCGATGCTAGGAAAATCCTGTGTTATAGGGGCCATCCATTCGTCCGTAAGATTATTTTACAAAATTCGGGAAGCTAGAACGTGTAACAGCAGCAATAGAGTGTGAGTAAGTGCGAGTGATGTGGTGTAATGGGGGGAGTGTAAGAGTGTGTGAAGTGTGTATGAGTGTGTGATGTGTGTATTGAGTGTGTGGTTCGTGTAGTGTGTGTGTAGAGAGGGAAGATGATTTGGGGTGTCTGTGTGTAAGTATTCGTGATGATAAAAATTATTTATTTGTATAGAGGTTTCATCAGTGCTTCTGTTTCATCATAATCTAGGCTGAGGAGGAAGTCTTTAGTAATTTTTTTAACTATATGTGAGTTTAGTGTATGTATGTTAAGTTTTTTATGTACTTTATTGTATATAAGGGCACTTAGGTAGGGGTAGTGACGTCTAGCAAATGTGGTTTTTGTATGTTTTGTGGGACAAGCCGGTTTGTGTCTTCTTCTGACTGTCGGGCTGTTATTTACGCTGTATGGAAGAGTCGCGTGTTTTCGCATGACTGCACGTAGTATGTATAGTTGACGAACCGATGGTGTTTTAAAGTCCCTGTAGAGTTGTCGCGTTGGGAATCTAAAAGATCTTTTAAGAATTACTTTAATTACGGCTCTCTGGGCTCGTTCAACCTGTATAATGTCGGTCTTGGCCGCCCCTCCCCAGGCAGTAATGCAATAGCTCAGTACTGATTTGGCTAGTGCCGAGTAAACAATCTTAAGGATTTCGCTGTTTGCTCTTAGTTTCTTAAATAGAAAAATAAGTTTCCGGATCCGTGCGGACACTGTTTGTAAGTGCGTTTTCCAGGATAGGCAGGCATCTAATTGAAGGCCGAGATATCGTACCACTGGTGCCCTAGTTACAACGGGACATGTGCAAAGGGGGAGAGAGTTGGAGCATTTGTGAGTATTTGTCAGTATTCTGTTGTTTGCAGACAAACCGACGTAGTTGTAATTTCATAGTCTTGCCATATTATACAGTCCATACCGCTTTTATGCGCTCCACCACGAGCTATCGTCGTGATCACCGCCACACTTGTAAGGTCGCCGCTACACGTAGCTTACGAGTGTCCTTCACCACTCAAGAACATGTCTACATCTCAACGGTCTTCGGTACAAGACATTTACGTATGTTGCTAATTGCAACAGTGACAAACACATACAATCTAAAGCGAATCATTATACCAAAGAGATGTCTTGTCTATTATCGCACTAGCAATTTAACGAAAGCTGTACCTGTAACAAACGTTTCGTGTAATGCACAACAGTTTATGTTACAAGATGATTATCGTCTAGTGCTCAGCTTTAAGACTGTATTTTGTTTGCCATCTGAAATACAAGTTTATTTGCTTGCCTTACGAAAAACTACTTCAGTTTCTAGACCAATTGCTTTAGTCTAGAAAGCTCGGTTTAGGCAAGACCAAAGTAGTGATCAGTAAGGCGGTTAGCATTGTGCCATTAAACATTCATGATTGAATAGGTACTCGAAAAGAAAGCTTATTCTTCGTATTCAAGCAAACTAGGGCAGGGCGCATGACGTAATCAGTTACCTCGTAATTTCTTTTGTTTGGAGCGTAGGAACTGAGCTTTTCCCGGAGACAATGACTTCGAGTAATCTGCACAAGACCCGCGTGATTGATAAAGCCCACATTTCACCGAAACGCCGCATGGTAGCGTCTAGCGACTGCAGTGGATAGCCGCGGCGCCAAAAGTGCATTGAGCGTACTACTTCTGTGTCCGAATATCATTTAATTAACCTTTCTTCTTGTCGTTATGAATTTCCCAATAACCATGGTCTTTTAATTTGTTTCATGTAATTAAATACGTACGAGAGCTTAAATTTTTAAGATATATATATAAACACACACAAAACTAATGATTTAATTATTTATTTCGTGTTGTAGTGTACCCGGCTTGTCACATATTTGTGTCCTTGGCGTACAGGGCATGCGCTTGCTTGTCACGTGTATGTGACAATGGCGTTCAAAAGGTTAAAGAGGATCTCAGAACAGAAATATAAACACTACTCTGATCGACCACGTTACGTTACCAAGTTGCGCGGCTACCACTACACCCTTGACTCCTTGATACATGGCAATTGCCTGAAGATTGTGACCAATAGGTACTACAGTAAATCAAAGTGCATTTCACTGCTTCACCTCGATCCATTAACAAAGTGTTCAGCCAATTGGCCACAATTGCCGATAAGTGACAAATCATTAGTGTCCCTATTATATGCACGGTGCACCCCATTTCCGTTAGACGTGTGCACACAGGGTACTAGTGGCCGCCAACCTACGTCAACAATCGGTGACGTAGGTATGAATTGATTGAACTAGGATCTCCATTGTACGGTCATAACGGCGACTTAAATTAGAAGAGAGAAAAAAATATGTTTATATGGTATGTGGTAAACATGACACAAAAAAAAGAACACAAAAGCAGGAAATTTGGGGGTAAACAAATGCGTTACACCCACACAAAATCTCTCAAATATCACAAAACAAACACTTTGTTAACAACAACAACGTGTAACACACACAAACACCTGAATAGAGAAGCCATCCTGCTTATTTTTGTTTAAAGGTTATCCATTTGATTTATATAATGGTAGGAAAAAAAGTGTTGAAACCAGTCACTCCCTAACATTTCTGTTCGTCATTGTTCCAAATTTCAATTGCTGCTTTACTACAATAGGTCGCCTTTTTGCTCTTTCCAGAAGCAAAATTAGCGTAGAGCTGCTGAAGAAAACCGAAAACGATTATTTACATTGGGAAATGTAAATAATCGTTTGTGTGCTACCAAGTTGGCAGTTTTTAGCTCCTGCAAAATTTCTGGAGCTAGTTCGTTAGGTCAAACACTCCTCTTCATATCATACGTGCTCTTTGGATCCATGTCAGGGCTTCTTGCTGGCCATACCATTATGAAGTGATACTAACGTAATGCAACTGTTCTAAAATTGTTGCAGTGTGCGTGCTTGCATTACTATGCGTAATTAAGAAATCCAGGCCCAGAGACTCAATATAATTATAGCGTCACACAAGCTTAGGCATTGATGAATTGAAGATCGTTATTTAATGATGACGCCAATATTTTTTTCCTTCATTGAAAATTTCGCCCCAGACTGTCCATGGCCAGCTATAATCACACCGTCACCACTCTTCAATGTCTTTCCTACATCCATCATTGCCATACAGCTCCGTATAGAGAATCTGGCTCCACAGACGTTGAATCAATGCAAATGTTCATGCTGATGAGGTTTCAGAACACGTTCTTCGAGTCGAACTCTATACGAGGTTTTTTAGGTGATTTGCACGGATATAGTATGTGACTTTTTTTGTTTATTTTTATATTTGTGCGTCCTGTTTGTGCTGAATAAATATTTTTTCTTTCTTTTATCTTTTAACTCGAAACATATATTTCAAATAAACTAATTACAGACAGTTTTGAATAGTCAAGGAGTCGGTCAGTCAGAAAGACCAGTCTCCATTTAACAGTTCGAGCGCAAACAGTCCGTCCATGAAAGTCTCAAAGCTGTTCTTGGACCTGCAATGAAGTCTGGTGACGATTAAGCCCGCTGGTAGTAAAGATAAACCGAACTTGTCGAGCTACAGTGACCCAGTTTCGCTGTACTGCTGGACGGCACAAGAAGCCGTTAGTCTCCAGGCATCAAAGGTGAATTCTTTGAACAGTAGAATGACTTACTTGAAGTGGTGCATTTACGTTTTTCCAAAATGTGTACCTACTTAGGTGGCGATGGTTGGGCGTTTCTCTTATTAACCCATGCACTGCCATGAACATGTATGTGTGTTGAAGGCACTGAGCTAAGAATAGCACAAAATATAGTAGCAGTGTTTGTGTTAAGGCCTGACTGAAGTGTTTCAGAAAGTACTGTGCGTCAGAAAGGAAAAACAACTTCAACTTTCTATACTTAACCAAATAAATAACGAAATAACTTCGACTTCCAGATAATAAATACAAGATTAATCAAAGCTCCTTCCTTAAGAGTGAACGAATTTAAATATTCCTCTATTTTCCAATTCATTAATTTAAATTTGGTATAATAGTAATACCAAAATAATGGCTAGTATGTCAGCTTCAAAATCATCATTATCATTCTCCTGCCCTATCCCAATTTATTTAAATTTTTCTGACATATCAAAAAAACATAGGAGAAATACGCAACTTATTCTTACGAAAGCTGTGACTTCTTACTTACGATAGAATACTTTTTTTGTATCAATCAACTCTACTCAAACCTTTGCATTTAATTGTATTAAATAATTTAGAGACGCTCTTGAATTATTAAGGAGTCAGTTGATCAGGAATATAAAGTTAATTTTGCAGTCCTAATCGTGGTAGGTTCCTGAATGAGATGAATAGTCAAGAAATCTATGTGTTACACGTTGTTATAATGATGTAGAAAGATGTGTACCACTTTAAAAGTGTTCAGAGCAAAAAGTAGACAGTAAAAAAGAAGATTATTAGTATTAGTAGTTACTTAAATCATTTATTTCTGAACTAAATTTGCCTCAAAACTTAATGGAGTTGGAAGAGAACTATGTCCATTTTTTTATGAGATACATAAATGGGCCCCGGAAAGGCTTATTTACTTGGAACATTTGGGAAGCTTTAAAAAAATGCTATGCTAAAATAAGATAAATTAAAAATAAGGTTATGTCCATTTCAGCATGACCAAGGCAATAGGAGTAGAATCTTGCAGGTCATTACTAACAAACAGCACTAAGAAATCTGTGGATACATATTATTTCAACTAGTACTTGTTTGACTCAATATAATTTATATATTTTAATTAGTTTCTGAATCAAGCTAATTATTGTGTTACAATGGAAATACTAACTTTGAATTATTTTTACATTTATTGTTCTAAATTCTTTTAAAACAAAAACTGTAAAGTAGATAACATGATAGTACCTACATAGTAATTTGTTATAATTGAGTTTTGTGATTTAAATCCTTAAAATTAAGTTAGTAAAGATGTTTTTCTGTTAAGCAAGAAGGACCTATATGTTATGTATTGTTTTAAAAAATCACAACCAAGCAACCATAGTGTTATAGAACAAGTACAAAAGTAATTTGAAGTACTCTCTTTTTACTTTATCAACTTTAGATATTTTTTTAATACCTACTGCAAGCACCGGCGGCGATGACATTTTTATTTACCGAGTTCATAATATGCTCTTCATTCAACATTCACAATTAATTACATTCGAGCACGATTTGAGCAGATTGTTATTATTTTCTATCCTAGATCTCGGTAATCCTATCCAATTAATTTTTCGTTGGCCCTACACTTCAGAATAGACAATTTCCCATCAGCGTCCGCTACGAGCGTGTAGGTAGGTACGCTTATGCATCTTTGATACAACAATGAAAAAGAAAACCGTTATGATATATTATAAAAAATAAGCGTTCGCCAATCGTATAAAAATGGCAACCGGTTCGCAATACAACCATTACACACTTAAAGGATAACAGAAAATTACAAATTTTTACTTGTTGATGTTAATAAAACAATTTTCAACTTCACAGAAAAGAATACGTGCCGACACGTGCAATGTTATCAAATATTACAATATTTACATATACAAACGTATGATAATGTAACAATCATACAAATAATAATCATTTTTATTAATGAAATATACTTACTCATTATTGTAGGAGAAACAAATGTTTAAAAATAATTATTCAAAAATGTCTGTCACACAAGCTCGGCACGACTGACGACAAAGTTATTAGCCTACTAGTGTTGTGCTCAGCACAACACAAACAGGAAACAGGATAAATAAATAGTGACTTTTCGTTTAGTGCTTACTAAATTCTAGTGGTGGGACTAATAAAAACTAAGATAAAAAGTAAAAACCGTTTTGCAACTTTATTATTTTTTCTTTTTTTACTACTTGTCTACTAATGAATTTTCTTTGAAGATTATTTAAATTTAACCCAGTATGCAGTCTAAAACAGTACGCCGCATAAAACCAGCACAAATATAACATATTAATTGGCCTTAGAGGCCGTCTACTTTATCCTTAACCCAGCCTGTCCCTTCCTGTTCTTCACCAGCGACGCTTTAAGCCGAGGGCCGTACCTCATTATTAGCGTGCCTCAATAAACTAATGCTAGTTTATTGAGGCACCCACAGGAAAATACCTATGTTTATGTATATTTAACTTTATTAGTAACTCGGAAAATCAAATTAATACTTTTTCTATACGATTAAGTTAGAATTATCGATTTTATTTTATATACATGTACCTAAGTTACACTAGGCTGATAACATAACGCTTTTCCTAATTTTGTTATTATTGGTGTTAATGTCACATTTGGAACATCCCTAGAATATCTGAGCTCAACTGAGTTCATATTCTGAAAAATTTAAGAAATAGTCTGAAAAAATGTTCAACCTATAAAGCAAGCTTCGAATTTAGTGCATTTATGGCGGATTTTTCAATATTCAGTTATCTTTAATTTCATGGCTCTTACTACAATTCCTGGCCTGTACATACCACCAATTTTGTTGAGATAACTACAAAGTAAAAGATAAGGATATAACCATGTTTGTATTATATGAGACGTTTCGCAATTGACACATCAAAACTTGGCAAATTAGTTCCGTATCGTCGTGTTCTTTTCGCTCCATGCCATCCCACTTCCACGAATCATTATCGAAGCGACAGCGTATTTAAGTTATTCAGATTCAAAATCCCCAAGTCCAACCAGTTTTTTCCGCAAAAAATAGGCCTACTGAGTACTGATCTAGGCCAAATATTGTTTAGGGGCCCCGAGACGGTCAAACGGTTAAATTCAAACACGTAAATTTTGGTTTGACTCAAACCATTTTGATCGTTTACAGAGCTAGTTTGAACGGTTTGTCAAACATTTACGAGTTTGAAGCTTGTTTGATGAAATTTCATATTTTTGTTGTGTTTGACGCGACGTATGATCGTGTTCCGACTCGTTTGAACAAACTCGGCTTAAGGGGCCCCGAGACGGTCAAACGGTTTGATTCAAACCTTACGTGTTTGATGAAACCGTTTGATGTCGGTTTGAACGGTTGTCAAACGGCATTGCGCAGTTTGGTTCGGTACGCCGCCATAATTAGACTTGTGTGTGATGCAGACAAGAGGCGTTTTACCCACGAACATCTACAGAAAGTGCTAGAAACTACCGCTCCCGATGATTATAAGAATTTTCTGAGAATGGATTTTGTTCGACACACAAGTTCACGCTTCAAAATCCAGCTCTAAACTAAGCAGAGTTTGTTCAAACGCATCGAAACACGATCAAACGGCGCGTCAAACATAACAAAAATATGAAATTTCATGAAACAAGCTTCAAACTCGTAAATGTTTGACAAACCGTTTAAACTAGCTATGTAAACGATCAAAATGGTTTGAGTCAAACCAAAATTTACGTGTTTGAATCAAACCGTTTGACCGTCTCGGGGCCCCTTTAGTTTAGTGCTGGATTTTGAAGCGTGAACTAGTGTGTCGAACATCATCCATTCTAAGAAAATTCTTATAATCATCTAGAGTGGTAGTTTCTAGCACTTTCTGTAGATGTTCGTGGGTAAAATGATATCTTAGTTTGTACCACTCTTTGAACCGAAGTCTTTTTCTTTTTGTCTCTTCTGACGCAGGTCATTAACGTTATAAACATAAGAAAATCGCGATCCTTGTTCGAGAGCATCTTTCTGCATCACACACAAGTCTAATTATGGCGGCGTACCGAACCAAACTGCGCAATGCCGTTTGACAACCGTTCAAACCGACATCAAACTGTTTCATCAAACACGTAAGGTTTGAATCAAACCGTTTGATCGTCTCGGGTCCCCTTTACCCTTTATCTTCGTTTCAATATTGTCTTTGGTTCCCCATAGAGAATAGTTTGATTCGCCACAATTAATGCTCTGTTATATGCTTTTTTATTTTATAATTACTGTTAGTCATACCAAATTATAACTGTTTATTTGTTTATTATACCAGCAAAATATTGGAATGCTTTATGGCTCTAAGCCACAATTACGACTTTCTATTTGTTGCACTGTCTGGAACCGGCCTAACGGGAAATTATGAACACCGCGAAATTCAAATTTGCAAACAACATTTTAAATAGGTGCTCCTTGCGAATGATTATCAAGTTTTTATTATATTATGCACACGACAGTATATCAGTAAACAAGAGTAATCATATCGCAAAAACCGTAAACTTAGTCCAAAGGGATTGAGTTTTATTACCACCCACCATGGTGTGAGTTTTGCAGTTTCAGAGATGTCCTGACTTTTGATACCTACTCCATACATTACTGATGGAAAGCGATGCTTGATGTCTATGATGAAACGAGCCTGTTCAGAAATGGCTGTTCACTCTTGTTTTGAAGGCAGATTTTCGATCCATCGCCATATAATGGCGGTTAATTTAGCAGGCAGTACATTTGCCATTCATCTATCTTATTAATTTATTAGGAAGACTGTCATACGCTCTGTGGTGGTGGCGATGTTAAGGCGATCTTTTGGCCCTACTAGGATATGAAATAAAAATATTCGTTTATTTAAGGACAAGTTTTGTCTAACTTGGGTGCTTTGCTGCACCCTAAAATTATGGTTTTTTAACAACTTCCCTGTCATTTTGACAACGCCCCACGTCCACTGTTTTTTTTTAAATTTTAGCTAAATCATAGTTGTATACCTAAAGAAATACTTTTTCAATAAAAAAAAAAACTCATTTCCGTTATTTTATTTTTTGAGTCACATGAGACTCATGAACGTAGGACGATAAATTTTCTTTACCACGTCCAGTGAGTCACATATGGACACATAGGCAATAGTGTTTTTTTTTCTTTTATTCTTGGTCTGGCCCTAAGTTGACAGTTTTACAAGACCAAGAACAACTAGTCCGACATTTACTTGGACCGGCAGCATCAACCACAGAGAGTAATCACCCCCAAAGACCTTCAATTTCCTGTAGCTCTCCAAGATCTTCAATTTCTTCTTCAAGCAATTCTGGACACAGTCTGCAAGAAATTCCAAGACATGAGAACAATAAACTTGTACGTAAAAGATGCTATATCAAATTAAAAAATGAAGAATTGTTGGCTAGAAGACCCAAGCAAGTACACACTGAGTGTAACAGGTGTGGAAAGGCATTCTGTTTAGAATGTTATAAACATGCTTGATTTTTTTATATTTTCTTCTTATGAATAAAAACTTACCTCTAGTATTTGAATTTCAGTTATGGCTGATTTCTTATAGTGATTACCTATATGAAAACCATAAAAAAATCACGAAATTTTCTTTTATTACCATAAACTTTAAGTTTTTTCCTATACGTCCACCTATGATTTAAAAAAATATTACATCACGTTAATACCGAAAAATATGCCTAAATTTGTATAGAGAAATGAGTCACCTGTGACTCATGAACGTATTCCAATACGTTCGTATGAGTCACATATGACTCATTGGACAGGGAAGTTGTTAATTACTCCAGACGGTAGCAGTTTCCAGGGCTAAGGCGCAGACTCACTGGACAGCTCAAGAGGCCAGAAGTAGCTATACCGGATTACAAAAGCAAGAGAAAAGGAACGACAAATATGGCTCAGATTAAGTGTATCTGGTAAGGTTCTGTCCAAAGATGACGAAATAAAGTTTCACCGGTGGATATTGCTGGTGTCTAAGTGAAAAAAATAAGAAGTGAAAGACTTGACTTTGACTATTTTCATATTACTAGATTTTGAAACGTTTGGATTTCATGAGGCACCCAACTCGCCAATCTCACGCGCCGGCTGCAGAGGCCATAGAATTAGGGTGCGGAGGATCTCCATGAGAATTTTTCACACCAGATCTAAAAAAGAAGGTTGATATGAGTGTTTTTTTTTAAAGTACATTCTGCTTTGTAAATAGCTGCAGGTTTATTATCTTCTACCAAACACATGAATTCAGCTTTGCTATGATATACTTCAAAATGATATTATTTCCTTGAATCCATATCCGGAGGATAAGTTTTAGAACCAGACATAAAAGGATGTTTGTCCACTTTTGTCACATGGTAATTTGGATTGTCCATCACAAGCACACTAGGTTTAGTGGTATTTGGTATGAACATTTCCACAAGCCATTTCATAAAGTTGATAGTATTCATATTGTCATCGTGTCTAAGTAATTATAACCGCACGGATTGATCCTTCAGGTTAAGCTACGCTTGCCGGGGTTGGTCTGTGGATGGGTGACCATCTTTACATATCGAGACTCCTTCATGCCTCGGAAAGCACGATAATGCCGTTGGTCCCGGCTGTCATTCGTGGATCTTTGACAGTTGTTATGGGTAGTCAGAAGCCCGAAAGTCTGACAGCCAGTCTAACCAAGGGTTATCGTGTTTACCAGAGACGCACAAGTTTACAAGTCGAATTACATCTGACATGTCTAAAATGTTGCCAATGCCAAATAAAAACGTTCAATTAATTCGAAAAAAAATCGATTCCTAGGATCAGCTTTTGTGTGCTAGACTTTACATTCCATGGGTAGGTATTAGAATCACTCTAACACTTTAACAAATGTTTTAGAAAATTTGGTTATTTCGAGAGTTTTGTTGGGTTCAAAAATACATTAACCTGGAGTGTTCTTGAATCCCTTGAATTTTCACTATAAGACTTAAATAGGCGAACATTCAAGGGATCCGGCCCCATAAAGATTTTCGGGTGCTTATCTGTAGCAAATGGAACTATAATGTGAATGAATCCTAAAGCATTAATTTAACCTAAATGCTAGGAATGAATGCTTGAATGAATGCGTTATATTACGAAAATAAATAGTATATACTATTTCCATGATACGGTCGCCAATGCATCAAATTATACCAAACTGTAAAAAAAATCCAAATTACCATAGACCTTAAAACGTTATTCGTTAAGTTCAAAATCGATTGAGGAAATTTGTCAGTTTGTGGTTATTTGTTGTGTTTGCGTTTGTACACATACGAATTCTGACTGAACTAAGGAGCATTGATGATTGACATGACAATTGGTAAATTTGTACAGTAAAATAATTTATATTAGAAATAAGTAATTTAAAAAAACATGAAACGCACATCGAGTAGGTACTTTAAAACATAATTAAGAAGAGATTTCAAACACATTAAAAATTATTATTTAAGGATATGACAGGTATGTGAATATTACATTACGAGATGCTTTATTCTTATCGCATGCACCCCATACATACCTAAGACGCGGTACAGCGGTATCAGTCAACTTATAGCTGAACAAATTCGGCCTTTCCCGCCACTTTTATAAAAAATGATCATGTTTAGCTCCACAGCTCGATGTAGCCCCATTGGTCACGCGGGTCGGTAGGCGTTATGAAATCTGCACGCAGCGATGTAACCGCGCCACCGGCCAGTCGACGGGGTTGCATAATTTTGTACCTATGTATGCTGCCACGCACCCAAAGTTAATTTCGAATATTTTGTCTATGAAACTAGATGTCCGCGCCATGGACGAGGCCTTAGGCTAGCGTATCTTAAGACTGCGGTAAACGCCACATGGTGTATGCAACTTTCCATCGAATGTAGTCAATGGTAGAACGACATGAAGTTGTGCATTTACTTTTCGCTGATTAAGCCCAGACTGAAGAAGTGCTTGCGCGGCTTCTTCAGGTCCTCCATTTGGTAGCTCCTGGTTTGATATTTTTCAATAGAAAACTGGAGAAACGTGACACTATTAAGTTAAGGCATTAACGGCATCTATTATTTGATACTTAGGAACTGCTGTAGCTTTTTTATTTCATTGATTAGCGACATGGTATTTTCGAACGTTGCGGTTGATTGACCCTTTGTCTTGAGTCCATACAAATTGCCTCTTGTTTTTTTTCGTTTTTAATTCGCGTTTAATAATTGGGATTGCTTTTTTTTCAGCGCAGATACAGGACTTATTCCAACAAATTACATCCGACATTTGTCAAAATTATAGTAATGATCTCCAGGTGACCACCGCACAAAGTAAATGACGAAACAAGTTATAATATGGCATACTGATGTAACACGAAGAAGTTTTGATGATATTTTATTGTAAAGCTGTTCACTTAAAAATCACGCGTTTTGTCAAGCTTTGTAAAAATAACACATATCAATATGAGAGATTTAGTCACCATCCATTCGTATTATGAACGCTTGCTAAATAAATATTCTCGTCTTGATCAAGAAAACGGCTCATGTCATGGTGCCGAAAACGTCAGCATAATTGTTCATAAGAAGAGGTGGAAGAAACGAAAAAAGCACAAAGCACATGCTCAACAGCCAACAATTGCTTTTCGTATATCAAGATTCAGCTTATACAACAAGCAAGGTTCGACCGCCGAACCGTCAAGCATGCCTGAACTAAATAAAAGTACAATGCCAGTCCCACTACGAAACAGAAGCGGCCATGGAAAGGATACAAAACAAAACAAATACAAACAAAGCTCTTTTCAATCTAAGTTTATTGCCAATGTAGTTTCTGAACATCGGTTCGACAACTGCTTCAGGAATGTAATTAACTTTCCCAGACAAACAAAATGGAAAATCTACAGGTGCCAACTAGGCGCTGTAGAGGACAGTTGTTGTTGTTCTTGTAACTCTGATGCTATGTTTGAAGTGATGAAGGGCTTGTACGACTGTTACAAAGCGAAAAATTGCGACCATTGTTGTTGTGTACTTTGCAGTCATAAACTACAAGAGGAGAGAAAGGCCGGCGAATTGAGAAAATCAGTGGCCTCTATGGCAAAGGATACAATGCTGGATGGCAAGACGGCATCAAAAAAAGTTTTGATAGACAATGTTAGACAGCTAAGGCTACCACCATCACCTATAAATGCAGCCGAAAAAGCAAAAATGCGAACAGCTGAAGTTGCAGGTATTATCACTCCTTTAGAAGGCAAAACTGCGGCACAGAAAGAAGAAATATTAAGAGCGCAAGCTAATCTTGGTTTGCCGCTTCCAGAAGGAAGATCTGCGTCGGAAAAGGCTCTGATAGATAAAGTAAAAGCAAAAAAGGGACCTCGTTCTCTCAGGAAATCGGAATTCAAGGAAAAAGGTTCAATCCTGGGATTTAAAATGCGTAAAGCGAAAGCGGAAGGAATTATGACAACGCTCAAAAACAAATCACAAGCGGACAGAGAAGCAATTCTGAGGAAACTAGCAAACCAGGGTATACCCTTCCCTGAAGGTCAGTCATCATCAGAAAAACAAATTATTAACAAGGTACGTGCCGACCTTGGTCTACCTATTGAACCTACAACTAAAGCCATCAGAGATAAACTTGAACAAGCAGCTGCTGAAGGTATTTTATTGCCATTGGAAGGCAAAACAACGACGGAGAAGGAAAGTATATTACAACGCCAGCACAATATGGGAATTCCATTACCTATCGGAAGGACACCATCAGAAAAAGCTCTAATAGCTAAAATAACGGCAAGTCCTCGGCCACCTTCACTGAAAATAGCAGGTTTACTTACGCCTTTAACTGGAAAATCACCAGAGCAAAAAGAGAACATCCTACGAGGACGTGCTATGAATGGTTTACCACTGCCTGAAGGCAAATCAGCATCAGAAAAAAAGCTGATTGACAAGGTTCGCGCCGATCTTGGCTTACCTCCAGAACCTAAAACTAAATCTATCAGAGACAGACATGAACAAGCAGCTAAAGCTGGTTTACTGCAGCCGTTGGAAGGAAAGTCACTTGCAGAGAAAGAAAAAATATTACAAGGTCTTCATGAAATGGGAATTCCATTGCCTGAAGGAAGGACACCATCAGAGAAAGCTCTTGTAGCTAAGGTCAAAGGATCACTCCGTGCAGTATCAATTAAAACAGCGGGTTTATTGACGCCCCTAACAGGCAAAGCACCAGAACAAAAAGAAAAAATACTACGAGCGCGTGCGATGAAAGGTTTACCTCTGCCGGAGGGTCAAACACCTTCAGAAAAAAAACTTGTTGACAAGGTTCGCGCCGATCTTGGCCTACCTGTGGAACCTAAGACTAAATTTATCAGAGACAGATATGAACAGGCAGCTAAAGCTGGCTTACTGCAGCCGTTGGAAGGAAAGACACTAGCAGAGAAAGAAAAAATAATACAAGGTCTTCATGAAATGGGAATTCCATTGCCTGAAGGAAGGACACCATCAGAGAAAGCGCTTGTAGCTAAAGTCAAAGCTTCACCCCGTGCGCCTTCAGCGGTCCTGGCACCTTCTGAGCAAATGCGAAAATTTAAAGCCGAAGGATTCTTAACGCTACTTAAAGGAAAAACATCAGAACAAAGAGAGAAAATTTTAAAAGGAATGGCTATGACAGGTTTACCTCTACCAGAAGGTCAATCACCTTCAGAAACAAAGCTGATTGACAAGGTTCGCGCCGATCTTGGCTTACCTCCAGAACCTAAAACTAAATCTATCAGAGACAGACATGAACAAGCAGCTAAAGCTGGTATACTGCAGCCGTTGGAAGGAAAGACACTTGCAGAGAAAGAAAAAATATTACAAGGTCTTCATGAAATGGGAATTCCATTACCTGAAGGAAGGACACCATCAGAGAAAGCTCTTGTAGCTAAAGTCAAGGGTTTACCTCGTGAAGCTTCAATTAAAACGGCGGGTTTAACGACGCCTCTAACAAGCAAAACACCAGAACAAAAAGAAAAAATACTACGAGCTCGTGCAATGAAAGGTTTACCTCTGCCTGAGGGTCAAACACTATCAGAAAAAAAACTTGTTGACAAGGTTCGAGCTGATCTTGGATTTCCTCCGGAACCTAAGTCTAAATCTATAAGAGACAAATATGAACAAGCAGCTAAAGCTGGCTTACTACAGCCATTGCAAGGCAAGACAACTGCAGAGAAAGAAACGACGTTAAAACGTTTGCATGATTTCGGGATTCCGTTACCTGAAGGTCGGACGCCATCAGAGAAAGCTCTTGTAGCCAAGGTGGCAGCAAGTAGTCGTCGCCCGTCAATGGTGGCTCCACCGGTCGTGCCACCTTCGGAGCGATTGCGTAGTGCAAAAGCGGAAGGGTTCGTAACGCCTCTTAAAGGTAAAACACCAGAACGAAAAGAAAAAAAATTGAAGGCATTAGCTAACCGAGGCATGCCCCTCCCTGAAGGCCAATCACCTTCAGAAAATAAACTTATTGACAAAGTTCGGGCTGACCTAGGCCTACCTATGGAACCTAAGACTAAATCTGTCAGAGAAAAACATGAACAAGCAGCTAAAGCTGGCTTACTACAGCCATTGGAAGGTAAGACACTTACAGAAAAGGAAAATATATTACAAGGTCTACATGAGTTGGGAATCCCATTACCAGAAGGACGGACGCCATCAGAGAAAGCTCTTATAGGTAAAGTCAAGGCTGGACCACGTGCACTTTCTGCGGTCCTGGCATCTTCTGAGCAAATGCGAAGAGCGAAAGCGGAAGGATTACTAACGCCACTCAAAGGCAAAACACAAGAACATAAAGCACAAATACTACGAGCACGTGCGATGAAAGGTTTACCTCTGCCTGAGGGTCAAACACCTTCAGAAAAAAAACTTGTTGACAAGGTTCGCGCCGATCTTGGCCTACCTGCGGAACCTAAGACTAAATTTATCAGAGACAGATATGAACAGGCAGCTAAAGCTGGATTACTGCAGCCGTTGGAAGGAAAGACACTAGCAGAGAAAGAAAAAATATTACAAGGTCTTCATGAAATGGGAATTCCATTGCCTGAAGGAAGGACACCATCAGAGAAAGCTCTTGTAGCTAAGGTCAAAGGATCACTCCGTGCAGTATCAATTAAAACAGCGGGTTTATTGACGCCCCTAACAGGCAAAGCACCAGAACAAAAAGAAAAAATACTACGAGCGCGTGCGATGAAAGGTTTACCTCTGCCTGAGGGTCAAACACCTTCAGAAAAAAAACTTGTTGACAAGGTTCGCGCCGATCTTGGCTTACCTCCAGAACCTAAAACTAAATCTATCAGAGACAGACATGAACAAGCAGCTAAAGCTGGTTTACTGCAGCCGTTGGAAGGAAAGACACTTGCAGAGAAAGCAAAAATATTACAAGGTCTTCATGAAATGGGAATTCCATTGCCTGAAGGAAGGACACCATCAGAGAAAGCTCTTGTAGCTAAGGTCAAAGGATCACTCCGTGCAGTATCAATTAAAACAGCGGGTTTATTGACGCCCTTAACAGGAAAACCAGCAGAACAAAAAGAAAAAATACTACGAGCGCGTGCGATGAAAGGTTTACCTCTGCCTGAGGGTCAAACACCTTCAGAAAAAAAACTTGTTGACAAGGTTCGCGCCGATCTTGGCTTACCTCCAGAACCTAAAACTAAATCTATCAGAGACAGACATGAACAAGCAGCTAAAGCTGGTTTACTGCAGCCGTTGGAAGGAAAGTCACTTGCAGAGAAAGAAAAAATATTACAAGGTCTTCATGATATGGGAATTCCATTGCCTGAAGGAAGGACACCATCAGAGAAAGCTCTTGTAGCTAAGGTCAAAGGATCACTCCGTGCGGTGTCAATTAAAACAGCGGGTTTATTGACGCCCTTAACAGGCAAACCACCAGAACAAAAAGAAAAAATACTACGAGCGCGTGCGATGAAAGGTTTACCTCTGCCTGAGGGTCAAACACTCTCAGAAAAAAAACTTGTTGACAAGGTTCGCGCCGATCTTGGCCTACCTGCAGAACCTAAGACTAAATCTATCAGAGACAAATATGAACAAGCAGCTCAAGCTGGCTTACTGCAGCCGTTGGAAGGAAAGACACTTGCAGAGAAAGAAAAAATATTACATACCCTTCATGAAATGGGAATTCCATTACCCGAAGGAAGGACACCATCAGAGAAAGCTCTTGTAGCTAAGATCAAGGCTGGACCGCGTGCACTTTCAGCGGTCCTGGCACCGTCTGAGCAAATGCGAAGAGCGAAAGCAGAAGGAGTACTAACGCCACTCAAAGGTAAAACATCAGAACAAAAAGAAAAGATTCTGAAGGGACTGGCTAATCGAGGCATACCCCTCCCTGACGCTCAATCACCGTCAGAAAAAGTTATTGCTGACAAGGTTCGCGCTGACCTGGGTCTACCTCCAGAACCCAAAACTAAATCTATTAGAGACAGACATGAACAAGCAGCTAAAGCTGGCTTACTGCAGCCATTGGAAGGTAAAACATTTGCAGAGAAGGAAAAGATATTGAAAGGTCTACATGATTTAGGAATTCCATTACCTGAAGGAAAGACACCTTCAGAGAAAGCTCTTGTAGCTAAAGTCAAGGTACTTGCACCCCCAATGAAAGCTGAATCACTGCCTACCGTCACATCTGATAAAATACGAAAAGCTAAAGCAGGTGGACTGTTCACCCCTCTTGCAGGTAAAACTCCTGAACAGAAAGAAAAAAATTTGCAGGGTTTAGCTGAAACTGGCTTACCATTATCAGAAGGAAAAACTTCATTAGAAAAAATGCGAAAGGCTAAAGCTGCTGGTCTGTTAACTCCGTTAGAAGGCAAAACTCCCGATCAAAAAGAAAAGATACTAAGGGGTAGAGCCGCTGCGGGTTTGCCGCTCCCGGTGTTGGAAACCCCTTCAGAAAAAGCTTTAATACAGAAAATTAAAGATGACACTGGTTACGTGACACCATCACCATCAGAAAGATTACGAAAAGCCAAAGCTGCTGGTTTGATAACTCCTTTGAAAGGGAAAACGCCATCAATGAAAGAAAAGAAACTCAGGGGTATGAAAGCCGCAAGTGTTCCAATTCCAGAAGGTGAAACACCGTCAGAAAAGAAACTCATACCATCTGTAACACAACCAGATAAACTAAAAGCAGCAAAAACTGCTGGATTATTACCAACGCTTGAAGGAAAAACACCTGCTCAAAAGCAAAAACTCGTCGAAGACTTAGCCAATGCCGGTTTGCCACTACCGGAGGGTAAGACAAAATCTGAAAAATCAATGATAGCTATAGTTAAAGCTCGTACGCCACCAGAAGGTACAACTCCGTCAGAGAAATCAATTATAGGTAAAGCAAAAGCAGCAGGGCTATTCACACCAATAACCGGAAAGGCACCTGCAGAGAAAGAAAGAATACTAAGAGGACTTGCTGAAGCTGGGTTACCATTGCCTGAAGGTAAAACAGCGTCTGAAAAAGACTTAGTAAAGAAAATTAGAGTAGAGGCAAGTTTACCAATAGAGCCGACCCCTTCCGAAAAGAAGGGGAAAATCAGGAAAAAAGAGAAAAAAGTCGGGGTTTCAGCATCAATGAGGGCAGCAGGCATAGTTGCTGAAGAGTTTCAAGATATTATCAAAACATCAACATGTGACCGTGGATGCGGTTGCGACAAAAAGAAAATCAAATTTAAACACAGTTACATAAAAATCAGAGTGACGTCGCCAGATATATCTTCCCTCTGCGATTGTCCATATGAATGTCTCCCAGGTGTCAAGAGCGGGGCCTTTATTGACAACGAGGGTATTAAAGTTACAGTTGGGAGCGCTGTTGTTATACCATCATATTCAATGGAGTGTATCAATTGTGACAAAATTATATCAAACACCGACCTCAGTGAAAGACGAACCAACATATCATATATTAATAATCTTGATGACTTTAAAAAACCAAAATACAAAGTCAGCAGTGACTGGGGTTTTAATAAAATGAATTACACCCTCAACGCCAACAGTTCTGATATGAGCTATAGTACTAGGCCATATCGCATTCTAAGCAAGAATATTCACGTGCCGAGTAGTGTATCACGGTACCAAGCCAGAGCCAGTAATTCAGGCAGGATTGCGGAGAATTTAAGAGGTCATCAATCATCGGATGACATTTACAAAAGGCCAAGATCAGAATATAATTCTACAAGCAGTTTTGAAACCATCCTCATAATAAAAAATGAAATGTCGCTAAGCACTAGCACAAGCAACAGCACGGACTCAATCAGTTTAATTTCGGTTATAGACAGCAGCGTCTCATCTAGCTCCGCGCATTACTCGGGCTCCCAGTCTTCAAACGACCTTCTGACTGTTGACTCACTAGATGGACCAACAACCAGGTAACTAACACACAAACAAATTCGAAGCAACAAACGTAAGAAGTTATGAATTTCGCAGAATACATCGATCACTTTAAGTAGTGCCAAAGTAAAGTTTGACAATATCTCAACTTCAAATTCTCAATTTAGAAGCAACTTGATGATGAGTTTCTGTTAAGTTCTTATAATATTTTATTAGGAATAGTCGAACAAGTTATTTGGTATACTGGCAGCTAATTTGCAACTGCTTAATGTTGTGAGTGTGTTGGGCACGGAGTAAATACAAAGAGGGATGGCCTGAGCCACTGTGCACTGTGATTCTCGACTAGGTCCTGACGTCATCATGTGGGCGTGGCCTTTGTCAGTGTATTGTTGGCGGTCGTCCTGTGTACAACTTTGTGAACTTTCCCATTTTACTGCATTGTTCGCGCTAGACGAAAAAAAGAATGAAGTGTTGTGTTTTGTCTTGTAAAAATTACTCGGATAGACGTTCTGATGCTATGGCAGCATCTTATTTCATTTGTAAGTAATTTTATGCGTAATTTATTAAAATAGTTCTAGTAAAATCGCCTGACATTGGCGTTTCCAAACATAATTCTACCCGACACTAGATGGCGAAACTTGGCGTCATGGAAACTAAAAATATTTAGGTACCTACGTACAGCTCAGCTCAACTAACATATTTTAATAATCTTAATACTGAAATTTGTTCAACATTCATTCCTAAAGACCCTTTAATGGCCAAAATGCTATTTTTGTAGTTTTTACATCATTTTGTAAACAGGCCGCCATCAATCGTCAACTATGAAGAACAAACATAAACCTAACAAAAAGACAGGGCCGTAATTAGAAATCAATTATTTTACTGAATGTCACGGGAAGAATTTGTGACTCCCGCATTCCCCTTAAACTTAAGGGGTAGATTTATCAAAGCATGGTTAGACCGGCCGTCCTGTATGGATCAGAGTGTTGGGCCACAAAAGGAATGAATGAAAGACAATTGCATGCAGCTGAGATGAGAATGCTAAGAGGGTGGTGTTACCCGAATGGATAGAATACGGAATGAGTCTATAAGAGGAAGTCTGAAAGTGGCAGCGGTGACTGAAAAGTTGTGTTGAAATCGGTTGTCATTTTGTCATGGTATGGGCATGTTATGCGGAAGAATGAGGAAAATGTTGTCAGGAAATTTGTGAATATGAATGTGGATGGCTATACAAGTAGAGGGAGACCAAAGAAACGATGGATGAATTGTGTGAAAGATGATATGGCTAGAAAGGGAGTGACTACCGAGATGACGACTAATAGAGAAGTGTGGAAGAAAAAGACATGTTGCGCCGACCCCAAATAAACTGGGATAAGGACAGGAGAATGATGAAATGATGGAAAGCAAAATTAATTTTTAAAAAAGCAGTACTCCCTGGTACAAAAATTCTGAGTACGACCCTGTGTTGCATCCTGCACTTAGTGACATCTTGTGTGAGATAGTTACGAAACTACAAATTAAAATCGACAGAACGAGTGAATAAAGTTTTGCTATTGACCGTTAGATGGAAAATAAAGAAGTAGGCGGGATCTAACACCCCCTCACCCCGTAAAGTGTCACGCGTTGTTTCCTAGGGAAATGTAATTAGAACATCTCCTTTTTGTATTTACTTGCTGGGTAGTAAATTTTTTTAACATCACTCTCTTATGCATGCCATATAGTTAAAAAGTTATAACGCACTCAATGCAAATGAATATTGACCGTGTATAGGAAAGATAAATATTTTTCCTGTGTACCGAATAGTTTGTTAAATTCTGCAATGTTTTCGTATTATGATAGTATTACTATTTGATATAGTATTATACTATTTACGTTTTATGTTTTTATTTTCCACAGTGAATATTCTATCGACCACCCCGCCATAGTTGAGGGTCAGAACGTAATAACAAACATTAGAGTCACGGCTCCACCACAATATACTATCTTGAGAATGTCTCAATTAGAAGCTAACTTTGGAAATAAAAGGATGAGGAAAAGTATGGAGAACTCTGAAACTGAGGACCCCGTCGTGCTCTTCAACCAGATGCCTAATAAATTCGATGTATCGAAAATTATATTGAAGATTATGTCAAAAAAACGTTTCGCGGCTGCTTCCTCGATATTTGTAGTTGTACCAATGTCTTATGATCAGGAGGACCAGGAGTCCTCCAACTCTGGGGATTCCATTGCTAGTAGTCCATCGAGTGAAAGTCATTTCATAGCGAGCACTAGTAGTCTCGGGGATCCTGGTACGTACTTTATAATCTGTTTCTTGGCTTGGCTTGGGGTGTAGCTGTATGCCATATCGAAATTCGGTTTAACGCGAAAAGTGCATTTTCGCGAACTTAATGCCTCTCAAAAGCTTACATGATACTTATCAACAAATGTAAACGTTTCTATAGCAATTTGTAAGCAAAAACTACGAGACAATGCTTAATATAACGAGCCTGGAATAAATAGTGTGAGCACAGGAAGGCATTGTAGGGCTAGAACAGCGAGTAGTGAAATGGTGCCGATGGTAGGTTCAGTAAATGGTTTGAGCGAGAGAGTTTCGACCTAGCAGTTAAGAAGATATCGCTATAAAGCTGGGTTGTGAGACAGAGAGACGGTATATATTTTGAGGAGCTTCCTCACCCTGAACCAACGTAAGTTTTTAGAAATCTGTACCAAAACGGTGAAAAAAATATAAATTCAGGATACGACATTGGGGATCCTAATTTTCCGTAAACGAAAAATCTGGAATTAACATCGATACAGGATTCTATAAATACTACAGGACGCATAAAATGATGTCTCTAAGAAGCACACTTTCCAAAATATTTTGATTATGTATCACGGTGTTGTCAAAATAATGATTTTTGCTATCATAACTTTTGGAAAGAAAAAAATGTACATTGTACGTTATTTCCTTCTTTCGCCTTTGGTGTACTAGTCCGACCTGAACCTGGTGTTGGACCTGAAGTGCAGACCCCTTGATCTGTACTCTCATCATTAGGAACAGGTTTTATAGAACAACACTGAACTCGTGAAAATAAAATCTGTTACTTTACATTAGGTAAATTATGTTCGCATAAGTCAAATCTCTTAATATTTTTTAAACTAAAGTTTGTATTTTTTTTAACTGTTAAAAGTATAGAAGAATAACATAAACAGATTTAAAATTTAAGATCCGGAGTTGAGAAATTTTTTGTTTACCAAACGCGGCAAACGGGTTTGTGGAAAAGGGAAAAAGTTTTACATGCAAGCAGTATCGTCGACAGAAACATTGTTCCGAAATGCATCTCTAGAAGTTCTCCGGCTCATTGGGATGTCGACAGATGATATTTGTCAAAGTAGCACCGCGAAAAAAACAGCACAAGAAATGCAACAAAAGGCGGATCCAGCCATTGGAACTGGCGCAACCACAGAAGGGGCACGTAACAGCCCCAAGGGCCATTATGCAACAAATGTTTCCAGGCGAATAACGCCAGTTTTTCAGAAAGGTACTCCTAAATTTTATTGACTGTTTTCAAAACTTCTTTGGTTTGCGTTACACATGATCTTTTAGAACGTTACATCACTCAGCTAGGCCACGGTTCACAGCCACAGTCGCAGTACGGTTTTACAATTTTATTGTTCCATGACCTGCTGATAGTCACAGTGTCCATTGGCTAATGAGAGACAGCGCCTAAGAGACCGTTGATGACACTTCTCGAATATTATAGATGGTTAATTTTAATTAGTTATCAAGTATTTTCTCAGTTTATTATCACAAGAATATTATAATGATAATTTACGAATATGGTTTTAATTGTTTCAGATAACAGTTTCAGCTGGTTCAATTTACCAGCCATGTGTCAGGCGCCTGCAGAATCACCTCATTGCTTTGACTCCAGTGGCACTCCCGTGCTGCCCAATTACCATCGCGGTCGTACTCGCCCAAACCAAATTCCACAGTGTCCGCTAGACAATTCCCAAGAAGTGAGGAATAAATCAGCTAAAATTCGGAAGCCATACTTAGAGCCTACGCGTCACGAGTGTGATGCTGTACCCATAAGATCTGGCAAGTTAATTTTGTTATACTGAAGCTTTAATCATTCGGTTTAAGTTTGTCACAAGCAACATTATTAACATAAGCAACATATTGCAAATGCCATTTGGAAAGTTTTGCGATGTGTTGTAGTTAGTACATGTGCACAAGTTTGCGTCGTCGTTTATTTCCTAGTAGAGACGGATGTGAGCATGCGCCCAATATTTACTAACCGGGAGGGACCCGATATACACACGAACACAGAACCTCCGATATAAATAAAAGACAAAGTGTTGATACAGGTTTGTCATAACAGATATTTTAAACGGGACAGTAATATGACGTGTTGTGATAACTTCAGGAGACAGGCCGTCCAGTGATTTCGTGTAAAGGAATATAAAGCTGCGAATCACATGTGCACAAATTTTTAATCTCTAAGCAAAAGATTAACGGAGAGGTACAGTAGCGACCTGAAGTCCATAGGCATTCTCACTTGATTGAGCATTTAAAAAACTTCATGACGTCTAAAGTTCACAGAAGACGATAAAAAATTGCGTTTTACACATTTTTTGATCAAAATATTTGCGGACGATGACACCAGCCTCGTTGCTGCGGTTCAAGGGGGCCAGCTCGGTGGAAACATATGTGTTAATGTTAATATTACGCTGAAATATTCATATTTGAGGTAAATAAGCCACAAGGTATATTATGCCTATAGTCCAAGTGCTCCAGCGCCACTTCGAGAGGTCGTTTAAGAATGCCGTGTTATGTTAGTCAGAGTCTGACAACATCGAAAAAAAAATGTGATGAATATTCTTTATTGCTCATATAACTTATTTACAGTCATTGTGGTGATGCTTTTATTTCGTGCGTCCTGTTGTGCGTAAAACTAATTTTATTGTTTTACACATCAATATTATGTAAGCATAAAGTCAGAGGGCAGAAGCTATATTATATAGAGGAAAGATTTGTATGTATGTTTGTAACGAATAAACTCAAAAACTACTTAACGGATCTGGATGAAACTTGGCCCAAAGATAGATTATAGTCTGGAAAAGCATATAAGCTCGGAAAAAATGTATGGTTTCGTGGAATAATTTCCTACATACACACGGGCGAAGCCGCTAGCAAAAGCTAGTTAGCTATAAACTTATCTCGCTGGTCTAACGGTCGCAAGGTAACGGCCGTGACTTACGAGTTGGAGGTTCTTAGATTTCGACCGAGACAGGCGTATTTAAGGCTTTCAAAACGGTGAAAGAAAACATCGTGAGAAAACTGGCGTGTCCTAGAGCCAAAAATTCGAAGACAAATCATATCTTTCAACCAGCACTGGGACCGCGTGGTGAATTACGGCCTACTCCCTCTCAGTGAGAGGCCCATTTCGGCAGTTATGTTTGAGTCCCATGGTGGTGAGCCTATAACTATCAACCGGGCACAAAAACAGGTTGCTAAAATAATAGAATTAATTACTGCGTAATTATAGAATTCTAATCTCTTAACTTCATTCTAATAATGGCTTAAACTGTTACAGTAATCTACATTTTCATAACTAGGTAATACTATTTTCATAATTTTATTCCTGAAGTTTAATGAAAACGTTAACCCATTCATTCTCACTTTATTTGCAAACAGTTTCGCCTCGATTTTACCCATTGTAATAAACTCAGAGGTATTATTATCTTTTGAATGTTTTAGGTGTAAGTTGGTTCCGTATAGGTACAGACGCCAGCACATCAAGCTATCCCTAACTGTCAAATTTTCTCAATTAAAAATGAACCTTATGTCTTTGCAATAAAGTTGAAATACTATCAAAGAAATTTGACAGATTGTGGTAACTTGATGTGCTGGCCTCTGTACATCGGGTAGCTACGTACGTGATGCGTAAAACTAATTTTATTGTTTTACACATCAATATTATGTAAGCATAAAGTTATTTATAACTCAGAGGTATTATTATCTTTTGAATGTTTTAGGTGTAAGTTGGTTCCGTATACATCGGGTAGCATCATCAGGACCGGTGCGCTATTTACCTCCGTGTTCTGGCCACAGTTCTAGTTCTGTGCCATCTAAGCACTGCCAAAGATGTCCTGGTCAGCTACGTGAAACTCCAGAAGCCTCTTTGCTTTGTATCTGTCCACCAGATAGATCCAAAGCTAAGCCAGCTGTTGCCAAAAAAGCTGGCAAGTAAATTTGGTTTTGTATTTTTGTAAAAGCATTAATAATCTCATTTCAATATTTTATTAACTATAATAATATTTAAAATGATGATGATTACCGATAGTGTTAATGTTTCAGGTAAAAGTTACAGCTGGTTGCATAAATTATCAGCATGCAGCTTGCACCACACACCTCCGTGCTTTAACTCCAATCAAGAGCCGCCCAATCACCCTCGCTCTAACGGTCGTCAGAAAAACCAAACTACAAAAATAAATAAAAAAAAAAAAAAGAATCGATCAGCTAAAGTTCAGAAGCCATCCATAGAGTCAATGTGTCACGAGTGTGATGCTGCACCCAAAAGAAAAGCTGGCAAGTAAATTTAGTTTTGACATAACATTAAGCATGTATTCTCCAAAGAATTAGGCAGAAGTGAGAAGGGATAAGTCCCATGTAATACGGGGGAGGACCAGGCATGAATCCAGACTCCGAGCGCATGTTGAAAAATTCCAGATGGTGAAATTGGGTTTAAATTTTAAATGATTTTCTAAATTCTGATGTAGATATTTCATTTATTTTAATTACCTAAAATAATATGTGTTAAGGAGATAATTGGTTTCTATGTTTCAGGTAAAAGTTTAAGTTGGTGCCGTAAATCATCAGGAAGCGACACACCTCCGTGCATGGACTCCAGTTCGAGTCCTGAGCGGCCCAGAGGTTGCTGTCACGGTCGAAGTCAGAAAAACCAAATTACAGAATCCTCCTCGCTGTGTGAGTGCCCACCGGGTGATATCAAAGAGGAGAAGAATAAACCACCCAAAAAAAAAGCTGGCAAGTAAATTCTTTTTAACATAACATCACGCATGTATTTTCCGAACAGTAAACAGAGGTGTTATTAAGTTTTGCAAAGGAAACTGCGGCAAATTAGGATATAATATTAATAATAATAACCACACCGCCGTATCTCTACGTTGACATCGCGGTGGGGCTTGCGCGCTCCAGCACTGTGGGTCTGTGACGGTTGAGTTTACCTTGCCAGCCAGACCAAGAGAGATACAAGAACCCGCAGGGCAGCATGTGGCGAGCTGTTGGGCAGTAGCGACCCTACGGACCCCACCTCCCGGTAGAGTCTTGTTCCTCAACTCTGGCTTGCCTTCATTGGCCGGCTTGAGTGGATATTCGCAAGAGCAAACGTGCTCGGAGGAAGAGAGTATTCCAATAGTCTGCCAATAGTCAAGATCCCTACCACCATCAGTGGTAGGGATCTTGACTGTACAATCACGGACTTCAATTGTTGAGCCACCTGTCACTGTCCCTGGCAAAATAGATTGGATAGACGTATTCAAACTGCTTTATAATCTCTACAACTATAAACCTCTATGGATAAGACTATTTCCGATTATTAGTAGTTTGTCATCTTCTTTGCGAGCCTGCGGTTTCGGGTCGTGGTTAATCGTAAGTCCTGTAATCTCGTGAATCTACAAAACTGCAAAATTGAAAAGTTTGTAAGTGGCTCATCGATTAAAGTCCTTGACTGTACTTCCACGATTGTCCTGATAGCCGTGAAATACCTTTTCACTCTCCATAAGCACCTCAGGACATGGTACACCCTTGTCGCTGAGACACTATGTGCTAGCGGCCGTTTTCGGGGGCCTATTATTGAGTAAGTCACCCCCTGCCATACATTATGTCTGTGTATTGTACATTAGTCATTGGTCAGGCGGGGGTCATTCCGGGGGTACCGCACGATCTCGGGCGAGGCGGCAAGTCTCCTTGCCGGACTGCCGCCGTGGGACCTGGAGGCGATAGTCCTCGCGCGCCTGTACGAGTGGCGCGCGGAGGTAAGCCGGGGAGAAACTCCGTTTGCGCAGCAAAATGCGGTGGAGCGGACGGACCTCCGGCGCGATCTCATGGCGGCCTGGAATCAGCGACTGTCGCAACCCAGCGCAGGGCACGCCACGATAGTGGCGGTAAGGCCCCTCTTTGAGGAGTGGCTAGAAAGGCGTCACGGCGCCCTCACCTACCGCCTGACGCAGGTCCTCACCGGACATGGATGTATCGGGAGGTTCCTGCACATCATCAGGCGGGAGAAAACACCCGGGTGTCACCACTGCGAGGATCGCCCAGAGGACACGGTAGAGCACACAGTGCAAACCTGCCCCGCTTGGGCGGAGCACCGCCGGGTCCTCGTAGAGGCGATCGGCGGCGGCGACCTCTCACGCCCGGCCCTGGTGCAAGCCATGGTCCGGGGCGAGAGGGAGTGGGAGGCAGTCACCTCCTTCTGCGAAAAAGTTATGCTCGCGAAGGAGGTGGCGGGATGGGAGAGAGAAAGGTCCTCCCGTCCCAGCCACCGCAGGAGACGCCCCGGGCGTCGGGAGCCACGTGACGACCGGCCACCGTAGGCGCGGGCCTGCGGACGGTGAGTAATGGGTGACTCACCGTCCGATCAGCACCAGGCCCGTGCCGGACGGCGCGTATATGTTCCACGCGCGCCTCAAAGAGATGTCAGCATATGAAGGGGCCAAGCCTGCCGGGTAAGCGGGATTGTCCGAAAGGGTTACCGCTACCCCGGAACATAAAGGGCTACGGAAGGAACATGGATGGGTTTTAGTCAGTAAGAGTCTGTCACTCCCTTCCGCTCCACCTAGAGCGGGAGCAGTCATTGGATGATTTCCCAGCCTTAAAAAAAAAAAAGGCGGGGTTCATAGTCTTTGCATAGATCTCGGTAACCAGTACACTCGTAGCTACTTAGCTACGAGCCCTTAAGGACTTGGTTGGAGTTGGTCCATCGAGGTTGCGGGACCATCTTTACATGTCAAGACTCCTCCGTGCCTCGGAAAGCTTGTTAAGCTGTTGGTCACGGCTGTCAATCGTGGGTCATTGACAGTTTCTATGGCTAGTCAGAAGCCTGAAAGTCTGACAGCTAGTCTGACCAAAGGGTATTACCCTGTTACTCTGGGTTGTGGTGGACAGATAGACTGTCGCTTTATGAAAAATACTGATATTCAGCTGCATCCGGTTAGACTAGATGCCGACCCCAAAATAAATAGGAATGGCTAGCCAGAATGATTGATGCTGTCCTGTAAAATTCCTGCACCAATCGAGAGTTCGCCTTGGGTGTACTTGCATCGTGCCAACAGAGATAATCGTCTGTTGGTGCCTCCTCAACGTTTAGAATTGTACGCCTTCCAAAGGTCCGGGACCCCAAGGTTCCGAGACGGGTCAAAGTCGTAAATAAAACGTTTAGATCAGCTGACTGCCCTACACTACATACCTACCCTACCTACCTAAATAAAATATTGGTGAAATCGGCACAGCCGTTCACGCGTGATGGCGTGACCAAGGAAAATAGGGATTAACTTTTATATTTATATTATTATATTTTTTTTATATTTATATGTATAGATTACTATAATATTTTTTTTTGATGATATGTTTTGTTTCCACGTTCAATAGTCTGGTCAATGGGTTTTTATATCAAATCAAACGATAAACTGCTCCATTCGAGGAAATGATTCACAACATCGATACCACCAGAGCTGAATTAATAGAGCAGCCATTGTTGTTTACATATTTGGCACAGAAAACGGTGGAGATTAGAATAGAACATTGTAATTAACAATATTACAAATTTTAATATTTTATATGAATAAAAATTCATAACGATTAGTTTTAAATGTTTCAGGTAAAAGTTTAAGCTGGTTCCGTAAATCATCAGAAAGCGGCACATCTCCGTGCATTGACTCCAGTTCCAGTCCTGAGCGGCCCAAAGGTCGCTGTCACGGTCGAAGTCAGAAAAACCAAATTACTGAATCCCCCTCGCTGTGTGAGTGCCCATCGGGCGATATTAAAGAGAAGAAGAATCGATCAGCTAAAGTTCAGAAGCCATCCATAGAGTCAATGTGTCACGAGTGTGATGCTGCACCCAAAAGAAAAGCTGGCAAGTAAATTTAGTTTTGACATATAACATTAAGCATGTATTCTCCAAAGAAATAAGCAGAAGTGAGAAGGGATAAGTCCCATGTTATACAGGGGAGGACCAGGCATGAATCCAGACTCCGAGCGCATGTTGAAAAATTCCAGATGGTGAAATTGGGTTACAGTAAACGATTTTCTAAATTCAGATGTAGATATTTCATTTTTTTTATTACCTAAAATAATATGTGTTAAGGAGATACCTAATTGGTTTCTATGTTTCAGGTAAAAGTTTAAGTTGGCGCCGTAAATCATCAGAATGCGGCACACCTGCGTGCATTGACTCCAGTTCGAGTCCTGAGCGGCCCAGAGGTTGCTGTCACGGTCGAAGTCAGAAAACCCAAATTACAGAATCCTCCTCGCTGTGTGAGTGCCCACCGGGTGATATTAAAGAGGAGAAGAATAAACCACCCAAAAGAAAAGCTGGCAAGTAAATTCTGTTTTAACATAACATCACGCATATATTTTCCAAACAGTAAACAGAGGTGTTATTACATTTTGCAAAGAAAACTGCGGCAAGTTAGGATATAATATTAATAATAATAGCCACACCGCCGTATCTCTACGTTGATATCGCGGTGGGGCTTGCGCGCTTCAGCACGCTGGGTCTGTAACGGTTGAGTTTACTTTGCCAGCCAGACCAAGAGAGATACAAGAACCCGCACGGCAGCATGTGGCGAGCTGTTGGGCAGTAGCGACCCCACGGACCCTACCTCCCGGTAGACTCTTGTTCCTCACCTCTGGCTTGCCTTTATTGGCCGTTGACCTTGGTCGTGTAACGCAAATCGAGTTTAGTCGGTTATACTCGTACGTCCATACATGGAAAGTCAAAATGTATCGAATTTCGATTTGCGGGTCTAGTAACCGTAACCTAGTGACAATGCAACATAACTTTGCCTCCTGGAGACGCAAATCAAAGCTGTTTTCAGCGTTTTTGATTTTAAATAGGCCTGACGTGTAACTATATTAAATTGACAAAAAGCGAAAATTTTTTTTTCGTTCTAGGACTTGTGAAATTTTTACATAAATTTTTTATCTCTATAATATGTATCATCATCCATAAAATTATTAAATCCAGTAGTTTAAATAGTACTAAGTACAGGAAAAAGGACAAATTTTGGCAAAAAAAATATTTTTTAAATTAACACGGTAAGTCTACTGGACCTCTGTGACAACACCAATATAGAAAATAGGCGGTCCTAGGACGTATTGCAGTCACACAAAGCCTATTTTGCTTGTTGACTGATTTTGGCAATCCCCTCTTTACAGGGATTTTATCGTATGTCAAACAAAAAAACGTGTGGAAACGCCCGGGTGTCACTACTGCGAGAATTGCCCAGAGGAGACGGTGGAGTACACGGTGGAAACCTGCCCCGCTTGGGTGGAGCACCGCCGTGTCCTCGTAGAGGCGATTGGCGGCGACCTCTCGCGGCCGGCCCTGGTGCAATGGCCCATGGTCCGAAGCGAGAGGGAGTGGGACGCAGTCACCTCCTTCTGCGAAGCAGTCATGTTCGCGAAGGAGGTGGCGGGATGGGAGAGAGAAAGGTCATCCAGTCCCAGCCGCCGCATGAGACCTCCCGGGCGTCGGAAGCCACGTGACAACTTCCGGCCACCGTAGGCGCGGACCAGGCCCCTGATGGACGGCGCGTAAATGTTCCACGCGTGCCTCAATAAGATGTCAGCATATGAAGGGGCTTTTTACGGCCAAGCCTGCCGGTTTTGCGCTATTGTCCGAAAGGGTTACCACTACCCCGGAACATAGAGGGCTAAGGAAGGAACCCGGATGGGTTTTAGTCAGTAAGAGTCTGACACTCCCTTCCGCTCCACCCAGAGCGGGAGAAGATGATTTCCCACCCTCAAAAAAAAAAGGACGTGTTGCCCCCTTGTCGCTGAGACACTATGTGCTAGCGACTGTTTTCGGGGCCCATTATTAAGTGAGCAAGTCACCCTCTGCCATATATTATATTTGTGTATTGTACATTAGTCATTGGTCAGGCAGGGGTCGAAGTCCTTCCATAGATTTCGGTAACCAGTACAATCTAGCCATCCAAACCCAAAACCCATTTTTTTCCATGTTTGCGATGGTCTTTATTCGTAGCTAAGTAATAACAGCCGTACGGATCGATCCATCAAGTTAAGCTACACTAGCCGAGGTTGGCCCATCGCGGTTGGCCCATCGCGGTTGGGTGACCATCTTTACATATCAAGACTCCTCCGTGCCTCGGAAAGCTTGTTAAGCCGTCGGTCACGGCTGTCAATCGTTGATCATTGACAGCCTTTATGGCTAGTCAGAAGCCCGAAAGTCTGACAGCCACTCTGACCAAGGGGGTATTACCCTGTTACTCTGGGTTGTGGTAGTCAGATAGACAGTCGCTCTAAGTAAAATACTGGTATCCAGCTGCATCCGGTTAGACTAGATGCTGACACCAAAATAGATAGCAATGGCTGGGCAGAATGATTGATATTGTCCTGTAAAATACCTGCACCAATCGAGGGTTCGCCTTGGCTGCACTTGCATCGTGCAAACAGAGATAATCATCTGTAGGTGCCTCCTCAACGTTTAGAATTGTACGACTTCCAAAGTTCCGGGACCCCAAGGGCCCAAGAATTGTCAAAGTCGTAAAAATAAAACGTTTAGATTAGCTACCTACCCTTCCCTACCTACCTACCCCACCTACCTTCCTAAAAAAAGAATAAGTGAAATCGGCCCAGCCGTTCACGCTTGATGGCGTGGCCAAGGGCAATAGGGATTAATTTTTATATTTCTGTATATATTACTTTAATATTTTGTTGGAGATAAATATTAACATAATTATGGTTTTAATATTCAGGTAAAAGCTTAGGCTGGTTCCGTAAATCATCAGAAAGCGACACAACTCCGCGCATTGACTCCAGTTCCAGTCCTGAGCCACCCAGAGGTTGCTGTTACAGTCGAAGTCAGAAAAACCAAATTACAGAACCCCCCTCACTGTGTGAATGCGATATTAAAGAGGAGAAGAATCGATCAGCTAAAGTTCAGAAGCCATCCATAGAGTCAATGTGTCACGAGTGTGATGCTGCACCCAAAAGAAAAGCTGGCAAGTAAATTTAGTTTTGACATAACGTTACGCATGTATTCTCAAAAGAATTAGGCAGAAGTGAGAAGGGATAAGTCCCATGTAATACGGGGGAGATCCAGGCTTGAATCCAGACTCCGAGCGCATGTTGAAAAATTCCAGATGGTGAAATTGGGTTACAGTAAGCGATTTTCTAAATTCAGATATCGATATTTCATTTTTTTTATTACCTATAATAATATGTGTTAAGGAAATAATTGGTTTCAAATGTTTCAGGTAAAAGTAAGTTAAGTTGGTTCCGTAAATCATCAGGAAGCGACACACCTCCGTGCATTGACTCCAGTTCCAGTCCTGAGCGGCCCAGAGGTTGCTGTCACAGTCGAAGTCAGAAAACCCAAATTACAGAATCCCCCTCGCTGTGTGAGTGCCCACCGGGTGATATTAAAGAGGAGAAGAATATACCACCCAAAAGAAAAGCTGGCAAGTAAATTCTGTTTTAACATAACATCACGCATGTATTTTCCGAACATTAAACAGAGGTGTTATTAAGTTTTGCAAAGAAAACTGCGGCAAATTAGGATATAATATTAATAATAATAGCCACACCGCCGTATCTCTACGTTGACATCGCGGCGGGGCTTGCGCGCTCCAGCACTCTGGGTGTTTGACGGTTAAGTTTACTTTGCCAGCCAGACCAAGAGAGATACAAAAACCCGCAGGGCAGCATGTGGCGAGCTGTTGGGCAGTAGTGACCCCACGAACCCTACCTCCCGGTAGAGTCTTGTTCCTCACCTCTGGCTGGCCTTTATTAGCCTGCTTGAGTGGATCAGATTATTAGGTCAGTCACGCGTAATTATCTACAATGTTTATAAATATTTATTTATTTAATACTTTAAGCACAGAAATGTACAGAGGTGGACTTAATGCCATAGGCATTTTCTACCAGTCAACCATTGGGTGATGCAGAAATAAACAGTGGTAGGTGCGTGTGGTAAATATTTTGTAACCGAAGCTGACACATTAAAAAAAAATGAAGATGAAAATGTAAGTTGTTATTTTAAGAAGGTTCAAGAGCGAGTTGCAAATGCCACTGGAATTTAAAGAAGAACTTTGAATAATAAAGGGTGTAAGGGTCAGTAAGAGTGCACTTTTTAAAATTGGAATATTTTTTTTTTCATGCAAGTCGCAACTCTGAAATTTGTCAGCTGTCACCTCTGATTATTCCGATTATTAAAAATGGAGCGCTTTTCGAAAGAACAACGCGTTAAAAAAATGGGGCAAGTTACGCTGAAACGGCTCGCAAACTTCGCCATACTTTCAACCGAGAAAGTGCACCTAATGTGACAACCATGCGAAGAGCAGTCAAACATTTTTAAGAAACTGGGTCAATTATGGATAATAAGAATCCTTTGCGTCAACGTACCGGGCGGTCTCTTGAAAAAATTGCTGCTGTAAACGCGAGAGTAAAAAGCCAATTTCAAAAGGTCAACGTTTCATAATAGTTCATGCGGGAAATGAAAAAGGATTTGTACCCGGTGCCTTCTTAACGTATAAATCCACGGACACTATAGGTGACTACTCGTATCACAATGAAATGAAATACGATAACTACGAAATATGGCTGGTTAATCAATTATTAATCCCAAATATACCCAGTGATTCTGTTCTAGTTATCGACAATGCACCCTATCACAACGAATATGTTGAAAGGCCCCCAATTCAGACACCATTAAACAGGAAATGATCAACTGGTTAAATAGACACGAAATTCCAGTTGATCCAAAATTAACAAAAAACCAGATTTACGCTATTATACAGAGTTGATACGACAGATGGGCTTTCCTTTAAACAGCGTATACTAGGAACCATTTTCAAACTCTGTACCAAAAATGAATTAAATAGGAGCAGTAGTTTAGTCACAAATGATTTTTTAAGTTTTTGCCCCGTTTGAACACGATGTATCTTTCCTAACAGCGCTCCGGCGCGCGCGTCGGTGCCGCTACGTTACAAGGTCAGTTTTTATTTACAAAGGATGGTTGCGTTTTACTCTGATTTGTTAGCTATTTAGTTTGTTTGAAAAAATAAAAACCTCATTTTTGGTGCTTTGTATTTTTATACCGTACCGAGTTAATTCTAAACACGTATAGTATACGTAGTGTAATTTAATGCCCCTCTGTCATATCAACTCTGTATGTCAACACCAGGAGAGGTATACAGAGTTTTCCGTGGACAAAGGTACTTGTCGAACATGGGCACACTGTGTTGCGATTGCTACCATATCATCCGGATTTTAATCCAATTGAAAATATGGTCTCAACTGAAAGGCTATGTAGCCTCTAGAAATGTGGGTATGAATTTAACTATAGTAAAAACATTAGTGACTGAAAAAGTAAACATGATCGGGGCTGAAGAGTGATAAAAGGTTTGCGATCATGCAATCAAATGTGAGAATGAATATAAAAGCATTCAACACGGTTTAGACAATTACACTGATAGACTAGTGATAAATACGGCTGACAGTGACAGTGATATTGACCTCTTTGAGAGCACAGATAGTGAAATAGAAGTAATTGAGAATTAAAGTACGATTATTAATTCCAGTCAGTAAAATGACATTTCCAGTGTTGCAGGTTTTTAGTCCCAAATAAATAGTGATGTGGTAAATCGAGGTTTTACAATTAAAAGTTAGTCGAGATTCCATTTTTTTTAAATTGATGATTTTGACTTTTCTGCGATACGTCGTTAAGTTCACCAATTCTTTTATGCGAAGGACCCTCCAACTATTGCCAAGGTACAGTACCCGGCGATAAATATTGCACATCGGCCTTTGGAAAGAGACAATCGGCTAATTTCGGCTTCGTAGAGCGCTATCTCTGTCGCACGAAATACAAACAGTCCGGTATCTATTAGGAGTTGTTAAAACAATTATGATTTGCTTCTTTAGATAATTCTTTTCATTCTTTGTATAAAATACACCAACTTTTCTATCAATTCATATATCAATTTCTGAAAATTTCTATATAGGCTCAAGCAAAGGGGTACGTCGCCAGGAACAATAAAAATTTTAAATTAAAAGACGTAAAAAAATTATTTGAAGAAGGCCTGAAAGAAGTGACGCCTAAAAATTGGAGACAGTGCATCAACCATGCCATAAAAGCCTTAAAACTCGACCACATAGATGAATAATGTGGATTCATTCATTATAAATGTAACTGATTCCGATTCCGATTCTGAATATACCGATTCAGAATCGGAATCAATAGCAACCGTAATGAATAAAAACGTATACAATTACTTGTATTTTCCCGACTTTCTAGTGTTAATTCCTCTGAATCTCTAAACTTTTTTTTCCCAGCTTTTGTATAAATGTTGTAGTGAGAAATTTTAATATGCTGGTATGGTCCATATTTCTAAAATCGTATTATTTAATACGGTTTGTATTACATATTTACAATAAAAAAAACGCTTTGATACCTAATAAAATAAAGCATGACTAAATGTCTAAGTCTATCGATTGCCGAACATCACTATTGTAGCGGGTCACCCTTTTTTGTATAAGTGACAGTTGCACTTGTCATTTTACTGACTCGAATGAATAATCTTACTATAGAACTATTATTATTTTTATTACAATGTCTCATTTTAACAATAGGTATAATGGTGTTTATTATGTACACTACAGCTGTAATTTTCCAATAGAATTAAATTCGTAAACATAATGTGAACATGTTTTTTTTATTTAATTTTACCCCAACCTAAAGCCATCACTTATAGAAAAATTTGTGTATTTTATACAAAGAATAAAAAGAATTATCAAAAGAAGCAAATCATAATTGTTTAAACAGCTCCTAATAGATACCGGACTGTTTGTATTTCGTGCGACAGAGATAACGCTCTACGAAGCCGAAATTAGCCGATTGTTTCTTTCCAGAGGTCGATGTGCAATATTGATCGCCGGGTACTGTAGGGATCTTGACTGTACAATCACGGACTTTAATTGTTGAGCCACTTGCCACTGTTCGTATTATAGCCGTGTAACGCAAATCGAGATAAGTCGGTTATACTCGTACATCCAGACATGGAAAGTCATAATGTCTTGAATTTCGATTTGCGGTTCTAGCAACCGTAACCTAGTGACAATTGTTTTAACGTAGCAAAATAGATTGGATAGACGTATTCAACCTGCTTCATAATCTCTACAGCTATAATCCTATCAAAACCAACCTCCAAACTAACTATGAATCTATAAAACTCAAAAATTGAAAAGTTTGTAAGTGGCTTGACGATTAAAGTCCGTGACTGTACTTCCACGATTGTCCTGATAGCCGTGGAATACCTCTTCACTCCCCATAAGCACCTCAGGACATGTTGCCCCCTTGTCACTACGACACTATGTGCTAGCGACCGTTTTCGGGGCCCATTATTGAGTGAGCAAGTCACCCCCTGCCATATATTATATCTGTGTATTGTACATTAATCATTGGTCAGGCGGGGGTCATAGTCTTTCCATAGATTTCGGTAACCAGTACACTCTAGCCATCCAAACCCAAAACCCATTTTTTTCCATGTTTGCGATGGTCCTTAGTCGTAGCTAAGTAATAACAGCCGTACGGATCGATCCATCAAGTTAAGCTACACTAGCCAAAGTTGGCTGATCTAAATCTGAAAATTTATGCCCCCGATATAAATAAGATATATCTAGGTACTCCTTTTTTTATTTTAAGGCTGGGAAATCATCCAATGACTGCTCCCGCTCTGGGTGGAGCGGAAGGGAGTGTCAGACTCTTACTGACTAAAATCCATTCATGTTCCTTCCGTAGCCCTTTATGTTCCGGGCTACCCCGGAAGATAAAGGGCTAACCCTTTCGGACAATCCCGCTTACCCGGCAGGCTTGGCCCTGAGGGGCCCCTTCATATGCTGACATCTCTTTGAGGCGCGCGTGGAACATATACGCGCCGTCCGGCACGGGTTTGGTGCTGATCGGACGGTGAGTCACCCATTACTCACCGTGCGCAGGCCCGCGCCTACGGTGGCCGGGAGTCGTCACGTGGCTCCCGACGCCCGGGGCGTCTCCTGCGGCGGCTGAGACGGGAGAACCTTTCTCTCTCCCATCCCGCTACCTCCTTCGCGAGCATTACTTTTTCGCAGAAGGAGGTGACTGCCTCCCACTCCCTCTCGCCCCGGACCATGGCTTGCGCCAGGGCCGGGCGCGAGAGGTCGCCGCCGCCGATCGCCTCTACGAGGACACGGCGGTGCTCCGCCCATGTGGGGCAGGTTTGCACAGTGTGCTCTACCGTGTCCTCTGGGAGATCCTCGCAGTGGTGACACCCGGGCGTTTCCTCCCGCCTGATGATCTGCAGGAACCTCCCGAAACATCCATGTCCGGTGAGGACCTGCGTCAGGCGGTAGGTGAGGGCGCCGTGACGCCTCTCTAGCCACTCCTCAAAGAGGGGCCTTACCGCCACTATCGTGGCGTGCCCTATATAGGTACTCCTTGTTGTTACATAAATCATAAAAAAAAATGAAAAAAACTTAATCGACGCAACCGAAACATATACTTCATACTTCATATCCTTTTTAAAATAAATTATTATACAAACAACTTACAAGAAGAAATGAAATCCCAACAAAAACATTTTCATGTAAAATGTTGCCAAGACGAGACCATGACTCGCACTGTCAAAATGTTATCAGATCTCATGTAGAGCCAAGCTTAGAGCAAAGCCTATCTTCACAAACTCTACACTTTAGTACAAATATGTGACTTGGCCGTTCGTTACTACAAGAAGTATTGTATAACAGAAAAGTCGAGAACAGTGAGTTAATTTTTCACCTTACGCCTATGTGAATGTAGCGAAATGGCCAAGCCACATATTGCCGAGTGCCCCATGAAAGATGAATCTACTTTAGCCAGCCTGAAACCTGGTTGAACAAATTGGTCCCTATTTCTAGTGAAATAATTGTGTCTTTCACCTCTTTTACTAAAAAGATGTAGATTTCTCCTTGCTTACATGATGTTTTCATAGATATATTGACAAGGTACAGTCATGATGTTAATAACCTTAAACCGTTTCCTTAGAGAATCGCACCTACAAAGATTATAAATGGCTCTGACAGCTTTTTTCTGCAGAATAAAAATAGAGTCGATGTCTGCAGCTTGTCCGCAAAGTAAAATACCGTAAGCCATAATACTATAAAAATAACTAAAATAGACTAGCCTCGCGATTTAATGTTTCAGATAAAAGTTCAAGTTGGTGCCGTAAATCATCAGAATGCGGCACATCTCCGTGCATTGACTCCAGTTCGAGTCCTGAGCGGCCCAGAGGTTGCTGTCACGGTAGAAGTCAGAAAAACCAAATTACAGAATCCTCCTCGCTGTGTGAGTGCCCACCGGGCGATATTAAAGAGGAGAAGGATAAGCCACCCAAAAGAAAAACTGGCAAGTAAATTCTGTTTTAAAATAACATCACGCATGTATTTTCCGAACATTTACTGTTCGGAAAATACATGCGTGAAGTTAAGTTTTGCAAAGAAAACTGCGGCAAATTAGGATATAATATTAATAATAATAGCCACACCGTCATATCTCTACGTTGACATCGCGGTGGGGCTTGCGCGCTGCAGCACTGTGGGTCTGTAACGGTTGAGTTTACTTTGCCAGCCAGACCAAGAGAGATACAAGAACCCGCAGGGCAGCATGTGGCGAGCTGTTGGGCAGTAGCGACCCCACGAACCCTACCTCTCGGTAGAGTCTTGTTCCTCAACTCTGGCTAGCCTTTATTGACCAGCTTGAATGGATATTCGATTTGCAAGAGCAAACGTGCTCGGAGGAAGAGAGTATTCCAATAAGATGGTGGTAGGGATCTTGACTGTACAATCACGGACTTAAATTGTTGAGTTACTTGCCCTTGTTCGTTGTCCTTGGTCGTCTAACGCAAATCGATAATATAAATAATCTTTACGAAGTAATCTTTACAACTAAAAAACCAATCCAAACCAACTTCTACCTATCTACGCTACCTACCTACCCTACCTACCCTACCTACCCTACCTACCCTACCTACCCTACCTACCCTACCTACCCTACCTACCCTACCTACCCTACCTACCCTACCTACCCTACCTACCCTACCTACCCCACCTACCTACCCTACCTACTTACCCTACCTACCCTACCTACTTACCCTACCTACCCTACCTACCCTACCTACCCTACCTACCTACCTACCTACCTACCTACCCTACCTACCTACCCTACCTACCCTACCTACCCTACCTAACTAAAAAACGAATTAGTGAAATCGGCACAGCCGTTCACGCGTGTTGTCGTGACCAAGGGAATTACTATAATATTTTGTTGGAGAATAATCTTAACATAATTATGGTTTTAATATTCAGATAAAAGTTTAGGCTGGTTCCGTAAATCATCAGAAAGCGACACACCTCCGCGCATTGACTCCAGTTCCAGTCACGGTCAAAGTCAGAAAAACCAAATTACAGAACCCCCCTCACTGTGTGAATGCGATATTAAAGAGAAGAAGAATCGATCAGCTAAAGTTCAGAAGCCATCCATAGAGTCAATGTGTCACGAGTGTGATGCTGCACCCAAAAGAAAAGCTGGCAAGTAAATTTAGTTTTGACATAACGTTACGCAAGTATTCTCCAAAGAATTAGGCAGAAGTGAGAAGGGATAAGTCCCATGTAATACGGGGGAGAACCAGGCTTAAATCCAGACTCCGAGCGCATATTGAGGAATTCCAGATGGAAAAACTCAATACCGTAAAATTGAGTTACATTAAACGATTTTCTAAATTCAGATGTAGATATATATTTTTTTTATTACGAATAATAATATGTGTTAATGAGTTAATTGGTTTCAAATGTTTCAGGTAAAAGTTTAAGTTGGTGCCGTAAATCATCAGAATGCGGCACATCTCCGTGCATTGACTCCAGTTCGAGTCCTGAGCGGCCCAGAGGTTGCTGTCACGGTCGAAGTCAGAAAAACCAAATTACAGAATCCCCCTCGCTGTGTGAGTGCCCACCGGGCGATATTAAAGAGGAGAAGAATAAGCCACCCAAAAGAAAAGCTGGCAAGTAAATTCTGATTTAACATAATAGTACGGTCAAATTAGACATTCGGTGCTTCATAAATTTGCAACAAGCTGAATATTGATAAAATTGTTCAAAATAAATAAACAAAATCTGGAAGTTCCCCATTATTCCAGTGTATGGACGAAATTTTATTCAAGGTCCAATGTCAAAAAATGAGGTTTTCGTGATTTTCTGCAAAAAGTATTTATGTTTAGTCAGAAGCCCTAAAGTCTGACAGCCAGTCTGACCAAGGGGTATCGTATTACCCTGTTTCTCTGGGTTGTGGTGGTCAGATAGGCAGTCGCTCTATGTAAAATACTAGTATTCAGCTGCATCCGGTTAGACTAGATGCCGACCCCAAAATAGGTAGGAATGGCTAGCCAGAATGATTGATATTGTCCTGTAAAATTCCTGCACCAATCGAGGGTTCTCCTTGGGTGGACTTGCATCGTGCAAACAGAGATAATCGTCTCTTGGTGCCTCCTCGACGTTTAGAATTGTACGCCTTCCAAAGGTCCGGGACCCCAAGGTTCCGAGAAGGTCAAAGTCGTGAAAAAACGTTTAGATCAGCTACCTAGCCTACCCTAGCATCGGCCCAGCCGTTCACGCGGCATGTCGTGACCAAGGGTAATAAGGATTCATTTTTATATTTATATATACAATGTGGATCCGGAATTACGACATTAAATTAAAACGAGGACAGTACTAGTCCATCGAAACATTTTAAAACACGAAGATTAGAAGTTAACGGGAAATTTAAAAATTGCAATTTTCAAACAAAATAAATAGAAGAATCAACTGCATAAAACGTAAACACACTTTATCTACGAAACCAACAAAAAAACCAGCGGCATAAACTCACTAAGTTGCGCGGTTTTGATTAATAAAATATCACTTATTGAATAATTAATCACATAATATCACATCACAAATAATTTAAAACACCAATAGTCAAATTTTTAAATTTTCAAGGTGTCCCCCTTTGTTCATGATGCACAAGCGACATCGTCTTATTAAATTTTCACGGAGTCTTAACAAGTTATAAGCATAATTAAACAAAAAAATTTACAAACCTAACCTAAATCACAAACTAGCTACCGGTAAAACGGGGTTACTTTAACAGTAAGGGTAACTTTGACAGTTTATGGGGCTACTTTAACAGCGCGCAACTAATGGTTTAAACGTGTGCGAAACTTAGTGTTTATTTGTATAACAAATAAATCACAATGGTCAGAACGTATAAAAGAAAGCTGGGTGCCCGAAACTATAAAAACTATTAGTGATGAAGACTTTGCAAAAGCCGTTGCAGAAGTGAGAGCCGGAACAATCTCCTAGACAGGTGCTGCCAAGAAGTATAAAATTAATAGGACGACTATACTAAACAAGATCCATCACAGACACGAAAGTAATCCTTACACTTTAGATCTTTGACGTTGAAAGAAACCCCACTTCGGGGTTACTTTGACACATGAAAAATAAAAATATATAATAAAATTGTGGGGGGCCTGTCGGGCTTGATATTGGTATGGGATTAATAGTTAAAGGACACATTGTTCTGTTGGAACAAAAACATCATTAATTTTGGTTGTAAAAAAAAAGTAATTCTCAAAAAACTACCGAAATATGTGCAAAGTAGCCCCGTTTTACGGTACCTATTAAATGCCTAATTAACTAACTAATATTACACTAACACTTAACAATAAGTCACACTAACCTATGAACTAATCCAACTATCATAAACTGTCTTTAATCTCAATAACAACAAATGTTTTCATAAATTAATGAAGACTATGCGCGCGTGTGTTGTGATAAAAAAATAGTAGGCGTGTGTCCTTCAAAGGGTATCGCTATGCACTGACTGACATAGTAACCGAGTCAAGGACTTTTTGCCGAAAAAATTCCGCTCAAACACACAGTCGCAATTTTCTATGCACCACTATTGCATTATTTGCGTAAGTAATATTTCTTTTTCTTTATTTTGTGGGAGTGGGCGGGGCGCGTCATAGTGGAATAGTATGACACCTTTCTCTGTCTTTCAAGGATATTGAGACGTAGAGAATTGAATCGTACGTGTTTGCACAGGTTCCTGACCTTACAATGTTTACCTATTATTACGGACTCGGATCTACATCATGTTGTAAAGTATGAAAATGAAAAATAATTTCCTGTGGCTAAAGTATTCATTGGATTTGGTTGATTTTTTGTATACGGGTTAGGGACATGACACTCTTAACGTGGTTTAAAAAAATGTCGAACGACCTGCTCCACTTTGTATGTATAGATTAGTACAATATCTTGTTGGAGATAAATCTTAACATAATTATGGTTTTAATGTTTCAGGTAAAAGTTTAAGCTGGTTCCGTAAATCATCAGAAAGCGGCACATCTCCGTGCATTGACTCCAGTTCCAGTCCTGAGCGGCCCAAAGGTCGCTGTCACGGTCGAAGTCAGAAAAACCAAATTACTGAATCCCCCTCGCTGTGTGAGTGCCCATCGGGCGATATTAAAGAGAAGAAGAATCGATCAGCTAAAGTTCAGAAGCCATCCATAGAGTCAATGTGTCACGAGTGTGATGCTGCACCCAAAAGAAAAGCTGGCAAGTAAATTTAGTTTTGACATATAACATTAAGCATGTATTCTCCAAAGAAATAAGCAGAAGTGAGAAGGGATAAGTCCCATGTTATACAGGGGAGGACCAGGCATGAATCCAGACTCCGAGCGCATGTTGAAAAATTCCAGATGGTGAAATTGGGTTACAGTAAACGATTTTCTAAATTCAGATGTAGATATTTCATTTTTTTTATTACCTAAAATAATATGTGTTAAGGAGATACCTAATTGGTTTCTATGTTTCAGGTAAAAGTTTAAGTTGGCGCCGTAAATCATCAGAATGCGGCACACCTGCGTGCATTGACTCCAGTTCGAGTCCTGAGCGGCCCAGAGGTTGCTGTCACGGTCGAAGTCAGAAAACCCAAATTACAGAATCCTCCTCGCTGTGTGAGTGCCCACCGGGTGATATTAAAGAGGAGAAGAATAAACCACCCAAAAGAAAAGCTGGCAAGTAAATTCTTTTTATAATAACATCACGCATGTATTTTCCGAACATTAAACAGAGGTGTTATTACATTTTGCAAAGAAAACTGCGGCAAGTTAGGATATAATATTAATAATAATAGGCACACCGCCCTATCTCTACGTTGACATTGCGGTGGGGCTTGCGCGCTCCAGCCGTCTGGGTCTGTAACGGTTGAGTTTACTTTGCCAGCCAGACCAAGAGAGATACAAGAACCCGCAGGGCAGCATGTGGCGAGCTGTTGGGCAGTAGCGACCCCACGGACCCTACCTCCCGGTAGAGTCTTGTTCCTCACCTCTGGCTTGCCTTTATTGGCCGGTTGGAGTGAACACTGACGAGGTACAGAGCTCCCACCTCATTCTCGCCTTTATTGGCCGGCTTGAGTGTATATTCGCAAGAGCAATCGTGCTCGGAGGAAGAAAGTATTCCAATAAGGTGGTAGTAGGGATCTTGACTGTACAATCACGGACTTTAATTGTTGAGTTACTTGCCCTTGTTTGTATTATAGCCGTGTAACGCAAATCGAGATTCAAGACATTATGACTTTCCATGTCTGTATGTACGAGTATAACCAACATACTCGTTCATCCAGACATGCCAAGTCATAATGTCTTGAATTTCGATTTGCGGGTCTAGCAACCGTATCCTAGTGACAATTGTTTTAGCGTAGTAAAATAGATTAGATAGACGTATTCAACCTGCTTCATAATCTCTACAGCTATAAACCTATCCAAACCAACCTTTAAATTAACTATGAATCTATAAAACTGCAAAATTGAAAAGTTTGTAAGTGGCTCATCGATTAAAGTCCTTGACTGTACTTCCACGATTGTCCTGATAGCTGTGAAATACCTGTTCACTCCCCATAAGCACCTCAGGACATGGTACACCCTTGTCGCTGAGACACAAGCAGCCAAGCGTATTATAAATTGGGAGATTACATTGCTGATAAAAATGCTTGGGTCAATGCTAGTCCAGCTCCACGAGGGCGCATCAACTAATTTATTAGACTACTGAAAACTGTTGGAGCTGCGGAAGATCAACAACAACAAAAAAACATCTTTGCATTGTATAAATTCAATCTCTTAATATTGTATAACTGCTTAGCACATATGTGAGTACTATGTACCTACTATAAAGCGACCAGTCTCTGGGTGCGTCTTTCATTGACTTGAATATGCCCTGGCGGCTGAGAGTATGCCATGCTCACTTTAATGTCTCGCTGATGGTGGCGTGTGTGTTGGATCATTTAGCTCCCTTCAAAATGGTTGAGCTGAATGGTGCTAATATATGCGTCATGTTCGTGAACGGGCGCTGTCAGTAGAGACTGGTCATCTCTTAGCGGCTAAGGCTTGTTTTAATTTAATTATTGAATAGTTTTTACATATTTTATATCTGATGCTTTTAACGTTCTGCATCGTTCTCACATGTATAATATTAATATGAACTATGTAACAAATATTTTGTAACCATATTTTGTTTAAAAGAGTGTCCATGGAGTTTCTTGCCCGTTCTTCTCCATAGGTACCTACTCCTTTGGAATGGGCAACTAGCTTCATTTCTCGGACTGACCGACACCTTGACAATTCAAAAGTGCCTGTAATTGGTTTATTTGAAATAAATACTTTGAGTTTGAGTTTGAGTTTGAACACTATGTGCTAGCGACCGTTTTTGGGGGCCCATTATTGAGTGAGCAAGTCACTCCCTGCCATACATTATGTATATTGTACATTAGTCATTGGTCAGGCGGGGGTCAAAGTCCTTCCATAGATTTCGGTAACCAGTACACTCTAGCCATCCGAACCCAAAACCCATTTTTTTCCATGTTTGCGATGGTCCTTAGTCGTAGCTAAGTAATAACAGCCGTACGGATCGATCCATCAAGTTAAGCTACACTAGCCGAGGTTGGCCCATCGCGGTTGGGTGACCATCTTTACATATCAAGACTCCTCCGTGTCTCGGAAAGCTTGTTAAGCCGTTGGTCACGGCTGTCAATCGTGGGTCATTGACGTTATTTATGTTTAGTCAGAAGCCCGAAAGTTAGACAGGCAGTCAAAAAAAATCAAAAGTCATTTATTCAAATTAGGCTGAAAATCAGCACTTTTTGAAGATCAAAGTTACATAAGACAGTCCCCCAAAAACGCCCACTCTTCACCACTTCCTAGTGCTTTACTCTGACCAAGGGGTATCGTATTACCCTTTAACTGTGGGTTTTGGGGGTCAGATAGGCAGTCGCTCTATGTAAAATACTAGTATTCGGGTGCATCCGGTTAGACTAGATGCCGACCCCAAAATAAATAGGAATGGCTAGCCAGAATGATTGATGTTGTCCTGTAAAATTCCTGCACCAATCGAGAGTTCGCCTTGGGTGCACTTGCATCGTGCCAACAGAGATAATCGTCTGTTGGTGCCTCCTCAACGTTTAGAATTGTACGCCTTCCAAAGGTCCGGGACCCCAAAGCCCCGAGAAGTGTCAGTCGAAAAAAAAACGTTTATTTCAGATAACTAAGATCCAATTTGTTAGAAATATAATAACTTTAACTAGTGTTAGTACTTTAATACAATTTTAAACAATTCGCCATCTGCCTGACCCATGACATGAATCGAGGTATCAATACTCTTCTGAGCAATAATACATCGATTCATGTACAGACAGTCAAGTCTACTTAAAAACTAGCTATTATGCTTAAAACATTGTTACGACTAGCCTGCTCTGCTAAGCATTTAACAATGTAGTTTTTGTTTACTGTTCTTATTTTTGTTATGTTGATAATTAAGAATATTTGATTGAAGATAATTCATAATTTATGAGTTTAAATGTTTCGGGTAAAAGTTTAAGCTGGTTCCGTAAATCATCAGAATGCGGCACATCTCCGTGCATTGACTCCAATCTTGAGCGGCCCAGAGGTTGCTGTCACAGTCGAAGTCAGAAAAACCAAATTACAGAATCCTCCTCGCTGTGTGAGTGCCCACCGGGCGATATTAAAGAGGAGAAGAATAAACCACCCAAAAGAAGAGCTGGCAAGTAAATTCTATTTTAACATATTATAACATCACGCATGTATTTTCCGAACAGTAAACAGAGGTGTTATTAAGTTTTGCAAAGAAAACTGCGGAAAATTAGGATATAATATTAATAATAATAGCCACACCGCCCTATCTCTACGTTAACATCGCGGTGGGGTTTGCGCGCTCCAGCACTTTGGGTCTGTGACGGTTGAGTTTACATTGCCAAGGGAAATAGGGATTCATTTTTATACTTATACTAGCTGACCCGACAGACGTTGTCCTGTCTTAACTGTGATACCTACTCTACCTACCTGCCTACCTACCCTACCTACCTAGCTACCTACCCTACCTACCCACCCTACCTACCTACCCTACCTACCTACCCTACCTACCTACCTACCTACCTACCTACCTACCTACCTACCCTACCTACCTACCCTACCTACCCTACCTACCCTACCTACCCTACCTACCTACCTACCTACCCTACCTACCTATCTACCCTACCTACCTACCTACCCTACCTACCCACCCTACCTACCTAACTAACCTACGTAAACTACGTAACCAAATGCATTAGATTTACATTACCTAATGTGAAAAGTAGCGATTGTGACATCATATTGAACGGAGAGAAGCTGGAATTTATTAAGCAGACGGTTTTCCTGGGAATCACGCTAGACGACAAGTTGCAATGGGGTCCCCACATAACAACTCTTGCGGGACGGCTTAGTTCGGCCGCTTATGCTGTTAGAAAGATAAGGCAGATGACAGACGTAGAAACCGCGCGTTTGGTCTATTTTAGTTACTTCCACAGCATAATGTCGTATGGCATTTTACTGTGGGGTCGGGCTGCTGACATTGAATCCATTTTTATTTTGCAAAAGCGAGCGATCAGAGCCATTTACAATCTTCGTCGTCGCGAATCGCTTAGGGAACTATTTAAAAGGATTAATATTATGACGGTTCCTTGCCAATTCATTTATGAAAATATTATGTATGTAAGAAAAAATAGACATCTTTTTAACAAAATAAGTGATAGGCATAACTTTAAAACTAGAAATAAAGACAAAATAGTTCAACCATTTTTCAGATTGTCCAAAGTACATACATCTTTTATGGGGTTCTGTGTTAAATGTTACAACAAAATACCTTGTGACATACTGAAATTAAATGAAAGAAAATTTAAAACTCATATTAAAAGTACACTTTGTAAACAAGCTTATTACAAATTAGAGGATTATATCAAGGACAAGGATGCTTGGAAACATGCTGGTCCTGCTCCACAGGACAATCGAGTGTCTAGACAAAATCAAACTGGTTGCTAAGTAAATTAGGTAATAATTTATAATTTGTACCATATTATTTTATTATATTGGAATAACATCTCACACATTGATTAATTTATTATTGTTAACTTTTAGAATGTTTGTAAATATGTGAGCACCATGTACTTATGACATACCTAATTAAGTTTATTTTTCACTGCTACATGCGTTCTTCTTTTCACCATTTTGGTGTATTGTTTTTATTCTGGGTGCATCGTCTTCACATATTATAATATTATAATACATGTATACAAAACATTGTGAAACATTTTAAAAGAGTAACGGTGGAGTTTCTTGCCCATTCTTCTCCACACGAAACTACCTTTTGGAAGGGGCGACTAGAATCAATTCTATTTCTTGTTAATTTTTGACGTTCAAAAGTGCCTTTCTTGGGCCTATTTGAAATAAATGTTTTGACTTTGACTTAAAAAAAAAAAAAAATAATGTATTCTGCTATTCAGGGCGGAGACAAATCCAACGAAACAAAAACCATGAAAATTGGTCCAGCAGATCTCGAGTTATAATGGAGGGATCAAACCCGACTTTCTTTTATACATATATTACTTGCTGACCCGACAGACGTTGTCCTGTCTTAACTGTGATACCTACCCTACCTACCTACCTGCCTACCTACCCTACCTACCTACCTGCCTACCTACCCTACCTACCTACCTGCCTACCTACCCTACCTACCTACCTACCTGCCTACCTACCCTATCTACCTAGCTACCTACCCTACCTACCCTACCTACCCTACCTACCCAACCTACCCTACCTACCCTACCTACCCTACCTACCCTACCTACCCTACCTACCCTACCTACCCTACCTACCCTAGCTACCCTACCTACCCTACCTACCCACCCTACCTACCCTACCCTACCTACCTACCCTACCTACCCTACCTACCTACCTACCTACCCTACCTACCTACCCTACCTACCTACCTACCTACCTACCCTACCCTACCCTACCCTACCTACCTACCCTACCTAAAAATAAATTAAAAAAAAAAATGTATTTTGCTATTCAGGGCGGAGACAAATCCAACGAAACAAAAACCATGAAAATTGGTCCAGCAGATCTCGAGTTATAACGAAGGGAACAAACCCGTCTTTCTTTTATATATATACTAGCTGCCCCGACAGACGTTGTCCTGTCTTAACTGTGATACCTACCCTACCTACCTACCTACCTAGCTACCTACCCTACCTACCCTACCTACCCTACCTACCCTACCTACCCTACCTACCTACCTACCTAGCTACCTACCCTACCTACCCTACCTACCCTACCTACCCTACCTACCCTACCTACCCTACCTACCCTACCTACCCTACCTACCCTGCCTACCCTACCTACCCTGCCTACCCTACCTACCCTAGCTACCCTCCCTACCTACCCTACCTACCCACCCTACCTACCCTACCTACCTACCCTACCTACCTACCCTACCTACCTACCCTACCTAACTACCCTACCTACCTACCTACCTACCCTACCTACCTACCTACCCTACCTACCTACCTACCCTACCTACTTACCTACCCTACCTACCTACCCTACCTACCTACCCTACCTACTTACCTACCCTACCTACCTACCTACCTACCCTACCTACCTACCTACCCTAGCTACCTACCTACCTACCTACCCTATCTACCTACCCTACCTACCGACCTACCCTACCCTACCTACCTACCTACCCTACCTAAAAAGAAAAAAAAAAAAAGTATTCTGCTATTCAGGGCGGAGACAAATCCAACGAAACAAAAACCATGAAAATTGGTCCAGCAGATCTCGAGTTATAACGAAGGGAACAAACCCGTCTTTCTTTTATATATATAGATATAGATAGATATACTAGCTGTCCCTGCAAACTTCGTTCCGCCTTGTAATTTTTTTTTTTTTTTTAATCTAAACCATCCTCAAAGCCACTGTAACAAACACAACAAATTTCATTAAAATCGGTCCAGCCGTTTAGGAGGAGTTCAGTGACATACACACGCACAGAAGAATTATAAGATATAGATTATTATATGTATATAGATTATTGTAATATTTTGTTGAAGATTAATCTTACAATAATTATGGTTAAATGTTTCAGGTAAAAGTTTAAGCTGGTTCCATAAATCATCAGTAAGCGGCACACCTACGTGCATTGACTCCAGCTCCAGTCCTGAGCGGCCCAGAGGTTGCTGTCACGGTCAAACTCAGAAAAACCAAATTACAAAATCAAATATCAAAGGGAAAAAGAATCGATCAGCTAAAGTACAGAAGCCATCCATAGAGTCAATGCGTCATGAGGGTGATACTGCTCCCAAAAGAAAATTTGGCAAGTAAATTTAGTTTTAACACAACATTACGCCTGTATTCTTCGAAGTGTTTGATAAAAATGGGCGCGCAGGAGTTCAGGGAGTTTCCCAAGCGTCTATTACCTGATATTTATGTAGCAGTGTTTGTTTGGCTGTGCTACAGCCACCTATCAGAATTACGGTTTACAGATAAAGTTTTGGATTCCCTTGGGATAGTCATTTTCAGTTTGGCTCCTTCACCGTAATACAACAGCTAAATTTAAAATAGAGTAAAGTAAAAAAGTTTACTAGCCGATAGGATGTACCCGCGTGTGGTATATATCCTATCGACAAAAATGACTAGGTTTCAGGCAAACTTTTAATCCCTATTGATGCCTTTTAAGGGATGTATTTTCGAAATCCCTTCCTCCGTGCTCATCTATATATAAGAAACTCTTGTGCTAATTACTAAATTGATATGTCTCCTGAAAACATACAGCATCTTTATAAAGAAGCAGTGAATACTTAACCGTATTGGTGCGGTCAATAGTACGGATACTTTAGTTAAGAATACTAGGGGGTGAAACTATCGCTTACGTTGTTTTCCTCTATACCAGCTAGGACGCAGCAACCGATGTGACTTTTCGAATTCATAGCGTTGTGTACATTCGCCGCGTCCGATCGATATCCAAAAGTATTTGGTTAATCGCATGACTTTTGTAGTGTTACACGTATAATAGTGTTAGACAATTTAACAGTGCATTAATTGTTGGCTGTATTTTTAATCTTAAAATTAAGAAGCCCAGTTTTTCATTGTGAATTCCGTGCCGATTGACGACCCCGATGAGGCCACCGCCGCCCGGGCCAATCGGTCGATCATATCGAACTCGCCGACCTCCGAGAGGAATCAAGGACAAAGAATGGAGAACTCGTGCGCTAGCAGCTCATTAGACAGCGAAGTCAACCCAGGGAAACCTCCACGCAAGAAACAAAAGCGAGATTCACAGGTAACGGTCGATCCTCGGATTGACGCGTTATACAACCAGGTCAGTTTTCTTACAAACTTTATAATGCACCAACAATACATATCGAATACTACTGGGAAGATATACATAAGAATACACAAATGTATTCTTCTAAATAAATACCTTTAATACCTAGATTGGTACAAACGGCACAATCAGATGGCCTGCGAGATCACCAGATCTCACCCCTTTAGATTTTTTTAAATGGGGATATGTTAAAAACCAAATTTACATTAAATCTTATGCGAATGTAAACGAGTTTGAGAGTTGAAGTTCAGAATAAGATTTATAATATTCACCACAACACGTTATTAAAGGTTACAAGAAATGAATTTGTTAGAAGAATACATTTGGGTATCCAAGAAAATGGAGCCCATTTCGAGCAACTAATTAATTAGTTTACAATTTTTTGGAAATAATTAAAGATTTCATGGTTTTCCTATCATTTAAATTATCAAGTTTGTTCGAGAGATTTCATCCTTATAATTGATACTAACGATCGCGGCAATAAAAGTACAGAGTGTTTTTTTTGCAGATTTTAGTCAGTTCGATTCCCGGGTGTGGCAAGCGATTTTTTGGAAATCTTTGAATGTAGTTTTCTTTCTATTCAAAAATAAAGGAATGTTTCCTTTGGGTAAAATGTTCTATCTACAGTATTAAGAGTACTTTCCCTCCAGGGGGCATTACAAAATTCCACCCTGTATAGCGGATAGGCGTTCACGAGAAATATCCGCAGAATGGCATCTTCTACTTCAAACTATAGCAATAGTCTTTCGGAAGTGGGGGATTCCAGATGTGCACTTGTTTGCGACGCAAGAAACCGCGGTACTAAAAAACTACGTGTCTCTAAACTGCAGAGATCGATCGGCAAACTATATAGATGCCTTCAGCAGACCATGGCACCATGTGCTAGCGTGGGTGTTTCCTCCTCCCAGCGACTGCTAAGAGTTCTAGCACATCTGAACAATGTAACGGGAACTTGCCTGGTTGTGGCTCCGGAGTGGCCTCGAGCCTTCTGGCTTCGAGACCTGAAATTCAGAGCTCTAGACCAAATTCTCGAATTTGTGAACCAGTCGGAAACCATGATAGATGTTGCAACAACACTACCTCCCCCACAGATACAGACCCTGAAAGTTTGGAAAGTTAGGGATGGGGTGCCCAAATAAGAGACTGGTCCACACAGGAAAAAGAACTATTTAAAAAGAGCTGGCGGCACTCAACTTGGTCAACCTATGTATTTGTCACCAATTAGACGGTGGTTGAAATGGTGCTACTCTCAAGTAAATCCAAAATGTCTTCGACCTGCTGACATCGTAAAATTCTTAATGTTTCTCTTTCTAAAAGAGAAATTGTCGTACAGTACCATCCTTGTACTCAAATCGGCAGTCTTAACTTTTTGTGGCCCTCATGTGGAACTACAAAACTTTTCTAATTTTATTAAGAAACACACCCTTAAAGCAATAGGAGTAGCCAAACCCGAAGAAGTACGGCCGTCGTTCACGTGGAATCCACGGATCGTGCTAAATTGGCTGACATCAAATGCACTAAAAGACACATTGTTCTATTTAGCTCGTAGAACAGTCACCGTTTTAATGCTGGCATCAGGCCGTAGGGTGCACAACTTTACACTGCAAAAAAATTCAAGTGACAGTTTTTTGGATGACGGCGATAATAATACCTATTTTATACCTGCATTTGGATCTAAAACACGATACATACAATTACCGACAGTCAGCAATCAACATGGAAACTTTCACAACATAATTATAAAAATATATGTCCAGTCACTTTAGTTAGACTTTTAATAGAAAAAACTGCAACAAAGATATATGGAGTTAATAATTTGAACAATTTTTATCGCTGTGTTTAGTAACACAAAAGCTGCCTCACGCACTGTAATTGGGAACGCACAGTTCTCAAAGATAGTGGCATCCAGGCATCTCCGGGAAGCTGTAGGCCAGCAGCAGTAGCTTCCTTAAATTGGTTAGATAAACCTATTGACAATTTTTTATCACGGGAATTATGGAGATCATCCAATATCATCTTTAAGCAATACATTATTAAGTACATTTACTTCTACCTATTATATCTTAAATATTTTGGAAACAAAAATCGGTAATAAATTCCTAGAGAATTATTAATTCATAGATCTTAATTATATTGATTATTATGTCATTACCTTTATCAGTAAACATTATTACTATTTTCATAGAAATTATAAACCTAACTGTATCTATCCTCAGAATAAACACTTGTTAATCATCATAGCGTTGTTTTATATTATATAACATTTTACCAGCAGATAACAAAGACGTCTTCATAAACAATGCCGTATGTTTTCCGGAGGCACATCAATATAGCGGTTTTACATAAAAATAAAACCGATATTATGTGCCAAGAGGGAAAACATACAGCATTGTAGAAAGTTCTTCCTGGTGAAGACTATGAATTCGAAAAGTGACAGCGGTTCCTGCGTCCTAGCTGGTTTAGAGGAAATACAACGTAGGCGATAGTTACGCCCCCTAGTATTCTTAAGTAAAACGTAGAGTATCCGTACTATTGACCGCACCAATAAGGCTAAGTATGTACTGCTTCTTCATAAACAATGCTGTATGTTTTCCCCCTCGGCACATAATATCGGTTTTATTTTTGTGTAAAACCCCTATATTATTATTTTAAAATATGTATTAAGTAGAATATGCTTTTGATTGCTACAGGTTCAAGTTGTTTCCTTTTGCAAAGCAAATCATCTGAGGTGTGCGGCACAACTCCATGGTGTTACTCCAGTTACAGTCCTGTGCCACCTAGCTATCCTAGTCATCGCAGTAGCAGTAAACTAAGCCAAACTAAAGCATCACTTTGTGGCTGTCCACCTGTTGTGTTGGAACAAACAAGGAATCCATCAGTCAAAGTCCAAAAGCCGTCAATAAACTCAATACATCGCGATGGTAGCACTGCGCCCAAAAAAGTTGGTAAGTTGAAGATAATCATTTTATTCCTAAACTACTCAACTGCAATGAAGTACTTAATAAAAGTTATTTTAGTCTAAATATTTCCTGCGCCAGAGTAGCCCGCGTTGGGTACCAACAGCGTCACGGCGACCTTGATCATGTATTGGCCTATTAGCCTGGTTTTAGTTGAGCTTTTGAGCTTGATTTTTATATCAAATAGGATAAAAAAAAGAAATTTTTTTGAAATTATGAAGTACTTTTTAGTTCAATCGTTTATGAATAAATAAATCTGCCTAGCTTTTTCCCAACTATGTTGGGGTCGGCTTGTAGTCTTACCGGATGCAGCTGAATACTAGTATTTTACATGGAGCGACTGCCTATCTGACCTCCACAACCCAGTAACTGGATAATACGATGCCCGTTGGTAAGACTGAATGACAGACATTCGGGCTTCTGACTACCCGTAACGACTGTCAAAGATCCACGAATGACAGCCGGGATCAACGGCTTAACGTGCTTTCTGAGGCACGGAGGAGTCTCGTATGTAAAGATGGAAAACCTTGTTTTTTGCATCATTGGAATTGGTCAGCGGTCATTATGATGAGCTAGTAGCCTCCTCATAAGGCCCAGACAAGCAACAGCTTGCTTATAAAAAAAAATATTCGTGGAGTTCGCAATTCATCGCCAAAGAACGTCATTGAAACGTTATTTATGAAAGCAAGGTGAAATGTTTCCGTAGAGGGTTGTCTTTTGAAACCGCAAAGTCAAATCTTGGTGCCATAATTTCTATGAAAGGCCGTCATCGCCACCGTCATGTGGGGTGCGGGGCAGTGGTCCAACTGCTCTGTCCAATTAGTTGGACCATGGGTCTCTACTAGGGGCAGTGGTCCAACTATTTTTAAAGTTGGACCACAGCACCTTTTGAGAGTTCCGTGGTCCAATTCATTTAAAAAATAACTTGCCAACTCTAAAAACCTCAACTGCATCTGTATGTGTGTAATCGTATCTACTGGTTTACATTGAACCTCTTTACAATAAATTCGTAGGTACAGACTGGCTGTTTTCCATTACAAATAGTAGAATGCATTTTTCACAATTGTGTCAATTTGTAAAGTTCGTCATACTTTGACACCGTCTTTGATTGAAATAAAATCGTACAGAAAATTATCCAATAATTGCAAATATAATGGATGAAGAGGTTGCGTGTGATTTTGTGAAAAGAAAAGGTGGTACGGTGATGCTATGGAATTGTCGTCAATACTATAAAGTTCGTATTTACAAAAGTGGAAATGCGTATTGGAGATGCGCAAATAAAAGGAAAATGAGTTGCAAAGGATCGGTGACCGTTAATGTACGTATGTAATTCTATGTATCCTTGAATTTCTATTTATAGTCTAATCCTACAGTTATTGCGGAAACACGGTTAATAATAAGTAATGAAAGATTTTCTTTAATTTTAGGTGAAGCAGGAAGTTGTAAACACGACGCCACATTGTGATAATTGTATTCCAAATGAAATACAAAATGAAATATCGCTATCAATAGACAACTTGAAAAAACAAGCAGAGGTTTCCGATGAACCTATTCCAAAACTGTATAACGATACTATAACTAAATATAAAAATACAACATATGATACTATAACTACATTTCCATCATATTCAAATTTGAAGCATAGCCTTTATAATGCTAGAAACCAATCATTAGGGGTTTCAAAAACTGTGTTTTCTAATACGGAAGTAATAGAAGTACCACAAAAATTTAAAGATTTTCTATTTACTGATTATTTTTATGAAGGAACGCGAATACTAGTATTTTGTTCATTAAAAGCAAGAGAGTTGATGAAAAAGTTAGATGAGTATTTTGCGGACGGAACCTTTAAATGTTGCCCCAGACCTTTCGTACAATTATTAACTATATTTGGCGATACGGGAAGCACAAATGAGTCTACTAATGTTGCGCCTTTAGTTTTTGCTTTTCTAAGTGATAAAAAGCAATCCACTTATTTTGCGTTATTTGAAATGCTAAGATCACAGTTAAATTGGGATCCAAAAATTTTACATTGTGACTTTGAAATGTCACTTCTGAACAGCATTAAAGAATTTTGTCCGACAGTTAAAATTGTTGGCTGTTATTATCATTGGTCACAATGTATTTGGAGAAAAGCAAAAAAATTAGGTATCTCAAAAACTAAATCAAAAAGCGTCAAAAGAACTATTTCATTATGCTCAGTTTTTCCACTATTGCAGAGTGATAAATTTGTTGAAGGCTGGGATTACATAAAAAAAGAAAGTCGTGTTGAAGCCAACAAACTGATTCAATAAATAGAACGTTATTGGATTAAAGGAAATTTTGAAGAATTTTCTCAGCTGATAAGCGTATTTAGCCAGAGGCATAGGACTAATAACATTTCAGAAAGCTCAAATGCAAAACTAATTCGGCGCATTAATTCCAAAAATGTTACAATGTTACGTGTATTAAATGTTCTTCAAAATTTTACAACTGTATCTAACGAAATCACACCCAAAAGACGTAAGGTCCAAATTGACAACGACAACTACATACGAGAAATTCAGCTGCAACTGACTTCAGGTCATATTACCGTAGGTCATGCTTTAGATAAATTTCGTTGAATGCTGTAAAACACTTTTAAAAATAATAGTTAAAAATCTAAAAAACACGCTTTTATAGAAAACCGAATCAAAAAATAGAAAATAAATTTTAATAAACTTGTATTTTAAAAAATAAAAAGCGTGGGGCGCATTGTGTAAATAGTTATAAATATTTTATTGACAGATATGAGTAGAAAGATTATCATTTCGATAATATCTTAAAAAGCACCCCACGCTTTTTTTTAAAATTCAAGTTTATTACAATTATTTTTTTATTTTTTAGTTCGGTTTTCTATAAAACCGTGTTTTTTAGTTTTTTTAACTATTATTTATTTCCTACTTTTTAGTTTGGTTTTTTATAAAAGCATGATTTTTGAAGCTATTATTAGCTTTATTGAATGAAAATTCTCTTTGATATTCGAAAATTTCCTAATATTACATACATCGGTTAAAGATAATGGTTAGACACAGAGACAGCCTGCTTAGTGTACTTTAGCTATTTTCATAGTGTAATGTCGTAGTGTAAGTCCGAGACTCTCTCAGAGAGATATTTAAAGAAATAAATGTAATTACTGTACCTTCACAGTTTATTTTTGAAAATCTTTTGTATGCCCATAAAAATATAAAATTGTTTAAAAAATATAGTACCTAATATCCATGATAAGAATACTAGGAACAAACACAAATTTGTTGTACCCACTACAAGGCTCAAAAAAATAGGAGGATCGTTCAGATGTCAATGTATACGCTTCTATAATAAACTTCCAAGCCACGTTCAAGATCTAAGCCTTAATAAATTCAAATCGTTCGTTAAACGCAAGTTGTGCCAGAATGCTTATTATAGGTACTGTCAAAGACTTTATTGAAGACAAAAGTGCTTGGGATTGAGCTGCTCCAATTGTTTACATATTGAATATTCTTTCTCTGTGAGAGCATGTCATGCATGCTCCCTGTAATGTCTCACTGATGGTGATGCGTATGTTGGATCATTTAGCAAACAAACATACAGGTGAAGCTAATAAAAAGCGTAAGATTAAAGCTTAACAGATTCACTGTCCAGGCTCCAGAGTGGGAATAGTCCATAAGGCCAGTTATGTTTTTATTAAAAGTGATTAAAATGAAAAATACATTAGTATTTTAAAATATAAATAGCCTTTTATTTACTTATTTATAAACACATACCACATATGGACTGTGGACTCGTAGCACTTCCAGGACGGTAAAAATCACCTCGCGTGAGTCCACAGACCATATTATTATGTGATATGTGCATAGTTTCCTTATTTGTTCTTTTAAATTACCGTTTGGCAACAAAAATATCACGTAAAATTGGCGGATTTTAGTGTCAGATGGCTTAGACATTGTACCGGCGAACAGACCGCATACGGTCTGTGGACTGATATGAAGTCTCTCTACAGACCCTATGTCGTCTGTGGACAATGAACCTGTGAAAAATTTGTCACCTGACTTTAATTTTGTTATTTACTGCAAAGAGGTTCAATATAATTGTAGTACGATTACACACATAAATATGCAGTTCAGGTTTTTAGAGTTGGCAAGTTATTTTTAAATGAATTGGACCACGGAACTCTCAAAAGGTGCTGTGGTCCAACTATTTTTAAAGTTGGACAACTGCCCCTAGTTGAGACCCATGGTCCAACTAGTTGTACAGAGCAGTTGGACCACTGCCCCGCACTCATGGGGTGCGGGGCAGTGGTCCAACTGCTCTGTCCAATTAGTTGGACCATGGGTCTCTACTAGGGGCAGTGGTCCAACTATTTTTAAAGTTGGACCACAGCACCTTTTGAGAGTTCCGTGGTCCAATTCATTTAAAAAATAACTTGCCAACTCTAAAAACCTCAACTGCATCTGTATGTGTGTAATCGTATCTACTGGTTTACATTGAACCTCTTTACAATAAATTCGTAGGTACAGACTGGCTGTTTTCCATTACAAATAGTAGAATGCATTTTTCACAATTGTGTCAATTTGTAAAGTTCGTCATACTTTGACACCGTCTTTGATTGAAATAAAATCGTACAGAAAATTATCCAATAATTGCAAATATAATGGATGAAGAGGTTGCGTGTGATTTTGTGAAAAGAAAAGGTGGTACGGTGATGCTATGGAATTGTCGTCAATACTATAAAGTTCGTATTTACAAAAGTGGAAATGCGTATTGGAGATGCGCAAATAAAAGGAAAATGAGTTGCAAAGGATCGGTGACCGTTAATGTACGTATGTAATTCTATGTATCCTTGAATTTCTATTTATAGTCTAATCCTACAGTTATTGCGGAAACACGGTTAATAATAAGTAATGAAAGATTTTCTTTAATTTTAGGTGAAGCAGGAAGTTGTAAACACGACGCCACATTGTGATAATTGTATTCCAAATGAAATACAAAATGAAATATCGCTATCAATAGACAACTTGAAAAAACAAGCAGAGGTTTCCGATGAACCTATTCCAAAACTGTATAACGATACTATAACTAAATATAAAAATACAACATATGATACTATAACTACATTTCCATCATATTCAAATTTGAAGCATAGCCTTTATAATGCTAGAAACCAATCATTAGGGGTTTCAAAAACTGTGTTTTCTAATACGGAAGTAATAGAAGTACCACAAAAATTTAAAGATTTTCTATTTACTGATTATTTTTATGAAGGAACGCGAATACTAGTATTTTGTTCATTAAAAGCAAGAGAGTTGATGAAAAAGTTAGATGAGTATTTTGCGGACGGAACCTTTAAATGTTGCCCCAGACCTTTCGTACAATTATTAACTATATTTGGCGATACGGGAAGCACAAATGAGTCTACTAATGTTGCGCCTTTAGTTTTTGCTTTTCTAAGTGATAAAAAGCAATCCACTTATTTTGCGTTATTTGAAATGCTAAGATCACAGTTAAATTGGGATCCAAAAATTTTACATTGTGACTTTGAAATGTCACTTCTGAACAGCATTAAAGAATTTTGTCCGACAGTTAAAATTGTTGGCTGTTATTATCATTGGTCACAATGTATTTGGAGAAAAGCAAAAAAATTAGGTATCTCAAAAACTAAATCAAAAAGCGTCAAAAGAACTATTTCATTATGCTCAGTTTTTCCACTATTGCAGAGTGATAAATTTGTTGAAGGCTGGGATTACATAAAAAAAGAAAGTCGTGTTGAAGCCAACAAACTGATTCAATAAATAGAACGTTATTGGATTAAAGGAAATTTTGAAGAATTTTCTCAGCTGATAAGCGTATTTAGCCAGAGGCATAGGACTAATAACATTTCAGAAAGCTCAAATGCAAAACTAATTCGGCGCATTAATTCCAAAAATGTTACAATGTTACGTGTATTAAATGTTCTTCAAAATTTTACAACTGTATCTAACGAAATCACACCCAAAAGACGTAAGGTCCAAATTGACAACGACAACTACATACGAGAAATTCAGCTGCAACTGACTTCAGGTCATATTACCGTAGGTCATGCTTTAGATAAATTTCGTTGAATGCTGTAAAACACTTTTAAAAATAATAGTTAAAAATCTAAAAAACACGCTTTTATAGAAAACCGAATCAAAAAATAGAAAATAAATTTTAATAAACTTGTATTTTAAAAAATAAAAAGCGTGGGGCGCATTGTGTAAATAGTTATAAATATTTTATTGACAGATATGAGTAGAAAGATTATCATTTCGATAATATCTTAAAAAGCACCCCACGCTTTTTTTTAAAATTCAAGTTTATTACAATTATTTTTTTATTTTTTAGTTCGGTTTTCTATAAAACCGTGTTTTTTAGTTTTTTTAACTATTATTTATTTCCTACTTTTTAGTTTGGTTTTTTATAAAAGCATGATTTTTGAAGCTATTATTAGCTTTATTGAATGAAAATTCTCTTTGATATTCGAAAATTTCCTAATATTACATACATCGGTTAAAGATAATGGTTAGACACAGAGACAGCCTGCTTAGTGTACTTTAGCTATTTTCATAGTGTAATGTCGTAGTGTAAGTCCGAGACTCTCTCAGAGAGATATTTAAAGAAATAAATGTAATTACTGTACCTTCACAGTTTATTTTTGAAAATCTTTTGTATGCCCATAAAAATATAAAATTGTTTAAAAAATATAGTACCTAATATCCATGATAAGAATACTAGGAACAAACACAAATTTGTTGTACCCACTACAAGGCTCAAAAAAATAGGAGGATCGTTCAGATGTCAATGTATACGCTTCTATAATAAACTTCCAAGCCACGTTCAAGATCTAAGCCTTAATAAATTCAAATCGTTCGTTAAACGCAAGTTGTGCCAGAATGCTTATTATAGGTACTGTCAAAGACTTTATTGAAGACAAAAGTGCTTGGGATTGAGCTGCTCCAATTGTTTACATATTGAATATTCTTTCTCTGTGAGAGCATGTCATGCATGCTCCCTGTAATGTCTCACTGATGGTGATGCGTATGTTGGATCATTTAGCAAACAAACATACAGGTGAAGCTAATAAAAAGCGTAAGATTAAAGCTTAACAGATTCACTGTCCAGGCTCCAGAGTGGGAATAGTCCATAAGGCCAGTTATGTTTTTATTAAAAGTGATTAAAATGAAAAATACATTAGTATTTTAAAATATAAATAGCCTTTTATTTACTTATTTATAAACACATACCACATATGGACTGTGGACTCGTAGCACTTCCAGGACGGTAAAAATCACCTCGCGTGAGTCCACAGACCATATTATTATGTGATATGTGCATAGTTTCCTTATTTGTTCTTTTAAATTACCGTTTGGCAACAAAAATATCACGTAAAATTGGCGGATTTTAGTGTCAGATGGCTTAGACATTGTACCGGCGAACAGACCGCATACGGTCTGTGGACTGATATGAAGTCTCTCTACAGACCCTATGTCGTCTGTGGACAATGAACCTGTGAAAAATTTGTCACCTGACTTTAATTTTGTTATTTACTGCAAAGAGGTTCAATATAATTGTAGTACGATTACACACATAAATATGCAGTTCAGGTTTTTAGAGTTGGCAAGTTATTTTTAAATGAATTGGACCACGGAACTCTCAAAAGGTGCTGTGGTCCAACTATTTTTAAAGTTGGACAACTGCCCCTAGTTGAGACCCATGGTCCAACTAGTTGTACAGAGCAGTTGGACCACTGCCCCGCACTCGTCATGTGCTCTTCTAGGGACCGTAGCGTAAGACGAAATAACAGTATAATATGCAATTTTTTTGCTGTCAGGTATCTATCAGGAGTATGGCAATTTTGTTTTCACATTTCAATATTTTATACTTTGAAATGTTTCAGGCAAAAGTCTCAGCTGGTCCCGGCTACTCAAGCGTAAACCATCTGCAACGTGCGACATACCTCCGTGCGATGACGTCGGTTTCAGTCCCACGCCTTCTAGTCCTCGCCAACGAAGTCGTAATCAGCAAAACCAAACTCCAGAATTGTCGTCATGTATCTGTCCACCAGATGATTACGAAGGGACGAGAAATTCAGATAAACTAAAGACGCCGACTGCTACCAAAAATGCTGGTAAGTAATTTTTTTTTGGATTATGTATATTATTAAAGCATTAAAAACTATTGTATTTTAAGGTTGATGTTCCAGGGTAGCCCGCGAAATTCAAATTTTCTTAAGTTTTTTGCAATTTGCAGGCCAGTGATAGGTTGTATGTTGATGAACATTTGATTCGCGGCTGTAAGACGTATGTAGTTACAGAATTATAATCATCAAAATCATTAATACAACCCTCCGAGCTCGTAAAGGTGTAAAAATGACTTTTTACAAGGTCAAAGTCATTCCGGAACCTTTATGAGCTCGGAGGGTTGTATTAAACAGCCCGCGAAATTAAAATTTTCTTAAGTTTTTTGCAAATTGCAAAAAACTTAAGAAAATTTTAATTTCGCGGGCTGTTTGGAGGATTCACCTTAAGACGAATACGCCATGTACTCAAGTAACACACCTTCTTAAAATAATTTATAAAATAAATAAATATAAGATAATTCTCAAATATCAATGACACAGAAGGTTCCTATAAGTTTATTTCTTTATTTAATAACCAACTTATATTAACAGTGTGCACTAGACATACAAGTTATTGGTTAGATATTAGTACATCGAAATTATAATTTAATGAGTTATAGATATTATAATACTTATTATAAGAATCAATAACATAACGTTGCGGTCATATATATAGACTAACATTTGTATATAGAAAAGCATTCAATAGGTACAAACAGAATTCTTAAAAATAACAAACTACGTAAATAATAATTTGTGCAATCAAGAAATAATAGTACTGGAAGTGGCAATAGACACGAATTAAAGGTTCGCAGTCTCAAGAAAAGTCGGTTCGGTGCTAGTAAACACATCAAGTGAATCATCAAAATGCAAAATATTATTAATTAAGTTAAGGGCTAAGTAAAGAGGACTGGTCTTGAGGGTCACAGTACTGGCTTGAGGTATTGAAAATAGAGGACGTTGGCGAGGGCGAAGTGAATGCCTAATGGGTAGCGGAACAATAATGAAGATGTATTGCAGCAGGAAAGAATTAAAGAGGGAACCACGAATTAGTAGAACGAAGTATTTTACAAGCGAAAGATTCTCCTAACCTCTAGACTTTGGTACGTAACCATCCCTAGTATAAATGGCGTCGGGTACATATATGGGTAATTACCGTATAATTTAAAGTAAAGATAGCGAACAAAGCTCTTCTGAACTTGTTCAACAAGAAGGGTGTAAACTTTTTCATGTGGGTTCCAGATAACGCTATTGCTCTCCAATAAGCTTCGAATAAAAGAATTATACAGTATGGTAACAGCCTGTCGGTTGTCGAAAATGTTTGCCTGTCGTAAGACATAGCCGAGGTTTTTACGGTATTCAATGCATGTCTGAATTATGTGGCTATTGAAGGTGAGGTGTGGATCAAAGTGAGGATGACATTGTTTAAAGTGTAGATGTTATGGATGGGTTGTTTGGCTTTTGAAAACGACATGATAGCGCATTTATTGATGTTTAAGTTGAGATTGTATATAGTGCTCCAGGTCTGTACGTTATCAATGTCTTGTTGTAGTGTGGCTGTATCATTATCATTAGCTATTGGAAGAGCAATTTTAACATCATCTGCAAACATCAACACTTTTGCGTGCTAAGCGTAAGTTAGTAGGTCATTAACTACTACAAGAAAAAATAATGGACCGAGGTTGGTTCCCTGTGCTATGCCGGATGTAACTGCATAGTATTCGGATTTGGCGTTCTTATACATGACGTACTGCCAACGGTCAAAGAGATAGCTCGCAAAAAACTACAGCAGTGATCCTAAAAAACATGCCATTACCATTTTACTCAAAAGTATATCATTGTCGACCTGATCAATAGTTTTTTGATAGTCGAAATAAGCTACATCAATCTGATTTTTGTTGTCAATGTTTGTGGCCAAAAGGGTAGTGATGTTAAGCAAAGGGGAATGTTTTCCAAGCGGTCGGTTAAGAGTTAAATTTAATAGGAAGGTTAAATATAAATTGTAACGGTAATTTAAATATATTTCACAGCAATCTTAAACTAAATACTGAGGTATTCCGTCGGGACCCTGGGTGGATTTAGGGGGTAAACGTGCTATAGCATTACGTATCTCGGACTCATCTAGGAAGTGAATGCTTACTATATGGGACATATTATTAGGATGCATGTTAGCGGTAGAACATGCGCGTTCCACATTTAATGAGGGTAAGTTAGGCAAGAAAACACTGCTGAAATATTTTGAAAAAGCAGATTAAGTGTGCTCCTTCCCTTATAGGGAGACCACAGCGTTCACATAATATGTATAATATGCAAAATTTTTGCTGTCAAGTATCTATCAGAAGCGTGGTTATTTTGTTTTCACATTTCAATCTAAATTATTATAATTTGAAATGTTTTAGGCAAAAGTCTCAGCTGGTCCCGGCTACTCAAGCGTAAACCATCTGCAACGTGCGACATACCTCCGTGCGATGACGTCGGTTTCAGTCCAGCGCCTTCTAGTCCTCGCCAACGAAGTCATAATCAGCAAAACCAAACTCCAGAATTGTCGTCATGTATCTGTCCACCAGATAATTACGAAGGGACGAGAAATTCAGATAAACTAAAGACGACTGCTACCAAAAATGCTGGTAAGTAATTTTTTTTGGATTATGTATATTATTAAAGCATTAAAAACTATTGTATTTTAAGACGTATTCGCCATGTACTCTAGTAACACACCTTCTAAAAATAATTTATAAAATAAATAAATATAAGATAATTCTCAAATATCAATGACACAGAAGGTTCCTATAAGTTTATTTCTTTATTTAATAACCAACTTATATTAACAGTGTGCACTAGACATACAAGTTATTGGTTAGATATTAGTACATCGAAATTATAATTTAATGAGTTATAGATATTATTATACTTATTATAAGAATCAATAACATAACGTTGCGCTCATATATATAGACTAACATTTGTATATAGAAAAGCATTCAATAGGTACAAACAGAATTCTTAAAAATAACAAACTACGTAAATAATAATTTACGCAATAAAGAAATAATAGTACTAGAAGTGGCAATAGACACGAAGTAAAGGTTCGCAGTCTTAAGAAAAGTCTGTTCGGTGCTAATAAACACATCAAGTGAATCATCAAGATGCAAAATATTCAAATTATAATTTAATATTGATGATCTGTCAAGAAAGTACCGGGAAAAGATCAATAATACACAAAATGTCTGTTATTCATCCAAATTTATTTTATCACCTTCAAAGTATGCTCCTTTAGAAACGATACACTTGCGCCAACGAATAATCCATTCATCAAAACATTTTTTAAACGCTGCTTCCGAAATTGAGTTCTGTTCTCGCCGCGAATTCTCCTTTATGTCTTCAATCGATTGAAAACTGGTGCCACGAAGTGGTAATTTGAGTTTAGGAAAAAGAAAAAAGTCAGCAGGAGCCATATCTGGTGAATATGGTGGTTGCTGGATGGTATTTGTTGAGTGTTTGGTCAAAAATTCGTTCACAATGATAGCCTTGTGCGAAGGCGCATTGTCGTGGTGCAAAATCCAAGAATTTTCTTTCCACAAATCTGGCCTTTTTCGTCGAATTTGCTCTCTTAAACGCCGCATAACGCTCAAATAATATTCTTTATTTACCGTTAGACCTTCCGGTAAGAATTCAGAGTGCACAACACCGCGATAGTCAAAGAAAATAGTCAACATGACTTTGACTTTTGATCGACTTTGGCGTGGTTTTTTCGGTTTCGGTTCAGTTGGAAGGCGCCACTCCGAAGCTTGTTGACTAGTTTGCATGTCAAACTCGTAAACCCACGTCTCGTCACCAGTAACAATGCGTTTCATGAATGTTGGGTCCGAACTGAGTCGTTCTAGCATGTCCTCAGCGACTTTCATGCGATTGAGTTTTTGGAGAAAATTCAGATCTTTTGGGACTAGCCGAGCAGCAACATGTTTCATACCCAAATGATTAGTTAAAATGGTACGGATCGACTCGTGAGATACAGAAAGTTCGGCGGCTATCTCTCTCAGAGTTGAATGGGGATTTTCAGTCACTATTTTCTTCACTTTTGCGATGTTAACTTCAGTTGCAGACGTTGACGGCCTACCAGAGCGAGGCAAATCTTCCATCGCATCTCGATAGCTTGTACGCTTTGAACCACTCATAAGCACGAGTGTTTGATAAAGTCGATTCACCGTAAGCCTTCTGTAACATTTTCAGTGACTCCGAACACGAAATTCCATTGGCGATGCAAAATTTAAGACAAACTCTTTGTTCGATATTTTTGTCCATTATGAAATTCGCAATACACACTATATATGATATTACTAAAACCAGCACTGTATTTAATATAAATAACAGATGCAACTCAAACTCCGCGCCAAAATGGAAAACAGTTGTGCCAATCTAACAACTACAAAAAAACAAAAATTTGAATTTGGAACCATAAACAAATCATCCATTCCCGATACTTTTTTGACTGAATGTATTATAAATTAAGTTAAGGGCTAAGTAAAGAGGACTGGTCTTGAGGGTCACAGTACTGGCTTGAGGTATTAGTAAGTTAGGCAAGAAAACACTGCTGAAATATTTTGAAAAAGCAGTTTAAGTCTGCTCCTTCACTTGTAGGGAGACCACAGCGTTCACATAACAGTATAAATTGCATTTTTTTTGCTGTCAGGTATCTATCAGTAGTGTGGCAATTTTGTTTTCACATTTCAATATTTTATACTTTGAAATGTTTCAGGCAAAAGTCTCAGCTGGTCCCGGCTACTCAAGCGTAAACCATCTGCAACGTGCGACATACCTCCGTGCGATGACGTCGGTTTCAGTCCCGCGCCTTCTAGTCCTCGCCAACGAAGTCGTAATCAGCAAAACCAAACTCCAGAATTGTCGTCATGTATCTGCCCACCAGATGATTATGAAGGAACGAGAAATTCAGATAAACTAAAGTCGCCGACTGCTACCAAAAATGCTGGTAAGTAATTTTGTTTTGGATTATGTATATTGTCAAAGCATTAAAAACTATTTTGTTTTAAGACTAATGCGCCAATGCACGCTAGTAACATAGCATTACACCTTCTTAAAATAATTCATAAAATAATTAAATATAAGATAATTCTCAAATATCAATGAAACAGAGGGTTCCTTTAAGTATGCTCCTTCACATATTGGGCATAGCGTTCACACATAGCTAGGTGTAAACAAAGTTACAATACAAATTTTTCTTTCATTTATCAATAAATCATTATGCTTTTAAATGTTTCAGGTATAAAACGCTGGTCCCGTCTAGCAAGCAGGGGTAAGGCATCCGACGGTCCTACGTGGTCTGAGCCCTATTTCAGCCCCGTGTCTTCTAATCGTCCGCGCCAACGCGGTCGTAGTCAGCAAAGCCACACTACAGCATCGCCGCCTTGCCCTTGCCCACTGGATGATTACAAAGAAACGGGAGAGTCAGATACATTTAATAAACTTCTTGCCATGGAGTCAATGCTCGCTGCTGCTGCTAAAAAAGCTGGCAAGTAAATTTTGCATTGAATTAAACTTAAGATGTAATGACAACTTTTTTTTTTTTTGAGTGTGGGAAGTCATCAGATGTCCTCTGCCTCTCTGGGTGGAGCGGAAGGGAGTGTCAGACTCTTACTGACTAAAACCCATCCATGTTCCTTCCGTAGCCGTTCCGTTTATGTTCCGGGGTAGCGGTAACCCTTTCGGACAAGCCCGCTTATCCGGTCCCACTTACCCGGATGCAATGACAACAAGTTGTCAACAAGTTGCATCCGGGTAAGTGGTGGTATCCTTAATGCGAATGAGACAAGGGTAGGCGTGGAATTTCGATATTGAGTTACTTCATTTAAATATGCAGCTCAGTTTTAAGTTGCATGTTGATCTAAAGTGTGTTGTGATACGGATTAAATTATATAAGTCGTAACCTGGGCTTTTGTTACAGGTTCTTACTGGCGCCGTATACCGTCTTTGGTAAAGGGATCAGTGGCGTGTGACACAACTCCGTACTTCGACCCCCGTGTCAGTCCCGTGCCGCCCGATCACCCTCGCGATGAGAGTCGTACTCTGCGACATCAAGCGACAGAACCCCCATGTGTCTGTCCTTTTGATGATGACGAAGACACGACGTATCTATCAGGTAAACTGCAGAAGCCTTCGATAGACTCAATACGCTACGAGGGTGGCAAAAACGCTGACAAGTTTGTTATGAACTACTATTTAGTAATAGGTGTTCATTGCATCATTAACCATTTAGTATTTTTATAATGTTGTGGTAAAAAGTAATCCACATCACAAATGGGACATGGGGAATTTATTCAAAAAAGTAAAGTGGCAGAATACAAAAATAAAAACTTCGGAAAAACAATTGGTAACATAATGTTAAAAATATGCCTGCACTAGAATATACCTGTGTCGCAGGCGATTAATTATTGAAGAGGATTACTTACGTGGCAAGTCCAGATATGGCGGGATAAGCTGGACTCCTTATTATAGGATTGGCCCTCCAATCGCTGTAAACTGGGAAAATGGAAGTGAGGCCTTTGCCCTGCAGTAAGATAACACAGGCTTATAATTATGATTTCTTGATATATCGATTTCACTTGTCGTATGGCAGCAGTAAACAATAAAAACTGAAAGGATTACAATAAGGTATATTAGTAATGATCGATACGTTTTGACGGTTTTACTTACTGCATACTTACTCCTGTGTGTGTAACTATGTTATATGATTCGATGATTGAGATGCATTTTAGGATTTAAATTAAAGAACTCGTCAATAGTAAAGTTCTAATAAACACAATTAGAATCTATTTTACAAAAATGATAATTAAGTGATCGAATTAAAGGGAATAAGAGTAAAGTGCGCGCCGTCGGATGCTGGAATGAGCACCTGGCCACGCTGTGCAATCACTTAGATCACTCCGGGCTGGCCGGAGGGGTGTAAGTTTGAGATGCTAACAGAGGCAGCCAGTCAAACCACCACACCGTTTGCTTGCTGTGAACGTCTTGTAGACAGCGATCAAGTGCTTCGATGGTGCGTTTGTGTCATATAAGTAGTGCACTCGTCCCGCACGATCAGCTTGCACTGTTGGAACAGGATGTCAGGATGTCACGCTGCTTTTACTGATGTTGCACGTTGGGGTTTCTTCGCTCGCCAGATTAAGAGGTAATTTAATGAACGAATGTGCCGTCAGTCCACCGTTTAGCAAAGTTACAGCAATTCCAGAAGACGTTACAGCTTATGCAACTTTAAGGCATTGAAGGCCAAAGCCTGCCTGGTCAGTGGAATTGTCCGAAAGGGTTAACGCTACCCCGGAAAATAATGGGCTAAGGAAGGAACATGGATGGTTATAGTCAGTAAGAGTCTGACGCTCTTTTCCACTCCACCCAGAGGGATGATTTCAGACATCAAAAAAAAAAATCTGATCGAATCATTTGACAGCTCTCCTCCAAGCTAGGGACTCGGTAATGGCGCGTTGTTGCCTGGTCCCTCTGGACTCTACTCGCACTCAGCGACCCGACTCATAGTATGCATTTATTGGCGCCTTTTCAAGTCAATCTTATCGTGATAACTTTTAATATATTCGTCCAAATTGCTTAGTGTAAAAGACAAAGTTTATCTTCATTGGATACCAAAAGTGATAAATGTAATTTGATAAGAATTAACTAAGTGCTCTATAATATGCATTGTAAAAAAAGTATCCAATTCAAATGTATTTATGGGTCACTATTTTGTATATAATGGCTTCCACATAAAATATAGTCATATGCAGTCGCAGACTTTTATGTAGAACTCTTTAAGACAAACAGACCCACAATACATTACCTTCGTGTAACTCTAATGGTTTAGGCAGCGCACGCCAAGATAGCTCACAGAGGGCAGACATTTCGCCGACTTACTCCATACTTATCGTTATATTATGGCCAAATAACTAGTCTGTATAAATTGTAGCCTATGTGTTATTTTGATGTATAAGCTATATATTGGTAAATTTCATCGAAATCTGTTTATCCACCCATCCATCCTCACAAACTTTCGAGTTTATAATATGAGTAAGAAGTAAGATGTATAGACCATTTAGAAAGCATTGCGATAAAGGGTGTTTTGAAACACGCTTCTTTATTTTTTATCACAGATTTATGCCCGTTTGGTGGCAATAGGCTCGGCCCCTATTACATGCTACATAACACATGAAGTGTGTTGTACATAGGTGCACCTCCGCCTAACCCTTTGGGGAATAGCGTGAAGACGTTATGTTATGATAAGGAACCGTTGTAATTGGTGGGGCTCGATTCATCTTCAGTATTGTCAACAGTCATTAAGAAGAGGTTATTAAAACCTAGAAACTTGATGGGTTTCTAAGATTGTATTCATTTATCTAATCAATTGTTCTATTCAGTAGTGTAGACTTAATAGATAGAATCCAAAACCTATGCTTTTAAATGTTTCAGGTTCTACCTGGTTCCGTTTACCGTCCTTGTTTAAAGGATCTGCCGCGTGCGACTGCGTCGACCATAGTGCCAGTCCGGGGCCGCCGCATTATCCTCGCCAGCATCATCGTAGTCGGCAAACCCAAACTTCGGGATCAGTTTGTGGTTGTCCATCAGGTGATTTAAACGACAAAAGAAATCCATCAGCTAAAGTTCAGAAGCCATCCATAGAGTAAATACCTACATCACGAGGGTAGAACTACAGTTAAAACAGCTTGGTTAAAAATTTCAAGGATAGTAGAAGAAGATATTTACTAGCAACAGAGGCGTTGCCATCCACTAATATTTGACAGAAAGCAGGTTTATAATAGTCAAAATATGAAATGACATGCAAAGTGTTTGGAACAATATCGGGCACCACTCATGATGTCAACTTTACCCAGCCTTTTATGAGAGAGTGGCTGGAGACCGTTTGGCAGCCTCGCTGTCCTGGTAATCTCTGGGCATGGTTGCTCGTTAGTACCTGGTCCGTACGGGCTGTAAGCCAACGCCACCATGGGGCTGTTGGCACGGTTTCAGTACGGCACCGCAGAATAATCGTGTAAGCTTGTAAATGACAAGGCAAACCACCGGTTTTACAGTACACGGCTTCAGCGCCATGCTGTAGTGCTACCGTGTCTGTGAACAAATTGTCCACAGTCATCCATACACTGACGATCGTACACACGGCGAATCAAACAGTAGTTTCTCACGGCAAAAAAATCGTGTGTGCAAGCCTTATAGTAATTATTGTCGGCTCGTCGCAACGCATATCAGATCAAAACCCTGCCTGGGCAGGACAGCGCCATGACCTCAGGTGACAAACTCGGGGAGTTTATCATCTGAATCTACACAGGCCCGTGACGGTGGTGCACCCTTTTACACACATAATATATGAAAGTATGACCGCAAATGAGTCACCATTCACCTGTGTGGCGTCTGGCATAGTCCTGCAGCGGAACGAGATGAAGCCGTGAGGCTTCATCTCGTTCCTCGGACCAAATATTTCACGCCACAAAAAAACTATTATTATAATAATACTTATTATAATAATAGTTTCTCTATATAATTCTAGTTAACCTATTATTATAATATACTTATTATAATAATAACTTTTTAGAAGTAAGGAGTTGAATAATTGGCGGTAAGGCCCCTCTTTGAGGAGTGGCTAGAGAGGCGTCACGGCACCCTCACCTACCCCCTGACGCAGGTCCTCACCGGACATGGATGTTTCGGGAGGTTCCTGCACATCATCAGGCGGGAGGAAACGCCCGGGTGTCACCACTGCGAGGATGGCCCAGAGGACACGGTAGAGCATACGGTGCAAACCTGCCCCGTTTGGGCGGAGCACCGCCGTGTCCTCGTAGAGGCAATCGGCGGCGGCGACCTCACGTGCCCGGCCCTGGTGCAAGCCATGGTCCGGGGCGAGAGTTAGTGAGAGGCAGTCACCTCCTTCTGCGAAAAAGTCATGCTCGCGAAGGAGGTGGCGGGATGGGAGAGAGAAAGGTCCTCCCGTCCCAGCCGCCGCGGGAGACGCCCCGGGCGCCACGTGACGACTCCCGGCCACCGTAGGCGCGGGCCTGCGGACGGTGAGTAATGGGTGACTCACCGTCCGATCAGCACCAGACCCGTGCCGGACGGCGCGTATAAGTTCCACGTGCGCCTCAAAGAGATGTCAGCATATGAAGGGCCCCTCAGGGCCTAGCCTGCCGGGTAAGCGGGATTGTCCGAAAGGGTTACCACTACCCCGGAACACAAAGGGCTAAGGAAGGAACATGGATGGGTTTTAGTCAGTAAGAGTCTGACACTCCCTTCCGCTCCACTCAGAGCGGGAGAAGTCATTGGATGATTTCCCAGCCTTAAAAAAAAGGAGTTGAATAATTGTCAGTTTTCATTGGCCGATCAGAGAATACGCTATTGATTGGAGGCACGCTCAAATTATACTTATAATTTCAACGGCGATAACTGGTTCTATACGATTAATTATTATCAATCAGTTTCACATTTTTAGTTTTAACATTGACATAGTAATATTTTTTATTTAATTTCATAATGACCTATTAAATGTTTCAGGTGTAGACTTCAGCTGGTTCCGTTTACCATGCTTGCGTAAGAAACCAGCAAAGGATACCAAAATATCTAAAAACCTAGAGAGCCCTAAACCTAGCAAGCTGAAAGATTACAAACCAGTGAGCCCTAAAGAGCTAGAGAGCCCTAAAGACCCAACAAGTCCTGAAACTAGCGAACTGAAGAAGGACAACATTATATGCGGGTGTAAGGAGGACACACCAATGAGTGCCAAAGACTTAGGGAGCCCAAAAGCTAGCATACTGAAAAAGGACAAAACTATATCCGGGTTTAAAGAGGACAAACCAATGAGTGCGAAAGACTTAGGGAACACAGAAACTAGCAAAACGAAGGAGGAAAAATCAGTATGTGTCTGTGACGAGGACACACTTTTGAGCTCCAAAGTCTTACAGAGTCAGTCAAAATTGTTGAGTAGTATTGAAAGGTCCATATCTAAAATGAATGAAACCATTAAGAGCCAGATGAGCCAGCAGGAATCAAGAAAAACTAAGGATCCCAGTATCCCTAAAGAGCTGAAGAGCCCTGAAACTAGCAAAACGAAGGAGGAAAAATCAGTATGTGTCTGTGACGAGGACACACCTTTGAGCTCCAAAGTCTTACAGAGTCAGTCAAAATTGTTGAGTAGTATTGAAAGGTCCATATCTAAAATGAATGAAACCATTAAGAGCCAGATGAGCCGGCAGGAATCAAGAAAAACTAAGGATCCCAGTATCCCTAAAGAGCTGAAGAGCCCTGAAACTAGCAAAACGAAGGAGGAAAAATCAGTATGTGTCTGTGACGAGGACACACCTTTGAGCTCCAAAGACTTACAGAGTCAGTCAAAATTGTTGACTATTATTGAAAGGTCCATATCTAAAATGAATGAAACCATTAAGAGCCAGATGAGCCAGCAGGTATCAAGAAAAACTAAGGATCCCAGTATCCCTATAGAGCTGAAGAGCCCTGAAACTAGCAAAACGAACGAGGAAGCATCAGTATGTGTCTGCGACGAGGACAAACCTTTGAGCTCTAAAGACTTACAGAGCCTTAAAAGTAGCAACCAGAGAAAAGAGGACAAACCAATGACCGCGAAAGACTTAGGGAGCCCAAAAACTAGCGAACTAAAGAAGGACAAAACTATATGCGGGTGTAAAGAGGACAAACCAATAAGTGCGAAAGACTTAGGGAGCCCAGAAACTAGCAAATTGAAGAAGGACAAAACTATATGCGGGTGTAAAGAAGACAAACCAATGAGTGCGAAAGACATAGGGAGCCCAAAAACTAGCAAAACGAAGGAGAAAGAATCAGTATGTGTGTGTGAGGAGGACACACCTTCGAGCTCTAAAGACTTACAGAGTCCTAAAGACGTAGTTGGCGAGTCGAAATTGTTGTCTAGTATTAAAAGGTCCATATCTAAAATTAATGAAACCATTAAGAGCCAGATGAGCCAGCATGGATCAAGAAAAACTAAGGATCCCAGTATCCCTAAAGAGCTGAAGAGCCCTGAAACTAGCAAAAAGAACGAGGAAGCATCAGTATGTGCCTGCGACGAGGACAAACCTTTGAGCTCTAAAGACTTACAGAGCGTTAAAAGTGGCAAACAGAGAAAGGAGGACAAACCAATGAGCGCGAAAGACTTAGGGAGCCCAAAAACTAGTGAACTGAAGAAGGACAAAACTATATGCGGGTGTAAAGAGGACAAACCAATGAGCGCGAAAGATTTAGGGAGCCCAAAAACTAGCGAAATGAAGAAGGACAAAACTATATGCGGGTGTAAAGAGGACAAACCAATGAGCGTGAAAGACTTAGGGAGCACAGAAACTAGCAAACTGAAGGACAAAATTATATGTGGATGTAAAGAGGAAAAACCAATGAGCGCAAAAGACTTAGGGAGCCCAGAAACTAGCAAATTGAAGAAGGACAAAACTATATGCGGGTGTAAAGAGGACAAACCAATGCGTGCGAAAGACTTAGGGAGCCCAAAAACTAGCAAACTGAAGAAGGACAACATTATATGCGGGTGTAAAGAGGACAAACCAATGAGTGCGAAAAACTTAGGGAGCCCAAAACCTAGCAAACTGAAGAAGGAAAACATTGTATGCGGGTGTAAAGAGGACAAACCAATGAGCGCGAAAGACTTAGGGAGCCCAAAAACTAGCAAACTGAAGAAGGACAACATTATATGCGGGTGTAAAGAGGACAAACCAATGAGCGCGAAAGACTTAGGGAGCCCAAAAACTAGGAAACTGAAGAAGGACAACATTATATGCGGGTGTAAAGAGGACAAACCAATGAGCGCGAAAAACTTAGGGAGCCCAAAAACTAGCAAAACGAAGGAGAAAGAATCAGTATGTGTGTGTGACGAGGACTCACCTTTAAGCTCTAAAGACTTACAGAGTCCTAAAGATGTAGTTGGCCAGTCAAAATTGTTGACTAGTATTAAAAGGTCCATATCTAAAATGAATGAAACCATTAAGAGGCAGGTGAGCCAGCAGGAATCAAGAAAAACTAAGGATCCCAGTATCCCTAAAGAGCTGAAGAGCCCTGAAACTAGCAAAAAGAACGAGGAAGCATCAGTATGTGCCTGTGACGAGGACAAACAAGCATCAGTATGTGCCTGCGGCGAGGACAAACCTTTGAGCTCTAAAGACTTACAGAGCCTTAAAAGTAGCAAACAGAAAGAGGCAAAAGTAACGTACGTGCCCAAAGAGGATAAGACGGAGACAATAGACACATGCGAGTGTGAAACGGAAAAACCTAAAACAAAATCAGAACCTGATACTGGAGCTCAACCGAAACCCCGACAGAAGCGATATCCCCCCCGGCTACCTCCACCTATGCTAGGGTTGCCGCCTGTAGAAACAACTGAAGGATACGTTTATGAAGGCATTGGACCTAGTTGTAAGTGGTTAGATACAGGGGAGATCAAGAAACTGAGATCAGAGTTGACACAGTCGACTTCAGGATTCAAAGCATGTAAGAGAAAAAAACGAGAAAGTTATCAAGTTGTGCCACCGGAAGACAACATTGAATTAGATTTCGAACAGGCCATTAGGTACTTTGCAACTATGAATCCCGAGTATTTTCAGCAGTTGATGCAGGAGGAATTAGAGAGGCAGCACGATACTGAGGAGGAGAGAATGAAAGAGGCCAAAGAACTTAAGAAAAAAATGGAAAAAGAAAAAAAGAAAATGGAAAAGGCACGAAAAAAAGCAGAGAGAGATGCCAAGAAAGGCATAATAGACAAAACAACAACAACAAACGAAGATGACACGCCAATTTTTTACGAGACGGAGTTAACTGACGAAACAAAAAATATATATCCGCAGGGATTTAAATTTAGTATCGCTGTCAAAGATGGTCCTACTGGTCTTGCCGGCACAGATTGTAGAGAAAAATCTCGAGATTACTCCTTGGTGAGACGTCATAAGTAAATGCACTATTTAAATATATATATATAAATATTTAATATTAACTTATATATTTATATATAACTCAAAGTTTATAAGTACCTAGGTAGTTCTGTTCATGATAGGCCATATTATGAATGTTTGTGGAAATTTTACACGCCGTAACTACGTGACCGGTAGTTAATTATATAATAACTAGCTTCCGCCCGCGGCTTCGCCCGCAAAATATGTCGACAAATTATACACATAAACCTTCCTCTTGAATCACTCTACCTATTACAAAAAACCGCATCAAAATCCGTTGCGTAATTTTTAAGATTTAAGCATACAGACAAAAATAGCGACTTTGTTTTATACTATGTAGTGATATGTATTCTGAATGTCGCAAGAACCACAAATATGTTACACAAATCCATGTACGTAATTTTTTTTTCCTACTGCAGTATTTTTTTCAGTATTGTAATAGTATTTTATTAGTCTTTGCAAACTTTGTGCTTTCCATGCAGTGCTCCCAAAACCTAAATAATATTACAATTATTTATATAATCGGCGTTTTGGCTACTGAACATGTTGCGTTTTTATCATGCGATCTGTTTTTTTCGTGAATATAGGGTAGTTTAGTAGCAATGTACGACTGTCGTGCTTGTAATTGTGGTATATTTTCATGAAAATCGTGTAAGTTTGGTTTTATATTTTAACTTTATTTGTATTATTAAATGTATATTATTATCAACTATTCAAACATTTATTTATTATCTAGCGACGCGCCCCTTGGGTAATCCAAGACCGTTAAAGGGAACAAAAATATTTTTTATGACTCTTGTATGAAAAAACGGGAACCCATATAGAATCATTCGTGTGTCGGTCTGTCCGTCTGTCACAGCCAGCTTTCTTCGCCGATGACATATGAGTTTCTGTAAACGAAACACGAAAGTGTAAGGGCTAGCCAAAGATATTATAATAGAACAAGATGACGCACTATGAATGACAGCTCGAGCCGAGCGAGATAGCGCTTTTATGGTGCGTGTCCTACTTTACAAGGCTGACTACACGATTTCGTTCTTCTAGGACAATTTATAGTTCACCAGACTTAACCCGCGTGGTATGCAGATATCGCGAATCCTGGTCTAGGGAATTCTTGTAGGCTATGTTTATCCCAGTTCCTCAAACTATAATCCAGTAAAATAATTTAATCGCTTGAGTAATTCATAACTCCTTTTCATGTAGAATGGGTACTGTGACAGCAGATAAGAATAATTAGGCCCCCCCTAAGACCACCGCATAGAGGGTACTTTGCACCACATAGGAGGTGACATGACAGTCGGATGCTTTTTGCTTTTTGCATTCCTTACAGAATAATTTCCACCGCCATATTGATGAATTGCTAATTTATTTTATGTTTAAAACTACCATAACGCCAACTCTCAAACAAATCAAGTGGATTAAAATTTTACAAATAATAAGAACATCATAAAAAAACCTTAATACTTGCTTGCTTGCTTTTAATTAATTAATATTTTGAGATAATGTCGAGAACAGGGAATAGAACCTCTAGTAGCAGTAGTTCGGTTGACCGAACTACTAAAACTTTTCAGTTGCGATAGTTCGGTTCTAACAAGGCACCGAACTACTGAAACTTGAGAATATACTTCTTGTAGCAGTAGTTCAGTTATTAGTCCGGATGTTATTCTTTATTTTGCGTGATTTTAGGTACAAATATTGAGTTTCTAGTTAATCGGTCTTCGTGTTAAAATTCTTCAATACGAACTTTGACACCACGAACCTCTCTTAACCAGGTTTTTTTTTTAAATGGCAACTTTATCATTTACTTAGATAGGAATTTGTCAAAGAGATGTCAGCATATGAAGGGGCCCCTCAGGGCCAAGCCTGCCGGGTAAGTGGGATTGTCCGAAAGGGTTACCGCTATCCCGGAACATAAATGGCTAAGGAAGGAACATGGATGGGTTTTAGATAGTAAGAGTCTGACACTTCCTTCCGCTCCACCCAGAGCGGGATAAGTCATTGGGTGATTTCCCAGCCTAAAAAAAAGATAGGAATTAAGGATAAGGAGGAGGATTGTTCATGCAAACAAAACCGCCGATTTTCACCCCGTTAGGGGTATATTTTCGTGAAACCCTGTATAATACGCATTATTCTGTTCTTTTAAACATAAATACTGAGTTTCGAGTAAATCGACTGCGCGATAAAATTCTTCTATACAAACTGACATCCCCCCATTACCCTTTAAGGGGTTGTTTAGAATAACAAAAAATGCAACCTTAAAATATATAAGCTAAGTTTGAAGTTTATTCACCCAAGTAATACAATTTTTCATTAAAATTTCATCAATTATTTTTCCCGGCACGGGCCAGGGGGTCTACTCCCTAACTCCGTCAACGAAGCAACGGGCCCGTCCGACAGTAGTCCGTTACGTCGTAGCGAACCCTACTCCCTAACGATTTCGGATTCATCAGAACGGGACGGAATCATAGACTACTTACGGACAATATTCGTGAACGAACGACGAATGGCAATAGAGTTGCGCCATTTTATCGGTCGCTTACCGGTTTACATATTCTGTAGTTTCGAAACATACTAAACAATTTTTTTTATTTTTGTTGTAAGAAAATGACCACATTATTAAAAATACACTTTTTATTATGTCTTTAAATACAGAATTAAATTATTTTGCCTTTTTTGGTTCGGCAATAAGGCATTATCCTGTCGATACCTTTGCGTTTTTTCTTTTAACGCCAATTATCAAACGACATGTCAAAGTTCTTAGAGTTGTCAAAAAGTAAAAGGTCAGTTTTGACATTTGAGAATGACCCTAGAATGTAACTTGGAACGAAACAGAAAAAAGCAATAAACTAATCATTAATTACATAAAGTGTTTTAAAAAATACATAAATATTTTTGGCGCGTTTAATAATATGATGGAAGATATTGCTGATATTGCTTTTTGCGCTAACTTTATAGTAGCATGCAATTTCTAATGAATACGAAACGTCTCAAAACAGTTACGTGCTCAGTCCTTATTTTCTTAATACTAATGTTGTAGCCAATTAATTACTTAATATCACCAGCTTCATTCGATTTTAATCTCGACTCGGCTTTGCTTTTGGACTATTTCTGTTTACTATCACGTTGATCCTGGCTCTTCTATTTTGGACATTGATTTAAACAGTGATTTGAACTCGATTTTGGTGTTTGTTGTAAATCATACCAACTGTTTCAACATGTCGAAAAGAGGACGTACAATCAACAGCCAGTCACGCGAATTAGTTGTGAAGTTAACCGAAACCTTTATTGCTCGTAACGCAAGTGCAAGATCGTGTCGCAGAAGCAATTGAATTCAGCAAAAAAACTATTCGAACCATCTTGAAGTAAAAGTATGGGCCTTCCGGTACTGAAAAAAATGTATTACGTACGCCTAAAATGGGAAAGAAAAGTAAGCCTGTAACAGGTATTGACACATTTGACGCAAACGCTATTCGAGAGACGTCCATATTGATAAAAGAAATGAAAATGAAAAATTAAAAAGTAAATATAATTATTTCATTTTCATTTTGTGGTTTTCATAGGTGACGATAGCTCAACTGACGATTTTGGCTTATCATCCGAAGAAAATGATTGAATGATATTCAGTCACTTTCGCTTTCTCTTGATTTTTTTGTGAATGAGTGGATATAATTGTAACTAAAAATATTAAATTATAGACAAATTGACCTTTTGTACCACTGTTTCATTTCAAAATACCTACAAAATTAAAGTTTAAGTTATTTTTTTGTTACTCAGAACTTTAATCCAATGCACTTTAGAATATATAATGAAATCGATCAAATACTCATACAAACTTGAATCGATTAATTGTGAGTATCGAGTACCGAGTCGTCTGGTTGCTTCCTTACGTCGCGATGACAAATGAGAAATGTCAAATGTCCATTTTTTGACATTTTACACAAAAAAATTATATAAATTTTCTACTACAATAATTATTTCCAACACATTCTAGGAAGAATCATTCATGGAGCCTTTGCCCAGCAGTGGGATGACTCAGGCTAAGAGCCCCCTCAGACTACAGACTTTTTATCGGCCGATAGTATCGTCGGTTTCTTAATCAGAATGAAGATGTACACCTATGCAAGAGCGCACATTTTAAAATAAAACGACTAGAATAAAAGGAAATCTATGTTTTGATTGTAATAGTATATTGTTGTGTGTTGAATTTATTCGGATTTGCTTGGTGCTAAATAAAATAAAATACATTTTGTCATACTTAGTCAAATCAAAGTTTATATTTTTATAGTTTATAAGTACATACGATCATCATCATCTGCCTAGCTTTTTCCCAACTGTGTTGGGATCGGCTTCCAGTCTAACCGGATACAGCTGAATACCAGTATGTTATATGGAGCGACTGCCTACAATGCGGTCAACTATGTCTAGCATATTTGTTATAAAATCTGTAAACATACAGCTTACTAAAGTTAAAAATGATACTATCTATTTTAGTGCACTTTGAGTATAAGTAAACACTCTTCAAAGCATAGGTCGTAGTCAGTATTCAACACCAATATTTATCGTATTTACATAATATAAAATAACCTTAAAACAAAATATCAAGATTTTGTGAAGTTACAATGTTTACTATACATTTTCGCTTATAACTTCCGAACCCTTTAGTTTATTTTGATAATTCCACAGGATTTATTCGTTTTAGGCTTAGAAATACCCCATAAACCCACACAAAAATATTCCCATAAATAAAAAACCATGTTTTCAAGTTACGTAATTTGCCCTATACATTTAAAAATTCTCTTAAATTCTTATAATATCAGTCTTATTGACTTAAACCCTATATATTAATCATAATCTAAGATGAATTCAATAAATATAAACTAATTAGCACTTAACAAGGCTTAATTATTATAGAATCTAACCAGAAATGTTCACTTTTCACATGTTAGACTCACTGCACTTCACTTTTAGTAGCGGTCCACTCATTACTTGGGCCACGTTACTCATATAGGGTCTCTTCGCCGACACTGTTTTTTTATAAGGTTCCTCTCAGCAACATTTTGTGGAAACCTTACATATTTTTGCAAAATTGAGGGGATGTTGAATGCATTTGTGACATGCCGCAGAGAACGTGACACTGTCTGTTGTGCCATTGGCTCATCACTGCTTAGGCTCACTGCACCTTGGTAGCTCCCCCGGGCATAAAAATTAAGAGCAGCGAGGATCTAAAAGTAAACAAAGAAAACAGTAGGTAAATGAGTGGGACGGATTGGTAATATTGGTGTCAATAAGTTGCAGAATCTTTGATATATCCTTACCTTCATTATTGAATCAACACTTCGATGTTGAGGCAAAAGAGGTATATAGTCCTTACACAGGTCCTCGAATAATTCACGAGTGAGCCGATAGTTCCCTATGAACTCGACGTCGGGAATACTCGCCAAAATAAAGTTCTAGCGTAAATATCGTCGGCGACACCTCCGCTCTTCCCGTAATGATCATTCTAGCAACAAAAAAGCAGCCATAGTTCGAAATTACACTTTAAATTTTAATTTTCGTCAACAGCACGAGAACTATTTTGATGTCGTATGAACTGACATAACGCTCCGTCGAAACAAGTGTCAAGTTCAATTTTTAGGACGGAAAAAACACGTCGGGAGTAGGTACAAATGTCAATTCGTGTTGTAGTTCATTCTTCGTTCGGGCCACGGACGAATCATCCGTCCGACGGTGCTAGGGAGTAGGAAACGCCCGTTACGAAGGCCGAAACTACGGACTTCGTGCTTAGGGAGTAGACCCCCAGGTCCTGATCGGACGGTGAGTTACCCATTACTCACCACCTGCAGGCCCGCGCCTACGGTGGCCGGGAGTCGTCACGTGGCTCCCGACGCCCGGGGCGTCTCCCACGGCGGCTGGGACGGGAGGACCTTTCTCTCTCCCATCCCGCCACCTCCTTTGCGAGCATGACTGTTTCGCAGAAGGAGGTGATTGCCTCCCACTCCCTCTCGTTTCGGACCATGGCTTGCACCAGGGCCGGGCGCGAAAGGTCGCCGCCGATCGCCTCTACGAGAACACGGCGGTGCTCCGCCCAAGCGGGACAGGTTTCCACTGTGTCCTCTGGGTGATCCTCGCAGTTGGGACCCCCGAACACCTCGTAGGGGTAATTTGCCTGATGTTATTTTCCACTATTAACGGCATATCTTCCTCTTTATAATGAAATAAACATCCGATCATTTATATAAAAAATTGCATTTTTCTTTGAATATCAAGATAACACCTCTTCGTGGAAAACCCTGAAATTTTTCAGTACTGTCTGCTCCATTCCTCCTATGTAATATGGTAATACCCTACAGGAAAATATATCAATAAAATTTCTAAGAATTTATTTCCTTGCTTTCCAAAGTGAAGCCAAACACTTAGTTTTATAAGTGTATTTGGAAATGTTCTTAGAAGAAATAAAAGTGTGGAGTATTTTAAAAAATTGTTGGCCAATTCGGACAGGGTGAAAATTCAGAGAAATTTTATTTTGGTTGGCTGTACTTGAAAAGCAGTTTACGTCATTACCTACTTACCTATTTTTTTTAAGAAAACATTTTCGTAAAGCCCTAGAAACTATATAGGTACCCAAGTTCCCAAGTTAGGGTTGAATGAAAACAATAGCGTTATTTCCCAAAAGGAAAAGAACTCCTTTAAAAAAAGTCCTTTGTCGACGTAGGGGTTGCAAAATTAGCAATGGCGCCACAGGAAAAATATAAGGAAAATTTACCTTTTAGCTCGTCACGTTGCCGTACACGGGTTGCACGTGTGTGAACATGAAAGCATTAATTTCGTCATTAGAGTTGAGGAAAATTAAAGTTAGCAAGTTACATTTTTGTTTTTTAACACGCTTTTATTAGCTCGGGTTGTATCTATGTATGTATGTATGTAACGGAATCTTTGAGCTTAATTTTTACCGGTTTCTAAAAGTCTGATCAACTTGAAACTTTGCACACATCTCAAGGACCGATGACAATGCAATAATTTGATAATAGTTTTTTTATATGTATGTATGTTTGTTTGTAACCAACTCCTTTAGACGCGATTTTCACCCACTTTAAACGGCCAGATTTCATTCAAACTTTGTAGATTTATCGAGGACCGATGACAATACATTAATTTGAACTAAAAAGTAGGAAATAAAAAATAGTTTAAAAAACTAAAAAACACGCTTTTTATAGAAAACCGAAACAAAAAATAGAAAATAAATTTTACTTTTTAAAAAGCGTGGGGTGCATGGTGATGGTGAATATTACCTTAAAAAGCACCCCACGCTTTTTAAAAAGTAAAATTTATTTTCTATTTTTTGTTTCGGTTTTCTATAAAAAGCGTGTTTTTTTGTTTTTTTAACTATTTTTTTTTTAATCCACTTAGGGGTGGCTACAATAGCATCGCGTCATAAGAAAAACAAATACGTCACAAAATTAATGTAAAGTTTTAAACCCTTTATACTTTTTATGGACTTCGAATAACCTTACCCGAACCAAAACATACCCATCCCATAATAGTCAAAAAGTCAAAAGTCAAAACATTTATTTCAAATAGGCACAAGAAAGGCACTTTTGAACGTCAAAAATTAACAAGAAATAGAATTGATTCTAGTCGCCCCTTCCAAAAGGTAGTTTCGTGTGGAGAAGAATGGGCAAGAAACTCCACCGTTACTCTTTTAAAATGTTTCACAATGTTTTGTATACATGTATTATAATATTATAATATGTGAAGACGATGCACCCAGAATAAAAACAATACACCAAAAAGGTGAAAAGAAAAACGCATGTAGCAGTGGAAAATAAACTTAATTATGTCATAAGTACATGGTGCTCACATATTTACAAACATTCTAAAAGTTAACAATAATAAATTAATCAATGTGTGAGATGTTATTCCAATATAATAAAATAATATGGTACAAATTATAAATTATTACCTAATTTACTTAGCAACCAGTTTGATTTTGTCTAGAGGCTAGATTGTCCTGTGGAGCAGGACCAGCATGTTTCCAAGCATCCTTATCTTTGATATAATCCTCTAATTTGTAATAAGCTTGTTTACAAAGTGTACTTTTAATATGAGTTTTAAATTTTCTTTCACTTAATTGCAGTATGTCACAAGGTATTTTGTTGTAACATTTAACACAGAACCCCATAAAAGATGTATGTACTTTGGACAATCTGAAAAATGGTTGAACTATTTTATCTTTATTTCTAGTATTAAAGTTATGCCTATCACTTATTTTGTTAAAAAGATGTCTATTTTTTCTTACATACATAATATTTTCATAAATGAATTGGCAAGGAACCGTCATAATATTAATCCTTTTAAATAGTTCCCTAAGCGATTCGCGACGACAAAGATTGTAAATGGCTCTGATCGCTCGCTTTTGCAAAATAAAAATGGATTCAATGTCAGCAGCCCGACCCCACAGTAAAATGCCATACGACATAATGCTGTGGAAGTAACTAAAATAGACCAAACGCGCGGTTTCTACGTCTGTCATCTGCCTTATCTTTCTAACAGCATAAGCGGCCGAACTAAGCCGTCCCGCAAGAGTTGTTATGTGGGGACCCCATTGCAACTTGTCGTCTAGCGTGATTCCCAGGAAAACCGTCTGCTTAATAAATTCCAGCTTCTCTCCGTTCAATATGATGTCACAATCGCTACTTTTAACATTAGGTAATGTAAATCTAATGCATTTGGTTTTTTTTCGTTTAGTACCAAATTATTTACCGTAAACCAATCTTGGACCTGAAGAATAGAGTTATTCACGTCGTCAAGATTTTGAGAGCGTCTTATCAATTTTAAAGATTAATGATGTGTCATCTGCAAATAACACCATCTTCGGTTGATTTTGAAGTAATTGGGGTAAATCGTTAATGTAAACTAAAAAGAGGAATGGACCCAATATCGAACCTTGAGGAACGCCCATTGTCATTTCCGACCCCAGCGAGTTCACACCATTTACTTGAACTTTAACCTTTCTATCTTTCAGGTATGATCTAAGTAAATCAAGGGCTGTATTTCTAATCCCATAGTGCTCTAGTTTCAGCAGAAGCGTCTCATGTTCTACGCAATCGAACGCCTTAGAGAGATCGCAAAAGATTCCAATGGCATCTTGTGCTTCTTCCCAGGCGCTAAAAATGTTCTTTATTAGGGTGACACCAGCGTCAGTAGTACAACGCCCTTTGGTGAAACCGAACTGTTGGTCATGCAATAAGGATAAGGGAAAGTGCTTCTTACATTCCAGCACTTTAATTCACGATAGGAAACTATTAACCCATAATACTACACCCGTAGTTAGAACGTACAGTTACGAACTTTAATTTAACAACAATAAGAGTCATTAGGACTGCATTATAAACATGGTAGGCTGGTTTGCCCACGTTTTTGAAACAAACAAAAAAAACTTTATGAAATTGAATTAAGAATTGTAAAATGCAGCTATAAGTTAGTTCAGGAATTATAGGGTCATGCATATAAATTAAGCAAGACGTAGTTGTAACTAAGTTGGTTGGGTGATACTGGAATGGTTTATGGTCTCTTATGGTTTGATAGACAATTGTTAGCCTTTAACGTTGTTGACTGTCGCTATGTTTTAAACTTCGCTTTGCTTGCTATTTGTTTTATTAATCCGTCTACTTCCACTCAGTTGACACAGTCCCTCAGCACAGTAAAAGGATGTGCTTCCTTATCTGATTACGCCCGAAGAGATATATTTAAAATGGAATAGAAGAACCACAACCATAATAATCATCTGCCTAGCATTATCCCAACTATGTTGGGATCGGCTTTCAGTCTAACCGGATGAAGTATCTAGTATTTAGCATGGAGCGTTTGCCTATCTTAACTCTCAACCTTCTTATTGGGTAACACGCGACACCCATTGCTACGACTCCTTGTCAGACTTTCAGGTTTCTGACTACCTCTAACGACTGTCAAAGATCTATAAATGGCAGCTGGAACCAAAAGCTTAACAAGATTTCAAAGTCACTGAATGGTTTCAGTATGTAGGTAATTGATGATCATCCGCTGAAGATCGACCCTTCGATTATTACTTAGTCAAGAGCCCCTTTTTTGTTAAGAGCATCTCGCAGTTCAACGTAGGTGCTTGTTGACTGCTTAACCGGGTTTGACTGGGGATGCCTCAATAAATAAAGGCCTCCACTCTAGGCTTATAAACTTAAAAATGAGCGACTACACGTTAAGGGTACGGGCACATACAGTAGGGTGTCCTCGGCTAATTGCGTCGCTAGGAGAAGACAGCAAGGGACAGGCTGGACCGGAATACTATCCGGTAGTAAAATCTCCTGAGGGACGACCATTTTATTTGCGGGGTGTCTACAATCACTGCACCTAACATTGCTGTTCGTTCTCACTAGTTCGATTCATTAGTTCGATCGTCGAACTAGTGAGAATTATTTTTCTCGTTTGTTCGACCGTCGAACTAGTGAAAGTATTTTATTTTGTGTTCTCACTTGTTCGATTTCTTAGTTCGATCCGTTAACTTATTATTCTTAATCGAGATACAAAAACAATAAATATGTGTGATATGTGTAATACAGATCACAAATACACGCGTTGCATATGTACATATAAAAATTAAAAACGCATAAAAATGTATAATTAGTGATTTATTGGTCAAAGACCTAATTAAAAATGTCAAAATTACAATGATATATAATTAAATTATTTGTAAACATAATATTTTGGAACCACTATACAATATCCCGAATCAAAAACGTACTCGTATGTAGTAGAAAATTTTTTTTTTCTGTCTTGCTTGTTTCAATCAGCTTAACCAGAAATTTGAAAGAAATGATTGTTGGTCACAAATTGGGAATTTCAAAATTACAATAGTACAAAATTAGGAAAAGGTAGGTTATATTTAAAAAGTAGGGTATATTTAACTATGGTATATTTCACCAAAGTGGCGGCGGTTGGCGAATGAACTAGTTTTATAGAACGTGTCAAACCGTATGGCCAATCGGTCTTGGTGGAGGGGTACGCTTAGCTATGCCATCTCCATAGGTTAAATGCTCTAAGATCAGACATATGAGAAAAGGAAAGCGAATATAAATACTGGGTACACCCCCTTTAGAGTGACAGGCTAAGTGGATAGTTCTGTACTACGTGCTTAGAGCATTTAACCTAACTACGTGTTATGAACTTCGAGACTTTTCTTAGAAACTTTTTACTATTCTGTGGGTGAAAATGGATGCAGGGATGAATCGAGATGAAACTTTAAAAGGCATTATAACAGTGGAATAATATGGTGGTTTGTGGCCAAAAAGGGCTCTAATATGTTTACTGTATTATATTGAACGATTAAGTGTCCTTGTTGGCATCCAAATTTCAACGTTAAAATCGATTATAAAGTTTCGTTCCGATTCACCTTTGTATCCCTATACACCCCGTTTTACTGTATATTTTTTGATGTAAAACAAGGGCAAAAAATAAGCGCTGAGGACGAAAATAAAGTAGTAAATCAGAATGAAAAAGAACGATTTTTTCCTAAGCGGAAAATTATTAAGAACTCTTTACTTATGGTTTAACAATAAAAAAATCTTGTCTGAAACTCTTCATGGTCTCAGTGCTGATCATCCGTGGAGCAGGACGTGGTGGTATTAAGAAATAAAATTCGATCTAAAAACCGCTTTTAATCCATCCGCGCGGACAGACGCACATTGGTGCAAGGACGGAAAAAAGTTCTTTGTTGCGACTTTGTTTAAAATGTCTACAATTTGGTAAACACATACTAGAATGTTAGTAGAAACAAGTCCTAAAAATAATACGAGTTAATAATTATATAGTATTTAATTATATGAAGCCAAAGTAGGGTGATCGAGAATTAAGGATTTTCGTGCTTAAAATATCGTTATTTCAAGTATGAATAGAACCCGATTACTATAATATTCAATTTTATTTTTAGTTTAATCATAAGTCTAGTGTGTGTAATTATTAAATACGTAAACATATGTTATGATATAATGAGAAATTACTTGCTATTACATTTTTAATGAAGAAGGTCATTTGAAACCTTTTGTTTTCAATTATGAGACCAAAACTAATCTCCGTTATCTACCGTTGCGCAATAATATACTTCAGGAGATTAATTAGACCCTATAGATTAACAATACATCAGTTTTGGCTGCGGTAACCTGCGGTCTTGGCAATAACAGGTCATTTCATTTCATTTCATTTCATTTATTCAATAACAATAAAATTGTGTGTGAAATATTCCTATACAAAGATACAAAAAAAAAAAACAAACAAACAAAGCGTAAACAGTCAAGAAAAAAATAAAATAATAACATATAACAGATTAATATCTATTATAAAATAATTAATTGGATATTCGAAAATTAAAAATAGTAAAGTCAACTAATAATATTAAGAATTACTTAAATTACGAATCATTAATAGATAATATAAATTCAAATATCAAAAAATTCAGAACTAAAGGCAATACAATTAAAATATCAAGATTAACTAAATAAAAGCATTAAGATAGACATAGCAAAATAAAATGTCAAGATTCATATAAAAACAAAACAATAAGAAGACACAGCATGCACACAGTCAAACATTAAAATTCGTCAAGAGAGTAGAGACACTTATCTAATAGGTAGGCTTGAAGCTTTATCTTAAATGCGGATGTATAGATTATACTTTTTAGAAATATAGGTAATTTATTAAATATTTGCACTGCTTGATATTGCGGACTGTGCTTAACAATATTCAAACAAGGACTTATTTTACTGCTTAAATCCTTTCTGCGAGTGCTCTCCCGAACCTGTCTTTCCTCATATGTCTCATATTCATGGAGATGTTTCTTTCTCATTAACTAATGACGCTCTGTAATTAAGAAAAAGTGCATTATTTTAATAAGTGTTTCTAATGAGGATAATTAACACTTTATCATGTCGTGTACTGACAACACAAATAGCATTGGACGATAGTTTTAACTTCAAATCAAACAATGAGATACCATCACATGAAAGTCGACGGCATCGAGTCATATCTATATTGTCAATCAGTGAACTTGCAGCTTCTTGAATATCAGTTACGCTTTTATCGTGCAAACGTAAGACAGACACTTTCCTGGTTACTTTATTTATAGAACAGTCCAAGTTAGTACATGACATTTTTTCATCCGCACTATAAAGACAGCAGTCAATCAGAATTTTATCAAAAATATATAGAACATTGCATTCACAATCTACTTCAGTGATATCTCCTCTTTGAACGTTTTTGAAATATTTTTTAGCAATAGATGATCTAATTTTATATACATTCAGTCAAAAAAGTATCGGGAATGGATGATTTGTTTATGGTTCCAAATTCAAATTTTTGTTTTTTTGTAGTTGTTAGATTGGCACAACTGTTTTCCATTTTGGCGCGGAGTTTGAGTTGCATCTGTTATTTATATTAAACTAGCTGACCCGACAGACGTTGTCCTGTCTTAACTGTGATACCTACCCTACCTACCTGCCTACCTACCCTACCTACCTACCCTACCTACCTACCCTACCTACCTACCCACCCTACCTACCCTACCTACCTACCTACCTACCCTATCCTACCTACCTACCTACCTACCTACCCTACCTACCTACCCTACCTACCTACCCTACCTACCTACCCTACCTACCTACCTACCTACCCTACCTACCTACCTACCTACCCTATAGGAGGAAAATCAGCAGCTGATCGAAAAAAAAAAAGTATTCTGCTATTCAGGGCGGAGACAAATCCAACGAAACAAAAACCATGAAAATTGGTCCAGCAGATCTCGAGTTATAACGAAGGGAACAAACCCGTCTTTCTTTTATATATATAAGATACAGTGCTGGTTTTAGTAATATCATATATAGTGTGTATTGCGAATTTCATAATGGACAAAAATATCGAACAAAGAGTTTGTCTTAAATTTTGCATCGCCAATGGAATTTCGTGTTCGGAGTCACTGAAAATGTTACAGAAGGCTTACGGTGAATCGACTTTATCAAAAACTCGTGCTTATGAGTGGTTCAAAGCGTTCAAAAGCGGTCGAGATGTGATGGAAGATTTGCCTCGCTCTGGTAGGCCGTCAACGTCTGCAACTGAAGTTAACATCGCAAAAGTGAAGAAAATAGTGACTGAAAATCCCCATTCAACTCTGAGAGAGATAGCCGCCGAACTTTCTGTACCTATCTCACGAGTCGATCCGTACCATTCTAACTAATCATTTGGGTATGAAACATGTTGCTGCTCGGCTAGTCCCAAAAGATCTGAATTTTCTCCAAAAACTCAATCGCATGAAAGTCGCTGAGGACATGCTAGAACGAGTCAGTTCGGACCCAACATTCATGAAACGCATTGTTACTGGTGACGAGACGTGGGTTTACGAGTTTGACATGCAAACTAGTCAACAAGCTTCGGAGTGACGCCTTCCAACTGAACCGAAACCGAAAAAACCACGCCAAAGTCGATCAAAATTCAAAGTCATGTTGACTGTTTTCTTTGACTATCGCGGAGTTGTGCACTCTGAATTCTTACCGGAAGGTCTAACGGTAAATAAAGAATATTATTTGAGCGTTTTGCGGCGTTTAAGAGAGCAAATTCGACGAAAAAGGCCAGATTTGTGGAAAGAAAATTCTTGGATTTTGCACCACGACAATGCGCCTTCGCACAAGGCTATCATTGTGAACGAATTTTTGACCAAACACTCAACAAATACCATCCAGCAACCACCATATTCACCAGATATGGCTCCTGCTGACTTTTTTCTTTTTCCTAAACTCAAATTACCACTTCGTGGCACCCGTTTTCAATCGATAGAAGACATAAAGGAGAATTCGCGGCGAGAACTGAACTCAATTCCGGAAGCAGCGTTTAAAAAATGTTTTGATGAATGGATTATTCGTTGGCGCAAGTGTATCGTTTCTAAAGGAGCATACTTTGAAGGTGATAAAATAAATTTGGATGAATAACAGACATTTTGTGTATTATTGATCTTTTCCCGGTACTTTCTTGACAGAGTAGTACTTCTTCTTCACCGCTGTTCTTGTCACGCATTGTTCTTATTAGCTGACATAGCATATGGTCACTTCTCTGTATTGTTGGATTTATACTAGATCCATCAGTATATGCTGTAGCTAATTCTTGACAGACGGAGTCCAGTGCACAAGTGTTTGTTGTAGTAACAATCTCTTTGCCAGTTTTGAACCTGTCTCCATTCGAAAGCAGAAACACCTTCTTTCTTGGTTCACTGGTCTGTTTTTTACGTTTACGGCTCAACATACCCAGACCTCTCCAATTCTCTACCAAACTTGGATGATCTGAGAAAATAGAATCATCTGTAAACTCAAGCACCTTTTTAAAATTTTTCTTTTTGTTCGGTTACCGTTTCTGATTTTTTTATTTCATTTTTCTCTTTAATATTTAAGTTACTGTTCGCGATCTTCAACTCACCAGTCAAAAATTCAAAGTGTTTGGTAATAAACTCATCTATAGATACGTAACCTTTGAGACTTTGTTCCGATTTGAAACAGTAGTTTTTTTAGGGTTCTGAAATAAGATTCCACATTTGAATACATTTTTGTATGGTAAAAACGCTTTCTTTTGTTCCTCCAAAGGCACAACATATTTTCTTCCCCTTTTCATTATGAAGAAAAACTAACTAGTTTATTTATAACTAGTTGACCCGACAGACGTTGTCCTGTCTTAACTATGATACCTACCCTACCTACCCTACCTACCCTACCTACCCTACCTACCCTACCTACCCTACCTACCCTACCTACCCTACCTACCCTACCTACCCTACCTACCCTACCTACCCTACCTACCCTACCTACCCTACCTACCCTACCTACCCTACCTACCCTACCTACCCTACCTACCCTACCTGTGCAAAAATGTGCAATAAAAATATTTTTCTCATACAAACTTTGCCACCCCTTGTAACCCTTTTAGGGGGTGAATTTCCAAAAAATAATATGCCTATGTCCTTCTCATGAATGCAAACTATCTACATACCACAGCAAAATCGGTTGGGTTGTTTAGGCGTGAAAAGGTAACAGACAGACAGACAGACAGAGTTACTTTCGCATTTATAATATTAGTGTGGATATTAAACTATCACAACACTGGCTGAATTTTTTTTCAAAATTTATAGGCATTTATGGCCTATAGTATAAATTTTGAAAAAAATTTCACAGCATACAAAAAGTGTTTTGAAGCAAGTTTATAAAAAGTAGAGTCGCAATTTTCTACCAGTATTTACGAAAAAGTGGCACACTGCAGCGGGAAATAAAAATAATTTTATGGTAAAAAATGAACAGTGGCTGAAAAATATTTGTACGATTGAGACATTTTCGGTGCAAGATGATATGGTGAATTGGGACAGTAATGTTCCAGGTTTCAGCCGTCAAAACGCTTTCGTAGTGGAGGACCAGAGATATCATTTGATGAATGTTGCCATCGAACAAAGCGATATAAAGTCAAAAATTTGTGTATTTCCTTAGAGCATTCAACCTATGTATTTCTAAAACTATGGCTTCTCTATTTATTATTTAGTTTAATATTTATTTACATAGAAATGTTTAAATCTATATTTTTTATAATACTTATAATGGAATTCAATATGATTAATATTTTTATGTTAATAAAAGAAAACATTATTTACGAATCAAGATAATATGACTAATAATATTTATAATATTATTTTATCTTTCTCTTTGTATACTGGCACATTCATTAAATATCATTTTATTAAAGGTGTCCGTTTCGATTGCTCGGCCACAGTGTCGTAGAAAAAAAACGACCACGTCAACATTACGAAGGAATTTGTAAAAAACTAGTAATGAAAGTCGCAAATTCGTAGATCCAATATTCAGAAAGTTATAAAGGTTTAACCATGACCGCGCGGTCGGCACAGGGAGAACCGCGCGGCCACGCAGTTTTCTTAATCGGCGCTTAGTAGAGCTGTGGTAAAGGTCCCATTATTTTTGCTAACCACTGATAAGATTTCGAAGAACATGTAGATAGTATGAATAAAACTCTAATGTTTGGATTTTATGACCTACAGCACTTAAGTGCTATGGCCGCGCGGTCGGCACAGGGAGAACCGCGCGGCCACGCAGTTTTCTTAAACGGCGCTTAGTAGAGTTATGGTAGGCGTCCCATTCTTTTTGCTAATCACTGGTACGATTTCGAAGAACATGTAGATAGTATGAATAAAGCCCTAATGTTTGGATTTTATGACCTACAGCACTTAAATGCTATGACCGCGCGGTCGGCACAGGGAGAACCGCGCGGCCACGCAGTTATCTTAAACGGCGCTTAGTAGAGCTGTGGTAGAGGTCCCATTCTTTTTGCTAACCACTGATACAATTTCGAAGAACATGTAGATAGTATGAATAAAGCCCTAATGTTTAGATTTCACGACCTACAGCACTTAAGACCTATAATGCGAGTTAAAAGTAGGGTTACCAAGATTTAGGGTGCGTCAATCAGACATTTTCTAAAGCAGCGATCAGATCAGCGAGGCTCAGAGGAATTGACAGGACAAAGATTTTCTTTTATTTGAAACAAAAATAAATCTTAAGAGGATCTAAAAATATTTAGGTAGCATAGAAAAAGAAATTAACACAATCTAATGAAAATGTAAACTTTTTGAGAAAAAAATACTTTCAATAAAGGAGTTCATAATAAAAAAAACGCTTCCCAAATTCAAAAAGTAAGCACCTAATGTTGATATTTGATGTTGATACGACATCTTAAACCTTATTGCGCATAGTGTGAGAAATCTGACAAACATTTTGAAACTTACGGTTTGGTATGATAATGTGTTTAAATAGCTACGTGAGTGCAGGATTGTGATTGTGTAGTACAAGCACCCGGAAACTGCTTTATTTAGTTTTTGAGTGTCGTTACGTCTCGCTCTAGTGCATGAATGGAGACAAACAAACGCATGCGCAAAATGTCATTTTTGTGAAGTTATTTAAAACGGCTATCATACGGTTATCACACGGTTGGCGCAATGGTTGAGTAATTGACTGCTGCGCAGCATGTCGCGGGTTCGATTCCCGAACGGAACAAATATTTGTGCGATCTGCAAGTATTTGGTCCGGGTCTGGGTGTTTTTCTATCTATAATATGTATGTATTTACAATAAAAAAAGTTGCTTAGATTGTGACTATATGGCGTTGTGTACTTTTCCAAGGATATTATTATTATTATATTTTATATATGCCTTACCCGCAAAGCAAGCTCACTGACATACACAATCATGCAATTCTTGTGTCTATGGTTTAGTGATACGATGTAACAAATTATTAAGTTCTGGGGCTATAGATGTTAAGAATTTTTAGAATAAAAAGAAATACCGATCAGGAGTTTCATCAGTATTTTTTATATTGAGTAGCTTTCATATCAAAAACAATAGGCATAGGCAGGTATATTTTTTCGTATAGGAAAGTACTAATCCAATAGACAATCATAAATAATAATAATAAATAATAATAATGAATCATCTGGATGCACCATAAATCTTGGTCACCCTACTTTCAACTCGCATTATAGGTTTTAAGTGCTGTAGGTCGTGAAATCCAAACATTAGGGCTTTATTCATACTATCTACATGTTCTTCGAAATCGTACCAGTGATTAGCAAAAAGAATGGGACGCCTACCATAACTCTACTAAGCGCCGTTTAAGAAAACTGCGTGGCCGCGCGGTTCTCCCTGTGCCGACCGCGCGGCCATAGCATTTAAGTGCTGTGGGAGTGATATGAAGTTTCGAATGACGTTATTGCGACGCACGCTATTTCGAAAAAAATTAAGAGTGGTACGCCATTTCGAAAACTCATTAAGTCGCAAACCGCTATATCGAATGACGTTATCGCGAACACGCTAATTCGAAAAATTGTTTGAATGGTACGCTAGTACGAAAGTCTTGGCATTTAAATCCATTGTTTCAAATAGCATATTCCAATCTGAATTTGTCTGGGGATGGAATTCGCGACCCCGATAAAGCATTATCTATGTATTGGGTTTGGGAAAGAAGAGCAATGAGAAGTTTTATTTTAAGCTCGGAGGGTTGTATTAATGATTTTGATGATTATAATTCTGTAACTACATACGTCTTACAGCCGCGAATCAAATGTTCATCAACATACAACCTACCACTAGCCTGCAAATTGCAAAAAACTTAAGAAAATTTGAATTTCGCGGGCTGGTTGGAGGATTCACCTTAATGAGTTTTCGAAATGGCGTGCGTCGCAATAACGTCATTCGAAACTTCATATCACTCCCAAGTGCTGTAGGTCATAAAATCCAAACATTAAAGTTTTATTCATACTATCTACATGTTCTTCGAAATCGTATCAGTGGTTAGCAAAAAGAATGGGCCCTGTACCACAGCTCTACTAAGCGCCGATTAAGAAAACTGCGTGGCCGCGCGGTTCTTCCTGTGCCGACCGCGCGGCCATGGTTAAACCTTTATAACTTTCTGAATATTGGATCTACGAATTTGCGACTTTCATTACTAGTCTTTTACAAATTCCTTCGTAATGTTGACGTGGTCGTTTTTTTTCTACGACACTGTGGCCGAGCAATCGAAACGGACACTAATAAAGTATTATGGAGATACGCAACGTCATTTCATTTAAAAATAATATTTTCCGCATGCCCGTACTACCTGAACCACTGTGAGGCGCGTAAACCGCCTTACGCGAACTTCTCAGAACCGCTATCTCTCTCTTACTATTATTTGTTGTGCCCGATAGGGTCCATAATGATCTTAATTTTCTCTTCCTTACCCCTAAGTACACATTGTGGCGTGCAAATAAAGCTTCGAGTATTGAGTATTGACCGACCTGGGCGGGTCTGCGATGGTGCGGTGCCGTTATAATGAGTGAAGGCCTCTAAAAATAACGATAACATTTCAAGTCAATTAAATAATGTTTATTATTACAAATAATGTTATCAAAATAATTCTCTACACTTGATTTACATAAAAAGTACACAAAAACGGTAGCCTTACATATTGCTACTTAACATAAACTTTGAAAAATGAACATATTAAAAAGTGCATTAATGGATGTTAAACTATGCAGCTTCACCGGCACGAGCTGAGGTGCTGGCTACAGCAGGCTTGGCCAGCACCGGTGAGAGGCCTGTACCTCCAATACAAAATTTCATTCCTTTAGGATAAAGTTTGGCTAGCTCTTCAGAATCTTCCGGTGTGAAAGTTTCGTGACATGATATTTCCGGGCGTGGACGTCCGTATGGACATTGACATGAATCCTTTGGTATTCGGCTCTTTTCGTCTTCATCTGAATCCTCTGACATAACTTTTCCCTTTTTTTTGGCTTTTTTCCGCGCCTTTTCTGCCTTTTTCCGTGCCTTTTCTTTCTCTTTCTGTGCCTTTTCTCTCTCTTTTCTTGCTTTTGCCCTTTTCTCTTTGAGCAGTTTTTGACCTTCTTTGCCTTGATACATTTCCTGGTCTGATTCACGCGGCGGCAGTATATCCCGAAACAGTTCTAGATTTTTACCAACATAGTATTTGATGGCATCTTCAAAATTTAATTCTATTTCAGATACCGGTTCCTCAAGAATAACATCGTTTGTTCTTTGTTGTTGTTTTCTCTTCTTACATGCTTTGAACCCTGACGTTGACTCTGTCAACTCTGACCTCAATCTCATGAGTTCCACAATATCTATCCATCCACAATTATGTTCGTAAGGATATCCATCATAGATCACTTCAACCGCGGCCCCGGGAGGTATATTTTGAGACTCAGTAGGGTCAGGCATCGTTTGGGCAGAATGAACGGATTTCGGTTGCACAGGTATTTTTTTGGTTTGGCTTGTTGTTGGTTTGACCTTGGAACACTCACAAAATACTTTTTCCTCCTTTCCGCATTCGCAAACTGCTTTTTCCCCGTCACACATGCATAAGGTTTTTACCTTGTTACACTCGCATATGACTTTTTCTTCTTTCGTTTTACGGGTTTTGGGTTCCTTTGTGTTAGGTTTAGGATCTTTTGGGTCTATAGGCGTTTCATCAATTTTATGAGAGATGGATTTTCTGATGCTAGAAATGATTTTTGATACTTTGCTCTTTTTTGTGGTCTTTGCTGGACTTTGTAGTACTGCTGATACCTCCGGTTGGTGCTGGATCTGTTCTGGAGGGATGCGCAACATATGTCTTGCCTCTGTGTCTTCACGCACACGGAACCCGCAACTAGCGTAGCGCTTTTGTTGACATGCACATTTTTTTTTAACAGCAAAGTCTTGTAGCATTTTAGATTTCCGGGTTGCCTGAAAGCACGGGTCCCGGGTTCCTATTTTGTCTGTTACGACGCTTGGGCCTTCTATACCTTTACTTTCTATATCCTTTTTACCAGCGGAGCATTCTAGATTTTTAACCTTCTTACTTGCCTGAAGACGCAGCTCCTGGCTTGACCATAATCGTGTCTGTTGACTTGTTATTTCATCAGTTATGGTGTGTGCGTCATCTGACACAGATGATTCAGACGCCATAACTGATTCACAAATGTAATCATGTTCATGTTCTTTCGGCATTTTAGACTGTCTGTATGCTTGACGGCACGGCTGCTGTCTTGTTATTTCATTTGTAATGGTGTCTTCTGCGTCATCTATGTCATCACAATTATAATCCTGTTCAATAGTGGAGTGTTCTAGCATATCAGGGTGCCGGATTGACTGACAGCGTGACTGTTGGCTTGACTGAAATTGTGGATGCAGACTTGTTATTTCATCAGTTATGGTGTCTGCGTCATCTGACACAGATGATTCAGACGCCATAACTGATTCACAAATGTAATCATGTTCATGTTCTTTTAGCATTTTAGACTGCCTGTATGCTTGACGGCACGGCTGCTGTCTTATTATTTCATTTGTAATAGTGTCTTCTGCGTTATCTATGTCATCACAATTATAATCCTGTACTCTAGTGGAGTGTTCTAGCATGTCAGGGTGCCGGGTTGACTGATAGCGCGACTGTTGGCTTGACTGAAATTGTGGATGCAGACTTGTTATTTCATCAGTTATTGTATCTGCGTCATCTGACATAGATGATTCAGGCGCCATAACTGATTCACAAATGTAATCATGTTCACTAGTGGCATCTTTTGGCATTTTAGACTGCCTGTATGCTTGGAGGCACGGCTGCTGGCTTGTTATTTCATTTGTAATGGTATCTTCTGCGTCATTTATGTCTTCACAATAGCAATCCAGCCCTCTAGCGGAGTCTTGTGGCATGTAAGGGTGCCTGCTTGACTGATAGCGCGGGCGTTGGCTTGACCGAAGTCGTGGCGGCTGATTTTTTAGTTCATCTGTTAAGGTGTCTGCGTCATTTATGTCTTCACAATAGCAATCCAGTATACTAGCGGAGTCTTTTAGCATATTAGGGTGCCGGCTTGACTGATTGCGAGGCTGTTGGCTTGCTTGATGGCACGGCAGCTCGCTTGACTGATGGCTTGGTTGCTGGCTCTCCTGATGGCAACACTGCTCGGTTGTTATTTCATCTGTTTTGGTGACTGCATCATCTACGTCTTCACATAATATGCAATTCTCTAAACAAGCCGAGTCTTCTGGCATATCAGATAGTTGGCTTGATCGTAGTCCCGGCTGCTGACTTGTTATTTTATCTGTTATGATGTCTGCTGCAACTTGACAAAGTTCACAAAAGCAATTCTCTTCACTATCGGAGTCTTTTAGCATTTTAGACTGCCGGCTTCCCGGATAGCACGGCTGCTGGCTCCCCTGATGGCTCGATTGCTGGCTCTCCTGATGGCATCGCTGCTGGTTCTCCAGAAGGGGCGGCTGCTGGCTATCGTGATGGCATGGCTGCTGGCTCTTCTGACGGCGCGGCCTATGGCTCTCCTGATAGCGCGGCTGCTGGCTCTCGCAATTGCTTCGCTGTTGGCTCTTGAAATGACTTGGCTGCTGGCTATCGTGATTGCATGGCTGCTGGCTCTTCTGACGGCGCGGCTGCTGGCTCTCCTGATGGCATCGCTGCTGGTTCTCCAGAAGGGGCGGCTGCTGGCTCTCGCAATTGCTTCTCTGTTGGCTCTTGTGATGGTTCGGCTGCTGGCTCCTATGATGGCACGGCTGCTGTCTTGCCTGATGGCTTCGCTGTTGGCTCTCGTGATGACTTGGCTGCTGGCTCTCGTGATGGCATGGCTGCTGGCTCTTCTGCTGATGCGGCTGCTGGATTTTTTGATAACGTGGCTGCTGGCTCTCCTGATAGCGTGGCTGCTCACTTGCCTGATGTCGCATCCACTGTCTCTTCTGATGGCGCGGCTGTTGGCTCTCCTGATGGCGTGGCTGCTGGCTCTCTTGATGGCAACACTGCCGGCTTGGTATTTTATCTGTTTTGGTGACTGCATCATCTACGTCTTCACATAATATGCAATTCTCTACACTAGCCGAGTCTTCTGGCATATCAGATAGTTGGCTTGATCGTAGTCCCGGCTGCTGACTTGTTATTTTATCTGTTTCAACTTTGTCTTCACTGAAGCAATTCTCTTCACTATCACAGTATTTTGGCATTTTAGACTGCCGGCTCCCCGGACAGTGCGGCTGTTGACTTGTCTGATCGCGCGGCTTCTGTCTCGAATGATAGCGCTGGTGCTGCCTTGCCTGATGGCTTGGCAGCTGGCTGTCCTGATGGCTCTCGAGATGGCGCGGCTGCTGGTTTGCTTGAAGGTGCGGCTGCTCGCACACCGGATCACGCGGCTGCCGCTTTGCTGTTTCATCTGATAAGGTGTAAGCACGATTTACCCCTTGACACACGCAGTCCTCACCACTGAAGGAAACTTTTGGCGTGTAAGGCTGCCGGCTTGATAATTCGTTTGTTTTAGTGCTGGCGTCTCTCGCTGCAGGTGCGCAGAAGCAAGCATCTTCAGCTGTGGAGACTTTCGGCAAACAAGACTCCTGGATGGCACGACGTTGACTTGGGCCTCTACGATGTGAATTTTCATGCATGCAGGTTTCCTTCTTCGTGTAATCTGAAAGTACCAGATACGTTTTTTGAAGTGGTAAGATGGAAATACTAACTATAAAAATGCTGTTCTTACAACCACTGTGATAGACGGGCAGCTATGGAGAAAATTAGTAAGGAATAATAAAATTTATATAATAGTCCTCCTTATCGATTTCGATAACGGCGACCCTTCAAACCAGCTAGCAACATGCTTCTTAAGTTCAAATTTCCCTTTTAAACAATGGTTGAAATATGAAACATGCTACATTAAAAAATATTTTTACGAATAACTCATTGACGAGAGTAGCCTATCTAGTTAAACAGATTTCACCAATGAAACTAAACTCAATCAGCACATCTAAAATGCGTTTAAGCGCTGTCAGAGTCAATACTCCATAGCAAATAGTGACACTGCCAGCTCTTAAACGTATTTTATGCGCTGATCGTGTTCTGTTTTATTGGTTAAATTCTCCAAAATGTTACTATGTTGCGTAATGTTTACACAACTCTCGACTGCCTCGCAACCGATTTCTACACATTGACACGCATTAGGATCCCGCATAAGCTACGCTGTGCTACGCATTAAAAAAACATTGTACCTAGCGCTGTAAAGAACCTGGCTAGGCATCACCCCAATAACGTAAAGACGGGCAAAAAAATCGTGCTACTAGGAGGTACTACATATTAATAACTCACCTATTGTCGTGGGTGAACCTTCACACGCTGACTTTTTGGGTGGCCTCTTTGCTTTAGACGGATTACATGCACAACATGGCATGTTCGAGGTTTGCTCGGGATACTTATGCATATTTTGTGGTAGACGAGAATCATGCAATGTCACGTGACTACCATCACACGCAGGTATTTCGCACATGTGTTCTATCGATTTACTTGATCGGGTTCGCAAAGCCGGTAAATGGCAACAGCTGTAAGTTTCACCTAAAAAAATCAAAGCACACGTTATAAATATAATCTTTATTCAGTTACCTAGGGCTCTTGGTTAAGCAACCGCCGTTCGGGTAGACCGATGTTAAAGGAGTTGCGCGAGGGTCACCATGTTTCATAGGTTTTTGCAATTTGCAACTCAACACGTATGTGAATCAAAATATGATTGGCGGCCGTAGCCAGTAAGTTCCAGTCTAACCGGACAAAGTCACTCTAGGTGTGAAAAGGCATTTAAACGCTAAACATAATATGTTTATATTACTCGGGAAGTGGCAGGACCAGATGACACCACAAGGACTAGATACTTTGCACTGCAGTACTACTGATATTGTAGATGGAGTACGCATGTCCGGAAAACCGGAACAATCGGATGTTTTACCTATAAAATTTAAAAACAAAGGGTATTAATATCATCATCAGTAGTTTTTTACAACATTACAATTTCAGTTTAGTTCCTTATCGTTCAGCTAAGAAAAAAATCCCATTATACACTTGCCAAACTTACGCGACGTAATTTTGCCCATCATCAGGTAGGTCAGCTGTAATTGTGTACAGTACAGGGTCAAGTTCTGGGCTTTGAGGTACCGATGCGTCATTGTTCTAGAGGATTTGAACTTGGAGTTCTCGTTCTTCAAGATATGATTTTAAAATACCATGTTAAATGTGTTTAGAAGGCTGGTTTTTAGCTTGTATAGTGTACGGTTAAGAAAAACAAACTTACTTGGAAATTGGCCGGACAAAACGCTAGGGTACGTGCGCGACTCACGCGGGATCGCTAACGATATTGTTGATGGAGTACGCATGTCCGGTAAACAGCAACGGTTAGAAGCTCTATCTGAAACAGTTGAAAACATATGCCCATTTAGGTCTGAAATTCCAATCTTCAGATAATTTTTATGTGACGAATAACAATTGCGGTATGATAGATTTGATATAGAAATTATGTCAAAAAATTAATTTTATTGTTTAGATTGGGTTTATACAGGTATGAGGAACAGGGTTTAAAGTACACTCATCCTACATACAAAAGGGAGGATCCACCGATCTGTTTGGTGGGCTACGTTAAAAACAGTGTTGCTTGCTACAGGTGTCGCTAATAATATGCTAGTCGCGCGGTAAACTCTGCCAGCGCGATGCAGAATTTTGCGTGTCGCGTAGTTCGCATGTGGTGCTGTCGATGTCGTTTTACAGGTCTATTGACCAGCCCTAAAATTGTAAGTGCTTAATTTTTGTTATAGTGCCCATTTTATAACGTTACAATTTTAGTTCAGTTCTAAAAACAAATAATCAATATGATGGACAGTAAAAATCAAAGAAACTTCTTTACTTGTGGAAGGACTGGGCCCCACGACACTGGAGCTGTTACACGGCTGGTCTAATGATATACCTAAAGAACTGGATGGTACACCTGGAACATAACAAACAGTGGTTTGAAATCCTACTTCCCACTAAACCTATTGCCTACTAATATTATAAACTAACTGCTAGCCCGCAGTTTCCACCGCTGGTCGGCTCCTTTTGGTCGTAGCGTGATGATACATAGCCTTCCTCGATAAATGGACTATCCAACACAATAATTTTTCAATTCGGACCAGTAGTTCCAGAGATTAGTGTGTTCAAACAAACAAACTTCAGCTTTATAATAAAAGTATAGATGTGAAAGTTTGTGAAAATGTTTGCACTCCAGAACGGGTGAACGGATATGGATGTTTGACACACTATACTTTTTATACCGGTAGAACGTTCCAGTGGGATAGTTTTCGATTTTCAGTTATAATTTTTTACTTTTAATATTTTTATTATTCCTGCGAATAAAATGTACTATGACATATCTACATCATCACACCACATTTATGAACGCTAAGAATGTGTTTGCTCTAACATAGTAAGGTCAGCAATTATATCATATGCCGACAAACAATATCTACTGTAGTCATAGCTAAAAGTCTGTTTATGACAATAATAACGTCATGTTAAAAGCTTACCACAAACTGTCAAATTTTCATAATCGATTTTGAAGTCAACGTTTTAAGGTTTTAAATAATTTGAATAAAAGAGACAGCCAAGGTTTGGACCAAGTGTTGCCTAGGAGTGAGAGCTGGTCCAGTGATACTGTAGCATTAACAGGAAATATAAAAAAAAATGGCTCCAAGAAAAATACATATATCAGTCCCAGTATTTGTGATAATGAATTATCTTTAATTAAACAACGTTTATGAGATATTTTTCCAAAGAGATTTCGGGGCTAGGGCCGAAGCCTGCCGGGTCAGCGGGATTGTCCGAAAGGGTTACCGCTACCCCGGAACATAAAGAGCTAAGGAAGGAAAATGAATGGGTCTTAGTCAGTAAGATTCTGACAGTCCCTTCCGCTTCACCTAAAGTGGGATACTTTCGGGCTTCTGCCTGCCCGTAACGACTGTCCACGACGTAAGTTCCACGAATGTCAGCCGGGACCAACGGCTTAACGTGCTTTCCAAGGCATGGTGGAGTCTCGATTTGTAAAGATGGTCACCCATTCCACGGCCAACCCCGGCAAGCGTAGCTTAACCTGATAGGTCGATCCATGCGGCTGTAATCACTTAGCCACGAGCTCCTATTGTATTACTTTTGTTCACTGCAATTATTTTACCAATTAGTTGTATTTTAGTTATTGGCATTGCATCATTTATAATTACATATTAGATATATCAATCAGTTACTCTGATTGATATATCTAATAATTATGTAATAAAAAAACCAAATACTGTTTTTTTTGGACTCCTGGGATGGATTGCACAAAATTGAACAAAATGCACAATGTGTGCATTCTAGGCAGCACTTGGTCCAACTTCCATACAAAAGTAGACAATGTCCTTTTTAACAGTTTGGTACCTATAACTTCATGCGCTGGCACCTGTGCAATACACATGGTTTTTAATATTAATTAGGTTGTTTTTTTTTGTATTCACTGTCCATTCTGAGCGCCATTGTATATTTTGTAGTGTTTGACTAATTTTTTGTCATGTATTTTTGTGGTGTACAGACGACAACACATCAAGCTATACCAAATTGTCAAATTTTCCCAATTGAAAACGAATCTTATGTCCTTGCACTAAAGTTGAAATACTATCAAAGAAATTTCACAGATTGGGGTAACTTGATGTGCTGGCCACTTATGTATAATACTTTCAGTTCAGCATTAAAGTATTATACTTATATAAATATACTAGCTTCTACCCGCAGCTTCGCCCGCGTGGATTACGGAAATTGCATGTTATTATACATATAAATCTTCCTCTTGAATCACACTATCTATTAAAAAAACCGCATCAAAATCCGTTGTGTAGTTTTAAAGATCTAAGCATACATACAGACAGACATTAGGACGCGGGAAGCGACTTTGCTATATACTAAGTATGTAGTGGTAAGTAAGATGTTATTTTACATTTCAAAGCGTGGTAATGACGGATCACGTTAAGTCGCGGGTTTGCTTTGCATACTTCGATCAATAATACACTTTGCATACAAAATCTATAATTTGTAGATTTTATTTTCTGGGAAGTTTTGTCAGATTTATGTTTGTATTCCATCATTACGCTTACCCGAGAATTGACTGGACCCAACACTGTGACTCGTAGGTACTTGACGCGGCAGGTCTAACGACTCCGTGGATGGTGTGCGCATGTCTCGTATACGGCAGCAGCTCGTAGCTTTATCTGAGGGAGCTGTAAAAAGCACACGCTTTGAGTTGAATCATTAACTTAAAAGGAGAGTGCCTACATTTACAGGGCGCACTTACCCAACGAAAAGTATGCTGTCACGACCAAACGACAATAATTTTAAAATATTTTTTAAATGGTGTAGTAGCCGTAGCACTACTTTAAGCAGGCGTTGCGCAACATGAGGTCGCTCGAAGACTTCGAATTGGTAGATCTTCGGTACAACGAGTTTACAGTTTGTACATAGAATCTGGAGCATTCGATCGTCGTCCTAGGGCGACCCTAGGGCTACATCAGCTGTAGAAGTTCGGTATATCCAATTTACTGTTCTTAGAAAACTACGCCTCAGCCAGTTCAGGTCGGACAAAGTCTGCTTGACGAACGTCAGATGGTCATAAATTCAGATACCATGAGAAGGAGACTTGCGGAACGTAACCCGACTCTAAAAAGAGCTGCAACAGGCCCAGCAATAACGGTAGCCCACCGTCGAGCACGACCTGCATTTGCTCAAAAGACACTTATGGGATGAGCCGAAATGATGGTTTCGAGCCCGGGTACCTACTCCAACAAGGTTTGCAGAGCTACGAATCGCAATTGAAGAGGAACGGAATGCAATTCCTCAAGATTTCATCGTCGGGCTCATGAGGTCGATGAATACGAGGATGCTGGCAGTTAGCCGAACAAGGGTAGGGAATATTGAATACTGAGCAAAAACTTTTTCATTTTTTATATGTTTCTGGCTTTAATTTTATGATTACTAACGATTTACCCGACTAGAACGACTTGGACTGCTCTTCTTTTTAAAATACTAAACCTTTAAATAAATTGATTAATCCCAGTGAGTTTCCATTAATTTTAACAGCATGAAACGCACTTTCTATAGGTGTAGCTTTTTATAGTTTTTGAGAAAATCTAATCAGAGTTCCAAGGTGGCCCGGTTTATTTGCTGACCAGTGAATTTTGAAGTTAGGTTAAATAAAATACAGATTCGAACGATGAAGTTGGCGAAGGTGGTAAAATCGATGTTTTTTGATTTTATTCTAGTTTCCCGATGGATGAAGGTAAATAAATTTTTCGCACTTCCAGAAAAAATGTATTGATCCTTTCCCTTTTAACAGGATCGAATTCAGAACCATTTTTCGTTTTACATTCTTCTAGCAGCATTAAATAGTATCAATAGTATTCAATTCCGCTCTAAAACCTACTCTCCCACTTATCTCCTACGCTGTAAAAGATTTCATCTACTTCCTCTTTCTGAACGTAGAAGAATTGCGGATTTGGCGTTTTTATTTAGAATTGCTAACGGGTCAACGGAGCTTCCCGAATTGCTAAACAACATCAGACTGCGGGTTCCTTCTGTTTTCCTGTGCAATCCTTATCTTTTGCATACTTCGATGGTAGGAACGAATTACAGACGGAATTCATACTTTATTAGAGCGAGTCACACGTATAATGCGGTCTGCCGGGACGTTGACATCGATGTTTTCAATACTAGTATCTCTAAATTAAAGAAGACTCTATGTAATTTCTTCTTTGATAATGTAAAGTAATTGCTTAAAGTTTGCGCTGTTTAATCATAAAGGATACTGTCTTTACTCAACTGTCTACCTTCTTAAATACTTTGTGTTTATATGTTCTCTTATAACCATAAAAACTTTTAATTGGCCTTTTTTTGTTACTCTCAATCGTGCAAAAGTGTCTAGCTGTAAGTTTTCCAAAAACTGTAAAATAAAATAAATAATAAACAAATAAAATTAAGTACTTGTATCTTTTGTTACTATAAACTCGATAATGAACATTTCTGCTCGATTGGGGTCGCGTGTTTTGCCGGCCCTTAAACACAGCCAATTATCATCTCGTCATTTTCGGCAGATATGTCAGTACGCTTACGTGGGTGTGGGACATGACTGGCCCCCGCGCTGTGATGAGTAGGTGCGTGGACCGGCAGATCTGATGATGCTGTAGACGGAGTGCGCATGTCCGGTAAGCGGCCAGAGCCGAATGTAGTACCTAAAACATTTAAACGCACGGACTTTGACTTGCAGCATTAACATAACACGTATATAATACATTCATATGTATACGTGTTATGTTCAAATGATTGCGTCCTGTAAGTTTCAGTATGTAACTGAGTCAGTTCATAGTGTATTACACAAGGTTAAGCTACGCATCCCACGTTTGGTCCGTTGCTGGTTACCATTCATTTCATACCACGACCTCCCGTGTCTCGGAAAACACGTCTACGTCGTCGATCTAGAGCGATTCATAGATCTCCAACAGTCATTACAAATAATCAGAAATAGTTGTTTATTGTAGTTTACGGGCATGGAAACAGAACAGTTACGTGTGGGCAGATATCAAATCGGAATTATTCGGTTAAATATAATAATAATAAATAATAATAAACTTTATTTACAAAAGAATACAGAAACACAATTAAAATATACATAACAGGTTGCAAAATCTGTACAAAACGTATAAAACCCTGTCACTTAAACTAGGATGGCCTGTATTTTAAGAGACAGTGTTCGGCCAAATAAATATTTGAAAGTATGATTAATACAACACATGAACGGTGTTAATTGTATTAAGCTTCTGTAAAATTGATGTGTGTAGTGTAAAGGAAAGTGTAGTGTAAGGGAAAGTGTAGTGTAAAGTAAAGTGTAGTGTAATTTAAATTAAGTGTCGTGTATCAACTCATCTGAGTTTAAAAGTGGTGAAGAATAAGAATACAAATACCTACCTAATTGTGTTCATTTCAATTTTCATGTCTGTGTGACTACTACTACCTATTGTGTTGGATAACTAGGTGATGTATGTGAGCAAAGACTCAGTGTAGGCATAGTCCTTTTGTAGTAGCCACTCAGTTACTACGGATTTAACTTTGTATGTGTTTAAGTTTAGAATATTTAACATCGGATTTATTTTTTGGTAAATATGTGTTCCTAATATGTAAAATTGACGGCTTGCGAAAGTGGTTTTATGTTGGGTTCTGGGAAGGAGATATACACGCTTATTTGCGTTTGGCGGGGGTAGATCGACATGAATTCTAAGAATAGATCGCAGCACATAGATTTGCCGTACTGTAAGAATTTTGCAGTCAGAGTACAGTTGCGTGGTTGGATACCTGTAGGGTTTTTTTGATAGCACCTTGAGTATGGCTCTTTGTGCTCTTTCAACTTTCAAAAATCTGGATTTTGTTGCACCGCCCCATGCAGTTATGCAGTACCCAAGAACTGACTGGCACAAAGCATGGTACACCATCCTTAGTGTGTCAGGACTAGCCGAGTCTCTGAGGGACTTAAAGATGTGTATAAGTCGCAATGTTCTTGAGATAACGACTTCGACCTGCTTGTCCCATCTTAGTCCGCTATCAATCTGCACTCCTAGATACTTCACGCTGTTTACTCTGGTGAGTGCTGCACAGCCACAGGGACCGAGTAAATTTGAGCACGAGTGAGCAATTACAGAGAAAGCATGAGTGGGTGCAGTGTTATGTCGGATTGCAAATGGTATATAAGATGTTTTGCTCAAGTTAAGTGTCAGGAGGTTTAAATTTAGCCATCTCATTACTTTGCACAAGGCTTGTTCGGCAGTAGCTTTGACCACATCCCATGTGGGTCCGTAAACAAGGATTGCGGTATCATCGGCATACGCGTAAATGTTACAGTTAGTGAGGCACATCCTGCACAGGTCGTTTACATAAATTTGGAAGAGTGTAGGCCCAAGAATGCTTCCTTGAGGGACGCCGTAAATTACCGGTTCCTCATCACTGTAGTACGAGTCAATTTTTACTAGTTGCGTTCGGTTTTTGAGGTAATCCTTAAAGATCTCAAGTGGTATGCCACGAACACCGACTAGTTCTAATTTAGCAATAAGTTTGGGAACAGAAACTGTGACAAATGCTTTAGCTAGATCAAGGAAGATAGCCAGACATTTGGTTTTACTATCTAGATTTCTAGCTACCTGTTGCGTGAGATCCAGAACAGCATCCTCGGTTGATACTCCTTTTCGGAAACCGTACTGATTCTCAGCAATTATTTTATGTCTGTCTAAAAAGCTCCTTAGACGTTTATTTAAAATCCTTTCAAGGATTTTGGAAAGAGCTGGCAATACTGATATTGGCCTATAATTGTTAACACAGTTTCTGTCCCCTCCCTTATGGATGGGATGGATAATTGCCTTCTTAAGAGCATCCGGGAAGACACCTGTTTGGAAACAACGGTTACAGAGGTAAGTCAATAGTGGTACTAGTACGCGACGGTTTTTTTTAAGAAGTAACGATGATATTCCATCCCATCCTACGGCACAATCATCTCGGAGCTGAAGTACAACAGACTCCACTTCTGCTTCATCAGTCTCCAATATCGCAAGGGAGTCAACTGGGGGGTGTTGAGAGCTGTCTTGGACTGAAGTAGGGGAAGAATAATCACTGGCCGGGGGTGGTGTATGAGCCTGTGACATGATTTTAGCCGCCAAATTTTTGCCCACATTACTAAAAAACTGATTTACATCATTGATTGATGATTTAGGGTCATCTCCTAGCTTAAGTAGCTCTGAAGGACTAACATTTGTCTTTTTTGTGTTTGTGATTTCTTTTATTGTTTTCCACATGGCTTTAGGGTCGTTCTTAGCTTTTTCTAACTCCCTTTTTTCGTAAGCTATTTTCAATTTTCTAAGCAAGTTATTGCAAAAATTCCGATAGCGTGTATATGTGGTTTTAAGTATTAAGTTAGTTGGTGCCTTTTTTGTTTTCATATGCATTTTATCCCGATTTTTAATACATCTTAAAAGCCCAGGAGTCATCCATGGCTTCAATGTTCTTTTTTGTCTTGGGATTCTAACTGGCTTTGTGTGTTTTAATATTACTGCTTTAATAATACCTATAAATCTGTTCATACATTCGTTCACATCGTCAATTTGGTATATTACAGTGAAGTCTGTATCTTCTAGCTCAAGCGTAATGGCTTCGTAATCAAGACGGTTATTGATTTGAAAACTTTTCCGAGGTGGAGCAACGTTAGCTATGGATAACAGAATGGGTTTGTGATCTGTTAGGTGTGATTCCAGAACTAGCGTAGTGGCACGTTGTTTTGACTTAAGAAGTAGATGGTCAATGCAGTGCTCTAGTCGGGTGGGAAACAGGTGTGTTGGCATGAGCCCATAAGAGGCATTTATTGTAAGATATTCAAAGCTTCGGTCGTTTCTATTGCTTGGACTTATGTCGATATTAAGATCACCTACGAGAACAATACTAGAGCAGGAAGATATTTTATCATAAGTTTTAATAAGGCTTGCAGTAAACTTACCGAAATTTTCTTTTGAATTAAGCGATGGAGAGCGATAGACAGCAATAACAGCCAACTTTTTTTCAATTTGACAAACGAGGCAATTCCCACCTTCAAAAGTCGGCTCCCACACCGATCCTTGTAAGCCTCGTTTCATGTAAATTATGACTCCATCGTTTTGGTTATTATTGACAACTGTCGAATGGGACTCGAATCCATCTAAGACCGGTAGGTTATTGACTTTACCGAGCCAGCATTCCGTCAAAATAACAATGTCGAAGTTAATTTTTGTCAGATTCAACAGAACTTGAAGATGGTCGAAGTTTTTATTTACACTTCGTATGTTTAAATGTAACAAGTTTATGTTGGAATCCGATATGTTGATATATTTATGGCAATCTTCTGGTTCACAACTATAAGAGTTACCTAACTGTTGATTATCAAGTTCGTTGTTAATAGTGTTTATGGTAGCCATTTATAATGATATTGACAAACAAAAACAGTGAGCTAATATTAGTTTGTGATAACGAAGGTGAGAAAGCGATGTACGAACTATTGATAAAATTATTTTAAGGATTGCTATAGTTTTACAGGTGTATAATGGTGGGGATGGTAATGTAATTTGATAAAATATTTTGTGTCTGAGAGTGTAGGTGTTTGGATGTATAGGTTGTATGAAATTTTGTGTAGTTTGGAAAGTATACAATATTAAAGGTGTAAAAGATAATTTAAAAACTGTAGTAAAAATTAAACAAAGAAAAAAATATACAGGTAAGGAACCAGGAACGTTTAGTGATAGTCAAATGTTAGGATTTTGATTCTCTAGCAGGCTGAGAGATTTTTCAGAGCTAACAAGAACCTGCTTGTCACCTTCTATCTTGCGCAGAAATATATTGCCGTTGGAGATCCAGCAGAACTTAAAAGTATTTTTTTTAGCATACTCTCTGGCTTGGTAGAGGAGCTTTTTGGTACTAGCTGGTAGATGCTCTGAGATGTACACAGGGTGGCGTTCACCAGGTATGCCTATGGCTGCAGTATTTAACTTTTCATCTCTGCCTCTCCCTTTGTTGTACGTGCGCACAGCCGATAGGAGCGTCTGCCTGGTTTGTACAGTTGTGAATTCAGCTATTATTGGCCGTGGAGAGCTAGAAGGGGTTGATTTACCCGGCAGACGATAAATATCACGCAGCTCCGTTTCACCTATGCGTACTCCAAGTGTTGTACCTATGTCACACACCGTTTTTATAAGACTGGTGCTAGATTCAGTACTTACTTGCGGTATGTTTCGCAGTTCTACGCCAGAGGATCTCGATTTGTGCTGAAGATCTATTATTTTTTGTTCAAGATTTCCGATATATACCTGTTGCTCGCGACGTTCTTTCCTCAATGTTTCAACCTCTATCTTCATTTCTTCAAATTGCTTATTGAAAAATTCAATTGATTGGACAATCCCTGCATTTGACTTGCAGATTTCAGAATTGGACGCCTGAATTTTACTGTTTTGGGATTTGATATCACTAATATCCGATGTTAGCTTAGTTATAAGGATAGTTTGCTCCGCTAACAGCTCTGCAATCCTCCCGTCTTGGTCCTTCTTCCACTTCGCGAGAATAGCTTGAAGTTGTATTGGTTCAGTTAGGCCCAAACCACTCGATTCGCTTGGCGGCGAGTTATCATTGCGAGGGCGTTTGTTCCTGTTTATGTTTACATAGTCGAACTCAGATACGGCCATGGCAATATCAGGTTCCGATTGGGTTACATTGCTGATCAGTGTTCTAGGAGTTTTCGGGGGGGTGCGCTGCACACCTGCCATTTTTGTTACTATGTAGTAGAATGTATAGTTTCAAGGCAATATAAACTATAAAACACAGTCAAAAACCGTGTCACGCAAAGCCACAAACAGGAACGTGAGCGCGTAGTCGATACAGTGATCGCGGTCGATTCGTAGCACAGGTAAATGTCGTAGCAGCGCGCACCGTGGTGGCGTAGCAGCAGCTGCGGCGGCGCGGTGACGTCAGTTTCTCGTAGCGCTCCGCTATTTCGCAATCCGTAGCACTGTCTCGGTGGCGCGGTGAGTAAGCGTAGCGGTCACACCTCTCCTGGCTGCTGGTTCAAATCCCGCGAATCACAAGCACTTTTTCAAATTTGCTTTAAAGCAATAACAGCACTACTATTTATATCTCTCTCTAGGACCACCCAGTGGGAGGGGCCCTCAGGTAAGATCAGGCAAGGAGTAACAAGGAAATAAATTTAGCTACTATTAACCAATCACAGATTTTTGAGCACAAGCAAGCGACACACGTCCAGTATGTTTGAAGTCCAAAGACCGAATCAATACCAGAAGAATATAGCAGTGAATCAAAACCAGAAGAAAAGATTTTACCAAAACAATCATCAGTCAGGCAACAAAGATAATTATTCAAAACTTAATATGAGTGCGTTGCACGTGTCGCGATCGATGACCTGTGCATTGTGCAATTCTGACCACGGGTTGTGGCGTTGCCCTGATTTTTTACAAATGACGCACGAGCAAAAAGTACGCAAAATTGAGCAATTGAATTACTGCCAAAACTGTCTATGCAGTCATAATAATAAACCGTGTCAATCGGATAAACGATGTCGGAAATGCCTAGCTGCACATAACACGTTACTGCACGAGGCATTAACAAAACAAAGTCCAAGTGCGTCAGCAGAGACCGCCAACAGTGTCGCAACCAAAAAGAGCGCATCTAGGTCATCTCACGCCTCTTGGGATGACATGTCTGAGATTCTGTTAGCCACCGCTATTATAAAAATAAAGGGATCAGATGGAACTCAACACAAGATGAGAGCTTTAGTCGACCAGGGTTCTCAACTGTCGTTAATCACTGAGAACGCAGCCCAGACTTTGGGATTAAAAAGGGCTCATTTTAAGGGTCAAGTTTTCGGAGTCGGTGAAAAAGAAAGCAATGCAAAGGGGATGTTACAGGTAACACTACAGTCGGCGAATAACGAGTTTACTTGTGACACTAACGTCATTGTCATGAATAATTTGATCAAACGACTACCAAATAACACATTTATCAAACCAACAACATGGAGCCATCTCCAAGGGTTACAATTGGCTGATCCAGAGTTTCACATAAGTAGACCCGTAGAGCTGCTTCTAGGGGCAGATGTTTACAGCAAAATAATGTTAGGAGGAATCTTGAGAGGAGACAAAGACGAGCAACCAATCGCTCAACAGACGCAACTCGGATGGCTACTCTGCGGATCCATGAAACCACACTACCAATGCAACGTGGTTATCAACAACACAGAAGAACTATTGAAATATTGGGAAAACGAAGACATAATCCAAAAGGTAGAGATGTCCAACGAAGACCACGAGTGTCTACAGTTTTTTATTAAAACCACTAAAAGGCTTGAGGACGGAAGATACGAAGTCCGACTACCACTTAAGCCGGAGCACAAAGAAAAGTTGGGTGTAACCAAACCACAAGCATTAGCTCAATTCAGAAACCTAGAGAAGAAATTAGACAAGAACACTGTAAATAAACAGCACAAATTTATAAACAAGAAGCTTATGGACTTGCAAGAAAACGCGAGCACTCTCCAGCATGCCATACAAAATATTTCATATGTCAATGATTTCACATTATCAGCGATGTCTGGAAACAGCTTGCTGCAAGGATTAAGACGGCTTCAAGACACGTTGCTCGATGCATTAACAGACATCTACCACGGTCAAATTAGCATACATTTATTGCCACCATTGCAACTTAAACGTGAGCTCCAAATCATTTATGGCCAAATGCCTAGCGAACTCACATTACCAATAACTAATTTAGACACTGATCTTCAGTATCTTTACAAACTACTGAAGGTCAAAGCCAGAGCAACGCAAAAATTTGTTATTATTGAAATCACTTTTCCATTAATATCCAGAGATAATTTCAAACTGTACAAAATAATACCCGTACCGCACCAAACAAATACCATTATGACAACGATAATTCCAGTTTCCGAATATGTGGCAGTCAACCTAAAAAGAGATTCCTTCTTTAGCATGACCACACAGGAACTAACGGCATGCCTACACCATGGAGCAAACTACATATTATGTCAGCTGTTAAAACCAATAACAAACCTAAAAGATGACGAAAGTTTTTGCGACAAGAACGTAGCAACCAACAAATGCAAAGTAAAAAGATCCAACTGCACCAACGTATGGCTTGGATTACATTTGACTTCTCAGCATTTTTATTTTTGTTGTGAAACATACACAATAAAAGTAATATGCGGCGATCATGTAACAGTTCGTCAGCTGAGCAGAGCCGGGGTCATTGGCATAAGTCAAGAGTGCGTTATCAAAGGGAATGACTTCTCGTTATATTCAATACGTCATCAGTCCAACCAAGTGACCATTTCACCAACTATCTACATGCCTGAATTTGATCAGATTAACCACTTGATCAATATCAAGATCCCTGATGACAGGCTGACTGATGACGGAAACCTAACCGCATCAATGACCAGTCTGGGGGAGGCCATAGACAAACTGAAGAGAAGCAATACGGAAATAGACGATATATCAAACCACGACATCCACCAATACGTAATTTGCTACGTGTTGGTGTCGATCGTTCTATGCGTAACGGCAGCCTGGATGTGGCAGACCGGGCGATGTCGCCTGTGCCGAAAGACTGCCTCTGGCCGACGTGACGAGGTATCCAACCGCCAGCAGACCGCGGTGGCCCCGTCACCTCCGAGACCTCGAAGCCGCAGCGAGAGCCGATATGATCAGGAGTTGGCAGCGACTCCGATGACACCGAAACCAACCGAAAGACCCGAACCATATAGTGAAGTGCTCAGTGCTAGGGATCTTAAGTACAAAAGTGAAATAGATTTATACAATTTCGCCAAACGCTGGCCCAGTGCGAACTATAGTGCGGTTAAACGGGGCAGAAAGACGAACACAGAGAAACAGAATGTTGCTTTTACTGTGGAAGACTCAATAGTGTAGTTTAATGTATTTGTTTAATGTATTTTAATGTTGTTGTACTAACCATAATTAGCATAGTTTAGTTTTAGATTATCTCGCATTCTTCTCGCGCTTGGGAATATGTTCGAGTTTTAATCGAACACTCAGCGAAAATGCACAATTGCATCGAACGCAAATATGCATATTCGCTCGTTCTCCAGTTTGTGGGGCAGTTCGCGTTTAGATCTCGTCAGAGACACCACGTACTCCCTAAACCAGTACCACTACCATTTTTAGGCAATAAGTTAACCATTTAAACTATTACCTGTACCATTTTACCATTTAGTTATATAGTTTATCATTGTTGTAACCAAGTTTAACGTGATTTAATATAGCTATATCCATTATTACTGACTTTAACTTTACCATACATATCCTACCAACACGAGAAAGTTGAGCTGGGTCACCATAGCATCAAGCCCAAACTTTCTACATGGTTTCATATCCGACTTGGAAATAACGTTTGCCGGCCACTGCTGCGGCGCCGCTCGCTTCGCTTGCCCTCTCGTACGCGTTTCGTCTCAGTTCTAACCTAACTCATCAGGTCAGGCTTAGTAACTGCGATCAATTCGGCTCAATAATGTTTGGATACATCTATCAATAAACATTTTTTTGAATATAAGGGTAATAAATTCCATACCTCCCGGATGGAATCACTCAGGTAGGAATAGGGAAATAATAGTACCCCTTAGTACATCAAAGTTCCGTCGCCTCTTTTCGACAGATATGGTACTATGCTTACGCGAGAAGAGACTGGACCCCACGCTGTGACTCGTAGGTACTTGACGCGGCAGGTGTAACGAATCCGTAGATGGTGTGCGCATGTCTCGAAAACGGCAGCAGCTAGTAGCCTTATCTGGAGCTGTTGAAACCCCGAGTTTTAATTGCATCATTAACATAACATTGTGAAAAATAACTTCAGTCAGTTCTCATTTTATAGCACAGTTGATTATGTTTAAACTACACTTTCTGCATTCGGTGTATTAATGGGTGACCATCCATTTCATAACAAGACTCCCCGTGCCTCGTCAAACACGGCGTCGGTCCCGGCTGTCATATCTAGATCTCGGACACAAGTTACGATAGTTAGAAGCCCAAAAGTCTGACAACCAGTCTAAGCAAAGGGTATCGTGTTACCCAGAAACTGAGTTGTGAAGGTCAGATAAGAGATTCCATGACTGTAAAATGCTGGTATTTAGCTGCATACGGTAAAACGAAAGCCAATTCCAACACAGTAGGGGAAAAATTGGAATTGGATGCTGAAAGCGGAGGACAGGGTGTTATGGCGCAGCCTGGGGGAGGCCTATGTCCAGCAGTGGACTGCGATAGACTGCGAAAAGGCTGGGCAGATTATGATGTCATCAGGCTGAAAACGCCGAGTAGTTTTCATTGTAAATGAACGGGGTGGTTTTCGGATTGCCCTTAAGCATTTACTTAAAGCCCTATTTTCCGCTGAGTCATATTCTGCAGATATGTGAGTACGCTTACGTGCGTGTGGGACATGACTGGGCCCCGCGCTGTGACGCGTAGGTGCGTGGACCGGCAGATCTGATGATGCTGTAGACGGGGTGCGCATGTCCGGTAAGCGGCCAGAGCCGAATGTAGTACCTATAACATTTAAAATAACTAGCAAAAACGTGTTTCATCCTAGACACTTTTGTTGCGTGTAACTTGCACTGCAGTAGCGATGGTATTGTAGATGGAGTACGAAGTGGTATCGTGTTACCCAGTAACTGGATTGATGATTTACATAGGTATTCGATCCATAATAATAATAATATAATAATAATATATTTATTCAGAATTAAATTGGTAAAATATTAACATTAAAATCTTAGAAAATTATTTGTAAAGGTATTTATATTGTAAGATGCCTGTACTAGGATGAACCTGTATCACAGGCGAAATGTGTGTATTCAGCTGCGCTCGGTTGGATTGGTAAGGTACATGATGGTGATTGGTGACGAGTCAATTTAATAAATACCTGAGAAATAACTGGATCCTTGTAGAGAAGATACCGGAGATGGCGTACGCATGTCCGGAAACGAGTTATTGTCTACAAATTTAAAAGCACATCATTATATTTTTTAGGATGTTGTTGAAACTGCCCCGTTACTGTAGCGCATCGGGGATGTTTGCTCAGAACCGAACTGACGGCTTCCATGCAGTTATTCGCAAGAAAGTCGCATCATTGATGCGTAGAACGCGGGAATGTGACAATAGTATCCTGAAAACAGTTGTGGAGAATCCTTACTCCCCTATTCTGAGGCACGGTGTGAGGAGAATGGTCGGGTAGCTCTAGTTACAAGATATTTTACTAACAAAATTGACAATATTGTTGTTTGAATTTGGTAAATAAATAATAATAATTAATTGAAATTTTAATGCATATTTGTAATCTTAATTGGTTTTTTTATTTTTCTTTAATAAATTTATTTTCTTAGTTAACCTAACTAGTTAACTAAGAAAATAAATACGTAGGTAATCTATTCATGTGCAGAATTTTAACGCTACGAATGTATTTATTTACTGCCGAAAGTACCTAACCGGTGCTACGAAAACTTGGCGTGCTTCTTTTAACCAATGCTTATAAATTGCCTTCATTCCATAAGGCCGACATAACTGGATATTCGTCAGTTGTGTCACTACACTTACGTGACATGCGACAGGATCCCACTGTGGGCTGCCTAGATAATTCGCACGACATTACTGATGAGACCGGCGATGGCGTACGAGTTTCCAGCAACTGGTACCAGTCAAAGTTTTCATCTAAAACATTACAAACCACAGTATAAGGGCAACATTATTATTTTATATGTTAGTCCACATTACATAACATTACACAAAGTCTAAGAAATTGACATTAAATCTTATACACAACTTATGACGAAGTTTAAGTCGTAAAAGATTGATGAGTTTAGGTAAAAGTGATTGGACCCCAAGGGTTTGGAAATATAAGCGAAGTGCTATGTGGGTAAGGTTTATTTATGTAGGATATATTTAACTGTTTTTTTTGTCTTTTTCTATGAAATCTTTTATATTATAGTAGCACTTCGCTCGAGTTTTTAATATAGCCTATGACACTCAGGGATAACGTAGCTTTCCATTAGGGCAAGAATTTTCGGAATCAGATCAGTTGTTGCGACGATTACCCCCTACAAACTCACAAACTTTACCTCTTTAGAATAGTAGTCAGAATAGAGACAGGAAAGGGTAAAAACGATAATACTGAAAAGAGAAACCTGAAAGAGTATTGAGGACTACGTGTAAAAGAGAACCCTCATCAATTTGCCGTTGAATATACTCACAACTAGCGGAGGTTCTTTACTTCACACGGCGTTTTGCGGATTTTTATCTATACTAATATTATAAAGAGGAAAGATTTGTATTTTTGTGTGTATATTTGTAATGAATAAACTCAAAAACTACTTCGCCGATTTCAAAAATTCATTGATCATTAGAAAGCTTAGTTTTCAGGGAGTAACACAGGCTACTTTACTTTTTATTTTTTCCCGGGAAAAATAACGGGACCCGCGGGCAAGACCACGCGGGCGAAGCCGCGGGCAAAGTGCTAGTTTATTTATAAAGGTACACCAACAACTTCTGTATACAAAATGTTACAAAAGTGACAGTTCTGGGTGGGTACAGTTGCAATAACAAGTAAACCACAGAACAGTTAAAGAGGTTAGAAGGGCCTTGTGGGCGGGACAGGCGCGCCACACATTTGCGCGTGACCGCAAAAGTGACCGTGGTTGCAAGAATAGTTAATTTTTAGATTGTGCGGTTTGCCATAACTTCGAGTATTCATATACATGGTGATTTTTAATTGACTATTAACCTTTCAGGGCGTGACAGTACCGATGATTATGAACAACTTTCGCTACGAGACCAACTACGAAATAACCAAAACAAAAAATCTGTTTCATACATTTTTGTCAATCAAATATTGCATTTTTGTATGAAGAAACCGTTCTTTTTCTCGATAATTTAGAGTTGGTCTCATTTTGAAAGTTGCTCATAATCATGGCTAACCCCACGCGCTGAAAGGTTATTAGTGAATTAGAAATCACCGTGTATTATATATATGAGAGTTTAATAATAATATAGAGTGTAAACCACATAAACCTTTCGAAATAAACTCTCTAAATGATGGTGAAAACAGCATCAAAACACATTGGGTAGTTTAGAAGAACAACACAGGCATATACGAAAAGCGGCTTTAGTTTACAATGTACAGATAAAAGATATACAGAATGGAATTTTTGAACCTCATCTGGAGGGCAAGTACTCTTAGCACTGGAGACGGTTTTCCTATCATTAAATTTATCATGTTTGTGATAGAGATTTTATCTTGTGATTGACCCTATTGATTGATGCCATAAAAGTATTGAAAGGGAATGGAATGCGACAAAGAATTGAGTATTTTGGATGTTACTTTTTCAGATTAAACCTGCATCCGGTTAGACTGGAAGCCGAACCCATCGATTGCAGATTTGTTTCTCTTTCAAAAAGAAATGTTCCCTTTGAGTAAAATTTGCTATCTCCAGTATTAACCTTTGACGACACGGTTGGCGCAGCGGTTGAGCGATTGACTGTTGCGCAGCATGTCGCGGGTTCGATTCCCGCACAGAACAAATATTTGTACGACCTGCAAGTATTTGTTACGGGTCTGGGTGTTTTTCTGTCTATAATATGTATGTATTTACAAAAAAAAAATGTATATAAGTAGTCTATCAGCCATCTCGTTACCATAACACAAGCATTAGGTTGCTTAGCTTGGGACGATATGGCGTTGTGTGAAATGTCCAAGGATATTATTATTATTATTATTAAGAGTACCTCCTTTCCCTACAGGTGAGGTCCAAAAATTCCACCCTGTATAATGAAACCTTACCTTCAATCTCGAGATTGCAGTCTCTCATCGGCCAATAAATATTAGGGGTACTCCCATCTGAACAATATATTATAAGATTGTCAGTTCTAAAATCCTTATACAGAAATACCACTACAATATTGGCCTTACCGTAAACTGGGCGAGACTGGGCCAACAAGTACCAAGACCCGCAAAATATACACAAAGCTGAAAATACACACCTTACTTACCACACTTAATACAATTTTATAAGGAACAGGCAAAAGTCCCCAACGATACCACTATCTTTTTTAAATAATTCAAGGTCAGAAAAAATTCAAAGGCTTATTTCTCAAATACCTACTTACTATTGTATAATTATGCCCTCAAATTATGAACGTTTTGCAAGTTTCATTAACTACCACATACCTCAGAATAACTAACTGTAACTACTAACGACAACACCACGGTAATATTATCTGAACAGTATTGTAACTCGGCCGCATTTTTGAAATAAATGCCTACAGCCGCGCGGTACGTAAACATGCGACAGGGCTGCCCGCCTCAAGCATTTGAATTACATTTGCCTACTTTGTGTTTCTATTTAGTTTTGTGATTGTAAATACACTTTTTTTTATAAACAAATAAAATACTTTGTGTTCAATAAAAATGCGTGTTGTTTTTTGATTGGTAAATTTAATTAAAAAACCATGTTTATGTTTGCATAACAAATCGGTCTTATAAATTTGCGACCGAAAAATATTTGCGCCTGGAATGAGACGTACGAAATGCTTTATTATTAAATTTTAAAGTATAAAAAAGCCGCATTCCAATATAAAGCTCAATTAAAAATTGTTTTAAAAAACATGCAACCAAAAACAGCATAATGTATCCTACTCGTCATCTATACATATAATAAATAATAAATATAATATATTTATTATATGTATAGATATTAAAATTGTAGAAAAGTGGTGTCTGTACAATGGAAATATATAAAAAAAAGTAGCAGGGGTTGTTATTTTATCGATGCCGAACCCGAAATTGTAATTAATTTTTTTTTGTCTGTTTGTCGGTTTGTCTCTTTGTCTCTTTGTCTGTGTGTTTGTGCACGCTAATATCAGAAACGGCTTATTCGATTTAGATGCGGTTTTCACTAATATATTGTAGTAAGCTTCACTTAACATTTAGTGTTTATTTCATGTCAATCGGTTCATAAATAAAAAAGTTATGTCAATTTAAAGAATCACGGCGAACATTTGTTAAGGTATGCTGCCCGAAAAGTCACTATTCTACGCGGACGAAGTCGCAGGCACAGCTAGTATTAAATATGTACTTAAACTTATTTTTAAAGAAAAAATCGCGCGGTTATGGTTAAAAAAAAAAAAAAAAAACATGCCGCGATCGAGCGCGTAGGTATAACTCGCGTTTTGTCCGTTTGTATGAAGTTGGAATACTGTTTAGATAGTATTACCGTGACAATACTGTATCAATACTCGTTGACCTTGAACATTACGTTTGACCTATGTCCTTCAATACTAAAAATGCAGATGTTTGTTGGATCGTAAGGGAGTTTTGATATTTAATTTGTATTAATAGTTGTACAAATCAGCTCGTGAATTATTAATATGGCGGTAAATGTAAATTTTTACTGTACTTATTTTTAAAATAGCCACTGAATAGAGATGCTATGCGATGCGACGTAAAGGATAATGTGTAGAGTAATCCAAAAAGTAGTAAGGTTAGTAATAAAATATTAGGTACCTTGCAGTAAAAGTGGCGTCTTTTGCCTTGATTTAACATTCGCTGCATAACGATCCTTGGAATTGCAGTTCTGAATAACGAAAGGAGTCGAATATTGTGTATGACAGCAGCTGTAAGATGGCCTATCTGCGGTTGTGTCACTCCCAACGCCGTGTGCCGCCTTTTTTAGCATTTGTGCAATTTCATTCGGTGTGCTGATTTGACAAAATTCATCTTTCGTCCTCCCAATACGTCGGAGAACTAGAGGTACATTTCCGAACATCGTTTCTGACGACGTAATTTCTTGCATGTAAAACTTTTTTCCTTTTCTACAAACTTGTTCGTCATGTTTAGTAAACGAAGTTGTTCTCAGCGCCGGATCTTAAATGGTTTTCTGTTTTATTGTTATTAGGTACTGCTAAGTAAGATATTGTGCTACTTCGATGGCCTGTTCCAAAAGTATTTGATTGAAAATTAAACAAATGGATTTGAAAATCTAACTTCCTATATTTATATACTTTATGGCGGCTTTGAAGTGCGCTTCTCTCTGCGCAGTACCCCAGCTCTCACCCCCGCTGATACATGAATTTAAAAAGCGACTCGCCTCGTGTTTCGAGCCTCCTTTAAGTTTGAATCGTGAAAGTCAAATTGTAGTGCCACTTAGAAATTTAATTTGATTATTTGAATAATTTAAGGTTGATTTTGTCAGCCATTTGTGGTCCATATTAATAAACTTTTAATTTTCACACAAATTAGCATCCGTCCATGTGTTGTCGTTGTGGTGTGGTTGATGTAGTACGTGTGGCCCTAACAATATAGATGCCTTTTCAGCGCAAATAGAACAGCAAAATGCTTGAGAGTGTTCTTTGATAGTTTACGCGAGCATGCGCGAATACTTACCACAGGGCGTCATCTGAACGCTATTATTTACTCTGTTTTAGTTGTTATTTCATGAATTTATCAAAGATTTTGAAGCTCTGCCTGCGCTGACTTTTATCGGTCGTTTTACTTTGGTCGTTAACTGTATACATAATAGCTGATAGAAACATACAAACAACACAGGCCCCATAAATATCTCTCGCTGGCTTTCGAAGCGAGCATCACATTATTAATGAGACCTGAGTAATGAGCTACTCACTTTGATCCTTTTGACTGGTATCGTTAAGTACGACACTAGTTTCCGTCGGAAGAATATTAGTAATGGAATCACCAACGTTGGCGGAGCTCGGTGCTTCGTCATCATCCGACATTGGTACTACTATGAATATATTGGAGGCATTCACAAAACGTTTTTTGGACATAATTTTGTCCATAATCTTCGATACATCGAGTTTACTCGGCAACTGGTTGAGAAGCACAATGGGTTCTTCAGTTTCAGAATTTAGTTTACTTGTCCTGATGTTGCTATTTCCAAAGTTCAGTTTTGTTTGAGACATTCTCAAGACTGTATATTCGTGCTGCGCGATTGCTCCTCTAATATTTCTTAGTATCTTACCTTCCCCAATAGTTGCGGGATAGTCGATCAACTCACCACTGTTGGTAATAATAACATTCATATTTTAGTGTTACACAAAGAAGTTCAGTAGTAAGTACTTCAGCTTAAAATGAATATACAAAAGAGATATTTATTTCTATTACGTACATAATATTACACCTTAGGTACGTTTAATTTCGAAATTTTAACATTTTGAGTTTCTTGCTAGGCTTTCAGATAAGGGATTTAAACATTACTGGAAACATGTGGGAGAGTACCAGGGAGTACTGAGAGAATAGGTGCACTTCTGTAGTTACAAGCGAGCTGTTATTTTAAGTTTTATTAGCTACTGAATTTTGGTTCCATGGGAAAAACCTCGAGCTTAAAAGAAATTTTAGTAAAACGAAAATCAGTGGAAAATAATTGATGTATAAAGTAAATGCCGTTCCCAGCTCAAATCTACGTTTTCGAAGAGTTATTTTAAACACTTACCTACAGTCGTAGGTACAATGTTTCGAAAGCTCGATCGCACTAAAATACTAAAATTTCCGTTGGTAAATGCTACAAACTAAAACTACACAGCTGTATCCTAGAAAATAAGTGGTTATTTTCTAGGATACAGCTGTGTAGTTTTATAACATAAAACATATTTTATCGTACAGCAACAAAGTGTTCAGAGTGCTAGTTACCTTGTTGTTGATTCGTCTAGTGAGCTATATACAGGGTCATCAGAAGACTGGTAGCCCGAGTAATGAGTGGAGTTATTCGTGATGCTGCTGTCCATACTCGATATCAAACTGACTGTATCCATACTCTTGCTTGTACTTGTGCTGCATAATGACATCTCACTTTTTATTACGAGAACTGAACCCAGACTGCTAACAGTAGATTTAGTTTTTGTGTTGAGGCCTTTGTAATGGTCGTCGAATGGTTGATAGCGCCTTAAACTGTCCACAGTCCTGTCAGATTTACTTGTTCTGCCTTCATATGGTGGTGTACTACTCTGTAGGTGGGTGTCCACGCTTTCAGTGCTATATGGTCTCGCACAAGAGCTATCAACAGTACCGAAGCTGTTGAGACTGTAATTGACACTATCGAAACAAGGACCAGATTCAGATCTAGAAACTTTATGTTTTGAATATATTAAGTCTTTAAGACCTGTTTGCTTAGTAAGTGTGTTGCTGTTATCAGTTTTTGTACAAAACGCTCTTGTAAATGATGAAACACCAACAGCTCTCCCAACTGTAACTTTAATACCCTCATTGTCAATGAAGGCCCCGTTCTTAACACCTGGGATACATTCATATGGACAATCGCAGAAGGAAGATATATCTGGAGACGTCACTCTGATTTTTACGTAACTATGTTTAAATCTGATTTTCTTTTTGTCGCAACCGCATCCACGGTCGCATGTTGTTGTTTTGACAATATCTTGAAACTCAGCTGCTATTCCCACTCCTTTTGCTTCTGCTAGCCTCTTTGACGCTGCAATACTGATCTTTGATTTTCCTTTAGGACCTGCCATTATTCTGGCTATAAGAGATTTCTCTGAAGCCGTCCGTCCAACTGGTAATGGTATACCCATATCATGAAGATTTTGCAATATTTTTTCTTTCTCTGCAGGAGTTTTGCCTTCCAATGGCAGTAGTTTGCCAACTATAGCGGCTTGTTCATGTTTATCTCTAATAGCTTTAGTTTTAGGTTCAATAGGAAGACCAAGGTCAGCACGAACCTTCTCGATAAGTTTTTTTTCTGAAGGTGATTGCCCTTCAGGCAGCGGTATTCCTCGCATAGCTAGCGCCTTTAGAATTTTTTCCCTTTCTTCTGGTGTTTTGTCTTTGAGCGGAGAAAGTATTCCTTCTGAAGCTGAAGCCACTTTTGAAGAGTGAAGACTACCTGCCGCAATCTTGGCTATTAGAGATTTCTCTGATGGCGTCCGACCCACAGGTAATGGGATCCCCATATTATGTTGACCCCGCAGTAACTTCTCCTTTTCTGCCGTTGTTTTGCCTTCCAATGGATATAGTAAGCCAGCTAAAGCTGCTTTTTCATGTTTATCCCTAATAGCTTTAGTTTTAGGTTCGATAGGTAAACCAAGGTCAGCACGAACCTTGTTAATAAGTTTTTTTTCTGAAGGTGATTGACCTTCAGGGAGAGGAATACCTCGGTTAGCTAGAGCCCTTAGAATGTCTTCTCGTTCTTCTGGTGTTTTGCCTTTGAGGGGCGTAACTAATCCTTCAGCTTTCCCCTTTCGAATTTTCTCCGTAACTGCTATGGGCGCTGATGCCACCTTAGAAGGACGTAGACTACCAGCCGCTATTTTGGCTATAAGAGATTTCTCTGATGGCGTCCGTCCCACAGGTAATGGGATCCCCATATTATGTTGACCCCGCAGTAACTTTTCTTTTACTGCCAGTGTTTTTCCTTGCAATGGATATAGTAAGCCAGCTAAAGCTGCTTTTTCATGTTTATTTCTAATAGCTTTAGTTTTAGGCTCAATAGGTAGACCAAGGTCAGCGCGAACCTTGTTAATGAGTTTTTTTTCTGAAGGTGATTGGCCTTCAGGAAGGGGTATACCACGGTTAGCTAGTGCCTTTAGAATTTTTTCTCTGTCTTCTGGTGATTTGCCTTTGAGGGGCGTTAGTAATCCTTCCGCTTTTGCTCTACGCATTTGCTCCGAGGGCGCTAGAAATGTTGAAGCCACTTTAGAAGGACGTAGCCTATCAGCCGTTATTTTGGCTATAAGAGATTTCTCTGATGGAGTCCGTCCCACAGGTAATGGGATTCCCATACTATGTTGGCCTCGTAATATTTTTTCCTTCTGTGCTAGTGTTTTGCCTTCTAATGGAAAAAGTAAACCAGCCAAAGCTGCTTTTTCATGTTTATCTCTAATAACTTTAGTTTTGGGTTCAACAGGTAGGCCAAGGTCAGTGCGAACCTTGTGAATAAGTTTTTTTTCTGAAAGTGATTGACCTTCAGGGAGGGGAATGCCACGCATAGCTAGCGCCTTCAAAATATTTTCTCTTTGTTCCGGTGGTTTGCCTTTGAGTGGTGTAAGCAATCCTTCTGCTTTCGCTCTGCTCATGTGTTCTGAGGGCGCTAGGATAGCTGAAATAGCTTTGGACGGTATTTTGCCCTCCCAAGGTGGACGAGAATCCGCTATAACTTTGGCTATAAGAGATTTCTCCGATGGTGTCCGTCCCACAGGTAACGGAATACCCATATTATGTTGACCTCTTAATATCTTTTCCTTCTGAGCAGATGTTTTGCCTTCCAAAGGCAAAAGTAAGCCAGCTAATGCTGCTTTTTCATGTTTATCTCTAATAGCTTTAGTTTTGGGCTCAATAGGTAGACCAAGGTCAGCGCGAACCTTGTTAATCAGTTTTTTTTCTGAAGGTGATTGACCTTCAGGAAGGGGTATACCACGGTTAGCTAGTGCCCTTAGAATTTTTTCTCTGTCTTCTGGTGATTTGCCTTTCAGTGGGGTAAGCAATCCTTCCGCTTTCGCTCTACGCATTTGCTCCGAACGCGCCGAGACCGCTGAAGCTACCTTTGAAGGATGACGACTACTTGCCGCTATTTTTGCTATAAGGGATTTCTCCGATGGCGTCCGACCCACAGGTAACGGAATACCCATATTATGTTGACCTCGTAATAACTTTTCCTTTTGTGCAGGTGTTTTGCCTTCTAGTGGCCGTAGTAAGCCAGCTTTAGCAGCTAGATTATGTTTATCTCTAATTGATTTATTCTTAGGTTCAATAGGAAGACCAAGGTCAGCGCGAACTTTGTTGATTAGGTTTTTTTCTGAAAGTGATTGACCTTCAGGGAGGGGTAAACCTCGGTTTGCTAAGGCCCTAAGATTTTTTTCTCGTTGTTCTGCTGTTTGGTCTTTGAGTGAAGTTAGTAATCCCTCAGCTTTAGTTCTACGCATTTGTTCAGAAGGTGACAATATTGCCGAAACAGCACGGGATGCCGCCTTGACTTTTGCTATAAGAGATTTCTCCGATGGCGTCCGTCCCACAGGTAATGGAATCCCCATACTATGTTGACCCCGCAGTAACTTTTCCTTTTCCACCAGTGTTTTTCCTTCCAATGGATATAGTAAGCCAGCTAAAGCTGCATTTTCATGTTTATTTCTAATATCTTTAGTTTTAGGTTCGATAGGTAAACCGATGTCTGCGCGAACCTTGTTAATAAGTTTTTTTTCTGAAGGTGATTGACCTTCAGGCAGCGGTATTCCTCGCATAGCTAGTGCCTTTAGAATTTTTTCCCTTTCTTCTGGTGTTTTGCCTTTGAGGGGCGTAACTAATCCTCCAGATTTCGATTTACGAATTTTCTCCGAAAGTGCTAAGGGTGCTGAAGCTGCTTTAGAAGGACGTAGACTGCCAGCTACTATTTTGGCTATAAGAGATTTCTCCGATGGCGTCCGTCCCACAGGTAATGGGATCCCCATGCTATGTTGACCCCGCAGTAACTTTTCCTTTTCTGGCAGTGTTTTGCCTTCCAATGGATAAAGTAAGCCAGCTAAAGCTGCTTTTTCATGTTTATTTCTAATGTCTTTAGTTTTAGGTTCGATAGGTAAACCGAGCTCAGTGCGAACCTTGTTAATAAGTTTTTTTTCTGAAGGTGATTGACCTTCAGGCAGAGGAATACCGCGGTTAGCTAGTGCCTTTAGAATTTTTTCTCTGTCTTCTGGTGATTTGCCTTTGAGGGACGTTAGTAATCCGTCCGCTTTTGCTCTACGCATTTGCTCCGAGGGCGTTAGAAATGTTGAAGCCACTTTTGAAGGGCGAAGACTACCTGCCGTAATCTTGGCTATTAGAGATTTCTCCGATGGCGTCCGTCCCACAGGTAATGGGATCCCCATACTATGTTGACCCCGCAGTAATTTTTCCTTTTCTGGCAGTGTTTTGCCTTCCAATGGATAAAGTAAGCCAGCTAAAGCTGCTTTTTCATGTTTATTTCTAATGTCTTTAGTTTTAGGTTCGATAGGTAAACCGAGCTCAGTGCGAACCTTGTTAATAAGTTTTTTTTCTGAAGGTGATTGACCTTCAGGCAGAGGAATACCGCGGTTAGCTAGTGCCTTTAGAATTTTTTCTCTGTCTCCTGGTGATTTGCCTTTGAGGGACGTTAGTAATCCGTCCGCTTTTGCTCTACGCATTTGCTCCGAGGGCGTTAGAAATGCTGAAGCCACTTTTGAAGGGCGAAGGCTACCTGCCGTAATCTTGGCTATAAGAGATTTCTCCGATGGCGTCCGTCCCACAGGTAATGGGATTCCCATACTATGTTGACCCCGCAGTAACTTTTCCTTTTCTCCCAGTGTTTTGCCTTCCAATGGATAAAGTAAGCCAGCTAAAGCTGCTTTTTCATGTTTATTTCTAATATCTTTAGTTTTAGGTTCGATAGGTAAACCGACCTCAGTGCGAACCTTGTTAATAAGTTTTTTTTCTGAAGGTGATTGACCTTCAGGCAGAGGAATACCGCGGTTAGCTAGTGCCTTTAGAATTTTTTCTCTGTCTTCTGGTGATTTGCCTTTGAGGGACGTTAGTAATCCGTCCGCTTTTGCTCTACGCATTTGCTCCGAGGGCGTTAGAAATGTTGAAGCCACTTTTGAAGGGCGAAGACTACCTGCCGTAATCTTGGCTATTAGAGATTTCTCCGATGGCGTCCGTCCCACAGGTAATGGGATCCCCATACTATGTTGACCCCGCAGTAATTTTTCCTTTTCTGGCAGTGTTTTGCCTTCCAATGGATAAAGTAAGCCAGCTAAAGCTGCTTTTTCATGTTTATTTCTAATGTCTTTAGTTTTAGGTTCGATAGGTAAACCGAGCTCAGTGCGAACCTTGTTAATAAGTTTTTTTTCTGAAGGTGATTGACCTTCAGGCAGAGGAATACCGCGGTTAGCTAGTGCCTTTAGAATTTTTTCTCTGACTTCTGGTGATTTGCCTTTGAGGGACGTTAGTAATCCGTCCGCTTTTGCTCTACGCATTTGCTCCGAGGGCGTTAGAAATGCTGAAGCCACTTTTGAAGGGCGAAGACTACCTGCCGTAATCTTGGCTATAAGAGATTTCTCTGATGGCGTCCGTCCCACAGGTAATGGGATCCCCATACTATGTTGACCCCGCAGTAATTTTTCCTTTTCCGGCAGTGTTTTTCCTTCCAATGGATATAGTAAGTCAGCTAAAGCTGCTTTTTCATGTTTATTTCTAATATCTTTAGTTTTAGGTTCGATAGGTAAACCGAGGTCAGCACGAACCTTGTCAATCAGTTTTTTTTCTGAAGGTGATTGACCTTCAGGGAGAGGAATACCGCGGTTAGCTAAAGCCCTTAGAATGTCTTCTCGTTCTCTTGGTGTTTTGCCTTTGAGGGGCGTAAATAATCCTTCAGCTTTCGCTTTACGAATTTTCTCCGAAAGTGCAATGGGCGCTGAAGCCGCCTTAGAAGGACGTAGACTGCCAGCTACTATTTTGGCTATAAGAGATTTCTCCGATGGCGTCCGTCCCACAGGTAATGGGATGCCCATATTATGTTGACCCCGCAGTAATTTTTCCTTTTCTGCTGCTGTTTTGCCTTCCAATGGATAAAGCAAGCCAGCTAAAGCTGCTTTTTCATGTTTATTTCTAATATCTTTAGTTTTAGGTTCGATAGGTAAACCGAGGTCTGCGCGAACCTTGTTAATAATTTTTTTTTCTGAAGGTGATTGACCTTCAGGCAGAGGAATACCGCGGTTAGCTAGTGCCTTTAGAATTTTTTCTCTGTCTTCTGGTGATTTGCCTTTGAGGGACGTTAGTAATCCGTCCGCTTTTGCTCTACGCATTTGCTCCGAGGGCGTTAGAAATGCTGAAGCCACTTTTGAAGGGCGAAGACTACCTGCCGTTATCTTGGCTATTAGAGATTTCTCTGATGGCGTCCGTCCCACAGGTAATGGGATGCCCATATTATGTTGACCCCGCAGTAATTTTTCCTTTTCTGCCGGTGTTTTGCCTTCCAATGGATAAAGTAAGCCAGCTAAAGCTGCTTTTTCATGTTTATTTCTAATGTCTTTAGTTTTAGGTTCGATAGGTAAACCGAGCTCAGTGCGAACCTTGTTAATAAGTTTTTTTTCTGAAGGTGATTGACCTTCAGGCAGAGGAATACCGCGGTTAGCTAGTGCCTTTAGAATTTTTTCTCTGTCTTCTGGTGATTTGCCTTTGAGGGACGTTAGTAATCCGTCCGCTTTTGCTCTACGCAATCGCTCGGAAGGTGCCAGTACCGCTGAAGCCACCTTTGAAGGATGACGACTACCTGCTGCTATCTTTGCTATAAGAGCTTTTTCTGATGGTGTCCTTCCTTTCGGTAATGGAATTCCCATATCATGTTGACCTTTTAATAGCTTTGCCTTCTCTGCTGGTGTCTTGCCTTCCAATGGCTGCAATAAACCTTCTTTTGCAGCCTGTGCATGTTTGTCTCTAATAGATTTATTTTTAGGTTCAATAGGCAGACCAAGGTCAGTGCGAACCTTGTCAATAAGTTTTTTTTCCGAAGGTGATTGACCTTCAGGGAGAGATTTACCTTTCTTAGCTAATGCCTTTAAAAATTTTTCTTTTTTTTCTGGTGATTTGCCTTTGAGGGGCGTTAGTAATCCTTCCATTTTTGCTCTACTTATTTTATCCGAAGGGGTCAGGACAGCTGACGCAAACTTTGAAGGATGAGGACTGCCTGCCTCTATTTTGGCTATAAGAGATTTTTCAGATGGCGTCCGTCCTTTTGGCAATGGAATACCCATATTATGTTGACCTTTTAATAGCTTTTCCTTCTCTGCAGGTGTCTTGCCTTCTAGTGGAAATAGTAAGCCAACTTGAGCTGCTTTTTCATGTTTGTCTCTAATAGCTTTAGTTTTAGGTTCAATAGGTACACCCAGGTCAGTGCGAACCTTGTTAATTAGTTTTTTTTCTGATGCTGTTTTTCCTTCAGGGAGAGGCAAACCTTTCATAGCTTGTGCTCTTAGAAGTTTTTCTTGTTCTGATAAGGCAGCTAAAGATTTTTTTTTCGCACTAAGCCTATCTTCTCGTGCTAAGTGACCACAAAGAATACATTGACAGTTATCACAATTTTTCTTTTTATAACAGTCGTATAAGCTCTTCATCACTTCAAACATAGCATCAGAGTTACAAGAACAACAACAACTGTCTTCTACACCGCCTAGTTGGCACCTGTAGATTTTCAATTTTGGCTGTCTGGGATAGTTAAATGGATTTAAACATTCATCAAACCGATGTTCAGATACTACATTGACAATAAAATTTGATTGAAAAGGGCTTTGTTTGAATTTGTTTTTTTTGACATTCTTTCCACGGTCGCTTCTGTTTCGTGGCTGGACTGACCTTGTACATTTGTTTAGATCAGGCATGCTTGAGGATTCGGTGATCGAACTTTGCTTCTTAGATTTGCTGAATCTTGATAAACGAAAAGCAACTCTAGATTGTTGAGCCTGTATATGTAAAACATTGTGCTTTTTACGGTTTTTCAATCTTTTCTTATTAACAATTATTATGCTCACGTTTTCGATGCCATGACTGGGGCGATTTTCTTGATTTAAATAAGATGATTCATTTTGTGAACACATAAATGAAGTGATTTTGTTAAAATCTCTCATATTGCTTGTTTTCCTTTTTAAAATCTCGTGACTGACAAAGGATTTTGAGCTTTAAGTTTTTCAATAGAAATATAATTTAAACTTCATTATTTGACATCAGCATGCCATAATTAGTGCTATGGCATTTTATTTATAAAGCGTTCATCGGGTGATCATTACTGTTATGTGCACTAATGTTTGATCGTATTATCTTGAATTATACTTCTATTTGTGCTGGAAGAAACACGAAAAATGTATAAATATTTTTAAGTACTAAAGTAAATATTTTGACTCAGCATAGGTAAAAAACTAGAATAAAATACTTTTCAAAGTTTTAAATATTCAAGTATACATAGGTTTAAAGTTAACCTTTTTGAATCGGTTTTGGACTGAATTAAAAAATAATTCTGTAGGTCTGTACTAATCGGCCCGGGGTGAACTGTCTAGTCCACCTCTAAGAGGGCGTTTCCACAGAAGCGGAGCTGCGTGGAGTTCAGCGGAGCAGAGCCGTGTAAATAGATAGGTGTTTCCACTAAAGCTGCGCAGAGATGAACGGTGCCGATGAGAGGCGGAACCGAGCGTAGCTGAGAAAAGCGGAGCGGAGCTGAGGCGGCCGGAACGTAAAAGAGCTGTCACGAGCGGAGCGAAGCTATGAAGTGAACATGAGCTGAACGGGGCTGTGAATACATTTTGTTTTCAGTCAGTACGGTGTCTGTCGTCTGTCTTAGGACGTCGCGTTACCCCTCTCAGCCCTGTTGCACCCCGCGGAACACCGCTCTACCGCGCGCATCCCCGCTCTACACCGCACAGCCCCGTTCCTCCCGGCACAGCTCCATTAAGCTCGACACCGCTGTGTTCCGCTTATCTCCGCGCACCATTCATTTAATGTAAATCTCCTTAACACCGCTAACACTGTTTCCACTGAATCGGAGATGAGATGTGTATTCTGAGCAATGTGATTGATCAATTTTATAAGTCGGGCGCGGCATCGCAGATTGCCGATAGCTGATTATCCACACTATATCCAATCCAGCGGAGCTGTAGCAAGTCCCACATCCCCACAACGCCCGTGTTGAACTTGAAAGTTGCGAAATCAAATCGGTGACTGTTTGGGATAACAACTCGAAGAATTATTTGTTTTAACTTACCTGGCATATTCTAAATTAAAATAACTGAATACACTGGAAATATATTACCAAAAAAACTTTATACCGTCCGGATTGCGTTACGTGTGTTTTTTTTATTATAATTTTATACAAAATTAATTATGTACTGGAAAATTATTTTATGTCATGTCCATAGATTAATTATTGAATAATATAATGTCCATAGACCTGTTAAATGCTCTAAGCCATAGACCTATAAAAATCTTTGTTTATGAGTTCATCCTTCTTTCACTTAGAGCATTTAACCTATGGAGATGGCATAGCTAAGCGTACCCCTCTGCCATGACCGATTGGTCATACGGCCATACACGTTCTATAAAACTAGTTCATTCGCCAACCGCCGCCATTATGTATCGTATTGTGTCGCAAGGAAGTCCTCCTAAGAAATGGTTAATTGTGCAGTATCCTCGTGCAAAAAGCGAGCTGCCACTTCAAATTTTCGAAACTATGGTGTTTCCTATCACTTGTAAATATAAATTATACATTAAAATATTTTTAATTACGTACAATGTCGAAGTAATCGTTATTGACGTAACGATAGAAAAAATACATTGGTACGTAGGTAGCGCAGGGGTCGGATTTGCATAGTGCTGGGACAACGCGAATGAATGATTTTCCAATTAAATGATTTTTCAGTCAATAGGTTCAGTAACCAGTTTTTTGTGTATGTATCTGGACAAGTCAGCTTGAAATAAAAAAAAATAACTATAAAAGTTCTTTGGAAGTCGATTTAAATTATTTTCATTGTATGTTTAGGATAATAAAAGAATAATAGTTTGTTCGTTTCGTAGTGAGTTTTTGTAGCTCATGCAATTTGAAAAAGAAACAATAATTATAATAGATAGCTAAATATGACGTCGAAATCTAATAATCCACCGCGGACCGCGTAGGCACGCTGTTAAAAAACGTAGTACAATCGCCAGCACTGCCTCAAATATTCGGAATGTAATATGTTCATTCGCGGACGATCTCAAATTCTCTAGAGTTTCGAGTCTAGTGACGATACTGAACTTCTTCAAAGTGATTTCGACGCGTAAGTCGATGGTGTAACTATAACAAAATGGTACTAAATATCAACAAATATTACTACGTGAAGTACACACGGAAAAACAAAATAACAGAATTGTATTGCAATTAAATGACAGAAAATTTTAAACTCATATTAAAAGTATACTTTGTAAACAAGTTTATAACAAATTAGAGGATTATATAAAGGATAAGGATGCTTGGAAACATACTGGTCCTGCTCCACAGGACAATCTAGTGTCCAGACAAAATCAAACTGGTTGCTTAGTAAATTAGGTAATAAATAATTTATAATGGTGTACCATACTACATATTTTAACATTTTGGAATAACTTTACCTCTCACATTGATTGATTTATTATTATTAACTTTTAGAATGTTTGTAAAAATGTGAGCACGTTCAAAAGTGCCTTTCTTGTGCCTATTTGACATAAATGATGTGACTTTAGCTTTGACATCATTTAGCTTTGCAACACCGGACTGCAAAACAATAAAACCGACGTGTAAAACTGCCATTCATAACAAAATAATAAAAGTACATCTGATTGATTGTCTTATTCTATTATTTACTAGCTTCCGCCCGTGGCTTCGTTCGCAAAATATGCCGACAAATTATACACATAAACCTTCCTCTTGAATCACTCTATCTATTACAAAAACCCGCATCAAAATCCGTTGCGTAGTTTTAAAGATATAAGCATACACAGGGATATAGGGACAGAGAAAGCGACTTTGTTTTATATAATATGTATTGATATTGCCCCCAAATTTTTGACACGTGTACATAAATGTAAGCCCTTTTTAAAGAATGGGGTATGAATTCCGAATTGCCGACCCTAAATGCAGAATGATATGCAATCAATATAATATTATTGAGAAATAAGAAAAAAAAATTGACTATAAAAATAAATACAATCGTTCTTTTTTTATAGCACTATAAATTGTTTTGTGATTACTGGCGGCTACCTACGTAGTTTCGCAGGCACTAATCATTAAACGTATTTTTTCCAAAAAAGAAATCAGAACTTTTTATTCGTTCATTCATGAAATGAAATACCACTCATTCCGTGTGCCTCAACACTAGTAGTTTGTGTTTGTTGTCGTAGGACAATTGCATAGATACGCACAAATTTGTCAATGTGTATGTGTTTTTTCACTGTGTGTCTATAATTTCTTTGTGAGCGTTTGTAGCAATAGGAAGCATGTCTCTGTGTGTGGTTGTCAAATTTAAGAAGTGTGCTGTATCGCTGTATGTGTTTTCCTCGCCCCCCGCAAAAAGTGGCAGAAAAAGTTGTTCGATGATTGGCCGCTTGCCATCTCCATAGGTTAAATGCTCTAAGTTCTTTCACGGAATTAAAAAAACTTTTTTCCAAAAAATAAAACCGACTTCCAAAACAAACACTACAAAGTGACAAATAATTTTGATTTCGGAAGTCGGTGTCTTCGGTTTTGTATTTTCATTTTTTGCCACCGACTTCCGAAATCAAAATTATTTGTCACTTTGTAGTGTTTGTTTTGGAAGTCGGTTTTATTTTTTGTAAAAAAGTTTTTATTTTTCACTTTTTAGTTGTGGTACCTACCTACACAACCCCCCCCCTCCCCCCAAAATTTTATGTAAATTACAGTGACAGGAACTTATTAGAACATCGTCCACATATATTAAGTAGGATTTTTTTTAGATTTTTGTTGATTTTTCAAAAACCGCTTATTCGATTTCGGTAAAATTTTTATGGGACCATTTGGGAAGTATACCCTTTCCAACAAAAAAAGAATTTTTCAAATCGGTTGGCAAGCAACGGAGATATGCGCGAACAAACATAAAAAAAAAAAAATACAAACATCCGAATTGAGAACCTCCTCCTTTTTGAAGTCGGTTAAAAATAGGCAGAACTTGTGTACACTAAGCTTAACATTAAGCTTTACATTAACTCTCGTTTGGTGAGAGCCAGGGCTTAGAGCATTTAACCTATAGAGATGGCAAGCGGCGAACTTAGAGCATTTAACCGCGGCGAATCATCGAACAACTTTTTCTGCCTCTTTTTGCGGGGGGCGAGGAAAACACATACAGCACACTTCTTAAATTTGACAACCACACACAGAGACATGTTTCCTATTGCTACAAACACTCACTAAGAAATTATAGACACACAGTAACAAAACACATACACATTGACAAAGTTGTGCGTATCTATGCAATTGTCCTACGACAACAAACACAAACTACTAGTGTTGAGGCACAAGGAATGAGTGGTATTTCATTGCATGAATGAGTGAATAAAAAGTTCTGTTTTCTTTTCTTGGGAAAAATACGTTTAATGATTAGTGCCTGCGAAACTACGTAGGTAGCTTACAGTAATCACAAAACAATTTATAGTGTTATAGAAAAAGATATTTGATTTTTTTATTTTGTTTTTCGATTGTATTTATTTTTATAGTCAATTTTTTCTTATTTCTCAATAATATTATATTGATTGCCTATCATTCTGCATTTAGAGTCGGCAATTCGGAATTCATACCCCATTTTTTAAAACGGGCTTTCAATTTATATACACGTCAAAAAGTAAGAAAGGAGACAATAAATAATCTATATATATAAAAGAAAGACGGGTTTGTTCCCTTCGTTATAACTCGAGATCTGCTGGACCAATTTTCATGGTTTTTGTTTCGTTGGATTTGTCTCCGCCCTGAATAGCAGAATACATTTTTTTTTTTTTTTAAGGTAGGTAGGGTAGGTAGGTAGGGTAGGGTAGGTAGGTAGGTAGGGTAGGTAGGGTGGGTAGGGTAGGTAGGTAGGGTAGGTAGGTAGGTAGGGTAGGTAGGTATGTAGGTAGGTAGGTAGGTAGGTAGGGTAGGTAGGGTAGGTAGGTAGGGTAGGTAGGTAGGTAAAGTAGGTAGGTAGGGTAGGTAGGTAGGGTAGGTAGGGCAGGTAGGTAGGGTAGGTAGGTAGGTAGGTAGGGTAGGTAGGGTAGGTAGGATGGGTAGGTAGGGTAGGTAGGGTAGCTAGGGTAGGTAGGGTAGGTAGGGTAGGTAGGGTAGGTAGGCAGGTAGGTAGGTAGGTAGGGTAGGTATCACAGTTAAGACAGGACAACGTCTGTCGGGTCAGCTAGTAATAATATAATACATAGTAACAAAGTCACTTTCTCTGTCCCTATATCCCTATGTATGCTTAAATCTTTAGAACTACGCAACGGATTTTGATGCGGCTAAAAGATACAGTGATTCAAGAGGAAGGTTTATGTGTATAATTTGTCGACATACTTTGCGGGCGAAGCCGCGGGCGGAAGCTAGTAAATAATAAACATACACAAAAAAACTAGTTACTGAACCTATTGATTGAAAAAAACATTTATTTGGCGAATCATTCATTCGCGTTCTCCCAGCACTATGAAAATCCTAAACATGAACTGCTTTAGTGCTACCTCCTACCTATATATAAAAGTACTCTGTGCTACCTCCGTACCACTGTATTTTTCTATCGTTACGTCAATAACGATTACTTAGACATTGTACGGAAATAAAAATATTTTAATGTATAATTTATATTTACAAGTGATAGGAAACACCATGGTTTCGAAAATTTGAAGTGGCAGATCGCTTTTTGCACGAGGATACTGCACAATTAACCATTTTTTAGGAGGACTTCCTTCCGACACAATACGATATACAATGGCGGCGGTTGGCGACTGAACTAGTTTTATAGAACTGGTCAAACCGTATGGCCAATCGGTCTTGGCAGAGGGGTACGCTTAGCAATGCCATCTCCATAGGTTAAATGCTCTAAGGAGCCAGGGTCATGCGTGCCTCTTATAGCATTTAACATGCTTGACATGTTCGGCGATGAGGTTTCAGTGAGCACACCGTTGTAAGTGATGTGCATACGACATGATTCACACCGACTTGCTGCCTTTCTATCAGATATGTGCGTAGTGGCAGCGGCGAGTAAGGTGAGCTATGAGGATGCGCTTATTAAAAGTTAGCTTCGATTTCCACCTGAGCCAAACTAGGCCATGAAAATAAATCATACACATCATAATTTCACCACGCAACTTACCACATCAATCAATCTGCCTAGTTATATTAGGGTCGGCTTCCAGTTAAACCGGATACAGCTGAATATCAGTATTTTAACTTACCTCAACAACCCAATATCTAGATAAAACGATACGCAAATTAGCACATCTCTGGTGGAAAACCGGCTTAACAAGGAGCGACAAAATATTATTATATTTTGGAAGCTAAGAGCAATTTTATATCAGATCCGAAATAGTGGCGAACATGTTTGGAACGGTAACACACATGGCTAAAGACTGCCCAAGTGACTAACAACGTCTACAAATACAGTCAAACAGGGTGAATATGGATGCAGGGGTGAATCGGGACAAAAGTATAAAAGTGATTTTAACATTGAAGTAATATATTTAGTGGCCATAAAGGATCAGTAATGTGTTTACTATATTATAATTAACAATTAAGTGCCCTTGTTGGAAACAAACTATATTATTTCAAAGTTAAAATGCCTTTTAAAGTTTCGTTCCGATTCACCTCTGCATCCCTATCCACCCCGTATGACGGAACTTAAAGGGCTTGAGTACCTCATGACATTTATTTAGTTAAGGATTTTCTTTGGCCACCTTCCGACTGCATAATCAGCCCATCTCCATGATGTCATATTAATTGCATTGCCACCTAAGTTATAACCAGTTATAACCTAATGAAGTATATCATTAGGTTACTACTACCAATTAAGAAAATATTGTTTTTCGGCTTACCGAACTACGATTGTACCAAATAATAACCCGAAAAGTACGTTTGTATTGTTGTGAAAGCTGAGGGTCCGTGGAGTTCGTGTATTCCCGTTCGTCCCCTCGACTTCGTCCCCCGAGGGGGACGAACGGGAATTCGTTATTTATTTTCCCGATGGTCCCTCTAAATTTTTTGGGGGGACGAATGGGAATAATCTAATAATTCTTTTTTTAGGTCTATTGCTCCCACCAAATAATATAAGACTGGTGGTTTTAATTGGTAAAAAAAAACAAATTTGAAATAAAAATCAGTCATTTCAATCAGTCATCAACTACGAAACAACGAATAAACATATTTCTGCACAAATCTTTTTAGTGGACGAATGGCACTAATCGAAGAACATATTCCCATTCGTCCCCTCTTGAATTAGGATTGGGACGATCAGGAACAAATTAAATATTATTTTTGTAAATTCCCGTTCGTCCCCCTCGGGGGACGAAGTCGAGGGGACGAACGGGAATACACCGAGTTTTCTAATATTAACGTTTTAGGTGCCTTTATCGTTGAAACTTTTGTCGAGCAAAAATTTATCCTTTGACCTTAGTTAAGCCACGATGATGATTAGATCGACAGTGTTTTCACTTATCCTAGATCACACACCCACTCTAAAGATTGTCATAAATAAATCAGAAGTGAATTGAGAATTTCCGCCCTTTTGGACATTTCATGGTCAGCTGTACTTTGCCCGTGGTCCTTTTTAGCATTCAGAAAATCAAAAGCAACTGCTTCATATTATGTTGGGGCAAGCTTTGGGTAATAAAAATAAAAAGAAGGAACCATTGCAGTACCTTATATGGTATCGCCAAGAGAAACACAGTTTTTACTTAGTATTGTCAGTTTTTTTTTTATTATAAATAAAAATTTCAAAATTGAAACAAGAACTTGCTGTTAAATTACAAGAACGATGACGACGGAAATACATGGTTACTGAACAAGAAAATTAATCGAGAAGCAAACTTTAGAGTTCTGTTTGGTGTAAAATTTAAAGTACTTAGAGTTACTCGTGAGAAGTGTCACCATGTTGTGAAGGATTCTTGGAGTAAATCGAAGCAACAAATGCCAGCTAGTCCCTGAGCAGCAGAACCTTTGCCACCTATTTTGAACTTCAACCCCCTAAATGTGTCGTCCTCTTCTTGACTGTCGGTCGGCGTCGTGTCTTCTTCTGATTCTAAAGGAGTAGATGGTTGTGACATATCCGTCACGTCCATTCTGGCCTGCTGAAATTCAAATAAACATATTTATAGCACGTTTTAGTTACGGTAGACCGTAAGGGTCTATCTGGCACGAACCTAGTAAAGGTACCGCAATTTGTAAAAACCGGCCAAGTGCGAGTCGGAGTCGCGTGCGAAGGGTTCCGTACCATTATCTATAAAAACAGCAAAAAAATATCTATAAAAATTTTGTGGTATGGGAGCCCCCTTAAATATTTGTTATTCTGTTTATAGTATCTGTTGTTATAGCGGCAACAGAAATATATTCTGTGAAAACTGTCTAACTATGACGGTTCTTGATATACAGCCTCGTGATAGACGAACAGACGGACGGACAGCGGAGTCTTAGCAATAGGGTACCGTTTCACCGTGTGGGTACGGATCCCTAAAAAGTAGTGACTAGTCCCCTGTGTAGTGATCAGATGAAATACTGAGACTACAGATTCCTACATAGGTTTTAGCTGGTATTAAATAATTATAATTGGTCATTAACGTAAGGCAAAGAACCAGAAAATAGCCAACATGAAGATGTTAATTCACCACCCAAATTATACCAACAATCAACCTTAACAAAGAACTTTAAAAACCGTGAAAAAAATCGTGTTCGGAAGTGGAAAAGAAACATCCTGTGTTCCTACCTGTACTTTAATACGCTACAATAAATGCGCATTCACAAGGTCTGATTATGACATCAGTCGTAATGCAAGCCATAAGGCTTCAAACAACAACAAATCAATATGATATATCTTTGAAATAAACTCACTCACTACAAACAAAAACTCACTTCTCACTCACACTAAGAATAGCTTAGATAAGTATAAACTTAAAGCTATTCTTAGTGTGAGTGAGAAGTGAGTTTAAAGTGAGCTGTCAATAATGTCAATGCCTAGCGTATGGTAAAACTACAGCTCACACCACTCTCACTTCAACTAAGCTTCCACAGTGAGTTTTCTACAGAATCGGCCGACAGGTATCAACTCAACCCTTTATTAGTGAGTTTTGTGGAAGAAACATCAAAACCCCGCGCCAGTATCGCATGGGTACTGTGATTATAAACCACTTAACGCTAGAGATTGTTCAGTATTATTTTTTGAGAACAGATGGTATTTTTTAACCGAGGAATAGAACTGACATTCGACAGAAAAGTTGATTTTCTTTTTCACATAGACGTATCTGATGTTAAATCAAGCCTAATACCTAATTGAGGTAAATAATAAAATAAATAAATAATAATAATAAAAGTTATGTAATCTTTTATAGCTAATGCGGGTAATGCTGGGGTTGCCGCGCTTCTGTAGCGCGTCGGGGATGTTTGCGGACGCACGCGTTTCGGATTTCGGTTCGCTGCTGCGTCTGCGAATCGCATCACTGATGCGTCGGGTGCGCGACAGCCCCAACAGCCTCGTGGCTACTATAGCCGGCAGGGTGGATGGCCCTATAATACATCACTGGATGGCGGCTCACAGACCGCAATTCAGGTATGTTAGATAATAACATAGTTTTAAGTATTTTATTGTCACTAACACTATGAGTCTTGGTACTTGAAATAAATTATTATTATTATTATAGCTACGTTGTTTCTCGGATGTTCTCAATTTATTTACCTGTTGTTCTGCTATGATGCTCTGAAACAGCTCCGGTTTCATCATTGCATAGTATCTGAGGGCATCCTCTACAGTGAATTCCGGTTCATGCTCAGGTGGTGGTTTTTTTTTCTGATGCATTTTGAATCCTGAAACTCTTAACGTTTCAAGGGAATTTTTCTTTAAATTTTCTTCAAATTCAACTTTTTCATAATGTGGGTCCATGATTACACAGTACGGTACCAGCAGGTCGGGCTCAGGCTCAGGCTCTGGCTCCGGCTCGGCCTGGAGACACTCGCATGGGATAGACTTCTTTCCATTTTTGAACCATCGAAATGCTTTGTGTTCACTAGTGGAGGTACCGACGGTACAACAGTTTCTGGTTTGCTTAATACGTACTTGTTTCTGTTTTATTTGTTCTATATCTATTTGCATTGTATCCGGGGTACGAGCTACTAATTCTGTAATTCATTCAATACGAGGTGGTAATAACAACTCGATTCTGTCAACCACCCGTCAGTAACCAGATGGTTGCTGACAATTGCGATGGTTCAGTCCCTGGCTCCGGAGCGGGCTACATGACCAGTGCCATAGCCTGCCAGTTGGCCTGCTCCGGAGCGGGCTACATAGCCAGCGTTGGAGCCTGCCTGGCGGCCTGCTTGCGGACTATATGGACAACGCCGCAGCCTGCCGTATGGCCTGGTCCGGAGCGGGCTGCATAGCTATCGCCAGAGCCTGTCTGGTGGCCTGCTCCGGACCGGGTTACATGGTCAGCGCCGGAGCCTGCCGGGTGGCCTGGTCCGGAGCGGGCTACATAGCTAGCGGCGGTGCCTGTCTGGTGGCCTACTCCGGACTAGGCTACATGGCCAGTGCCAGAGCCTGCCAGTTGGCCTGCTCCGGAGCGGGCTACATAGCCAGCGTTGGAGCCTGCCTGGTGGCCTGCTCGCGGACTATATGGACAACGCCGCAGCCTGCCGTGTGGCCTGGTCCGGAGCGGGCTGCATAGCTATCGCCAGAGCCTGTCTGGTGGCCAGCTCCGGACCGGGTTACATGGTCAGCGCCGGAGCCTGCCGGGTGGCCTGGTCCGGAGCGGGCTACATAGCTAGTGGCGGTGCCTGTCTGGTGGCCTACTCCGGACTAGGCTACATGGCCAGTGCCGGAGCCTGCCAGGTGGCCTGGTCCGAAGCGGGCTACATAGCTAGCGGCGGTGCCTGTCTGTTAGCCTACTCTTGACCGGGCTACATGGCCAGCGCCGAAGCCTGTCGATGGTCTGCTCCGGAGCCAGGGACTGAGCAAAGGTAAATAAAAGCAGCATCATCCGTGTTAATGATGGTGCTAACCACAGGGACACGATGAATCCGATAATGTAGGATTATTTCTGTACAATTCTGGGTATTCCGGCTCTCTTCCTGTGAACAGATCAAATGGCTCTGATTACCCATTACATATTTCTGAATGATTTATTCAAGTTTCATGAGGCATAATTATATCGCACTGCGAGTAGCCTGCTACTAGATTAATACACCGTTAAAAAATTATTTGAAAGATCTCTCTTATGAGCTAAATTATTGTGAAACCCTCATTACGTTACATTATGAACTTCGTGCAAAGAAAATTACTTTGCGGTGGCCCAAGGGCTCGCGGTTCACGTTGGGGACACTCGCCACACCCAGTCGACTGCACCTGCTGTATCTTGCCCTCTTTGACTGCTAGCTTGAACAGTTCTAGCATCGTTTCTGGACTGCATTGACACGCTGGCATTTGTAACAGGTTTGTTCTCTTCTGAGCGGAGCTTGCGTTGGTATCATGTTGAGCGAAGTTGGCAGGATATTGATCGGGGTTGGGCACATCTTGAGTGGGGCCCTCGGCATGATGGTGCAGCCGGCACGGCCGAACGCAACATGGCGATAGCGGTACGGTTACCGACATTACCGATTCTTCTCTTTTCATACCCCATCTAATATGAAATGGATTGCCAATCACACCTACAAACATTCAACAAATCAGTATTTAATTAATCCAGATACTAACTAATTTCAATAACAAAGAAGATTGTTCGCTTCTATAATTGCTAAGGTGGCGATATTACCGTAGGTGCTCACGTCCACGTATGTAACTGCATCACGTTACCACAGGGAAGTATAATGTTTGGAAATATAATATAATTAATGCCAAACATATCAGCTGCGTGATGTAGTTACGTGGACGGTAATTTCGCCACCTTAGCAATTATAGAAGCGAACAATCTCCTTTAAACATAATTGTGACATAATTATGAAGACGCTGAATGTAAAATGTTTAAGCTTGATTGTCTGGCAGCAGGTAAGTGTGTAGAGCTGAAATACTATACTAAAACTTGCCGACATTTAATTTTCCATTTGATTATTATGAAATATTCATTTTGCTATATATTTTGGATTTGACTACAACTATTATAAGTTCTATTTCTATATTTTTTTGGACGCCGAGGACGTTAGACATTGAAGAGCGCACGACATCTGTACAGTTTACAAATAAGTATATTAGTAATTAGTCTATTGAATGATTTGATATAAAATGAAGCAAGAAAAAAACATGCAAATTGCTGCCAAATCATTATATACTTACAGAAAATCTTATACAGGGTGACTGGAAAATAGTGGCGGAGCCGTTAAGGGGTGGTAGTCTAGGGTTATTCCGACAGATATCTTTAGGAGACCTACCGTCCTTACTTAATCCTTTCCAAGATATTCCTACTTAAAGAGTGTAACCCAAAAATTCGTACAAAAATTTTTCAAATAGTAATAAATTCTAAAAAAAAAGTGATTTTGGCCTACTTTTTTTTGTTTTGCAACAAAGATATTCTAAATAAGTAATATTAATTGTTAAATTTCCGCGACTGTCATTATTTTATGCAAAAACTGCTAAACAAAAACGGAAAATGTAAAAAAAATACTTTGATGGCTGATAAAACATCAATTTTCTTTAAAAACTCACCCTTTATTATTACGTACAAAATAATTAAAAAACTTCTACATTTCGTTCCCTTTCGAATGAGATATTAAAGTCCAAAATCGGTTTAGGAACTATGAAGATATGGTCAATGGAAAAAAACCCGTAGAGCCCGTGTAGAGCCCTTTGTTCCGAGAACAAAGGACTCGGTCGACGCGCACGAGTCGAGCTTGCCCCTCCTTCTTGCTCAGTCCGCTCTTACGGTTTACTGTGTTCGGATGTGCTTACTTTCTCTCAGTTTTGATTTTTCTAACGACTTGGCTTTTTCCTGGACTTTTGTATTTGATTCTCTTCCCGACAACTTGGACTGTGCCCTGTTTTCTGTGACTCCTTTCGATTTGGCTGTGTGGTTTATCGGACCAATAATGGCAGGAGGAACATCGTTTAGTAACGAAGAATACGCAGATATTCTTTTTTATTACGGAGCTGCCAGAGGAAACGCTGAACAAGCTCGTCGTGAATATGGCGAAGTATTCCCTAATCGTCGACTGCCTGATGCCCGCGTATTCTCCCGAACCTTCCGGCGGGTGCGAGAGCGCGGAACCGTCGTAAGATACAAAGGTAAGAGAAAGTTATTATTATTAAAGCATGTTCAAACCAGAGATTTCGCCATACAAAATGTAGTTCCTTCCTGTACAGGCCGCTCTACATTACTGCGCCGCCGCTAGTTTCCATACATGCGCTATAAAAATGTTTTGTTCTAGCGCTTTCGATAATTGTCCAGCTATAAAAATCAACCTTTCCTATCACTCTTATTATCGTGCCCTGTAAATTGTAAGATTGCAAAACAAATGTCGCTGTCCAAATTAGTCCGTGCCAAGACTCGCAGAGATGGGTGCCATAAATCATACAAGATAACGGATATCACTTCCTCTCTCACACTTACGCGTCTTATGGGTGACGTCACCAAGTTGCAGTGCAGCGCGCTATTATTGTTTACTATTTTTGTCGAAGTCGATGGATTTTGGTAAAGCTTCTTATCGTAAGAATTTTTATTGTGCGGTCATTGTTGACGCTCATTGCACTATGTCGACGGACGCATTCCTACATTTTATTTAAAATTACAGAAGTGATTTATGTTATGGTCCAACCGACGTGGGTCTTTGCACGGAGCCACACCAACCTAAACAATAGCCATGGTAGTAACACTTAATTAAAAAAACTTTTTTGTTTTTAGGTGACGCAGGTAGACCTCGACTGGATGTCGGGGACGACGAAGAGGAAATTTTAAATTATTTCCAAAGAGACCCAACGCTGTCTACCCGAATGATAGCTCGCTGTATGGGACGCTCTCAATGGAAGGCGTGGTACACTCTTCACGAAAATGACCTCCATCCTTACCATTACACACCTGTTCAGGCCATAGAAGAAGGGGACCCTTTAAGAAGAATGCAGTTTTGCAGATTTTTAATAAATGCGGACGTTGAAGATAGAAATTATCTCAGAAGAATTTTATGGACTGACGAGTCCAAGTTTGATAAGGACGGTATTACGAATTACCATAATGCTCATTACTGGAGTGAACGAGCCATGGGTAATCCACACCTGAAAAGACAAAAAGGTTCACAGAGAAGGTTTAATTTAAATGTGTGGATGGGTATAATTAATAACAGCTTGATTGGACCACATTTCCTACCGCAAAACCTCGATGGGGTTGAATATGAAAATTTTCTGAGGAATGTATTTTTTGAATTAATGGGAGATGTGCCGCTACAAACGAGGCAAAACATGATATTCATGCATGATGGCTGTCCGGCGCATTTTAGGCTAGCTGTGAGAAGTTGGCTAGACCAACACTTCCCCGACCGATGGATAGGTAGAGGTGGTCCAATACCATGGCCGGCACGTAGCCCCGACCTCACACCCATGGACTTCTTCGTGTGGAGTCGAATGAAAACTTTGGTTTATGCCACTGACGTCCCTGTACCAAACGTTGAAGACTTGCGCAACAGAATAATCAACGCAGCGCAGGAAATACAAAGGGAGCTTACAGACTCAAGGGTCGAAAAACGGGTGTCGTAAGAAGAGCACGAGCTTGTATTAGAAATAATGGTGAGCACTTCGAAAATGAACTGTAGACAGTTTTTTATTCAATAAATTTTTATTCTTCAGTAGTTTGGTTTTTTCTTTCATTTTTATTATTAGTTTTATCTTGATGGTTCCTTAACCGATTTTGGATTTTAATATCTCATTTGAAAGGGAACGAAACGTAGAAGTTTTTTAATTATTTTGTACGTAATAATAAAGGGTGACTTTTTAAAGAAAATTTATGTTTTATCAGCCATGAAAGTATTTTCTTTACATTTTCCGTTTTTGTTTAGCAGTTTTTGCATAAAATTATGACAGTCGCGGAAATTTAACAATTAATATTACTTATTTAGAATATCTTTGTTGCAAAACAAAAAAAAGTAGGCCAAAATCACTTTTTTTTTAGAATTTATTACTATTTGAGAATTTTTTGTACGAATTTTTGGGTTACACTCTTTAAGTAGGAATATCTTGGAAAGGATTAAGTAAGGACGGTAGGTCTCCTAAAGATATCTGTCAGAATAACCCTAGACTACCACCCCTTAACGGCTCCGCCACTATTTTCCAGTCACCCTGTATATCACTACATAGTATAAAACAAAGTCGCTTTCTCTGTCCCTATATCCCTATGTATGCTTAAATCTTTAAAACTACGCAACGGATTTTGATGCGGTTTTTTTTAATAGATAGAGTGATTGAAGAGGAAGGTTTATGTGTATAATTTGTCGACATATTATGCGGGCGAAGCCGCGGGCGCAGCTAGTATTATATAAATTGGTAAACTGACTGATTGACTGTGTGTTATATCAACGCACAGTCCAAACCGCTAAAAAATTTTTATAAACAACCCCTTAGGAGGATGGGTGGGTGTCAAAGTTAATACGGAATAATTTTAACGCGCGGTCCGATTAACTCGAAACTCAGTATTTATGTCGAAAACCAAAAGTAAATACAAACCCGGGTTTTCCGAAAACTTTTTCACCCCCTAACGTTGTTCGTTTCTACGTGACTTGGTTAACTCGAATTGATACCTAAAAAACTTCTTTTTATGCCGAATATACATATATTTTATAACCGAATTCCACGCGGACCAAGTCGCGGGCAATAGCTAGTAGGTAATATATAAATGTGTAGTACCTTGCTCGAAAAGTGGCGTTAGCTTTGACAACACTACGTGTCTGTCTTTGGGAATGCAGTCAGATTTTGGAGTTGTGAGCTTACAGCAACACGGTCTGTCGGCAGTCGTGTCCGTGCTCACGACGTTGCACCTGTGTTCTAATCTTTTCACTATTCCATTAGGTGTGCTGATTTGACATAGCTTATTCTGTGTTGCCTTTTTATGATTGTCTCTGGGCACTGGGTCCCCATGCTCCAACAAGGTTTCTTTGTCATGAAAAGATAATACTTGTATCGGTAAACCCTCCATAAAAAACCGTTTTCCTTTTGCAGATATCTTCACTCCTTGATGTGTAGGTAAGGAGTTTTTGCGCTGCTTCGGACCTTTAAATGGAGAGTTTGCCATGAACTTTATATGGAATTGGGCCGGTGACTAAGTTTGATGATTGATGATTTAAAAAAAACTTACTGTGGCAAAGAATTAGAATAATATAAATGAAAAAGCAAAAACAATTCCCACAGATAAGACCCTATGCCCTAAACAAAAGCTAGTTTTACAAAAGTACGTCTTGTGAGCCCAAAAAAGTCGCTTTTGTATGCCAAAATTACAGCATAAAATCGCGATCACGATCCAGGTGATCGCGATTTACCGGAACTTTAGGTTAGGACATGGCCTGAGACAACATCAGTTTACAATGCATGTTTTTCCATAGGGGATACAAAGTAGCCATTGCAATCATTATAATTATGTTCATTATAAATGCGACTGAAACTCTGTACTTCTGTTCATTATCTTTTCACCCTTAAACCGCTGAACTAATTTTGATTTTTAGAACTCTGATAGACCATGACTTGGATAAGGACTTAACATACTTTGTATCCCATTAGTAAATTCACATGGGATAGCTTTTAGCAGCAACCGCTACTTAAGAATAAAAGACAATTCAAAATATACTTTACTACCGTGTTCCATTGGACAGCCTTTTTTCCATTTCGCAGAATTTCCGCTCATTTGTATGCAAATAGTAGAATTTTGGCCATCAGAGGAGTTCCCTACGTCATTGTCGTCTGACGGCACTACCACAAAGATGGAGGAGTCATCAGAGAACTCGTTCTTTGTTAGGACTTGTTCAACCAGGGTCAGTATATCACGTTCACTGTAATTCAAATAGTTTACGACTAAGATGGGTTCACCGTTTTTGGCTTTTTGTCTAAAGTCCGTTCTCATTTCATAGTCTTCCCATTGCTTTTGATGAAGCTGCGTTTGAACCCACTCCATTGCCTTATGATTACGTTCTGTTTCAGAAACACCATTGGGTTTTTGATTGATTCGTTTTTCACGCCCTTGCCATTCTTTTTGATAAGTTTGTGTTTGTGACATTCTGAAAACTTGATACGTATATACGTTTTGTTTGCTGTCGAGTATAATTAATAGTTCCTTTCCCTGTTCGCATGGATACTGTGGAATTCTCAGTTAAACTGTATCTGCAACAGTAGTTTCACTTTAAAACATAAGATTGATTAAAACTGCCTCACTGAAAAGTATATATTATAGTGGCCATTGATATGGTCTTCTGTTTTATCCAGAGACACTTAACAAAGTCAGTAGCTAGAGGTCAGCCCTATGAAGTTGCCACGGGAGACACTCCAGCGTCGGGAGTCGCGGGAAGACTCCCGGTCACCGTAGGCGCGGGCCTGCAGACGGTGAATAATGGGTATCTCACTGCCCCATCAGGACCAGGCTCGTGCTAAACGGCGCGTAAGTGTTCCACGCGCGCCTCAAAGAGATGTCAACATAAAGGAAGGGGCCCGTTAGGGCTGACGCCTGCCGGGTAAGCGGGAATGTCCGAAAGGGTTACCGCTACCCCGGAACATAAGGGCTAAGGAAGGAACATGGATGGGTTTTAGTCAGTAAGAATCTGACACTCCCTTTCGCTCCACCCAGAGTGGTATTATTTGATGATTTCCCATCCTCAAAAAAAAAGTCCTACGAAGTTGGTGGGTTTCATCTTAGTTAATATCTCATTAGCGTTTCAGAGAGTTACATT